>CM062297.1:16958835-18262093 GCA_031216915.1 Pictodentalium vernedei | reverse complement strand
CACTGTACTAAAGAGCTGAGGGGTGGGCTAATATGAACTCACATTTAATGTATGTGGCCCTCACAGTTAATGTATATCAACGAAAGTTACCAAGTTACAGTGAAATTATTCCAAAACGAGCCATCCTATCAAGTTACATTGAAATCCCTTCATAAATATGGCCTGTAGGACTGTGCTAAAGGGCTTCGGGCCCCTGTAGCAGTCAGTTTCCCAATTGCGTCCAGGGACGTTCTCATCTAGACATTATATGAAGTCAACCTACCAAGTTACAATGAAATCCCTTCATAAATAAGACCTATAGACCTGTAGACTGTGCTAAAGGTTTTTGGGCTCGGGCAGCCATCATGGTTGAATGATCGCAACCAAAAGGGGACATTCTCATCTGGGCATCATCTGGAGTGATCCTACGAAGTTACAATGAAATCCCTTCATAAATATGACCTGTAGGCTGTGCTGAAGGTTTTTTGGGCTTCGGGCCCCTGAAGCCGTAACAGTTGACCAATCACAACCAAAAAGGGATGTCATCATCTAGGCATTATATGGAGTCAACCTAAGAAGTTACAATGAAATCCTTCCATAAATATGACCCTATAGACTATGCTAAAGGTTTTGGGACTCGGGCAGCCCTCGAGGCCGAATGATAGCGACCAAAAGGGGACGTTCTCGTCTAGACATTATTTGGAGTCATCCTACCAAGCTACAATGAAATCCCTTCATAATTATGACCTGTAGACTGTTCTCAAGTTTTTCGGCTTCGGGCCCCTGTAGCTGTCACAGTTGCCCAATCGTGTCCAAAAGAGGACATTCTCATCTAGACATTATATGAAGTCAAACCTACCAAGTTAAAATGAAATCCCTTCATAAATATGACCTGTAGACTGTGCTAAAGGTATTCGGGCTTCGATCCTATGAAGTTACAATGAAATCCCTTCATAAATATGACCTGTAGACTGTGCTCAAGATTTTCTGGCTTCGGGCACCTGTAGCCATCACAGTTGACCAATCACGACCAAAAGGGGATGTCATCATCTAGGCATTATATGGAGTCCAACCTAACAAGTTACAAATCCTTCCATAAATACGACCTATAGACTATGCTAAAGGTCTTCGGGCTCGGGCAGCCATAATGGCTGAATGATCGCAACCAAAAGGGGATGTTCTCATCTAGACATTATTAGGAGTCATCCTACCAAGCTACAATGAAATCCCTTCATAATTATGACCTGTAGACTGTTCTAAAGGTTTTCATGCTTCGGGCCCCTGTAGCTGTCACAGTTGCCAAATCATGGCCAAAGGGGGACTTCCTCATCTAGACATTATATGAAGTCAACCTACCAAGTTACAATGAAATCCCTTCATAAATATGACCTGTAGACTGTGCTAAAGGTATTCGGGCTTCGGGCTCGGGCAGCCATCGTGGCTGAATGATCGCAACCAAAGGGGACAATCTCATCTGGGCATCATTTGGAGTGATTCTACGAAGTTACAATGAAATCCCTTCATAAATATGACCTATAGACTGTGCTCAAGGTTTTTGGGCTTCGGCACCTGTAGCCATCACAGTTGACCAATCACGACCAAAAAGGGATGTCATCATCTAGGCATTAGTTGGAGTCAACCTAACAGGTTACAATGAAATCCTTCCATAAATATGACCTTTTGCCTTTGCTAAAGATTTTGGGCTCGGGGCACCCATCAAGGCTGAATGATCACAATCAAAATGGAATGAGACGTTCTCATCTAGACATTATTTGGAGTCATCCTACCAATTTACAATGAAATCCCTTCACAAATATGACCTGTAGATTGTGCTAAAGGTTTTTGGGCTTCGGGCCCCTTGTAGCTGTCACAGTTGCCCAATCACGTCCAAAAGGGGACTTTCTCATCTAGACATTATATGAAGTCAACCCACCAAGTTACAATGAAATTCCTCAATAAATATGACCTGTAGACTGTGCTAAAGGTTTTTGGGTTTTGGGCTCGGGCAGTCGTCACGGTTGGCAGATCACACCCAAATGGGGAAATTCTCATCTAGACATCCTAAGGAGTCATCCTACCAAGTTACAATGAAATCCCTCCATATTAAACGTGACCTGCAGACTGTGCTAAAAGTTTTTGTTTCGGGCTTGGGCAGCCATCACGGTTGACAGATCATGGACCAAAAGGGGACGTTCTCATCTAGGCATTATACAGAGGCATACTACCAAGTTACAATGAAATTCCTTCATAAGACTGTGCTAATGGTTTTCGGGTTTTGGGCAGCCATACTGGTTGACCGATCTCAACCAAAAGGCTCACAGACTAACAGACTTCCGTACGCGTGATGGCTATAGCTTATCTTGACTTTGTCAAGTTAACCTAAAAGTGGTGCCACTTGATACAATCTTGGAGGTGCAATCTTTGTTACACATTTATAAAGGGTACTTAAATTTCAGATTCTTCAGCTACAAGGCCAATTCCAGCTGTTATAGGGGGAGCTCAAACTTGATCCCCCCCCTCCCCCCCACCACCACCACCACCACCTTACAGATGTTGTACACTAAATATGAAAGCATTCTGACTGGCTGATCTGAAGGTGATGATTTTATAATTATCCCCCCATATTACATTAAGTTAAAATTTGGGCTTTCATAGGAAAGCCCCCACCCCCCCACATTATGGATGTTGTACACCAAATGTCAAAAGATTCTAACTTCTCATTTTGGAGAAAAAAAAAAATTATTTTTGCAAATATGCTGACTCGTCATTTTTTTTATGCCTCCCCCACACCCACAGAAGACCCTGACAAAACTGATGGCATTTTTTTTGACCATTCAATTCTACTGGTCGGAAGAAGGCTTCATACCAAATAAAAGTTCTCTGTTCCGTTTGGTTTGGGAAATACTGATGCTTAATATTTCTATTTTTAGCTTCTGGGTTTCCCACGGGGGCACACGAAAAAAGCAATCTTGAATATAACCCCTCATAACAATGATGTAATTGTATGCCATGCATCAGAAGATTCTGACTGATGGTTCTGAAGAAGGTGTTTGAAGATTATTCCCCATATCGCCCCAAGTTGGGTTTTTGACAGCAAATGCATATTTTTTAATAATAAACAGAACCGAAACCAGCTCCGAATGATAAAATTTCAATTTCAAGGTATCTATAATCTTGGCATTTTGGCATAATGACCTGAACAATACATAGGGTTTCTTACTCACATTATGCCCGATCCACAACCCAAGTTTGGTTTCAATTAGGCAAACAACATTTTAATTTTGGAGATTAAACCAACTCTGGCTTAGAAAACATAAAATTCAAGGTCACTGTGACCTTTTCCTTTGACACAATAACCCCAAAATAAATAGGGTTCTTCCTTTCATCATGCTCAATCCATAAGCCAAGTTAAGTATCAATCACGCAAAGCAAAATTTCAATTTGAAAAGCCAACTAAGGTAAATGTTTAAGTTCCAGGTCCCTGTGGCCCTGACCTTTGGCACAATGACCTCAAAATCAATAAGTTCTTCCTCTCATCATGACTAACCCACATGCCAAGTTGGGTTCCAGTTGGCCAAGCGGAAATTTAATTACAGAGCGAAGCCAACAATGATAACAAGATCGAGTTATTTGTGTGCAAAGCACACAATGGTGTATCCCACCATTTCCTTAGCAACACCTTAGCATACAATGTAGTCTTAACGTTTCGATTAATACCCATGGAGCCTTTTTGATGAAAACTGGTTTTTCTAACAATAAAAGTGGTTCCATTGGAACCGCCTGGGGCAAAATCAAATTCCGAAACCTTCATACACATCTAGTGATGCTACATGAACACATTAGCATAGTTTATACAATTCAAATTAAATACATGTATCCTAGAAGAGTTTTGATGAAAACTGATTTTCCAAAGATAAAAGTGGTCCCACTGGAACCACCGGGGGCAAAATTAAAATTCCGAAACCTTCATACACATCTAGAGATGTTACCTGAACACATTAGCATAGTTTAAACGTTTCGAATTAAATACCCTAGGAGCCTTTCAATGAAAACTGATTTTCTAACGATAAAAGTGGTTCCACTGGAACCAACGGGGGCAAAATCAAAATTCTGAAACCTTCATACACATCTAGTGATGCTACATGAACACACTAGCATAGTTTATACGATTCAAATTAAATACCCTAGGAGCCTTTCGACGAAAACTGATTTTCTAACGATAAAAGTGGTTCCACTGGAACCACCGTGGGCAAAATCAAAATCCCAAAACCTTCATGCACATCTAGAGATGTTACCTAAACACATTAGCATAGTTTAAGCGTTTCGAATTAAATACCCTAGGAGCCTTTCGATGAAAACTGATTTTCTAACGATAAAAGTGGTTCCACTGGAACCACCGGGGGGCAAAATCAAAATTCCGAAACCTTCATGCACATCTAGAGATGTTACCTGAACACATTAGCATAGTTTAAGCCTTTCAAATTAAATATCATTGGAGCCTTTCGATGAAAACTGATTTTCTAACGATAAAAGTGGTTCTACTGGAACCACCGGGGGCAAAATCAAAATTCCGAAAACTTCATGCACATCTAGAGATGTTACCTGAACACATTAGCATAGTTTAAACGTTTCGAATTGAATATCCTAGGAGCCTTTCGTTGAAAACTGATTTTCTAACGATAAAAGTGGTTCCACTGGAACCACCGGGGACAAAAGCAAAATTCCGAAATCTTCATGCACATCTAGAGTTGCTACCTGAACACATTAGCATAGTTTAAGCCTTTCAAATTAAATATCCTTGGAGCCTTTCGATGAAAACTGATTTTCTGACGATAAAAGTTGTTCCACTGGAACCACAGGGGGCAAAATCAAAATTCCGAAACCTTCATGCACATCTAGAGATGTTACCTGAACACATTAGCATAGTTTAAGCGTTTCGAATTAAATACCCTAGGAGCCTTTCGATGAAAACTGATTTTCTAACGATAAAAGTGGTTCCACTGGAACCACCGGGGGCAAAATCAAAATTCCAAAACCTTCATGCACATCTAGAGATGTTACCTGAACACATTAGCATAGTTTTAAGCCTTTCAAATTAAATATCCTTGGAGCCTTTCGATGAAAACTGATTTTCTAACGATAAAAGTGGTTCCACTGGAACCACCGGGGGCAAAATCAAAATTCCGAAACCTTCATGCACATCTAGAGATGTTACCTGAACACATTAGCATAGTTTAACCTTTTTCAAATTGAATACCTTAGGAGCCTTTCAGGGTGTGACGTACGGACAGATGGACAGACGGACGGACGGATGGAGATCATGACAATATCCCCGCATTTTTGAAAATGCAGGGATAATAAACAGCTGCGCCATGAGCACATGATACGCCCATTATTAATTACAAGAGGGAAGCACACAATATGAGTATACATGTGTACTTGACAGATTTTTTTTATATTCTTGTACAATAACCATAACCAACAACATACTGTGTTCATTAATTTGGAAATAAATCGAAAGGGAGATTCCAGTTATCAACATATACTTGCAACCATTCCATTCTGTTGGTCCTAAGGAAGCTTCACACCAAATAAGAATTCTAGATGGCATGTAGTGTTGGAGATATGGGTGCTTTAAATTTTCTCAGTTTTTAGCTCCTGCAATTCCCATTGGCTGACAGCAAAATTTTGGGGGGCATAAATTAAGTACTTATGACCCAATAAGCCCTCATTTCAAATTTGGTTCAAATCTGCCTCTCTGTTTGGAAAATAGAAATTTTGGGCAGGGTGAAAATTCTTTCTGTCTTCTGTATTTGGTAAATATTGCTGTTTGGAAATATTTCTATTTTTAGCTCCTGGGGTTCCCACGGGGACACAGGAAACTTTTTCTTATGAATCAAGCACTTATGACCCAATAATATCACAAACCAAATGTGGTCCAAATTGGACCACAGATTCAAAAAATAAAAATATTGGGCAGGGCCAAAAATCTTTCCCCTCCCATTACAAAGGCAAATATTGCTCTACGAACTTCCTTTTAAACAAAAACTTGAATGCTCCCCTCAAAAGGAAGCTCCATACCAAATATCAGGTCATTGTACCTGCTGATTCAGGAGAAAAAGATTTTAAAAAATTTTGGAGCATTTTCCCCAACCCCTCCCCATGGGGCTGGGCACATTGAACAAAAATGTAATGCTCCCTCAGCACCATCACTAACACAAACTTTCACTTGAATTGGTCCAGTGGTTTTGGAGAAGCCCAAAACATGGTGTTGACAGACGACGGACAGAGAGCAATTAGATTAACTCAGCTGGTGAGCTAACAAAAGGCCTTGAAGAGTTAAAAAAAGAATTAAATTTTTATTTGAATGAGGACCGAGATTGGGAAATATTTCCTTTGAATTGGGAAAAATAATGACAAATTCCCATTGGGAAAGGGTCCCATACTCACGACCCTGCAGCCAGCCAAAACGAACCCTGACATTTTTCGATCAAAGTTATCAAGTTACAGTAAAATCATTCCAAAACATCTCATCCTACCAAGTCACAATGAAATCCCTTCATAAATATGACTTGAAGATTTTCCTAAAGCAATCTAGGTATGTGCCTGTCTGGAGTCACGGCTGACCGATTGTTATCAAAATAGGACAGTCTCATCTAGATAGAGTTATCCTACCAAGTTACGGTGAAATCCCTTCATAAAAACAACCTGTAGCTGTGCTAAAGGAATCTAGGTAATGTGATCAAGCAATGGTAATGGCTGACCAATCATAGCCAAAATTGGAAAGTCCGCATCTAAACATCATACCAAGTTATCAATCCAAGTTACAGTGAAATCACTTCATAAATATGAACTGAAGACTGTGTTAAACAAATCTAGGAAATATGCCCTGTGTGGCTGTCACAGTTGACCAATCAAGGCCAAAACAGGATGTTCTTATCTTGACATTACAATGTATACTGAGTGTCATATTTTGGTCAGGTTACAGTCAACAGTGGCAGTAGCAGGATTATGTTACATAGATTCCTTTAGCACTGTTTACAGCTTTTATTTATGAAGGGATTTCATTGTAAATTGACATTATACAGAATCGTTCTATCAAAAAACAATGAAATCCCTTTGTAAATATGACCAGGAGTCTGTTCTAAAGGTTTTGGACCCTTGCAGCCAAACTTGCATATGAAATTTTGTGATGGTCGGACAAGAACTACACAGTGTAGCCTGTGCTAAAGAAAATGTGAACAGACTTTTTGGTTCTACTGATCGAAAGATAAAACATTTTTGGGCGATAATGCCTCATCAATTTAGCCAAAACATCAATTTAGTCAAAACACCACATTAATTTGGTCAATTTGGTCAAAATGTAGCATCACAGAATGATTGAGAAAGAATACTCTTGTTTTCATGTTTGCTGCATCTGAAACCAATTAATGTCGAAATGGTAAATTGACTGAATGGATACCTAAAGGGGTAGTAGCCCTCAATGCCCCCCCCCCCCCCACCTTTCCCCAGCAGCAAGAAATTTTACCAGTAGATTTTAGGGCATTCTGAGAATATTTCCAAACAGTTTAAACGGATGTGCAAAATGACAATGGACAAAATACCCATCGACAAAATACCCATGGACAAAATATCCATCAGACAAAATGCCCATCCAGAAAATAAATGAGTGTTGGTGACACTGCAGCTCAACTTGACAAACTTGAACTTGGTAAGTTATAAGTTTAGAAATTTATAGTGTGGAAAGTGATGAGGTAAAAAAGGCACTCTACATAACTCTGTGTCTTTTAATAATCAGGGTTATTATTTTAGAAAAAAAAAATTTCTTTTGATGAAATTTGATTCATTTTCACATTGCAATTTGATATTTGATTCAATTGGCAATTTGCAGGTCCCTAACATCATGGTTGACCAAAAGGGATTGTTCTCTTCTAGACACGATCTCGAACATGCATACATGTGTATAAAATTTTGCGACAATCGACCAAGAACTACTGGGTATTGCCTGTGTTGAAGAAAATGTGAACAGACTTCCAGAATGGCAGACTGACATACTTCCGCATACATGATGGTACTAGCTTATCTTGACTTTGTTAAGTTAAGCTAAAGGGAGCGCGGTGGCTCAGTAGGTAGAGGTGCAGGCTGCAAGCCGAGAGGTCCTCGGTTCGAATCCCACCTGTGGCAACCGCGTTGTGTCCTTGGGCAAGACACTTCATCTCCATTGCCCGCGTGGGGGCACGATGACGCCGTGTACTATGGCGTACTGCACGTCGATGGTGCGCATGTCTCCAACCAATCTAACGCGAGTTACGATGTTGGGGAGCTGGCAGCTGCCCGTCGTTGTTTGGTGGTTCTCTCCGGGTATTCCGGCTTCCTCCACCCGTAAAACTGTCACGGTCATGATTAGCCATTGTGCATAAATATGTGACCTTAAACATCAATAAATAAATAAATAAATAAATAAATAAGTTAAGCTAAAAACTTGCGTTGTTTGATAAGAGTTCTTCTGTGGGTGTCGGAAGTTGGAATTTTCATGGTAATATAATATAACATTCTGAAAAAGCCTCTGCTACATATACAACAATGCTTCAAATTTCCAACTGCTGGAATTTCTGTCGGAATAACTTCCAGCTATCTTGATTTTTTAACAAATATTGGGATACTGAGGACCCCCCCCCCCCCCCCCCACCTCAATAGCACCGCCCCTGGTTCCTACTACATGTATATGTTGACTGGCGCAAAGGTAAGATACCATATTTTTATCTTTAAAACATAACTTTTCTATTGGGTGACTACATTTTAGTGAGAATTAGGTCTTGTGATACCTGATTTTGTCTATAGTTTTATGTTCCTTCACGACTACCATTATTAATAATCATGTTCATCATGAAGGAATGTAAATTATTGTCAAAATCACATATCAGAAATTCTCACTAAAATCTAGTGTTCCAAAAGAAATGTCCAACCAATTAACTTTTGTCGATTAGTCCTGTCAACTAGTCGACTTCCCAAAATAGCCAATCCTTTCAACACTAAAACCAATGTTTGTCAACTGATGGAATGTTCATGCTTGGAAGTAGATGGAAGAGGGGAAAGGGAGAGCATTGAGGTAGAGCAACCTGTGACATACCGGACGAAATTGTTTTTATCAGAAATATTTCCCACCTGCAAAATGAGGAAGGAGAGAAATTCTAAGAAAGGATCAATCTGTCAACAGTTGAAAAAGACGGGTGGACCTGGGGTATTATTGAACAATTAAAAATATACATTCTGGAGATTTTTGTAATTGTAGGTATTTATTAAGTGGTCATCCAACCAAACTTTATTTTGAAATTTTCAACTATGCCCAAAATACTGATAAAAGAATTAAACAGAGTCATATTATACTAATTTATATATCAAATTAATGACTAGAGAGCAAGGAAATGGAATATATTTAGTTTTTCCTTTTGGGCGATTTTCATAACAGACATGCTTCCAATGGCAAAAGTAATGAATTCCAAAAACAACAAATACATGTAGAGTGGTAATTCGATTGACAGGGTTTCAAATAAATGATTTCGAATACCTGACTCGGTGAAGGCATATTTTACCATTTCATCCCCAATGTGTTTCAAACACCCCAAATAAAAATGCATGAAAAATTAGGCTTTCATTTCCAAACCAGGTGGAATGAAAGTGTCAATGACACTGTAGCTCAACTTGTCAAGACATGTACATGTATAGTATGTGACACAGCAATGACAAAGATCTAGGTAATGACCTGATAACAAAGGTACATATAAAGTATTGTAACGGTCTGTACATAAACCGTAGCCTGTAACAAATGTATAGGTAAACTATTGTAAAGGTGGGTGACAGTCAGATGCTAAACTAGAAAAGAAATCTTTGAGTCCCAGCGTGGGTCTGACTGAATCCCCAAATATTTGTTCTCATAGCACAGTGATAACAAAGGCACCCCAAAACACACTCCTTTCTGTCCCAAGGTGAAAACAAAGGTACTCAAGAAGTTTCATGAAGATCAGTTCATAAATACGAGCTGTATAGAAGTTGTGACAAAAAACTGATTGGACCTAATTTCGGTACAAAATGGCCACTGGCAGCCATCTTGAATTTTGGACCGCACTCAGAAACACTCGTTTTCGTCCCAAGGTGATAACAAAGGTACCCAAGAAGTTTCGTGAAGATCGGTAGATAAATACAGCCTCTAGCCCGAGCCGTATTGACATGTGCACTTACAGTGTACATAAGTAGCACTAAATAAATCAAAATTCATCTAATTTGCATAATTTCTGCACGAGAAAAAACCCTCACTGTATGTGATGTATTCCATTTTACTAAACATTCATAAAAAATTTATTCAAATCAGAACTTTCATACAGAAGTTCTGTACAGAAGACTGCACTAATTTTAGTACAAAATGGCTGTGGTGGCCATCTTGAATTTCAGACCACACCCCAAAACAATCGTTCTCATCCCACAGTGATAACAAAGGTACCCAAGAGGTTTCGTAAAGATCGGTTCATAAATACGGCCTCTAGCCTGAGCCGTATAGAAGTTGTGTACAAAAAACTGATTAGACCGAATTTCGGTACAAAATGGCTACTGGCAGCCATCTTGAATTTTGGACCGCACTCAGAAACACTTGTTCTCGTCCCATGGTGATAACAGAGGTACCCAAGAAGTTTCGTGAAGATTGGTTGATAAATACAGCCTCCAGCCCGAGCCGTATTGACATGTGTACTTATTGTGTGTAAGTACATGTAGCACAGAAAAAATCAAATTTCATCTAATTTGCATAATTTCTGCACGAGAAAAAACCCTGTATTATATGTGATGTATCCCATGGTACTAAATATTCACACACAAAATTTTTCAAATCAGCACTTTCATATGGAAGTTCTGTGCAAAAATCTGATTGCACCAAAGTTTGAACAAAATGGCTGCCATCGGCCATCTTGAATTTCGGACCGCACCCAAAAACATTCGTTCTCATCCCACGGTGATACCAAAGGTACCCAAGACGTTTCGTAAAGATCAGTTTATAAATACGGCCTCTAGCCCGAGCCGTATTGGCATTTGCACTTACAGTGCTGAAAGTAACACTAAATACATCAAAGTTAGTCTAATTTGCATAATTTACGTACGAGAAAAAAACCCCGTATTATATGTGATGTATCCCATGGTACTAAACATTCATACAAAAAAATTATTCAAATCAGCACTTTCATATGGAAGTTCTGCACAAAAACCTGATTTCACCTAAGTCTGTACAAAATGGCCGCCAGCGGCCAACTTGAATTTTGGATCGGACCCAAAAACACTCGTTCTCGTCCCATGGTCATAACAAGGGTACCCAAGAAGTTTCGTAAATATCAGTTCATAAATACAGCCTCTAGCCCGAGCCGTATTGAATTGTTGACGGACAGACGGACGACTGGCCATGGCATAAGCTCAAATTTTGCTTCGCCAAAGTTGAGCTAAAAATCAGCAATATAACATTTTGTAACTGTAAAAGGCAAATTATGAACTTGGGCAAAATATTGTTTTCGTGGATCTAGGAATTGCAGAAATGGCTACATTCTTTTCAATCCAGCAAGGCGATGGAATTGAAAATGCTCAATACATTTACTCTACAGGGAAATGTAATACTGACAATCTTCTCATTCAATATTGGTACATGTAGATAAAGTCGAAAATGCAGGACAATTTTTCAATTTCCTTATCCAGGGATGCCATTTTTAGAAATGGATACCTGAGCCAGTGTTTGGTAATATCTTAATTTTGTTGTTATCCATACATAAAATATTTAACTGGATTAATAGGTTTCAAAACAAAAAATATATCCACACAAACATTTAATATTATTTGTCAAACTTGTTTTTACACAAAAATATCACTATTTATATATATTTATTGGTGTTTAAGGTCACATACTTATGCACAATGGCTAATCGTGACCGTGACAGTTTTACGGTTGGAGGAAGCCGGAGTACCCGGAGAGAACCACCGAGCAACGACGAGCAGCTGTCAGCTCTCCAACATCGTAACTCTGAACTCTGCACCGCAGCACAGGCAGGGTTAGATTGGTTGAAGACATGCGCACCATCGACGTGCAGTACGCCTCAGTACACAGCGTCATCATGCCCCCATGTAGGCAATCAGGGTGAAGTGTCTTGCCCAAGGACACAACGCGGTTGCCGCAAAAATATCACTTGATTGAATGCCAAACTATATTTAGCACAACTTTCTGTTTCCATTTCCATGTTTGTCTGCTATCCAAATGAATTAAAAGATGCCTAATGGGGTCTGAGGCATTCATTCACCAGACAATAGTTGTTTAAAGAAGGATTTAATTAGCATCTATAGTTAGTTAACAGTACAGGGGAATGGAGTTGTTTAATTCTTTATAACTCTGTCCATACCAGATGATTTTGTTTCTAGTACTGGGATGCTACCACCAACATAATGCCCCAATTTCCAGTAATGCAAAACTTGGGAGTCCAAATATCAACCTTGGAACTTAACTTGAACAAACTTGAGTCAGAGCTCTTCTCTTCCACCACAAGGATGCTGTTTGTGAAAGCATTCTGACTGGGGGGATCTGAAAATTTTTAATAAATTTCCTCATTCTGCACCAAGTTGAAATTTGGCCTACCATAGGGGGTCCAAATATTAACCCAGAGACCCAATTTAAACAAACTTGAATCTGAATCTCACCCTTCTAGAGATGCTGTATACCAAATACAAAAGCATTCTGACTGGTGGATTTGGAGATGATTTTTAAAGAAATTTTCTCATAATGCATTAAGTTACAATTCAGGCTCCCATAAAAAGCCCACATATTAACTCAGGGACTCTATTTGCACAAACCTACCCCCCCCCCCCCCCCCCCACTCCCCAAAGATGCTATGTACCAAATATCAAAACATTTTATGAAATGGTTCTAGAGAAGAAGACTTTTGAAGAAATTCCCTCATATTGCACTAAGTTAAAATTTGGGTTCACATAGGAAGCCTAAACCTAACAAATTAGAATGTGACAACCCTCCCCCCCCCCCCCCCCCCCCCCCCCCACAACCCCGAAATGTTTTATATCAAATACAAAAGTATTCCGACTAGTGGATTTGAAGAAAGAGATCTTTGAAGAAATTTCCTCATCTTGCATTAAAAAAGTTAAAATTTGGGCTATCATAGGGAGCCCAAATATTAACCCAGGCAGTGGATTTGAACAAACTTAAATCTCACCTCCCTATAGATGTGTATACCACAAAATTAAAAACATATTCTGACTGGTGGATCTGAAGAAGTTCTAAGGTTTTTAAAGAATGTTCCCTATATTGCCCTAAGTTGATAATTTGGGCTCCTGTATTGAGCGAAAATATAAACTGGGGGTGGGGGGGGGGGTGGCGGGGTGGAATTTTAACCCACTTGTATCTGAGCCTCACCCCCACACAACCCCTATGGATGTCGTATATCAAATATAAAACTAGAGGTACTGTGAGCAAGCTCACAAAGTGATACCCCCCGTGCCTGAAATGTATAAGTTAGATTATCTCCCCTTGGAAATGTCAGAACGGAATTATATTGCTTCATGCACATCTGCATATGGAGTTCTTCCATTGTGTAAAGTTTCATGAAAATTCTTCAAACGGTTTAGGTGGAGTTGCACTTACAAGGATGGACAGATGGACGGATGGACAGATGGATGGACAGGGTGATTCCTGTATACCCCCCCCCCCAAACTTTGTTTGTATAATGATTCTAATCAGTGAATGTAGAGAAATTTTTACAGATATGCTGACTCAGCATTTTTTTAGGCCTTTTATACAACGCCCTGACACAACCAATGGCAATTTTCTTCACCATCCAAAAATAACAGTTCTCTGTTTTGTGTGGTTTGGGAAAAATGGGCATTTGTAAATATTTCTATTTTTAGCTCCTGAGGGACACAGGAAAATGTGTTTTTTGCATGAAACAAGTACTTATGACTCAATAATTACTACCATATATCAAATTTGGTTCAAATCGGAACATTGGTTCAGAAAACAGAAATTTTGAGTGAGGACAAACATTTTGCCCCTCTCATTACAAAGGCAAATATTGTTCCACAAAGTTAGTTTGAAGAAACTTGATTCTACACCTCAAAAGGAAGCTCCATACCAAATTTCAAATCATTGTACCCACTGGTTCATGAGAAGATTTTTTAAGAATTGTGGTGGATTTTCCCCCACCCAATCCCTTCCAGTATGAGGCTCTTTCAGTCAGGTGAGCTAAAAAAAAAGAACAACACTTAGCTATTCCTCAGTGAAATTTGGGAACATGGCAATGTTAACTTTCTTTGCCATGCAATTACATTTAGTGTCAATTTGATCTACACAGATCACATCGCTTAAGCCTGGTAATGTGAAATTGGTGCTATGTAAACACTGAAGGCCCCTAACATCAACAAGCATTTGTCATGGTTAGAACTGTTAGAATACTAATGATTAAAGACATGAATCTCAAACACAGGCGTTTAAATTCTTCCCAACTAACGATGGTGAATGTTGTGCCCAAATAAAATAATTGCGCCCAAATTATGCGGTGTTTGAAAGTTTGGCAGTGTTTCGGCAATATATAGTTTGGCCATGTTTCCTGATGCTTGCAATATAGCTTAGTACACCTTCGAATTTTGAAAAAAAAAACACACACAGTTCGCCCTACAAAAGCAATCGGCGTCGACAGTGTCGTATACGACACTGTTGACACCGACTGCTTTTCTGTGGCAAATCCCTTATCATCATGCACTTAAGGCTTGAGATCTATTATATTACGACACTGTCGAGAGTCGACGCTGATTGCTTTTCAGTGGTGAATTCCTTATGATCAGGCACTTAAGGATTGAGATCTATTATATTCAGGTTTGTGGGAATTCTCAGTAAACGCCATGCGTAATTTACATTCAACTAGACCTTTGGCTTGACACTGGGAATTTGGGAAACTAAGAAGCCTTCTCCAGTTAGTCAAGTAAACTTACGTCAAAGGGTGCTGGGTAGGAACCAGTGATAATGGTGAAAACCTATAACATGGGGCTGTAAACTAGCATTTTAAGACGGAAGACCTAAAAAAGATGCCAAGAGGAAGAAAATACCAGTGCTTTTTCTCCAACCACTCGGACCACATTCATTTTTGTAAATTATATTAATCTTGAACTAGAAAAGATTTCTCGGTGGTGTTCGGCTAATTACCTCCTCCTCAATACTGCTAAAACCAAATTTGTCATTATAAACCCCAGCAATAAGAGAGCAGTTCCATAAACAATAAGAAAATAGATCGAGTTACTTCTGACCGAAACGAATCGTCATTAAAATTTCTAGGCATACATATTGATGAGCATCTCTCATATAAGGCTCATATTTCTAATTTGTGTGCAAAAATAGCTCGTGCAAACTATGTTCTTAACAAAGTAAAAACTATATTGCCACATGCTGCAATGAAAACATTGTATTATACTTTAGTGCACAGTCATTTTATTTATGGGGTCCATGTTTGAGGTAACTCGATAGGTATAAATAAGTTGTTTTTAATGCAAAAACACTCTATAACGATATAACTCTCACACAGACCCTTTGTTCCAAAAAGAAAAAAACTTTAAAGGTTAGCAATCTTTTTATGCTCCATACGTCTCTGCTTCTATTTGACTGGAGAAATAATAATCTCCCCTTGTCTTTTGATAATTTGTTCAGTGCTATGGAAAATAGAAGTGGAAGATCCACCAGACAATCTGGCATGCTTCTTGAAGAAAGATCTCAAACAAGATCTCTAGATGTCCTCCCAACATTCGCTTACCCGAAAATTTGGAATGGACTGGATGAAAGACAGCATAATATCCCACTTAGAGGCACATTTAGAAATGAGTTGATAAAAAAATTAAGATCGTATGATGCTAATGTAAACTGTAATAGCCCATATTGTGTAGATTGCTTAGGTACAAGTTTAATCATATCTTTTCGTCCTTTCTAATTATATGCTATTAACAGCTCGGTAATTTGGATTTTCCACAACCATAATTTACTTACACATTCTGATCTGGCTTAAAAAAATTAAAAAAAATAAAATAAAAAATGCTGATAGGATCACCGATCCAATGTCGAGTTGTGACAGCACAGAAGTGGGTTTAATCATTATCAACTTATCGTCCGCAAACCAGTTGTTTACAATTTACTATGTGAAGGGTCACTGTGACCTTGACCTTTGACCTAGTGATTCCGAAATAAATAGGGTTATTTTTGCACCAATGCCAACCTACCTATGAAGTTTCATGAATGTAGGTGGAACCATTGTCAAATTATCATCTGGAAACCAATTGTTTACGATTTATTATGTTCCAAGGTCACTGTGACCTTGGCCTTTGGTCTAGTGAGTCCAAAATAAATAGAGGTCTTCCACTCACCTAGGCCAACCTACCTATGAAGTTTCATGAACGTGGGTCAAACCATCATCAAGTTATCGTCCGGAAACCAACTGTTTACGATTTACTTTGTTGAAGGTCACTGTGACTTGACCTTTCACCTAGCAAGTCCAAAATAAATATGGTTCTTCCTCACACTGATGCCAACCTACCTATGATGTTTCATGAATGTGGGTCGAAACATTATCAAGTTATCATCCGGAAACCAATTGTTTACGATTTACTAAGTTGAAGGTCACTGTGACCTTGGCCTTTCCACCTAGCGAGTCCAAAATAAATAGGGTTCTTCCTCTCACTGATGCCAACCTAACTATGAAGTTTCATGAACATGGGTCGAACCATTATCAAGTTATCATCTGGAAACCAATTGTTTTGATTTACTATATTCAGGGTCACTGTGACCTTGACCTTTGACCTAGTAAGTCCAAAATAAATAGGGTTCTTCCTCTTATGAAGGCCAACCTACATATGACGTTTCATGAATGTGGGTTGAACCGTAGTCAAGTTATCATCCGGAAACCAATTGTTTACAATTTACTATGTTTAAGGTCACTGTGACCTTGACCTTTGACCAAGCAAGTCCAAAATTAATAGGGTTCTTCCTCTCACTGATACCAACCTACCTATGAAGTTTCAGGAACATGGGTTGAACCATTATCAAGTTATCATCTGGAAACCAATTGTTTACGCTCGCCCGCCATTCATCAAAGTATAAGTCGTGTTTGACTTCGACACAACTCGACTAAAAATAGTTTTCGCTCTCTGACTCCGGGTCTCGTCATCAGCTTCTGATATAGGCTGCTTACTTGTCAGATCACAATTATTAATAATGCAAAAGACAATGCCCACATTGGAAGCATCCATGGAAAAGTTGACAGGATAACTAGTTATATATAAGTACACATAGTGCATGCAAATAACTATTTGTTAGTTTATATTTCTTATTGTTGGTCTGACACAAGCTGATACTGTATAGCTAATAGGGGGATGGCAGGTAGACAGCCAATCTGGCTGTGCCATCTCCCTGCGGTATACACTATTTTTGTATTTGTTCACAAATGCAATTGTTAGGCCTAAAAAAATATGTTTCTCAGGCCCTCCCGCATGGTCCTTTTGGCTTCCGCATGCTCTCTTTTTATAACCAATTTAAACTTACAAAAAATTAAAAATAAATGGTTTATGTCTGATATTTTACCCAAGTTAAAAAAATTGATGAATTTGTCCCTTGAGTGCAAGAAGGCTTTGCAATGCTTTAGCATTGCAAAGCCTTCTTGCACTCAAGGGATGAAATACACCACCACCCATGCTATTCTGTAGATTATGAGGCCTAAAACTTGAACCAAGAACATGAACTTTTGATGGCAAAGAAGAAATTACTGAAATAAAAAATAAAATAAAAAAACGCTCGCCCGCATGCAATTTCACAAATAATGGCCTGAGAAACAGAAGATCTACTTTGTGCGGCCTTATTTATTTATTATTTTTATTGCCATTTTCAATGTATTTAATGTACATTTTTCTGTATTATGTATACCGTAAAGTAAACAAATAAACAAAGGTCTGCTCATACACTTATGAAATTACGGAAAAATCCATTCACTAACCAAAATAATCGTGGTTTTGTTCACGCATTTCATTGACTGACTGGATTCAATCAACAAACTAGCAATTACTTTTGAAAAATTGGCCTGTTCAAACAAAAGGCTGCCTTCCTGGTACACACTACAGGAGGAGGATAGTTTCAGCATAAATTATGCAAAGTGCATGTAAAGCATAGAATGAACTATTACACACTCCAAACCAAATCAGGTGATCGATCAATTTTTTGTGTTTTTAAATAGCAGTTGTCATAACTACATGCAAACACCAGAAATGATCACAAATGTCCAACATGTTACCAAATAAAGAAATTAAATTTTTTGGGCATTTCTACTTGGGGCATTTGTAGGAAAACAAAATGGTTCAATGTGCTTCCTCCAAGCCTGAAGGTCAAAGTCTTATTTTTAAGTCCTGCCATTGGAATTACCAATCTATTCATGATTTTTGCAATTTGTTACACGTGTACTTAAGCCATTGGAAGCTTGCCTATTGTCAAAATCATAAAAAAATTGGGGGTGAGGAGGGGGGGGGGGGGGGGGGGGGGGGGGGAGAAAACATAAATATATTCCATTTCTGTGTTCCCTTGTCATTATTTTGGGGTGCAATATGACTTTGTTTTATCAGCATTTTGGGCAATGACTGGTGAAAACTTCAAACAATTCTCCCTAAGTTTTGTTGAACATCCTCGAACAACACCCTTTAAAACGAGTATTTTTTACAAAAGAGAGAGTACCTACTTTTAACCCTTTACCAACATAACAACCAGAACCAGACAGTGTTATTCTCAAAAATTGCCAATTAATTTCTTCAATTATTTTTTTCATTTTTGTCTCAAAAACATAGGTTATGACTCCTCGTTGGAACAACTCATCAAGCTCATTCCAATGAGGGGACATAACCTATGTTTTTGAGACAAAAAATTGGTTATTCAAGAATATTTTTTAAGAGTCGTCTGCTTTTCATGTTAGGTAAAGGGTTAAGTCCATGTTTGGACGATGTACATAAACAGACTGGTCACTTTCCATGCATGCGCTACATGTATATTTCAACAAATGCAATAATATTAGATTCCAAACACTAATTATAGATATATTTATGAAAAATTTAATCAATGAAGTACCAGGTACAAACAGGTGCTTCATTAAGGTGCAATATAATTCAGAGAAATTTGTTTAATTTGAATCTCCAACCTCTAATATTCCATGAACTCAAATTAAATATACACAAATTATACATCAGAAAGTAGAATGAGATGTATCGAACACGAAATATATATGTACTCAACTCATACAGTTGACTGTAGGCACCAATGGTTCCTGGAATTCGCACCAGAACTGATAATAAAATAATATTTCCAGAAAAACTTGTAGCTAAATGTACTTCACATATCCAAGAACAAAGCTAGGCATTCAAAACACTTTAGAGTGCAACAATTGGAATGCATTTGGGAAAAAGACAACACTGTCTGCAGTTTAATTGAAGATAGACTCCATGTGTGATGGACATGCGCAAATCACTTGATACTCAGGAGTCAATTTAATTTTTAAAATTTAAATAGCAGTTTAGTAATGTGGATAAATTTTGATTGGCATTTCCTATTATTTGTTTTTGTCATGGAAAATTGATTAGCGATAGTTAAAAATTGATTCAAAAATCGCTATGCGGATCTAGTTAAATCGAGCCCTGGGGATTCCACAAATTTCCATTGAAAAACAAAATCATAATTCTTAGAAATTTCAACAGGTGTCGTGATACTTTGCATAGACTATGGCAATAGTGCAGTCTCTAATGAATAATAGTATGCCATATTTAGGTGATCTTTCTCATTTTTTAATTTTAGACATTGATCTGTACTGAGGCTTTTTCCATCCAAAGACGTTGACCAGAAAAAGTAATTTACAATGTAAACAAAACTGATAGTTTTGAAATTTAACCCCACACAGCTCGGTCACTGCATTTTGAAGAATTCTGATGGCCTAGCTTTCTTCTTGGATATCTGAAGCTTGCACATTTGGCCGCAAGAGGTTTGCCTGAAAATTCAGTTCTGGTACAGTTAAAACTAGAAGTCCTGCCATGAAATGTGCACAAATAGCACGTTAATATGTGCGTTAATGTACACGTTATGGCCCAAGTAAAGCTATGAAATTCTGTACATATGGTCTGTGCACAAGCAATGAAATTCTGTACATATGGCCTGTGCACAAGCAATGTTTCAGCCAATGGACCTTCGGGTAACCCGAAGGTCCATTGGCAGAAATATTGCATGTGTTTGCTAAGAGTAAACACGAGAGCCTGCCGTGCTTTGGATGCCATTCTATATGGCAATTGCGCGCAATTCCAACGCGCAATTAAGCCTAGATAAGCGCACTATTCGTGACAGGACTTCTAGTTTTAACTGTATGAATACTGTAGCAGACATCCAGGACGCATTGGTGCCCACTGCCTACATTCGCGTTTACAAGTTGATTTCATATATAATTTGTGTTCAATACATCTCAACCTTCATTTTGATATATAATTTGTGTATATTTATTTTGAATTTATGGAATATCAGACTTTCAGAGGTGGGAATTTCAAAGTAAACAAATTTCTCTTACTTATAACTAATATAGGAATTACACCCAAACCATCCGCTGGCCGAACCATCCTCTGCAATTTGACCCAAACCTGCCGATACATTTTGACACAAACTGGCCACTAATGGATCCAAACCATCCTCCAGAACAATTATTCATCCCCATCTTTTTTTTTATTTTGAGTAAATAATACATTATTTTCGAAAGTTTGAGAGTTTTCAAAATCATTTTTCATGTTTGTTTTCGATAATTATTTACATGTACATGTATCACTAATTGTTTGCCTTGTTTGCATTGTCCTTGTAGTTATTTATAAACATTATCATATCTAACCTCGCAATAGTTCATAAATATCGTTTTCTTACTAAATGTTTAACATCTGACAGTAAAATAATATTTATAAACATTGCTCTGAAAAGTCTTCAGAATTAACCGTTAATTATTCATATCTAACCTAGTGACAGTTCATAACTATTATTTTGTTATCAAATGTTCAACATCTGGTGGTAAAATAATATTTATAAATGCCAATCTGATAATTATTTAAAATTAAAAATTAAATTATTCATATAAAGATGAAATGAAAATGTCGCTCCAACCAGAATTTATTTAAAATTATTTGTATCTAACCTAGCGACAGTTCATCATTATGTTATCAAATGTATTTTATGTTAATATATTTTTCTGGACATTTTTGTTGACAATATGTTTGTATACTTTTCGAAATAAGAGCAAATGTGAAAATATTTTTCCCTTTTCTTGGTTCCCACAAAGACCTAATGGTCACCACAATTTCTAAATTGCATAGATGGTGGTTCAGGCACTGTTGAGGAGGGTTTGGGTGCTCTGGAGGATGGTTCAGGGTAAATGTAGCAACCGGTTTGCATCAAATTATAGAGGACAGTTTAGCAAGAGAACAGTCTGGGTGATTCCCTAACATAGCACCTTAATTAAAATTTTGCTGTTGATGATTTTCATTACCTGGTAAATGCATGCGTGGACATCACTGCCCACGTGGGTAAAACTGAAGAATAGGGGACTTTTCCATTTACGTAAAAACAATGCATTTTTCTCACCTTTTTCTGTATTTTCCTATTACTAGTCATGTTTTCGATAAAATGACCGAAAGATATTCACTTTTACTGGCAATTATAACTGCTCAACAATTGTTTTTACCAGTGCGATTTGTGACGTTCACATTCATCTTTCCTCCATGTTTTTTGGCGTCTGCTCTGTGTATTGGTTGTATATGGTACGCTTGTTTGTTCTGTTCCCGACATGGTCTAGGGTCAGTGTAGTGAGGGCTATGGTTAGCTTACCGGTAAGCTAACCCTAACCCTCACTACACTGACAATAGACCTACAATTGCCAGCCAAAGAGAAAACAAAATTTATGTAAACACACACTTCAAAATGGCAAGAATGCAGAAGAATCTCTGGCACCGTAACATTAAAAGGGTTTCAATTATCTCTAATCTCAGTCAAAAGTGAATATCTTTCGGTCATTTTATCGAAAACATGACTAGTAATAGGAAAATGTAGAAAAAAGGTGAGAAAAATGCAATGTTTTTACATAAAAGGAAAAGTCCCCTATTCTTCAGCTTTACCCCACGCGTGTATTACGACCAGTCCATGGCGACTGTACTGTGATGATGTGGGCTTTTACGAAAACTAGTCCAAACATGGCCTGAAAGTCTGTAATATAATTTTTGGGTTTGGTTCGTCCTTCCAAGGGCGTACCAAAACCAAAAATTATATTACAGACTTCCAGGCCATGTTTGGACTAACGAAAACGAACTTCGCAAGTTTGGACAGATAAGCTGATAAGTTGGGATTGCACTCTGCGGAATCGTGCTTTTATTATCTGATAAAAAGTAACAAAAACGCATTGAATAAGACACTTTTGGTAGTGGGAATACTCGTATCGCTTGGTTTGTCGGAGAAATGGGTAGAAACGTGCATCGACATTAGTTTCTTGAACTCTGGCAGCGTGGTTCGAAATTAGGTGATAAGATCAACTCCAACGCTACACTGAGCGAATATTTAATTTATTCTATCTAAAACCAACAACCATAAACGAAAAAAAATTCTCCGCACATGTAAATGCCTGATTACAGTGATATATTTTTATTTGTTAGCGCTTTGCCTTTGTGGAAAAGTCAAATGTCCAAATTACTTCCAAACACGCCTTCGAAATTGTCAACAATACAACTTTAGAATCTGAAAGTTCCGTCAGTGGGACAAAATGAGAGACTGAGAGAGCGTTGTGAGGACATTTCATGTGATATAACAATCTTCGTTCTACAAAAGTTACGAAGCATCCCTGACCAAACAAGCAATGACATGATAAAATGTGCTGTTGAAACTGTGAGTTAACATTAAAAACAATAGAAAATGTGTCCGCTACAGTCCGCGACAGCCCGATGAAACCCACCGTAATTGTGGGGACATGGAAATGTCCGCGCAACGTCTCTCAAATGACTCGCGGTGCTCGCAACGTTGGTCTAAAACAGAGAAAATGTGCTCACAGTTACGGTACCGCCAGTTCTCTCTCTCTCTCTCTCTCTCTCTCTCTCTCTCTCTCACACACACACACACAAGCCCGCCCACCCGTCCTCACACATATACACGCCATGCGCGCGTACGGGAATATACAGATCAGTGGCTGTTCTAGGACCTTGACGTAAGAGAAGGAATAAGATACGTGCATTGCCACCACTCGTTCCAACAAATCCCCTTCCCCCGGGTTTACCATGGTCCAGCCAGGAAAGAAATGTTTTGATATGTACAAGGTGCAAGCCGCAAGGGAGATACATGGGTTTCAGATGTCTGTATAGCATAGTAGTGGACTAGTGGTGTGGAGTAGTGGTGGGTTTTACTTATATATATGGTAGTATTATGGTGTTGTAGTTGTAACAGAATGCCCCCCTCCCCGGAGCCAGATGGCTGATCCTGCGTGCGTCCGATATGAGAGAATTTGGAATGACGGTCCTCCTTTGTATTCAGAATTCGTTTTAGGTACAGGGAAAACACCGGGTGCATTTAACGAGAAACGATTCTTGCCCAATGCCTTTCTTTCCTATTCATTCGCAATAAGCCTTCAATGACGGCGCCTCAAAACAGAGAGACACTCTTCGAGCACGTGGAAAATTTGCTTTAAGAAAAAACGTTTTGTCCCACTTGCCCCCCCCCCCCCCCCCCCCCCCCCCCCACTTACCAAATGTACAACACAAACGAATCCCTCCCCGACCTTATGGAGAACCTGTTTCACCTTTGCACTCCCATCAACAAAAATGTGGCATCGCAACTGCATGAGCTTACCCCCACCCTCCCAACCTTACCCAACCCACCTTACCCCCATGCACACATTCGATCTGTGACGTATGTTTTATTGTGTAATATTTCTAACAGCCAGTTATGGTCTCGCGCCAACCAGTTTTATAATGCATGTTTGGCTCAGTATGAGAACATTTTTGAATTCTGATACAAACGTATGCAAATATTCCCGACTTTAGCGGTCGTAGAATTTAACAGACACATCAAACGGAGAATCCTCGATTGAATCTCAAGGATAAATAATTTCTGGGGGCATCCGTTCTTGGTAATTATAAAATTACAACACAAAGAATACAAAAAAACAGAAATAAAGGATTCAGGTGACTGAAGGTGATCCAAGTTTTCCAGAGTATTACGGGTATGGTAATCGGGGGAGTCAGATAATACACTCACATTTGCGTTTACGTTACAGCAATCTCAATGCACACAAGTACAATAGATTTGTGTCAGATAATCCGGCTTGTCCTTGTGGGTTTGGGTACGAAGATGAGGAGCACTATTTGTTTGCATGTATGTTGTTTTGTTCTCAGAAACAAATTCTTATAAGTAAAATCGCTCCGAACACTTCACTCTAAATAACTTGTGGGATAATCCCTCGTTATCCGCCCCAATGAACAAGACAATATTCTTATCAGCTCAGGAGTACATCACGAACACCAAAAGATTTCAGTGAAACACTTGCTTAAACTCCAACATTGTATGTTAAGATGGGGTCTCGATTAGTATCACCATGGGGAGTGTACTTGACTAACATATCATATTGACATGCAGGCGTTTCGTTTGGTGAGTCGAGGTGGTCTATTATCCCCTCATTATGGCTTCATAGTTAAGACATGGATTTTTAACACCCTTACCCCTAATGTACAAATTGAGATATTGGGAAAAAAGTAATTTTTTGGGGGGGTGGGGGGCGGGGGGGGGGGGGGGGGGGTGGGGGCGCAAAACGTCATCGAGGGCACCAAGAATCCAAGAATAAAAAAACATTTGAAGTAACGACAATTTGAAATTTCACCCCCCCCCCCCCCCAAAAAAAAAAAAAAAAAAAAAAAAAATACCCACAGCGCAAACTCCTTTGCCGAACGAAAGAAGCAACATCTGCCATTGGGGCGGGTGTTGCTTTTTTGCGTTCGACTGCCTTTCGCGCTTGCGTGTGATATTGCAATAATTTGATGCCTCTTGCGAAAAATTAACGCTCGCGTCAACAAGGATGGGTGAGTCCAAAGAGTGTAATTATGTGAGTTGTTCAAATATTATTTGACAAATCAGATATCTAGACTACTATTATGAAGAATAATAATAGACTATTCCTTCCTCAAAACAATCCAATCTCAAACATGGATCTTATACTTCGTTTACTCTCTACTGTCAAATTTATAAATGTGTTTGTGTCACAAGTTGTATAATTTCCATTTGTTCACTTGCACTTGCACATAACTGCTGTTTACTACCCATAAGGCGGAGGCGTTGATATAGGCCTTGCCCGTTCGCCGAAGCCTATTTCGTTTAAGTGAAACAAATTATTGTTTATAAAAAAGGTGACTGTATTGGATTGCTGATGAATCCCTGCCCCCCACCCTGGCTGCTTTCACATGATGTTGATGGTAAGGTGTAAAACAATAGCACTCAAAATTTGCCACAGACCACCACTCTCACCCACCCGGAGAGAACCACCAAATAACAGCAAGTAACTGTCGACCTCTCCAATTTACCACCCCTGCACCAGCGGAAGTAGTAAGGGAAGGCACTATAGCGAACTGATTTAACACAGAAATTCCCCATAGACCATTTTTGCGACAGAATGCCATCGGAAATCTAGTATTTGGTGTACTATGGCGAACTGATTTACATGTAACACTGAAATTCCCCATAGACCATTTTTTCGACAAAATGCCATAGGAAATCTAGTTTTTGGTGTACTATGGCGAATTGATTTAATACTTAAATTCCCCATAGACATTTTTTGTTCGTCAAGGTAGGCCTAAATATTACTCATTTTGTGTTGTAAGAATTTGTGTTTAAGACAGCATTGTAACTTTAAGTTTTCCTATCGTAGGAGAGTTAATATTTACAGGTGCTCTTGTAGGCCATGATCAAGTCTATTAACCCTCATTATGGCATCATAGTCTACACATGGATTTTTAATCCCCTTACCTAATATACAAATTGAGATATTGTGAAAAAAATAATATTTTCCAAGAAAAGTTCAACAAAAACATATCATGAAACCCCCTAAGTGGAACGAGCCCGTCGAGTTCGTCCCCATGGGGTGGGGGTGGGGGGGGGGGGGGACTTGGTACAGTTTTGTTGAAAGGTTTTGAAAAATTTTGAAAAAGTAGTATTTAAAATAATAAATTTTGATATTGTGTGTGTTAGATAAAGGGTTAAACATTTTTCTGCCAAATTTACTTTGTGTTTAGTTGTAGACCTGAATCTTAGTGTCATTGAATCGCATGGCCCCATAGCCTTCATATAACATTCGTGTTTTTGTTTTGTTTTTTTTAAATTCTCATCCCAAAGTTAGTAATGTGGAGATAAAATATTTGACAATTGATTTTGAACTTGCTTGATATAGCTAGCATGGGGATTGTTGAAATAACTACAACAAAATGTGGGTGAGCGCTGGGACGTTAGCATCCCTCTTGTAAAAGCGTTTCCAACGCGCCTTCTAATTTCATTTGCAACTGGCTGGCGATTTTTAGTGAAATTCAACGGACAACTTATGTCGTTTGTTCCAGGACCCGGGTAAACCAGACAATTCAACAAATCCTCGATCATCACATGTAGAGATAAACTGAAACAGCGGTTTTCCACCCCCTCGCTGCATTATAGCAGATTTTATTCCTGTCGCTGTTCTTAACAACACTTAAGGGGATTTGGACATGGTTAGCCATTGTACAAAAATACGTGACCTTAAACACCAATGAATAAATAATAAATACTTAAGGGAATTCGAGGATTACTTCGTATTGGTAACATGGTGGGTGATCATACTCCTGTTTATAAGTAAGATCCCAGTAATTGTTCCCCAAACCAACGTTTACTAAAGGCTCCATAAAATATACTGACAATACCATAAATATAGAGTAATAAGAGCCTAGGACAGCCTCGGGGCGTAAACATTGACGAGAAGTTGGATTTGCTGGAAATTAGGTATTTATATGTGGACTGTTTTAACGTCCAACGTTTGAATACAGAGAGTGATGTGACTTTTATCTTGTGCTCTGTCCAAACATTACAGCATAAACTACGTTCTCGTCAAATAATGGCCTTCCAACCTTAATTATACCCCTACTCTAGAAGAGATTGGGAGTATATTGATTACACGCGTCCGCCCGTCCGTCGTCGCGATATATTACTAGTGTGCGGGTGGATTTCACTGAAATTTGGTATGAGGGATCCTTATGACAAGCCGCTCCTGCACATACCAGAAAGAAAACTTTCCCGCTTTTGTCAACAGAGTTAGAATAGAATAGAATAGAATTTATAGAAGCAATAAACACCTACCTGAGACAGATTGCCAATTTTACAACAGAATTATTATGGTAATATAATGAAACAATTTAATGAAACTTTGTTTTCACTTCATTAACACTTCATCAGTACAGAACTGTTGTGGGGATATGAATTGCTTTTGTTGGTCAACTTCCAACTTCTAAACAGAAAATACAAAACACCATCGTAGCTGATAAGGTTACCAAGTATACTACAAAAAGTCGAAAATTTGTGATTCAATGTCTAAATTTCGAGATAAAAACATGTCGTTAAAACCAAATAAAAATATAAATGGCGAAATTAATAAAATGTGTGTTGAGTCTTACCAACTGTAAATTAAAAGATGCCTTAAATCTTAAACCAGTCATCGCTTATAAGAAAACCCTTGTAAGGCCTAAACTGGAGTCCATCAAAAAATAACACCAGTTATTGCCAGTCACTTTAACCAGGAAGCAATACTATAAAACTTTCACAGTTGTATTTTATAGAATTGTATTTTATAGAATTGTATTTTATAGAATTGTATTTTAAAGAATTGTATTATTTTATAGAATTGTATTTTATAGAATTGTATTTTATAGAATTGTATATTTATAGAATTGTATTTTATATATAATTTTATAGAATTGTATTTATAGAATTGTATATTTATAGAATTGTATTTTATATATAATTTTATAGAATTGTATTTATAGAATTGTCTTTCATAGAATTGTATTTTATTATAGAATTGTATTTGTATTTATTATAGAATTGTATATTTATAGAATTGTATTTTATATATAATTTTATAGAATTGTATTTATAGAATTGTCTTTCATAGAATTGTATTTTATTATAGAATTGTATTTGTATTTATTATAGAATTGTATATTTATAGAATTGTATTTTATATATAATTTTATAGAATTGTATTTATAGAATTGTCTTTCATAGAATTGTATTTTATTATAGAATTGTATTTGTATTTATTATAGAATTGTATTTTATAGAATTGTATTTATTATAGAATTGTATTTTATAGAATTGTATTTTATAGAATTGTATTTTATAGAATTGTATTTTAAAGAATTGTATTTTATAGAATTGTATTTTAAAGAATTGTATTATTTTATAGAATTGTATTTTATAGAATTGTATATTTATAGAATTGTATTTTATATATAATTTTATAGAATTGTATTTATAGAATTGTATATTTATAGAATTGTATTTTATAGAATTGTATTTTATATATAATTTTATAGAATTGTATTTATAGAATTGTCTTTCATAGAATTGTATTTTATTATAGAATTGTATTTATAGAATTGTATTTTATAGAATTGTATTTTATAGAATTGTATTTTATAGAATTGTATTTTATAGAATTGTATTTATAGAATTGTATTTTATAGAATTGTATTTATAGAATTGTATTTTATAGAATTGTATTTTATACAATTGTATTTTATAGAATTGTATTTTATAGAATTGTCTTTATAGAATTGTATTTTATAGAATTGTATTTATAGAATTGTATTTATAGAATTGTATTATTTTATAGAATTGTATTTTATAGAATTGTATTTTATAGAATTGTATTTTATAGAATTGTATTTATAGAATTGTATTTTATAGAATTGTATTTTATAGAATTGTATTTTATAGAATTGTATTTATAGAATTGTATTTTATAGAATTGTATTTATAGAATTGTATTTATAGAATTGTATTTATTATAGAATTGTATTTTATAGAATTGTATTTTATAGAATTGTATTTTACAGAACTGTATTCTATAGAATTGTATTTTATAGAATTGTATTTTATAGAATTGTCTTTATAGAATTGTCTTTATAGAATTGTATTTTATAGAATTGTATTTTATAGAATTGTCTTTATAGAATTGTCTTTATAGAATTGTATTTTACAGAATTGTATTTTATAGAATTGTATTTATAGAATTGTATTTTACAGAACTGTATTTTATAGAATTGTCTTTATAGAATTGTATTTTATAGAATTGTATTTATAGAATTGTATTTTACAGAACTGTATTTTATAGAATTGTCTTTATAGAATTGTATTTTATAGAATTGTATTTATTATAGAATTGTATTTTATAGAATTGTATTTTATAGAATTGTATTTTATAGAATTGTATTTTATAGAACTGTATTTTATAGAATTGTATTTTATAGAATTGTCTTTATAGAATTGTATTTATAGAATTGTATTTTATAGAATTGTATTTTATAGAATTGTATTTATAGAATTGTATTATTTTATAGAATTGTATTTTATAGAATTGTATTTTATAGAATTGTATTTTATAGAATTGTATTTTATAGAATTGTCTTTATAGAATTGTATTTTATAGAATTGTCTTTATAGAATTGTATTTTATAGAATTGTATTTTATAGAATTGTATTTTATAGAATTGTATTTTATAGAATTGTCTTTATAGAGTTGTATTTATTATAGAATTGTATTTTATAGAATTGTATTTTATAGAATTGTCTTTATAGAATTGTATTTATTATAGAATTGTATTTTATAGAATTGTATTTATAGAATTGTATTATTTTATAGAATTGTATTTTATAGAATTGTATTTTATAGAATTGTATTTTATAGAATTGTATTTTATAGAATTGTATTTTATAGAATTGTCTTTATAGAATTGTATTTTATAGAATTGTCTTTATAGAATTGTATTTTATAGAATTGTATTTTATAGAATTGTATTTTATAGAATTGTCTTTATAGAATTGTATTTTATAGAATTGTCTTTATACAATTGTATTTTATAGAATTGTATTTTATAGAATTGTATTTTATAGAATTGTCTTTATAGAATTGTATTTTATAGAATTGTATTTTATAGAATTGTATTTATAGAATTGTATTTTATAGAATTGTATTTTATAGAATTGTATTTTATAGAATTGTATTATTTTATAGAATTGTATTTTATAGAATTGTATTTTATAGAATTGTCTTTATAGAATTGTATTTATTATAGAATTGTATTTTATAGAATTGTATTTTATAGAATTGTCTTTATAGAATTGTATTTATTATAGAATTGTATTTATAGAATTGTATTTATAGAATTGTATTTTATAGAATTGTATTTTATAGAATTGTATTTTATAGAATTGTATTTTATAGAATTGTATTTTATAGAATTGTATTTATTATAGAATTGTCTTTATAGAATTGTATTTTATAGAATTGTATTTTATAGAATTGTATTTTATAGAATTGTATTTTATAGAATTGTATTTTATAGAATTGTCTTTATAGAATTGTATTTATTATAGAATTGTATTTATAGAATTGTATTTTATAGAATTGTATTTTATAGAATTGTATTTTATAGAATTGTATTTATAGAATTGTATTTTATAGAATTGTATTTATAGAATTGTATTTATAGAATTGTATTTATTATAGAATTGTATTTTATAGAATTGTATTTTATAGAATTGTATTTTACAGAACTGTATTCTATAGAATTGTATTTTATAGAATTGTATTTTATAGAATTGTCTTTATAGAATTGTATTTTATAGAATTGTATTTTATAGAATTGTCTTTATAGAATTGTCTTTATAGAATTGTATTTTACAGAATTGTATTTTATAGAATTGTATTTATAGAATTGTATTTTACAGAACTGTATTTTATAGAATTGTCTTTATAGAATTGTATTTTATAGAATTGTATTTATAGAATTGTATTTTACAGAACTGTATTTTATAGAATTGTCTTTATAGAATTGTATTTTATAGAATTGTATTTATTATAGAATTGTATTTTATAGAATTGTATTTTATAGAATTGTATTTTATAGAATTGTATTTTATAGAACTGTATTTTATAGAATTGTATTTTATAGAATTGTCTTTATAGAATTGTATTTATAGAATTGTATTTTATAGAATTGTATTTTATAGAATTGTATTTATAGAATTGTATTATTTTATAGAATTGTATTTTATAGAATTGTATTTTATAGAATTGTATTTTATAGAATTGTATTTTATAGAATTGTATTTTATAGAATTGTCTTTATAGAATTGTATTTTATAGAATTGTCTTTATAGAATTGTATTTTATAGAATTGTATTTTATAGAATTGTATTTTATAGAATTGTATTTTATAGAATTGTCTTTATAGAGTTGTATTTATTATAGAATTGTATTTTATAGAATTGTATTTTATAGAATTGTCTTTATAGAATTGTATTTATTATAGAATTGTATTTTATAGAATTGTATTTATAGAATTGTATTATTTTATAGAATTGTATTTTATAGGATTGTATTTTATAGAATTGTATTTTATAGAATTGTCTTTATAGAATTGTATTTTATAGAATTGTCTTTATAGAATTGTATTTTATAGAATTGTATTTTATAGAATTGTATTTTATAGAATTGTCTTTATAGAATTGTATTTTATAGAATTGTCTTTATACAATTGTATTTTATAGAATTGTATTTTATAGAATTGTATTTTATAGAATTGTCTTTATAGAATTGTATTTTATAGAATTGTATTTTATAGAATTGTATTTATAGAATTGTATTTTATAGAATTGTATTTTATAGAATTGTATTTTATAGAATTGTATTATTTTATAGAATTGTATTTTATAGAATTGTATTTTATAGAATTGTCTTTATAGAATTGTATTTATTATAGAATTGTATTTAATAGAATTGTATTTTATAGAATTGTCTTTATAGAATTGTATTTATTATAGAATTGTATTTATAGAATTGTATTTATAGAATTGTATTTTATAGAATTGTATTTTATAGAATTGTATTTTATAGAATTGTATTTTATAGAATTGTATTTATTATAGAATTGTCTTTATAGAATTGTATTTTATAGAATTGTATTTTATAGAATTGTATTTTATAGAATTGTATTTTATAGAATTGTCTTTATAGAATTGTATTTATTATAGAATTGTATTTATAGAATTGTATTTTATAGAATTGTATTTTATAGAATTGTATTTTATAGAATTGTATTTTATAGAATTGTATTATTTTATAGAATTGTATTTTACAGAACTGTATTTTATAGAATTGTCTTTATAGAATTGTATTTTATAGAATTGTATTTATAGAATTGTATTTTATAGAATTGTATTTTATAGAATTGTATTTTATAGAATTGTATTTTATAGAATTGTATTTATTATAGAATTGTATTTTATAGAATTGTTTTTTATAGAATTGTATTTTATAGAATTGTATTTTATAGAATTGTATTTTACAGAACTGTATTTTATAGAATTGTCTTTATAGAATTGTATTTTACAGAACTGTATTTTATAGAATTGTATTTTATAGAATTGTATTTTACAGAACTGTATTTTATAGAATTGTATTTTATAGAATTGTATTTTATAGAATTGTATTTTATAGAATTGTCTTTGTAGAATTGTATTTTATAGAATTGTATTTATAGAATTGTATTTTACAGAACTGTATTTTATAGAATTGTCTTTATAGAATTGTATTTTATTATAGAATTGTATTTGTATTTATTATAGAATTGTATTTTATAGAATTGTATTTATTATAGAATTGTATTTTATAGAATTGTATTTTATAGAATTGTATTTTATAGAATTGTATTTATTATAGAATTGTATTTTATAGAATTGTATTTTATAGAATTGTATTTTATAGAATTGTATTTTATAGAATTGTATTTTATAGAATTGTCTTTATAGAATTGTATTTTATAGAATTGTATTTATAGAATTGTATTTTACAGAACTGTATTTTATAGAATTGTCTTTATAGAATTGTATTTTATTATAGAATTGTATTTGTATTTATTATAGAATTGTATTTTATAGAATTGTATTTATTATAGAATTGTATTTTATAGAATTGTATTTTATAGAATTGTATTTTATAGAATTGTATTTATTATAGAATTGTATTTTATAGAATTGTATTTATTATAGAATTGTATTTTATAGAATTGTATTTTATAGAATTGTATTTATTATAGAATTGTATTTTATAGAATTGTATTTTATAGAATTGTATTTTACAGAACTGTATTTTATAGAATTGTCTTTATAGAATTGTATTTTACAGAACTGTATTTTATAGAATTGTATTTTCTGCCTATTAATGTAACTATCTAGAATGAATCATCAGCATTTTTAAAAGTTTGTGTCAATGTGTCAACTGGCAAATTGCCACATCTTTGAAAATTATAATGGTAATTCCAACCCATTTAAAGTCATAACTAGAAAATTACAATTCTAGAAAATACAATTGTAAAAGTTCGCACCTTTAGGCCTACACATTAATTATGACCTTTATCAACGAGGCAAACTCTAGAAGAGTATCAGACAATTCAGTTCAACAGGAATGAGGAGTCGTACTCTTCCGATTATGCTGGTGTTGCCCCGGGTGTTATTTAATTAGCGCACGGATAATATTGGTATAAGCTCAGATCTAAGACTTTATACGTATTAATCGCAGTACATGGCAATAAATGCTGAAGGTGTCTTAAACACACAATAAATAATTGAATAAAAACTTAAAACCAAATGAGTAACTAAATTAATTAATAAATAAAATAATTGACAAAATTTCAAAATCCATAAAAATCTGAGAAGTCTGGAGGGTCACACCTGCATCTTGACATTTATTTGAGATAAGTTCAAAGAATCTAACGTAAGTTGACTGCTGCTTGTCTGGTAGAAATCCATACACAAGTGGGAACATTTTATTGTCAACAAAAGCATGCACTGAATATAACTGGAAGAAAAGTTTAGGCGACTTCTCAAATGTTCCATCACAATATAATGCTGCATCTTCACTGAGTAGTTGAAGATTTGCTGTGGTCGCAAAGATCATTATTTTCTTTTCTTCGCCATCAGAAGCAAGAAGAAAGTTGTCCCCTGCTGTTGTTTTCTGGAACATTTCTGGTAGAAGTATATCAGAATGAGATTTTAGAAGAGCTGGCCTTGTTTTTGCTCGGGATCGGTAAAGAGCTGATCGTACACTGTAGAAAGTTGGAATTTTAGCAATGATCACTGGGTCAGTTTCATCTCCTCTTAAAGATCCAACTAAGTCCTGGTAGATAGATGATACAGATTTAGAATCACGACGAACTGTTTTCTTCAGATCTGCTAACACGGCATCTGCACAGATTTTTGGTAAGTCCGGAAGATGATTATGTGTGCCCATAGGCGAACTAATAATGTCATCTCTTGTGTTTATTGTGGCTCCGCAACCGCGTTCACTACACGCCCAGTGGATATTTGGTGGCTTCTGTGACTTTAATCGGAACTTAAAGTCATTGTAAACTAGATTTCTACCTCCTCTGTTATTAGGAATGAACATAACTGAAACTTGTTGACTTGCCATGAATGCGAGAACTATGTATGAGAGGGACTATGGATATGTTCCTTTTAAAACCTTTTCCATGATCCCTGTTCACCCTGACGGGTATTAACGTCCCGTATTCAACAATATGGAGATGTTCTTTTTTAAACCGCCTCCATGACCCCTGTTCACCCTGACATGTATTCACATCCCGTATTCACTAAGAAAAAAAAACCGACTAAAATTCTGGGTAAAAGTGAACAGTAAAAGTAATTAGCACCTCTCACTAATCTCGATCTCGGTATGTTTATTTAAGCACATCGGCATAATAATAGTTTTTCGCGTTGCGTAGTTCAGCCAAAAACTTTTGTCTGTTCGGTAACGGTAAACGTTTCCCGCGTTAGTGCGGGATTGGTCAATGTTATTCACATTGACCAATTGTGTCATTCTCGTGAGAATGATTCAGTCTGTGATAGTTTTTATAATCACTTCTAGCCAGAGCATCACTGAAGCAGGTTACATGTTAAGTTTCTGTTTTAAAAATAAATAAATAAATAAAAAGTAGGCATTATAAGGCGAGGTCCAAACGCTTTCCCTGAAGGTAAATTCTGCACTGGTTTTTGGACGCAGGTTTCCCGATTTTTCTGCATAAAATTATGTTTTATCTCGGGTTTTTCCTGACCGGCGTTTTTACCGTAACTGGGGTCTCATTTGTGGAGAGAAAGAAAATTAACAGAAAATAAAACAATAATTATGTAATCGCATTTTGCATCCTGAATTTTAGTAAAATGTTTGTTGTAAAATAAAATTTTGCTTCTAGCTGGCTCTGCGGCTATTGGCTGTTGAAAAAATGTATAGACCGAGACTAAACCTGCTGTAGTTTAGTAGTTGGTTGATTAGTCAGTTTGATTATTAGCTTATCTGACTATTAGACTATTGGATAATACCTGGTTATCTCGTCTTCAAATAAATCCACTGTGATGAACCACCAAGTCCATGGGTGAGCGACATCACCTGGAGTGTTTTCAGACGCTTGACTGCAGTGTCCCTGGTCCTTTGTCCATTCGCAGTGCTGAAGCAATGACATATGCTTTTTGTGAGGGGTGACATGTAGACAGCCAGTCTGGCTATGTCATCTTCCTACGATATGTGCAGAAAGAATTCTGTTATTAAAACTTTGTACTCAGAAATGTCTATTTTGTATACAATGCTCATGTCGTAAAACAAAGTATTATCTATCTAACTAGAAAATACAATTCTAGAAAATACAATTGTAAAAGGTTTATTGTATTGTCTCCTAGTTTTTACCTCAACATTTAAATTAAATTAAATTTGTGTATTTTTATGTCACGCATGAAACCCAGTAAGGCTCAAAATTTCTTATTTAACCCTTTACCCAACGAATCGCCCGCATCCGCCCGCGTGATATGCAAATTCAGCAGTTGAAAAAATATTATTTTTCAAAAAATTTCAACAAAACCATATCATGTGACCCCTCGTTGGAACGAGCTCGTCGAGCTCGTTCCAACGAGGGGTCACATGATATGGTTTTGTTGAAATTTTTTGAAAAATTAAAAAAAATGATATTTAAAATAATAAATTTTGATATCGTCTGCGTTGGGTAAAGGGTTAAAAACTGCATTTTGAAGTCATATTATAAAGGGAAATACGTTACAATAGGACATATCTGTGCCAGTACGTCTTTATCAATGACATATCAGAGTGTTTTCATATTCAAATCATTATCTACCTCAATGGTTATATAACCCATGGAATACATATTCCGATGAATTTCACTCTCGTTGTTATGTATATATTAGAGGTTTTACATGCTATAGTAGTTTCATATCCCAGTCGTTATATTGTCCAGTTGTCGCAGTTGTCTCCAATGTCGGTGGACACCAATGTCAGTGGTCACAAATGGGCTTGATGGAGAGGCATCCGAGTTAACTGGATTCGGCCGTGACGGAGTTCATCCTAAAACGAAAACACGTCGATTGTAATATCCGCCGAAAAACCCGTATGGGGATGCGTAAACATCCCTCCGAGTTACTGGAAAAAAAGGTTTGAGTAACTTAGAGATATCTGTGTGGGTTTTGAGTACATTTCTTTATTTACGTGTATAAATCGCGCGAAACGGGCATGTTATTTTGGTTTCAGCTGTAGTCACGATATAGCGGCGTCTGTTGAAAGTGATACCACCAGAGATATAAGCGGTTGGGTTAAGGTGGGTCAAAGTTCGGATGGGGGTTAGGTCGACTATGTGTGAAGTTGGGTGTGTGGATCGTTGTCGCCGAGCGGGCCGTGATTTCGTGTTGACTTGTTAACTCTTATTGGAAATCAATGAATAGGTCTTGGAACAAACTCTACAAGAAAGTACTGGACACGGTCTTTTTAGTTACAAGATAGGGCCTTATCTTGATCCCATTATCAAAGTACTGGACACGGTCTGTTTAGTTACAAGATAGGGCCTTATCTTGATCCCATTATCAAAGTACTGGACACGGTCTGTTTAGTTACAAGATAGGGCCTTATCTTGATCCCATTATCAAAGTACTGGACACGGTCTGTTTAGTTACAAGATAGGGCCTTATCTTTTGGGTAACAACTTAAATGATTGTAGATCAATGGTCAAACACAAAGTTAACTCGTTACCTTGAAGACTGGTCGTTAGATGATTAACTTACCAGCCTATCTGTTGATAAAGTTATCAGACAGATGTTTGGATACATGGAGGCGTATTGCCTTTCCACGTATTCCCCAACATATAAAAACCGCGAAAAAAATAAGTGTGTGTGTTTGGGGGGGGGGGGGGGGGGGGTAGAGTCTCCATTCTTTGTTAGTTGGGGGAGCCATGTTTGAAATTATAAGATAAAAAATTAAGACTGAAACTGAAATTTAAAATATAGGCTTTAAGATTTTAAAATACTGTTATTTATATGGGCGGGAGTGGGTGTGGTGGAGGGTGGAGGAGTCTCCATTCTCTGTTAGTTGAAGAAGCCATGTTTGAAATTATGAAATCAAAAATTAAACTTGAAATTGAAATTAAAAGAAGAGGCTTTAAAATCACGAGAGACTGTTATTTAGAGGGATGGGGATGCGGGATTGGAGGTAGTAAATAAAAAATTAAGAACAATTTAAAAAAAAAAAAAAATTTTTATTAAAAAATTTCAAAAAAATAAAAATATTAATAAAATTAAAATGGTGCCTATCGCGCCTGTTGCGGGAGAATACGGACGTTCCTAGTTTGCTTACTAATTGTATTGTTATAACAACTGAGTCATCTTACTAATTGTATTGTTATAACAACTGAGTCATCTTACTAATTGTATTGTTATAACAACTGAGTCATCTGTCTAATTGTATTGTTATAACAACTGAGTCATCTTTCTAATTGTATTGTTATAACAACTGAGTCATCTTTCTAATTGTATTGTTATAACAACTGAGTCATCTTTCTAATTGTATTGTTATAACAACTGGGTCATCTTACTAATTGTATTGTTATAACAACTGAGTCATCTTACTAATTGTATTGTTATAACAACTGAGTCATCTTTCTAATTGTATTGTTATAACAACTGAGTCATCTTTCTAATTGTATTATTATAACAACTGAGTCATCTTTCTAATTGTATTGTTATAACAACTGAGTCATCTTTCTAATTGTATTGTTATAACAAGTGAGTCATCTTTCTAATTGTATTGTTATAACAACTGAGTCATCTTTCTAATTGTATTATTATAACAACTGAGTCATCTTGTTAAGATAGACAAAGATATCAAATAGATATCATGGGTTTAGTATGTTCCATTCAGTAACATGATTGCCACTATTGACCCCATCATATATTTATCACTGGAGATCGATGGCATTACAATTTTCTGTAGTATTCCCGACCATCCGATCAATGGCGGATAAGCCTAGATTGCCGCCTGGAAACCTTATGAGTGCCGCTCTTTCCCCACACACCCCAAGAATTTTAATGATGCCGGCTTCATAGAAACTTATTAGATATATTTTGATACATTTTGTCGGCCTAAAAGGAACCTCTCGAGGTGTGTTAGAACGTATAGTGCAGAAACGACGTACAGTGTAGAAAAAAATATCAACGCATTGTGTAGAAACGACGTACAATGTAGAAAAAATATCAACGTATAGTGTAGAAACGACGTACAGTGTAGAAAAAATATCAACGCATAGTGTAGAAACGACGTACAGTGTAGAAAAAAATATCAACGCATAGTGTAGAAACGACGTACAGTGTAGAAAAAAATATCAACGCATAGTGTAGAAACGACGTACAGTGTAGAAAAAAATCAACGTTTGGTGTACAAATGACGCATATTGTAGAAAAAAAAATCAATGTATAGTGTAGAAATTCTTTCAACGCATAGTGTAAAAAAATCGACGTACTCTGTAGAAACAGGTCACGTGTTAGAACGTATAGTGTAGAAACTAACGTATAGTGTAAAAACTAACGTATAGTGTAGAAACAAACGTATTGTGTAGAAACTAACATATTGTGTAGAAACTAACGTGTTCTAAAAATGACGGTAAAACACATAGGGATGAATAGTCCACCATTACGGGGTTGGGACGAATGAATTCTTGACGAATAGACCAGCCCTCCTATATATACTGCGTAGCAAACTATTTTTTATGCAAATACTGAACCATATTTAGAAGTTCAAGTTCGCCTAGTTCGATTAGGTTCGCCTAATCCACCCTGCGACACTCTGTTACCCAACCTCCCATTTCCCGGTTCCCTGGTTTAAACAAGTCGCCACTGCTGTAAAGATGGCAGAAAATATGAGTTTCTCATTAAAATGTTGGGTCGACAGACAGGCCTAAGCTCCAATGTTAAACGGATTATATGTTGCGCTTGCCTTTTTTGGGGGAGGGGGGACATGATTCGCGAAAAAATGAAGAAGGATATCTGAACGACTTTTTTATGAAAATGATGTTTTAGTATCGGCGCAAACCGACTATTTTTCCACCTGGAAACTCAGGGTTACAGTTTAATAACATTAAATCGTTTTTATTTTTTTGGAAAGATACATTTAACCTGATACCGGTACATGTACTTTTTAGCGTATATACTATTTGATTATTTAGTTGTGTGTTGTTACCGAATATTATAATGGTTGTTATCCAGTGTTTTTGTGAACCTCTTAGTAATTGAGAATTGAGAAAAAATGTATATCGATACGCGGTGAGATGGGTAAACCATTGCAAAGCGGTCCAACGGCGGCGATCCGGTGATTCCGGGGCCGCGGACCGGATGGTCAGCTCGATCCAGTACACATCCCTATAATGTACATTCATTTGAGTACTCGAACGGGATGACTGTAAGTAACAAACACGATGTTACCTTTAAAACAAATCAATATAAAAATGTGTTTTCTTTATACATAACCTCTCACGAAGTCTAATTTATTTCTACACTATACATGTACGTTACATTCGATCTACATTTTAGATTGGGACAATTTCTACACTTTACGTTGATTTTTTTCCACACTGTGGGTCGTTTCTACATTACACGTCAATTTTCTCTCCACTATACGTCGTTTCTACACTATTCGTTGATTTTGTTCTACACTATATGTCGTTTCTACATTATACGTTAATTTCCTCTACACTATATGTCGTTTCTTTATTATACGTTAATTTTGTTCTACACTATATGTCGTTTCAACACCACACGTTAATTTTGTTTCTGCACTATACGTTAATTTTTTTTCTACTCTATACGTTGTTTTTACACTATACGTCGTTTCTACACTACACGTTGATTTCCTCTACACTACACGTCGTTTCTACACCATACCTCGTTTCTACACTATACGCTGATTTCCTCTACACCATACGTCGTTTCTACATTATATGTTGACTTCCTCTACACCATACGCCGTTTCTACACTATACGTTGATCTCCTCTACACTATACGTCGTTTCTACATTATACGTCGTTTCTACACTATACGTTGATTTCCTCTTCACTATACGTCGTTTCTACACTATACGTTAATTTTGTTTCTGCACTATACGTTAATTTTGTTTCTGCTCTATACGTTAATTTTTTTCTACACTGTACGTTGTTTCTACACTATACGTCGTTTTCTACACTATAGGTGATTTCCTCTACACTACACGTCGTTTCTACACTATACATCGTTTCTACAATATACGTTGACTTCCTCTACACCATACGTCGTTTCTACACTATACGTTGATTTCCTCTACACCATACGTCGTTTCTACACTATACATTGATTTTCTCTACACCGTACGTCGTTTCTACACTATACGCTGATTTCCTCTACACCAAACATCGTTTCTACACTATACTCTGATTTTCTCTACACCAAACATCGTTTCTACACTATACATTGATTTTCTCTACACCGTACGTCGTTTCTACACTACACGCTGATTTCCTCTACACTATACGTCGTTTCTACATTATACGTCGTTTCTACACTATACGTTGATTTCCTCTACATTATACGTCGTTTCTACACTATACGTCGTTTCTACACTATACGCTGACTTCCTCTACACCATACGCCGTTTCTACACTATACGCTGATTTCCTCTACACTATACGTTATTTTCTACACTATACTTTGTAACAAGGCGTCTGCCGTATCCCTAATTTGATCGCCACTGAGGATGACAATTAATTATTCATTCATTCGTAGGCTCGAATAAGCCAAATTCAGTTTAGGTCTGCATATTCTACAAAAACTTTAAGAGAAAGGCATGTGAGAATCTATATTTCATAAAAAAACGCATAAATACTGGAAACGTTAAACACAACTACATAGGTCTACATAGACACAACTACATAGGCCTCCATAAACACAACTACATAGGCCTCCATAGACACAACTACATAGGCCTACATAGACACAACTACATAGGCCTACATAGACAAAACTACATAGGCCTCCATAAACACAACTACATAGGCCTACATAGACACAACTACATAGGCCTACATAGACAAAACTACATAGGCCTACATAGATACAACTACATAGGCCTACATAGACAACACTACATAGGCCTACATAGATACAACTACATAGGCCTACATAGACACAACTACATAGGCCTACATAGATACAACCACATAGGCCTACATAGACAAAACTACATAGCCTACATAGATACAACTACATAGGCCTACATAGACAAAACTACATAGGCCTACATAGATACAACTACATAGGCCTACATAGACACAACTACATAGGCCTACATAGATACAACTACGTAGGTCTACATAGACAAAACTACATAGGACTATATAGATACAACTACATAGGCCTACATAGACAAAACTACATAGGCCTACACAGATACAACTACATAGGCCTACATAGACAAAACTACATAGGCCTACATAGATACAACTACATAGGCCTACATAGACAACTAAGACTTGTCTAGACACAACTACAAAGCCACAGAATGGAGACTGTTGATGTGTACATAAATATCTTCATCATTTAATTAGTATAAGAGCAATTTATAAAGGTAACAATTCTTATTTATTGTGCGTTTTCTTCCAAACAAATTCTCTTTTGGAGCTTTCATGGCGCACCGGACCCTTTCTCCAATATGGCAGGAGAATCCCTGGCACTACGTGCAGCTCTTATATACCTAAAACGGGGCTTTGCCAAGTCCGGTTCAGTAGTTTTAGGTGGTTTTTGGTGACTCCAAGGGATTGCCGGGTTGTTTGTGGTAATTAGGTTTACTCTAGTTCTAGCGAAAACTCCCTCTGAACATACCCGTACTGACTGTAGGACTTTCAGGCTTATAGCAAACACATGCTACCATAGAAACCAAGAAGGCGGCCCCCAGTTTTCAAAATGGACGACGGAAACATGTATCAACTATCAACACGTGCTACGCATGCGCAACAGCATATCACTTGGTAATGACATCTCTACATGTTCGCTCGAGCGGGCTACCACGAAAATCAAACATGGAGCCACTAGGTCACGTGACATGACGTCACTTCCGGGGCCATACGCGAGGTCATCCAAATGGGGGGGCAAAAACCAGAATCATTTGTGTTACAATTAACTTTTATAGCAAGCATGAATAGCCGTTATCTAAACTGTTTTAGAGAAAATGGGAATTATCTCATGAGTGTGACCTGACAGCAATATTGAGCCTAATGCGACTACAATAAGTTTCAAAACAATAACAAAGATCTGTCGACCGTTCCTTCAAGGCAACGTTCGAGGCGATGTCATGCACCGAAGCGTAACGTCATTTAGGAAGCTTCTGAAAAAATAATCGTGAGGTCCTAAAAATATTATTTTTAGGAAGCTACTGAAAAAATTCATCGTGAGGACCTGAAAATATTAGCGCTCGTGAAAAATAAAACTTTCAGGTCCACACTCATGAGATAATGACTGATACCGACTAAAATAGAGTAAATTTTCTTTTTATTATATGCTACGAGACATTTTATTGCAGAATATTCAGCCCAATTCGACGCCATATGCGTACGTTTCAAAATAATAACAAAGATCAGCTGATCGTTCCTTCAAGGCGACGTCAAGTGCCGAAGCGTAACGTCATTTTTGAAGCTACCGAGGGATATTTCTCGATATCTTTGGAGTGATGAATATCAAAAAAATATCTTCTAGATAATTTGTGATAATTCACAGGTTGTCATATAATAAACAACAATATTATTAATAATAGGCTAAATTTGAGTTAAAGGTAAAATTGTGAGATTATTACAGGGGTGTGATTGATACCAGATAAAAAATAATAAATTCATGTTTGCATGGAGGAAAGTTAAGTGCAACATCCCCATATAACAGATATTCTGTACAAATAAAGCTTTAGTTGTATTTTATTTCTTTGAATTGACATGAAAATCCTCTGTCCGTCTGAAGGACCAATTTCATATAAATTTAGATAAAAAGTTTGTAGACGTCTATAATAAAACTGAAATCAGATTTTTAAAAAACCCTGATAAATCCCCTCCCCCCTCTGTTATTAATAATATTGTTAGTCCGAGTTGAAAATAAACTTTAGATTAAGAACACACTGAAATATGATTGCGTATAGTAGGAATCATGTTGCGTATTTTCGTTGCATTGCAAAGTGAACTGAGCTATCATTTCGAAAGTTCATCATTCGATATGCATTGATATAAAAACATAGGTGTTTACATATTCGTGTTAATATACGAAAGGAAATAGGTGACTTGTGAATCGATTAACGTTTGCCTCCATACCTTGCTCCGTATTTTGATCCTCTCATAATTGTCCACTATGCTATTCCCACAAAAAAATAAAAAGTAAATACAAAAAACATCATACACTTAATAACTTAACCCTTTGAACCCTGGTGGTATCTTCCATGTCTGTTCAATGGCAGCAATTAGCGGAGTCCATATTCATTATTTGGGGTAGACCAATTAATATCCACAAGGATGCACGTTGAAAATATTGATTGGCCTACCGTCTACCCCACACATTCACCTAGAAGCCGTAATACTTAATGATACTATGACGTATAGTGTTTCTGACTGTAACAACGGCCTCTCCTTTCACAGGGTTGAATTCCTGCTTAATTTGAGTTGAGACAAAACAAACAAATATGTACACACACATTCCACTGAAGTAAAGCACGCCATACATAAGCTATCGAGGGATTTCTACTGTACACACACATTCCGTAGACGTAAAGCACGCCATACATGAGCTATAGAGGGATTTCTACTGTACACACACATTCCACAGAGTTAAAGCACGCCATACATAAGCTATAGAGGGATTTCTACTGTACACACACATTCCATAGAGTTAAAGCACGCCATACATAAGCTATAGAGGGATTTCTACTGTACACACACATTCCATAGAGGTAAAGCACGCCATACATAAGCTATAGAGGGATTTCTACTGAACACACACATTCCATAGAGGTAAAGCACGCCATACATGAGCTATAGAGGGATTTCTACTGTACACACACATTCCACAGAGTTAAAGCACGCCATACATAAGCTATAGAGGGATTTCTACTGTACACACACATTCCATAGAGTTAAAGCACGCCATACATAAGCTATAGAGGGATTTCTACTGTACACACACATTCCATAGAGGTAAAGCACGCCATACATAAGCTATAGAGGGATTTCTACTGTACACACACATTCCATAGAGGTAAAGCACGCCATACATGAGCTATAGAGGGATTTCTACTGTACACACACATTCCATAGAGGTAAAGCACGCCATACATGAGCTATAGAGGGATTTCTACTGTACACACACATTCCATAGAGGTAAAGCACGCCATACATAAGCTATAGAGGTAAAGCATGTCATGTTTAAGCTATAGGGGGATTTCTACTAAGATTGGACAACATGTTGTTATTGTCTTTAGATTATTTAAAAACAAACACACAAACTAAAGTAACTACAAACATCAAAGGAAAACTTACTTCACTAATAAGTTGGATGGAATATAGTTAATGTTGGAATTAATTTGGTAAGATTAAAAAAGTATTACCTTGGTGTCACGTGAAACAATGGCTTTACGAAGGCTAAGGCTGCCTTTCTTTCAAATTTGATTCCCAGGTCCGTAAATCCACAGGATAAAAGAAAAAAAAACACCCAAATGATAAAGATGAATAAAACTAAATGAACAAGTAATTAACTGGTATATATGAAGATGGGAAGGGGGGGGGGGGGGGGGGTCAAGTCAAATTTGAAGAGTATTAGTCCAAGGGAAATAACTCTTTAATAATGTGACTCCAAAGGGAACAATACACTGTTTTCTTCCACTGGCGACAGTACAAATCTCTCTCCCTCTCCGGGCCTCTCTCCCCTTCCCGCCTTCCTCCTCCCACTCCGGACCTCATCGAGCTGATTTTGGCAAAAAAACACAACTCTATATCCAGTTAGTTTATCACCTCATGAAAATATTATAGGTCGCCAGGAGACTTTTGCCTTCAAATTTGGTGATTCCTGTACTCCCGCCCAGTTTCGCACTGAATAAAATAAACACACTTTTATCTATCTAAACCCAATTTTTATCTTCTCTCACACTTTTTAGAACATAGTTATCACCAAACTTTTTTTATTTTTTTCAAAACATGCACTTTAACATTTTATTCACATTTACAACCTTAGTTCATTTTCCACCAATCGGATAAATCAGGGAACTTTTATCCTCCATTAAAGTTAGAACGCAAACCAGTAGAGGTGATGTTTGCACAAAAACAGTGTATTGCGACCCAAAGAAATATGCAGTAAAAAACTGTAAATATAATGAAAATGTCAATGACACTTCAGCTCAACCTCAGCTCTTACCGTGAGGGTCTGAACTAGATATCAAATTTCAGTAATACCACGTTATTCGTTCAAGTTTCCACACAAGACACCACACCAAAGCTACATATGAAATCAGTAACAGATCGGGCGAGGGATGTGGTCTGTAGAGTGGCTAATGGAATTGTCGACAATTTTTATGCAAAATCCATGATGGCCGCTGGTGACCACAATTTTTAACGAAATTCAGGAAAAAAAATTGGTAGCCCCCATTTAGACATCACACCAACACTACATATAAAATCTGAAAAAGGGTGAGAGGTGCGGCCTGCATGGGACGCTAATGGAATTGTTGACAATTTATATGGCAACTCCAAATTCTATAACTCCCATCTAAATATCACACCAAAGCTGCATATAAAATTTGAAAAAGATCTGATGAAAAATGCGGTCTGTAGGGTGTTCTAATGAAATTGTTGGCAATTTATATGCCAAGTCCAAGATGGCAATAGGAGGACATATTTTTTATCGAAATTCAGAAAAATTCCGTGTATGTCATGTAGACATCACACCAAAGCTACATATAAAATTTGAAAAATATCGAATGAGCGGCACGGCCTTTAGGGTGTGCTAATGGAATTCTTGACAATATTTGTTTGCCAAAACCAAGACGGCCAATGGCGGTTATGTTTTTCAAAGAAATTCAGTAAGGTTTGATAGCTCCCATCTAGACATCACACCAAAGCTACATATGAAATTTGAAAAAAGATTGGCTGAGTGATGTGAACTGTAGTGTGTGCTAATAGAATTGCTGACAATTTATATGCCAAATCAAAGATCGCTACCAGGGCAAGCCTGAAAATAAGCAATCTGAGACTTGCAGATGGAGGTCCCCAGAGGGTGAATTTGATGATGCTATACCATACAGTGGGCTAGAATACTCCCACTACATCCTTTGGGTTCCCTTTTCTGTTTGGACCGAAGAATTCAGGCTGAGGTTCACAGAGGGTAAATTTAGTGATGCTACCCTGCTGTGCAGGGTAGCATCACCAATTTCACCCTCTGGGGACCTCATTCTGCTAATGACTGTCTGCTTATTTCCAGACTTGCACCTGCGGCTATGTTTTTCCAACAAAATTGGGAAAAATTCCATAACTTCCATCTAGACAACATCCCAAAGCCGCGTATGATTTTTGAAAAAGATCGGGTGACGAGTAAGGACTGCAGGGCGTGCTATTGTGAATTATTCATAACGTTTTGCCAAATTCTATTTGGCCGGCGGCAGCCTTGGTTACCTCTCAAAATTTGGAAACATTCGATAGCTCCCATCCAGACATTACGCCAATAGCTATGTACGGAATTTTAAAAAGATCGGGTGAGAGGTGCGACTTGTAGGGTGTGCTATTGGAATTGTTGGCAACATTTATATGCCAGATCCAAAATGGTCGCCAGCAGGCATGTTTTTCAACGAAATTCAGAAAAATTTGATAGCTCCCATATTGACATCATATCAAAGCTCCAGAGTGTCGTGGCCCCTAGTTCTTGGTCCACTAGCTTTCTGGCGTCTAGTCCCTAGATCCTACACAGTCTTCGTGAAGAACACATCAAGGGTACTAGCCATAGTACGTGAAGCGGATTGCCACTAAACACCCGCAGAGTGGACTTTCTACCCAGACAAAACTCATTGTATAAACAAGCATAAGGATGCCAAGCAAAGTTCCAGTCAACGGACCTCCGGGTTTAACCTGGTGGTCCATTGGCTGAAACTTTGATTAGCATTATTATGCATTATCGAAGTGTTTGTGTGGAAATTCCTCTCCGTGAGTGGTTTAGTTTTAATCCACTCTTCTATTCGTGTACTGTGTTGGACCACATTTTGCTTTGTGGTTCAAACTCACGCACTGTGATGGCACAATAATTAAAACTCTGGAGAATATCCATACATGTAACTTTCTGGTTCTTCCCTATACCCAGTATATACTTTCAAAGATCCCAGCCACTATGCTATCCATCACTTCCATTCGCAGATGTGTTTTTTCCCTTGTAAACACTGTGGGGCAAAACACTTTCACATGTTATTCTTTAGAAATTCCAGGCTCTTTTCAGCATCTTTCCAAAAATTAATTTTATTGTCTCTAGTGTTTGTATAGATACCCGTTAAGAACCCCTCCTTGAGACGCTTTTACAGAGAGATCTTACAGAGAGCTTACCAAAGATTTGTGTTAGGTACATGTATAATCTCAATGGATACCTCAACTTGTAAGAACGTATTCTGACCTAAATTAATCAAATAAATACAAAGAAACTCTGATTCTGAAGCTCTGTTAGAGAAGTGGAGTTTCAGTTTTAAAACTCAAGCATGTTCAAGCCTCCACAAACATATGCCAAAATATTAAATATGTCCCATAATGCAACTGGAAATTTTACTTATTGAGTCTTGTATAACAGAGCTCAGTGAGATTTGTCAAATAAAGGGCTCCAAGGTGCACAATGCAATCACCTGAAAAAGGCCTATTGATTCTACAAAGTGATGTAAGAATGTTTTAATAATATTTTGTCCTCACTAATTATTTATGTTTAACTTTTTTTCCCACTGGCTGGGGCTGTGGTTTGAGAGAAGAATCACTACACAAGAGGCCCCGAGGGGACCTTAATCGCTCACTGGTCAAAGTGGTTCAAAGAAGTGTTTGGGGTCACATTCAGTTAGACATGATTCATCAACACTACAAATGAATGAAGCCATGCAAAGGCAAATTTTATGGAAATGGATCTGAACAAACCTGAACCTAACATGCTCCCCTGCCCCCCCCCCCCCAAACCTGCCTATAGAGAGCCCAAATAATAAGCTAGGGACTCAAATTTAACAAACTTGAATCTGATCCCTCGTGAGATGTTACAAATGTATATACCAAATATGAAAGAATTCTAACTGGTGGATCTGAACAAGGAGGTTTTTAAAGAAATGTTCTCACATTGCATTAAGTTAGACTTTGGGCTCAAAAAGGGAGCCAAAATATAAACCCAGGGACCTGATTTGAACAAACTTGAATCTGACCCGCCTAGAGATGTTGTATACCAAATATGAAATGATTCTGATTGGTGGATCTGTGAAGAAGACTTTTAAAGGAAATTTCCTCATATTGCACTAAGTTAAAATTCGGGCTCCCATAGAAAGCCAAATATCAACCAATAGACCAGATCTGAACAAACTTGAATCAGACCCTCCTAGAGACGTTGTGTACCAAATATGAAAACATTCTGATTACAGGGTCTAAAGAAGAGGATTTTAAAAAAAAAATTCCTATATTGCACTAAGTTGATATTCGGGCTCCCATAAGAAGCCCAAAAATTTACCCAGGTAAGCAATTTGAACAAACCTGAAACTGACCCACCTCAAGATGTTGTATACCAAATATGAAAGCATTCTGACTGGTGGATCTGAAGAAGATTTTTAAAGAAATTTCGTCATATTTCACTAAGTTAAAATTCAGGCTCTCATAGGGAGCCCAAATATAAACCCAGGGACTCGATTTGAAGAAACTTGATTCTGACCAGATACCCCCCCCCCCCCAACGCTCATCCCCCCACCCCCTATAGATGTTGTATACCAAACATGAAAGGATTCTGACTGGTGGAGCTGAAGAAGAAGATTTTTAAAGAAATTTCCTCAAATTGTATGAAGTTAAATTTTGGGCTTCAGGAGAGAGCCCAAATACTAACTCAGGGACCCGACTTGTACACACGTGAATCTAACCCCCCTATAGATGTTGTATACCAAATATGAAAGGATTCTAAATGGTGGATCTGAAGAAGAAGATTTTCAAAGACATTTCCTCAAATTGCACGAAGTTAAATTTGGGGCTCCAATAGAGAGCCCAAATACTCACTCAGGGACCCGATTTGTACAAACTTTAATCTGACCCCCCTATAGATGTTGTATACCAAATATGAAAGCATTCTGACTGGTGGATCTGAAGAAGAAGATTTTTAAAGAAATTTCCTCATATTTCATCAAGTTAAAATTCGGGCTCCTATAGGGAGCCCAATTATTAACCCTGAGACTCGATTTGAACAAAATTGAATCTGATCCCAATAGAGATGTTTTATACCAAATATCAAAAGATTCTAAATGATGGTTCTGGAGAAGAAGATCTTTTTAATTTTAAAAAAAAAATTATGGGTGCTATCAGAGTAGTGCCCCTTGTGGTGCCTACCCCGGTGGACGCGGAAAGGTTATTTGTACAAGCTTGAGTTGATATGATAAGGAACGTGCACACCAAATTTGGTTCAATTTGGTCCAGTAGTTTGGGAGGAAAGTCGATAATGTAAAGTTCACGACGGACGGCGACGACGACGGCGACGCCGGACGGCAAGTGATAAGTTAAGCTCCCTTCGGTTAGCTAAAAACATCGAAGTGTTCCCATCAGAACATTTTGTTATTAGAAATACTTCATGTGAAAAGAAAATTACCAATGTCCACAAAGTATTGTGTAATAAAGGTGAAAAAGTTAAAATGACTGAAGGTCTGAGTGGTGGGAACTAGTTTGAACAAACTTGAATGATGAATCTAACCCCAGTGAGGATGCTACATTCCACTGTATATGGACGGAAATGTACTCAAAAATGTTCAATTTATGCTAGAGTCGAGGGGGAAACGTATGACGGTAAGTTGCTTAATTTCATGGCTTTTAAAATTAGCCATTTTCATCGGTAAACTATTGTTATCGCCGGCTGTTCCGACTGTTTTAGGTGTCGGTATAAATAGTTTGTTTATTGACATAGTTTCGAAAAGTTAAGGGCCCAATATTCAATGGAAGGGGCGTATTTCTGGCTAGTTTTACTTCCAAAACCCTGTTTAAATTCTGAAAGGGTTCAACAAAATTTGTTTGTACGGGTGCAACATAAAAAAAAGTGTTTTTGTCTGTACACGTGATCGTTGCACGAGCTTTTATTTACGTTTACGTTATAATGACCCTCATAGGCCGACATCCCGATCACAAAGATAGCCAGTAGCCAGTGCCAAAGATTATTTGCGTGTACAGAGGACGGACGGACGGACGGACGACAAGGGGCAAATTGCCATAACAATAGTTATCCTGAGTGAAATCCAGGTGAGCAAAAACAATGTAACAATTTTCGATTAGAATGGGACTTACTTTTGGTCCCTGTCATCACACAAAAACATTCCATTCAGTATTGTCGTGTGACCATTTCAATTTATTCCAATATGACTTACTAGCGTTATAATAATGTTAACTGACGTACAATGGTCACGATGTGCAACACATATCACCCTATGATAGTGATAATAGCGTATACGTAAACGTCAATAAAAGCTCGTGATTCCATAATCTGTACAGATAGAAACACTTTTTAAGTTGTGCCGGTACAAACAAATTTTGTTGACCCCAGACAGAATTGAAATAGGGTCAGGGCTTCCATTTGTCCATTATGCGACTCTTTGTTTGGTTTAAATGACGACTGTGTGTTAACTATCTCACTAAAGTATCTACAGTATGTGGCGAGTGGATTATAACTAAATCACCCATGGAGTGGGGTTAACACCCAAGCTATAACTTTCGAATTTTGTACATATCGACAAAAACATAAGTAATGTTTCAGCCAATAGACCTCCGGGTTTAACCCGGAGGTCCATTGGTTGAAACTTTGCTTGTACTGGTTATGCTTTGCAACAAATTTGCAATTATTGCTTGGTTGGAATCTCCACCCTGCGGGTGATTTAGTGATAATACACTCTCCACGTACTGTACCTTCTTCTCAGAAATACGCTTTCGTTGAAAATTGAGCACTTTACTTTTCGAAACGGTGTCAGTAAAAAAAAAATTAATACAGGCCCGTTGGAACCGGGGGTGGGGTGGGGGTGGGGGGCATTTGCTCATATTTCGTTGTTAGTTTATCCTTGATGGGAGCAACCGATGTAATATGAATAAAACTGGGCATTACATTATTTAACTCACATTAGAACAGTGGCGTAGGAACTGGGGGGGGGGGGGAGATATTTCCCCCACCCCCACACATTTGTCAAAAGTAGGCTTTACTGGGCTGGGTTGGTGGTTTCTCCACACGGGATGCCCACTGGTTACCATATTCCGACATTGCTGTTTCTGATTACTGGATTGAGTGGGTTCCATGTGGGCTTAAAACTGACAGTCGTGTTTTCGCCTAATTGTGGAAAGCGATGTTAAACTCCAACCAACCACAGGGCAATTGATTGCATGTTCACTATTCCTGTCATTCTGCTCGGAAATCACGCTGAATTGATCAGAGAGCTGACGTATTTCCTTATTGACGATGTATTTGCTCAGAATCATCCAGAATGCATATTTCTACATCTTAAATTAAAAAAATATTCCAGGGGGAAGCCCCCCGGACCCCCACCAACGAGACGGGGAGGTACCCCCTCTCGCCTCTTCGCGGTTTGGATGACGCTTCGCGTCATACACTGTAAAAAATGGTAGCTCATTTATACGCGTTGTGTGTTTTCTTAAAATCGGCGGCGTCAAATATTATGCGTTTGGTGTGATTATTGTTGAGAATGAGATGCAGTGAAAAACGCCGGGGTTTATTTCATAAATCACTCGACACGTTTTTCTGTGTGGACATTGACAGACTTTTGAAAACTCGTTCGTCGAAGCTGATAACATTATTCCAAGAATGTTTAAAATATTGTAAGTTGGATTTTTTCACGAAGACGAAGTTGACACATCTACGGCCAAATGACGCATAATTGTTATATATGATAATAAAAGTTTAAAATAATAATAGTAATAACTATTTTTTTAAAATCCCGAAAGCTGTCTATAAGCAATTTGTGGAGTATAAAATACTGATTTAGTTCTGGTGAACCGTCAATATGGTCCTTAAAGATTAAATCTTAAAGATAATAAATGCCCTAAAGCCAAGTAAATTAAGATATTTACAAATCATAAACGCCTCCGATTTTCCAGCCGGCTTCGTAAAAACGCCAGGGCGTTTATGATACATGGCCAATTAGTCGCTCATCGAACAGTTATTATCGCTTGAGGTAAGAAATCGGATATCTCTACCAGGCGGATGGACAGGATATGAAAGTTGATCGCCAAGCTGTTTTAAACGAATGAGATCCTGATAAGTTTCAGAATGCAGTCTTTCTGACCACTTCGCTCTTACTGACAAGTCAACTTTGCGAAATTTGTAAAAATTGTGTTCAGATTCTGTCTGTTTTTCGAAAAGGATCCGGAAGGTTTGTGTAGTTTCAGCAGTGAGCATACATTTTTAACAGATTTTCTCCCAACAATTTAATCGAAAGCCGCGACCTTTTGTATCTTATTTATTTTCGAGATTTAACTATTAGTTTCCCAATTTCGTGGTAAATACAATCGCCGGAATGTTCGGACTGGTGAGTTAGCGTTAGATTTTGTTGGGTTATTTTTTTCAGTTCTGTTTATTGCATTGATTTGTTTTAGTGATTTCTGCCTTTGGGAATATTGGGTTTTGACTGTATATTTTATTTTATTTATATTCTTCAGTATACGGGTACTGCTTTCCTCAATAATTCAACATGTCTTATGAAACAGCCAAATTTGGGTTAGTAAATTTTTTCAATGTAAATGCCACCAAGATAAGGGTCTATTATAATGTAATTATTGTCACTGTACATGTATGCTTACTGCTGAACTGTCAAAAAGCCTCCTTGTTTTTTATTTTAATTTTGGTATTTTCCAACAGTAAGTTAGACTATACTGCATTTATCAGGAGTTTTGGAAAATGTTGATTAAAATATGCGATGCTTCTGGAAATAACAGAAAATTTATTAAAGCTGAGACGATAGAGGAACTCAAGTCTAAAGGTGAGTAATGTTAGTTTTTCTTGTACAGTTTTAATATTTAGATCCTTGTCATATTAACACTTTGAAGCCGGGAACCTCTCGGTTAGTTTTCTGAAAACCAAAATTATCAATACTTGCAGGCCTGCAGCTGTTTCTGGTGAAGTGTCGTCTACCTCTCCGGGCAGACGACACTTGACTAGAAATGGCTGCCCAGGTCAACCATATCTTCCTTGTCAGGCTAGAACTTCTCCACAGCATCGTGGTGAGTGTACTCGTCCGTCGGCTTCAAAGTGTTAATTAATATTTGTGTTAAATAAGCTTTTTTCGATAATTATCATTGCCAACATGTGCGAATGTGAGGGTAATTACTTTTGTTGGGGCCCGGGCTGGGGGTGTTTCCCGTGGAATACACCCAGACTTTGAAAAAAAAGTGTGACATATAAAATATTTTGGGGGGTTGGGACTATATATAGAGTGTGGAATGCTGTGCTAAACTGAATATAATTGTGATCCTGAAATGTTTTTGAATGTAATATTCTTCGACTTGCAAATGTTTTGATTTTGTGTTAAGAAAGTATCCTCAAAACTATTTTCAGCGTCAGTAACACTATCCAAGGATATTAAAAAACTTGTCACTGAAAAGGATGGCATAGAGGTTGAGGATGATGAAGTTTTAACAGAGTTGAGAGGGGAGGTTTTGATGCTACTGGCAGAAGGAGATGTCTGGGGAGTTAAAACGCAGGCTGCTGAACAACCATATCTTGCCTCCGAGGGTGATCAGAATCCAAAGCAGCCATCTTTGACAGACACGGTACCAGTTGATGAACAGAATATATTCAAAATGACAAAAAGTATGACTATTGATTTGTTTGATGAAAAAATATAAATGAAACGGAAATGAAGTAAATAAAAAAAAACCATAACAAAACAGGTTTATGTTATATGCAGGCCTGCAACCACACGGTGGGGTGGGGACGGGGGGGGGGGGGGGGGGCTATTGACTCAGATCAGTTAATTCACACCCGTAATTACATTATATAATAATAATAATAATAATAATATAATTCTTTTCCGCTTAGTCGCTGGTTTGTCGCGCTTCCAGCATTCATATATAAACTGTTTAAAATAACGGCCAAAAACCGGCCATTGCTATATACGGAAATCGCCATTCAGTTTTTTTTTTAGATTTTAATTTTTTGCTTTTAAGCCATAGTTTAGGACCCCTCATTGGAACGAGCGAAACGAGCTCGTTCCAATGAGGAGTCATCAGTTATGTTTTGGAAGCAAAAAATGAAAAAAAATGGATATAAGAGAAATTTTTTAAAGAGTGTTTTCTTCTACTAGCGTTGGGTAAAGTGTTTATAGTGTCCCTCACTTTTTAACTAATTAACATAAGTGATTATTTTCAATAGAGAGTTATACTTCAAGTGATGAGTGACAATTGAACAGTTTACCGAAATAAGCTATAATTCTTGAATAAACACATTAATCCTAATTGTTTACTTTGGCAATTCTGGACAGTTGAGAATACTATAGTTATAAATGTTGGACAGTTGAGAATTCATCGCCCAAATTCGCTTAATCTAGAGGCCTGGGGGTGTAATAAAGCTTGTTTGGGGGTATAATAAATAACAAGTGATGCTATTCAGTTGCTAATGATATATTAGTTTTGTATTTGTTAAATAGATGAGTGGAGTATTTCCACCTCAGAAATTGAGATGAGGGGATTATGTTCATGTCAGAGAAGTGCCCCCACCCTACATGGCCCACTACCCCCCGAAGAAAAATCCTGCTTTGCAAGCCAGGGAATATGGTATCAGTAGTAGTATAGCAATCGAAGGGTCGCGTGGAGCACATTCTTATTGAAGTACTATAGAAGGGCCCCGTCGAGCCCGGTTTACCAGATTGTTGTTTGAGCCGCATGTTGCATTCGTACAGATCGCTGCTCCGTAGAAAAAGATGACACATTGTGGTATCAAACCGAAGTTGATTTTAGTTGTTGTTTTTCATTTCAGAACAGTTTTCAGTGCCATTACCAACATTTTCCAGTGGCCTGGAAGAAAACCCCAGAAAGGGACAAATTCTTCAGTGTTTCAATCATTTGTTGGCCGAGTGTGCTCACTTTTATATGAAGGTACATCCAATAAAAGAATCTTCACAGTACAGAGAAGTAGGAGAACAACTGTACATCAAACATCCCTGCATAAGATTTTCAACTGGACTGGAACCATGGGTGAGTCTAAATAATCTTTTAGTTTTGTTGAGGCTTTTTTAACAACATTGAATGAGTGTTCAACGTATTTGGCTTTGCTGCCGTTAATCTGTTCCCTGAATGATGAATTTACAGAGTTTAATCTTCTACTTAACGTAATGGCCAACACCGATCAGCATAAAACACAAAAATCACTATTCATATTTTGTTATTTTTTCGATTTTGCTTCAGAAACATAGCTTATGACCATTCATCGGAACAATTTCGTGTGGAGAATATGTTTTATAATGCAATTGGGAATTTAACCAATGTACTCGTGTTTGACAGAACTCGATGAGATCTGTCAAACAGGATGGATTGGTTAAATTTCCTGTTACATTCAAACATATCTTTCAAACGCTGGCGAAAGTCTAACAAAAACAAGCTCTGAAATAGGTCAAATTTGGTGAGTCGGGTTAAACTCCGATAATTTATCACACGGTTTTTAATAATCTACAAGTAAAGTTTTTCCCTATTTGTTTTTTCCAGGGCATAGAGATTCATGATATACATGCCGCATGCAAGACGAAAGAAAAGACACCACCTCATCTAATGGTCTTTCTGAGTGAAGAGAGTGAACTGCAGGATGCAGTTATTGTGGGAGATGGTATCTCCGTGTTTTGCAGAACTAAACTTTTACTCGAAGCACTGTTGTATCTTCTGTTTTTTTATTATGCAACAGAGTTAGAATATCCGAGAAGTTATTCTCAAATTATAGGGGTTTTGCAGCACTACGTTATTGGTGAACCATTTGATGGAAAGGTTTCCACCAAATTTTCAAAAATTTCAACTTACTTGAATCAAAACTGGAAACACTGACGTCATTATTTTCAGGTATACAGACAATGTAATGCAAAATATAAGCTAGTGTCTTCAATGTTTGCAATTAAGATATGTTCTGACTGCAGTGAAAGTATAACGACTCACACGATAAACGGAAATCCTACTGTTTTCGTTAATCAGAATTATTCTTTATCCGATTAAGATAATCTGCATGGTTAGAGTGATGCACCTCCATTAGTACCCCCCCCCCCCCCCACACACACACATACATTTATATTTTACTTCCGATTCTAACGACAGAGTATATAATTCTAGCCCCTTTTAACAAACATATCCATACAAATTGATATAGAATTATGGCCCCACAATGTTCTTTTTTTATATAAAATCAAGGCATGGCTGTGTTAAAGCAGCCATGCCTTGATTTTATATACAAAATAGAAACGCCGTGGCTCATGAAAGCTTTAAAGCAGTCAAAGCCTGGTGTTATGTTGTTGTTTATAGCACCATAAAACCAGCTTCAATTCCTTTAAAGCTCTTATATTAGTTAGCTCTTATATTTCAAACAGAGCTAACTTACAACAATACATTGTGGAAAGTTGGCTGTGTTTGATATGTAAGACGACCTGCTCATAAATATCACTAAAGTCGGTAACATAAATATAAAGGACTGGTTAACTGTGATTTCATATTTTTGATGGGGCCACAATATAACAATGGAAACTGGGAGTGTTCGTAACCCAATTTATCACATATAATCACATCATTCTATGGTGTATTAAAGACATGTAAAAAAATTCATATTACACCCGTGTAATAAAGGTAAAAATACCACAAGTGGAATGTCACCAAGTGAGTGAATTTACGGGGTGTAGTGAGTTCAATGGGTACTATTGTAGCGAGCTTGTATTGAGTTTATTGGGGAGTATTTTCTGCAGCGCACAAAAATTGTGAACACAGCGTCACAGGCAGGCTCGTAATGAGAGACTGAACACAGTTATTTGTTTTTTTTAACCCTTTACCTAGCGTAACGGCCAAAAACTGACCAGGGCTATGTACGAAAATCTCCTTATTTTTTTTTATATTTTGATTTGTTTCCAAAAGATAGCTTATGAACCCTCGTTGGAACGAGTGCATAGCGCTCGTGCCAATGAGGGTTCATAAGCTATCTTTTGCAAGCATAAAAATCGAAATTTTTAGTTATACGAGAATTTGTTTTCCAGTGTCGTCTGCTCCTAGCGTCGTCAAAGGGTTAAAAGTTGGCAACGGCAAAAAATGACAATATCGGGTTATGTGATGAATAGAATCTCGAACTCGTTCCGTTTAATATCGAAATTTAGGAAACTATATAGTCAAGTGGATTTCTTTTGCAACTCGCAAAAGCTCGTTGTAAATGAACCTGCTTGACTCGTTTCCTAAATGGCAATATTAAACGGGAACTCATTTTAGATCCTCTCTATAAATCATTGAAATTCCTTTGATGAGGGCATGGTGACGCAATTACCTTTTTAGAAAGCATGCAATATATGAAAATTATTTGTGCATTATTTGCCTCAAAATCATTGCTTATGTCCGAATGAGGTGTCATAAGCCATGTTTTTGAGGAAAGGGTGAAGAAATAGATAATAATATTCTTCTAAGATGATCTGCATGGCTCGAAAGTTGTACCCCCATCCGACCCCATCCACCCCCCCCCCCTCCAGCACACACATTTATAGTTTAGTTCCGCTTCAACTGATAGAGATATAATTCCAGCTCTTTTTTAACAAACATATCATTACAAATTGAGATAGAACTATCACTAATGGTTTTGTGGTGCCACAATGGTTCTATTTTTTTTTTCGTAAGCAGCCATGCCTTGATTTTATAACAAAAAAAAAACATAGAAACGTTGTGTCGTCAAAAAGATTTAAAACAACCAAAGCCTAGTTTTATTCTGTCATTTATAACAGCATAAAACCAGGCTTCTATTGCTTTAAAGCTCTTGCATCAATTAGCTCTTATATTTCAAACACAGCTTACTTATCCCAACATATTGCGATAACTTTATTGCGATTTTTACGGCAAATTGTCAAAATTTTGTCCTATGTCGAGTCGAGCCACGGTCGTCCCGGTAGGTCAGCAGCCCCAAGCTACCAGAGGTCCTGGGTCCCAACGCCCATCAGTCGCCACTGTGTAATGTGTTTATAAAGCAAAATGGATAATGTTCGAGCTATGTGTTACCAGAATGTTTTGTATAAAAAGATTAGCGTGCCTGAATATATTTTTTGTCAAAAAATCAAATGAACCGTTAAATTATTCAATAAAATAAATCAAATTCATAAACGTGTTTAGTGCTTTTTCTCTCCCGGATAAACACGTAATGTGTTTGAAAAGTGTGTCTGCTGATAAACGGACAATCCGATTTTAATTATGCACATTACACGTTTTTGAATAATCGTCCGCGATTTTACATAAACGTGTAATGTGAATATCCTATTAAACGGCGCCGTTTTTATAAAATCACATTACATGTGTGAAAAGTGTGTCTCCCAGGCGTTTTTATTTACACGTGTTTTAAGGGTTTTATTTTTTACAGTGTAGGAATATACTATTTATTTGCTCAGAATCAACCAGAATGCATGTTTTTGCATCTTAAATTCGAAAATTTTCCCGGACCCCCACCAACGAGACGGAGGATATCCCCTCTGGTGTTCACCCCCACTCGCCGCTTACTACGCCCCTGGATTAGAATTATGAACGTATCACTGAATGTATAACATGCACCTGCATATGTTGATGTGCAAACGTTTTGAGCAATTCCTTTGGCAGCTTAGAAGACCACGACAACCGTTGGCGTAACGATAAAAAAATGATAATGAATCCACCATAAGGCCTGACTGTTTTTTAGCATGACGGAATACGGCCACGGCCTGCAGGTGAGCCTGGCGTGAGAACCGTCCCCAAATGTTATGGGGTTCTATTGGGATTTTTGAAACATTTTGTTAAAAAAACAACTTTTCCCGTTTAAAAAAATCAAGAGGTTTTTGCTTCAAAAGCTACCAGAATGCTTCCTTTGATTGCCCTTTTCAAAACATTTTCTGGGGGAGTAACCCTCCCCCCCCCACCCCCTCAAAAAGCTCGTGCCTTCAGCACTCGCGCCAGATGCCTTCGGCATCTGGATACCCCATACCCATTTAGTATCAGCCAGTTCTCCCAAATTAGCAATATCAGCCTCCCCCTCCCCCCCCCCCCCCCCCCAATATAAATTTCATTCCGATGGGCCTGGTTATGGTAACCGACATGAATAGGAATGCTGTGACATCATAGGAAATTCTCATTGCTTTTCAAGGAGAGTTTCAAATAGGATTCATGAACAGTTTAAAACAGGATTTTTAAACAATTTGAAAAAAACTCTGTGAAATATTTCAGTGTTTTAATGTTTATTACATTCCTTCAACAAAATTAGAATATAATGAATTCAAAATATAAAATAATTCTTTATTGGTGTTTAATGTAACTTTAACTCCTAGCACTCTGGTGGTATTTAAAAATTTTGACATTGACCCCATGTTGCCGTGAAAGCATAAACAATTTAACAAATTATATCTTGTTTGACAGAGCTCAATGAGCTCTGTCAAATAAGATATAATTTATTAAATTTTCATTTGCACTGTGGGTAAAATTTGCTGATGAAAACTTTGGTATTTTGACAGAGAGTTAACCACCTTTTCGAACAGCTACGTGGAACCACAAAATGAAGACAAAGCCAAGTTTAGTCAATCATTTATGCCCATGTTGCCCATTTTAGAGGACTTTTGCCTCCAAAACTGGGGTCTATTTTACCAGTAAAAAACAAAGCCTGTTTACCACAGTAAACAAGCACTGCTTCATTTCCCATGGTTCCCACTGTGTAGCTAATCGTATATACTGATAGTTCCCGGTTCAGGGAAATCAACCCCAAGGCATTAGTTATGGAGTCTTCATATACCTGTAAAGTATGATTTGTATAACATAGTAAAACACTGTTCCACTTTCCAATCTATTTTCCCAATGGGAATTCATTTTGGAAGGAAATTCAAACATTTTTAACAAAACTATATTATAACTGTAACTAAGATTTTTCCACAATTTAAACTTAACAGTTTTTAAACATTTATTTTTTTTAACTTTTCAGTTTTCGCAATGGTTTACAAATTTATTTATTTATTGGGGTTTCATGACACTTTTGACAGCCAGGGTCACCTCGTGTCGTAGACGGTTTGCAAAAATTGTCATCATCGCAAAGACGTCACAATATGGATTAACGTTATAAGATAGGCCTACATTATCCCACCAATCCTCTCAACTCAGTTGGAATCTGTACAATGTTCTTGGAGCATCCGAACCAATTTTAGGCCACACAAAGTAGATCTTCTGTTTCTCAGGCCATTATTTGTAAAATTGCATGCGGGCGAGCGGTTTTTTATTTTTTTTTTATTTCAGAAATTCATTCTTTGCCATCAAATGTTCATGTTCTTGGTTCAAGTTTTAGGCCTCATAATCTACAGAATAGCATGGGTGGTGGTGTATTTCATCCCTTGAGTGCAAGAAGGCTTTGCAATGCACTCAAGGGACAAATTCATCAATTTTTTCAACTTGGGTAAAATATCAGACATGAACCATTTAATTTTTATTTTTTTTTAAGTTTAAATTGGTTGTAAAAAGAGAGCATGCGGCAGCCAAAAGGACCATGCGGGAGGCCTGAGAAACAGATTTTTTTAAATTTTTTTAGGCCTTATAACAAGTTTGATTAAACTAAATTTTATCATACGAAATGGGGCACCAAGCAAACAAAACTCCAACAATACACGGACTTAAAAATAACTTTATTTGAACACATAATGCATAAAGAATCTGATTTTTGATTTATGAAATGTGAGCTATACATGTAAGGTACTATTGACGAGTTAAGAAGCACCATCAGAGTTTAATCTATGGCCTTTTTTCTTGGGGTGAGGTTGAAGTAAAATTTCTGCTACATTGTCAAATTGCGAAATGGGAGGTGAAATTCTGCATTGAACTAACCATGTTTTATCCATCCTACCATATATTGGGGAGTGTACATGGACTCAGTCATTACAGCACTGGACTTCACATTGAAAGGTACATGGTTCGATCCCCACCAGGAGTAACTACCTTGTGTCCTTAATAAGGGCCTCAATCCTGACTGCTTATGCGGGGCACATTGCCTCTGTGTACTAAGGCATGCTGAACATGGATGGTGTACTTGTCTTCAGTTAATGCTAACTCTGCTTGTGTGGAGTTAGTATGTTGGAGAGCTAACAGCCGCTTGCCATTGCTAAGCTCAGTGGCTCTTTCCGGGTACTCCGGCTTCCTCCACCCGTAAAACCGTTTTTGTCATGATTATGCATTGTGCAGAAATATGTGACCTTAAACACCAATATATAAATAAATACTGAAGTAACTTAAGCTGATATTTCATGATTTCAAATTGATTTTTTCCAACAGAGTTCCTGCAGGCGAGGACTGATAAAATGCAAGGCTATTCTGTGCTGTTTCATAATCTGTTTCAAGATCTGCCTTCCAACTAGGACCCTCCTTCAAGGAAAGTGGGAGGAGGGGGTAATGACTGGAGGGTCCCAGACAGAACTATGCCTTCATTAAAACTATATACATGTAGTTATGATTACATGTTTTGTTGACATTTTTATTTCAGGAGTATTCAAGGGTTTTTAAGGCCTCCTGGCACATTTTCCAAGATTTCAAGGCCTTGAATTTCCCTTAGTCAAATTCAAGACCATTTCTTGAAAGCAAGGCTCCACAGGAAGCCCTGTATATCTCAAGGTATTTTCATGAATTTTAGAAGATGTAGGAACACTACTTTTATCACTTTAGTCGAGAACTCATATTCGGCAGATGAGTTAAACATTCATTACAATAAGTTATCTTTCTTCACTGTTTTATAAATCTTTTCCACTTTTAAATTGTTGTTGTCAATTGGGGTTTAAGATACCTTTCAGCACCAATGAATATACCGAAACGACTACAAAGGTAACAAAGTCATCATGAGCAGTACAAACATTATTCCGTTTTCTGCGGTCAATAATATGAACGTGTCAGTGACAATGTAGCTCAACTTGTTTAAGACATGTACATGTATAGTATGTGACATAGCATTGACAAACATCTAGGTAATGACCTGATAACAAAGATACATGTAAAGTATTGTAACGGTCTGTACATAAATGCTGACCGTAGCCTGTTACAAATGTGTAGGTAAAGTATTGTAAATGTGGGCGACAGTTAGATGCTAAACTAGAAAAGAAATCTTTGAGTCCCAGAGTGGGTCTGACTGAAGCCAAAAATATTTGTTTTCATAGCACAGTGATAACAAAGGCACCCCAAAACACTCGTTCCTGTCACAAAGTGATAACAAAGGTACCTCGGGAAGTTTCGTGAAGATCAGTTCATAAATACAACCTCTAGCCCAAGCCGTATTGACATGTGCACTTACTGTGTATAAGTAGCACTGAACAAATCAAAGTTCATCTAATTTGCATAATTTCTGTACAAGAAAAAAAACCTGTATTATATGTGATTCCTACAAAAATTTATTCAAATCAGAACTTTCATACAGAAGTTCTGTACAAAAAACTGATTGCACTAATTTTGGTACAAAAAGGTTGCTGGCGGCCATCTTGAATTTTGGACCGCACCCAAAAACACTTGTTCTCGTCCCACCGTGATAACAAAGGTACCCAAGAAGTTTCGTAAAGATCGGTTCATAAATACGGCCTCCAGCCTGAGACGTATAGAAGTTGTGTACACAAAACTGATTGGACCAAAATTCGGTACAAAATGGCCACTGGCAGCCATCTTGAATTTTGGACCGCACACAGAAACACTCATTTTCATCCCAAGGTGATAACAGAAATCGGTTCATAAATACAGACTCTAGCCCGAGCCGTATTGACATGTGCACTTACTGTGTATAAGTAGCACTGAATAAATCAAGGTTCATCTAATTTGCATAATTTTTGCACGAGAAAAAATCCTGTATTATATGCGATGTATTCCATGTTACTAAACATTCATACAGAAATTTATTCAAATCAGAACTTTCATACAAAAGTTCTGTACAAAAAAACGATTGCTCCAATTTTAGTACAAAATGGCCACCGGCAGCCATCTTGAATTTCGGACTGCACCCAGAAACACTCGTTCTCGTCCCAAGGCGATAACAAAGATGCCGAAGAAGTTTTGTAAAGATCGGTTCATAAATACGGCCTCTAGCCCGAGCCGTATTGACATTTGCAGTTACAGTGCTGAAAGTAACACTAAATAAATCAAAGTTAGTCTAATTTGCATAATTTATGCACAAGAAAAAAACCCGTATTATATGTGATGTATCCCATGGTACTAAACATTCATACAAAAAAAATATTCAAATCTGAGTTTTCATATGGAAGTTCTGCGCAAAAATCTGATTGCACCTAATTTTAGTACAAAATGGCTGCCAGCGGCCGTCTTAAATTTCGGACCGGACTCAAAAACACTCGTTCTCGTCTTACTGTGATAACATAGGTACCCAAGAAGTTTCGTAAAGATCGGTTCATAAATACGGCCTCTAGCCCGAGCCGTGTGTATGGCACGACAGACAGACAGGCGGACAGATGGACGACGGGCCATGACAATACCTCAAATTTGGCTTCTCCAAAATTGAGCAAAAAAATTATTATTCCCATGGATGAAAAATACAATGCAAAAACACGAAAAGGGGACATAACCCTGGTCTGTGTGCATGGATGAAACCCGCTTCATGTGTCTTCTCCCCATTGGTAGCCTCTCACCATACCAAAGGAAATCAACATCCACACAAAAATGACTGAGTTATAATGCAAAACGTTCTTACAGAGAGTGTTTCTAAGAATATGAGTGCCATAACTCTGTTAGAAATGTAAGGATGAAAGGCGGAATAAAAAGATATCATTTCCTCATTGCAGGTCTATCAGCATACCAGAGGACATCAAAATCTGACAACACATGCCAGAGTTATAATACATAATGTTTGTATGAATGGACAGATGGCTGGCTGGCCAGATGGATAGATGGACAGACGGGTGGTTGGAGACCTCGACGACTATATTCCCACCAAACCCCCCAAGGAGGTGGGGGTATAATAAAGTATATACTCAAGTTTAGTCAACTGTTAGAATGCGTTGTACATTTATATAACGAAACCCTAGACTTTGATTTTGGGGTCTCATGCTATATATATATAGGCTAATATCACCATTATGTTTATATACAAAATATTGTATTAGAGTCGAACTCTTGTTTCTAAGTCCTTATCTTGAAGAAAAATAGTCTCAGAAACAAGAGCAAGATTCTGATACATTTTGTATACAAACATATGGTGATAACAGATTTATCTTATAGTTCCCAGTAATGGTGACAACGGATTTATCTCACAGTTCCTAGTAATGGTGATAACAGACTTATCTTACAGTTCCCTGTAATGTTGATAACGGATTTATCTCACAGATCCCAGTAATGGTGATAACAGATTTATCTTACAGTTACCAGTAATGGTGATAACAGATTTATCTTACAGTTACCGGTAATGGTGATAACGGATTTATCTCACAGATCCTAGTAATGGTGATAACAGATTTATCTTACAGTTACCAGTAATGGTGATAACAGACTTATCTTACAGTTCCCAGTAATGGTGATAACGGATTTGTCTCACAGATCCCAGTAATGGTGATAACAGATTTACCTTACAGTTCCCAGTCATGGTGATAACGGATTTATCTCACAGATCCCAGTAATGGTGATAACAGATTTATCTTACAGTTACCAGTATGGGTGATAACGGATGTATCTCACAGTTCCCAGAAACGGTGATAATAGATTTTTCTTACAGTTCCCAGTAATGGTGATAACAGATTTATCTAACAGTTACCAGTAATGGTGATAACAGATTTATCTCACAGTTCCCAGTTACGGTGATAACAGATTTATCTTACAGTTCCCAATAATGGTGATAACAGATTTATCTTATAGTTGTCAGTTGTAGTATCAATAACTTGATTAACTAGTTTTTTTTATTTATTCACAAACAAATGTTTTGTAATCTGTACTGTGTGGATGTAATGAACTTTCCCAACCCCTGAATGAACATAATGAGCTCGTTTGTTTAACATATTCCAATGACTGTGTACTGTAAGTGGCTTGTTGTTCAACAATTAAAACACAGACACATAAAGGCAATGTGGTTTAACTCTTTAACGTCTGAGTATTTTTTGATATTTTTCATAAAACCATGTCATGGCTGCTGTGAAGCAGCCATGACTAGATTTGATGAAAAATGCATCTAAATTTAAATCAAGAAATCAATGATGCAAAAATTCTTTCAATATACAGGAATAAATTTGATTAAATGTACCTAAATGATCATTGGCAAGATAAATTCTGTCCTGGAAGGGAATATCTGCAAACATATTCCCAGGAGTTAATAATTGAATACTTTTGATAAGAATTTTTCCCTGTTCCTAACTTCCTATGTAGTCTGTTATAGAAGGAAAATGGTCTATTGCAAATGTCATTCGAAAGTGTCTACTGTTCTATAAATAACAACATAAACAAATCTTAACTAAACACGTGCTTCTATCATGGGTGTGTGTGGGGGGGGGGGGATCAATTTCGAATGTATTTTGGAAATCAGTGAATGAACGTAACAAAGGAAGTAACCCACAGAGTATTAAAGTAGATGGCGGAGTTACAGATGATCAAGATCAAAATGCACTAGTGCTAGTCAAGAACTGGGAAAAGGTAAACGATGAGCGATGGGGATGGGGAACCACCGGAGTGTGAACCAGGTCGGGGAAAATATTTCGATCTTCGTGGGCAGCAAAATTAAAACGGAGGAGGTGCAAAAGATGATCAAAAAATTAAGGAATGGAAAAGCAGGAGGGGTGGACAAAATTCCTAACGAGGTTATCAAAAAGGGGGAGAGGAACTCTTGGAAAGCCTAACTGCCCCATTCAATTTATCCATAGAATAACAAGAGGTCTCAAATGAGTGGAGAGAAAGCAAAGTGACATTTATTCACAAAAAGGGGGCAAAAGACGTTTTGGATAATTATCGAGGGATCTCTGTCAGCAGCAACATTGGAAAAATTGTCTGTAATGTCCTCTATGGGAGATTAGAGGAGGTGATTGAGGAGAAGGGTTTTTTGGGAGAGATCCAGAATGGCTTCAGGAAGGGAAGGAGAGTCACTGACCACCTTTTCACACAATCCCAAATGATAGAATCCGCGAAAGCAAAAATGAAAAAGATGTTAATGGCCTTTTTGGATGTTAAAAAGGCACGCGATAGAGTATGGAGGGAGGGTATGTGGCGCAAGCTGGAGGATCTGGGCTTGGGAGGTGAGTTTGTTGGAATTATGAAAGCATTATATAAAGATGTACAGAGTGAACTTAGCCAGGGTAACATTACAACAAAACGTGTGCACATGGAGATAGGCCTAAAAAAGGGGTGTAGGCTTTCACCAATTCTTTTTGCGTTGCAGATCAAAGGTTTAGGAGATGAACTCCTGCACAGCAACCAGGGGGTAGCAGTTGGGGGCTTGAAGATCCCAGGGCTATTTGTTGCAGACGATATGTTGCTGGTGTCAGAAAGCGAAGAGGTGCTAGCGAAAATGCTGGGAATTGTTGGGAAATATGGTAGCAAAAGGAGACTCGAACTTAATGAAAGCAAGCGCAAAGTTATGCCCGTGGGCCACAAAGTGGACCCCACTCGAAGGTGGAGAGTGGGCGAGTTCTGTGTTCCTGAAGGTACCAGCAAATGTCTAAGTGTAGGAGAGACAGCTGACTACAAGTATCTGGGGGTAAATATAAACATCACAGGAAGAGGCATATACCAAAACCACACAAATAAATTGATTCTGAAGGCAGGAGTGGCGGAACGATTTTCAAAGTGGGGGGCTGGATGGGGCGATGGATGGTGGTCGGTATGATGGACGACCATGGTTAGGCCTGTCGTACAAAAATTTTAAATTTCAGGGTCCCAAAACTCCCATTTCCGTGCATCTGAGCGGATATTTTGAGATTTTTCAGATGTATTTGAAAGGTTTCACACTTTGATAGCCGTTAAAAAACGTCGGTAAAGCATACAGGTGAGTCTATTTATCAGCTTTCGTCACAACGACCAAAGCTGATAAATAGACCTCACCTGTATGCTTTACAAGACGTTAACAGCAATTATACTGTCTGTGGATTATCTTGTCTGGGGATGGATTTGGTACTTGTATGTATGTAAGATTACGATCTACTTCAGTTAACCGATTTTTAAGAGACTGTATACATTTTAGCATTTGCTGCCACTTACTGCAAAAATTGATCTGAAATCCATCGAAACTGAACCAGTACGAGAGAAACATAGCTGGCGAAAATATGAGGGAAGCTCTTGATCCGCTCCTTGTTTCACCAGTCACTGGTTGTGTTAAAATATATGCATATAAAAAACATGGCCTGGCAAAAAAAGTGGAGGGGCTGAACCCCCCAGTTCACCTCCCCCCACCCCCACCCCAGTTCCGCCGCCCCTTGAAGGGGAGGCGAATCCTCAACTAAATGAACCTTATAGGGAGAAACAGTTTCAATAAGGTTTTCGTGGGGAAAAGCACTAGGTGGGTCTGCCAAGTATAACATATGGTACGGAAGTGGTACCCCTAAATCAGACGGCTGTAAATAGCTGGGAAATCCTGCAGAACGACGCAGGCCAATGGATAACGGGGTCGAGTAATGCCGCAGCACTAGAAGCAATCAGGATTGAGCTTGGGTGGATGAGGATCAAGGACAGGATAGACTTATTGAAACTCGGTTATCTTAATTATTTGGTAAATCTCCCCGACAGCCGATGGTGTAAAGTAATGTTCCTGAAAATTTTCAACTGAAATATCAAGACAGGGTGGATGGTCCAAATGAGGGAGGGAACTAATAGAGAACTACTCATTGGAGATCTCGGACCTAGACGTTGGGGCAAACCAGGGTAAAAAAATCGTCAGAGAAAGGGTCATGGAGGATGGTAACCTTAATTAGCGAGAGGGGATCAAATCAAAGAGGTCTTTGGGTGGGCTGCGTTATAAAGAGAAGCCTGGTTTTAAAGAGTACCTTGATGGCATCTTTGGGGGATCACTGTTGTTCAAGCTGAGGTCGCGGTCCCTGGAGCTGAGGGACATAATGTGGAAAAACAGTGAAAAGGAGTGCCAGATGTGTAATTTGGGCGTGGTAGAGACCCTGGAACACTTTCTTCTAGAATGCCCAAAATACCAGTCAAAAATAATAAGATTCACTGGGAGTATAATGTGGAAGTGGGATGGGAGAATGAAGGACATGTGGTTAGTGGGAGACTCAAAGGAGAGGGTTAATACGCTTATCAGAGAGATTGGGAAGAATGGGGCAAGGGATGCCATCAAGCAGTTCGTCTCCGAGTGTTGGGAGGGAAGAGGAAGCGTGGGAATAGGGGGCAGTAGGGAGTACAGGGGTAACCAAGGCCTTCTCATCTGAGAACCGCGACAAATCAGCAGTAGGCCAAAGTGTTATTATTATTATTATTATGCAGATACAGATTTTGTATTGAAGGCCCATGATGCATTCAGGAAATTATGGAACTGGTGGGTGGTAACTCAGTTTTGTTTTGAGTTGGTTTTTTTTTTTGGGGGGGGGGGGGGGGGGTATAACAAACCCCATGTCTACAACTCTATATACATGGAACTTCAGGACTTCCCCTGATGTGGCTAGTGATGAGAGGAACGTTCTTACCGAATTCAAAGCACACAGTAAAAAAACTAAGACTACATATAATTATCTGCACAGATTCCCACAAACTGAAATTTCTTTGAACTATCGCATTACAAGCTTTCTGTATTTGTGCGCTTCTGTCTTGTTCTCTCTAACGATTGCAATAAAATATTCTGCAAGATTATTGTCTGAGAAAGCAAGCAAATTGTTCTCTGAGTTTCAATGTGTTCTATGTGATACTGGCACATAGAACACACTGGAACTCATAGGATGAAATGTGGTGTAAATATCCGGACATAGAAAGTATACTCTCTGCTCTCACCTGGTGTCTCATGCCCGCCACCCACCTCATAGTATCTTTCCCACTGGAAAAGGATAAAGCAGTTTCTCTGCTTCTCTACATTATCTCCCCTTAACCCAACTCAAACTTGTTTCAAGTTTCAAATTGTTCTTTGCAGATTTCGATCCAAAGTTCTTGATTGCTATTATAATATTAGAACGTTTCGTTTAGTTTAAACAATATTTATTCAGTAATTGGCATGTGTATACATTTCACAATAACAGTAGGATAACAAATATTCTGAACAACACTAGATACAATAGTATACACAAAACAAGGAAATTGTAAAAGAGGGATTCGACAGAAAACTAAAGCTTATGTAAGTCGTCTCCGTTTCGTTTCATATTCTATCAGTCGATAGTACTGAGTTTGTGTGATTTCTGAAATAAAACCTGAAGCAGTGAAGCTGCTGAAGGTTTTATTCAGAAATCACACAAACATGCCATCAATCTTGTAATAACAATGTAGTCGATTCCAAAAACATTACGTCATTTCGAAGGAATGACGTCTCTTCGAAAATGACTTGTCACAAGTGCCGTCGCTTTGGGAGTTTCTATATCACCAAATGCCAGTGTTTACAACTGCATCATGCTGTTCATGTTATATTCCATTGTTAATGCTTATGTGATAAGTGGTATAGATTAATGGAATATAAATTCCTGTTTCTCGGACGACGACAGTTGATAGAATTAAGCGGAGTCAAACAATTTATTTTGAACTTGAGGCGGAGGATCAGTGAGGTCGAGGAGTACTAAACTTATAGAAATATAATTGATTGAAGTCATAACTCATATTCAGGATTCACTGAAGTGGTGAACAACACGTGAGTTTTTAATATTTCCGATTCTTTTGAATTCATTGTTTGCAGTTAAAATTGAAAATACACCCACTGAAGATGATATATCTGTTGGTAAGTTTGTGTCTATCGGTGACGAAAAAAGTTAAACGGACACGGCGCCAGCGTTTGGTGTTGAGAAATTCCAATCAGACAGGGCGTGCGTAATCGGCGCTAATCAATGGAAGTGGAGCTTACATTTTCTTTGTTCTCTTGTCTCCAGGGAAGAACGTTCCGATAGTACCCGTGTTTTGCCCTAAAACTCCAGTACTATGACTTTTAGAAGGTGTCAAATTAACCAATCACGGCTGATGTTACAAACCTGAGGCATAATAATAGTATTTGGTAATTGAAACATTTTACCTTAATTTTCTGGATGCCTTGATGCTTGGATACAATGGGAGAGGAATCTCGGGAGATTGGAGGGAGGGGATATCCTCTTGAGAGTGGATATGTGGGGATAAAGTTAAACTGATACAACACCAGATCCAATAGGCCTATAGGTAGATGACAGTGGTGGGTATGTGACGTTTTTCTGATAACCATAGGCATGTCATACCCAAGGTGCATATGCAAAACTTTGTTTTTCAGGCATTATCACATTTTTTTCACCTAGTAATCTCTTTGATGCCCTTGTTGAATTGTAGAACTAAAAATTCTACCAACAATATCCTTGTTTGACAGAGCTCACAGAGCCCACAGAGACCACAAAGCCCACAGAGACCACAGAGCTCTGTCAAACAATATATAGTTGATTAAATTTACAACTGCATGATGGGAACTTTCGTTGCTGAAAACATTGTTTTTTTCATATTCTAAGAAGTTAATTTTCTAATTCATTTTCAGGGGGACTGTTGTGGATCTACCTTAAGAAAGGAGGAGAGGGGGGCGGGGGGGCTGTCCTTCCCTCTTCATAAAATGTGTCTGATAAATAAGAATGTTTTTTTTTATAGGCCTCATGAGAAATGATTTTTAAATTTATACAGAATTATACATGACTAGTATATCATTTGTAGAAGTATGCTTTAACATGTTCACCATATTCTGTGATTCTTATAAAGCTTCTATCAAGATTATTCCTCATTTCACTGATGAATGGAATTACATAATTTTTACAGTACTCTTGTCCTCGATTTACATCACAGTTTATATATATTCCAATACTAACAGCTAACAGTCCTATAAACAGTATTACAAATATATTCAGGAAACACATACAACCACTTCTTCTCTCTGAAAAAAAAAAAAATAAAGTTCATTCAAACTTTTATTTATTCATTATTTTATTAATTTATGTTATTTATTTATATTTAATTCTTGATTTATTTAAATATTTTTAATTGGTGATTTATTTAAATATTTTTTTTAATTGTTGATTTATTTAAATATTTTTAATTGGTGATCTATTTAAATATTTTTTCAATTGGTGATTTATTTAAATATATTTAATTGTTGATGTATTTAAATATTTTTAATTGTTGATTTATTTAAATATTTTTTATTGTTGATTTTTTAAAAATATTTTCAATTGTTGATTTATTTAACAGTGAGGATGATATTATAATCATATTTCAAATATTAAATATTCTTTGGCGCCGATTCAAAATAAAGTTTGAAAGTATTGCACTGAGGCGATGTTCTGTGAGGTGTTTTTTATCCACTAATGGTGGTTCTCTCCGGGTACTTCGGCTACCTCCACCCTCTAAACTGTCGTGGTCATGATTAGCCATTGGAAATGTGACCTTGAACACCAATAAATAATAATAATAATAATAATAATAATAATAATAATAATAATAATAATAATGTCAGGTGTTTTTTTAAACAACTAATGCTCTTAATAAATTAAGATGTAAAAATTGTTAAAAATATTTTATTACATTTTTCTTTATTGGTTTTGTAATACCGAATTAGTCCATAGTCAGGTAAAGTGGAGTCCACTTAATTGGATATCTCCTAACTGTTAATTGAATATAATTTCCCAACGCAAAACCATTTCCCATACCTCCAGTACACATTTAACCTGTTAATTGAATATAGGCTATAGAGTAAACTTCTGTTAATTGAATAAAAAACCTGTCGAGAAATTACCCTGACTCACCCCAGTTTCCCTTTGTTTATATACCCATTCTCAGTACATCCAATACAGACATTTGATCTATTATAACTTGTTTGACAGAGCTCATGGAGCTCTGTAAAACATGATATAATAGAATACGTGCTAAGTTATCTCTGGAACACATAAAGGTGACCTACAATCAGGTATATAACAAAAATTAAATTCACATTTTCCAGGCACAATAGAATCAACTAGATACTGTTGTAGAATTGCTATGTAATCCCACTCGCGTGACGTCATCAGAGACAGTCCGCGAACCAGGAAAGACTTCCAGAACTCTCCGCAACCTGCTCCAGCTGTGAAGATGAATACCACCACTCTGAGGCCTCACGTGACCTGGATTAACCAATTGGAATCAGAGAACAAAGAAGAAGACCAGCCACTGTCTCTTTTCTGTCAGACCGCGAGCGAAAGCGACAGTTCGAAATTTTATATTCAGTTTTGAATTAGGAGCGTTTACAGGAATAATTGGTAAAAACCTAGGTATTTTAACCGCAAGTTTTATCCAAAGTAGACATTTACCCAAACCTAAATCTATTTTATTGACGTCGCTCATATCAGAACCAGTTTGCGGGGGTGACTTTGTAAACTTTTACAAAGTTTCCACAGGTCACGAGGTCGGGTTTTACCAATTCCATTGTTGACGATGGCAGCGGGAATTACTCCACTGACATCGTCAATTTTCTCTTATTGATGCAATACTAATAACATTGAAAATCAATTGTTGGCTAATTTACCTAACATTGATTTCCAAATTTGTGATTTTTGTTCGCAGATTATGAATTCAAAAATGTTTGTTTTTTCGATCGGGCTGTGGTGACATACTGCAGTGATCGAAATTATCTGCGATTTCAGAAATTTGATAATTCAGAATTATTTGTGTACAAAATGAATTTTTATATTGGAAAATTACTGTTGCCGCAATTTTAAGTTTTTGCGAAGGCGGGTTTTGTGATATTTGAAAATTAAAATTAATTGTGTATATATGTTCTGTGACCTTGGATTAATTTCTTCAGATACAGATTTGATTGACATTAATTTTTTGCTGTGGCTCTAGATTAATTTCTACAGATACAGGTTTGAATGAATTAAATTTTCTGAGGCTGCAGTCTAATTTCTGCAGATACAGATTGATTTTTGAAATTTCTGTGTCTGTGAATTGAATTTCATAGAGACAGGAAAATTTTGCTGTGGCACAGAATGCAGAGACAGTTATGGTATTGTAGATTGCTGCAGAAATTGTACAAAATTTAATTTGCTGTTGTGGTGGCAACAAATGCTACCAAGTTTGTTTGTGAAAATTTTGCTGTGGCATTAGCATAGGCTACTGAGACAGATAATTGATTGAATTTGAATATTTCATTGTTGCTGTGGATCTTCTAGAGATGCTACAGGAACAACCTTGATTTACATTATTTTGTAAAAATTGCCGTGACCATAGCATTCTGCTAAGGATACGGTTTGTCTGTGGCAGTGGATTGAGAGTGATGTTGTAATATTGTGAATTGTATTTTGGCTGTAGGCATATAGTGCTCCCTTACCACAGGCCTAGGAAAGCTGAGGTTGGGAGGTTGGCTTTAGTACTAGTAGGGATTAGTGAATTTGTGGATTTTGTTGAGGATATACTGGCTGCGTGCAGTATATAGGTAAGCTCCAGAAGTACCAAAGGCCTAGGAAAGCTGAGGTACTGAGCAGACTAGTTCTTGGTAACTGTCAATTTGTCTTGAATTATACAAATTGAATTCTGTTGAGTGAGAAATAGAAATATGACAGAAGAGAAGGTTAAAGTAAATTATGGATCATTTGGGGAATTGCAAAGAATACCCAACATAGGGCCGAAGATTGCCCTGGCAATAATAGAAACAAGGGCTCAGTATGGGACCATTTCGAGGGAGGATCTCTCCTCGATACCCCATTTCAGAGGGTCAAAAGACCAGTGGGGGATGATAGACTTCTCTAGGCCCCCACCGGGAATTATTGTGAGCAATGAGATGGATGGGGGCTTAGTTAAGCAATTGAAGAGTCGGGTGTTGATGGATTTTTCGTCGCCAGGGCTGGGGGCAGCCTGGGGCATTTCCGGGCTGATTACCCCACCGCCAACGGAAACTGTAGTCGAAGAGCCAGTGTTACATGCAGGAGAGGGGTAATCCATACAATCCGGAAAAATCCTTGTTGACAACAAACTCGTCGCCATCTGAGGCAGAGGGTGCCCATACACCTGTGCAGAGTCGGGTCTTACGGCCCTTTTTGGGTCGGATGGTGGTGATGGGAAGACGAGTGTAGACAAAGTAAATGTAGATCAGGCCGGGTCACAGAGGGTCCAGTCTGGTTGGGATTATGATCATTATCCCAGTCGGCTGGTCCAGGATGGCCCAGGTTGTGATGAAAAGCAGCGAATAGTTAATTTGGTCAAGTCTGATTTCCGAGGGGAATCCCAGGATTACATGATAGAAAGTTAGTCAATACAGGTGGGAGTGAGTACCAGCGTGGTCGGAGAGGTGGTCCCCATTCCAATTACCATGACAGTGGGATCAGGCCAGAAATCACGACGACATGTAATGGTAGAGGAGGCTGTCGGGGTGTTGGAGGTGATGGTAACCCCTTCGGGGTCCCAGGGCAAACCACTGAGGGCGTGCAAGCTGGGTATGGGAATCCAGGCATGATAGACCCCAACAGAGTCAGGGTAGGGGCAACCCCTAAAGTGTGGGAGAGGCCTCTACAGTCTATCGTGACAGGTTGGGAAATTCATGGTTCGGGGGAGGTTTACCAGCAGGGTGCCCCCAATCCCTATGTAGTGTCAGACCTTAACCTTAAGTCCAGGGGAATGCAGTCCACATTGGGGAACATCCCTACTGCCCGAGGACAGGGTCACCCAGGTACACAGACACCTTAGGGCCCCAAGTTTCGCCAAAGTTGAACTATCTGGTACTGTGGCATAGCAGGGTTAAGTACCCCGGAAAAATGATCGTCTAGTGGATTTGGGTTAGAACTTCAATCGTGGCAAATGGCCACAGGACAATTCAAAGTTCGTTCAAGGAGGCAACCAGCTTCTGTGGAGTCTGTAGAAATTCTTGATACTGCAGCCGCAGTGAAAGGGTGAATTCAAAAACACATAAAATGTACTTACAGTTTTCTATCAGCCGCAGTGAAAGGGTGAATTCAAAAACACATAAAATGTACTTACAGTTTTCTACACTTTTATTTAAACCCTAAGTATAGTTCCTATAAGTTAAACTTTCAATAAATTCTCTCTCTGGTAAATTATGAAAAATATCAGATACGAAATAAGACTAAGTCAAAACTATCGTATCGCTCTCATCGCGTCCTGTGTCTGGAACTGTTGTCTGGCCTGGCAGCGTTCGGCAGCGTTCTTCCACGAAAATAGGAGAGCGACTTCTATGTACACGAAGGCAGAACAGAGAGAAGTGAAATGTTCGGGTCTTTCCGTCAGCTAATATTCAGTTTGGGGCATGACTTTTCGTGCATATTCGTGCATATCTTATTCCAATTGACGTCATAAAACACCACAGAACACCACCTATACCCCAAGATGGCGGAGAGGTATTTCTTAACTCCTCACTTCCATTCTGGGGTAGTGGGGGCATCCTGTGCTATCAGTATGCATTCTCGCGTTCAAAAGGACACTGGCATGTTGTTGGTTTATAATTTAACCCCCTGCACACTGATGTAAAAATCTCCAAATTTCAGGCTGCTATTTTTTCCCATGATGTAACTAGAAATGGCTACTTGAAATTTTGGGATTTTGACATCAGTGTGCAGGGGGTTAAACACCCCTATTGACGTCAATTGAACGTGCTATCTTGCACAGTTCTCAGAGCTGAAAGTTATACTGGGTGTGTTGAGGTTAGGCCGGGTCAGTATACAATGCTAAAATCTGCCAAAAACATTCTGATGGGGTTATCATAGGTTAGGCTTATACTAGCTAATTATGCCAATCATAATATCAAATTCTGTCGAAAACACCTTAGTGAGGTTACTATAGGTCAGACTATTGTCTAGTTTTCGTGTCTCGTGTTCTACTTCTGCACCAAGTGTGCCGAGAACTTGTAGGACAATTGCACTGATGTTATGCAATTCGAATTAGACTAGGAATATTAATAAAATACCACGATTACATAACTGTGCCTTCAAGAGAATCCTCATAGTGTTATTATTGAATGTTGTAAAATAGTTCGAAGTATAGCTTCCCCTTTAACAAGAATTCTGGAACAGCTTTTATACTTATTAAAGTTTACTCAACAGAGAATTATTACCAAGTAGGACTTGGCCACTCTGATTAACACTTAGGGAACCGAGACTCCCAAGTGCAATGATATTAACCTGACGCATTCCATGGAGGGAATTTCGTTACAGTACAGTCAGTAGGTGAAAGTGATGGTGCTTTTCGCGAGAGGGTACGGAGGTGGTCGGAAGCAAGTACCCCAGTCGTAAACACAAGAACAGTAGGACTAAGTGTCAATGAAGCCCGGAATGCAGACCAGGGGCCAAGGGAGGCGTCGAATGCGCAAGGACTCTCTGGGATATCGAACATTCAAAATCAGGAGTGGGGGATCAGCCGACTATGGGAAGGCAGGGCATGTGGTCTATGTCCGCTCAAGTCGGTAGGGACCCACAATCGCAAGCAGTGACCCCCCCCCCCCCAACCGACTCTGTTACCAGCAGAGCCGGGCGGGTACCAATCTTCCCCAGTGCAGTTTTCCGTGGATAACAGACAAGGGCCATATAGGAGGAAAACGCAGGTACCCAAGTCTATGCAGTATGATGGGTCGGAACCGTGGCATTTATTTAAAGGGAGCTTTCAGGACTGGCTCCAGTATGAGGAGGTACTGGAGGAAAATGACCGGAAATGTCTGTTTGGGTTGTGCTTGAAGGGCAGGGCAGCGGATCATGCTAACCTGTTGGCAGGGCGTACCCAAAACATGATATGGGCAGAGTTGCTGCAGGATATGGAGAGCCGATTCGGTTTCCATGACTTGCCAATAATTGCCCAACTTCAGTTTCAACAGGCTAAACGGGGGCAAACGGATGGCCTAGAGACATGGACCGACACCATTTTTGGCATTGGCTAATCGGGCTTTCCGTGACTGCCCTGCACATTTCATATTAGAGCAGGCCATTATCAGATTGTGCCATGCCTGCAATGACATACGAGCGCGGGAGGCAGCAGTAAATCAGCACCCCACCACCACTGAAGATGCCATAAATAAAATCAACACACTCAAATAGCTATCCATGGGCAAAAGAGCGATCGAATCAGGCGCAAGGTCCGGGAAGTTAGTCCCTTCTTTGACGACTCGGATGAGGAGGAAGACCTTCCCCAACTTCGAGCGTTTAAGCAGTTAAGCAGTCTGGGCGTGCTAGGCCACCCAGGAGAGAGAAATACCCAGGAAATAGGTCAGAGTTCAATAAAGGGGAAGACTTTTCTAAACGACCCCCCTCACCAAATTATATGAACTATGCCACTGAAATAAAAGGTTTGAAAGCAGAGTCTTTCGCTATGAAGACACAGATCAAGAAGGTCGAAAAGAAAGTGACTGGGAACGAGGAGGGACTAACTAAGCTCACGTCGATGGTAGAAAGGGTTTTAACCAAGTTGAATGGTCAGAAGAAGTATTCCCAGGGGGAGAAGGTGCAGACCCAGGAACGCCCTAGGTCTAGGTCACCCTCACCTGGTAGGACTCAGTGCTACTCCTGTTCAGGATATGGGCATTTCCAGCGGAACTGTCCATCAAAAAATTCCCGAAACCAGTCGAATAGGGATCGGAAAGTGCGATTTTCCGATCAAGAGTCAAACTAGTAGGGCGGGGATCGCGAGGTCGGACCCCAGCCCATCATTACCGAAAAGGCCTCCCACATAATAGCGTCAGTGATCCGAACGGGCTGATTACTATTCGGCACTGTAAACCGTCATTCTCTGTCCGGGTTGCTCTCCAGATAGGGACAATGGAGACAACTGCGACCGTGGACTCTGTTGACCGACTCCACCCATAATTAGGGAAGTGGCTTCCAGACTGCAGAAAGGGGCAGTAAAGTGGAAAGTTTCTATGTGGGACCACTCGAGATTAAAATTGGGGATAGAGCGTTCAGTGAATGCCTCTATGTGGCACCAATCGGCGACGCGGTCCTGCTAGGGTGTGATTTTCTGATTAAGCACGACGGACGAGCTTACTTCAGGGAGGACGTTCTCTCCGTGGGGGACTGGATCGTCTCCAAGGTTTCTTCAGAATTTCAGAAATCAAGTGATCCTAAACTGATAGAGGTACCCGGAAAAGACTCAGGCAGCATCGCACTTGTGGCATCCAAGGAGTCTGGAGACTGATTTCAAGGCGATCCAGACTGAGGTCCAGGGAAGATCCCAGTCACCTCCTAGGGTTGCCCAGGTGGTGCTGTGTGAAGATACTATAATTCCGGAAAACTCCATTGCATTGCTACAATGCAAGATAGAGCCGTCTGCGACAGACTTCATAATCGCGCCGGTAGAAACTGAACCAGTGTTAGGGCTCAGGTCAGTGCAAGCGAGAAACATAAGCCTGTCGAGTGTGTGTGTTCAATGTAAACAATCACAGTCTGTCATTGCATAGGTCTCAAATCATGGCAGAAGCCCATGGGGTTGATGCCGTGCTGGACACGGAATTAAATTCACCAATGAGTTGTGAAGATCGCGAGGAAACTTTCGCGCAAGCGACATCAGAACTCGCTAAAATTTTGAGAGATGGCACAATGCCCCAGGGTATTCATCAAGTGACCGCATGTCTGACAGGAGATCAGAGTCATAGCAAAACAAAACCAGAGTTAGGAAAACTGGCTCGGATTCCCCAACACCTGAAAGACTTGTACGAACGCTCTTCTAGGTTACTTAATGATTCCGAAGCTAAAGAGCTGGTGGATCTCTTGGTAGAATACCAGGGTGTATTCGCTAAAAATGAATACGACTTAAGTAATTTTAAAGAGATTCAACATGACATAGACACAGGCTCATCACCGCGCCTACGTCAACAAATGAGACGCACCCCAGTGTGCTTTGTGGACGAGGAGGAGGCCCACCTTAAAGAAATGTTAGAAGCCGGAATAATCCAGCCTAGCATGTCAGAATGGGCCTCACCCCCAGTTCTCGTGAGGAAAAGGGACTCCACAGTTCGATGGTGTGTTGACTATCGACGGTTGAACACCGTTACTCGGAAAGAGGTTTATCCCCTTACCCGTACAGACGAGTGCATGGACGCATTGTCTGGGAACTTGTGGTTCGGGAAGGCCGATTGTATGAGTGCATACCATCAAGTCTGGGTAAAGGAGGCAGATAGAGCAAAGACTGCCTTCAGTACAAAGTACGGGAGTTGGGAGTTCAAGAAAATGCCTTTCGGGCTCTCGGGGTCACCATATACCTGGTCACGGCTGGTAAATCTCGTCCTTCAAGGTTTAAATTGGTCAGTGGCATTATCTTATTTGGATGATGTAGTCATTGGAGGTATATCTGTGCAGGATCATCTTGGAAATCTCGGGAAGGTACACCAGAGGTTTTCTCAATATGGTCTTAAACTTAAACTTAAGAAATGTGAGTTTTTTCAACAGAGCATGGAATTTCTTGGGCGGATAATCAGCAGAGAGGGTATTCAAATGAAAAACGAATCAAAGACTGTTGTTGAGAACTGACCCGTACCAACACGCACGCGTGAAGTAGAAAGTTTTTGTGGCCTTGTGAATTATCACAGGGCTTTCATAAATAAATATGCGGAACTGGCCAGGCCTCTTTATGCCATCACTGGTAAAGCTAAATTTGAATGGACCGATGCACAACAGCCCTTTCGAAGCCCTTAAAGAGGCCCTGATGAGTTCACCGCCACTCGCTATGCCGAATCAGAAAGATCCGTTCATATTGGACACGGACGCGTCAGATTTTGGCAATCGGGGCGGGGCTATTGCAGATTCAGGAAGGTACGGAACATGTCGTGGCGTACGGAAGCCCCATGCTAACACCGCAGCAAGCTGGTTACTGCACTACGAGGAAGGAAATGTTGGCAGTCGTAAGGTTTACGAGACAATTTAGACACTATCTCCTAGGAAAACCCTTTGTGGTCAGAACCGACCACAGTAGCCTGCGGTGGCTGATGGGCTTCCGAGCGCCACAGGGTCAAATGGCCAGGTGTAGAGCTGTAGGTTTTTAAATTTCTTATTCGGTTTCGGTTTTGGTTTTTCAGGTGGAGTAAAACCTCGGTTCGGTTCGGTTTTCGGTTTGTTCATGAGGCCAAGTAAAATTCAATGCTAGTGAAATTGAGTGAAACTCAATGAATGCCCGAAATAAGCTATAATACATGAAGAATCAGGAAGGCCAATATAATAATTACCTAAATATACAGAACTTTTATTGTGCTTGGCCATTTTTCGAGGTCTGACACCTACACGCAACTTGAGGAAAGCTGCAAACACAACTAAACTGAAATGTCGGAAATTCACAGAATGTAGGCTTTCCAGAGTAGTGAGAGTACCCAGACACTGCCATTGGCAGTGTCTGGGTACTCTTACTGCTCTGGGATGGCTACATTCTGTGAATTTCTGCTGCAAGAGAGTATTTAATAAAAAACGAAAAACCTTAGATTACGGGATGTCGACGGTTTCGGTTTCGGTTTTTTAAAAAAAACTAAAAACCTCGGTTCGGTTTCGGTTAACCTACAGCTCTAGCCAGGTGGCGGGAAGAACTCAGCCAGTACGATATGATTATACAGCACCGTCCGGGTGCCAAACATTCAAACGCTGACGCCCTCTCGAGAATCCCTGTTGGGGGAAATTGCCAGAGATGTGCTGCAGGTTGTCACCCCCCCCCCCCCCCACCGGATTTACCCTGTGGTGTCTGTAATTATTGTCAGCGACTCCATAAATCATGGGCTAAATTCGAGGAAGAGGTTGATGATATCGGGCCCCTAACCCAGGGGTCAATCCAGTTTGATAAAAATGAAGACACTAAAATCTTTGAAGTTCAGGAGGCCATTTTAAAACAAAAACCAAAAAATCTGCGGAGTAAAGTGTTTCATGATGCAGAACCTTGCGAAACCTTGGAAACATTCCAAGATTGGGTGCATGTTGCAGAACCAGGTAGCCTGGGAATACCCTGGGATCTAGGTGCTGCGGCACATCTCCAATCATTGGGTGTCCAGAGCAATACTGCGAAACACACAGAATGAAATTCGCATGGAGGACCAGGGTCCCTTGGGGAACCGTGGGACCCAGGTGGGGCCAAAATTGAAATAGATAAAATGAGATGGTACCGCAAGGTGGGTCAGCTCAAACCCGGTGTCTCGGGAATACCCTGGGACCCGGGGAAGGTTGGACTAATGACCCGCCATGCCGGGGTTGCATTTGCCCGGATACAGGGTGGGCTCATTCGCAGCTTGCAGTGGCTTTCCCTATTTCTCAGATCACGGCTGATCAAAATGCATCTTCACCATCAGACAATAATGACTCGATAAAATTAGCAGATGTGTGCACACAAGCTGAGTTGGGAAATGCCCAGAGGGGCGACCCAGACTTGGCTCCGGTCATCTGGTGGTTGGAGTGCGGGACCGATCCGGACCAAGGGGATTTGTTCTTACCCAGTACAGCCACAAAGTACATTTGGATGAATAAAAAGCAATTTGTCTTGGAAAATACTCTTTTATACAAAATCAGAAAAACGGGGGTTAAAGTTCCGGTTATCCCGGGGAAGTTCTCCACGGAGATATTAATTAAATTCCCGCTTCAGGTCACCAGGGTAAGGACAAAACCGGTGAAAGAGTCAAACGATACTTCTATTGGTATGGCATGACCCAGGACATTAACTCTTTTGTAGCGGCTTGTCCACAATGTAATCAGGGAAAGAAGGCCATCCGCAAGGCTAAGTACGAGTTAACCTCTTTCCATGTGGGAATTCCCATGGAGAGGGTTCATCTGAACCTCTTGGGACCCTTACCCCAGAGTAACCGGGGGAACAAATACACACTGATGATGATGATCGACCAGTTTACGAAGTGGGTCGAATGCATTCCACTCCCTGACCAAACTGCGGAAACGACTGCGCGGGCAGCTGTAGATGACTTTTTTGCGAGGTTTGGCTGTCCGTTACAGGTATTCTCCGATCAAGGTTCGTGTTTTGAAAGTAAGCTCTTCCGTGAAATGTGTGAACTCCATTCATAAAGCGCGAACCACTCCTTACAGGCCTTCTTCAAACGGTCAGGCAGAGAGGCAAAACCGAACTTTGATGAGCACAGTGCGTTGTTTCGTGGACAAGAATCAGAAAGACTGGGATAAGTTCCTACAGCAGTTCGCCGGAGCCATGCGATAATCAGTACACAGATAAACAGGTTTTACCCCGAATAAGCTCATGCTAGGTCGGGAGGTGAATCACCCTTCACACCTAGTTTTGGGGTTTAAGGGTGAAACCAAATTGACCGAGGACCTTTCCAAATACGTCTTGGACCTGGAACGCGAGACGAAAAAATCACACGAAAATAGCCCGAAAAAGTTTGAAGGCCGCATGTGAGGTGATGAAACGTGATTTTGACTTGACTGCAGTAAAACATGCATATAGATTGGGCGATCCAGTTTATTTGCTAGATACAGCGGTCAAGAAAGGAAACAACAGGGGAGTAACGAGTATGGCAGGTCAGGTGTAAAGCGGAAGTTGTTGGAAATATCACTGGAGCCACACCCAAAGGCAAGAGCCACGTGGGAGCATTTTGCTCCTATGGCCTCTCTGGGAGGGGCCGGTCGGGGTTCGGCGGCAACCAAACCTATTTTGCCCCTCCTGGGCTTGGCCACATTCGGCCGTCACTGGCGCAGTTAGACCTGACAGATGCCCTCCTGCATCTGGAGGCGCCCAGTGCGAGTCAGGGCCAGGAAAATAGAGTGTTAGAGGGAATTGATTCCCACTTTCACTCGAACAGAATGTGGCATGTTGGTAGGGGGAATTGTGCCGACAGGGACCAACCCCGGGGGGCAAGGGGGCCGGGGCTTTTGAAGGACCTCAGGAACCATATATGATCCTACGGTGGGTGGAGTGGATGTGGCATGTGACCCAGAGGAGTATCCTTCTGCGGTCAGCTATGACCTCTGCTGGAATGTGGCCGCGGGGGTGCACCCAAGCAAGTATCACTAGCTGAGTCAACCCGGGGTTCTTCCCAGGTTCGAACAGCTGGTGAGAAGCCCAAGTGTGGTGGCGGTTGGGGAGATGAGTATTGACCGGCCACTTACCCAAAATGCCGAGAGGGAGGCCAGACAGGATGACATTTTCTGTGACCTCCTGTCTCGGGTTAGGCACCTCAAAAAGCCAATTATCCTACATCAGCGTGGTCCACGGGGAGATCCTATGGACTTTGACGCAGGATATGCGGCATTGTCACATGTAATAGGAGGTACGGAGGTAGACCAACCCCTGCAGCTCCACTGTTTCAAGGGTCCGCCACGCATGGTGAAAGCCTGGGAAGCTCACAGGCCAAACACCTACATCAGTGTGAATGGGGGTTGTGATGATTTTACGGAGGTGCAGCGGGAAGGCATCAGGTGTATTCCCAGGAATAGGCTCCTGCTGGAAACAGATGCCCCTTACTTTGGTATGGGGCATGGGCCGTCCACGCCGGCCCTTTCTGGTGAGATAGCCAGGCTATTGGCGGCTATCCGTGGGGAATCGGTGGAGGAAGTGTTGGCCTTTACAACTAGGAATGCCCACAATGTTGTTTGGAATGTTGCCCCCACCACCCTAGACAGGAAATGGTGACTCACTATTTCCAGGGAAGGGGGGGGGGGGGTTCAAGGGGTGGAGGATAATCAAACATTGTTAGGCTGGCGACCTAAGGATTAACCCTCGGGTCAGTATTTATGAATTCCTTATCCATCCACTATCAGAGGGCATAATCAAAAATTGGTTAGGACAGTATTCATTGAGTGCTCCTCTCATCCACCGGGGAATTCCCCAGTGGTAGAGCGGATGTCATGATCTCTTTTAGGCACTTATCGGGATGTTTTATTGATACATGTTAGGTCACCCCATTTGGTATAGGGGATCAAAAGATCAAACTCTTAAAGTTTGAGCGCACTCTTCTTTCCTGACTTACCGGAAGTACTCCAGGTCAGTTGGGTTCCCGACAGATTTTTCTTTGGCGTGATAATCTTTGGCTTTTTAAATTAAACGGGGAAGAGTGTTGTAGAATTGCTATATAAACCCACTTGCGTGACGTCATCAGAGACAGTCTGCGAACCAGGAAAAACGCCCAGAACTCTCCGGAACCTGTTCCAGCTGTGAAGATGGAATACCACCACTCTGAGGCCTCATGTGACCGGAATTAACCAATTGGAATCAGAGAATAAAGAAGACCAGCCTCTATCTCTTTTCTGCCAGACCGCGAAAGCGACAGTTCGAAATTTTATATACCGTTTTGAATTATGAGCGTTTGCAGGAATAATTAGTAAGAACCTAGGTATTTTAACCGCAAGTTTTATCCAAAGTAGAGATTTACCCAAACCTAAATCTTCTTTAATACAAAGTGACAGGAGGTATCACTGTGGACCCCGCATTTAGTTTGAACAATATATATTCAAAGAATTTGCTATATGTTACAGAAATGAACAACAACAAAAAAGTAATATTACAAGGCAAATCAGCTCACAATATAACATATTTTTAACACTAAACAAATTGCTAAGTAAAGGAGGGATTTGACAGGAAGCTGGGAGGTTATGTGAATTATCTCCCCTCATTTAAAACAGTTTGCAATTCGAAGGGTATACACTGCACTGACTGTAGTAAACCCTTCCTTGAGAGACCATCTATTTTGAGAGACCAGTGAAATGTTGCAGTGAATAGCTATTTTGGATTCAACATTTCAAATAATCGATGACTTCATTGTAAACAGGCACACTCGATAACAGGCGAGTGCAAAATCCCAAAGTCTTCTTTTCTCTATGTCAGTGCACCGTCGTCCTCGGTTCAATTATTGGACTTTTGTTTTAAGGGTTTTAGGGATTAACATCACAGTTTATATATAATCCAATACTAACTGCTAACAGTCCTATAAACAGTACTAGACTTTATGATTCTGAAGAATCATGGCTTTTTCCAGATGAGATTTCATGATTTTTCATGACCCCCACAGTGTCTGATGAATTGTTTTTAACTGTCTCACTGGAGTTCCATTTTTGATGTTATGAGAAAGGTGAGTATAGCAGTCTCAAATTACTCCGTTTGATAAAAAATGTTTAGGTAAAAACCATGCAACTTCTATTGTCACACAAAGTCCTGCGTGTGGCCAATTTTTCTTGAAAATCTACAAGACTCGTAAAACGTAAAAATTGTGATAAAATGGGCTGTTTTTGGACACGAACAACACCCAATGGGTATACCACAGTGAAAGGCAACTTCTTTTATCGGACGCAAAATTGATAGAGAAACATTTTTGTAAGTGATAAGGGTATTTATTCAAAAGTCGAAGTCTTAACCCATTTTGGGTGGTTAAAGAGAGATACCCATTAAAATCTTAAAATACATGTTTTCTGTGGATTTCTCTAAAAACATCTTGTTGGTTTTCAAGAAACATTGATTGCTTACAGGTCTTTGTATGATATTACAAGTTGCAGGGACAAAATATTCCTGTGAGCGTTTATTAACCCTCTACAGACTGCCAAGCATCGTAATTTTGTTGAAATGGGCTGTTTTCGGGCACGCACAGCATCCACTGTATACCCGCGAAATAAACATAATCTCCTTTGTTGTAAGTGGTATTCAAAAAACCAAGTGTTAACCCCTTTTGTGGTGGTTAATAGTGATACCCATCAAAAGCTTAAAAAAATCATGTTTTCCCTCGATTTCTTTACAAACGCCTTGTAAGGTTTTCTAGAGGAAATGGCTATTGATAGGGCTTAGTGTCTCATTACCAGTTGCATGGATAAAATATTCCAGTAAGCATTTGTTAGCCCTCCATGGGCTGCTGAATGTCAAAATTTTGAAAAAAATAGTTTGATTTTGAACAACAACAACATCAAATGGGAATGCCACAGAGAAACGAAACTTCCTTTACCGGACGCAAAACTGATAGGGAATTTTTTTTGTAAGCTGTAAGGGTATTCAAAAATCGAGGTCTTAACCCATTTTCGACTGGCTATGGAGATATACCCTTAAAAGCTTAAAATTCCCGTTTTCTTATGATCTCTCCAAAAACTCTAGTAAGTTTTCAAGAAGAATTCACCATTTGCAAGTCTTGGAGTGCCATTACAAGTTGCATGGACAAAATATTCCTGTAAGCATTTGTTAACCCTCCAGAGATGCCAAGCATAGACATTTTCAGAAAATGGGCTACTCTTTTGGCATCCATAACACCCAACGTGTACCTGTGGGATAAACATAACCTCCTTCATTCGATGTGAAGTTCATCGAGGATCAGTTTCGTAAGTAATGAAGGTATTCTCAAAACCAAGCATCAACCCGTTTAGGGCTGGTTACAGAGTGATACGCCTCAAAAGGTTAAAAATTTATGTTATCCGAGGATTTCTCTAAAAAAAAATCTCGTAGATTTTCAAGAAAAATTGGCCATTCTCAGATCTTAGTGTGGTCTTACAAGCTGCATGTACAAAATATTCCAGTAAGCATTTGTTAACCCTCTGCTGGTTCTCAAACATCAACATTTTTATAAAAATGGGCTATGTCTGTATACCCACAGCATCCAAAGTTAACAGGAGAGAACAACATAAGTGGAAGTAGAATTCACTGAGAAATATTTTTAGAAGTAATAAAGGTATTCACAAAACAACCCTTAACCTGTTTTGGGCTGGATAAACAATCCTACCCATCAAAAAGATTACAATTCATGTTCCCCTGGATTATTCTGAAAACATCCTGTAAATTTTCAGGAAAAAATGGTCATTAGCAGTTCTTGGTGTGACAGTACAAGTTGCATGGAAATATATTCCTGTTAGCACTCGTTAACCCTCTACAAGCTGCAAGACATCAATATTTTGGATACATTTGAGATAAAATGGACCATTTTCAAGCCACTGCACTCAGTGGGTTTGTGTCAAACAAACGTAACGCCTTTTCTCGGTCATTAACTTGTCGGACGACGATATTGATATTAACCCTCTCCACCATTATTTATGGTTTTTACCTAAACATTTTTTTTATCAAACTGTGTTATTTGAGACTACAATACCCACCTTTCTCATAACATCAAAAAGGAACTTCAGTGAGACAGTTAAAAACAATTCAACAGACACTCTGGAGTCATGAAAAATCACGGAATCGTATCTGGAAAAGCCATGATTTTCCAGAATCATAAAGTCTAGTTCTTTATCGATTTTGTAATACCGAACAAGTCCATAGTCAGGTAAAGTGGAGCCCATTTAATTGGATGTCTCTTAACTGAATAACCCTGTTAACTGAATAACCATGTTAACTGAATATAATATCCCCCAACACAAAACCATTTACCGTACCTCCAGTACAAATTTGACTTGTTAATTGAATATTATTTCGTTCGTAAAAATATTGCCCACCAGTGGACAGTGGCAAGTCCGCGGCGGCCGTTCGAGTTTACACCAATAGATACGTTTTAAATCACACAATCTGTCACTGTGAATACGGGCAGTGGTATGACGACAAGTTTTAACCATTATTTAACTCTGAAGGTTAATGGGGCTCAGTAGGGGTGCGGTGGCAAAGTAGGTAGATGTGAAGGCTGCAAGCCGAGAGGTCCTCGGTTCGAATTCCACCTATGGCAACCGCGTTGCTTCCTTGAAAAAGACACTGCACACCCATTGCCCACGTCGGGGGCACGGTGGCGACTGGTGATGTGTACTAAGGCGTACTGCACGTCGATGGTGCACTTTTCTTCAACCAATGTGTGGAGTGGTATGTTGGGGTGCTGACAGTTGCTCGGTTGTTCTCTCCGGGTATACTCCGGCTTCCCCCAAGCGTAAAACTGTTGTGGTCATGATTAGCCACTGTGCAGAAGTATGTGACCTTAAACACCAATAAATAAATAAAGCAATGGAACTCAGTCTCTTGTTACAACACTCTGCCCTGATTTGACTGGCCGAACTTTACTACTCAACTTCCATTATGGACATGTTGAACATTCCAAACATCGTTTCCATCGCAAGAATAGAATATAAGTGTCGCTGCAGTGCTGCCACCAAGTGAGGGTGCTTAACACTCCATCACTCGGAGAAACTGCCTCATTTACTGTGGGCTTATCAGGGAGTATCGTAGCTCCCTATCGGGAAACAACCCCCCCCCCCCCCCCCCGCCGTTGGAGAAAAACTGGCACAACCATTGCCCCAGAGCGCCTGGAACTATTTATTACATGTATTTTTTTCTATCGTACTGTTCTCCACGATCTCCATCTCTGATCGTCAAACGTGAGTATTTGGGCCTTACAGGGCCTCATCTCAAAAATTTCTTCTTTTCGTTCAAATATTTAATCTTTTCCCAATCGTAACGGGTAAAACTGACCAGCGCTTTTCACAAAAAATCACTATTCGATTTTCATTATTTCTTCTGTTTTTTTTTTTTTTTGGTTTCAAAAACATAGCTTATGACCCCTCAATGGAACGAGCTGGTTGTTCTTAACGCAAAAAATAACAACAAAATTACTCATGAAATTTGTGTGCAAGTGTTAACGAGAACAGTATTAGATTTTCAGATGATAATGTTGACATATCTACAAGGCATGTGTAAACATATCAAGACATTCTACCCTAGATAGATCTCCAGACTGTAACGACACAGTGATGACCAATGCAGGACACGTTACAGGGGAGGAGCTCAATAGGTTTTGGTATTCTTTTTGGGGGTAAGGTGTGGGAAGATAATAATTTGGGTCCAGTTCACTACGATCACACGGGTCTTTATGGGCAGTTTTCCGAATTTCTTGAAATTGCATTTTATAAATCCATTGCATTTCTGAAATTCATAAATGTATTTCTTCACTCATCAAAGTGGGTAGAATCACAAATATCCTTTTCGGGGGGGGGGGGGGGGGGGGGGGGGGGGGGGGGGGGGGGTGTTCGGTAAATACCCTATTTAGCCTTCTGGTTTCTATGCACTGTTCATCAACATACAGAAACATCTAGTTCTGGGATACGTTAGCAGCCCCCCGCCCTTCTTGCTTTGGTAATATTTCCCCCTCTCCTCTAGCCACACATATCTACCTATCAATTAAATATGAGAGGCGTTAATATAACTAGCATAGCATGACTTGTTCGACAATCCTTGTAAAGCAAATAATCTTAAACCAAATATGGCGAGGTCACCCCTGCAAACCATTATTGAGCTGATATGCCAAAACGATTAATGTTGAAATCTACTTGGAGACATAAGTACAAAGTCCATAGATAAAACCATCACGCGGTGTCAAAATGTTGATTTAAGTGACAGATAAATGAGTGCAAAGTCCATAAATATCGTCATGAATCAGCATGAATATGATATGATACAAAAACATCTCGCGGTGTCCTAAATATGTTGCAACCATGTCCTGCAATACATTCCGTCCCAAAAATCGCATCGAAAATGTTTAGAACAAAACACAGAGCAGCAGGGTGTGGGGGGGGGGGGGGGGGGGGAGTATACCAACTCCCCCTGCTACTCTGTGTTTTATCATAAACAGTTGGATGTTCTTGGGTTGTTCATAATAACAAGAAAGTCACAGAAAAGGCAAAAAAAAAAAAAAAAATTAAAAACATTTAGTCGGATAAGATGCTGTGCAGTGGAAAGCGGATTACGAGTAACGATTCTCCGATTTATTATTCGAGGTGTCATTGTCTGTGGAGGGCAGATTCAAATATTAACCGTCAATTTTCAATATTGGGTTGACATTTATTCGTTTCTGGAGTTCACATTTCCCGTAAATACACTTTTTAGCCATCAGTGGTGGCGCCAGGAGAGGTCCAGCCCCCCCCCCCCCCCCCCCCCCCCCCCCCCCCCGTCGGAGATTTTTAGTCAGTCCGTCGGAGAGTCTCGTAAACCCGACTTCACGAGAAATTTCCGACAATCGAATGTAGATATCTCGTCTTGTGTCGATCAAGAACGAGGTATATGGTTCTTCTTTGTAAGTTGACAGCCTCATGATGTTGGGTATTCACCGATCAAGAAGCTGTAACATTGATTTGAATGTTGCATTAAACATGTTTAAGTTGAAAGTTCCAAAATGCAAAATTTATTTGTAAACTGTGTGATTGAATCAAGCTGAATTTGTTACGCACAAGTTGTGTGCAGGACGTTAAAATTTATTTTATTTTATTTCACTGGAATGTCGGGATATTATTGTTTGTTTAACCCTATGCACTCTGATGTCAAAACGGCAAAATTTTTGGCAGCAAATATTTCCCAGAATGCAGTTTGATATTTAACCAAATATATCTTGTTTGACAGAGCTCAGTGAGCTCTGTCAAACAAGATATAATTGGTTAAATTCATGGTTAAACAAGAGAAAAACAGAGTGACTGGAGAAAATTCTGATACACCACCAGAGTACTGATGCACCACCAGAGTACTGATGCACCACCAGAGTGCTAGGAATTAATCTTAAAAACTAGTTTGACGAACGACATCAATGAAACTCGTGAGAATCACTATTCTCTGTCAATATTCCAGTGTCGCAGGGTGGATTCGAACCCGTGCAGCACTGGAACATTGATAGAGAATAGTGATTCGCACGAAATTCCTTAATGTCGTTCGTCAAACTGGCTTTATAGATGAAATATTTCCCGACCTTATTATAATATGTTTACGTTAAATAATTAACAAACATACCCAATTTGCTTCAATTTTGGTCCTCCAATTTACCAATTTACACTCATTTCCCTTCGTTTTTGAGGTCAAATATTATAGCCCCCCCCCCCCCCCCCCCCCTTTGTCGGAGAGGTCAGCCCCTTGTCGAGAAATCCCGGGCGCCACCCCTGATGAAAACTCATCGAGTTATCAGCGTCCATAGATACGGCTACACTCGCACAAAAATTTCCCCATAGCTTGTTTTTATGTATGATTTTCTCGGCATAAATAGTAGCCAATGGGGATGTTTATGTCAGTACCTTCGTTTATGGATGCCGATTGCTTGATTAGTTTTCAAAATAAGGGTAAATGAAAGTGTCAATGACACTCTAGCTCAACTTGTGTTAGACATGTACATGTATGTGACACAGCAATGACACATATCTAGGTAACCCGATAACAAAGGTACATTAAAAGTATTGTAATGGTCTGTACATAAGTACTGATCATAGCCTGTAATAAATGTACAGGTAAAGTATTGTAAAGGTGGGTGACAGTTAGATTCTAAACTAGGAAAGAAATCTCCATAGGGTTAATGTTACAATTGGGATCCTTGTATGGTGCACAATAAGCCAAATGTTAGCAACTGTTTTGGCCTGTTTGATTCAAACCCTACTAAGTTTGATTCATACTGATAAATAAATATTTGTCCAGTCCTTCTTAAAATATAGGTATTTGACTTTTTTTTATCTTTTGCTCATAGGGTTCCCACGGGTGAGGAGGTTTTATTTTTCTCATTGGAAATAGAAAATCGGGTTGTGCTAATATTGTTTACCCTCCCCAAACAACACCAAATATTAACACAGGACCTTGGCTTCAACACATTTGAATATAAACATCATATAATAGTCCAGGCACATTAGACATAAAAATGAGAAAGTAAGGAAAAAAATCGGAGAAAGCTGATTTTTTTATATGTTTCCGGGACGCACATTGCGGATAAAGTGTGAAAAGTCCCCGCGAATCCGAGTTGAGCTTTTTTAGTTATAGCGTTTTTTTGATGAAAAAAAAAATAAAAAAAAAAATTCGACCCAGCTCCATATTTTCCATTCTTATTCGCCTTAGTAGGGTGAGAATCATAAATATCGTGCTGAATTATATTGAGAATACATATCCCCAACAGAAAATGCCAACTTTGTACCAATCCGCACACTCAATGGCGGAATATTCACGAAAAAAATTTATTGTTTTCATACACACAACGGTACACAACGTCCATTAAATCAAATCTACGACTACTTTGGGAGTTCAATTATATATCAAAAATTGCAGAAAAGCAGTGGCTTTATAATGATATATAACAATAGTCATTTATTCCATAATGAACTGGTGAAACGTGTGAAATATTAACCATACCCCCTAAACTCAAATTCAAACGGCATCGACTTTTCTCATTCAAATACCGTATTATAGCATCATTGTTTCAATTTCCATGTTCGATTAAATCACATAATGTGGTGTTCGCCTACACTCAAGATGCATTGGCATGTAATGTGTGCACGCCCTTGATGTGTACTCATAAGCATATGATTATGTCATATTTAGGGGCAATTGGTTCGATCATGGCTGGTAGCGGCTTGGATGAACTTTGGGGGACTGTTTATGCTGGTGGGTCAATCCATCATTTGATCAGTGGTCATGCATATTCAAGAGCAGTTCGTGCCCATTTGCTAACACAAATTGCCATTACAAAACTTGTGTTTGAAGAAAGCCGAACACTAGATAACATAGACTGCAAAGAAGTCAATGAAATATTCTGTGGACTTGCCAGAGGTGACTGTACAACAGCTGACGCTGTCAATCAAGAAAGTGTCAACCATCTACTGTCAAAATTACACGAACTGCTCCAGAATGCGTCCGTAGGACGCACAGGAAAGCTTTGGGTACAATACTACGAGCAAATAGGTCTTCTCCAGTTGTTCTTGAGAGCAGAGCGCACAGGCAACTGGGAACTCCACACATATTGTGTTCGCAATATGATTCCAGTATTTCACGCAGGTGGTCATTTTGCATACGCAAAAAGTTCTCATCTCTATTTGCAGCAGATGAATGAGCTAACAGAAATAATGCAACAGGATGATTTGAAGTTGTTCACTGAGAAAGGTTACTTTACCATAAGGCGCTCAGATAAATTCTGGGACGGGATATATTCTGATCAGACCATAGAGCAGTGTTCAATGAGAATGTTCAAGCTCCCTGGTGGTCTCACACATGGCAGGGGAATAACCGATAGCACTGTTGCGAAATGGGTACATGGACTACCTCTTTGCCTTCCGATATGTAATGCTCTCGAAAATTTTGTTCATGTTCACACTGGTCATGGCGAACAACATCGGGATCTCCGTCAAAGTTCACAATTGACTGATGCCAATGATATCACCAAATTATTGAACTGGCTCAGAGTGCATTCCCCCTTTCAGAATAGAGATCCACTACAATTAGTCTCTATAGCGACCGGGCTTGTGGCCGACGAAACTGTGAACTGTGACCAAGTTCGCAAAATTGGTGAATGTTGCGTATCGAATGTTGTAAGCAAAACGTTCAACAGCATCAAACTACGACGTGTTGACACTGTGAAGTCTTTCGCATCGATGGCAAATAGCATCAAAGTCCGTGGAAGTAAGGTAGTGATTGACCCCATAATTCTGTTCAACCGCATCACATGTGTTATTCAGTCACAAGCAGAGATGGAAGAGTATCTCAAATATGAACTCGCCCCGAAACCACCAGCATTGTTTGATTCTGCTGGAATGAGGAAGACACAGAAAAGCACGCTCGGTAAGATCCTCAAAACATACGGTTCCGAGCAAACTAAAATCCCAGAACATTCTCTGTTTGTTGTAGATGGTGGATTTTTATTGAGGGCAGTTGTATGGCCTAAACAGTCGTCATATAAGGACATATGTACATCATATTCCAATTATCTAGTGAGACATTTTGGGGCGAACGTCGTGGTTGTTTTTGATGGTTATGCTTGTACAATGTCGACAAAGGGCATGGAACAAGCCCGTAGATCTAAAGACAGGTATTCCATTGATATCAATATCTCACCCGAGTTACCAGCCACCACACCCCAATCCGATTTCCTTGCAAATGCCAAGAACAAAACCCAACTGATCGATCTTCTAATGCAGGAGCTATCTGCTATCAATATTCAGTCCAAGCAGGCCGAGGCTGATGCTGATGTACTGATAGCCGAAACTGCACTTGACATCGCTCAAGATGACAACAATGTTGTCGTTGTGGGAACAGACACAGACTTGTTAGTCATTCTTACCTCTCGAGTTCAACCGGGATGTAATATTCACATGATGTATTCCATTACCCCAAACTTACAAGTTTCAGTTAGTGAAATAGTAACCAAAATGGGTGACCATAGAAGCAACCTCCTTGTAGCACATTCTATAAGTGGTTGTGACACTACTTCTGCACTCTTTCGAGTTGGTAAGAAGAAAGTATTCAGTACAATTGTCTCCGATGTTACTAGCGACTCACAACAGTATGTCAACACAATTTTGGCGGATGACAGTACACCAAGTGCAGTAGCCGCTGCCGGGGAACAACTTCTCCTGATCTTATACGGGAGTAAAACTGTTTCCTCTCTCGACCAATATAGATATGTCACTTACAAGCGTTATGTAGCAAAATCTAAACTGAATAAACCCATCGACCTAGCCTCACTCCCACCAAGCAGCGGTGCTGCACAACAACATGTCTACAGATGTTATCTCCAGGTCCAACAATGGCTGGGCACTTCGCTTCCTCCGACGGATTGGGGGTGGTCGCTAGACAATGGACTTCTTGTACCGACTGCAGCCACAAAGCCATGTGCCCCCGATAACCAACTGAATCTGATCAGTTGTGGTTGCAAGAGTGCTTGTACAAAAAGGTGTGGGTGTAAGAAGGCAGGACTCTCTTGCTCAGGTTTGTGTAACTGCAGTTCGGATTCTTGTAACAACCACAGAAACACTGTCCTGTCGGAAATTTCTGAGTTCGATGAATAATATGTATATAGGTCATGTCATTTCTGTATATAGCGTTGATAATAGTCAATGTAACTTAATCCATGTTGATTGATTTGTACATTCTGTAAATATTATTTATTGATTTTTGTACATTCTGTAAATATTATTTATTGATCTAATGCTGCCAGACACAGACGTGTCTGTTCGGTCCCAAGCCCGAAAATAGTTGAGTTCTCATGCTGACGAATTTTATGCCAAAAGGGGAACTCGGCCAGAAGCAGAGGGGGTCTTCCATAATGTCTATTTTGTAAGCAATGATAAAAGTCTTCAAATGGTGGTGGATTTTTTATCGTCTGTCCAACTAACATCCCGTTCTGTACTACGACCCTTTGGGCAAATCCGTTAGGAAAATCGTCATTTTTTGCGTAAATCCGATACTTTTTTGTGAATTTTCAATAATTTTTCGCAGAAATTGTCACAGAATGCACATTTTCCTCTAGGTAAATGTATATTAGACATTATGTAGCTCGAAATACGCGTAAACAAAAAATACAGTTGGATCAATTCGAGGTTACAAAGTTCGTGCGATTTTTTTAAATTTTTTTCAAACGCATTTTCGAAAAAAGGCTGTAGAAAAAAAAGCTCAACTGGGATTTTAGGGGACTTTTGTCTAATCGTTCAGTGACATGTACTCGACATTCCCTGAAAAAATCAGCTTTCTCCGATTTTTTTCCCTAGTGAAACCTAATGTTCTTGGGCTATAAAACTTTATTCAAATCAGAACGATCATTTAGAATATTATGCGGGGACCGCCACTGCATTCGCTCGGGAAACAGTCCTTCTCCAACCCAAAGATCACGAAAGTCGAGGTGACGAACGAGAGAGTCCCCAATCAGTTGTGTTCACAGGGCATGTGCACCTACCAGCAGTGGGAGGAAGCAAAGAAGCTCTTAAAACACCACCTAGCGGCAAGCAACACCCGGAGGTGACCAAGGTTGTAAAGGATCTAGTCCTGGCGGACGTTTCCCTGTGAGAGTTCCTGACCAGCAACTTCGCCCTGTGGCTAGTAGACCTTTGGACTACTGACGATGATCAGCTCCACGGCAGTGGGCGACGCATAGCGAACGCCAGCGAAGGCGCAGGGCTTAAAATCTGTTTCAATTTGCGCGAATCACAGTTGATTCGCGTCAGGTACACTCACGCGAATCCTTTGTTAGGAATTCTCACAATTTCTCATGTTCATATTGCAAATCCAGATAATAAATTTGGTCTCTTTAACACAGTAACTGTTAAATGCTACTCGAATGGCCTGGATAGTAATAAAACAATACACATTTCACATTACATGACTATACAGTATATGCGCATTGCTGGTTCAGAAATCTTCGACGGTTCCGAAATGTGAGGGTGTATCGTTTAATTTATACTATTTATACACTGACTGAAACAACTTAAAAAAACAACCTAATTGATGACGTATACACAGAATTTTGTAACCAAGAAATTCCTTGCAAACGTCATCAATTTTTATCCTTGTAGGAACTGATTCGAAATAGTGTGGTATAACTCTACCTGGAATATTGTGCAGCACTGATGTATTAACCCTTTACCGAACGCAGACGATATCAAAATTTATTATTTTAAATATCATTTTTCAAACATTTCAACAAAACCATATCATGTGACCCCTCGTTGGAATGAGCTCGACGAGCTCGTTCCTACTAGGGGTCACATGATATGGTTTTGTTGAAATTTTTTGAAAAATATTTTTTCAACTGCTGAATTTTCATATTACGCGGGCGGATGCGGTGGATTCATTGGGTACAGGGTTAAGTCTAAAGTCTTTCCCTACCAGAGACGGCAATAGACATTCCACTTCATATTCCACTCTCTGACCTGACCTGATTTCCATGTCCATTATTCCTTTCAGTTTGCATTGCGTTATTATTATCAGAGAATATTCACTGAATTCTGAAAATTTACATTACTTTGGAAAAAAATAAAACACAGCCACGCTCGTATGAGTGTATTTTTCATTTTTAGTTTTCATTCCTTTCAAATTTTCGATTGACACTTTGTGTGACAGGTATGTGCAGCAAACGTTTTATTAATATTAATTTAACCCTTTCCCTGCCGTCCCGTATTCTCAACATTGAAGGAGCATTAAGCGAATAGATACTTTTCTCTTTACTTGACACCAAGTCGCTTTGCAGGTGTCGCCGTCCGTTCTTTTTTAGGAAGAGATTTGTACTCTTCAGCGTGATTTTGTATATGGCGACATAGATTGGAGGTATTTGAACTGTTTGGAGGTTATACAGTGCTCTGATTATAATTAACGTCGCGCCAGTTCTTTCTCATTCTGACATGGATATATCATTGGAAGAAAAATGGGGTGGTCATGCGAATCATCGGAGAGACAAGTTAGAATCAACATGGATTCTTTACGCGAATCGATTCGCGGATTTGCGTGGAATTTTAACTTTGAGTCAAATCTGACCCTCGTAAGGATGCAGTATACACAATATCAGAAGATTCTGAAAAGTGGATCTGAAGAAGATTTGTAAAAGATTATTCCACGTATTGCATTAAATTCAAATTCGGGCTCCCATAGAACGACCAATCATTGCCCAATTGACTGGATTTGAACAAACATGATACTGGTCCCTGTGAGGATTCTGTATACCATGTATCAAAACATTCTAGCCAGTGGTCCTGGAGAAGAGTTTAGAAGATTAGTCTTCTTCTTGGACTAAGTTAAAATTTGGTGTCCAATACGGATTGTACGGCGTAGTAGAAAGCTGTTTAATTGCTACGAGGCGGCATACCTCCCGCTTGAGTTCCGATGTGAATTATGTTCCCTGATCGCTCAGAATTTTCGTGGGGAATCCTACTCTACAGAATATTTCAAGAAATGCCTCTGCTACTGTCTCTATGTTTTACTGTCTCTATGTTTGGACAAGGCCACGGCGTCCGGATATCTAGTAGCGTACCCTACAACCATCAAAATGTATCCGTTCTACTTGTGTGATGCTGGCTGTATGGGGCATACGAGATCTGCAGTGAAGAAGAAGAATGGTTTCACGCGCCGAAGGCGTGTAGGGACGCTGTGGGGCAAGCCCCCATTCGACCCTCAGTGACTGTATAGTATTTGGTAGCTGCATGTGTTAAAGGAGGAAAAGGATTCGTGAACTCGGCAGGTGTCCCAGGCTGGATGGTCAGTAGTGTTGGGATGACTCAGTGCAGATCGTTGACTGGACCCCCGGGTGAGGACCAGAGCGAGAGGGGGTCCTCTCATAAAGGTGCTACCTCTCCTCGAGGGTGCTGTCGCGTTTTTCGGACAAGTATAGTCTGCCACTTCGAAGTTGAGTCGTGGAGCGATGGTGGGCCATCACTGGCAAGTAAAGTCTGCCTCAGGCTGTGTAATCAATTTCCGGCTTTTCAGTTTGATGTGTTTTGGATAGAGGACAACAACGGCCCCTTTCGGGGACCACCCAAAGAAAAACCCGAACTTCCCTGGTTCGGGGGCAGACCTGCATTGAAACCTTTTTGGATGGGTCAAAATGCGCCCTACAAACGCTTACAAGACGGGGCAGAGGCGGGGCGCAGGACCAACGCTCGCCTCCCTTGAAGTGGGTGACCACTTCTAGAGATGGAGCGGAGGATGTTCAGAGTACATAGCGGTTACTGTTTTCCATAACGGTTATAATTTCCATAGCGGTTATTGGGTGCTGGTGATCAAAAAGAAAGCATCTTGGTGTACCTGCTAAATGAAAAAGGAAGAATTGGTTGACTTTTAAGATAGACGAAGATATGTGATTGCATTTTTGATGGTTGATGATCACTGTAGTACAGTTCTTTTCTTCAGTTAGTGATTTTCTGGATCGATTTTTACAGCTAAGAATTGGCGGGCTGGGGGCAGGTCTTTACCAAAGTACCACACCCGGGAGTGTTTCCTGCATTTACCTCCTCCTGATTTATTCGAGTCGACGAAGACAGCTCTTCCTGGTACAGTACGTGGAAAGTGTATTATCACTAAATCACCCGCAGAGTGGAGATTCCACCCACGTAATAATTGCAAATTTGTTGCAAAGCATAACCAGAACAAGCAAAGTTTCATCCAATGGACCTCCGGGTTAAACCCGGAGGTCCATTGGCTGAAACATTGCCTGTATTTTTGTCGATATGTACAAAATTTGAAAGTTATAGTTTGGGTGACAACTCCACTCCGCGGGTGATTTACTTACAATCCACTCGCCACGGACTGTAGATGATCACGGCTGAGCCTTTACTACTGCTTGTATGTTCACCTTCTCTTTCACGGTATTTGTTTGTTTTTGGGGATAACAATTTAGTTTTTTAGTCGAGTCGGTGAGGACAGCTCTTCCTGGTAGAAGATCGCGACTGGGCTGTTATTACTGTCTATATGTTCACCTTCTCATTCCAGTACTTGTTAATTATTAGACATTGTAAAGATTTTAGTTGAGTCGGCGAAGGCCGCTCTTCCTGGCAAAGGGTCACGACTGCCTCGTTTCTATACTCGCCTTTTTAGGAATCATCCGGTAGAAATAGGGGGGGGGGGGGCGGGCCTTAACAACAGTGGCAATGTGAAACGGTTTATCTATTATATAATATAGGCCTGAAATAATCGACGGAGTTTTGACGCGTCGAATCTAATTGTTTTAAATCCGTCGCTGATGCGACACGGAGTTTTGAAATATACCGACGCATCACCGTCGCGTCGAATCTAATTGTTTTAAATCCGTCGCTGATGCGACACGGAGAAGTTTTGAAATATACCGACGCATCAACGTCGCGTCGAATCTAATTGATCAGCCACTCGTGGTCAACCGGCATACTTCAGGTTCCTTCGGTCATTTTGTTTTTGCACCCGGGGCGCGACATTTATTTATTTTTTATTTATAATTTATTTATTTATTTGTTTTCTGCGGCGCAGCGACACTTTCGAAGCCCTGTCGGGCAGTTTTACTTGTGAGGCCGGAAAACCCGGCGAAAAACTAATCGGAGCAAGTAACTTATATCAGACTACTTACAGCGGCACAGGCAGGGACAGGTTAGCAATGGTTGAAGGCGTATGTACCGTCGACGTGGTATACGTCTCAACACACAGCAACCATGATCCAGTGGAATCTGGACTCCTCCAGCCCCACCCCATCCCCTCCCCAAAAAAAGAAACAAACAAAACAACAAAATTCATGTCAATTCATGTGCCTGATATTGGGAACATCAGGCAATAAATCTTAAAAATCTAGATATTTATACTTGTAAACTGTTTGAGTTGAGGGATGCGTAATAGCAAATTTATGCGTGCATAGCAGGGAAAGTAAAATTAGCATCTGGAATTTCCAAACATTTCTACCTTCTGTTGAACACAGTTTCACTTATATATCACCTCAATTCTCACAACAAAATATCAAAACACGGATGCTTCGTACGGTCTGTGAAAAATTATTCTTCCATAATTTATATCTTTCGTGGCTATTTGTTCAAATTCATTCGAAACTTAACATGCTTCGGGCACTATTTGAGATACACTTTAGTGTGTACCCACGTGTGTTGTGTTTACAACCATACAGGAACCATCGTACTCGAGACTGTAATGGCACTACACCAAATAGTTCACCCGTTGATTGCTATTTTGCCATTTTGTTGCCAGCAATCGGTAACAATATTTTATAATTTATTCGGATTCTATTTGGTGGTAATGTGGCCTAATTAATGTTGCCTTTCACAACTTATTAACTAATTATGGGCACAAACGGGCTCAGGGTCAAAGAAATTGCGGTTTTTGTCTCGAATTTCAACATTTATTACGGGGAAACATCATCCCGGGCCCACTTCAATGGCCCATGAGCGGGAGGACACCCCATCTCGTGCTCACCCCCATCTCACCGCTAGGCAGTCCATATGATGCTGCAAATCATATTCAGTCATACTTGTCCGATGCTGGCTGTATGGGGCCTACCAGATCTATAGCGACCCTGTGAAACGTTTTTTTCTATTATGGGCACTGTGCCCAGGGGCACTTTCCCTTTGAGTATTGTCCTCGGGCATACGTCACAGGACCGACAGTACCGCGTGACATCTCCATTTATATCTGGTCAGTGGTAACTCGATGTTATCCTATCTACGGTCATCTTTGCACCTAGATGACCTCCCACTATCGTCTCGTTCGACAAGATCTGTTGCCGGTACTTGGTAGGTACCACTATCTGATTTATGGTAGTCGTTGAATTTCCCTCGGGATTTTCGAACACTTTATTCTGAACAACATACTTTTATTACATGCCCATGCAGTCTCTCTTATGCAATACGGCGTGTGCAATACGGCTGTGCAATACGGAATTCCGTATTGCACACCAACCTGTTCCAACCGGGACTTTTTTTATGCAATGCGACTGCATAAAGTGCATGGTGTTTACCACCGTTGATAGAAAAGAAAATTAGGTCAGTAGGTGCTTGGGTCATGTAATAAATACAAAATCACATGTATGTTTCAATGAGTCGTTTTGTATTCAATTCGTCAGATGTGCGTATCGGTCTCGACGTTTTCTTCCTACGCACATCTGACTCATTGAATACAAAACGACTCATTGAAACATACATGTAGTTTTGTCTATGTTACTTCTCCCCTTCCTGGTGCTAAACTCTTTCTTACCCGTCGTGTCTGCCCTTAACCTGTCTAACGTCTCATCTCCCTATTGTGTTTTAATTAACTCTTCGATTCCCACTTCGCTGACCGTCTCTCCCGATACCTTCAACGGTTTGACCGGTTGTTTTTCCTTCTGTACTTGAGCCCGTGTGGTTACTGCCCAGCCAACTTTTTCCTCCACCCGTGGACGCCAGCCTGCCCTGTGTTGGATCTGGTCCCTTGGTATATTACCGATAATCAAAGGATATAGTAGGTCACCCATACATATAGCATTTACCTCTCCGCGGTAAAATGGTGTGTCAACCTTAATGCTGACTGTAGGAAAAACTCTTACACTTTTGTCTGCCAAAAACACGTCACCTTGTTTTCAGTCCGTTGAGTAGGAGTAACCAATGAACGTTTTACTACAACACTATTGCACCCGGTGTCACGCAGTACCCGGGATGCGCTAGAGCCTACGTAACCACTCTCGATCGACATGTCAGACTTAGACTGATCGTCATGCGTTCCATTAATCACTATATGTGGTCCCATACTCATATCTGGCGACATGGAGATGGATTTTTCTCACACCAACCACTATACAACCCCCGATGGTTGGCATACCTGCCTGTCTGTCTCACCCTGCTGATGTCCTAAGCCCGTATTCCTTCAACTATTTCCTCCACGATACCTCCAGCTTGGGCTATTAACCTGCCGTCTCCTGCCAATGACTTTTCCAGTCTGTCCAAACACCGGGGATGCTCTTCTCACACAAAATTTCGCGACATGTCCCATTTTACCACAAACGTGTCATTTATTGCCACTGTTGTCGCGCCGACCCGCCCCAGCGATCAGGGGTTTCTTCACGTCACTTCTCCCTGGGCCTGTCTTACCCCCTTACAAATATGGATTCCCCATGGGCCTCAATGTACTGTTGTTCCAAGACAGTAATTTTTTTTTGTTGATTTCGGTCGACGTTCCTTTAAGAAAACCCCCAACTCCGAACTGCAGGTCAAAATAAAAATTGCTCGCTAACTGCTAAATCACACCACGCCCCGTATGTTTTTTCTATCTCTGCCAAATCATGCCAACATGTTAAATACCTTTGCATTCGGGCTATAAACCGAAAAACGGTCCTCCCTTCGTCGAGCCTAACCTCTCGAAACTTGCGAAAGCCATCGTCTGTCAACTCGTACCTTAGTAACAACGCCCTTTTAAGCTCCTGATAATCATTTATCATCCCTGTCGGCAAACTAGTGTAAACCTCGCGCCACTTCCCAACTAACAGCGGGCTTAAATTGACTGCCCAACTAACTTCTGTCCAACCTGCGCTCTCGGCATACCTTTCATACATAGCCAAATATAAGAATCCATATCATATTTTGCCTCATGGCATGTTGGGGTTTGGGCTTCACGCTGCGATTACCGTCCCCAGTATCGTTCCCCGTTAGACTGCCACTCCTCGCTCCCACCTGCTGCCTCAACCCTAATATTTATATCTGTCTCTCATCTTCCACCTTCTTTCTTTCATCCTCATCTCTGTTTTGTTCCTTCTCCTTCCTTTCTTTCCACCTCAATATTTCCTTTCTTCTGCTCTATCTATGCCTCTAACTCTGCCCCCTGCAATCCAAACTCCTTACCATTTACTATAAACTGAGCTACATCGATGATTGCTCGATACAAATAACTGCTAATCCTCTTAATAATACTGGTGCTTCAGTATGTATATCTACCCTATTCGACTACAACAACCAGTACATATAACCACCTCAAAAGTGCTAAATGTTGGGGTTCACAGAACAATGCGGCTTCAGATATACAACCAAACAGGCACATGACATGGATTGCTTGTTTGAACGGTTACCCTTCACATCAGGATCCCGGACGAGCCCCCAAGTTATGTCAACTATCGGATGGCTTTACCACCGGCAATGGGTGTATGACTCAAAGGGCAATATACTCGGCGTTTTTGGCTCTTCAAAGCCCCCTTATACTGTCGATTAGTTTACCCTGACATGAATGACATGTGAATTTTAGCTTTGTTTACCTGATGTTGCGTGTGGTGACGATTCTCATGACTTCCAATTGTTCAAACAAAACAACGCAGGAGCTGAGATAACATATATATATTGTATTTTAATTGTTCAATGAAATTTTGCACCCCCCCCCCCCTCCTCCCCATCCTTATTGTCCCAATAATTCTACTGTGAGAATGCCCGTCGTTCACATATAATCCAAATGCACAGTATTTATCCTGGAAGCCAATATGAAGTTAACTTAGGTAAATTCCCACGATAAATCCACAGTGGTAAGCACAGTTCTGAAGTAAATCCCACTCGGTAACGTATTGCAATTCCTTTAATCCGGATATCCTTGATAAACGTAGTTCGATTAATGCGCACCACTTGTATAGCATAATGGAGTTCCTCTAGTTTCAGACATCTGGCTAATTAAACATAGCGTCTAATAATGTGAGTTCAACCAAGACCGCCGAGATATGATGGTGAAATATAACCGCAATATGATGCGTTAACAGTTCTGGCTTAATACTTCTCTGATGCTATCTCATAATTTGTACGACTATCAGTCTGCTATCTCCAATACATAGGCTGCTAGAACGATATATCCGATTGCCTATTCTCGGAAAGCATCCTCACGAGGTTTCCCATCCGTAATCTCGGGAGTTTTTCAACGTGTTATCAGACGTTCTGATCGCGGTTCGAAGCATTTAACTTACTGCATTGTTCTGCTATTTTTGCCGCACTCCACGCTGTTTAAATGCACCAGATAGGATCGAAAGAATCTGTTACCGCCGAACTTATACATGCATACTTCCCAGAAGACGTGAAACTAAAGTTCTATAACATTTATATAACACGGACTTAATAGGAAACCTCAGTTTAGGAGCATATTTGATTATTTTCGCGCCACGACTGTATTATACCATCCACTTGAAGGGCCAGATTCTCCCTATAACAACCAATTAAATCTCTCGCCGCTGACACACCTCTCTCATACAATGAATGGAACGATGTGAAAATGATCCACATTCTCTCGGACAAAATACTTCTACTGAACTATTTATAAACTCGATCAAAGAAAATGTTCCCGCTTGACAATAACAAATATTAAAAAGATTCTGAATGTTGGTTCTGAAGAATTTTTTTTTAAAGATTATTCCCCATATTGCACTAAGTTACAATTCGGGCTCCTGTATTTGGCCAAAATATGAACCGAGATGCTTGATTTTAACAAACTTTTGTCTTACTCCACTATGGATGCTGTATACCAAATATAAAAAGATTCTGATCAGTGGTTCTGGGAAAGATTTTTTAATTTTTTGCAAATATGCTGACTCAGTATTTTAACGTTGCCACCCCCCCCCCCCCCTCCCTACAGAACACTCAAACACAGTTGCTGGCATTTTTTCTATCACTCAATGTTGCTGGTTTTCAAAGAATCAAGTTCTTATGACACAAAAATACTACATTCCAAATTTGGTTCAAATCGACTCAGCTGTTCAGAATCTAGAAATTTTGGGTGGTACCAGAAATCTTGAGCCATCCCATTACAAACGCAAATATTGCGCCACGAATACCCTTTGAACAAATTTGATTCGACACCTCAAAAGGAAGTTTCATACCATATATCAATTCATTGTACCCACTGGTTCATGAGAAGAATTTTTTTTTAAATTTTGGAGCATTTTCCCCAACTACGCCTTTTGGTGCTGGGTAAGTTCATTTGAACAAAAACAAAGTGCAACACAGCAAGCAGTCATCTCATATTTAACTGAATTCGGTTTCGGAGGAGAAGATGCAAACACCATGTTCACGGACGAGAAATGACGGTCAGTGAGTGACCACTATAGCTCATCCTGACTTTCAAACAAATGAGCTAAAAAAAACTGAAAGAATCAAGAACATGATTTTGGAGGGCAGTGCAGTTTACGAACGGCCGAACAAAAATAAGTGATAGCTCAACAGGATATACGCGGCACAAGGCGCAGTCGCTAATAAGATGGAGGGCTGTTAATCATTTTTCTTCGTTCATAAACTCCAATGCTCCCCAATCATAATATTACTACTATTACTAGGATAGGCTACGGATTTATTGATCCCCGTTTACCATTAATTAACCCTTTCAAACAGAGACCTTTTTTCCAACCCTGGGACACGATACGTCATAATTCTCATACAGTAGGATGGCTGCTACGCGAATGTGTAGAGTGGACCAAGAGATAATTTCAACGTGCAGCTCTAAGACTACGTCTACCCCCAAATAATATGAACTCTTCCAAATGCAGCCAATGAACTGACATGGATGATACCACCACTGTTCGCAGGGGTTAACATCGTAAACCCACTAACGGACAATACATCACGTGGGCTGTTCTGTTGAGAATTGGGGAGTTTTACTGCCACATTACACCTATGATGTCCACTTGAGAGAGCTTACACCACCAGGAATTAGTTACCCTGTCTTATTTAAAAAGCAAAACTTGGGTATTAACCGCAATAAACAAGCTCTACTCCACTTCCCATGGTTTCCAAGGAAGATTTTGGACACACCACAATTTTCAAGTGAATGCCTGGATAAGCATCGTAAACGGACGGACAAAGAATTAATGTTGGGCTATTCACTTTGGACAAATAATCGTAAATAATTCGAAAATTATGCTTAGATATTTAGTGTAAAAGAACAGATTAATTACGGGATAATGTGGGAGGTTTTGGAAAATAGAACTATGCTTTGCAAATTTTGCTAATGAACAAACTGAAAAAACATCTACAAGAACATACAACTCTGAATTGTCTTGTAAATAATAATAAATACAACAATATATTAAGAGTATCCATTTTATTACACAAGAAATGTTTTCGAACATCATACATACTTTTAAAAAGATCTTCAAATTTTATTTCGGGAATATAATTAAAGTAAATTGTTGTATATACAATATTCACAAAGTGAGAAATAACATATCATAAGATTTCAATAGGTGACCAGTTGATATATGGAAAATATGGAATGAGTGATATGATCATACTTCATTTATGAAACTCGTCAACGAATTTTCTGTTTTACGTCGCCAGAGGCCCAGCAAAACAGAAAAATCTTAAAACTCGTTGCATAAATCGAGCATGACCAAAACTCGAATTTCATATTTTGTCTTTCTTATGACACAAAAGTTCCAAAAACACATCTTTTAGATAGAAACAAAAGGGTTAAAAAGGAATTTCCCTTTGAACACCATGCATTTCACTCTGACGCGTCACAGCTACACGCAGTCATACGTAATAGCCACGTCAAAATATAGATCCACAGTTCAGAGTTATAAATAATAATTTTTAAGTCTTTATACATTTCTTATCATTAAAATTTTAGTGATATTTATAACAAATGAAATCAGGCATCGTGGTTTTGTTGATGTTTTGAAATAGACCTCGTGCACATTAATTTGAGATTTTTTCGGTGATACCCAAAGTGTTTTTTTGGAATTGACCAATCAAATATTTATTTATTGGGAGTGTAACGACACTTTCGACAGCCAAGGTCACCTCGTGTCAGACAGTTTTATGGGTGGAGGACGCCGGAGTACCCAGAGAGAACCACCCAGCAACGGCGCGCAACTGTCAGACTCATCAACATACTAACACCACATAAGCTGGGTTAGTATTGGTTGAAGACAAGTGCGCCATCGAAGTACTAACACCACATAAGCTGGGTTAGTATTGGTTGAAGACAAGTGCACCATCGACGTACAGTACATCTTAGTACACAACGTACTAACTCCACATAAGCTGGGTTAGTATTGGCTGAAGACAAGTGCGTCATCGACGTACTAACTCCACGTAAGCTGGGTTAGTATTGGTTGAAGACAAGTGCACCATCGACGTACATTACATCTTAGTACACAACGTACTAACCCCACATAAGCTCGGTTAGTATTGGCTGAAGACAAGTGCACCATCGACGTACTAACTCCACATAGGCTGGGTTAGTAATGGTTGAAGACAAGTGCACCACCGACGTACTAACTCCACATAGGCTGGGTTAGTATTGGGTGAAGACAAGTGCACCACCGACGTACTAACTCCACATAAGCTGGGTTAGTATTGGTTGAAGACAAGTGCGCCATCGACGTACTAACTCCACATAGGCTGGGTTAGTATTGGGTGAAGACAAGTGCACCATCGACGTACTAACTCCACATAGGCTGGGTTAGTAATGGTTGAAGACAAGTGCACCACCGACGTACTAACTCCACATAAGCTGGGTTAGTATTGGGTGAAGACAAGTGCACCACCGACGTACTAACTCCACATAAGCTGGGTTAGTATTGGTTGAAGACAAGTGCGCCATCGACGTACTAACTCCACATAGGCTGGGTTAGTATTGGGTGAAGACAAGTGCGCCATCGACGTACTAACTCCACATAAGCTGGGTTAGTATTCGTTGAAGACAAGTGCGCCATCGACGTACAGTACATCTTAGTACACAACGTCACCGTGCTCCCACGTGGGCAATGGGGATTAAGTGTCTTGCCCAAGGACACAATATGGTTGATGCGGTGGGATTCGAACCTAGGACCTCTCGGCTTGGTCCCAACTCACAAGAATCAGTTTTGATTCTCGCGGACTTCTGATGCGCAAATCAATTATCAGTTCTTACATAATTTACAATTTGAGATATATTGTTACATGACATGTATATCCTTTGGAGTTTAACTAGTTAAGCGATCTGAACGTAGTGCCTACCCCTCCACATTCAGATTTTTCCCATTCATTCCTATAGAAAAAGTTCCCATCAAGTTTTTATGGGAACTCAAAACTAGAAATTAGGAATACACATCAAGCTTTCGCCCTTATTACGGGCTGCAGTCGATAGTACACGTATTTCCTTACATTTGGGCAGAGGTTATTGATCCAAACTAGGTTTTATCTTTTAATTATCATCATTTGAGTACTCGTGAGGCGGCAACGGAGATTTCGAAATCGGCCATGTTTTTTGTATAAATATAAAACAGTAAAAACAATAACCCGGTAATGGCGCCGAAACGAATAGACCTTTTCATCGATGCAGAATAGGAATCTCGATCTCATTCGCGCAGAGGAGGTCATCAAAAAGGATAAAACCTAGTTTGGATCAATAAACTCTGCCCAAATGTAAGGAAATACGTGTACTACCGATTGCAGCTGGTAATAAGGGCGAAGGCTTGATACATATTCCTAATTTCGAGTTTTGAGTTCCCATAAAAACTTGATGGGAACTTTTTCTATAGGATTGAATGGGAAGAATCGGAACGTAGAGTGGTAGCCACTACGCTCAGATCGCTGAACTAGAGTTTAACCAGTAGATACATGTACATGTATTTCATTGTAAAAAAAACCCCACAAACCTCATACATATAAATTACTCAAGTTTAACCTTGAACTTCTTGCATGCTGCTGGTGGATATTCCTGCCCAGGTGAAGATTTCTCTTGTGAGTGAAATAAGTTCAGGCACATTTAATCAAATTTAACTGTGTAAATTATATGAAGTTATTTTTTAGTCAATGATTCCTGAAGTTAAATATAGATGAAATGTTCATGAAATCTAGTCATGACTGCTTTATGGCAATAGCAGCAATGACTAGATTTGATAGAAAATATTTGTAAAATACTCTGTAGGTTAAGAGTTAATGGCTTACAGTAGCTCCAACTTGGTTAGTTTAGTGTCTCATCCGAGTATGAAATGTATATATAGAACAATGTTCCAATATGCTGGCCTTTGGTGACCTTGCTGGTGGAAGTAACTTACGCGTACAGTCCTTTGGCAGTGGGTTCTAATACCATCTTGCCTGTCTGTATAGGGAGCCACTACTTCACATGTCACCAATGGTAAGTCAAAGTGACCTTATTGTGAGGGAACAAACAAAAAAAGTAGTACTAAGTTGAATTTTCCAAGCCATTAACAAAACCAGCCAGTGCTATTTACAAAAATCGCCAATTAATTTTCATTATAGTTTCATTTTTTTTGTCTCAAAAACATAGGGTATGACCCCTCTTTGGAACGAGCTCATCGAGCTCGTTCCAATGAGGGATCATAACCAATGTTTTTGAGACGAGATTGAAAAAAATGAGTTATTCAAGAATTTTGTTTGTAAGTGTCGTCTGCTTTTCATGTTAGGTAAAGGGTTAAACAAATAATTAACTGTAAACATTTGAATTTTCACGAGAATCAAACTTGATTCTCATTGTTTGTATTACGAGTATCATTTACAAGAATAAATTCAATGAATTTTAAGTCTGATTACAGTCATTCGATTTTGAGACCAGCTGTCATTCTTGTACACAATTACATCTGATCTTTTTACTTTTTTGAGAGTAGACAACAGTGAGACTCAGTGCCACCTAGAGAGCAATTAACCCTTCCCAAATAAAAGGCTACATCCGTCGTGAAATATGAAAATTGTGCAGTAGAAATGTTTTAAAACAAGAGGCCCCAGTGGGCCTGAGGCGCTCACCTGACATGGTAGCCTGAATATCAACCCAGAGAATTGATTTCAACAAGTTACATCTGCTCCTCCTAAGAAAAGCTTATACCAAATATCCAAAGATTCTGACCAGTGGATCTAAAAAAAAAAGATTTATATCAAAACATTCCGACTGCTGGATCTGAAGAAGAAGATTTTTCAAGAAAATTCCTCATTTCGAACTAAGTTACAATTCAAGCTCCCACAGTGAGCCCAAATATGGACCTAGGGACATGGCTTGAACAAACTTGAATGTCACTCCCTAAGGCTGCTGCATACCAAATATCAAAACATTCCGACTGCTGGATCTGAAAAAGATTTATTAAGAAAATTCCTCATTTTGAACTAAGTTATCATCATCCGGGCTCCCATAGTGAGCTCAAATATGGACCTTGGGACATGGCTTGAACAAATTTGAATCCCACCTCCTAAGCATGCTGCATACCCAATATCCAAAGATTCTGAGCCCAAATATGAACCCAGGGGGCCGATTTGAACAAACCTGAATCAGATCCACCCCACAATGTTCCATACCAAATATCAAAAGATTCTGCCTGCTGGATCTGGAGAAGAAGCTTTTTTAAGAAATTTGCCTGAAATGCACTAAGTTCGAATTCGGGCTTCTATAGTGAGCCCAAATATGAACTCAGTGGGCCGATTTGAACAAACTTGAATCAGATCCACCCCACAATGTTGCATAACAAATATCAAAAAATTCTGCCTGCTGGATCTGGAGAAGATGATTTTTGAAGAAATTTGCCTGAAATGCACTAAGTTTGAATTCGAGCTTTTATAGTGAGCCCAAATATGAATCCAGGGGACCGATTTGAACAAACTTGAATCAGATCCACCCCACTATGTCGCATACCAAATATTAAAAGATTCTGCCTGCTGGATCTTGAGAAGAAGATTTTTTAAGAAATTTGCCTGAAATGCACTAAGTTCGAATGCGGGCTTCTATACTGAGCCCAAATATGAATCCAGGGGGCCGATTTGAACAAACTTGAATCAGACCCGCCCCACAATGTTGCATACCAAATATCAAAAGATTCTGCCTGCTGGATCTGGACAAGAAGATTTTTTAAGAAATTTGCCTGAAATGCACTAAGTTCGAATTCGGGCTTCTATACTGAGCCCAAATGTGAATCCAGGGGGGCCGATTTGAACAAACTTGAATCAGACCCATACCAAGATGCTGCATACCAAGTATCAAAAGATTCTGCCCACTGGTTCTGGAGAAGAAGATATTTTAATAATTTTTCTATAATTCATAAGGTGCTATCAGAGTTATGCCCCATACAGAACCCTCAAGGGACGTGGCCATTTCATTTGAACAAACATGAATTGCCATATAGTAATGAACATCCACATGAAGTTTCGTGAAAATCGGACCAGTGGTTTCAGAGGAGAAGTCGTTTGAAAAATGTTCACGACGACGGACGACGGACAACGGACAGCAAGTGATAAGTTGAGCTCCCTTCGGTGAGCTAAAAACTGATTCAACATAACAAAACACATGACTAAATACATACTACTAAGTCATCCCCTGTCAATTAAATGAATAATTTGCAAAACAATTACCACACGAAAATAACTGTGCATCGACAAAAACACTTTCTGTTTCGGTAGTTTTGAAACAGCATTTTAGATTCAGATATTCATTTTGTGATAGAGTTGAAGATGCTTCTAATGAAACATCTGTAACGTAAGCACAAAAGAACTGTCTGGATATCTCTAAATGGGTATGAACTTGGGGGTCAGCAGTCCACACTAGTCAGTCAGTACTGGTCGGGTGATTCCGACACTTCTTCATGACTGGCCACGTCTTCGGATGAAAAATGTTGTTTTGGTAAGCCCTAATGCTAATTCTTTACATGGCCACTTTTAGCAACACAGGAGCCCCCCCCCCCCCCCCTCCCCCCACGGTCTATTTTCAGCAATCCAAAACATTATGGGCAAGACCTAAACGAATACAAGTGAAGTTTATTGATTCTCTAAAGGACCGTTGCTTTGTTTGACACCATAACAATAGTGAGCCGTGGACAAAAATGAATTCAGGTAATATATTAATTCCATAATCAAACCTGAATGTTCACTTATTTACTTATTGGTGTTTAAGGTCACATACTTATGCACTATGGCTAATCGTGACCGTGGCAGTTTTACGGGTGGAGGGAGGTGGAGTACCGGGAGAGAACCACCGAGCAACGACGAGCAGCGGCCAGCTCCCCAACATCGTAACTCCGCACTGCAGCACGGGCAGGGTTAAATTGGTTGAAGACATGCGCACCATCGACGTGCAGTACGCCTTAGTACATGGCGTCATCGTGCCCCCGATGTGGACAATCGGGGTTAAGTGTCTGAAAATTCACTTTACAGCTAAGGAGATATTCTTTTTTTTATCATTTTCGTCGACAGTTTTATTGCCGAGAAAGAATATTTTTCTTGGCTTTTGCCTCATTTATTTATTTATTTATTTATTTATTGGTGTTTAAGGTCACATATTTCTGCACAATGGCTAACCATGACCGTGACAGTTTTACGGGTGGAGGAAGCTCGAGTACCCGGAGAGAACCACCGAGCAACGGCGAGCAACTGTCAGCTCCCCAACATACCAACTCCACGCATGCAGGGTTAGCATTGGTTGAGGACAGGTGCACCATCGACGTGCAGTACGCCTTAGTACACAGCGGCACCGTGCCCCCACGTGGGCAGTGGGAGTCTTTTGCCTCAGCAGTCGATGTTAATTGACTAAGTTCATGTACATTGTACAGAGAATTTCTCCCAAAATTCTGGCCAAACCGTCCTCCTGCAATTTGATCCAAACCGGCCCCTAATTTAACCCAAATCGTCCTCCACAGTGACCAAACCATCTTCTAAGAATTTGACCCAAACCGTCCTCCGTAAATAAATATACATAAAAAAAACATGTTGGAAATCTTAAATATACTAGAATAAAAATGGTTGGGGTCTGAAAAATTAAAGCACCGGTAATGTTATAAATTTGAGTCTGTTATGCGGGTCATTTTTTTACAAATATTATTTTTTATCGTGTATTGAAATGTACCGGGGACATTTTTCAATAGGTGGCGGGCTCTTAATGAATTTTGTTTTTACATTTACAAATATTTTTATATCAGGTAGAGAATATGGGCGCAGGGCTGGTTTCTAAATATTCGTTTTTCAGAATGTATTAAAATTGCCTTTGGCAATTGTTAATACCTGATAACAAAATAATATGTAGAAGCAACCACATATGTTAGCTACTAGGCTATAAGTTAACTACGATAAGCGCCTACATGTAGTCCTACAGGGTGCGGTGCTACTCTTGTGTTCCAAATAAAAGTACAGGTGGAAATAAAAGTACGGGGTGGAACATTTATCAAAATTAAATGAAAGCACAGATCCATATTATAATACAGGGTGGAAATCCATTGAAGGGGTGGGGGAGTAATGCTAGTTAATTTTATTAAAAGCCAACTTATTTTTCAGTATTGCAGTTAGTTTTATTAAAGAAAACTAATAGGCGTTCAGGCTTTTATGTGTTAAACAACAGTCGCACAATCAAGTGAAGATTTACTAATTTGAAGATCTCCCGCCCCAACCCGATGAAAGGACAATTTTAATAAACATACAGGCCCAAATAAGGTGCACACAGGGTGGACCCCCCCCCCCCCCCAGAAGGGCAATTTTAATCAGCATACAGACCCAAATAAGGTGTACACTGGGTGGACCCCCCCCCCCCCCCCCAGAAGGGCAATTTTAATCTGCATACAGGCCCAAATAAGGTGCATACAGGGTGGAAAAATGCCCTAAAATTAATAAACATGCATGTATGTTTATTTGGAACACAAGAGTATTTACAAATATTCTGCTATCAGGTACTGAATATGAGATCAGTGTTCATTTCTTTTTTTACCAGGTATTAATAAAAATTGCTCTTTGCAACAATGTTTACACAAACATCAATCAGGCAAACACCTTCCAATTAAGTCTTCTGATGGGAAAAAAAATAAAAACAAAAAATCAATTAAAATTACTCAAACTTAACAAATGTATAGAAAATGTTGATTTCATAATATTTGTACTGGAGGGTGGTTTGGATTCTCTTAGTGGCCGGTTTTGGTCAAAATGTAGCGACTGATTTGGGTCAAACTGCAGTGGATTGTTTGGCCAGAGGTGGGCTTGGGTGTTTTCGGTTGTACACTGTACTATAATTAATAATGCAAAGGTCAAGGTACAGTACATGTCAAAATAAGTTGCAGGATAACCACTATAAACTATGTATCTTTCTCTTCCTATACTGGTAGGACCAGAAGCTGACATCATTTCTGGAAAGCTCTCAATAAGAGCTTTCCAGAAAATAATGTCAGATTCTGATCTTAACAGTGCTGGAGCAGCAGTATAATTAGTTTATTGTGGTTATGCTACAATTTATTTTGACTTGTACTGTATGTGGTTTTCGACAGACATGCCAGGGTGAGTGTGGTACTCTGTACCACTTACTAGAGTATACATGTACTTTCTGAGGTACATGTATCTGTGGTTTCTCCTCACAAGCTGTTCATCATGTATCAGTAACATTTGAAATTACGATTCACATTATTGTAATAACCCTTATATGTTCATCCTATACAAATATAGAAAATACAAAATACTCATGTTTAGTATTATTTACTTGATGTTTGTAGAATAAAAATGTTAGATGAAACAAGCAAATTTCTCTGTCATATTACACACTGTGACAGGTGCAAATTCATTTGATAATTTTACCTGATTTAACACCCAATTGTGAGTTGTTATCAATTTTTTTATTAGGGTTTAACGACACATTAACAGCCAGGGTCATATCATGTTGGCGATGTTACAACCGATAATGTTACAACGCCGCATAATGTTACACCAACGCATAATGTTACAAAAAATGTAGTAAACAACCGATAATGTTATAAACTCCGCATAATGTTATAACTTTTTTCAACCCGTTATGTTATAAAAATCGACGCATAATGTTATAACTTTTTTCAACCCGTTATGTTACAACAAATTAACCGATAATGTTATAACTTCTGTATACTAATTCCAGTTACAGCTATTGTAGATGGACTTTACCACTTACCATTTATTGCCGCATAAAAGTATGTAATATTTATACTAAAGGTTTCTGCTCTGGTTAAGGCGAGGAGACACCACCCCCCCCCCCCACGCCCCAACACCCGGGGATTTATCATAGAATGACCTAGTCACATTACATAGACGCGGATTGTCCTGGTAACTCAATCGTGTGACGTCATTACCATGATCATCCAGTGCCCAACATGGTGAAGGCGGGGGTGGTGGAGGAGGAGTACTGTTTTATCCGGTTGGTACGTTTACCAACATGCGTAATCTCCGCTTCCAGAAATGTAGTGCACCATAGTCCCCTGACGCCTTTGGGGATGGGCAAATGCCTCTGTTTCTGCTTGTTTTGGGCATCTAAAACTCATTTGTCGCATATTTCTTAGTCATAAGAATATCGTATTGTTCATTAATTTGACATTTTAACAACTAACAGTGAACAAAAATGAGGTGGAGTTAAAAGAGGTCAAAAAGTTGGATGGAGCGAGGTACATATGGTGGATGTGGTGGGTTGGTAGTGTCGCACGGAAGCCGAAGAATAAGATGCGAGACTGGGTAGGAAGAGGAATGGGGTTTAGGAGGATTGAAAGGGGTGGACTGGGATTAGGCTGGGAAAGAGAGGAGGTCATGGATTAGTACATCAGGGTAATTGTGCAGAGAAAGCTATCTGAGAATACTATAAGAGAGTAGTGCTAGACGGTATGATAATATAGATGGTGGAGATGTTGGAAGAAGTGGAAGTGATGAATTTGGGATTACAGGTTCTGGAAAAGGCGGAATCACCAGAACAGGCAGTATAGAGAGAAGGAGGAGATTGTGGAGGAGGAGTTGTGTTGATGTTGGTGTTGTGGCGGTGTTGGTGATGGTGTTGAGTTATGTATGTTGAAAATGAGCCATTTTGTAGGACTCCGGGGCAGGACCCCGTAAGTGACGTCATGTCACGTGACTGGGCGGTCATGTTGGGTTGTCATGATAGTGCACGTGGGTGGCCATGTTGTGATGTCATTATCATGAAAAAAGGTGGTAGGAGTGCGTATGCGCAGCGCGTGTTGTTATAGGGACACGTGCTCCGTCTCACCCTTAACAACCCGACAATAGATATCGAATTAATCCAAACAACCCGACAATCTTTAGGAAACTGTCCAAAACATTCCCGAAAACACTCCCGAATCCTGCCAGTACCGATTTAGTAACTCGCCAGAAACTCGAGGGACCGGGACGTCAGGAGCTCCAGGGGCAAGGGGCAGTAGGGCTCCGGGGACAGGGACGGCGCCTTCCCCTTCCAGTTTATCTCTCAGTTAAAAAAAAAACTATTGTAATAAACCAAATATTATTATAATAAACCCATTTCTGTGGTAAATTACGCGTCCATTATATGGTCGGACTTTAGGTAACGATAGTATCCTATATTTTAAAGATACTAAACCCACGGAATCCCCCTTTTCGTCGTATGAAGCGATGAAAGCTATGAAAATGAGCACAATGCGCGCAAAATCATACGTCTCAAAATGAAAGCTATGAAAATGAGCGCAATGAGTATCTCTTCATACGTCTCATACCCTCATTAAGGATTCTGTCCTACCTTTATTTGGGAGTGTTTTCGGGAGTGTTTGGTCAGTTTTCTGAAGATTGTCGGGTTGTTTGGATTAATTCGATATCTATTGTCGGGTTGTTAGGGGTGAGACGGAGCACGTGTCCCCATAACAACACGCGCTGCGCATACGCACTCCTAACACCTATTGTCATGATAATGACATCACAACATGGCCACCCACGTGCACTATCATGACAACCCAACATGACCGCACAATCACGTCACTTCCGGGGTCCTGCCCCGGGATCCTACAAAATGGCTCATTTTCAACATACATAACTACTCAACACCATCACCAACCCCGCCACAACACCAACATCAACACAACTCCTCCTCCACAATCTCCTCCTTCTCCCTATACTGCCTGTTCTAGTGATTCCGTCTTTTCCAGTCTCTAATCCCAAATTCATCACTTCCACTTCTTCCAACATCTCCACCATCTATATTATCATACCGTCTAGCACTAATCTCTTACAGTATTTTCAGATAGATTTCTCTGCACAATCACCCTGATGTACTAATCCATGACCTCCTCTTTTTCTCAGCTTAATCCCTGCCCACCCCTTTCAGTCCTCCTAAACCCCATTCCTCTTCCTACCTAGTCTCGCATCTTATTTTCGGCTTCCGTGCGACACTTCCAACCTGCCACATCCACCGTATGTACCTCGCTCCATCCAACTTTTTGACCTCTTTTAACTCCACCTCATTTTTGTTCACTGTTAGTTGTTAAAATGTCAAATTATTGAACAATGCGATATTCTTATGACTAAGAAATATGCGACAAATGAGTTTTAGATGCCCAAAACAAGCAGAAACAGAGGCATTTTCCCATCCCCAAAGGCGTCAGGGGACTATGGTACACTACATTTCTGGAAGCGGAGACTACGCATGTTGGTAAACGTTCCAACCGGATAAAATAGCACCCCTCCCCCACCACCCACGCCTTCACCGTGCTGGGCACTGCACGATCATGGTAATGACGTCACACGATTGAGTTACCAGGACAATCCGCGTCTATGTAACATGACTAGGTCATTCTATGATAAATCCCCGGGAGTTGGGAGGGGGGGGGGGGGTGTTTCCTCGCCTTAAGCAGAGCAGAAACCTTTAGTATAAATATTACATACCTTTATGCAGCAATAAATGGTAAGTGGTAAAGTCCATCTGCAATAGCTGTAACTGGAATTAGTAAGCAGAAGTTATAACATTATCGGTTAATTTGTTGTAACATAACGGGTTGAAAAAAGTTATAACATTATGCGTCGATTTTTATAACATAACGGGTTGAAAAAAGTTATAACATTATGCGGAGTTTATAACATTATCGGTTGTTTACTACATTTGTTGTAACATTATGCGTTGGTGTAACATTATGCGGCGTTGTAACATTATCGGTTGTAACAGGCGACAGTTTTACGGGTGGAGGAAGCCGCAGTACCCGGAGAGAACCACCGAGCAACGACGAGCAGCTGCCAGCTCTCCAACACCGTAACTCCGAACTCTGCACCGTAGCACAGGCAGGGTTAGATTGGTTGAAGACATGCGCACCATCGACGTGCAGTAGGCCTTAGTACACAGCGTCATCGTGCTCCCATGCAGGCAATCGGGGTTAAGTGCCTTGCCCAAGGACACAACGCGGGAATGCGAATCAGTCGCTGAAATGGTCACCCATCCAACTACTAACCGCGCTCGACGTTGCTTAACTTCGGTGATCTGACGAGAACTGGTTACCACGAGGCCACCGCGCCCCAGTTGTTATCAATACATACATGTAACACACAACCTTCAGTAATGGGAAAAGCAAGGTCTCAACAGGTACAATAGTGATTTCAGCTCAGTGGCTCGGACCTACATGTACAGCAATATCTGGTGGAATTACTGTATACATTACATACATGTACATGTAGGCGATATCAAAATAAATTCAAGCACTTGCATTTTCACAGATCTTCCATTAATTGAGATTTCTGTGCTTAAAACTGGACCTATAGACCATTATAACAGAAATCTGTTCTAGTTGTATCGAATGTTAGGTTAAAAACGATCTGCAGGTACACGTAAATCTCAGTCTCAAAACTCACTATTATCTCAGGTATATGTTGATAATTACGAATCACAACAGCAACAATTCCCCCCAAAAATTCAGTAATTATTAATTCTTGAATATAGGTCTTGGGGAGGCATGTACTGTAAATTAGAGCTGAAACAGTTAACCGATTAATCGATTAACCAATGATCAATGTCTTGATCGATCAAAAAAAGTAATTTATCGATTAACCATTGACTTAACCTACTGTATTATATGGGTTAACAAAGGAACAAACTTGCTCTAAAACAGGCAAATATTGTCACAATGACTTCACTTGCATCAATTATTATGGGACAGATAAAAGCTTGCAAGCTATGCAGTAATATGTACAGACATACTTGTTCACTTGTATGATCATTGTACTGTTTAATTATTTATTATTGGTGTTTAAGGTCATATACATGTACTTACATGTACACGTATGCACATTGCACAATGGCTAATCATGGCCGTGACAGTTTTACGGGTGGAGGAAGCCGGAGTACCCGGAGAGAGCCACCGAGCAACGACAAGCAGCTGCCAGCTGCTCAACATCGTAACTCCGCACTGCAGCACAGGTAGGGTTAGATTGGTTGACGACATGCGCATCATCGACGTGCAGTACGCCTTAGTACATGGCGTCATCGTGTCCCCATGTGGACAATCAGGGTTAACTATCCTCCCGCAGGGGCCCATTTCTAGAATTGTTAAACTACTTCAACCTCAGACAGCTTGTGAATGAGGCAACACACTTCACTGAATCATCTGCTTCCTTACTTGACTTATTCGCTGTAAGTAATACAGTTATTGTAGTGCCATGTGAGGTACTCGAACCACTGATTCCGGATCAAGTCATATCTCCCTTGAAATTACATTCCCCGTATATCCACGTACATTCCCGTAAATCCACGTACATCATGTAAACGTCGCATATGGTTGTACTCTCAATGTGACGACTATGTTGGTCTGAATAACGCCCTTGAGAGTGTTAATTGGGATTCAATGGTCTATAGTCATCATAATGAGTCTCAGACTTTACTGACACTCTATTATCCCATGTCCAGGGGTGGCGCCAGGGATTTCTCGACAGGGGGGGGGGGGGACCTCTCCGACAGGGGGGCCGACCTCTCCGACAAGGGGGCTATAACATTTGACCTCCCAAACGAAGGAAAATGAGTGAAAATTGGTAAATTGGAGAACCAAAATAGAAGCAAATTGAGTATGTTTGTTGATTATTTAACCCTTTACCTAACCTGAAAAGCAGACGAAACTTGCAAAAATAATTCTTGAATAACTATTTTTTTTCATTTTTGTCTCAAAAACATAGGTTATGACCCCTTGTTGGAACGAGCTCAGCGAGCTCGTTCCAACGAGGGGTCATAACCTATGTTTTTGAGACAAAAAATGAAAAAAATAATGAAAATTAATTGGCGATTTTTGAGAATAGCGCTGGCCGCTTTTGGCCGTTACCTTAGGTAAAGGGTTAAAGTAAACATATTATAATAAGGTCGGGAAATATTTCATCTATAAAGCCAGTTTGACGAACGACATTAAGGCATTTCGTGTGAATCACTATTCTCTATCAAAGTTCCAGTGCTGCACGGGTTCGAGACTGACAAGACGAGATATCTACATTCGATTGTCGGAAATTTCTCGTGAAGCCGGGTTTACGAGACTCTCCGACGGACTGACTAAAAATCTCCGACGGGGGGTGGATGGGGGCTGGACCTCTTCGGTGGGGGGGGGGGGCTATCCCCCCCCCCCCCCTGGCGCCACCACTGCCCATGTCTCTAGATATATACCCAACAAAAGTATCACATCTAGGAGGAATGAGCCCCACCCACCCCAACCCCCGGATGCACAATGAAATTAGATACCTAATCAGGCAACGTAAACGCCTATACCATCTAGCAAAACGTACACATTTAGATGGTCGCTGGAACAAGTACAAAGCTAAGCGAAACGAAATGGTCTCTGCCATTCGGAAAGCCAAACGTTTCCATACCAACAAAATACACACTATTCTTTCTAGTCACACAACAAAGCCTTCCATGTGGTGGAAAACACTGAAGCCTGTCATTGGCAATAATCCCAAGCTATTCCCACAATTAGCCACGATAAGCAAATGTATGTAGAAAATGTATATGAACTTTTTAACGATTATTTTTGTTCCATATCAAGAGTTGATGACACCTTCTTGCCGTGTAATGATTTTCCGGAACGATCAACAATTCACAATATTAACCTTCAATCCAAGAAATGTACAACGCTCTGAAATCGTTAAATCCCTCCAAAGCCGCAGGTCCTGTCTTTATTGGTCCACGTTTCTTGTATTTATGCTACAGCTTGGGAACGTTTAGACCTTTTGAGGAAGGTCAAATTCTTATTAGATCGTAGGGTTCTGGAAAAGAAATATACTTTGTCTTTATACGCCCGGTTCTTGAATACGCTGATACCATCTGGGACAACTTCTCTGAATCTAATTCCCTTGACCTGGAAAAAATACAAATTGCAGCTGCCAAGGTTGTAGCAGGAGCAACTTTAAGCGCTAGCAAAGCTCTAGTGTACTCTGAGACCTGCTGGGAAACTTTACAGCAACGGCGTCATAAACACAATCTCATCCTCTTCTACAAAATGTATCATCGCATGACACCCGGGTGTGTTGCTAATAGAACAACGGCGTCATAAACACAATCTCATCCTCTTCTACAAAATGTATCATCGCATGACACCCGGCTGTGTTGCTAATAGAACATCCCGCTCCGATCATATGTCGTCTAACCGCCCTGACGGTCTACGTTGAAACAACCAGAACTATTTACATTTTCCTTTTTGTAACACACAGTTATATCAACTGTCCCTTTTCCCGAATGTAACCAACCATTGGAATACTATTCCCCTCTCAATTCGCGAGGATACATCACTGAATAACTTTAAATGATATCTTAACTCTGGAACCAATAGAGCACCGGAACACATTAGTTCTGCATTATCCCGCCCAGCTCAAATCTACCACTGTCGATTGCGTTTGCACTGCAATAACCTTAATTTCGATTTATATAATAATCACCTTCACCAAACACCGTTCTGTCGCTGCGGTAACTTAGAAACAGCAGAACACTTCCTGTTCTACTGTCCATATTATCAAGAGATTAGGAGAGTTACATGAGAGCCTTTGGTCTACTGTCCATATTATCAAGAGATCATGAGAGTTACATGAGAGTATTTACATTTTCCTTTAGATCTTGACACCCTCATGTATGACAGTACAAGTCTGACGTATACTGAAAATTATCTCATTTTCAGAACGGTGCAGAATTACATTGTGAGTAGTATGTCTCGTATGTTTCACCCCTCATTTGGATGACCTCGGTGGATGACCTCGGAAGTGACGTCATGTCACGTGACCCAGTGCCGCCATGTTGTGTTGTCATGGTAACCCGCGTGAGCGGCCATGTCGTGATGTCATCTCCATAGTGATACGTGGTGTGAGTGCGCATGCGCAGCGCGTGTTGTTGGGGTGATACGTGTTTCCGTCGTCCATTTTATATACTGGAGGCTGCCATCTTGGTTTCTATGGTAGCACGTGATTGCTATGTTACCTAAGGCCTACAATAGGACAGGGGTATGTTCGGAGGGTATGTTCGATTGAATCGGAGTATTTTCGGGAACGACTTCCCTGGATAATTACCACAAAGAACCCGACAACTTGTATTATTTCGAATTCTTCCAGAATTCTCTGCTTCTATCTATATATGCAATAGTTATCGTTTATCTGGCCATGTTCCTTTATTCTAGAGTATACTCCAGTAGCGTAGATGAGACTATCAACTGGAACAGTTTACCTTATTATTGCTATATTTAGCAATTTCTGGTCTATTCTTCTTAGTTCTGACCCTGTTCTAAGTACTCTTGTTGTTTCATTTATCTAGATTGTAACTAACCAATCAGATTGCTTGATTTCCCATAATCTGTATGCAGGGTTATCTCCTTGAAATGAGGATAAGAGCCGTAGTAAAAAACCCTCAGTGAGGTCTAATTTACTACGACTCTTATCCTCATTTCAGAAAAAGGGATTCTCCAGAAGGCACCCCAATTTGGGCACCCCTTTTTTGAAAAACATATGGCCTTCGGCAACCCTTTTTCTGAAATGAGGATAAGAGTCGTATTAAAAATCCCTCAATGAGGGATATTTAATACGACTCTTATCCTCATTTCAGAAAAAGGGGTGCCGAAGGCCATATGCTTTTCAAAAAAGGGGTGCCGAAATTGGGGTGCTGGGGATATTGCCATTGATATAGGTTTTTATTATACAGAAGGGAGATAACCCTGCATACAGGTTATGGGAAATCAAGCAATCTAATTGGTTAATTATAATTTATATAAATGATTTAGATAAATGAAACAACAAGAGTACTCGGAATTAGGTAGGAACTACTGGTATTACGTACCACCTTACCAGTAACAGGATGATACAAAGCATTTGGTAGGTTAATACTATGAACGGTTAGGATGGAACCTATAGGGGAATATACCAACCATACTCTGCTGCCGTTCTGTATTACCAGGCATTGACCCCACCCCATTATACCTCTCAATAATATGAAGCATCTGGTGGATCAGTAGCACCAAGGGCCAGCAAGAGACCTACAGAGATATGCATAGCCTATGTTATACTACCGTTCTAAACTACCAAGCATTACCCCACCCCCACAAAATCACTAGGTCTACCATAACGTACTACATATACCAGCCATATAATAAAACAAAGCAATCGGTTCGTTAATAGTACCAAGCACTAACAGGGGCCTATAGGTGTATATACCGCCATACTATAGTACCGTTCTAAACTACGAGGCAGTACCCCTACCCACAATACCCCTATGCCTAGCATTGCGTACTACCTGTACCAGTCATAGGATAACATAAAGCATCAGGTGGATTAATAGTACTAAGGGCCAGCAAGAGATCTTTTGGGATATGTACAGCCTATATAGTATCGTCAGATAAGTATCCTATAAAAGGTATCCTCGATAGGTATCCTCGAATAAATCCATACCAGGCCATGGGTATCCTCAAATACCGAGATGAGGCTAAGAGTCGTAGTAAAGTATGCCCCATTGAGGGATTTTTAATGGTCCTCATAACCTCAAAATTCAATGAGGCTATGGGGGATAATAAATGAGGACTCATTGAAGGCTTTACATAGCCCTCATGGCCTCATACGACAAAAAGGGATTCCACAGTCACAGGCGTTTTCCAAAATGGGATTCCATAGGATATACCTGTTAAATACTGAAATGAGGCTAAGAGTCGTAGTAAATTATACCTCATTGAGGGATTTTTCAAGGTCCTCATAACTTCAAAATTCAACGAGGGTATGAGGGATAATAAGTGAGGACTCATTGAGGGTTTTTACATAGCTCTCATGGCCTCATACGACAAAAAAGGGATTCCATCGCCACAGGTGTTTAGCAAAAAATGGGATTCCATGAGATATGGCCATTGGATATAGTCTTTTGTTATACACAAGGAGATAACCCTGTATAGAGATTATGGGAAATCAAGCAATCTGATTGGTTAGTTACAATCTAGATAAATGAAACAACAGGAGTACTTAGAACAGGGTCAGAACTAAGAAGAATAGACCAGAAATTGCTAAATATAGCAATAATAAGGTAAACTGTTCCAGTTGTTAGGCTCATCTACGCTACTGGAGTATACTCTAGAATAAAGGAACATGGCCAGATAAACGATAACTATTGCATACATAGATAGAAGCAGATAATTCAGGAAGAATTCGAAATAATACAAGTTGTCTGGTTGTTTGTGGTAATTAGATTTACTCTTCTACAAAGAAACACACCCTCCGAATATACCCCTGTCTTGTTAGAAGGTTTTGGGTCACATAGCAACCACGTGCTACCATAGAAACGAAGATGGCGGCCTCCAGTATACAAAATGGACGACGGAAAGACGTATCACCCTAACAACACGCGTTGCGCACTCACACCACGTATCACTATGGAGATGACATCACAACATGGCCGCTCACGCGGGTTACCATGACAACACAACATGGCGGCACTGGGTCACGTGACATGACGTCACTTCCGAGGTCATCCACCGAGGTCATCCAAATGAGGGGTGAAACATACGAGACATACTACTGTTGTGATCGTTTCGGCTAGCGTTTGAGTGTACGTGTGCACGCGTGCATATGTATGTGTGTATGTCGCACACTGGCGCTGACCTGAGCGTCTGGGTGTTATAATGTATATATTCCAGATGTGCTTCGACAGTTAACCCCTCCTTATACTGCATAGTCTGTAGCTTAATTAGATGCTCACATTCCAAACGCAGAACAACAAACCCCAAAATATGGATAGATTGATTGATTAGTGATTCGAACATAATTTCCATATGTTCCTGTCTCAGACATGATCATTCCCTTATAAAAAAGTACCATGGTAAACCATGGTAAATCCCAAAATACCCTGGTAATACCATGTGTTTTCCATGGTACTTTTTTATAAGGGTTTTGACTGGATATATTTACTTTTTACGTGTAACTTCCATCAATTGCTGTTTATTAACTCTATGGACTCTCCACCCTTTCCATCAACTGTCATCTTTCATTTTGTGTAATTGTTTGATCTTAGGAGACGATTCACATAAGCCATAGGCTTCCTGTTGAATCCCTATCACCTGTTGTACTTGCTATTTATGCAACCCATTGTTATTCATTTATATTCTGTCCTCCAACATTTTTGATGTTTACATTTTTCTACATTTCATGAATAAATATTGTTTAAACTAATGCCGTGGAGGCCCCCAGTTAATGTCGACTCTCGTGTAGTTACTGAAAAGGCATTACTCGAACGACGCGAATATCATTGAGGGAATAAGTTATCCAGCAGTTGCTTCATGGGTAAATGCACTTGCGACTCGAATATCATTGAGCAAATCAACTGTAGAACAATTGCTCGAACGAGTGACTCCCAATACTGTTCTACGATTCATCTGGGTATGTGACTATTGTGAGAATACTTATGACATGGCAATGTATCATATGAGGACACCTTTTGAGGATACGTTTTGCATGTTACTTATCTAAGGATATCTATTTGAAGATGCTCATGTGTCCTAGTACCTGTTTAGTCCGATTTCTTGGCAACCCCAAAACCTTTATAGTTCTTAACCCACCACTGCCGACTTGTCAATAGTCACCATCATCTATCGTGTAATCCAACACTATTATTGTAGTCATCCAATACTACTATAGTCTACTACCACCCTTAGCTCTTTCTTCCACTATTATTGTCTTGTAACAATACTTCGTACTTCCTAGCTGTGTCTGAGTCTGTCTCAACTCTGCACTCGGTCAGGACTTTTACAAGTTCAACCAGATTGTTCCATTCATCTAAGCCCATATTGGTGTTTTCATTCCCTTAAAGTTGGCACATACGACGAAGAAAACACGACGAAAAAATGTATTCTGTATTTATATATTTATTTATTTATTTATTGGTGTTTAAGGTCACATACTTATACACAATGGCTAATTGTGACCGTGACTGTTTTACGGGTGGGGGGAAGCCAGAGTACCCGGAGAGAACCATAGAGCATCGACGAGCAACTGTCAGCTAATCAACATTCTAACTCTGTTCAAGCTCTGCTCAAGCAAGATTACAGCGGTTGAAGACATGTGCAGTATCGACGTGTAGTACGCCTTAGTATACAGCGGCATCGTGCAGAGATAAAGAGCCTTGCCCAAGGACACAACGCGGGTCGTCCCGCACGGGGATCGAACACGGGTCCTCTAGCATAGAAGTCCAACAGTCTACCACTGAGCCACCGCGCCCCAATGGATTCTGTAACTACATATATATTCTGAAAAGGGATTCCGTAAGTGGGATTCTTATACGACTCCATAAAATGGAATTTATTTTGTTTGTGGTAATTGGATTTACTCCCTTTCCTATTAGATTTCCATGCTACAATTGAAACTAAGATGGCGGTCTCCAGTATAGAAAATGGACGACGGCATCACATATCATACCAACAACATTTGCTGCGCATGCGCACGACAATGTGTATCACTATGGTAATGACGTTACTACATGGTCCCCCATGAAGTCTAGCTTGTCAACACACCATGGCGCGGAAGGGTCACTTGACATGACGTCACTTGCTGGGGTTCATCACTGAGGTTCTCAAGATGGGACCCGAAATATACATGATTTGCTATTGACTTCAACTTGGTATTAGTTTAAGATAAATAAGATATTATCTGGTGATCGTGCTGAACATACAGCAGATATTACATTTCATTTGAGGTATTTTTTGTTTGCCTGAACAATTTGTTTGGGCTATCACACAACACTTAATGCAAACTGTATTATTATTTTGTTTCAAGGTTTATATTATGCTGTCAACACTACCATACCGAAGAAGAAAATATTTTTTTTTTGTTTGGAGTAATTTGAACGATGGCCTCTCGACATAATTTACACAGAATTAAAATCGTATTTCATTTGAGGTATTTTTTCTGTCTAAGCAAATCTTTCGGTCTATCACACTATATTTAACGCATACTGTATTTACACGAATGTTATTTTGTCCCACGGTTTATATTATGCTGTCATAACTACCATATCAAAGAAGAAAATAAACTTTGGATGAGACGTAAATTAAACGGCGACCTTTAGAAATACTTTACATAGAATTAAAATCGTTTTAGAAAGACACATGTATGTTATACCCGTGAATAATACATCATTGTGTACTTGAACTACACCACACTGATTCGTGTTTGTTAGACTGTCTGGATTTTTTCTCAGTTGTCTGAACTACACTACACTGATTCTTGTTTATCTATCTCGCACAATAAAGAACCTTTTTCGGTTGCTTGGATTTTCATGATATTCTAAATTTTATTTTGCAAATCATTGCAGCTCTGATGTTAATATCAAGGGCACCGGAAGCGGGAGGGAGGGGTGAGGGTTCGTTGTCACCTTGTGCTGAGACCATGGGGGCTAGGATGACAGCGCCTGCTTCTTTTTCGCCAGAAATGTATTGGTGGGAAAGACTTTACTTTCCAAGAACCGTAACTGAGAAACTGCCGGGCATTCATTTGTAACAAACTTTATTTGAGCTGACGCCAATGGGAGGAGGGGTGTAATGGGATATAATGACGGAGATTTGTATTGGTCGCTAATCACAACAAAAGAGACAGAACTAAAAACTATTAATAAAGAAATGAAGAAAGCGAAAGAAACCTTGGAAGTCTACGTAAGATCGCAAGCGAATCTCCAGATACCATCTAAGGCAGGATGACCAACGTCGATTTTGTCATTTCAAGAAGCTCACCAAGTCGTACTTGTCAAACAAAGAACGAAATAGACATTAAAATGTCGAAAATGGCAGTAAATAAAAAACCCAAAAAACACATTGACCTCTTGTCTAACCAGGTTGACAACACATAACTGGCTGTACTGGAATGTGAGGTTGTGAGCTTATTAGATGGGTAACACATCATTGGTTGTATTGGAATGAGAGGTGAGGTTGTGATCTTACAAGATGGGTAACAGATCCCTGGTTGTATTGGAAAGTGATGTTAAAGTCTTACCACCATAATGGGTAAAACACCACTTGGTGAACTGGTGGGTGAGGCTGTGATATTCTTACCAGATGGTTAACACCTCACTAGTTGTACTGAAAACTATGGTTATGATCTTACCAGATCACTAAGATGGGGTTCTGATCTTGCAAGGAGCCTAACCTCTCACAGGCTGGTATTACCGGGAGGTTCCAGGTCTTTTCACACTACTGTGATGCGTTCTACTCGTTCGATGCGAGCGACTCGTCCGAAGCGTCTGGCACTTTAACACTGCCAACGAAAATAGCATTGTATCCCCTGACGCACTGCTTCCAAATTAAAGCGCAAAGTATCCGTCGTTCTACGCTGGTAAAGAAAGCAATATTGGCTGCTGCTAATATTCATTAACAACGTTTCAGTCAAGTTTTAAATAATGAAGAGATCGACAGTGAGAAAGAATAGTTGTTGTTTCCGCTCCTTCATCGTCGGCAAAAGCGAAGCGCTATCGGCTTCATTCAATAATATATTGTTCCAATAAGATAATGCGCCGTGCTGTCTGATAGGACAAGAGCTCGCTTAATTTTTTCTATGTTAACGGCACCAGTGGCATATGCAACCGTCTAAAGTCAAAACGCGAAATATTTAAAACGACGTTGCCAGTTTCGCAATTATTCATCAGGAGTGTCTAACAAACCGCTTCATTTCTGTGGATTTTTCACACGTGCAGCAGACGGTGTCCCGAATGAGGTGTTGTTTAAATTACAAATCGATTTATGATTTCATCTAAGATGGAGTGACCTCGACCTTTATCTGATTTATTATTAGTAACATAGTGAGGTACACGAGAGGTTTGTTTGTGACATGTTCCAAACACACCTCAATCTTTAAAGGCCTATTTCAAACAAACTTTTTCGAGCTCGGATCATGTGTCATTAACTTGCCACCATTAGGAGGTCCTGCTGACAATAGACAAATCACCGGGACAGTGATTTCTTGTGAAGTCTTGACTGTCTCAACAAGCAGCCAAGGCTTGACTAGAAATCACTGCTAAGCAAATAGACACGTGTAGGTCGTAGTCGAGTGGAAATTAGGGACGATTGCCCAGATCTTTATTGGTTAACAAAACTGAAAAGAAAATCATTCACTTTCTTCATAAAAATGAACACTTCAGCTGGTATCAAGCCTCAAAATGGTTGTATAAACAGAAAATGAACACTTCAGCTGGTATCAAGCCTCAAAATGGTCGTATAAACAGAAAATGACCACTTCAGCTGGTATCAAGCCTCAAAATGGTCGTATAAACAGAAAATGAACACTTCAGCTGGTATCAAGCCTCAAAATGGTCGTATAAACAGAAAATGAACACTTCAGCTGGTATCAAGCCTCAAAATGGTCGTATAAACAGAAAATGAACACTTCAGCTGGTATCAAGCCTCAAAATGGTCGTATAAACAGAAAATGAACACTTCAGCTGGTATCAAGCCTCAAAATGGTCGTATAAACAGAAAATGAACACTTCAGCTGGTAACAAGCCTCAAAATGGTCGTATAAACAGAAAATGAACACTTCAGCTGGTATCAAGCCTCAAAATGGTCGTATAAACAGAAAATGAACACTTCAGCTGGTATCAAGCCTCAAAATGGTCGTATAAACAGAAAATGAACACTTCAGCTGGTATCAAGCCTCAAAATGGTCGTATAAACAGAAAATGAACACTTCAGCTGGTATCAAGCCTCAAAATGGTCGTATAAACAGAAAATGAACACTTCAGCTGGTATCAAGCCTCAAAATGGTCGTATAAACAGAAAATGAATACTTCAGCTGGTATCAAGCCTCAAAATGGTCGTATAAACAGAAAATGCAGAAAAATGGAAAATATACATGGTTTCGGCATTTAATGATTGGTTCGGTTCGGTTTTTCGGTACCCCATGATTTCTGTATCGGTTCGGCTTTTCGGTATATTTCCCATCTCTACCTGACATAGATTACCAATCAGATGGGGGACAAGTCATCCCTCACATACTACGGATGATGAAGATAACGCATTGGTGCGCTCAAGTGACAATATCCAGTCGTGATATGATAATCGCTGAATTTATTGTGTTTCATAACGACGTAATCAACACTTGCCGAGAAACTCATATCTCCGTACTTTTCTGTAATTATACATCTTATGGATATTTTGTATTCGTCTTGATTAAATAAATGTGAGAAAGTCACATAAGGTCACGTCGTTCGTTTCTTCCGTCGAGTGACAAATACTTCACAATGATTCTAGAGGAACGTCATCTACGTGAAAAAGCTAAAATTATTTGTAACTGCTATTTTCTTTGCTTCAGTTTATGAAAAGCACGTACCTTTTCCAACAAGTGCATCCTGGGTGTGGCATTAGCAGCTTAATATAACAAGGGTGCCCAATGGGCTCGAGACGCTCACCCGACCAAAACTGTTTAAAGAAAGATTTAATTAGCGTCTATGACTAGTCAACACTGCAGGGGAATGAAATCATTTAATTATTTATTACTTTTTTGTCGATGTCAGATGGTTTTTTTTTCTGGACAGGGATGTTACCACTGAAACAACGCCAGATGTCCAGGTATGCAAAACTGGGGAGTCCAAATATCAAACAAGGGACTTGAAAAAACTTGAGTCAGAGCCCTTCCCATCCAACCACAGGATGCCGTATACCAGGTATTAATGGATTCCAATTGATGGATCTGAAGGAGCAGATGTTCAACCCTTTACTAAAATGAAAAGCAGACGACACTTGCAAACAAAATTCTTAAATAGCTAAAAAAATTCATTTTTGTTTCAAAAACATAGGTTATGATCCCTCATTGGAACGAGCTCAACGAGCTCGTTTCAAAGAGGGGTCATAACCTATGTTTTTGAGACAAAAATGAAAATATAATGAAAATTAATTGGCGATTTTTTAGAATACCGCTGGACGGTTTTGGCCGTTACTTTAGGTAAAGGGTTAAAGATTATTCGTCATATCACCCTAAGTTATTTTCCACCACCCTCTCCAAAGGAAGCCCATTTATGAGTCTGGGAACTTAATCGGAACAAACTTGTATCTGACCTAGGCTAGGGTGTTGTATACTAAGTTTCAAAACACTCGGAATGGTCGTTCTCAATAAGATTTTAAAAACAAACATATTCCTCTTTTGCAGTTAAAATTAGGGTTCCTGACTAGTGGTTCGGAAGAAGATTTTAACAATATTACAAATTTAGTACTATGTTAAAATTTGCCACAGGGAACACAAATATCAACCCAGGGACTTTATTTGAACAAATTGAATCTGAACTCTCTTATGATGCTCTATATTAGATGTCAAACGATTCAGATTCTCAAGAAGCAGATGTTTATAAATTAGTCATCATATTGGACCAAGTTAAAATCCCGGCTCCAATAGGGGCCCAAATATTAACCCAAGGACTTGATTTTAACAAAGTTGAATCTGACTTTCCGAGGGGTTATGTATACCAAGGGTTCTTGAAAAGAAAATTTAACAAGAGGCTCTAAAGAGCCTGTAATCGTTCACCTGGCAGAACTACATACAGAATGATGATTGTTTTCAGAGGACTTTCCATATTTTATTTGCGCCTAATTTGGTTCACATTGGCCAAGCAGTTTCAGATAAGAAGATAAAAATGTGATTTCCCCTAGAGTTTCCATGGTAACTATGAGCCGTAATTGCGGCAAAGTTTTCGACACGATCAACATTACATGGGGATCATTACTAAAGGGTTTTCCAATCATCAATCATGTGTAGTTTTCAAAATCGACCATTCCTAATCGAAGAATGCCTTTGTGGCAATGTTTTTCATCTGACAGTAAACAAAATGAAGAACAGTTGTAGAGAACATCTCATAGACCATTCCGGCCAAGTCTGATTCACATCGCCTCAGTAGTTCCAGAAAAGTAGATTATTTATTTATATTTAATATTTATTGGTGTTTTAAGGTCACATATTTATACACAATGGCCAATCGCGACCGCGAGTTTTACTGATGGAGAAAGGCGGAGTATCCGGAGAGAACCACCGAGCAACGGCGAGCAACTGTCAGCTCCTCAACATACTAACTCCAAACAAGCAGGGTTAGCATTGGTTGAAGACAAGTGCACCATCGACGTGCAGTACGCCTTGGTACCCAACGCCACCGTGACCCCGCATGGGTGTGAAGTGTCTTGCCCAAGGACACAACGCGGTTGCCGCAGATGGGATTCGAACAGACATCTCGGCTTACAGCCTGCACCTCTACTTACTGAGCTAGCGCGCCCCTAGAAAAGATGAAAATGCAATTTCCCAATTGGGTTTCTATAGTAACTATAATCCTCAATTGCGGCCATGTTTGCAATCCGATCAGCTTTAACCCTTTACCCAACGTAACGGTCAAAATTGGCCAGCGCTATTCACTAAACTTCCCATTCAGTTTTCATTATTTTTTTCATTTTTTGCGTCAAAAACATAGCTTATGACCCCTCATTGGAACGAGCTCGCAAAAATGAAACAAGAGGCCCCAGGGCGCTCATCTGACATGGTAGCCTAAATATCAACCCAGAGAATTGATTTCAACAATTTGCATCTGCTACTCCTAAGAAAAACTTATACCAAATATCCAAAGATTCTGACCAGTGGATCTAAAAAAAATGATTTTTAAAGAATATTCCTCATATTGAACTAAGTTATAATTCGGGCTCCCACAGGGAGCCCATATATGAACCCAGGGACTTGGCTTTACCAAACTTGAATCCCCTCCCCCCCCCCCCCCCCCCCCCCCAAGGATGCTGCACAACAAATATCAAAACATTCCGACTGCTGGATCTGAATAAGAAGATTGTTAAAGAAAATTCCTCATTTTGAACTAAGTTACAATTCGAGCTCCCACAGTGAGCCCAAATATGGACCTAGGGACATGGCTTGAACAAACTTGAATCTTACCCCCCTAAGGATGCTGCATAAAAAATATCAAAAGCATTCATCTGCTGGATCTGAAGATTTTTAAAGAAAATTCCTCATTTTGAACTAAGTTGTCATTCAGGCTCCCATAGTGAGCCCAAATACGAACCAAGGGACTTGGCTTGAACAAACTTGAATCTCCCCCCCCCCCCCCCCTAAGTTTGTTGCATGTCAAATATCAAAACATTTTGACTGCAGAATCTGAAGAAGATTTTAAAGAAAAATCGAGACATCGACGCCGTAGCCACGACGGGTGGTGCAATCTCAAAACATTCTACGTTCATCAAGGGCCATAACTCCAAGAAAAATATTTGGAACAACACATGCATTGAACAGTGGCTAGACATCAATAAGATACACTTACATGCCAAATATAAAGTCATTCCATCAAGTATTTCAAAAGTTATTGAGTTTTGAAACTTGTTGGTCACAGGCAGAACGACCGACCGACAGACCGACAAACCGACATTGCCACTTATAGAGCTGCTAGTCGCAGCTAAAAATTCCTCATATTGACAAAGTTATAATTCGGGCTCAAATATGGACCCAGTGACTTGGCTTTAACAAACTTGAATCCCCCCCCCCCCCACCCAAGGATGCTACACACCACATATCAAAACATTCCGACTGCTGGATCTGAAGAAGATTTTTAAGAAAATTCCTCATTTCGAACTAAGTTACAATTCAAGCTCCCACAGTGAGCCCAAATATGAACCCAGGGACTTGGCTTGAACAAACTTGAATCTCACCCCCCTAGGCATGCTGCATACCCAATATCAAAAGATTCTGCCTGCTGGATCTTGAGAAGATTTTCAAAGAAATTTGCCTGAAATGCACTATGTTCAAATTTGGGCTCCTATACTGCGCCCAAATATGAACCCGGGGACCAATTTGAACAAACTTGAATCAGATCCACCCCACGATGTTGCATACCACATATCAAAAGATTCTGCCTGCTGGATCTGGACAAGAAGATTTTTTAAGAAATTTGCCTGAAATGTCCAAAGTTCGAATTCAGGCTTCTGTAGTGAGCCCAAATATGAATCCAGGGGGCCGATTTGAACAAACTTGAATCAGATCCACCCCACAATGTTGCATACCAAATATCAAAAGATTCTGCCTGCTGGATCTGGAGAAGAAGATTTTTTAAGAAATTTGCCTGAAATGCACTAAGTTCGAATTCGGGCTCCTATACTGAGCCCAAATATAAACCCTGGGGCCGATTTGAACAAACTTGAATCAGATCCACCCTACAATGTTGCATACCAAATATCAAAAGATTCTGCCTGTTGGAGCTGGAGAAGAAGATTTTTTAATGTTTTTCCCATTGCCTACAGTGTTAAATAGTGCTGACTCCGCACTTTTTCAAAGTCCCGAAACTGTACCCTATGATAAAACCGATGGCAATTTTTTTTTTACCAATCCTTTCTGTTGGCCCTAAGGAAGCTTCACACCAAATAAAAATTCTCAGTGCCGTGCAGTTTTGGAGATATAGGCGTTTTAGTTTTTTCTATTTTTAGCTCCTGTGGTTCCCCTGGGGCTACGGGGAAAAAAACTCGGCATAAATTAGGTACTTATGACCCAATAAGCCCTCACATAAAATTTGGTTCAAATTAGCCTCTCGGTTCGGAAAATAGACATTTTGGGCGGGGCCAAAACTTTTACCCCTCCCACAACGACGCCAAATATAGCCCATCAAACTTCTCAACAAATCTGAGTCTACACCTCAAAAGGAAGCTGCACACCAAATATCAAGTCTCTGCTACTGCTGAAGAAGGTTTTTTAAGATTTCAGCACACTTTTTGGGTGTGGCCCTACCAAGGGGCGAGACAACTTGATTTGAACAAAATCAAATTGCGATGTCATAACAAACTATTATCTCAAATATCAATTAAATTAGTTCAGCGGTTTGGAAGGAGAAGACGCAAACACCATGTTCACGGACGACGAACGACGGACGGTGAGTGATCACTATAGCTCTCCTGACTGAAAGTCAGGTGTGCTAAAAAATTAGTTATTCAATAATTTTGTTTGCAAGTGTCGTCTGCCTTTCATGTTAGGGAAAGGATTAAATGAGGGATGTCCCCCTCATCAAGTATTTGAAGTTTCAAAACAGTTTGTCTTATAGTTTCAGAGAAGATTTTTGAAAATCCACCAATCAGAATACAAGAATGCCTCTGGCGGCCATGTTTTTAAACCGACAGAAACAAAATTACCATCCTGTATAGAGGACCTCCCACAGACCATTCCTGCCAAATTTGCTTCGCATTGGCTAGGTGGTTCCAGAGAAGATGAACATGTTAATAGTTCACGGATGACGAACGCCGGGCGACGACGGACGTCAAGTGATGGCAATGGCTCACATGCCCTTTGGATCAGAAGAGATAAAAAGAATATTTCCCATACAACACCAAGTAAAAATTTGGGCTCCAGTAGGGAGCACAAATAGTAATCGAATGACTTGATTTGGGCACACTTGAATCGGACCCCATAAGGGTGCAGTATACCATATATCAAAGGATTCTGGCTAGTCGTTCTGGGGAAGAAAATTTTAAAATATTATACTTCATATTGCATAAGTTAACACCTGGGTTCCAATAGGGAACCGAAATATTAACCCAGAGGCTTGATTTTTTTAAAACTTGAATCTGACTACCCAAAGAAAGGTGTATACCATATATCAAAAGATTTAGATTGGGGGATTCATCAGAAGAAAATTTGTGAAGATATTCCTCATACTGCAGACCTTACAAATTCGGGCTCCAACAGGGAGCCCAAATATTATTCAAAGGCTTTGATTTGAACAACCTTGAATCTGCCCCATAAGGATGTTTTGTACCGAATACCATCTGAATCTGAAGAAGATATTTATAATACATTCTTGCGTACTTGAACTACACTACACTGAATGTCAAGGGTTCGGAGGCGAGGGGAGCGCGAGGAGAGGGGTTGGTGCTGACCCCTTCAATATTCCTGATATTGCAGCCATTAAAAATTCGGGCTCCAACAGGAAGCCCAAATATTATTCAAAGGCCTTGATTTGAACAACCTTGAATCTGTCCCATAAGGATGTTTTGTATCATATATCATCTGAATCTGAAGACGATATTTACAAATTAATCCCTATATTGCACTACGTTCACATTCGCACCTTCAGTAGAGATATTAACCAATGGACTTGATTTGAAGAAATTAGAATGGGACCCCTGTAGCGAATCAATATACCGATTACGGCCAAAATATGGCGTTCTCATCTAGACATTACACAGAGTCATCCTACTAAGTTGCAACAAAATCCCTTCATAAATACGACCTACAGACAGTGCTAAAAGTTATCAGGTTTCGGGATAGGCAGCCATCATAGTTGACAGTTTTTGCGACCAAACGGAGAAGTTCTCATCTGGATATGACACAGAGTCATCGTACCAAGTTACAATGAAATCCCTTCATGAATACGACCTGTAGACTGTGTTCACGGGTTTGGGGCTTTGGGCCCATGTCGCCGTCACGGTCGACTGATCGCGACTGAAAGGGGACGTTCTCATCTACACATTATACCGAATCAGCATACCAAGTTACAATGAAATCCCTTCATAAATACGACCTGTAGACTGTGCTACACGTTTTCGGGTTTCAGGCTTGAGCAGCAGTCACGATTGGAGGATCATGTTCAGTAGGGGATGTTCTCGTCTGTACATTATACAGAGTCATCCTACCAAGTTACAATGAAATCCCTTCATAAATACGACCTGTAGACTGTGTTAAAAGTTTTATGGTTTTGGGCTCGGCAGCCATCACGGTTGACCGATCGCGACCAAAAGGGGGCGTTCTCATTTAGACATGACCTCAAACGTGCGTATGAAATTTCGCGACGATCGGACAAGAACTACAGGGTGTAGCCTGTGCTGAAGGAAAATGTGAACAGACTCACAAACAGACGTCCGCATGAGTGATGGAAATAGATTTATCTTGACTTTGTCAAGTTAACCTAAAAAGCTGAAAGAAACCAGAACATGATTTTGGAGGGCAGTGCAGTTTACGAACGGCCCAACAAAAATAACTGATAACCGGTAATAAGCGAGCCGAAGCGCAGTCGCTAATAAGATGGAGGGCAGTTAATTGTTTCTGATCGTTCATAAACTGCAATGCTCCCCATTCAGGTTATTACTACTATTACCAGGGTTGGCTCTGAGAAAAGTCTGAGGGATGGAAATGGGGGATGGAGAAATGAAAGATGTTTTCAAGTTGCAAGAATACGGATTTATTGATTCCCGTTTGTCATTAACCCTTTCAAACAGAGAGACCGCTTTTCCAATCCTGGGACATGATATGTCATAATTTTCATACAGTAGGATGGCTGCTAAGCGAATGTGTAGAGTGGACCAGGGGATATTTTCAACGTGCAGCTCCAAGGTTGAATGTTGCAAACATTAATTGGTCTACGTCTACCCCCAGAAAATATGAACTCTTCCAAATGCAGCCAATGAACTGACATGGATGGTACAACCACGGTTCTGATTGGTTAACATCGTAAACCCACTAACGGACAATACATCACGTGGGCTGTTCTGTTGAGAATTGGGGAGTTTTACTGCCACATTACACCTATGATGTCCACTTGAGAGAACTTACACCACCAAGAATTAGTTACCCTGTCTTATTTAAAAAGCAAACTTGGGTATTAACCGCGATAAACAAGCTCTACTCCACTTCCCATGGTTTCCAAGGAAGATTTTGGACACACAATTTTCAAGTGAATGCCTGGATAAGCATCGTAAACGGACGGACAAAGAATTAATGTTGGGCTATTTACTTTGGACAAATAATCGTAAATAATTTAGGGGGGGGGGGCTCTAAAAAATTGCAAGACGTGACGTCCTATTTTTATTCGGCTCCTTTTTACACCCACCCACCCCTACGTTCAAATTTTCTACTACCGTTCTCAGACACCTACCCCCAACTCTCCTATTAAAATCCAAAATAAGCTTATAAACTTAGTAGGCACAGCTGTCTTTAGGGGGTTTTCATAATGTTCTTAACCTTTACCCAACGTAACGGCCAAACCGGCAAGCGCTATTCTCAAAAATCGCCTATTAATTTTTATTATTTTTTCATTTTTTGTCTCAAAACATAGGTTATGATCCCTCATTGGAACGAGCTCGTCGAGCTCGTTCCAATGAGTGGACATAACCTATGTTTTTGAGACAAAAAATGAAAAAAAAATAGTTATTCAATCATTTTTGGCAAGTGTCGTCTGCTTTTCATGTTAGGTAAAGGGTTAAACTGGTACCACCAATTTAAACCTCTGTGGGCTGCTGTGGGCCCCAATCTACAAATGACAAGCTGTTCATTATCAGGCTTAGCCAGAGCAGGTGTACATATACGGGAACAAATTTTCATTTGAATTGTTCCCAAAATATTGTCTGCACATTTTCTACATTTCGAACAAGACACCCACCCCCTACTAACGTGTGACATTTTTCCAGTTTAAGCCCAATATTCTCACATATAAAGCCTCCTGATGTTGTATTTATGTTAAGGGTGTGATGTACAACATCATCTTTAAGGTTTGAACCACAAATGATGGTATATATTAGCTGATATATTGATATATTTTTAAAAAATTCAAAAAATTGCACAAGTTGGAAATGCACATTTTTGGCGCACTCAAGAGACCCACCCAAGAGACCCACCCACCCCCACGTCACGTCTTGCAAATTTTTGGTGGCCTCCTCCTGAATAATTCCAAAATTATGCTTAGATACTTAGTGTAAAAGAACAGATTAATTACGGGATAATGTGGGTGGTTTGGAAAAATAGAACTATGCTTTGCAAATTTTGCTAATGAACAAACTGAAAAACATCTACAAGAACATATAACTCTGAATTGTCTTGTAAATAATAATAAATACAACAATATATTAAGAGTATCCATTTTATTACACAAGAAATATTTTCGAACATCATACATACTTTTAAAAAGATCTTCAAATATTATTTCGAGAATATAATTGAAGTAAATTGTTGTATATACAATATTCACAAAGTGAGAAATAACATATCATAAGATTTCAATAGGTGATCAGTTGACATATGGAAAATATGGAATGAGTGATATATGATCATACTTTATTTATGAAACTCGTCTACGAGCTTTCTGTTTCACCTCGCCAGAGGTCCCACAAAACAGAAAAATTTTAAGACTCGTTTCATAAATCAAGCATGACCAAAATACGAATTTCATATTCTGTCTTTCTTATGACATCGGTGTTCCAAAAACACATCTTTTAGATAGAAACAAAAGGGTTAAAAATGGAATTCCACCTTGAACATCATGCATATCACTCTGACGCGACAAAGCTACACGCAGTCATACGTCATAGCCACGTGAAAATATAGGTCCACAATTCAGCTTTATAAATAATAATTTTTAAGTCTTTATACATTTCTTATCATTGGAATTTTAATGATGTTTATAACAAATGAAATCAGGCATCGTGGTTTCGTTTATGTTTTGAAATAGTTCTATTTACACGCGCACATTAATTTGATAGATTTTTTCGGTGAAAGCTTTCTTTTAGAATTGACCAATCAAATATTTATTTATTGGAGTGTAACGACACTTACGACAGCCAAGGTCACCTTGTGTCAAGACAGTTTTACGGGTGGGGGAAACCGGAGTACCCACCCGGAGAGAACCACCGAACAACGACGCGTAACTGTCAGATTCACAACGTACTAACTCCACTTGTTAGTATTGGTTGAAGACAAGTGCACCATCGACGTACAGTACATCTTAGTACACAAAGTCATCGTGCTCTCACGTGGGCAACTGGGATTAAGTGTCTTGGCCAAGGACACAATGTGGTTGCTGCGGTGGGATTCGAACCTAGGACTTCTCGGCTTGGTCCCAACTCAAAAGAATCAGTTTTGATTCTCGCGGACTTCTGATGCGCAAATCAATTATCAGTTCTTACATAATTTACAATTTGAGAGTATTGTTACATGACATGTATACCCTTTGGAGTTTAACCAGTAGATACATGTACATGTATTTCATTGTAAAAAAACCCCACAAACCTCATACTTATAAATTACTCAAGTTTAACCTTTAACTGCTTGCAAGCTGCTGGTGGATATTCCTGTCCAGGAGAAGATTTCCCTTGCGAGTGAAATAAGTTCAGGCACATTTAGTCAAATTTAACTGTGTAAATTATATAGTTTTTTTTAGTCAATGATTCCTGAAGTTAAATATAGATGAAGTGTTCATGAAATCTAGTCATGACTGCTTTATGGCAATAGCAGCAATGACTAGATTTGATAGAAAATATTTCTAAAATACTCTGTAGGTTAAGAGTTAATGGCTTACAGCTCCAACTTTGGTTAGTTTAGTGTCTCATCCGAGTATGAAATGTATATATATAACAATGTTCCAATATGCTGGCCTTTGGTGACCTTGCTGGTGGAAGTAACTTACGCGTACAGTCCTTTGGCAGTGGTTTCTAATACCATCTTGCCTGCATGTATAGGCAGCCACTACTTCACATGACACCAATGGTAAGTCAAAGTGACCTTATTGTGAGGAAACAAACAAAAAGTAGTACTAAGTTGAATTTTCCAGGCCATTAACAAAACCGGCCAGTGCTATTTACAAAAATCGCCAATTAATTTTTATTATAGATTCATTTTTTTGTTGTCTCAAAAACATAGGGTATGACCCCTCTTTGGAACGAGCTCGTCGAGCTCGTTCCAATGAGGGATCATAACCTATGTTTTTGAGACGAGATTGAAAAAAAATTAGTTATTCAACAATTTTGTTTGCAAGTGTCGTCTGCTTTTCATGTTAGGTAAAGGGTTAAACAAATAATTAACTGTAAACATTTGAATTTTCACGAGAATCAAACTTGATTCTCATTGTTTGTATTACGAGAATCATTTACAAGAATAAATTCAATGAATTTTAAGTCTGATTACAGTCATTCGATTCTGACGACAGCTGTCATTCTTGTACACAATTACATCTGATCTTTTTACTTTTTTGAGAGTAGACAACAGTGAGACTCAGTGCCACCTAGAGAGCAATTAACCCTTCCCAAATAAAAGGCTACATCCGCCGTGAAATATGAAAATTGTGCAGTAGAAATGTTTTAAAACAAGAGGCCCCAGGGGAGCTGACGCGCTCACCTCTGACATGGTAGCCTAAATATCAACCCAGAGAATTGATTTCAACAAGTTGTATCTGCTCCTCCTAAGAAAAGCTTATACCAAATATCCAAAGATTCTGACCAGTGGATCTAAAAAAAAAAAATTTATATCAAAACATTCCGACTGCTGGATCTGAAGAAGAAGATTTTTCAAGAAAATTCCTCATTTCGAACTAAGTTACAATTCAAACTCCCACAGTGAGCCCAAATATGGACCTAGGGACATGGCTTGAACAAACTTGAATGTCACCCCCTAATGCTGCCTGCTGCATACCAAATATCAAAACATTTCGACTGCTGGATCTGAAGAAGATTTATTAAGAAAATTCCTCATTTTGAACTAAGTTATCATCATCCGGGCTCCCATAGTGAGCTCAAATATGGACCTTGGGACATGGCTTGAACAAATTTGAATCCCACCTCCTAAGCATGCTGCATACCCAATATCCAAAGACTCTGAGCCCAAATATGAACCCAGGGGGCCGATTTGAACAAACCTGAATCAGATCCACCCCACAATGTTCCATACCAAATATCAAAAGATTCTGCCTGCTGGATATTGAGAAGAAGATTTTTTAAGAAATTTGCCTGAAATGCACTAAGTTCGAATTCTGGCTTCTATACTGAGCCCAAATATGAATCCAGGGAGCCGATTTGAACAACTTGAATCAGACCCACCCTACAATGTTGCATACCAAATATCAAAAGATTCTGCCTGCTGGATCTGGACAAGAAGATTTTTTAAGAAATTTGCCTGAAATGCACTAAGTTCGAATTCGGGCTTCTATACTGAGCCCAAATGTGAATCCAGGGGGGCCGATTTGAACAAACTTGAATCAGACCCATACCAAGATGCTGCATACCAAGTATCAAAAGATTCTGCCCACTGGTTCTGGAGAAGAAGATTTTTTAATAATTTTTCTATAATTCATAAGGTGCTATCAGAGTTATGCCCCATACAGAACCCTCAAGGGACGTGGCCATTTCATTTGAACAAACATGAATTGCCATATAGTAATGAACATCCACATGAAGTTTCGTGAAAATCGGACCAGTGGTTTCAGAGGAGAAGTCGTTTGAAAAATGTTCACGACGACGGACGACGGACAACGGACAGCAAGTGATAAGTTGAGCTCCCTTCGGTGAGCTAAAAACTGATTCAACATAACAAAACACATGACTAAATACATAATACCAAGTCATCCCCTGTCAATTAAATGAATAATTTGCAAAACAATTGCCATACGAAAATAACTGTGCATCGACAAAAACACTTTCTGTTTCGGTAGTTTTGAAACAGCATTTTAGATTCAGATATTCATTTTGTGATAGAGTTGAAGATGCTTCTAATGAAACATCTGTAACGTAAGCACAGAAGAACTGTCTGGATATCTCTAAATGGGTATGAACTTGGGGGTCAGCAGTCCACACTAGTCAGTCAGTACTGGTCAGGGGATTCCGACACTTCTTCATGACTGGCCACGTCTTCGGTTGAAAAATGTTGTTTTGGTAAGCCCGAATGCTAATTCTTTACATGGCCACTTTTAGCAACACAGGAGCCCCCCCCCCCCCCCCCCCCCCCCCCGGTCTATTTTCAGCAATCCAAAACATTATGGGCAAGACCTAAACGAATACAAGTGAAGTTTATTGATTCTCTAAAGGACCGTTGCTTTGTTTGACACCATAACAATAGTGAGCCGTGGACAAAAATGAATTCAGGTAATATACTAATTCCATAATCAAACCTGAATGTTCACTTATTTACTTATTGGTGTTTAAGGTCACATACTTATGCACTATGGCTAATCGTGACCGTGGCAGTTTTACGGGTGGAGGGAGGTGGAGTACCGGGAGAGAACCACCGAGCAACGACGAGCAGCGGCCAGCTCCCCAACATCGTAACTCCGCACTGCAACACGGGCAGGGTTAAATTGGTTGAAGACATGCACACCATCAACGTGCAGTACGCCTTAGTACATGGCGTCATCGTGCCCCCATGTGGACAATCGGGGTTAAGTGTCTGAATCTTCACTTTACAGCTAAGGAGATATTCTTTTTTTATCATTTTCGTCGACAGTTTTATTGCCGAGAAAGAATATTTTTCTTGGCTTTTGCCTCATTTATTTATTTATTTATTTATTGGTGTTTAAGGTCACATATTTCTGCACAATGGCTAACCATGACCGTGACAGTTTTACGGGTGGAGGAAGCCGGAGTACCCGGAGAGAACCACCGAGCAACGGCGAGCAACTGTCAGCTCCCCAACATACCAACTCCACGCAAGCAGTGTTAGCATTGGTTGAGGACAGGTGCACCATTGACGTGCAGTACGCCTTAGTACACAGCGTCACCGTGCCCCCACGTGGGCAGTGGGGGTCTTTTGCCTCAGCAGTCGATGTTAATTGACTAAGTTCATGTACATTGTACAGAGAATTTCTCCCAAAATTCTGGCCAAACCGTCCTCCTGCAATTTGACCCAAACTGGCCCCTAATTTAACCCAAATCGTCCTCCACAGTGACCAAAATATCTTCTAAGAATTTGACCCAAACCGTCCTCAGTAAATAAATATACATAAAAAAACATGTTGGAAATCTTAAATATACTGGAATAAAAATGATTGGGGTCTGAAAAATGACACTGAAAAAATTAAAGCACCGGTAATGTTATAAATGTGAGTCTGTCATGCGGGTCATTTTTTTACAAATATTATTTTTTATCGTGTATTGAAATGTACCGGGGACATTTTTCAATAGGTGGTGGGCTCTTAATGAATTTTGTTTTTACATTTACAAATATTCTTATATCAGGTAGAGAATATGGGCACAGGGCTGGTTTCTAAATATTCGTTTTTCAGCACGTATTAAAAATTGCCTTTGGCAGTTGTTAATACCTGATAACAAAATAATATGTAGAAGCAACCACATATGTTGGCTACTAGGCTATAAGTTAACTTCGATAAGCGCCTACATGTAGTCCTACAGGGTGCGGTGCTACTCTTGTGTTCCAAATAAAAGTACAGGTGGAAATAAAAGTATGGGGTGGAACATTTATCAAAATTAAATAAAAGCACAGATCCATAATATAGAACGGGGTGGAAATCCATTGAGGGGCTGGGGGAGTAATGCTAGTTAATTTTATTAAAAGCCAACTTATTTTCCAGTATTGCAGTTAGTTTTATTAAAGAAAACTAATAGGCGTTTGGGCTTTTATGTGTTAAACAACAGTCGCACAATCAAGTGAAGATTTACTAATTTGAAGATCCCCCCCCCCCACCCCCCAACCCGATGAAAGGACAATTTTAATAAACATACAGGCCCAAATAAGGTGCACACAAGGTGGACCCCCCCCCCCCCCCAAAAGGACAATTTTAAGCAGCATACAGGTCCAAATAAGGTGCATACAGGGTGGACCCCCTCCCCCCCCCCCAGAAGGGCAATTTTAATCTGCATACATGCCCAAATAAGGTGCATACAGGGTGGAAAAATGCCCTAAAATTAATAAACATGCATGTAAGTTTATTAGGAACACAAGAGTATTTACAAATATTCTTCTATCATGTACTCAATATGAGATCAGTGTTCATTTCTTTTTTTACAAGGTATTAATAAAAATTGCTCTTTGCAACAATGTTTACACAAACATCAATCAGGCAAAAACCTTCCAATTAAGTCTTCTGATGGGAAAAAAAAATAAAAACAAAAAATCAATTAAAATTACTCAAACTTAACAAATGTATAGAAAATGTTCATTTCATAATATTTGTACTGGAGGGTGGTTTGGATTCTCTTAGTGGCCGGTTTTGGTCAAAATGTAGCGACTGATTTGGGTCAAACTGCAGTGGATTGTTTGGCCAGAGGTGGGCTTGGGTGTTTTCGGTTGTACACTGTACTATAATTAATAATGCAAAGGTCAAGGTACAGTACATGTCAAAATAAGTTGCAGGATAACCACTATAAACTATGTATCTTTCTCTTCCTATACTGGTAGGACCAGAAGCTGACATCATTTTCTGGAGAGCTCTCAGTAAGAGCTTTCCAGAAAATGATGTCAGATTCTGATCTTAACAGTGCTGGAGCAGCAGTATAATTAGTTTATTGTGGTTATGCTACAACTTATTTTGACTTGTACTGTATGTGGTTTTCGACAGACATGCCAGGGTGAGTGTGGTACTCTGTACCACTTACTAGAGTATACATGTACTTTCTGAGGTACATGTATCTGTGGTTTCTCCTCACAAGCTGTACATCATGTATCAGTAACATTTGAAATTACGATTCACATTATTGTAATAACCCTTATATGTTCATCCTATACAAATATAGAAAATACAAAATACTCATGTTTAATATTATTTACTTGATGTTTGTAGAATAAAAATGTTAGATGAAACAAGCAAATTTCTCTGTCATATTACACACTGTGACAGGTGCAAATTCATTTGATAATTTTACCTGATTTAACACCCAATTGTGAGTTGTTATCAATTTTTTCTTTTTTTTATTAGGGTTTAACGACACATTAACAGCCAGGGTCATACCATGTCGGCGACAGTTTTACGGGTGGAGGAAGCCGGAGTACCCGGAGAGAACCACCGAGCAACGACAAGCAGCTGCCAGCTCTCCAACACCGTAACTCTGAACTCTGCACTGCGGCACAGGCAGGGTTAGATTGGGTTGAAGACATGCGCACCATCGACGTACAGTACGCCTTAGTACACAGCGTCATCGTGCCCCCATGTAGGCAACCAGGGTTGAGTGCCTTGCCCAAGGACACAACGCGGGAATGCGAATCAGTCGCTGAAATGGTCACCCATCCAACTACTAACCGCACTCGACGTTGCTTAACTTTGGTGATCTGACGAGAACCGGTTACCGCGACGTCACCGCGCCCAAGTTGTTATCAATACACACATGTAACACACAACCTTCAGTAATGGGAAAAGCAAGGTCTCAACAGGTACAATAGTGATTTCAGTTCAGTGGCTCGGACCTACATGTACAGCAATATCTGGTGGAATTACTGTATACATTACATACATGTAGGCGATATCAAAATAAATTCAAGCACTTGCATTTTCACAGATCTTCCATTAATTGAGATTTCTGTGCTTAAAACTGGACCTATAGACCATTATAACAGAAATCTGTTCTAGTTGTATCGAATGTTAGCTTAAAAACGATTTGCAGGTACACGTAAATCTCAGTCTCAAAACTCACTATTATCTCAGGTATATGTTGATAATTACAAATCACAACAGCAACAATTCCCCCAAAAAATTCAGTAATTATTAATTCTTGAATAACGGTCTTGGGGGCAGGGCTTGAAATGTACATCTGTCCACCTGTCACTGACAGCCAGACATTGGGTGGAGACAAGAAAAAATAAATCATACCTGTCACATATGACAGGCCAGTTACCCTTCACCTGACAAATCAGCCAAAACCGACTCCATATTAATATACAAAAATCGCCATTCTATATATTAATTTTTCTCTCTCAAACCATAGCCTATGATCAATGATCCCTCATTGGAATGAGCTCATTCCAATGAGGAGTCATAAGCTATGGTTTGGGAAAAATTCAGTACATGTAATTATTAATTCTTGAATATAGGTCTTGGGGAGGGATGTACTGTAAATTAGAGCTGAAACAGTTAACCGATTAATCAATTAACCAATGATCAATGTCTTGATCGATCAAAAAAAGTAATTGATCGATTAACCATTGACTTAACCTACTGTATTATATGGGTTAACAAAGGAACAAACATGCTCTAAAACAGGCAAATTTTGTCACACTGACTTCACTTGCATCAATTATTATGGGACAGATAAAAGCTTGCAAGTTATGTAGTAATATGTACAGACATACTTGTTCACTTGTATGATCATTGTACTGTTTAATTATTTATTATTGGTGTTTAAGGTCAGATACATGTACTTACATGTACATGTCTGCATATTGCACAATGGCTAATCATGACCGTGACAGTTTTACGGGTGGAGGAAGCCGGAGTACCTGGAGAGAAGCACCGAGCAATGACAAGCAGCTGCCAGCTCCCCAAAATTGTAACTCCGCACTGCAGCACAGGTAGGGTTAGATTGGTTAACCCTTTACCCAACAAATCGCTCGCATCCGCCCGCGTAATATGCGGATTCAGCAGCTGAAAAAATATCATTTTTCGAAAAATTTTAACAAAACCATATCATGTGACCCCTCGTTGGAACGAGCTCGTCGAGCTCATTCCAACGAAGGGTCACATGATATGTTTTTGTTAACATTTTTCGAAAAAAATTAAAAAACGATATTTAAATTAATAAATTTTGATATCGTCTGCGTTGGGTAAAGGGTTAAAGACTTGCGCACCATCGACGTGCAATACACCTTAGCACACGGCGTCATTGTGCCCCCATGTGGACAATCAGGGTTAAGTGCCTTGCCCAAGGACACAGTGCGAGAGTCCGAATCGATCGCTCAGACGTTCACCCATCCAATGATTAACCGGGTTCGACGTTGCTTAACTTCGGTGATCTGGTGAGAACCGGTTACCACAACGCTACCACGCCCCCGATCATTGTACTGTATCAATAGCTGGAAATGGTCATTTTTAACTCTTTTTCTGTTGCAGACAGCAAACGACACTTGCAAAATAAATTCCTTAATTTCTAAAAATTTTCAATTTTTGTCTCAAAAACATAGCTTATGACACCTCAATGAAACGAGCTCAATGTGCTCGTTCCAATGAGGGGGTCATGAGCTATGGGGTTTTTTAGACAAAAATTGAAAACGTAATAAAATTTGAAGATTTTTATGTTTTGCACTTTCTGGTTTTGTCCGTTACTTTTGAAGGGTTAATGCTTTAAATCATCAACAGTACGGCAATAATTCAGCTACCTACTAAAACTAATGATTAATCGGTTAACCAAGGTTAATCTGTATGATTAATCGATCAAGAAAACCCTTTAACTGCTTCAGCTCCACTGTAAATGTGAACTAACATACCGGCAGAGTTAGATACAACCCTCATGGCTTTATCAAAGTTTCTGTTAGCTCTGTTGGTACAGTATGGTGACAGAGCATTTATACATGTAGCTAGGTGATTGGGTGCCGTAGATTAGGAATCGACTCCTGTTGGGTCAACTTCCCCAAAAGATTTGAGTTTTCAGTTCAGTGGCTCAGACCCAGCAAAATGCCTGGTAGACTTCCTGCTCAGCCTGCATGTAGTAACTTTAAGCAGTTGCACCTCCACAGATCTTCCATTAATTGAGATTCCAGGGCTTAAAAGCTGGGCCTATAGACCAAAATAATTAATTATATAACTTTAGTATACACAAAACGTTTTGAGACACTTTCCAACCAGGCCTACGTACATATGTAATTTATATTTCTCCTTAAAGATAAATCGATTGAACAAGCAGAAGTTTTATTATGATCGCATCATTATTATGGAATGTGGTCTAGTGAGTGAAAAATCACACTTGTGTGAATGTGGAATGGGTAAATCTCACCCCTGGGGAAAGATATTTTAGTAAATTTTACAAAGACACTTGGTAAGTCTTGTGTTTGGCACCAATATGTTCCCCTGCATAAGTTTTACTCATCCCATCCCACCACACCATTCAACGATACTTATTTTGGTTTCTAATTATCTGCCCCTGTAACTAATAAATCTGGATAGAATATCATCCAAATATTCAATTACATTTTACATACATGTATTGTAATACATATTTGATACATACAAATCAATCACAATTCTTATTACAAATTCATAATGTTTAATGAAATATTTTGTGAAATATCAAGTTCAGTTGTAAGAAAATGTTGTTTTAGGCTTTGATGATGGTAGTAACAGTAGATTTGTAGATAACAATATTATATGTACACACACTACTGCGCAAGCGACCGTTACATGAATACCACAGGTCCGAGGTGAAACAAAAGTATTAAACCCACCCGATATTACGTGGACAATGAATGCAATAATTAAACTGGACAAGACATTTGGAGTGAAATGGATTAACTCCAGGGAGAGTAATCTCGGCATTAATTGTGAAATAGATTAGACCAAATAAACTACTGCATGTTGATGTCACAGAATGTCAGAATGATAACCAGTCATCAATAACTTTCCGAAGCAAATTTATGTACGTTTGTGTCGGAATGTTGCATTTGTTGGAATTAAAAAAAAAAAATTCTAACTGATTAAAAATTAAAATTTTTTTAGTAAATTTTGTTTCTTAACATACCTACCACAATTGTTTACAATTGGCTGTAACATAAGTGCAAGCCCTACTTCGGAACTAACTCAAGCTTTTAGAATCTTTTCCAAACGAGTTGGAAAAGTACTAGAGTGCAAAAGCACGAAAAAGATCGAAAAAAGGGTCGAGCGAGACCAGCGCTCGAAATTACAGGTACTCTCTCTGTACACCTCTTGCGTTTACCGAGCGCATGCGCAACAAACCGTGACGTCAATTCCGTATTTCCGCCAACGAGAAGTTTGTGATTTAGCGGGGAGGCATCGATATCAAAGATATCCCCAAGGAGGGTGGGCCTCCGGTAAACAATTGTGGTAGGTATGTTAAGAAACAAAATTTACTAAAAAAATTTTAATTTCTTTTCAACCTACTCACAATTGTTTACAATTGGCTGAATAAACAATAGGAGGAGGTGAATCACATAACCAATACCAACAAGAGTAGCAGTAACGAAAGCAAGGATGGCAGAGAACAAAAACTAAAACCTGTAATGAAGAAAGAGAGAAGGCACCTGAAAAGAACAAGGCTGAGAGAAGCGCAACCTCGACAAAAACAATTTAACGAGGGTGCACCACAGCCTGAGCAGCAACGAGAGGACCTAAAGAATAAAGGTCCTCAGATTGCTGCTGAAGGTGGCGGAGATAAAAGGAGGAGAAGGTAGAAGCATTCCTCCAGTAAGCCGCATTCATAACATCACGGAGCGAAACAGAATTGGAGAACGCCCAGGATGTAGAAATGGCACGAACCTCGTGAGCATTAAGCCGGTTCGAAACAAGATCCGATGCAGACAAGCGAGAATAAGCCAGCTTGATTGCAAGACAGATCCACCTGGAAATAGAATGGGAAGAGATAGACTGCCGCTTAGGAATGAGAGACAGAAAAAATCTCTTCCGATCCCTCCTAATGAACTGAGTGCGAGTAATGTAAGTCTTGACCGCACGAACAGGACAAAGAAGAGGCCTCCGTCCATCTACAGCAGGGAGAGCCCGAATGCAGATGGGAGGAGGTACCGAATCGGGGAGTTGATTCTTAGCCAGAAAAGAGCAATCAGTAGTGAATGTAACACTGTTAGCCTCATTTCGGAAGAAGGCAGAATCAACAGATAGCGCATGAAGCTCACTGACTCGACGAGCAGAAGCAAACGCTAGAAGAAAAGCCGTCTTATAGGTGAGAAAACGCATGTCGGTCTCAGATAAAGGCTCGAAAGGCGCCCCCTCCAAACAGTGCAACACCCATGCCAAGTTCCACTTGGGTGTAAGACGCAAAACTCGAGGCCTCTTCAAAGAAAAGTGCCGAATAAGTTTGGAGAGGAAAAGATTACGACCGATACACCGCTTTCCCACATAAGAGAAAGTATCAGACAGCATAGACCGATAGCCCTTAATCGTAATAGGCTGGAGGCCCTTGGAGTCAAAAAGAAAAACCAGAAAATCCGCAATTTGAGCGATAGACGGATCACGGTAATTCACATTGTGATCTGAACACCAGCGGCAGAAAACCTTCCACTTGGCGGCATAAGTCATTCCAGTGGAAGGTCGCCGCGATGCAGAAATGCACTCCACTGATCGTCTCGAAAAACCTCTACGTCGGAGACTGGACCTGATAAAAGACAGGCGTGAAGGGACAGGCTCGCCAGGTTGTTGTGATACTTCCTGGGACGACCCTGTGAAAGAAGATCGCGACGTAGAGGTAGACGAATCGGTCGATCGGCCAATAGAGGCCGCAGCAGATTGATCCACACCCTCTGTGGAGACAGGGGTGTGATCAGAATGATCCTGCAACTGCAAGCACGAATCTTCGCTAAAACTTGAGGAAGAATCGGTGCAGGAGGAAAGGCATAGCCGACCCAGCCTGTCCAGTCCAGAGACAGAGCGTCTACTGCAAATGCCAGAGGATCTGGACAAGGGGAGACAAAAGTCTCTACCTGATGATTCCAGCGAGTAGCGAAAAGGTCGACCTGAGGACGACCCCACTGCTCGCAAATCGCCTGAAACACCGACCGATGTAGCATCCATTCGGTTGGAAGGACACTGTCGCGTCGGGACAGGGAGTCTGCTAGGACGTTGAGACGCCCGGGAATGTGTCGAATGGACACCCGAGCGTCCACATCCCGTGCCAACAGAAGAAGATCCCGAGACAGCCGATACATAGGAATCGAATGAGTGCCTCCCTGATTCCGTATGTAGGCCACTACTGTCGAATTGTCCGAAAGAAGTAGGACAACATGGTCCGACAGATGAGGGATCCAAAGCCGAAAACTCAACAGAAGAGCAAGGAGCTCCTTCTGGTTGATATGAAGGTCCACCTGCTCGCTGTCCCACTCTCCGTGAGCAGACAGACCGAGAGGGTCCAACGTCGCACCCCAGCCCCGATCGCTGGCATCCGCAGTAAGGATGCGATCGGCCAAAGGAAGATCCAACGGAACACCCTGTGTCAGCCAGGGAATATTTGCCCAAGGGCGGAGGTGACAAAGCAGAGACCGAGGAATAGTGAGTTCCAGGTCCAGCGGATCTACATTCGGACGCCAATGATCCAACAGGAAGTGTTGGAGAGGTCGGACAAACAAGCGACCGAGCGGAATGAGATCGGTCACCGAACCGCAAAGGCCCAGCATCCGAAGGAAAGTCCTGGCCGAGACCGAGGAAGATTGAAGCAGGTCCCGAGTCAAGGCGGAAAGAATCGTCGCCCGAGCCTGGGGAACCGACACTACATTGTGAAGAGTGTCGAAATCCATCCCCAAATGACGGAATCGCTGAGAAGGAAGAAGATCCGACTTCTCGCGATTGACTCTGAAACCCAGCGACGCTAGAAGGCAAAGAAACTGCCGGACATCGAACTCCAGAACAGCAGCATCGTGGTGCCGTTGGAGGATGTCGTCTAGGTAGGCGGACGAAGTCACCGCCGACTGAGTGCGATGGAAAGCAAGCACATGTGACATCAGTCGGGTGAAGGCCCAAGGAGCCAGGTTCAAACCGAACGGGAGAGCTCTGAATTGAAAAACTCGATCCCGAAACGAGAACCGAAGGTATTTCCGTGACGCCAGATGAATGGGTACATGGAAGTAGGCATCCTTCAGGTCGATACTGGCCGCAAAATCGCCCTGATGAACTGAACGTCGAACCGACCGGAAAGTCTCCATACTGAAACGAGGAGCAATTATGTACTCGTTCAGGGTACTCAGATCGATGACAGGACGAAATTGGCCGTTTTTCTTCGGCACCAAGAAAAGTCTCGAGTAAAACCCCGGTGAAAGGGTGTTCCTGACCACCTCGATCGCCCCTTTGGTGAGGAGATTGTCGATCTCCTGCACCAGAAGGTCCCGACGCAGAGAATCTGAAGGGACCTGAGTCGGAAGGGGCACCCGAGATAAACTGGGGTGCCGATGGAAGGACAGTCGCAGACCGGAATGAATGACGTCGAGGACCCAAGAGTCCGACGTTATCTCTGTCCAACGGTCGTAAAACAGCGACAGCCTTCCTCCGACTGGAGGCGAATCGAGGTGAGAACCTTCACTTGCGGCCTCGACGAGGCCCCCGAGAGGAGAAACCACCTCGGGAAGTGACAGAGTCCTGAGACTTTCCAGCCTGAGGCTGCCAGCGGGCCTGGCCACGTCGGCGCTTCTTATGAGCAGAAGGAGCAGACGGAGCCGAAGGCGTAGCCGACGTCGCCGACGAGGCAGACGCAGCAGCACGCTTGGCGGGCCTGGAACGACCCCCACCCGCAGCAGCAGGTGGGTCAAGCTGTCTCAGCAAAAGCTGGTCCTTCGAATGACGAAGAACTTCGCCACGAACAGCTTCCACGGAACCATGGAACAACTGAGGTCCTACCAAAGAGGCAGACCTCAGAACAGCACGTTGCTCAGAAGGAAGGGATGGTAAAGAATCCAAAACCGCATCCCGGCGTGCCAGCTCCAAATTGGCCGTGTTACAGGCGTGAGCGTGAGTCAAGTTCATAAGAGCCTGTGACAAAACGCGAAAAGGCGCCTGAGCGTCATCAAACTCCCCTGGTGGAAAATATTCAGCCAGAGCAGCGACAACATGGTCCGCGAGAGATAACATACCCAGCATCTCTCGGGACAGGCCCACCATAGACTCAACTACCGACATCGGGAGAACTGCCGACTTAGGCTTAGTCAACCCGAGGGAAGAAGAATCCTCATCCACAGTAGTCATCCCTTGGAAGACTGGTGGAGAGACGGAATCGTAAACACGAAACCGCGATGGAGGCAGGAAGGCATCAGCTCTAGAAAAGAAGGAACCCTTAAGGGCCTTAGAACGCATTTTGGCGTCTAAGCCCTGGAAGGACTCAACCACCTGAGCCGATTGCAGAGGACGCAAAGCCCCGGAGCTAGAAGGCTCAACAGGGTTACGGCGCTCCACAGTGGACCGCGGCCGGACGGTCACAGAAGGCTGGTCGGAAGGTAGAACGTCCGGCAATAAGCCAAAGACGAAATCCAAAGCCTGCCCCAAGACTGACGAGGGGGGACCATCACCTTCAAGATACTCGTCATCCTCCGTAGCAGAGGAGACGTAGCCCAACTCGGGCTGACCAGCAGAAACCTCCTGTGAATACTGTGCAGTATCCAAGGGGCCAGGCGAGACATCTCGGCGACTGACCAAAGGAGGTTGTGCCTCAGGAGGCACAGGGAGGCCAACTTGAGGGTTGCCAGAAAGCAACCGGGTGAGCGCCAAAACGGCCTGGCGTAGGTCACCCTGAGAATCCGTCGCAGCAGAAACGCCCGACGGAGTGTCCTCCCAATGGACCCTTCTGGTAGAAGAACCCAAATCCTCAGAAGAGACCGACGGCGAACGTCGATCGGCAGACAGAATAGGAGCACGGTGAGAAGACACCGGAGGATAGTCCCGATTGTGACGCCCAGGAGCCATCACTGGCCTCTGCGAAACAGAAGGCCCTGCCTGCAAATCCTCGAAAGGGACCGACGGCGCACGTCGATCGGTAGCTGGACCTAGGACACGGTGAGAAGACACCGGAGGATTGTCCCAAGAATGACAGGAACCTGTCATTGACCTCTGCGCAGCAGACGGCCCCAACTGCCTATCCTCTGAGACCGACGGCAAGCATCGATCGACACCCAGACTCGGAACACAGTGAGGAATCACCGGAGGAAGGTTCCGAGAGTGACAGCTAACCGGGGCTGTCACTGACCGCTGCCGAACAGCAGGCCCTGGATGCCAACGTCCCAACAGCATCCCGCTAGTCGGCACACTAGCAGGCGAAGGTGGAACAATAAACGATTCACTCGAGGGACGAGGAATCGCTGCCGAAGCGACCGGCCGGCTCAACCGACTAGGAGCAAACCTAGCCAGATGAGACGGAGCAGACAGCAAACCCGCACAGCCTCGCCGCGAGGCTGGGGGAGGCTGAGAACACACAGACACACCAGCAGATACAGCCTCGGTCCCCCGAGACTGTAGACCATCCCCAGAAGAGATGGAAGAGCCACCATCAGACAGAATAGGATCTGGAGTAGCAACCCCCTCAACAACGGTGGACGGTGTTGGAGGCAGATCGGAGAGGGTTACCGAGTTGACCTCGGAAAAGCTCTCAACGAAAACAGACGCCTCAATAGTGACATCCGAAGACAAAGAGACCGCGGTCTCCTCATCAGGTATCACAGAACAAACACCGTCAACAGTTGCAGAGGAGCTCGCCACAGAAGTCAGATCCGAATCCTGTGTGACAGAGTCACCACGTGCACCAGCAGAAATGTCTGCAACGGCACGGCTACCCTTACCCCGAGAACGAGGGGTTCTAGCTCTGGAAAGAACCACCTTGTTAACAGAAGCCCAAAATTTAGAGGACCAAACCCCACAGATACCACATGATTGGGCCTGAGTGCAATTGTTGCAAGTGACACATGTGGTATGGGAATCGTCCACATGTTTCACCTGCAAACAAGAGGTACAAGGAATAGTCTTAGGCATGATATAAATACAACAATCAAGCTTCCCGCCGACGGAAAACAGAACGAAGGTCGTGTTCACACGTGGGGGAAAGGCAAGATAAAGTGTGAAAAGCACAGCAATAATAATACAAATTAACATTAAATGTAGAGTAATAATTTGGTAGCTTGAAAAAGGATACAATCCAGTAGCACACTAAAGACGATTAATAAGTTGTTCACGAAGAATTAGTATCATAAACAGCACAGTCACAAAAATTTCCGACCATGAACAATGGCGGAAAATAAAGGAATTGACGTCACGGTTTGTTGCGCATGCGCTCGGTAAACGCAAGAGGTGTACAGAGAGAGTACCTGTAATTTCGAGCGCTGGTCTCGCTCGACCCTTTTTTCGATCTTTTTCGTGCTTTTGCACTCTAGTACTTTTCCAACTCGTTTGGAAAAGATTCTAAAAGCTTGAGTTAGTTCCGAAGTAGGGCTTGCACTTATGTTACAGCCAATTGTAAACAATTGTGAGTAGGTTGAAAAGAAACGTAAGTATTTTATGAATGTTGGTAATAGTGTTGAAACGATTAGTGATTTTCAGGAATCGACTAGTCGCCAGCAGTAATCGATTACTAATCGACTAGTCGAAGCCCCCCATGTTATTGTTATCAAACATGTGTACCGCCGTTCTTCCCTGGTTAAAACTAACAGTAATACTTGCAATGAAACAATGGCAAGTGAAGCTTTCAAAGTCCCAAACACCTCTTTCAGTTTCGAGAGAGAATTAATGTTGGTAGCTTCTATTTAAAATCATTTTTTCTCAATATTGTCACTGATATTTTAATAAAATAAATCATTATTCAGGTTTTTTTTATATTATTCGTTCCATCCCATTGAATGTTAACAAAAGGAAGTGCTCTTTACGCATGCGTGATGTACATCCCCTGTCGAAAATTAAGCACAGTTAACGCCCACAGCAGTCATCAGCCTGTCAACAATTGTACACCGAACACTCCCACACAACTTCTCGTATTATGACTTAACCTCTTATCTGTCCATAATTATGCATACATCAAAAACGCCTACTAATTTCCATATTGTCTGCTTTGAAAATCATCACCTGACCTGATTGGGTTTCCTCTTAACTCAGTTGCAGTTCGAGGAAAAGCTAGTTTCACTTTCAATTTCCCGGAAACTCGCAGATTTCCTGGAATTTGTCCGCATGTATTTACAAAATGAAAATAAAAAGCACATGGATTTTGTAATTGGTTCTTTGGTGATAACAAATTGTTCCAAATACGAACTGGTATGTGTTCTTCCATGATTTCTCTTTGATGTTTCTGTAAGACATTTCGAACTTACCAGTACCTGGTGAACAAATTGATGTCCGTAGGAGGCCCAATTTCATGTCAACTTTGGGTCCTAATTTTCCTTCAGGCTGCTCCCTCGAGAATAAGCTCACCCATATATTTTTCCCTGTTTACTTCACGCACCCCTGGTCTTATTCAATCTCTGGTCAGTTGGCCAACTAGGGTTGTTATTCATGCAGTCGGAAACATCAAGCGCGTTATTTCCGTGGGTTGTTTTTTGATTTCGGGAGTTTACTTGTGACGTTCGCAACAATGTTGGGTGAGTTTAAGGGGATGGTGTATGGTTGGGGCAGATGTTCCGACTAATCGACTAGCACATTTAGGGATCGACTAATTTAATAATCGCGTCGACATCGATTAGTCGGCTAATCGTTTCAACACTAGTTGGTAATGGTAACGCCAACGTCAATTCGTTGAGTTGAGATTGTTGAGTTTCATACATGTATTTCGACCACAAAATTGTGAGAGTTGTGCAAAATACGACAATAAGTATATCCTTTTCACTCAGGTGCCCTAGAAATTAATTACAGCTGTAATGATCGATGACTGTGAATCACGACGATTTTACAACTAATATACAACTAATATCGTGTCAGACATTGACTCAAGAAACAATTGCCAATATTACATCGCCTGAGTGCTAGAATGTTCTATGTCCCAAAGGGGAGATAATACATAGTCCCAAAGGGGACATAGAACATTCTAGCACTAAGGCGACGATTAGTCAGAGACTTCTCTTAGATCTTCAGCTCCCTGACATCGTAACTCCGCACTGCAGCACATGCAGGGTTAGATTGGTTTAACCCTTTACCCAACGAATCGCCCGCATCCGCCCGCGTAATATGCAAATTCAGCAGTTGAAAAAATATTATTTTTCAAAAAATATCAACAAAACCATATCATGTGACCCCTCGTTGGAACGAGCTCGTTCCAACGAGGGGTCACATGATATGGTTTTGTTGAAGTTTTTTGAAAAATTTGAAAAAATGATATTTAAAATAATAAATTTTGATATCGCCTGCGTTGCCTGCGTTGGGTAAAGGGTTAAGACGTGCCCAATCGACGTGCAGTATGCCTTAGTACACAACGCCATCGTGCCACCATGGGCCACCAGGGTTAAGTGCCTTGCCCAAGGACACAACATGGGAGTCCGAATCAATCGCTCAGAACGTCACCCATCCAAGGACTATCCAGACTCGACATTGCTTAACTTCGGTGATCTGACGAGAACCGGTTACCGCAATGCCACCGCACCCCGGTCTGCAATGGATTACAATTAAACATTCATGGAGTGAAGTTTCCACCAAAAAACATAACCCTCAAATTCTGTTATACAATGTATAGGTCCTGAAGTGCAAGCAATGTTTCAGTTAATGGACCACTTGGTTCAAGGTGGAAATTTCACTATGTGGATGCCTTGTATTAATTCATTCTGACTTCCTGTATGTGAAACTTCACAATGTGGATGCCTTGTATTAATTCATTCTGACTTCTTGTACGTGAAAAGTATTTAAACTATTTGAGTAAGTCAGTCAAATAAGGATTGATCACAATAAATATGCAGGGTATTTTAATTACTTTAATATTTGATCTACATGGACATGTAGCAACATGTGTTGTCAATGCCAATTGCTTTTTAGAGGTTATTACTCAAGGCCCTTTCTGTGGGAAAATATCAACAAGTTCATTAGGATGAGTCATTACATGACCCAAAGGCGAAGCCGAGACGTGGGTTTTCAAGATGGTGTATTGAAGTTGAGACCTTATATCTGGGCATATACTGACAAGTCTGTTGTTAGGAAGAATCAATACATGACCCATGTTACTACCGATAATGTTACAACGCCGCATTATGTTACACCAACGCATAATGTTACAAAAAATGTAGTAAACAACCGATAATGTTAAAAACTCCGCATAATGTTATAACTTTTTTCAACCTGTTATGTTATAAAAATCGACGCATAATGTTATAACTTTTCTCAACCCGTTATGTTACAACAAATTAACCGATAATGTTATAACTTCAAATAAACATATCTTTGGTAATTTATACTGTCATGGCATCAGTTTCAGGTGGATACCGTCGGCCTGTATTTGAGGGAACTCTTCAGTTCCCAGTGTATAATTGGACCATTCTGACTTTAAATAATATATACCATTATTGTAATAAACCCATTTCTGTGATAAATTACGCGTCCATTATATGGTCGGACATTAGGTAAGGATACTATCCTATATTTTAAGGATACTAAACCCACGGAATCCCCCTTTTCGTCGTATGAAGCAATGAAAGCTATGAAAATGAGCACGATGCGCGCAAAATCATACGTCTCAAAATGAAAGCTATGAAAATCAGCGCAATGAGTACCTCTTCATACGTCTCATACCCTCATTAAGGATACTATCCTACCTTTATTTGGGAATGTTTTCTGGAGTGTTTGGGTCAGTTTTCTGAAGATTGTCGATTTGTTTGGATTAATTCGATATCTATTGTCGGGTTGTTAGGGGTGAGACGGAGCATGTGTCCCCATAACAACACGCGCTGCGTATACACACTCCTACCTCCTATTATCATGACAATGACGCCACAACATGGCCACCCACGTGCACTATCATGACAACCCAACATGACTGCCCAGCCACGTGACATCACGTCACTTTCCCCGGCCCTGCCCCGGGGTCCTACAAAATGGCTCATTTTCAACATACATAACTACTCAACACCATCACCAACACAGCCACAACACCAACATCAACACAACTCCTCCTCCACAGCCTCCTTCTTCTCCCTATACTGCCTGTTCTAGTGATTCCGCCTTTTCCAGAACCTGTAATCCCAAATTCATCACTTTTACTTCTTCCAACATCTCCACCATCTATATTATCATACCGTCTAGCACTACTCCCTTATAGCATTCTTAGATAGCCTTCTTTGCACAATCACCCTGATGTACTAATTCATGACCTCCTCTCTTTCTCAGCCTAATCCCTGCCCACCTCTTCCAATCCTCCTAAACCCCATTCCTCTTCATACCCAGTGTCGCATCTTATTCTTGTTCCGTGCGACACTACCAACCCGCCACATCCACCATATGTACCTCGCTCCATCCAACTTTTTGACCTCTTTTAACTCCACCTCATTTTTGTTCACTGTTAGTTGTTAAAATGTCAAATTAATGAACAATAAGATATTTTTATGACTAAGAAAAATGCGACAAATGAGTTTTAGATGCCCAAAACAAGCAGAAACAGAGGCAGTTGTCCATCCCCAAAGGCGTCAGGGGACTATGGTACATTACATTTCTGGAAGTGGAGACTACGCATGTTGGTAAACGTACCAACAGGATAAAATAGCACCCCTCTCCCACCATCCCCGCCTTCACCATGTGGGCACTCTATGATCATGGTAATGATGTCACACGATTGAGTTACTAGGATAATCTGCGTCTATGTAACATGACTAGGTCCTTCTATGATAAATCCCAGGGAAATGGGGCGGGGGGGGGGGGGGGGGGGGGGGAGGGGGGGGTAATTTCTCGCCTTAACCAGAGCAGAAACCTGTAGTACAAATATTACATACCTTTATGCGGCAATAAATGGTAAGTGGTAAAGTCCATCTACAATAGCTGTAACTGGAATTAGTATACAGAAGTTATAATTATAACATTATCGGTTAATTTGTTGTAACATAACGGGTTGAAAAAAGTTATAACATTATGCATCGATTTTTATAACAAAACAGGTTGAAAAAAGTTAAAACATTATGCGGAGTTTATAACATTATCGGTTGTTTACTACATTTTTTGTAACATTATGCGTTGGTGTAACATTATGCGGCGATGTAACATTATCGGTTGTAACAATCCATAGGGAAGGTCGAGAATTCACTACATCACCTTGACAACCCATATGGCAGTTAGAGTATGTGTGCTGTAGGGGAGTGGATTGTACAATGTTAGTAAATCACCGATGGAGTGGAGATATCACCCCAAGTATCACTTTCAAGTTTTGTACGTATGGACAAAAAACAGAAGCAATGTTTCAGCCAATCGACCTCCAGTTTTAACCTGGAGGACCTGTGGCTGAAACTTTGCTTGTGCTGCTTTGCGACAAATTTGAAATTTGCAATTATTGCTTGGGTGGAATCTCCACTCTGCAGGTGATTTAGTGATAATGCATTATCCATGCACTGTACATGTATAACCAATTTACACTGTATCTTACAATATTATCTCATTCTTGATTTATTTACATGTAATTTGACAATTATTCAGCATCTTCATGTAAGAATTGATTTTTTAGGAATGAAGATCATATCATTGTATTGTATTCTTGAGCTGTTCATGATGTTATTCCCCCCCCCCCCCCTCCCACCGGGTTCTACATTCAACTGTACTTTAACCTCCAAAATTTATACATGTACAATGTACAAATACGAGTAGTAATATTACAGTTGTGTCTTTTTTTTGTTTAATGCACAGTACATTTAGTCCTATATAAAAATATCGTCATGAGTTGGTGATTTATTTATCATTTATTTATCATTTAATTAATGTTATCAAAACGGTGGACTCAACATGTGTAATTAGTTTTCAAGGTATGAACTAGTCTAATTTATTTCATTGAGTTGGTGATTTATTTATCATTTAATTAATGTTATCAAAATGGTGGACTCAACATGTGTAATTAGTTTTCAAGGTATGAACTAGTCTAATTTATTTCGTTGAGTTGGTGATTTATTTATCATTTATTTATCATTTAATTAATGTTATCAAAACGGTGGACTCAACATGTGTAATTAGTTTTCAATGAGTGCATGTACAAAACCTTCTCTTTTTTAACTGAATGATCCATGCGTATGGTTGCTCCCCTCACTTTTGTATCCGGAAAAAACCCACATGGAAAAAACCCTCAAGGAAAAAAACCCTCAAGAAGAAAACCCTACCAAAAATGACAGGGGTAGGAAAAAAAGATGTCTTCCCACTAGACCAATACAATTTAGACCAATTCCCTTTAGGCCAATTCCCAAAAGACCAATACCCCTCAGACCAACTACATACTGTTATTGATTAAGGGTTGATTAAGGTTAATTACGGAAACATTTATTTCCTGATAAGCACTTTATTTGATAAAAAAAAATATTTATATGCATAACATACAAAAAATATATGTTTATAACATTTCAGAATAGCTCAGTACATATAACATTTTACAAAAAATGAGGTCCCCAGAGGGTGAATTTGGTGATGCTGCCCTGCAGAGCAGGGTTGCATAACTAAATTTACCCTCTGTGAACCTCAAATTGAATCAAGGTCTCAAACATAAACAGAAAGAGGTACCCATGCAGAGGATAAACTGGCCCGCTGTATGGGATAGCATCAGCAAATTCACCTGCTGGGGACCTCATTCTGCAACTGAGAGACTGTTTAATTTTAATCATAATATAGGCATTATATTACAGGGCTTGCCTTGAGTAAAATGGTCGGGGCCTAAAAAAAGTGCCCCACATATTGAGGTTGGGGCCTTTTCGGGGCTGACTTTCCATTTTGTCCATTATTGTTAGTGCTTTTTTGTGGAAAATGTCGGGGCTTGAAAAAAAGCCCCCAGCAAGTGCTCCTCAGGGCTGATCTCGGGGCCTGGGCTGATCAGCCCCGACTCAAGGCAAGCCCTGATATTAGATTGTGCTCTATGGTTTGTGGCGCCAATACTTCTTGGATTTTTACTCCATTTGAATTTTGTGGAGCATTTTGTTATATTTTATTGGAGACTGCTGAAATTTTTAAGTGAAAATTTTATTACAAATCTACGGGATACTGTTTCTGAAGAGACATTCTTGGATTTATACTACCAGCTGGTCACTTTCTCCACAAGATTCTTCACCACTGGATTACTGGATTCTGTCAAACTGTATTTTGGACTAATTCTATAATTGATAAGTACCATTGTTTTTATTTTCTGTAAACCAATTAATGTAAAAGATCTTTGTATTATTTTATTTTATATTAATTTTTTTTAATTAAATTTCAGAATAATTGAATTCATAGTTATTGTTGCTGATTCTCAGATTTCTTTCTGTTATCAATATCAATAATATTTCCATACCGTAACACCGGTTTTGTCCATTATGTTGAGTAAAGTTTTAATTATATAATCATCAACGATTCAACAGTACAGCAATTATTCAGCTACCTATTAGGGCAAGTGATTAATCGGTTAACCAAGGTTAATCCATGCGATTAATTGATCAAGAAAACCCTTTAATCGTTTCAGATCTAAAATTAATCTAAGTTTTTAAATTTTATCTAATGAAAACATACTGTTTTGTGGGAACGGTAAATGGGTCTCCTTAACAAGCATTTGCGAGAACGTAACGGGAACAAAAGTTATGAAACGACCGTTTTCGCAATTTACGAAACCCTAACATGTAGATGGCTGGTGTCCGAAAACTCTATCTTCCCCCACCTACTAGAAGATGTGCATGTATGAACTTACTATGAAGCTGTTCGACATGAAGCAACCTTGGCTGTTGGAATGAAAGTGTCAATGACACTGTAGCTCAACTTGTCAAGACAAAGACATGTACATGTATAGTATGTGACACAGCAATGACAAACATCTAGGTAATGACCTGATAACAAAGGTACATATAAAGTATTGTAACGGTCTGTACATAAATACTGACCGTTGCCTGTAACAAATGTATAGGTAAAGTATTGTAAAGGTGGGTGACAGTCAGATGCTAAACTAGAAAAAAATCTTTGAGCCCCAGAGTGGGTCTGACTGAACCCCAAAATATTTGTTCTCATAGCACAGTGATAACAAAGGCACCCCAAAACACACTCATTCCTATCCCAAGGTGAAAACAAAGGTACCCAAGAAGTTTCGTGAAGATCAGTTCACAAATATGAGCTGTGTAGAAGTTGTGACAAAAAACTGATTGGACCTAATTTCGGTACAAAATGGCCACTGGCAGCCATCTTGAATTTTGGACTGCACCCAGAAACACTTGTTCTTGTCCCAAGGTGATAACAAAGGTACCCAAGAAGTTTTGTGAAGATCGGCTCATAAATACAGCCTCTAGCCCGAGCCGTATTGACATGTGCACTTACAGTGTATAAGTAAGTAGCACTGAATAAATCAAAGTTCATCTAATTTGCATAATTTCTGCACGAGAAAAAAACCTGTACTATATGTGATGTATTCCATGTTACTAAACATTCATACAAAAATTTATTCAAATCAGAATTTTCATACAGAAGTTCTGTACAAAAGACTGACTGCACTAATTTTGGTACAAAATGACTGCTGGTGGCCATCTTGAATTTTGGACCACACCCAAAAACACTCGTTCTCATCCCACGGTGATAACAAAGGTACCCAAGAAGTTTCGTAAAGATCGGTTCATAAATACGGCCTCTAGCCTCAGCCATATAGAAGTTGTGTACAAAAAACTGATTTGACCTAATTTCGGTACAAAATGGCCACTGGCAGCCATCTTGAATTTTGAACCGCACCCAGAAACACTCGTTCTCATCCCAAGGTGATAACAAAGGTACCCAAGATGTTTCGTGAAGATCGGTTCATAAATACAGACTCTAGCCCTAGCCGTATTGACATGCGCACTTACAGTGTATAAGTAGCGCTGAATAAATCAAAGTTCATCTAATTTGCATAATTTCTGCACGAGAAAAAAAACTGTATTACATGTGATGTATTCCATGTTACTAAACATTCATACAAAAATTTATTCAAATCAGAGCTTTCATACAGAAGTTCTGTACAAAAAACTGATTGCATTAACTAAAGTACAAAATGGCTGCTGATAGCCATCTTGAATTTTGGACCGCACCCCACTCGTTCTCGTCCCACGGTGATAACAAAGGTACTCAAGAAGTTTCGTAAAGATTGGTTCATTAATATGGCCTCTAGCCCGAGCCGTATTGGCATTTGCAGTTACAGTGCTGAAAGTAACACCAAAAAACATCAAAGTTAGTCTACATTTGTAATTGGCATAATTATGCACGAGAAAAAACACGTATTATATGTGATGTATCCCATGGTACTAAACATTCACACAAAAAATTATTCAAATCAATGCTTTCATATGGAAGTTCTACGCAAAAATCTGACTGCACCTAATTTTGTACAAAATGGCTGGAATTTCAGACCAAACCCAAAAACACTTGTTCTCGTCCCACGGTGATAAAGGTACACAAAAAGCTTCGTAAAGATCGGTTCATAAATACGGCCTCTAGTCCGAGCCGTTTTGGCATTTGCACTTACATGAACAGTGCTGAAAGTAACACTAAATAAATCAAAGTTAGTCTAATTTGCATAATTTACGCACGAGAAAAAAACCTGTATTATATGTAATGTACATGTATGTCATGGTACGAAACATTCAAACAAAAAATTATTTAAATCAGAGCTTTCATATGGAAGTTCTGTACAAAAAAACTGATTGCACCTAATTTTGTACAAAAAATGTCAGCGGCCGACTTGAATTTCGGACCGGACCCCAAAACACTCGTTCTCGTCCCACGGTGATAACAAAGGTACATAGAAGTTTAGTAAAGATCGGTTCATAAGTACAGCAGCCTCTAGCCTGAGCCGTATTGGATTGTTGACAGACGGACGACTGGCCATGGCATAAGCTCAAATTTGACTTACGTCAAAGTTGAGCTAAAAAATGTTGTATATTTTGGAATGCTTGTAGGCCTGTATATTGTACACGCCCTTAAATAAACTAGAACTTTACATAATAACATGTACATGTAACACAATAACTACAATTGAAAAGTGCCATTCTGATTCACAAAGAATGACATTCAAATTTTTTATTAATTATTCACCTTTTGCACAAAAACTTTATTCACATGTACATGTGTTATTAATCATTGGAAAAAAAATGTAGTGTTTGTCAGAAAGAGGAGTTGTAAAGCAATGTTTTTGAGTTACAATAAAAATGAAACAATTTACATGTACATCTGTTTACATGTTCCGTCTAATGTTCTTCATATTACATAAAGCCATTATTAAAAAGTTTGTTTATTTATTTATTAATTGGGGATTAACGACACTTTCAACAGCCAGGGTCACCTTGCATCGAACAATTTTTGGGTGGAGAAAGCCAGAGTACCCAGCGAGAACCACCGAGCAGCATCAAATAACTGTCAGACTCCCCAACGTACATGTACTTAATCTAGAAAAGCAAAGTTAGTATTGGTTGAAGACAAGTGCACCATCGAGTTATCAACATACACTGTCTTAGTACTCAGCATCACCGTGCTCCCTCCCCCCCCCCCCCACCCCACATGGGCAATAGGGATTACATGTAAGTGCCTCCCACAAGGACACAACCGTGGAGCTTTCGATTTGAAGTGAAAAGACGTACATGTAACCACTGAGTCACCAAACTCCCAACAATTAATGTAAACTTTGTTATTGCCGTTGACACAAGAGTATACAGGGCTTATATTTCGTCTAAATTTGTGAGAATCCATTTGGATTCTCGTGAAAATGGTTGAGAGAATCCATACCTACATGTACTATGAGTGTCCCAGGATTCCATGACGCACCATGGTTCAACTACAGATGTATACTAATAACACATGTTAACCTTTTACCCAACACACCTTTTTAATTTTTAAAACCAAATTTGATAATTTTTAAACAATAAATAATAAATAAATGATAAAATAATTAAATGAACAATATTTACCAATAAAATCTTACAAATACATGTACATTGTACAGTGTATGGCTGTCGTTGGAACCGGCTCAATGAGCCAGTTCCAATGACAGCCATACAGTGTATTTGTGCAATTTTATTGACAAAGTGTCAGGATATTTCAGGTCATGTTAGCCTTGTATTGGTTAATTTGTTTTCTCATGTTAGATAAAGGGTTAATTTGACTCAATTCTTTTCACGCGAATCCTAGTAGAGGTGCAGCGAGAATCTACATGGATTCTTGTCGGTTTTATTGCACGAATCTTTGTGCGAATCGATTCTCAGATTCTCGTTGAAATATAAGCCCTGGTATAGTACATGTACATGTACATAGAGTGAATGAAGAAAGATGAAAACACTGAGAGTGAAATTTCCACCGAACCCAATCTGTCAAATTTTTTTTTACATAACACACAAGGAGTTTACATGTACATGTACAGTACGTGGAGAGTGTAGTGTATTATCACTATATCCAGGCCTGGCCTTTTGAAAAATCCAGGGGAGCCGCAACGGCTTCCCTAAATCTGTTTCAGGGGAGCTATTCCACACTTACATTAATTATACACAGTTTTCAATATGGGAATTGAAAGTTTGAGGAGAGCCATTACAGTTTAAGGAGGGCAATTATGGCCCTCCCCAATATGATTTGAGGGGAGCCAAGGAGAGCCGGAGCAATAGCCCTCCTCAAACGGCCAGGCCTTATATCACCCACAGAGTGGAGATTCCACCCGAGCAATAATTGCAAACTTGTTGCAAAGCATAACCAGCACCAGCAAAGTTTCAGCCAATGGACCTCCGGGTTAAACCCGGATGTCCACTGGCTGAAACGTTGCTTTTGTTTTTGCCGACATATACAAAATTTGAAAGTTATACATGTAGCTTGGGTGATAACTCCACTCCACGGCTAATTTAGTTACAATCCACTCACCACATTCCGTATGTGAGCAGTTTTAACATGCGGTTAATCGGTTCTCATGCGCTGTACATGTATATGTTACTAGTCTGATACTAGTGATAGCCACTGCAGTGGTTTTTAACCTTGAAAGTGGACTGTACATGTACAGTTAAAACTAGAAGTCCTGCCATGAAATGCGCAAATAGCATGTTGATATGCGCGTTAATGTACGCGTTATGGCCCAAGTAAAGCTATCAAATTCTGTACATATGGCAAGTGCACAAGCAATGTTTCAGCCAATGGACCACCGGGTAACCCGGCGGTCCATTAGCAGAAACATTGCATGTGTTTGCTATGAGTAACCAGGAGAACCTGCCGTGCTTTGGATGCCATTTGATATGGCAATTGCGCGCAATTCCAATGCGCAATTAAGCCTACATGTAGATAAGCGCACTATTCGTGACAGGACTTCTAGTTTTAACTGTACACGTCTTAGTGTATTTATAAGACTTTATTTAAATGATTGTTCATTATTTTATTTACTTCATATATATTTTAGAGACAATCAACAGTTACAAGATAAAAAGCCACCCAGAACCCTTTGAACCCCAGTGGTATCTTCCATGTCAGTTCAAGGGGAACTGTTGGAAGAGTCCATATTCATTATTTGAGGGAAGTCAGTTGAATATTACCAAGGTGCAGCCTTGGGGCCCAAGGTCAAACCTACATGTACACATTCACTTACATGTACATGTAGCGGCCATCCTGCCTTAAAAAAATTATGATGTACATGTATCATGTTCTGTTCCAAAGGGTGAACAATATGATTAACAATATTAACTCTTAACCTGCCGAGTATTTTCAAGATAAACAAATTGCTATACAGTTAAAACTAGAAGTCATGTCATGAAATGCGACCAAATAGCAAGTTGATATGCACGTTAATCTACGCGTTATGACCATAGTACTAGTAAGGCTATCAAATTCTGTACATAACTACATATGGCCTGTGCACAAGCAATGTTTCAGCCAATGGACCTCCGGGTAACCCGGAGGTCCATTGGCAGAAACATCGCCTGTGTCTGCTATGAGTAACCAGGAGAACCTGCCGTGCTTTGGATGCCGTTCAATATGGCAATAGCGTGCAATCCATACACGTAATTAAGCCTAGATAAGCACACAGTTCGTGACAGGACTTCTAGTTTTAACTGTATGTACATGTACATGTAGAGTTAAAACTAGAAGTCCTGTCACAAAATGTGCGTTTACAGTATCCCGGAGGTCCATTGGCTGAAACATTGCTTGTGCACAGGCCATATGTACATGTACAGAATTTGATACTCTTATTATGGTCATAACGCATGGATTAACGCGCAAATCGATGTGCTATTTGTGCGCATTTCATGACAGAACTTCTAGTTTTAACTGTATGAAGCAGCCATGACTTGATTTGAAGAAAAATTAATCAAAATTTAACTCACAAAATCATTTGCCAAAAGTCAATTAATTTTACAGGGGAATAAATTTGGTCAAATGTGCCCGAATTACACTTAATTTGTTGACAGGAAATTTCTGGTCCTGGACAGGATTAACAGCCAGTAACAGACTTTGGCTCCTGCAAAATCAATTTAAGTTGAGCCATAATTACTCTCCATAAGAGCTGTAATAGCTCTTCTTAAATCTTCAATTTCCTTATTAATAACTGACTTAAGTATAGAATATGGCTCTCATGGGACAGGAGTTTAGGGGAGCCGTAGTAGCTCCAATAGATTTTTTATAAGTCCAGATCTGCTTACAGTAGAATGGAAAGAGTTAAGATTCTTATGAATCCTACTGGAATAAATCAACAGTTTACATCTACATGTACAGACACCTATGTATACCACCACATTTCTCTTTCCCTAACGAAATTGGTAACATCTGTCTACGTACTTTTCCAATTGAGCAGGTGGGAAGACATTTCCAACAAAAAACATTCTATGTAAAACCTCAATGGAATGAGCTTGTTCCAATGCGATTTTGTTGATATCTTTTGAAAGATTTGAAAAGAAATAAAGACAAAAGAATTTTGATAATTTATACATGTACATGCTAATGACATGGGATAAATAATTAACATTAATTAACCCTTTACCCAACTCAAGAGAATATCAAAATTTATTATTTTAATTACTATTTTTTAAAACATTTTCCAAAAAAAATCAACAAAACCATATCTTGACCCCCTCATTGAATGAGCTCCATGAGATCATTCCAATGAGGGGTCATAACATATGGTTTTGTTGAAATATTTTGAAAAAAATTTTTTTTTTCAACTGTTTAATAATTTGCAAATTATGTGGGCGTATTCAGGCGATTCATTGGGAAAAGGTTTAAAAAGAAGAATGACATTGAAATTTTATATTCATTATTTTTCACTTTTTGCCTCAGAAACCAGGGCTTGCATTTGGAAAAATGGTTGGGGCCTGAAATAAGTCCATGAGATTTGAGGGTTGGGGCTGACTTGAGGCTGATTTTCAAACATGTTTCACTACTTTAGTTTTGTTTAAATTTTTGTCTGCACTGGAAAAACAGCCCCAACAGAAGCATTCTCAGGGCTGACCCCAGGGTCTGAGCTGATCAGCCCTGACAAAATGCAAACCCTGAGAAACAATGCTTATGACCCTTTATTGGAATGAGCTCAGTGTGCTTCATTTATCAAGGAATCATATGTGACATATTTTTAAGTAATGAATCTGAATGAATGAAAGTTTTTTTTTAGTTACCTATTTTTAAGAATTTTATTTCCACGTGTCGTCTGCTTTTTGTGTTATGTAAAATCATTAAAGTAATCAATGTTATAAAACTTTACAGTATAGTATAGTACATGTACATGGAGAGAGATTTATTATAAAAAACACTCATAGAGTGGAATTTCCACACAAACAATAATTCTTATAATCTATAAAAAAAAATCAAATAAAACACAGAGAATCTATTAGTATTTGATAAAGTGTAACTTGTATTTCTTATTACTTTGTCACATTATTTCTGTTTTTATCCAAGTGGAACTTCCACTCTGTGAGTGTTTTTATAGTAATCCACTCACTCATACTGTATTAAACTATTGTATGATGTATTATACAATAGAAATGTTTGAATTTAAAATTATATGACATTGAGAAATGACAATGTTTAAATAGTTGTATATTATTATAATTTGTAGATATTTATTTTATCTGATTTGTTGGGTACTATAGCTAGAGATTTATTATATTTATTATAACTTATATTCCTGGGTTGAATTATTCCCTGTTTATTATTTATAATGGTTGATATATACTTACCATCCTTACTGAATTCTACAATACAGTTGTTACCATAACTACATACATATAATCCACCGTGACTATTAATACATAATCCACAGGGACGTAGTAACTCTGTATGTTGTATAACTAACAACTGACATTGTAAATCATCACTTAATGTCACAATTCTATTATTATTAAAATCTGATATAAATATACGCTTACCACATGATGAACTTGTTACATAATATGGTTCATTGAATATTTTATCAGATTCATGGATTATAACACCTTTATCTGACACAATTCTAACAACATTATCATCATCACAACAAGAGATACAGAATCTATCATTAACTCTACAAATTCCATAACAAACATTTAATAATTTTATCTGTGATTTTGGTGTTAAATTATTTAAATTATAGATATTTATTTGTTTATTATCAGGAAGAGTTGTAGCTAATAAATCATTATACATACACAGGTCCCATGGATTACTTGGTAACTCAACTGATGTGATAATATCACCATTATTGTTTATTTTATGTAATTTATTTGGGTTTTGTGTTACTATCACCATCTGTCCGTCTATATAAGGTTTTATATTAATAATACTATAGATGTCACCCTCCTTACAACTGAACTGTTCAGATTTCACAAAATGTTTATCTGTACAATCTGTCATGGATAAAACCTTTACAATATCATTATAAACATTTGTAATATTGTCATAATTTATCACAATAAAATCATCATTTCGTTTATTATCAAACTCACCCAACACTTTTAATTGTTTTTCTAATATTGTGAAATTTTCCTGCAAGTCTGTTGTGAATTTAATAACATCTGGAATTCCCTTTTTATCTGATGATGACATGGATCCGACATTAGAAAAAACATCTTGATTAAACTTGGTAACTTTTAATTCTAAATCTTGTATTTTTTCATTAAATGTCTCAAATTCTTGGCAACAATCACTAATTTTGGAAAGTTCATGAGATGAAACATATTCCAATTCTTCCTGATATTTCTTTTCGGCTTCATCAATTTTTTGACGAAGTTCTGCAAAACAACTTTGGATTTTTATCCTCCCAAGACAAGTCTCGTCCATTATATCATTTTTGAACCGTGTCAATTTATTTTCTTGTTGCTTCAAAGTAAAACGGAATTGTTCTAAACGTGAAGATAATTCATCAAAAGAACGTTGTATTTTTGATATTGGTTCAATATTTTTACCACATGTAAGATGATCTTTTTGGAAACATTCCTCACAACATTCAACAATGTGAGTTTTACAAAAGCAGACGACATGTTTTTTATGTTGTACACATCGCCTGCAGCTCGAAACTCCACTTCCTTCTCCACCATTACTTGAACATGTCAGGTTACTTCCACTTGATGCCATATTTTCACTTAATTTTAGAATGATAAATAAAATAGTGGACAGTTAATATAATTTCCAAATTTTAAACGTAAACTGCAGATGATATTTCGGGAAGTACAAATGTAATTATAATAAACGATGCAAAGATTTCAACCCGATCTGACAAGACACAAAAGTGTTTATTTTGGAGACGGTAACAACGCCTTGGTGAATGGTGAGAGCACATGCTCCAGATTACACGTGACTTTACATTGTAGTTAAACGGGTTATGATGTAATGTCTAAAAATAAAAACAAATCAACGTTGACGAACAGGATTTACTGTGATCAGTAAATATGAACCCGGTAGAGGAATTGTTGAAATAATATCGCCATTAATTCATCTGTACTGCACGTACTGCAATTATAAAATCTATACAAAACAATTCAAAACTTCAATAAGACTTTATATGTGTAGTAGCCTGGCTTATAATTTTGTTGCGAAGTCAGAAATAAAGTTTTTCTTTGTGTTGGTCAATATCAGCGAAAGACTGGTTGTCTGGGAAGTTTAATTAACCCTTTGCTTAACCTGAAAAGGAGACGACACTTGCAATAAAAATTCTTGAATGACTATTTGTTTCATCTCAAAAACATATGTTATGACACCTCCCACCCCACCCCTCCCCCTAGGAACGAGCTCATCGAGCTCATTCCAATGAGGGGTCATAATCTATGTTTTGGGGATGAAAAAATATTGAAAATTAATTGGCGATTTTTGTGAATAGCGCTGGCCGGTTTTGGTCGTTACGTTGGGTAAAGGGCTAAAGAACATATTCATATTGGATTGTGAAGAAATATAAATTGCAAAAGGGCCAAAATTCAATGATTCTAAATCCCCATTTTCCACTATTTATTTATTTATTTATTTATTTATTTATTTATTTATTTATTTATTTGTGGTTTAACGACATTTTCGACAGGGTCGCCTCGTGTTTTACGGGTGGAAGAAGCCGGAGTGCTCGGAGAGAACCAACGAGCAACTGTCAGACACCCCAAGGTACTATACTACTAACTCCACACATGTAAGCAGGGTGTTAGCATTTGTTGGAGGCAAGTGCACCATTGACGTGCAGTATGCGCCTTAGTACACAGCGCTAGTACCGTCCCTTCATGTGGACAATCGGGATGAAGTGCCTTGCCCAAGGAAACAACACAGTTACCCCGGAGGGGATCGAACCGTGAACCTTTCGAAAGGTTTGAAGTACAGTGTCGCAACACCGAGCCACCGAGCTTCCTCAGTTTCCACTACTCGATGACGTACACATATCACATTATTGCGGACAATACCGTGTCATTTAAACTGTAACAGGAAGCATTCTAGCACTGGCTGCAAGTGTGTCGCTAATTTTTGATTGTGGGACAACTAAGCAGTCAGGGTTGTAATTGTGCACTGGAATTTCGTTACGGTGGTCAGTCATGTGCATTATCTGCCTGAGTTCAAGACCAGAGTCATTCATAGCTTGGATACTTGTTGCTCCATTGTAGTGCGCCGTGTAAATTTGTGAACACTTGGAGACGCTGGGATTGACGGGTCTCATAAAAACTTGAAAAGTTGTATGTTAAATTATTGGATCTCTCCAAACCGAAAGAATAGTTTTAGGGCGCCGAAGGCGTTTGTTTGTTTTCCTCAGTTATAGTGCTATTGTTTTATTGTTTACTTAAAATAAAATAATACTATATATATATATATATTACTCGCTAAGTTGACATTAATTGTCTATTCATGCATATATTCAGCTGACAAGGTGGGCGGAGCTCACCTGATAGCTTCAATGCAAATTCCCTAATATTTTCAATTATAGATGCATGGTTAAAACATTGTCCAATTCGTCCATTCAGTTTATGCAGTTTTGACAAATGTCACCGCCCAAGTTTTCAAGGCCTATTTGTCACGTTTGTCCTTTGAGCTCAAATTTTAAATAATGAGAAAAAGATCGCGACTGCATCCAGTCCTAATTCGAAGGGGGGAGGGGGTGGGGGGTACAAGTTTTTTTGTTTTTGTTTTGCCCTAGGAAAATAATTATTGACTCCTTGGAGGAAGAAAAGGAATTGAGTTAAAGTCGTCTGCTATATTAACGATGGGAGTTGCTCTGGAGGGGCAAGGAGGGGGAGGAAATCAATTGTGAGAAGGGTGGAACAGTTCGTTCAATCTTTGGTTTCCAACTTGAGAGAAACGAATTAGACACTATAAAAGTGAACACAGGCTTGAATTTCCGATATAATCGATATAACCGATATAATCGATGTAACCGATATAACGGATATAATCGATACGCGAAACGAACTCCATACCATACTTAGATACACATATGGACAGAAATTAGCTCTCATCTTTAAAATACTTCAACGTGGGGCGAGTCCTTTAGATAATTTCAGAGACAATCAGGGACGTCGGTAGCATTTCGAACTTTGTGGGAACGGGGATTGAAAAAGAGTCAAAGTCTTCGCTCTCTCTCTCTCTCTCTCTCTCTCTCTCTCTCTCTCTCTCTCTCTCTCTCTCTCTCTCTCTCACACACACACACACACAAGCCCGCCCACCCGTCCTCACACATATACACGCCATGCGCGCGTACGGGAATATACAGATCAGTGGCTGTTCTAGGACCTTGACGTAAGAGAAGGAATAAGATACGTGCATTGCCACCACTCGTTCCAACAAATCCCCTTCCCCCGGGTTTACCATGGTCCAGCCAGGAAGGAAATGTTTTGATATGTACAAGGTGCAAGCCGCAAGGGAGATACATGGGTTTCAGATGTCTGTATAGCATAGTAGTGGACTAGTGGTGTGGAGTAGTGGTGGGTTTTACTTATATATATGGTAGTATTATGGTGTTGTAGTTGTAACAGAATGCCCCCCTCCCCGGAGCCAGATGGCTGATCCTGCGTGCGTCCGATATGAGAGAATTTGGAATGACGGTCCTCCTTTGTATTCAGAATTCGTTTTAGGTACAGGGAAAACACCGGGTGCATTTAACGAGAAACGATTCTTGCCCAATGCCTTTCTTTCCTATTCATTCGCAATAAGCCTTCAATGACGGCGCCTCAAAACAGAGAGACACTCTTCGAGCACGTGGAAAATTTGCTTTAAGAAAAAACGTTTTGTCCCACTTGCCCCCCCCCCCCCCCCCCCCCTCACTTACCAAATGTACAACACAAACGAATTCCTCCCCGACCTTATGGAGAACCTGTTTCACCTTTGCACTCCCATCAACAAAAATGTGGCATCGCAACTGCATGAGCTTACCCCCACCCTCCCAACCTTACCCAACCCACCTTACCCCCATGCACACATTCGATCTGTGACGTATGTTTTATTGTGTAATATTTCTAACAGCCAGTTATGGTCTCGCGCCAACCAGTTTTATAATGCATGTTTGGCTCAGTATGAGAACATTTTTGAATTCTGATACAAACGTATGCAAATATTCCCGACTTTAGCGGTCGTAGAATTTAACAGACACATCAAACGGAGAATCCTCGATTGAATCTCAAGGATAAATAATTTCTGAGGGCATCCGTTCTTGGTAATTATAAAATTACAACAAGAAGAGTACAAAAACAGAAATAAAGGATTCAGGTGACTGAAGGTGATCCAAGTTTTCCAGAGTATTACGGGTATGGTAATCGGGGGAGTCAGATAATACACTCACATTTGCGTTTACGTTGCAGCAATCTCAATGCACACAAGTACAATAGATTTGTGTCAGATAATCCGGCTTGTCCTTGTGGGTTTGGGTACGAAGATGAGGAGCACTATTTGTTTGCATGTATGTTGTTTTGTTCTCAGAAACAAATTCTTATAAGTAAAATCGCTCCGAACACTTCACTCTAAATAACTTGTGGGATAATCCCTCGTTATCCGCCCCAATGAACAAGACAATATTCTTATCAGCTCAGGAGTACATCACGAACACCAAAAGATTTCAGTGAAACACTTGCTTAAACTCCAACATTGTATGTTAAGATGGGGTCTCGATTAGTATCACCATGGGGAGTGTACTTGACTAACATATCATATTGACATGCAGGCGTTTCGTTTGGTGAGTCGAGGTGGTCTATTATCCCCTCATTATGGCTTCATAGTTTAGACATGGATTTTTAACACCCTTACCCCTAATGTACAAATTGAGATATTGGGAAAAAAGTAATTTTTTGGGGGGTGGGGGGTGGGGGGGGGGGGGGTGGGGGGCGCAAAACGTCATCGAGGGGCACCAAGAATCCAAGAATAAAAAAACATTTGAAGTAACGACAATTTAAAAGATCACCCCCCCCCCCCCCCCCCAAAAAAAAAAAAAAAAAAAAAAATACCCACAGCGCAAACTCCGTTGCCGAACGAAAGAAGCAACATCTGCCATTGGGGCGGGTGTTGCTTTTTTGCGTTCGACTGCCTTTCGCGCTTGCGTGTGATATTGCAATAATTTGATGCCTCTTGCGAAAAATTAACGCTCGCGTCAACAAGGATGGGTGAGTCCAAAGAGTGTAATTATGTGAGTTGTTCAAATATTATTTGACAAATCAGATATCTAGACTACTATTATGAAGAATAATAATAGACTATTCCTTCCTCAAAACAATCCAATCTCAAACTTGGATCTTATACTTCGTTTACTCTCTATTGTCAAATTTATAAATGTGTTTGTGTCACAAGTTGTATAATTTCCATTTGTTCACTTGCACTTGCACATAACTGCTGTTTACTACCCATAAGGCGGAGGCGTTGATATAGGCCTTGCCCGTTCGCCGAAGCCTATTTCGTTTAAGTGAAACAAATTATTGTTTATAAAAAAGGTGACTGTATTGGATTGCTGATGAATCCCCGCCCCCCACCCCGGCTGCTTTCACATGATGTTGATGGTAAGGTGTAAAACAATAGCACTCAAAATTTGCCACAGACCACCACTCTCACCCACCCGGAGAGAACCATCAAATAACAGCAAGTAACTGTCGACCTCTCCAATTTACCACCCCTGCACCAGCGGAAGTAGTAAGGGAAGGCACTATAGCGAACTGATTTAACACAGAAATTCCCCATAGACCATTTTTGCGACAGAATGCCATCGGAAATCTAGTTTTTGGTGTACTATGGCGAACTGATTTACATGTAACACTGAAATTCCCCATAGACCATTTTTTCGACAAAATGCCATCGGAAATCTAGTTTTTGGTGTACTATGGCGAATTGATTTAATACTTAAATTCCCCATAGACATTTTTTGTTCGTCAAGGTAGGCCTAAATATTACTCATTTTGTGTTGTAAGAATTTGTGTTTAAGACAGCATTGTAACTTTAAGTTTTCCTATCGTAGGAGAGTTAATATTTACAGGTGCTCTTGTAGGCCATGATCAAGTCTATTAACCCTCATTATGGCTTCATAGTCTACACATGGATTTTTAATCCCCTTACCTAATATACAAATTGAGATATTGTGAAAAAAATAATATTTTCCAAGAAAAGTTCAACAAAAACATATCATGAAACCCCCTAAGTGGAACGAGCCCGTCGAGTTCGTCCCCATGGGGTGGGGGTGGGGGGGGGGGGGGGGACTTGGTACAGTTTTGTTGAAAGGTTTTGAAAAATTTTGAAAAAGTAGTATTTAAAATAATAAATTTTGATACTGTGTGCTTTAGATAAAGGGTTAAACATTTTTCTGCCAAATTTACTTTGTGTTTAGTTGTAGACCTGAATCTTAGTGTCATTGAATCGCATGGCCCCATAGCCTTCATATAACATTCGTGTTTTTGTTTTGTTTTTTTTAAATTCTCATCCCAAAGTTAGTAATGTGGAGATAAAATATTTGACAATTGATTTTGAACTTGCTTGATATAGCTAGCATGGGGATTGTTGAAATAACTACAACAAAATGTGGGTGAGCGCTGGGACGTTAGCATCCCTCTTGTAAAAGCGTTTCCAACGCGCCTTCTAATTTCATTTGCAACTGGCTGGCGATTTTTAGTGAAATTCAACGGACAACTTATGTCGTTTGTTCCAGGACCCGGGTAAACCAGACAATTCAACAAATCCTCGATCATCACATGTAGAGATAAACTGAAACAGCGGTTTTCCACCCCCTCGCTGCATTATAGCAGATTTTATTCCTGTCGCTGTTCTTAACAACACTTAAGGGGATTTGGACATGGTTAGCCATTGTACAAAAATACGTGACCTTAAACACCAATGAATAAATAATAAATACTTAAGGGAATTCGAGGATTACTTCGTATTGGTAACATGGTGGGTGATCATACTCCTGTTTATAAGTAAGATCCCAGTAATTGTTCCCCAAACCAACGTTTACTAAAGGCTCCATAAAGTATACTGACAATACTATAAATATCGAGTAATAAGAGCCTAGGACAGCCTCGGGGCGTAAACATTGACGAGAAGTTGGATTTGCTGGAAATTAGGTATTTATATGTGGACTGTTTTAACGTCCAACGTTTGAATACAGAGAGTGATGTGACTTTTATCTTGTGCTCTGTCCAAACATTACAGCATAAACTACGTTCTCGTCAAATAATGGCCTTCCAACCTTAATTATACCCCTACTCTAGAAGAGAATGGGAGTATATTGATTACACGCGTCCGCCCGTCCGTCGTCGCGATATATTACTAGTGTGCGGGTGGATTTCACTGAAATTTGGTATGAGGGATCCTTATGACAAGCCGCTCCTGCACATACTAGAAAGAAAACTTTCCCGCTTTTGTCAACAGAGTTAGAATAGAATAGAATAGAATTTATAGAAGCAATAAACACCTACCTGAGACAGATTGCCAATTTTACAACAGAATTATTATGGTAATATAATGAAACAATTTAATGAAACTTTGTTTTTACTTCATTAACACTTCATCAGTACAGAACTGTTGTGGGGATATGAATTGCTTTCGTTGGTCAACTTCCAACTTCTAAACAGAAAATACAAAACACCATCGTAGCTGATAAGGTTACCAAGTATACTACAAAAAGTCGAAAATTTGTGATTCAATGTCTAAATTTCGAGATAAAAACATGTCGTTAAAACCAAATAAAAATATAAATGGCGAAATTAATAAAATGTGTGTTGAGTCTAACCAACTGTAAATTAAAAGATGCCTTAAATCTTAAACCAGTCATCGCGTATAAGAAAACCCAAAGTCTGTGTAACATCCTTGTAAGGCCTAAACTGGAGTCCATCAAAAAATAACACCAGTTATTGCCAGTCACTTTAACCAGGAAGCAATACTATAAAAGTTTCACAGTTGTATTTTATAGAATTGTCTTTATAGAATTGTCTTTATAGAATTGTATTTTATAGAATTGTATTTTATAGAATTGTATTTTATAGAATTGTATTTTATAGAATTGTATTTTATAGAATTGTATTTTATAGAACTGTATTTTATAGAACTGTATTTTATAAAATTGTATTTTATAGAATTGTATTTTATAGAATTGTATTTTATAGAATTGTATTTTATAGAATTGTATTTTATAGAATTGTATTTTATAGAATTGTATTTTATAGAACTGTATTTTATAGAACTGTATTTTATAGAATTGTATTTTATAGAATTGTATTTTATAGAATTGTATTTTATAGAATTGTATTTTATAGAATTGTATTGTATAGAATTGTATTTTATAGAATTGTATTTATAGAATTGTATTTTATAGAATTGTATTTTATAGAATTGTATTTTATAGAATTGTATTTTATAGAATTGTATTTTATAGAATTGTATTGTATAGAATTGTATTTTATAGAATTGTATTTTATAGAATTGTCTTTATAGAATTGTATTTTATAGAATTGTATTTTATAGAATTGTATTTTACAGAATTGTATTTTATAGAATTGTATTTTATAGAATTGTATTTTATAGAATTGTATTTATAGAATTGTATTTTATAGAATTGTATTTTATAGAATTGTCTTTTATAGAATTGTATTTTATAGAATTGTATTTTATAGAATTGTATTTTATAGAATTGTATTTTATAGAATTGTATTTATAGAATTGTCTTTATAGAATTGTATTTATAGAATTGTCTTTCATAGAATTGTATTTTATTATAGAATTGTATTTGTATTTATTACAGAACTGTATTTTATAGAATTGTATTTTATAGAATTGTATTTTATAGAATTGTATTTTATAGAATTGTATTTTATAGAATTGTATTTTATAGAACTGTATTTTATAGAATTGTATTTATAGAATTGTATTTTATAGAATTGTATTTTATAGAATTGTATTTTATAGAATTGTATTTTATAGAATTGTATTTTATAGAATTGTATTTTATAGAATTGTATTTTATAGAATTGTATTTTATAGAACTGTTTTTTATAGAATTGTATTTATAGAATTGTATTTTATAGAATTGTATTTTATAGAATTGTATTTTATAGAATTGTATTTTATAGAATTGTATTTTATAGAATTGTATTTATAGAATTGTCTTTATAGAATTGTATTTATAGAATTGTCTTTCATAGAATTGTATTTTATTATAGAATTGTATTTGTATTTATTACAGAACTGTATTTTATAGAATTGTATTTTATAGAATTGTATTTTATTATAGAATTGTATTTTATAGAATTGTATTATTTTATAGAATTGTATTTTATAGAATTGTATTTATAGAATTGTATTTTATAGAATTGTATTTTATAGAATTGTATTTATAGAATTGTATTTTATAGAATTGTATTTTATAGAATTGTCTTTATAGAATTGTATTTATAGAATTGTATTTTATAGAATTGTATTTTATAGAATTGTCTTTATAGAATTGTATTTATAGAATTGTATTTTATAGAATTGTATTTTATAGAATTGTATTTTATAGAATTGTCTTTATACAATTGTATTTATAGAATTGTATTTTATAGAATTGTATTTATAGAATTGTATTTTATAGAATTGTCTTTATAGAATTGTATTTTATAGAATTGTATTTTATAGAATTGTATTTTATAGAATTGTATTTTATAGAATTGTATTTTCTGCCTATTAATGTAACTATCTAGAATGAATCATCAGCATTTTTAAAAGTTTGTGTCAATGTGTCAACTGGCAAATTGCCACATCTTTGAAAAATATAATGGTAATTCCAACCCATTTAAAGTCATAACTAGAAAATTACAATTCTAGAAAATACAATTGTAAAAGTTCGCACCTTTAGGCCTACACATTAATTATGACCTTTATCAACGAGGCAAACTCTAGAAGAGTATCAGACAATTCAGTTCAACAGGAATGAGGAGTCATACTCTTCCGATTATGCTGGTGTTGCCCCGGGTGTTATTTAATTAGCGCACGGATAATATTGGTATAAGCTCAGATCTAAGACTTTATACGTATTAATCGCAGTACATGGCAATAAATGCTGAAGGTGTCTTAAACACACAATAAATAATTGAATAAAAACTTAAAACCAAATGGGTAACTAAATTAATTAATAAATAAAATAATTGAACAAAATTTCAAAATCCATAAAAATCTGAGAAGTCTGGAGGGTCACACCTGCATCTTGACATTTATTTGAGATAAGTTCAAAGAATCTAACGTAAGTTGACTGCTGCTTGTCTGGTAGAAATCCATACACAAGTGGGAACATTTTATTGTCAACAAAAGCATGCACTGAATATAACTGGAAGAAAAGTTTAGGCGACTTCTCAAATGTTCCATCACAATATAATGCTGCATCTTCACTGAGTAGTTGAAGATTTGCTGTGGTCGCAAAGATCATTATGTTCTTTTCTTCGCCATCAGAAGCAAGAAGAAAGTTGTCCCCTGCTGTTGTTTTCTGGAACATTTCTGGTAGAAGTATATCAGAATGAGATTTTGGAAGAGCTGGCCTTGTTTTTGCTCGGGATCGGTAAAGAGCTGATCGTACACTGTAGAAAGTTGGAATTTTAGCAATGATCACTGGGTCAGTTTCATCTCCTCTTAAAGATCCAACTAAGTCCTGGTAGATAGATGATACAGATTTAGAATCACGACGAACTGTTTTCTTCAGATCTGCTAACACGGCATCTGCACAGATTTTTGGTAAGTCCAGAAGATGATTATGTGTGCCCATAGGCGAACTAATAATGTCATCTCTTGTGTTTATTGTGGCTCCGCAACCGCGTTCACTACACACCCAGTGGATATTTGGTGGCTTCTGTGACTTTAATCGGAACTTAAAGTCATTGTAAACTAGATTTCTACCTCCTCTGTTATTAGGAATGAACATAACTGAAACTTGTTGACTTGCCATGAATGCGAGAACTATGTATGAGAGGGACTATGGATATGTTCCTTTTTAAACCTTTTCCATGATCCCTGTTCACCCTGACGGGCATTAACGTCCCGTATTCAACAATATGGAGATGTTCTTTTTTAAACCGCCTCCATGACCCCTGTTCACCCTGACATGTATTCACATCCCGTATTCACTAAGAAAAAAAAAAACCGACTAAAATTCTGGGTAAAAGTGAACAGTAAAAGTAATTAGCACCTCTCACTAATCTCGATCTCGGTATGTTTATTTAAGCACATCGGCATAATAATAGTTTTTCGCGTTGCGTAGTTCAGCGAAAAACTTTTGTCTGTTCGGTAACGGTAAACGTTTCCCGCGTTAGTGCGGGATTGGTCAATGTTATTCACATTGACCAATTGTGTCATTCTCGTGAGAATGATTCAGTCTGTGATAGTTTTTATAATCACTTCCAGCCAGAGCATCACTGAAGCAGGTTACATGTTAAGTTTCTGTTTTAAAAATAAATAAAAAGTAGGCATTTAAGGCGAGGTCCAAACGCTTTCCCTGAAGGTAAATTCTGCACTGGTTTTTGGACGCAGGTTTCCCGATTTTTCTGCATAAAATTATGTTTTATCTCGGGTTTTTCCTGACCGGCGTTTTTACCGTAACTGGGGTCTCATTTGTGGAGAGAAAGAAAATTAACAGAAAATAAAACAATAATTATGTAATCGCATTTTGCATCCTGAATTTTAGTAAAATGTTTGTTGTAAAATAAAATTTTGCTTCTAGCTGGCTCTGCGGCTATTGGCTGTTGAAAAAATGTATAGACCGAGACTAAACCTGCTGTAGTTTAGTAGTTGGTTGATTAGTCAGTTTGATTATTAGCTTATCTGACTATTAGACTATTGGATAATACCTGGTTATCTCGTCTTCAAATAAATCCACTGTGATGAACCACCAAGTCCATGGGTGAGCGACATCACCTGGAGTGTTTTCAGACGCTTGACTGCAGTGTCCCTGGTCCTTTGTCCATTCGCAGTGCTGAAGCAATGACATATGCTTTTTGTGAGGGGTGACATGTAGACAGCCAGTCTGGCTATGTCATCTTCCTACGATATGTGCAGAAAGAATTCTGTTATTAAAACTTTGTACTCAGAAATGTCTATTTTGTATACAATGCTCATGTCGTAAAACAAAGTATTATCTATCTAACTAGAAAATACAATTCTAGAAAATACAATTGTAAAAGGTTTATTGTATTGTCTCCTAGTTTTTACCTCAACATTTAAATTAAATTAAATTTGTGTATTTTTATGTCACGCATGAAACCCAGTAAGGCTCAAAATTTCTTATTTAACCCTTTACCCAACGAATCGCCCGCATCCGCCCGCGTGATATGCAAATTCAGCAGTTGAAAAAATATTATTTTTCAAAAAATTTCAACAAAACCATATCATGTGACCCCTCGTTGGAACGAGCTCGTCGAGCTCGTTCCAACGAGGGGTCACATGATATGGTTTTGTTGAAATTTTTTGAAAAATTAAAAAAAATGATATTTAAAATAATAAATTTTGATATCGTCTGCGTTGGGTAAAGGGTTAAAAACTGCATTTTGAAGTCATATTATAAAGGGAAATACGTTACAATAGGACATATCTGTGCCAGTACGTCTTTATCAATGACATACCAGAGTGTTTTCATATTCAAATCATTATCTACCTCAATGGTTATATAACCCATGGAATACATATTCCGATGAATTTCACTCTCGTTGTTATGTATATATTAGAGGTTTTACATGCTATAGTAGTTTCATATCCCAGTCGTTATATTGTCCAGTTGTCGCAGTTGTCTCCAATGTCGGTGGACACCAATGTCAGTGGTCACAAATGGGCTTGATGGAGAGGCATCCGAGTTAACTGGATTCGGCCGTGACGGAGTTCATCCTAAAACGAAAACACGTCGATTGTAATATCCGCCGAAAAACCCGTATGGGGATGCGTAAACATCCCTCCGAGTTACTGGAAAAAAAGGTTTGAGTAACTTAGAGATATCTGTGTGGGTTTTGAGTACATTTCTTTATTTACGTGTATAAATCGCGCGAAACGGGCATGTTATTTTGGTTTCAGCTGTAGTCACGATATAGCGGCGTCTGTTGAAAGTGATACCACCAGAGATATAAGCGGTTGGGTTAAGGTGGGTCAAAGTTCGGATGGGGGTTAGGTCGACTATGTGTGAAGTTGGGTGTGTGGATCGTTGTCGCCGAGCGGGCCGTGATTTCGTGTTGACTTGTTAACTCTTATTGGAAATCAATGAATAGGTCTTGGAACAAACTCTACAAGAAAGTACTGGACACGGTCTTTTTAGTTACAAGATAGGGCCTTATCTTGATCCCATTATCAAAGTACTGGACACGGTCTGTTTAGTTACAAGATAGGGCCTTATCTTGATCCCATTATCAAAGTACTGGACACGGTCTGTTTAGTTACAAGATAGGGCCTTATCTTGATCCCATTATCAAAGTACTGGACACGGTCTGTTTAGTTACAAGATAGGGCCTTATCTTTTGGGTAACAACTTAAATGATTGTAGATCAATGGTCAAACATAAAGTTAACTCGTTACCTTGAAGACTGGTCGTTAGATGATTAACTTACCAGCCTATCTGTTGATAAAGTTATCAGACAGATGTTTGGATACATGGAGGCGTATTGCCTTTCCATGTATTCCCCAACATATAAAAACCGCGAAAAAAATAAGTGTGTGTGTGGGGAGGGGGGGGGGGGGGGGGTGTAGAGTCTCCATTCTTTGTTAGTTGGGGGAGCCATGTTTAAAATTATAAGATAAAAAATTAAGACTGAAACTGAAATTTAAAATATAGGCTTTAAGATTTTAAAATACTGTTATTTATATGGGCGGGAGTGGGTGTGGTGGAGGGTGGAGGAGTCTCCATTCTCTGTTAGTTGAAGAAGCCATGTTTGAAATTATGAAATCAAAAATTAAACTTGAAATTGAAATTAAAAGAAGAGGCTTTAAAATCACGAGAGACTGTTATTTAGAGGGATGGGGATGCGGGATTGGAGGTAGTAAATAAAAAATTAAGAACAATTTAAAAAAAAAAAAAAATTTTATTAAAAAATTTCAAAAAAATAAAAATATTATTAATAAAATTAAAATGGTGCCTATCGCGCCTGTTGCGGGAGAATACGGACGTTCCTAGTTTGCTTACTAATTGTATTGTTATAACAACTGAGTCATCTTTCTAATTGTATTGTTATAACAACTGAGTCATCTTTCTAATTGTATTGTTATAACAACTGAGTCATCTTTCTAATTGTATTGTTATAACAACTGAGTCATCTTTCTAATTGTATTGTTATAACAACTGAGTCATCTTTCTAATTGTATTGTTATAACAACTGAGTCATCTTGTTACGACAGACAAAGATATCAAATAGATATCATGGGTTTAGTATGTTCCATTTAGTAACATGATTACCACTATTGACCCCATCATATATTTATCACTGGAGATCGATGGCATTACAATTTTCTGTAGTATTCCCGACCATCCGATCAATGGCGGATAAGCCTAGATTGCCGCCTGGAAACCTTATGAGTGCCGCTCTTTCCCCGCGCACCCCAAGAATTTGAATGATGCCGGCTTCATAGAAACTTATTAGATATATTTTGATACATTTTGTCGGCCTAAAAGAAACCTTCTCGAGGTGTGTTAGAACGTATGGATGCAGAAACGACGTACAGTGTAGAAAAAAATATCAACGCATTGTGTAGAAACGACGTACAGTGTAGAAAAAATATCAACGTATAGTGTAGAAACGACGTACAGTGTAGAAAAAATATCAACGCATAGTGTAGAAACGACGTACAGTGTAGAAAAAAATATCAACGCATAGTGTAGAAACGACGTACAGTGTAGAAAAAAATATCAACGCATAGTGTAGAAACGACGTACAGTATAGAAAAAAATATCAACGCATAGTGTAGAAACGACGTACAGTGTAAGAAAAAAATCAACGTTTGGTGTACAAATGACGCATATTGTAGAAAAAAAAATCAATGTATAGTGTAGAAATTCCTTCAACGCATAGTGTAAAAAAAATCGACGTACTGTGTAGAAACAGGTCACGTGTCAGAACGTATAGTGTAGAAACTAACGTATAGTGTAAAAACTAACGTATAGTGTAGAAACTAACGTATTGTGTAGAAACTAACATATTGTGTAGAAACTAACGTGTTCCAAAAATGATGGTAAAACACATAGGGATGAATAGTCCACCATTACGGGGTTGGGACGAATGAATTCTTGACGAATAGACCAGCCCTCCAAAAAATACTGCGTAGCAAACTATTTTTTATGCAAATACTGAACCATATTTAGAAGCTCAAGTTCGCCTAGTTCGATTAGGTTCGCCTAATCCACCCTGCGACACTCTGTTACCCAACCTCCCATTTCCCGCTTCCCTGGTTTAAACAAGTCGCCACTGCTGTAAAGATGGCAGAAAATATGAGTTTCTCATTAAAATGTTGGCCGACAGACAGGCCTAAGCTCCAATGTTAAACGGATTATATGTTGCGCTTGCCTTTTTTTTTTGGGGGGGGGGGGGGGGGGGACATGATTCGCGAAAAAATGAAGAAGGATATCTGAACGACTTTTTAATGAAACTGATGTTTTAGTATCGGCGCAAACCGACTATTTTTCCGCCTGGAAACTCAGGGTTACAGTTTACTAACATTAAATCGTTTTTATTATTTTGGAAAGATACATTTAACCTGATACCGGTACATGTACTTTTTAGCGTATATACTATTTGATTATTTAGTTGTGTGTTGTTACCGAATATTATAATGGTTGTTATCCAGTTTTTTTGTGAACCTCTTAATAATTGAGAATTGAGAAAAAATGTATATCGATACGCGGTGAGGTGGGTAAACCATTGCAAAGCGGTCCAACGGCGGCGATCTGGTGATTCCGGGGCCGCGGACCGGATGGTCAGCTCGATCCAGTACACATCCCTATAATGTACATTCATTTGAGTACTCGAACGGGATGACTGTAAGTAACAAACACGATGTTACCTTTAAAACAAATCAATATAAAAATGTGTTTTCTTTATACATAACCTCTCACGAAGTCTAATTTATTTCTACACTATACATGTACGTTACATTCGATCTACATTTTAGATTGGGACAATTCTACACTTTACGTTGATTTTTTTCCACACTGTGGGTCGTTTCTGCATTACACGTCAATTTTCTCTCCACTATACGTCGTTTCTACACTATTCGTTGATTTTGTTCTACACTATATGTCGTTTCTACATTATACGTTAATTTCCTCTACACTATATGTCGTTTCTTTATTATACGTTAATTTTGTTCTACACTATATGTCGTTTCAACACTATACGTTAATTTTGTTTCTGCACTATACGTTAATTTTTTTTTCTACTCTATACGTTGTTTTTACACTATACGTCGTTTCTACACTACACGTTGATTTCCTCTACACTACACGTCGTTTCTACACCATACCTCGTTTCTACACTATACTCTGATTTCCTCTACACCATACGTCGTTTGTACATTATATGTTGACTTCCTCTACACCATACGCCGTTTCTACACTATACGTTGATCTCCTCTACACTATACGTCGTTTCTACATTATACGTCGTTTCTACACTATACGTTGATTTCCTCTTCACTATACGTCGTTTCTACACTATACGTTAATTTTGTTTCTGCACTATACGTTAATTTTGTTTCTGCTCTATACGTTAATTTTTTTCTACACTGTACGTTGTTTCTACACTATACGTCGTTTTCTACACTATAGGTGATTTCCTCTACACTACACGTCGTTTCTACACTATACATCGTTTCTACACTATACGTTGACTTCCTCTGCACCATACGTCGTTTCTACACTATACGTTGATTTCCTCTACACCATACGTCGTTTCTACACTATACATTGATTTTCTCTACACCGTACGTCGTTTCTACACTATACGCTGATTTCCTCTACACTATACGTCGTTTCTACACTATACGTCGTTTTCTACACTATAGCTGATTTCCTCTACACCATACGTCGTTTCTACACTATACGTCGTTTCTACACTATACGTCGTTTTCTACACTATAGGTGATTTCCTCTACACCATACGTCGTTTCTACACTATACGTCGTTTCTACACTATACGTTGACTTCCTCTGCACCATACGTCGTTTCTACACTATACGTTGATTTCCTCTACACCATACGTCGTTTCTACACTATACGCTGATTTCCTCTACACCAAACATCGTTTCTACACTATACATTGATTTTCTCTGCACTATACGTCGTTTCTACACTATACGCTGATTTCCTCTACACTATACGTCGTTTCTACATTATACGTCGTTTCTACACTATACGTTGATTTCCTCTACATTATACGTCGTTTCTACACTATACGTCGTTTCTACACTATACGCTGACTTCCTCTACACCATACGCCGTTTCTACACTATACGCTGATTTCCTCTACACTATACGTTATTTTCTACACTATACTTTGTAACAAGGCGTCTGCCGTATCCCTAATTTGATCGCCACTGAGGATGACAATTAATTATTCATTCATTCGTAGGCTCGAATAAGCCAAATTCAGTTTAGGTCTGCATATTCTACAAAAACTTTAAGAGAAAGGCATGTGAGAATCTATATTTCATAAAAAAACGCATAAATACTGGAAACGTTAAACACAACTACATAGGTCTACATAGACACAACTATATAGGCCTCCATAAACACAACTACATAGGCCTCCATAGACACAACTACATAGGCCTACATAGACACAACTACATAGGCCTACATAGACAAAACTACATAGGCCTCCATAAACACAACTACATAGGCCTACATAGACACAACTACATAGGCCTACATAGACAAAACTACATAGGCCTACATAGATACAACTACATAGGCCTACATAGACAAAACTACATAGGCCTACATAGATACAACTACATAGGCCTACATAGACACAACTACATAGGCCTACATAGATACAACTACATAGGCCTACATAGACAATTATCTCATGAGTGTGGCCTGACAGCAATATTCAGCCTAATGCGACTACAATAAGTTTCAAAACAATAACAAAGATCTGTCGACCGTTCCTTCAAGGCAACGTTCGAGGCGATGTCATGCACCGAAGCGTAACGTCATTTAGGAAGCTTCTGAAAAAATAATCGTGAGGTCCTAAAAATATTATTTTTAGGAAGCTACTGAAAAAAATCATCGTGAGGACCTGAAAATATTAGCGCTCGTGAAAAATAAAACTTTCAGGTACACACTCATGAGATAATGACTGATACCGACTAAAATAGAGTAAATTTTCTTTTTATTATATGCTACGAGACATTTTATTGCAGAATATTCAGCCCAATTCGACGCCATATGCGTACGTTTCAAAATAATAACAAAGATCAGCTGATCGTTCCTTCAAGGCGACGTCAAGTGCCGAAGCGTAACGTCATTTTTGAAGCTACCGAGGGATATTTCTCGATATCATTGGAGTGATGAATATCAAAAAATATCTTCTAGATAATTTGTGATAATTCACAGGTTGTCATATAATAAACAACAATATTATTAATAATAGGCTAAATTTGAGTTAAAGGTAAAATTGTGAGATTATTACAGGGGTGTGATTGATACCAGATAAAAAATAATAAATTCATGTTTGCATGGAGGAAAGTTAACTGCAACATCCCCATATAACAGATATTCTGTACAAATAAAGCTTTAGTTGTATTTTATTTCTTTGAATTGACATGAAAATCCTCTGTCCGTCTGAAGGACCAATTTCATATAAATTTAGATAAAAAGTTTGTAGACGTCTATAATAAAACTGATATCAGATTTAAAAAAAAAACCCTGATAAATTCCCTCCCCCCCCCCCCCCCCCCCGCCCCCCTCTGTTATTAATAATATTGTTAGTCCGAGTTGAAAATAAACTTTAGGTTAAGAACACACTGAAATATGATTGCGTATAGTAGGAATCATGTTGCGTATCTTCGTTGCATTACAAAGTGAACTGAGCTATCATTTCGAAAGTTCATCATTCGATATGCATTGATATAAAAACATAGGTGTTTACATATTCGTGTTAATATACGAAAGGAAATAGGTGACTTGTGAATCGATTAACGTTTGCCTCCATACCTTGCTCCGTATTTTGATCCTCTCATAATTGTCCACTATGCTATTCCCACAAAAAAACTAAAAACTAAAAAGTAAATACAAAAAACATCATACACTTAATAACTTAACCCTTTGAACCCTGGTGGTATCTTCCATGTCTGTTCAATGGCAGCAATTAGAGGAGTCCATATTCATTATTTGGGGTAGACCAATTAATATCCAGAAGGATGCACGTTGAAAATATTGATTGGCCTACCGTCTACCCCACACATTCACCTAGAAGCCGTAATACTTAATGATACTATGACGTATAGTGTTTCTGACTGTAACAACGGCCTCTCCTTTCACAGGGTTGAATTCCTGCTTAATTTGAGTTGAGACAAAACAAACAAATATGTACACACACATTCCACTGAAGTAAAGCACGCCATACATAAGCTATAGAGGGATTTCTACTGTACACACACATTCCATAGAGGTAACGCAGGCCACACATAAGCTATAGAGAGATTTCTACTGTACACACACATTCCATAGAGGTAAAGCACGCCATACATAAGCTATAGAGGGATTTCTACTGAACACACACATTCCATAGAAGTAAAGCACGCCATACATAAGCTATAGAGGGATTTCTACTGTACACACACATTCCATAGAGTTAAAGCACGCCATAATAAGCTATAGAGGAATTTCTACTGTACACACACATTCCATAGAGGTAAAGCACGCCATACATAAGCTATAGAGAGATTTCTACTGTATACACACATTCCATAGAGGTAAAGCACGCCATACATAAGCTATAGAGGGATTTCTACTGTACACACACATTCCATAGAGGTAAAGCACGCCATACATAAGCTATAGAGGGATTTCTACTGTACACACACATTCCATAGAGGTAAAAGCACGCCATACATAAGCTATAGAGGGATTTCTACTGTACACACACATTCCATAGAGGTAAAGCACGCCATACATAAGCTATAGAGGGATTTCTACTGTACACACACATTCCATAGAGTTAAAGCACGCCATACATAACTATAGAGGGATTTCTACTGTACACACACATTCCATAGAGGTAAATCACGCCACACATAAGCTATAGAGGGATTTCTACTGTACACACACATTCCGTAGAGGTAAAGCACGCCATACATAAGCTATAGAGGTAAAGCATGTCATGTATAAGCTATATTAAATGGGATTTCTACTAAGATTGGACAACACGTTGTTATTGTCTTTAGATTATTTAAAAACAAACACACAAACTAAAGTAACTACAAACAGCAAAGGAAAACTTACTTCACTAATAAGATGGATGGAATATAGTTAATGCTGGAATTAATTTGGTAAGATTAAAAAGGTATTACCTTGGTGTTACGTGAAACAATGGCTTTACGAAGCCGAGAACTAAGGTTGACTTTCTTTCAAATTTGATTCCCAGGTCCGTAAATCCGCAGGATAAAAGAAAAAAACACCCAAATGATAAAGATGAATAAAATTAAATGAACAAGTAATTAACTGATATATATGAAGATGGGGGAAGAGGGGGGGGGGGGGGGGCTGGGTGGGTAGTTAGTGTTTTTTTTCAAATCAACAGAACAAGAGACATGTCAGATAAAATGAAATTTTAAGATTACTAGTCCAAGGGAAATAACTCTTTAATAGTGTGACTCCAAAAGGAACAATAAACTGTTTTCTTCCACTGGCGACAGTACAAATCTCTCTCCCTCTCCGAACCCCCCCCCCCCCCCTCTCGACCCCCACTCCGGACCTCATCGAGCTGATTTTGGCAAAAACAACTCTATATCCAGTTAGTTTGTCACCTCATGAAAATATTATAGGTCGTCATGAGACTTTTGCCTTTAAATTTGGTGATTCCTGTACTCCCGCCCAGTTTCGCACTGAATAAAATAAACACACTTTTACCTATCTAAACCCAATTTTTATCTTCTCTCACAGTTTTTAGAACATAGTTATCACCAAACTTTTTTTTATTTTTTCAAAACATGCACTTTAACATTTTATTCACACTTACAACCTCAGTTAATTTTCCACCAATTGGATAAATCAGGGAACTTTTATCCTCCATTAAAGTTGGAATGCAAACCACTAGAGGTGATGTTTGCACAAAAACAGCGTTTTGTAACCCAAAGAAATATGCAATAAAAAACTGTAAATATAATGAAAATGTCAATGACACTTCGCTCAACTTCACCGTGAGGGTCTGAACTAGATATCAAATTTCAGTAATACCACGTTATTCGTTCAAGTTTCTACACAAGACATCACACCAAAGCTACATATGAAATCAGAAACAGATCGGGCGAGGGATGTGGTCTGTAGAGTGTGCTAATGGAATTGTCGACAATTTTGATGCAAAATCCAAGATGGCCGCTGGTGACCACAATTTTTAACGAAATTCAGAAAATAAAATTGATAACCCCCATTTAGACATCACACCAACACTACATATAAAATCTGAAAAAAGGGTGAGAGGTGCGACCTGCATGGGACGCTAATGGAATTGTTGATCATTTATATGGACACTCCAAATTCTATAACTCCCATCTAGATATCACACCAAAGCTGCATACGAAATTTGAAAAAGATCGGGTGAAAGATGCGGTCTGTAGGGTGTGCTAATGGAATTGTTGGCAATTTATATGCCAAGTCCAAGATGGCAATTGGAGGCCATATTTTTGAACGAAATTCAGACAAAATCCGTATATGTCATGTAGACATCACACCAAAGCTACATATAAAATTTGAAAAAAATCGAATGAGCGGCACGGCCTTTAGGGTGTGCTAATGGGATTCTTGACAATATTTGTTTGCCAAAACCAAGACGGCCAATGGCGGTTATGTTTTTCAAAGAAATTCAGTTAGGTTTGATAGCTCCCATCTAGACATCACACCAAAGCTACATATGAAATTTGAAAAAGATTGGCTGAGTACGGAAGCCTATTAGCTTCACGTAGTTTTTAGTTATTAAATTGTAGCTAAAATTTAATAAATTGTACCTACAATTTAGCTAAATTGTAGTTACAATTTAATAAATTGTAGTTACAATTTAGCTAAATTGTAGTTACAATTTAATAAATGTAGTTACAATTTAGCTAAATTGTACTTACAATTTAATAAATTGTAACTACAATTTGGCTAAATTGTAGTTACAATTTAATAAATTGTAGTTACAATTTAGCTAAATTGTACTTACAATTTAATAAATTGTAACTACAATTTAGCGCCTGTACTTTTATTGGTCAAGCTAAATTGTAGCTGCAATTTAACTGGCCAATCAGGTTCGTTGTTTTGTTTTCGCTGAAAATGGCCTGGATAATCTCTTTCTTTAGATGTTTCACACATTCCGCCGGTTAAGTCAGTCACGGCAACAAAATCTAACAACAGAAATGGGAAAATAAAATCATCATTTTATTATAAATATAATTATTTTTATTTTGGTTATCATTGGGCATAAATTGAGCATTATTGGGCAACTTGGGTGTCTTTGTGTATCATTGGGGTAAAATACATGCCGTAAGAAATAGAGGGCCCTAGGTAGCGCCGATCTGCGTGGGCCTGAAGGTTCAAGTAATGTACAAGATCAACCATGTTGTGGCCCCGCGGGAGAAAGTTTGTTTAATCCAAAAGGAAAAGGAGCCATTTCCTGGCACTTGAACCTCTCAAAAACATCGTTTCACGCGATTCATGTTGCATATTTGAGAGAATGTTATCGTTTTGCACAATTCCGTGTGAAATGTGGGACCCCTTAAATTATTGAAACCCTGGGCGTTTGCCAGTCTGGCCATTCGTGAACAATTGGTGGAAAGGTTTTGTGTATGACTTTTTGTGATAACATAGAACATGTGTAGGGAGACGGGCGTGCACAATGGGCGGGGAGGTACAGTCATAATTGTACAAAGTTCAAAATGGTTGCTTTTAAAACAAAAAGTTCTGCCTTCAAGAACATTAATAAAAAATTGCATAAATTGTTTGTTTACCCTCGTGTGCCCCGCCTGCTGACCATATGCAGATATCTTGGCTTCGCCCGGCGAGTTCATGATTTTACATCTTAGTCACATACATCCCCGATTTCTAGATTCGATCCGAGCTAAAGCACTCGGTGCCAAAATCTACTTCCATGATTTGAAATTCCTTGGCTTTATTCCCTCAGCATGCAACCAGGACATTCATAAAACAACTACAAACCCCATAAGTGACGAGAAGGTTATTTTTGTTAGGCCTAATTAGTTATTTTGGTTTCATGACAATTTCAACGACCAGTGTTGTGTTATGTCGGTGACAGGTTTACGGATGGAGAAAGCCAGAGTACCCAGAAAGAACCACCTAGTAACGATGAACACCTACCAGCTACCCAACATCATAACTCCACCCTGCAGTATAGGCAGGGTTGGAGCGATTGACAACAGAAGTAAGTCGATAGCGGTTTATATACGTCCATACACAGAGTCATCGTGCCCAATTTGTGCACTGGGATGAAGTGCCTTGTCCATTATACAACGAGGGTCGCTCTTATGGCTTAACGAGCTTGAGCGCAGAGCCTCCAGCACAAAAGTCAAGCCGTCTATCAGTGATTCACCACTACCCCTAAATTGATCATAACAGTATCCTCATGGAATTAACTCAAATTGAGGATGACCTCCATGCTATCATAATTTACCAACTGAGAATGTTGGTTTTCCTTTACAAATGTTCAAGCATATTGGAGCTGAGTGTGCCTTCAAAGACTGGAATTTTTCCGGGTCGGGAAAACATCCTCAAAACGCTTACCCTCTTTGGGACGAAATTTTTCTCACTACCGGTACTATAACACCTAAATCCTGCCGGTCTGAATTTTATGATAGTGAGCCAATTTCAAGCTATTGCCCAAAAATGCCACGGCTTCCGTGTTTCCTAGGCTACACATATAACATTCCCTTTCTATCTAACACTCTTTTTAATGCCCCCCCCCCCCCCACCCCAGTTCTTGTGATTTCGATCTAACCCTAAACAACAGTGACCCCAAGCGAACCACCACGATAACGTTCGTGAGCGGGCGCCTCTTTCTTACTTAGCCAGTCAAATAAGCTTTTAGATTTAACACCCACTCTCTCATTCCCATTACAATCCTCTAAAATTCTATAAATACTCGCCGACTGATACTGTTTTAAACTCCTAATATTTGTCCCTCAAATTGACGATTTTCGACTCTTTCAAGTGTGAATGCAGGATTGAGTAGAGAGCCATGCGAATGCCACCGATTGGCCACTTAAATTGCTGCTACAATTTAGAATGACCAATGAAAGCACAGGCGCTAAATTGTAACTACAATTTATTAAATTGTAACTACAATTTAGCTAAATTGTAGTTACAATTTAATAAATTGTAGCTACAATTTAGCGCCTGTGCTTTTATTGGTCATGCTAAATTGTAGCTGCAATTTAAGTGGCTAATCAGTGGCATTCGCTCGTACCATGGCTCACTGCTCAATCCTGTATTTACACTTGAAATAGTCGAAAACCATCAATTTGAGGGGCAATTATAAGGAGTTTAAAGCAGTATCAGTCGGCGAGTTATTTTTTATAGAATTTTAAAGGATTGTAATGGGAATGAGAGGGTGGATGTTAAATCTAAAAGCTTAATTGACGGGCTAAGTAAGATAGAGGTGCCCGCTCTTGAACGTTATCGTGGTGGTTCGTTTGGGGTCACTGTTGTTCAGGGTCAGATAGAAATCACTAGAAGTGCGGGGGGGGGGGGGAGGGGGCATTAAAAAGAGTGTTAGATAGAAAGGGAATGTAATATGTGTAGCCTAGGAAACACGGAAGCCGTGGCATTTTTGGGCGATAGCTTAAAATTGGCTCACTATCATAACACTCAGACCGGCAGGATTTGGGTGTTATAGTACCGATAGTGAGAAAAAATGCGTCCCAAAGAGGGTAAGCGTTTTGAGGATGTTTTCCCGAGTCGGACAAATTTCAGTCTTTGAAGGCACACTCAGCTCCAATATGCTTGAACATTTGTAAAGAAAAACCAACATTCTCAATTGGTAAAATATGATAGCATGGAGGTCATCCTCAATTCGAGTTAATTCCATGAGGATACTGTTATGATAAATTTAGGGGTAGTGGTGAATCACTGATAGATGGCTTGACTTTTGTGCTCGAGGTTCTGAGTTCAAGCTCGTTCAGCCATAAGAGCGACCCTCATTGTATAATGGACAAGGCATTTCATGCCAGTGCACACATTGGGCACGATGACTCTTGTGTATTGAGGTAAAACACCGCTATCGACTTACTTCTGTTGTCAATCGCTCCAACCCTGCCTATGCTGCAGGGTGGAGTTATGATGTTGGGTAGCTGGTAGGTGTTCATCCTTACTAGGTGATTCTCTCTGGGTACTCTGGCTTCCTCCATCCGTAAACCTGTCACCGACATAACACAACACTGGGCGTTGAAAGTGTCATGAAACCACAATAACTAATTAGGCCTAACAAAATAACCTTCTCGTCACTTATGGGTTTGTAGTTGTTTTATGAATGTCCTGGTTGCATGCTGAGAGAATAAAGCCAAGGTATTTCAAATCAAGGGAGTAGATTTGGGCGCCGAGTGCTTTAGCTCGGATCGAATCCAGAAATCGGGGATGTATGTGAATAAGATGTAAAATCATGAACTCCCCGTGCGAAACCAAGATATCTGCATTTGGTCAGCAGTCAGGGGCGGGGCAGACGGGGATAAACAAACAATTTATGCATTTTTTTTATTAATTTTCTTGAAGGCAGAACTTGTTGAAGTTTTTGTTTTAAAAGCAACCATTTTCAACGTTGTATAATTATGACTATACCTCCCCGCCCGCTGTGCACGCGCTTCTCCCTATATATGTTCTATATTATCACCAAAAATCGTACACAAAACCTTTCCACCAATTGTTCAGGAATGGCCAGACTGACAAACGCCCAGGGCTTCACTCATTTACGGGATCCCACATTTCACACGGAATTGTGCTAAACGATAACATTCTCTGAAATATGCAACATGAATCGCGTGAAACGATGTTCTTGAGAGGTTTAAGTGCCAGGAGATGGCTCTTTTTCCTTTTGGATTAAACAAATTTTCTCCCGCAGGGCCACAACATGGTTGATCTTGTACATTACTCGAACCTGCAGGCCCACGCAGATCGGCGCTACCTAGGGCCCTCTATTTCTTACTGCATATGTTTTACCCCAATGATACACAATGACACCCAAGTTGCCAATGTTGCCCAATAATACTCAATTTATGCCCAATGATAACCAAAATAAAAATAATTATATTTATAATAAAATGATGATGATTTTATTTTCCCATTTCTGTTGTTAGATTTTGTTGCCGTGACTGACTCAATCGGCGGAATGTGTGAAACATCTCAAAGAAAGAGATTATCCAGACCATTTTCAGCGAAAACAAAACAACGAACCCGATTGGCCAGTTAAATTGCAGCTACAATTTAGCTTGACCAATAAACGTACAGGCGTTAAATTGTAGCTACAATTTATTAAATTGTAGTTACAATTTATTAAATTGTAAGTACAATTTAGCTAAATTGTAACTACAATTTATTAAATTGTAACTACAATTTAGCTAAATTGTAGTTACAGTTTATTAAATTGTAGTTACAATTTAATAACTAAAAACGACGTGAAGCTAATAGGCTTCCGTAGCTGAGTGATGTGGACTGTTGTGTGTGCTAATAGAATTGCTGACAATTTATATGCCAAATCAAAGATCGCCACCAGGGCAAGCCTGAAAATAAGCAATCTGAGACTTGCAGATGGAGGTCCCCAGAGGGTGAATTTGATGATGCTATTCCATACAGTGGGCTAGAATCTCCCACTACATCCTCTGGGTTACCTTTTCTGTTTAGACCGAAGAATTCAGACTGAGGTTCACAGAGGGTAAATTTAGTGCTGTGCAGGGTAGCATCACCAAATTCACCCTCTGGGGACCTCATTCTGCTAATGACTGTCTGCTTATTTTCAGGCTTGCACCAGCGGCTATGTTTTTCCAACAAAATTGGGAAAAATTCGATAGCTTCCATCTAGACAACATCCCAAAGCCGCACATGATATTTGAAAAAAGATCGGGTGACAGGTAAGGACTGCAGGGCGTGGAATTATTGATAACTTTTTGCCAAATTCTATTTGGCCGGCGGCAGCCTTGTTCACCTCTCAAGAAACATTCGATAGCTTCCATCCAGACATTACACCAATAGCTATGTACGAAATTTTAAAAAGATCGGGTGAGAGGTGCGACTTGTAGGGTGTGCTATTGGAATTGTTGGCAACATTTATATGCCAGATCCAAAATGGTCGCCAGCAGGCATGTTTTTCAACGAAATTCAGAAAAATTTGATAGCTCCCATATTGACATCATATCAAAGCTCCAGAGTGTCGTGGCCCCTAGTTCTTGGTCCACTAGCTTTCTGGCGTCTAGTCCCTAGATCCTACACAGTCTTCGTGAAGAACACATCAAGGGTACTAGCCGTAGTACGTGAAGCGGATTGCCACTAAACACCCGCAGAGTGGACTTTCTACCCAGACAAAACTCATTGTATAAACAAGCATAAGGATGCCAAGCAAAGTTCCAGTCAACGGACCTCCGGGTTTCACCTGGTGGTCCACTGGCTGAAACTGATTGGAATTAGTATGCATTATCGAAGTGTTTGCGTGGAAATTCCTCTTCGTGAGTGGTTTCGTTTTAATACACTCTTCTATTCATGTACTGTGTTGGACCACATTTTGCTTTGTGGTTCAAGCTCACGCACTGTGATGGCATAATGATTAAAACTCTGGAGAATATCCATACATGTAACTTTCTGGTTCTTCCCTATACCCAGTACATACTTTCAAAGATCCCGGTCACTATGCTATCCATCACTTCCATTCGCAGATGTGTTTTTTCCCTTGTAAACACTGTGGGGCAAAACACTTTCACGTGTTATTCTTTAGAAATTCCAGGCTCTTTTCAGCATCTTTCCAAAAATTAATTTTATTGTCTCTAGTGTTTGTATAGATACCCGTTAAGAACCCCTCCTTGAGAAGCTTTTACAGAGAGCTCTTACAGAGAGCTTACCAAAGATTTGTGTTAGGTACATGTATAATCTCAATGGATACCTCAACTTGTAAGAACGTATTCTGACCTAAATTAATCAAATAAATACAAAGAAACTCTGATTCTGAAGCTCTGTTAGAGAAGTGGAGTTTCAGTTTTAAAACTCAAGCATGTTCAAGCCTCCACAAACATATGCCAAAATATTAAAATTCAAGCAGAAAATATGTCCCATAATGCAACTGGGAATTTTACTTATTGAGTCTTGTATAACAGAGCTCAGTGAGATTTGTCAAATAAAGGGCTCCAAGGTGCACAATGCAATCACCTGAAAAAGGCCTATTGATTCTACAAAGTGATGTAAGAATGTTTTAATAATATTTTGTCCTCACTAATTATTTATGTTTAACTTTTTTTCCCACTGGCTGGGGCAGTGGTTTGAGAGAAGAATCACTACACAAGAGGCCCCGAGGGGACCTTAATCGCTCACTGGCCAAAGTGGTTCAAAGAAGTGTTTGGGGTCACATTCAGTTAGACATGGTTCATCAACACTACAAATGAATGAAGCCATGCAAAGGCAAATTTTATGGAAATGGATCTGAACAAACCTGAACCTAACATGCTCCCCTGCCCCCCCCCCCCCCCCCCAAACCTGCCTATAGAGAGCCCAAATAATAAGCTAGGGACTCAAATTTAACAAACTTGAATCTGATCCCTCGTGAGATGTTACAAATGTATATACCAAATATGAAAGAATTCTAACTGGTGGATCTGAACAAGGAGGTTTTTAAAGAAATGTTCTCACATTGCATTAAGTTAGACTTTGGGCTCAAAAAGGGAGCCAAAATATAAACCCAGGGACCTGATTTGAACAAACTTGAATCTGACCCGCCTAGAGATGTTGTATACCAAATATGAAATGATTCTGATTGGTGGATCTGTGAAGAAGATTTTTAAAGGAAATTTCCTCATATTGCACTAAGTTAAAATTCGGGCTCCCATAGAAAGCCAAATATCAACCAATAGACCAGATCTGAACAAACTTGAATCAGACCCTCCTAGAGACGTTGTGTACCAAATATGAAAACATTCTGATTACAGGGTCTAAAGAAGAGGATTTTAAAAAAAAATTTCCTATATTGCACTAAGTTGATATTCGGGCTCCCATAAGAAGCCCAAAAATTTACCCAGGTAAGCAATTTGAACAAACCTGAAACTGACCCACCTCAAGATGTTGTATACCAAATATGAAAGCATTCTGACTGGTGGATCTGAAGAAGATTTTTAAAGAAATTTCGTCATATTTCACTAAGTTAAAATTCAGGCTCTCATAGGGAGCCCAAATATAAACCCAGGGACTCGATTTGAAGAAACTTGATTCTGACCAGATACCCCCCCCCCCCCCCCAACGCTCATCCCCCCACCCCCTATAGATGTTGTATACCAAACATGAAAGGATTCTGACTGGTGGAGCTGAAGAAGAAGATTTTTAAAGAAATTTCCTCAAATTGTATGAAGTTAAATTTTGGGCTTCAGGAGAGAGCCCAAATACTAACTCAGGGACCCGACTTGTACACACGTGAATCTAACCCCCCTATAGATGTTGTATACCAAATATGAAAGGATTCTAAATGGTGGATCTGAAGAAGAAGATTTTCAAAGACATTTCCTCAAATTGCACGAAGTTAAATTTGGGGCTCCAATAGAGAGCCCAAATACTCACTCAGGGACCCGATTTGTACAAACTTCAATCTGACCCCCCTATAGATGTTGTATACCAAATATGAAAGCATTCTGACTGGTGGATCTGAAGAAGAAGATTTTTAAAGAAATTTCCTCATATTTCACCAAGTTAAAATTCGGGCTCCTATAGGGAGCCCAATTATTAACCCTGAGACTCGATTTGAACAAAATTGAATCTGATCCCAATAGAGATGTTATATACCAAATATCAAAAGATTCTAAATGATGGTTCTGGAGAAGAAGATCTTTTTAATTTTAAAAAAAAAATTATGGGTGCTATCAGAGTAGTGCCCCTTGTGGTGCCTACCCCGGTGGACGCGGAAAGGTTATTTGTACAAGCTTGAGTTGAGATATGATAAGGAACGTGCACACCAAATTTGGTTCAATTTGGTCCAGTAGTTTGGGAGGAAAGTCGATAATGTAAAGTTCACGACGGACGCCGACGACGACGGCGACGCCGGACGGCAAGTGATAAGTTAAGCTCCCTTCGGTTAGCTAAAAACATCGAAGTGTTCCCATCAGAACATTTTGTTATTAGAAATACTTCATGTGAAAAGAAAATTACCAATGTCCACAAAGTATTGTGTAATAAAGGTGAAAAAGTTAAAATGACTGAAGGTCTGAGTGGTGGGAACTAGTTTGAACAAACTTGAATGATGAATCTAACCCCAGTGAGGATGCTACATTCCACTGTATATGGACGGAAATGTACTCAAAAATGTTCAATTTATGCTAGAGTCGAGGGGGAAACGTATGACGGTAAGTTGCTTAATTTCATGGCTTTTAAAATTAGCCATTTTCATCGGTAAACTAATGTTATCGCCGGCTGTTCCGACTGTTTTAGGTGTCGGTATAAATAGTTTGTTTATTGACATAGTTTCGAAAAGTTAAGGGCCCAATATTCAATGGAAGGGGCGTATTTCTGGCTAGTTTTACTTCCAAAACCCTGTTTAAATTCTGAAAGGGTTCAACAAAATTTGTTTGTACGGGTGCAACATAAAAAAAAGTGTTTTTGTCTGTACACGTGATCGTTGCACAAGCTTTTATTTACGTTTACGTTATAATGACCCTCATAGGCCGACATCCCGATCACAAAGATAGCCAGTAGCCAGTGCCAAAGATTATTTGCGTGTACAGAGGACGGACGGACGGACGACAAGGGGCAAATTGCCATAACAATAGTTATCCTGAGTGAAATCCAGGTGAGCAAAAACAATGTAACAATTTTCGATTAGAATGGGACTTACTTTTGGTCCCTGTCATCACACAAAAACATTCCATTCAGTATTGTCGTGTGACCATTTCAATTTATTCCAATATGACTTACTAGCGTTATAATAATGTTAACTGACGTACAATGGTCACGATGTGCAACACATATCACCCTATGATAGTGATAATAGCGTATACGTAAACGTCAATAAAAGCTCGTGATTCCATAATCTGTACAGATAGAAACACTTTTTAAGTTGCGCCGGTACAAACAAATTTTGTTGACCCCCAGACAGAATTGAAATAGGGTCAGGGCTTCCATTTGTCTATTATGCGACTCTTTGTTTGGTTTAAATGACGACTGTGTGTTAACTATCTCACTAAAGTATCTACAGTATGTGGCGAGTGGATTATAACTAAATCACCCATGGAGTGGGGTTAACACCCAAGCTATAACTTTCGAATTTTGTACATATCGACAAAAACATAAGTAATGTTTCAGCCAATAGACCTACGGGTTTAACCCGGAGGTCCATTGGTTGAAACTTTGCTTGTACTGGTTATGCTTTGCAACAAATTTGCAATTATTGCTTGGTTGGAATCTCCACGATTTAGTGATAATACACTCTCCACGTACTGTACCTTCTTCTCGGAAATACGCTTTCATTGAAAATTGAGCACTTTACTTTTCGAAACGGTGTCAGTAAAAAAAAAAAAAATTAATAATTTAACTCACATTAGAACAGTGGCGTAGGAACCGGGAGGGGGGGGGGGGGGTAAGGGAGATATTTCCCCCACCCCCACAAATTTGTCAAAAGTAGGCTTTACTGGGCTGGGTTGGTGGTTTCTCTAACGGGATGCCCACTGGTTACCATATTCCGACATTGCTGTTTCTGATTACTGGATTGAGTGGGTTTCATGTGGGCTTAAAACTGACAGTCGTGTTTTCGCCTAATTGTGGAAAGCGATGTTAAACTCCAACCAACCACAGGGTAATTGATTGCATGTTCACTATTCCTGTCTTTCTGCTCGGAAATCACGCTGAATTGATCAGAGAGCTGACGTATTTCCTTATTGACGATGTATTTGCTCAGAATCATCCAGAATGCATATTTCTACATCTTAAATTAAAAAAAAATTCCCCGGACCCCCACCAACGAGACAGGGAGGTACCCCCTCTCGCCTCTTCGCAGTTTGGATGACGCTTCGCGTCATAGGAATATACTATTTATTTGCTCAGAATCAACCAGAATGCATGTTTTTGCATCTTAAATTCGAAAATTTTCCCGGACCCCCACCAACGAGACGGAGGATATCCCCTCTCGTGTTCACCCCCACTTGCCGCTTACTACGCCCCTGGATTAGAATTATGAACGTATCACTGAATGTATAACATGCACCTGCATATGTTGATGTGCAAACGTTTTGAGCACTTCGTTTGGCAGCTTAGAAGACCACGACAACTGTTGGCGTAACGATAAAAAAAATGATAATGAATCCACCATAAGGCCTGACTGTTTTTTAGCATGACGGAATACGGACACGGCCTGCAGGTGAGCCTGGCGTGAGAACCGTCCCCAAATGTTATGAGGTTCTATTGGGATTTTTGAAACAGTTTTGTTAAAAAAACAACTTTTCCCGTTTAAAAAAATCAAGAGGTTTTTGCTTCAAAAGCTACCAGAATGCTTCCTTTGATTGCCCTTTTCAAAACATTCAATGAGCTCTGTCAAATAAGATATAATTTATTAAATTTTCATTTGCACTGTGGGTAAAATTTGCTGATGAAAACTTTGGTATTTTGATAACAGTGTGCAGAGAGTTAACCACCTTTTTGAACAGCTACATGGAACCACAAAATGAAGACAAAGTCAAGTTTAGTCAATCATTTATGCCCATGTTGCCCATTTTAGAGGACTTTTGCCTCCAAAATTGGGGTCTATTTTACCAGTAAAACAAAGCCTGTTTACCACAGTAAACAAGCACTGCTTCATTTCCCAGGGTTCCCACTGTGTAGCTAATCGTATATACTGATAGTTCTCGCTTCAGAGAAATAAACACAATGCATTAGTTATGGAGTCTTCATATACCTGTAAAGTATGATTTGTATAACACAGTTCCACTTTCCAATCTATTTTCCCAATGGGAATTCATTTTGGAAGGAAATTCAAACATTAACTGTAACTAATACTTTTCCACAGTTTAAACTTAACAGTTTTTTTTATTTATTTTTTTTTAACTTTTCACTTTTCGCAATGATTTGCAAATTTATTTATTTATTGGGGTTTCATCACTCTTTTGACTGCCAGGGTCACCTCATGTCGAAGACGGTTTGCAAAAGTTGTCATCATCGCAAAGACGTCAGAATATGGATTAACGTTATAAGATACATTATCCCACCAATCCCCTTAACTCAGTTGGAATCTGTACAATGTTCTTGGAACATCCGAACCAATTTTAGGCCACACAAAGTAGATCTTCTGTTTCTCAGGCCATTATTTATAAAATTGCATGCGGGCGAGCGGTTTTTTATTTTATTTTTTATTTCAGTAATTAATTCTTTGCCATCAAATGTTCATGTTCTTGGTTCAAGTTTTAGGCCTCATAATCGACAGAATAGCATGGGTGGTGGTGTATTTCATCCCTTGAGTGCAAGAAAGCTTTGCAATGCTTTACAAAGCCTTCTTGCACTCAAGGGACAAATTCATAAATTTTTTCAACTTGGGTAAAATACCAGACATGAACCATTTAATTTTTATTTTTTTTAAGTTTAAATTGGTTGTAAAAAGAGAGCATGCGGCAGCCAAAAGGACCATGTGGGAGGGCCTGAGAAACAGATTTTTTATTTTTTTAGGCCTTATAACAAGTTTGATTAAACTAAATTTTATCATACGAAATGGGACACCAAGCAAACAAAACTCCAACAATACACAGACTTAAAAATAACTTTATTTGAACACATAATGCATAAAGAATCTGATTTTTGATTTATAAAATGTGAGCTATACATGTAAGGTACTATTGACGAGTTAAGAAGCACCATCAAAGTTTAATCTATGGCCTTTTTTCTTGGGGTGAGGTTGAAGTAAAATTTCTGCTACATTGTCAAATTGCGAAATGGGAGGTGAAATTCTGCATTGAACTAACCATGTTTTATCCATCCTACCATATATTGGGGAGTGTACATGGACTCAGTCATTACAGCACTGGACTTCACATTGAAAGGTACATGGTTCGATCCCCACCAGGAGTAACTACCTTGTGTCCTTAATAAGGGCCTCAATCCTGACTGCTTATGCGGGGCACGTTGCCTCTGTGTACTAAGGCATGCTGAACATGGATGGTGTACTTGTCTTCAGTTAATGCTAACTCTGCTTGTGTGGAGTTAGTATGTTGGGGAGCTAACAGCCGCTTGCCATTGCTAAGCTCAGTGGCTCTTTCCGGGTACTCTGGCTTCCTCCACCCGTAAAACTGTTATGGTCATGATTAGGCATTGTGCAGAAATATGTGACCTTAAACACCAATATATAAATAAATACTGAAGTGACTTAAGCTGATATTTCATGATTTCAAATTGATTTTTTCCAACAGAGTTCCTGCAGGCGAGGACTGATAAAATTCATAACCTGTTTCAAGATCTGCCCTCACGCCTTCCAACTAGGACCCTCCTTCAAGGAAAGTGGGAAGAGGGGGTAATGACTGGAGGGTCCCAGACAGAACTATGCCTTCATTAAAACTATATACATGTAGTTATGATTACATGTTTTGTTGACATTTTTATTTCAGGAGTATTCAAGGGTTTTTAAGGCCTCCTGGCACATTTTCCAAGATTTCAAGGCCTTGAATTTCCCTTAGTCAAATTCAAGACCATTTCTTGAACCCAAGGCTCCACAGGAAACCTTGTATATTTCAAGGTATTTGAACCCAAGGCTCCACAGCAAACCCTGTATATCTCAAGGTATTTGAACCCAAGGCTCCACAGCAAACCCTGTATATCTCAAGGTATTTGAACCCAAGGCTCCACAGGAAACCCTGTATATCTCAAGGTATTTGAACCCAAGTCTCCACAGGAAACCCTGTATATCTCAAGGTATTTGAACCCAAGGCTCCACAGCAAACCCTGTATATCTCAAGGTATTTGAACCCAAGGCTCCACAGGAAACCCTGTATATCTCAAGGTATTTGAACCCAGGTCTCCACAGGAAACCCTGTATATCTCCAGGTATTTGAACCCAAGGCTCCACAGGAAACCCTGTATATCTCAAGGTATTTGAACCCAAGGCTCCACAGCAAACACTGTATATCTCAAGGTATTTTCAGGAATTCCAGAAGATGTGGGAACACTACTTTTATCACTTTAGTCGAGAACTCATATTCGGCAGATGATTTAAACATCCATTACAATAAGTTATCTTTCTTCACTGTTTTATAATTTTTTTCCACTTTTAAATTGTTGTTGTCATTTGGGGTTTAAGATACCTTTCAGCACCAATGAATATACCGAAACCACTACAAAGGTAATCATGAGCAGTACAAACATTATTTCGTTTTCTGTGGTCAATAAAATGAAAGTGTCAAGGACACTGTAGCTCAACTTGTTTAAGACATGTATATGTATAGGGGGTAAATATAAACATCACAGGAAGAGGTGTTCCTGAAGGTACCAGCAAATGTCTTAGTGTAGGAGAGACAGTTGACTACAAGTAGCTGGGGGTAAATATAAACATCACAGGAAGAGGTGTTCCTGAAGGTACCAGCAAATGTCTTAGTGTAGGAGAGACAGTTGACTACAAGTAGCTGGGGGTAAATATAAACATCACAGGAAGAGGCATCTACCAAAACCACACAAATAAATTGATTCTGAAGGCAGGGGTGACGGAATGATTTTCAAAGTGGGGGGCTGGATGGGGCAATGGATGGTGGTCGGTATGATGGACGACCATGGTTAGGCCGGTCGTACAAAAATTTTAAATTCGCAACGACCAAAGCTGATAAATAGACCTCACCTGCATGCTTTACCAGACGTTAACAGCAATTATACTGTCTGTGGATTATCTTGTCTGGGGATGGATTTGGTACTTGTATGTCTCTAAGATTACGATCTACTTCAGTTAACCGATTTTTTAAGAGACTGTATACATTTTAGCATTTGCTGCCACTTACTGCAAAAATTGATCTGAAATCCATCAAAACTGAACCAGTACGAGAGAAACATAGCTGGCGAAAATATGGGGGAAGCTCTGGATCCGCTCCTTGTTTCACCAGTTACTGGTTGTGTTAAAATATATGCATATAAAAAAACATGGCCCGGCAAAAAAAGTGGAGGGGCTGAACCCCCCAGCTCACAGCCCCCCCCCCCCCCCCCCAGTTCCACTGCCCCTTGAAGGGGAGGCGAATCCTCAACTAAATGAACCTTATAGGGAGAAACAGTTTCAATAAGGTTTTCGTGAGGAAAAGCACTGGTGGGTCTGCCAAGTATGACATATGGTACGGAAGTGGTACCCTTAAATCAGACGGCTGTAAATAGCTGGGAAATCCTGCAGAACGATGCAGGCCGATGGATAACGGGGACGAGTAATGCCGCAGCACTAGAAGCAATCAGGGTTGAGCTTGGGTGGATGAGGATCAAGGACAGGACAGACTTATTGAAACTCGGGTATCTTAATTATTTGGTAAATCTCCCCGACAGTCGATGGTGTAAAGTATGTTCCTGAAAATTTTCAACTCAAATATCAAGACAGGGTGAATGGTCCAAGTGAGGGTGCTAGTAGAGAACTACTAATTGGAGATCTCGGACCTAGACGTTGGGGCAAACCAGGGTAAAAAAAATCGTCAGAGAAAGGTAACCTTAATTAGCAAGAGGGGTCAAATCAAAGAGGTCTTTGGGTGGCCTGCATGATAAAGAGAAGCCTGGTTTTAAAGAGTACCTTGATGGCACCTTCGGGGGATTACTGTTGTTCAAGCTGAGGTCGCGGTCTCTGGAGCTGAGGGACATAATGTGGAAAAACAGTGAAAAGGAGTGCCCGATGTGTAATTTGGGAGTGGTAGAGACTCTGGAACACTTTCTTCTAGAATGCCCAAAATACCAGTCAAAAATAATAAGATTCACTGGGAGTATAATGGGGACGTGGGATGGGAGAATGAAGGACATGTGCTTAGTGGGAGACTCAAAGAAGAGGGTTAATATGCTAATCAGAGAGGTTGGGAAGAATGGGGCAAGGGATGCCATCAAGCAGTTCGTCTCCGAGTGTTGGGAGGGGAGAAGAAGGGTGGGAATAGGGAGGCAGTTGGGAGTACAGGGGTAACCAAGGCCTTCTCATCCAGGAACCAAGACAAATCAGCGGTCGGCCAAAGTGTTATTATTATTATGCAGATACAGATTTGTATTGAAGGCCCCTTATACATGATGCATTCAGGAAATTATGGACCTGGAGTTGGTAACTCAGTTTTGTTTTTTGTTTTTTCTTTGTGTGTGTGTGTGTGGGGGGGGGGGTATAACAAACCCCATATCTACAACTCTATATACATGGAACTTCAGGACTTCTCCTGATGTGGCTAGTGATGTGAGGAACATTCTTACCGAATTCAAAGCATACAGTAAAAAAAACTAAGACTACATATAATTATCTGCAAAGATTCCCCCAAACTGGAATTTCTTTGAACTATCTCAGTAGTATGTCTCGTATGTTTCACCTCACAGTTGGGGGGATCTCATGTGACGTCATAGTCATGTGACCCAGTGCTGCCATGTTGTGTTGTCATGGTAACATGCATGAGCGGCCATCTTGTGACGTCATCTCCATAGTGATACGTGGTGTGAGTGCGCGTACGCAGCTTGTGTTGTTAGGGTGATACGCGCTTCCATTGTCCATTTTGTATCCTGGAGGCCGCCATCTTGGTTCGTATGGTAACACGTGATTGCTATGTTACCCAATTTTTCTGTAATAAGATGGGGTATGTTTGGAGGGTGTGTTCGATTGTAGAAGTGTAAATCTAATTACCACAAACAACCCGACAATCCTTCCAAATCACCAAAATCCACCCAACTTTTACTATTTCGAATTCTTTCAGTATTCTCTGCTTCTATCTATAGATGTAATAGTTTATGTCTACCTAAAATGGGGGCACGGTGGCTCAGTTGGTAGAGGTGCAGGCTGCAAGTCGAGAGGTCCTCGGTTCGAATCTCACCTGCGGCAACCGAGTTGTGTCCTTGGGCAAGACACTTCACCCCGATTGCCTACATGGGGGCATGATGACGCTGTGTACTGAGGCGTACTGCACGTCGATGGTGCGCATGTCTTCAACCAATCTAACCCTGCCTGTGCTGCGGTGCAGAGTTCAGAGTTACAATGTTGGAGAGCTGACAGCTGCTCGTCGTTGCTCGGTGGTTCTCTCCGGGTACTCCGGCTTCCTCCACTCGTAAAACTGTCACAGTCACGATTAGCCATTGTGCATACGTATGTGACCTTAAACACCAATAAATAAATAAATGTCTACCTAGCCATGTTCCTTTGTTCTGGAGTATACTCCAGTAGCATAGAAGAGCCTATTAGTTGGAACAGTTTTGCTTATTATTACTATATTTAGCAATTTCTGGTCTATTCTTGTTAGTTCTGATCCTATTCCGTGTACTCTTGTAGTTTCCTTTATCTAGATCATTTATAACCAATCAGATTGCTTGATTTCTCATAATCTGTATGCAGAGTTATCTCCCCTGTGTAAAATAAAAGCCTATATCCAATGGCCATATCCCATGGAATCCCTTTTTTGGGAAACACCCGTGGCTATGGAATCCCTTTTTTGTCGTATGAGGCCATGAGGGCTATGTAAAAGCCCTCATTGAGTCCTCATTTATTATCCCTCATAGCCTCATTGAATTTTGAGGTTATGAGGACCATTAAAAATCCCTCAATGAGGTATAATTTACTACGACTCTTAGCCTCGTTTCAGTATTTGAGGATACCTATGACATGGCTACGTATCAGTTGAGGATACCTTTTGAGGATACCTTTTGAGGATACTAAATTGAGGATACCTATGGCCTGGTATTGTTGGAGGATACCTGTTGTAGAAACCAGGATTCCGTTTCCATATTGTCGCCAAAGCTCCAAGACCACTACAGGTCTATGGTCTATCTGTCTTATCATTAGCTTCTAAAGGTATCCTCGATAGGTATCCTCGAATAATACAATACCAGGCCATAGGTATCCTCAAATACTGAAATGAGGCTAAGAGTCATAGTAAATTATACCTCATTGAGGGATTTTTAATGGTCCTCATAACCTCAAAATTCAATGAGGCTATGAGGGATAATAAATGAGGCCTCACTGAGGGCTTTTACATAGCCCTCATGGCCTCATACGACAAAAAAGGGATTCTCCTAAACGTATCATCGATATGTATCCTCAAATAATACAATACCAGGCAATAGGTATCCTCAAATACTGAAATGAGGCTAAGAGTCATAGTAAATTATACCTCATTGAGGGATTTTTAATGGTCCTCATAACCTCAAAATTCAATGAGGCTATGAGGGATAATAAATGAGGACACATTGAGGGCTTTTACATAGCCCGCATGCCCTCATACGACAAAAAAGGGATTCCACAGCCACGGGTGTTTCCCAAAAGTTAAAATATTTATAGTAATTTATATATTTTTTATACTTACCAATGACCCAGACATAGCTGGTGCTAACTCTTAAAATATAGGGCCAAACACAAATTTTGCCCCCCAATCCCCAAAATTTGCATCCAAAATCAAAGAAAACATGTCCTGAAAGGCCCTCCACACTTCGCCCCCACTGCGCATGCGCAGTGTCAAGGACGTTCCGAAATTGGCGCCATTAATCATTCTAATAACCAGTGCCTGGTAAGCGCTATGTACTCAGCGGGGAGGCAAGAGTTCCCAACTCCTGGGAGGGCCATCCCCGTCTGGGTCATTGGTAAGTATAAAAAATATATAAATTACTATAAATTTTTTAACATTTTTATACTGTACCAATGACCCAGACATAGCTGAATAGTAAAAAGGCTGGAGGGCCAAGGACATAGAGCAAAATGGAATACGCTCAATAAAATAAAATAGAGTCATCCCCTGAAGGGAAAAAGAAGTAATAGGCCTTACATGTATCTTTCTTATTTATGATAAATTAGAAAGATACAACACCTTCCAAAATTGAGCTTCATACATCCATGTACTCTATTAATATCCAATATAATCCTTATACTAATAATTTTTAAAGTAAGCCAATAAATAAAGTAAGTCTAGAGAATAGAGACTCTTATACTCCAAAAAGTGTCTGAGGATTGCATAATCATGTCCGTTGACATATGCAATATTCAAAAGCTATACTTTAAAAACTAAGACTTGAATGAATTTTAAAAACCTAAACTTCTCACTAAACAACCATCCCAATAACAGCTCAGAATTACTAACTCCGGAGGAGGTATCCCCTTGTTTTCATAATAAAACAGGTGACCCAAGGGAACACCCTCCCCCCCCCCCCCCCCCCCCCCTTTTTCTTGCCCTGGGTCAAATAGCCCAGAGCGAAGCCGAACGGAGACACTGCCGAAACAGACAGCCTACCTAGCTATAGTAGCAACTGTTAAGTGAATGACATTCTGAGCAGTAGATAATAGACCTAACAATAGAGGCCTCCAGAAATGGACTCGATATTTCTGAGATAAAATTCATGAATGTGAATGGCTGAACGCAATGAGCAGCCTTCAAAAATCTATAATAGCGACACTATTAATGTAAGCCCAAGAAGTAGAAGAACACTTACTTCATGAGCCGAAATCTTAAGCACAACTGCTAAGTCAATGATATACCATAAGCAGTACCGATAGTTAATAGAATCTATTAACAATAAAATGGAGCGTAACGTCCTTCTACTAGACATCAAAGACAGAAGAAGTTTACGCCCATAGTAATAAACAGATATCTGTTTATAAATACATAAACTGTACCCGGAAAGAGTAGAGGCCTATGCCCATACGAAGATGGAAGGACCTTAAAATAATAGGTTCCGGATAATAGGAGCCTAACTCTTATGCAACAATCCAACCTAAATAGTAACGGAAGTAGTGATTCCGAAACTACGAAAGTGAAAATCATCCATCGATAGTGCATGAAACTCACTGACTCTACAGTAAAAGAGAAACCAACAGAATTACTGTCTAAAAGGTCAGAATTTGAAAACTACTGTTTCCAGAGGCTCAAATGATTACTTAGCTAAATAAGAACCGAAGTTAAAATCCATATAGGAATTTAATCTAAAGATTCTAAGTCTATTTATCAAAAAGTTACTAACTGACTTAGATAAAGAGACAAAAGACTCAATTGTAAACTATCGTAGAGTGCATAGGTATGAGGTAACATAAACCTATAACCTAAATAATAACAGGCTGCAGTAGATCTTGTGAAACAAGTATACTAAAAAATAGCAATGAGTAGTATGGAGGGATCCACAATATGAACAAAATGATCCCTACACCACGACGGAAGAGCCTCTACTTTATCCGCATAGAATAGCGAAGAAGAGGATCTCCTATAGTAAGAAATCGCGTCCAAAGCTCGTCCAGTACAGTGCTTACAATGCAATACGGACCACACAACGGAATACATGAAGGTTGCGACCTTGCGGGTTGTGATAAAGATGACACGATTTACCCAGTGAAAAAAGATCCTCACATAGAGGAAGATTTCACGTTAAGACCCACAGTAGACAAGAGAGTAAATTACCCATGATCTCTGTGAAGATAGAAATGCTATCAACAGAAATGTATTGTGGTTGTTTATCTTAGCAATACCTGCTGAAACAACAGCGCCGGAGGATACGCGTATCCTATCATTCCGTCCTATAGATCAATAGAGCGTTAACAACATTAGCTCAGAGATCTGGACAAGCCAACACATACGTCTGCAATTGATTAGCAAGCTGTGTCATAAATAAATCATCATTGGGCGCTCCCATAGATAGCAAATCTGATTGAATACTTGTTTGTTGAGAGTCCATTCTGACAGCAACAAGCGACCCGTAAGAGAACGGGAGTCCGATAAAACAATCAGACGACCCGGAATATGACGGACCAAAACTGAACTTGGTGTACTATAACCAACAGACGGATTCTTTCCATTAAATTGAATAACGGAAACGAAAGAGTGCCTCTCTGGTTCCGGAGATACGCCACTACTGTCGAATTAAAGGACAGGAATTTGGGCATGCGTTTCTGAATAATGTTCATGCAATGACATAAAGCAAGCCTAAAAAACATTATTCCGCGGAAGAAAACTGATTGCTAAGAGACTGCGGAACCCAAAGACCCTGGCACTTCGAATCCGTGGGGATCAGTATTATATCCCAATCTGTTTGACTGGCAACCGTCATAACAGCCACACTCGGGTCCGGCAACTGCGGTGGCACTCTCTGAGTCAACCACCGAATGTTTGCCCCAGTCTGAATCTCTTGTAACACTAGATAGACAAGAGAACGTGTAAATCGAGCAATTCATGGATTGCCGAAAAGTTGCTGTCGAAGAGAAGCTCCTCCGAGAACGAAGCGATTCTGAGAGAGTTCTTAACCTTACTATCCACGCGTGTGGATGTAGCTAGGGCTGCGTCACGTCTAACCAACTCCAATCAGCCACTGAAGGGCGGAGTTATACGTGAACAAACCACTGCCCTCAAAAGAAATTACATTGAGAATAATATCCCGTAAATCTTTTCTTGAAGACGTAATGATAACGCCTCAGTAAGGCGGATTACGTATGATAAAGCGTCTAAGTTAAGTCTACTATACATCATGTCGTTCCCAACATTGAAATTGGAAAAGACATAAACGGCGAAAAAGAATATATGCAGTCTTTAATCACACCGTCTAAACACATATGAACTCTCGGTATGCCCTGCTCTGCCAAAATAAACTATTCGTATAAATGATAAAATGGCAGAAATGAGCAACGCGGACAAGAAACTAAACTATCATGCTTGGTAGCAGGCTTGTATATATATATATATAGCGTCGAAAAATAAAACACATGTTATAATGACAATATTGGACTGCGTCGGTAAGTCAGGGACAATGTCCCTGAACCGATCGAAAAATCCGAGTCCAATGACGCTATAAGTCTCTTATCCAAGATCGCAGCAATGAAGTCCGAAATAACAATCACTGGAAGATAATGCCAGAAGACATGAAAGGCATCTTCCGATACTACTAAAGGGAAAACTCGAAATCTTTCGAATCCCTTTCGCCATCCTGTCGGACCCTATAAAGCGTTCGGTCGTCCGTACCTGATGCAACCGCGGACCGCACCGACCCAGCGCCGTCGGATAATTCCTGATTCGACCGAGAAACAGTCAATTGCTGGGATGCTGCGAAACAACTGTGCTAACTCGGATAGCACGTCCGTCACTGAGGCCTGAGGAGAAGCGGTCTTACGATGCATTGCCGCTGGAAGCTCCGTGATCGTTACCCCGTGCATACTACCAATATGCGAGCGAACGGAGTGTATAGGCCTCGTGTCCCTTGGCTACCGGATGGCGCGACCTATTCGCCGTGGAATCACTGAATGCCGAAACTGATCGGATACTCGAGATCACGTAGCCAATGTGCGGTCGTGTGCCCTGCTGTGAGGATGTGGAAGCATCAAGGACAGTCTCTCGGACTGTCAATATAACGGAGCGTCCCGACCGACGGACATATGCTCCGAATGTAAAATATCTGAACCACAACATGCGGTCCCCTATGTTGTTGGACGAGAGAGGGACCTCTCTCGCTCACAGCCCGGACGGACCTGGACAAGCCAGGAACCGGACTAACAGGCTTCCTCCGATCTGTCCTCAATCTGCCGTCACTGGGTGAGTACTAAAGTAATTAAAGTGCTCGCATCACCCAAATCTCCTTCCTAGACCGCAACGGACGAACCCGGCAGCCGAACCATTCAATGAATGTACGCTACACCGGGTGAGCTAGCGAATGTCACTCCGTAGGCAATAAACATATTCCATCAGCACTTATTGCCGCTAGCTCTTCATTAAGAGGCACACTTTTGAAAGACATCTCCATAACTCTTCGAACAAGAAACCAGAAATGCTTGGTTAGCAAGCATAAAATAATAATATATATAGCGTCGTTCAATAATTTGAAAGTTTGTGTGACATTAATGGACTATGTCGGAACTGAGGGACGATGTCCCTGAACCGAACCAAAAATTTCTAAGTCCACCGACGCTATCAGTTTCTTATCCAGCATCGCAGCATTCTGGTCCGACGAAAGAAGCTGTAGAAGACCAAGTCAGATGACATACACAACAGCATATGTTGTTTCGAAAGGGAAAGCTCGAAATCCTCCGAATCCCTTTCGGTATCCCGTCGGACCGGATGAAACTTTCGGACGTCCGTACCCGCTTCCGCGGAGCGTCCCGACCCAGCATCGTCGGATAAAATATATGCGACAGATTCAGTTGATGCTGGGATGCTGCGATAAACTGTGCTATTAAGGAAAGCACGTCCGTTCCCGAGGCCTGTGCAGTAGCGGTCTTACGATGCATTGCCGCCGGAAGCTCCGTGTACGTTGACTCCCGCACACTTCCTATGCGAACGTCCGGAGTCTGCAGGCCTCGTGTCCCTGGCTACCGGATGGTGTGACCTGGTCGCCGAAGAATCCTTGATCGGCGAAGCTGGTAATATATCGGCGGTCACGCAGCCAAGGTGCGGTCGTGTGCGCTGACGAGAAGAGGAAGCCTTAGCAGTCTCCGCGGACTGCCTATACAACGGAGCGTCCCGAGCGACGGACGTATGCTCCGCTTGCGACACATTTTGTACCACAACATCTGGGGCCAGATGTTGTTGAACGAGAGAGGGGCCTCTCTCGCTTGCCGTCCGGATGGACCGGAACGAGCTATGAACCGGACTAAAAGGCTTCCTCCGTTCTCCCTCCGATCCGCCGTCACTGGGTGTGCATTAAGATAATTTATAGTGCTCGCATCACCCCAAAATTCCTTCTAGACCGCAACGGACGAACCCGGCTGCCGAACCATTCGGTGAATGGACGCTACACCGGGCGAGCTAGCGGACGTCAAAGGCCGTCGAACCTACTAGGGTCCTCTTAGGCAATTGGCGTATTTACATGAGCACTTTTCCGCTAGCCCTTCATTAATTGTGACGACGGAGGCACACTGTTGGAAGACATCACGGATACATCACCCTAATCTTGATCGTCTGAAATAGAAATTGATAAAGTAGAGTGACCCTGCGGGGAAAGGACCGGAGTGTCCAAATCCCCAATAACATACCGTGACATACGCTTCCCATATTGTCATCGAAATCATACGATACAGAACAGGAGTTAATGCGAGTACACTGACCACATATAGAATGATAATAAAGTCAGAGGAAGACTTCCTCTTAAAACAATTGATCAATATCCTTTCAATGTGAAAAGAAAACAAGTGCTGGTACTCGCACTAACCCCTGGCAATCAAAATACATAATAATAATATGATCCATTAATATAGAAAAAATAATTGAAATCAAAATATTTTGAAAAAATATTTTTTCAGAACAGCCCAAGTTTCTGAAAAGTAACGTTGAGCCCCAATGGATCCCAAGCCTAAGTGTGGACAAAAATTTTAAAAATATTTTAAACAATTTATTCAACACTTACGAACAATAATAATGTATCTAGTTATGATTAAAATAACATCAAGATATTATTTTTTAGAAATCCCCCCCTCACACAGAGGGCTGTTGAAAATGTAAACAATGAGTGTAAAAACACTAAAATAAGACTCCAGGCACCCAGGCCCGAAATCAGTTACCAAAAATACACCATCTGATGCAAAACAGAGACTTCCAGGGAAGAAACTGCAGAACATCAGATGGTAGATGCAGAACACAACGCCTAACCACCCGTAGGTGAAGACGTAAACATGGGGAAAGAACAGAATTCATTCTGTTATTCAGCTAAAACTCCCAAGAAAATTTAGTAATAATAATTACAAAAACTATGCCAAAAGCATGGGAGAATAGCAAGGGGGGACTTAAAGGACAGGGAGAGAGGAAAACACTTAAAAAACAGTGTAACTAAATAATCAGAATGACAACAAAATGGCTGCTGCCCCGAAAATAGGTAACTTAACATAATTTCATTAAAAAATTTTAAGTTACAGCCCTGATAATATTCTGTCACACATTTTTTTCCTCTCCTCCTTCTCTATCCTCCTTAGAATCACCATTTCACTAATATTTATGTGTCTGGCATCATTTAAACTGAGATTTATAAGCACAAAGATCAGTCAGATGTTAACTGATGAAGGGCCAAACTTAGAATGATTAATGGCGCCAATTTCGGAACGTCCTTGACACTGCGCATGCGCAGTGGGGGCGAAGTGTGGAGGGCCTTTCAGGACATGTTTTCTTTGATTTTGGATGCAAATTTTGGGGATTGGGGGGCAAAATTTGTGTTTGGCCCTATATTTTAAGAGTTAGCACCAGCTATGTCTGGGTCATTGGTACAGTATAAAAATATGGGATTCCATGGGATATGGCCATTGAATATAGGCTTTTATTTTACACAGGAGAGATAACTCTGCATACAGATTATGAGAAATCAAGCAATCTGATTGGTTATAAATGATCTAGATAAAGGAAACTACAAGAGTACACGGAATAGGATCAGAACTAACAAGAATAGACCAGAAATTGCTAAATATTGTAATAATAAGCAAAACTGTTCCAACTAATAGGCTCTTCTACGCTACTGGAGTATACTCCAGAACAAAGGAACATGGCTAGGTAGACATAAACTATTACATCTATAGATAGAAGCAGAGAGTTCTGAAAGAATTCGAAATAGTAAAAGTTGGGTGGATTTTGGTGATTTGGAAGGATTGTCGGGTTGTTTGTGGTAATTAGACTGACTTTTCTACAATCGAACACATCCTCCGAACATACCCTGTCTTATTACAGAAAAAAAATGGGTAACATAGCAATCACATGCTACCATAGAAACCAAGATGGCGGCCTCCAATATACAAAATGGACGACGGAAACGTATATCACCCTAACAACATGAACTGCGCATGCGCACTCACACCACGTATCACTATGGAGATGACGTCACAAGATGGCCGCTCACGCAGGTTACCACGACAACACAACATGGCGGCACTGGGTCACGTGACTATGACGTCACGAGATCCCCCGATGAGATCCCCCAACTGTGAGGTGAAACATTCGAGACATACTACTTATCTCATTTCAAGCTTTCTGTATGTGTGCACTTCTGTCTTGTTCTCTCTAACGATTGCAATAAAATACTCTGCAAGATTAATGTCTGAGAAAGCAAACAAATCGTCCCTTGAGTTTCAATGTGTTCTATGTGATATTGGCACATAGAACACACTGGAACTCATGGGATGAAATGTGGGGTCAATATCCGTCCATAGAAAACATACCCTCACCTGGTGTCTCATACCCACCACCCACCTCATATGTATCTTCCCAATGGAAAAAGATAAAGCAGTTTCTCAGCTTCTCTACGTTATCTCCCCTTAACCCAACTCAAACATGTTTCAAGTTTCAAATTGTTCTTCGCAGATTTCGATCCAAAGTTCCTGCTTGTTATTAGTATTTGGTAACTGAAACATTTTACCTTCATTTTCTGGATGACTTGATACTTGGATACAAGGGAGAGAAATCGCCGGAGATTGGGGGAGGGTGGTATCCTCTTGAGGGGGATATATGGGGAGAAAGATAAACTGCCACACCACCAGATCCAATAGGCCTACAGATAGATGACATTGGGCAGTATGTGAAGTTTTTCTGATAACCATAGGCATGTCAGACCCAAGGTGCATATGCAAAGCTTTGTTAGTCAGGCAACTCCGTCGTCATGAAAATCTGCATCATCACTTTTTTTCACTTAGTAATCTCTTTAATGCACTTGTTGAATTGTTGAACTAAAATGTTTACCAACTATATCTTTGTTTGACAGAGCTCACAGAGCCCAGAGAGCTCATAGAGCTCACAGAGACCACAGAGCTCTGTCAAACAATATATAGTTGATTAAATTTACAACTGCATGATGGGGAACTTTCATTGTTGAAAACATTGTTTTTTTCATATAATCCAAGAAGTCAAATTTCTAATTCATTTTCAGGGTAGTTTTGTTGATCTACCCTAAGAAAGGCGGAGGAGGGCGGGGGGGGGGGGGGGGGGGGGGGGGCTGGGGGGGAAGGGCTGTCCTTCCCTTTTCATAAAATCTGTCTGATAAACAAGAATGTTTTTTTTATACGCTTCATGAGAAATGATTTTTAAATTTATACAGAATTATACATGACTAGTATATCATTTGTAGAAGTATGCTTTAACATGTTCACCATATTCTGTGATTCTTATAAAGCTTCTATCAAGATTATTCCTCATTTCACTGATGAATGGAATTACATAATTTTTACAGTACTCTTGTCGTCGATTTACATCACAGTTTATATATATTCCAATACTAACAGCTAACAGTCCTATAAACAGTATTACAAATATATTCAGGAAACACATACAACCACTTCTTCTCTCTGAAAAAAAAAAAATAAAGTTCATTCAAACTTTTATTTATTCATTATGTTTAGCAATTTATGTTATTTATTTATATTTAATTGTTGATTTATTTAAATATTTTTAATTCTTGATTTATTTAAATATTTTAAATTGTTGATTTATTTAAATATTTTTAATAGTTGGTTTATTTAACAGTGAGGATGTTATCATAAGCCACATATTAAATATTAAATATTCTTTGCCACAGATTCTAAATAAAGTTTGAAAGTATTGCATTGAGGCGATGTTCTGTCAGGTGTTTTTTTAACCACTAATGCTCTTCATAAATTGAGATGTAAAAATTGTTAAAAATCTTTTAATACATTTTTTTTATCAATTTTGTAATACCAAACCAGTCCAAAGGCAGGTACAGTGCAGCCCACGTAAATGGATATCTCTTAACTGTTAACCGAATGTAATTTTCCAACACAAAACCATTTACCATACCTCCAGTACAAATTTAACCTGCTAACTGAATATAGGTTATAGAGCAAATTGCTGCTAATTGAATGAAAGTGTCAATGACACTGTAGCTCAACTTGTTTAAGACATGTACATGTATAGTATGTGACAAAGCAATGACAAACATCTAGGTAATGACCTGATAACAAAGGGTAAATGTAAAGTATTGTAACGGTCTGTACATAAATGCTGGCCATAGCCCTGTAACAAATGTGTAGGTAAAGTATTGTAAAGGTGGGCGACACTTAGATGCTAAACTAGAAAAGAAATCTTTGAGTCCCAGAGTGGGTCTGACTGAACCCAAAAATATTTGTTCTCATAGCACAGTGATAACAAAGGCACCGAAAAACACTCGTTCCTGTCACAAGGTGATAACAAAGGTACCCCAAGAAGTTTCATGAAGATCAGTTCATAAATACAGACTCTAGCCCAAGCCCATATTGACAAGTGCACTTACTGTGTATAAGTAGCACTGAACAAATCAAAGTTCATCTAATTTGCATAATTTCTGCACGAGAAAAAAACCTGTATTATATGTGATGTATTCTGTGTTACTAAACATTCCTACAAAAATTTATTCAAATCAGAACTTTCATACAGAAGTTCTGTACAAAAAACTGATTGCACTAATTTTGGTATAAAAAGGTTGCTGGCAGCCATCTTGAAATTTGGGCCGCACCCAAAAACACTCGTTCTCGGTCCCACAGTGATAACAAAGGTACCCAAGAAGTTTTGTAAAGATCGGTTCATAAATAATTTCTGCACGAGAAAAAAATCTGTATTATATGTGATGTATTCCATGTTACTAAACATTCATACAGAAATTTATTCAAATCAGAACTTTCATACAAAAGTTCTGTACAAAAAACCGATTGCACCAATTTGGGTACAAAATGGCCACCCGCAGCCATCTTGATTTTGGACTGCACCCAAAAACACTCATTCTCATCCCAAGGTGATAACAAAGGTGCCCAAGAAGTTTTGTAAAGATCGGTTCATAAATATGGCCTCTAGCCCGAGCCGTATTGGCATTTGCAGTTACAGTGCTGAAAGTAACTTTAAATAGATCAAAGTTAGTCTAATCGGCATAATTTATGCACGAGAAAAAAAACCTGTATTATATGTGATGTATCCCATGGTACTAAACATTCACACAGAAAATTATTCAAATCAGTGCTTTCAGATGGAAGTTCTGCGCAAAAATCTGATTGCACCTTATTTTTTACAAAATGGCCACCAGCGGCCATCTTGAATTTCAGACCGGACCCCAAAACACTCGTTATCGTCCCACGGAAATAACAAAGGTACCCAAGAAGTTTCGTAAAGATCGGTTCATAAATTATGGCCTCCAGCCCCGAGTCGTATTGACATTTGCACTTACAGTGCTGAAAGTAACACTAAATAAATCAAAGTTAGTCTAATTTGCATAATTTACGCTCGAGAAAAAACCCGTATTATATGTGATGTATCCATGGTACTAAACATTCATACAAAAAAATTATTAAAATCGGAGCTTTCATATGGAAGTTCTGTGGAAAAATCTGATTGCACCTATTTTGGTACAAAATGGCTGCCAGCGGGCATCTTAAATTTTGGACCAGACCAAAAACACTCGTTCTTGTCTCACTGGTGATAACAAAGGTACCCAAGAAGTTTCGTAAAGATTCGTTTATAAATACGGCCTCTAGCCCGAGCCGTGTGCACGGTGCGATGGACGGACAGATGGACAGACAGATGGATGGATGACAGGCCATGGCAATACCTCAAATTTGGCTTTGCCAAAGTTGAGCTAATAAAAAATCTTGTAACCTGTTGAGAAATTACCCTGACTCTGCCAGTTTTCCTTTGTTTATAGACCTATTCTCAGTACATCCAATTCAGACATTTAATATATTACATTAGTGTTGAAACGATTAGTGATTTTCAGGAATCGACTAGTCGCCAACAGTAATCGATTACTAATCGACTAGTCGCAGGCCCCCATGTTATTGTTATCAAACACGGTGTACCACCGTTCTTCCCTGGTTAAAACTAACAGTAATACTTGCAATGAAACAATGGCAAGTGAAGCTTTCAAAGTCCTCAAAACCTCTTTCAGTTTCGAGAGAGAATTAATGTTGGTAGCTTCTGTTTAAAATCATTTTTTCTCAATATAGTCACTGATATTTTAATAAAATAAATCATTATTTCAGGTTTTTTTTTTATATTATTCGTTCCATCCCATGAATGTTAACAAAAGGAAGTGCTCTTTACGCATGCGTGATGTACATCCCCTGTCGAAAATTAAGCACAGTTAACGCCTCACAGCAGTTCATCAGCCTGTCAACAATTGTACACCGAACACTCCCACACAACTTCTTGTATTATGACTTAACCTCTTATCTGTCCATAATTATGCATACATCGAACACGCCTACTAATTTCCATATTGTCTGCTTTGAAAATCATCACCTGACCTGATTGGGTTTCCTCTTAACTCAGTTGCAGTTCGAGGAAAGCTAGTTTCACTTTCAACTTCCTGGGAAACTCGCAGATTTCCAGGAATTTGTCCGCATGTATTTACAAAATGAAAATAAAAAGCACATGGATTTTGTAATTGGTTCTTTAGTGATAACAAATTGTTCCAAATACGAACTGGTATGTGTTCTTTCCATAATTTCTCTTTGATGTTTCTGTAAGAAATTTCGAACTTACCAGTACCTGGTGAACAAATTCATGTCAACTTTGGGTCCTAATTTTCCTGCAGGCTGCTCCCTCGAGAATAAGCTCACCCATATATTTTCTCTGTTTACTTCACGCACCCCTGGTCTTATTCAATCTCTGGTCAGTTGGCCAACTAGGGTTGTTATTCATGCAGTCGGAAACATCAAACGCGTTATTTCCGTGGGGTGTTTTTTGATTTTGGGAGTTTACTTGTGATGTTCGCAACAATGTTGGGTGAATTTAAGGGGGTGGTGTATGGTTGGGGCAGATGTTCCCGACTAATCGACTAGCAGATTTAGGGATCGACTAATTTAATAATCGCGTTGACATCGATTAGTCGGCTAATCGTTTCAACACTATATTACATCTTGTTTGACCGAGCTCATGGAGCTCTGTCAAACAAGATATAATAGAATGAGTGCTAAGTTAAAATCTGGAACACATAAAAGTGACCCACAGTCAGGTATATAATACAATTTTAATGTCACATTTTACAGGCACAATAGAATCAACTACAGTAAAACCTGTCTTGAGAGACCACTGTCTTGAGAGACCACCTGTCTTGAGAGACCACATCTGCCAGGCACCGATTGGTTTTACTCACTAAATGGACCTGCTATGGGAGACCACCTGTCTTGAGAGACCACTGTGACCTGGTACCAACTTGTATTTTTATGCCATAATGGACCTGTCTTGAGAGACTGCCCCTTTGAAGACTGAAACCATGACAAAAACTTTTTACCAGTTCTGGAATGGAAAATCCATTGTGGTTATACTAACATAATTAAAAGTATTAAAAGCTCTTAATTGGGTTTCAATTGCTATTCAGTTACATTACTCATTAAAGATTGAGATGTTTTTATAAGACCCCTGTGAAAAGATTAGGATTATTGCTGAATAAACAATTTCATACATACCTAAAATGTGACAGATAGGATTATAAAAATAAATTTGTGTTGAAAATCTTCAATGAAGATTTTCATCACTAATTTATTTTTATAATTTTTATAACAGTCCATTTCAATTTGTTATAAAAACTTCATAAAATAGAACAACTACAAAGTAATTACAAAAATTCATTCTTCTCCATTTCTGAATTTTGGTGGTTGGTTATTCACTGACTTGAGAAAACCTGAAACCTGTTATGAGAGACCACCTGTCTTGAGAGACCACTTTGGTGTGGCCCAAAGCGCGGGTCTCTCAAGACAGGTTCTACTGTAGATACAAAGTGACAGTAGTGATCACTATGTGCCCAGCATTTAGTTTAAACAATATTTATTCAAAGAATATGCTATATGTTACAGAAATGAACAACAAAAAAGTAACATTACAAGGCAAATTAGCTCACAACATAACATATTTTTAACACTAAACAAATTGCTAATTAAAGGAGGGATTTGACAGGAAGCTGGGAGGTTATGTGAACTATCTCCCCGCATTTGAAAGAGTTTGCAATTCGAAGAGTATACGCTACAGTAAAACCATCTGGCTGGTTAAATGTTGTACTGATGTCTGTATGATGTTCAGAGACCATCTGGCTGGTTAAATGTTGTACTGAATAGCTATTTTAGATTCCATGGTCCAGGGTATTTGTATCATCATTATATTATTATATAAAACAAATATTTATAATGAAAAGTTTCGTTTTCCAGTCACATTTCCAACAACAGCAGATCTGTATGATGGATACGGAGCTATAACTACATCTAATATGTGAAATTTCAAAGTTAAAGGGCAATCACTGTTCGATAAATGAATGAATCCAAATGAAATGGGGGGAGGGGTTCCATCCCCATCAGGTCACCAACAATAAACCATACAATATCTTCAGGCTTATTATAAATGGAACAGCAGATCTGTATGATGGATACAGAGCTATAACCACATCTAATATGTGAAATTTCAAAGTTAACCCTTTACCTAATGCAGGTGATATCAAAATTTATTATTTTAAATATTCTTTTTTTTGATTTTTTCAAAAAATTTCAACAAAACCATATCATGTGACCCCTCATTTGAACGAGCTCAATGAGCTCGTTCCAATGAGGGGGTCACATGATATGGTTTTGTTGACATATTTTGAAAAATTCAAATTTTTCAACTGCTCAATTTGCATATTACGCGGGCGGATGCGGTCGATTCGTTAGGTAAAGGGTTAAAGGGCAATCACTGTTCGATAAATGAATGAATCAAAATGAAATGGGGGGGGGGGGGGGGAGAGGGGGGGGGGGTTCATCCCCATCAGGTCACCAACAATAAACCATATAATATCTTCAGGCTTATTATAAATGAAACATATTGGGTTAACTCTCACCAAAAGTTTGTTAGCCAATGATTTTATGCATTCATGTACAACAAAACAGGTCAGAACTTTTTTAAGACTAAATTACGAATTAAAGTTGAACAGTGTATTAAAGATGTTCACAATCTGTAAAAAAACTACCTGGTCGAGGCTTAATGTTAACTTATATTGAATCAATTAACACGCATATGAAATGGGAAAACCTTAGAATACCAGTGGTTTCCTGCAATCACGTATAGCAAAAAAGGTCAGTCCACATGCGACTCAAGTCCTATAATTCTGAAATGACAAATCTGAAAATTGTCAAAAAATGAAAAGGAGCTTCGATTGATTAATCTCAGTAGTGTATATATAAATTATGAGAATCAGTCAAAACAAAGTTGAGTAATGATACACTATGCTGCAAGCGACGATTACATGAATCTCCCAGGTCCGAGGAACTGTGTCTCAAGATCGCTCACAAATTGCCGACGATTGTCGGAGAGTATGTCTGTGATCTGTGTCCGACATTTGATTAAAAACTCGGACAGTACGAGACAAATGGATTATCAACTTGATTGGTTTCTCGGACCGTACTGTGAAAAAGATTAAGCTTCACAATTATTATTGACATTAGATTTGAACAACTTTCCTCTCAAGTTGCAAAAAGAAATTATGAAAATATTAAAACTAAATCAAGTTACGCCGACCATTTTTAACTCGTTGCGAAACGCTTCACAAATTATTATTACCCATTTAAACAACAATTTCAAAATAAACACTCGATTTCCCCATAATTGTGAAAACAAGATTACATATATACATATAAATTAATATTAAATAAGCACAACCTTATTTAATATAAATTTATATATTTCTATAGGCGTTTTTCGCAGAGAGCGTAATCTATTCTGTTCGAAGATTGCATTTTTTAAAAAAATTGAATTGGATAGGCTGAGAAACAATAACCGAGAAAATAAAATCAACGTTAGTGGCTCAGAGCCCTTCGAAATATGACATGATACTGTTCCACCCCTACCTCCGCCGCCCTATAAATATGCCTATTTAATGTTGAATGACTGTCAATCCAGCCCACCCCCACATTACGCTAGGCCTAAGTGCATAAATTTCCCACGTAACGCGTTTTGCAGTGGCCATCACTCTTCGCCATGCGAAGATTCCTCAATGCCCCCCCCCCCCCCCCCCCCCAAATCCATTTTGTGCCAATTATGCCACTGAATGCGAGTTTCCAAACAATAGTCGCCATTCTTTCTCAGTCTCAATCGACCGACCGCTACATGGTGTTTGGGGTAAATTGATAATTTTCATTCTTGGGAAAAGCTTTCAATCAAGGAGTACTGCCGGTATAATTAAAAAGAGCAGAACGAAGATTCAAATACTCATTTATTTATACTTATTCAACACAACAAAATGAAATAAATAAACATTTTGAACTTATATTCACTCACATACAGTGATAATATACACGTGGCAGTTCGAAATAAAAAAAACGTTCTCACTCATCCGGACCTTTACATTTTGCCCCATGCAACAGTCCATGTTTCTTATCATATACAGTACGTGCCAAGTGTATCCTGTCTCAAACACCCGACACGGTGGGCGATTTTCTGAAAATCACCGGCCAATACCGTGTCAAACGGTGTAATTGTACCAAATTAAACACCGTGTGCAAACGGTGTTTAGATGTGGAAAAGATTATCTCCTTCTTGGTAAATCACAGTTGCAACGGTGATTCAGTGTGAAAAGGATTATTTCCTTCTTGGTAATATAATTAACTGGCTACCAATTGCGCTACTGCAAAAACGTGAGTTGAAATGGGGTTTGGCGAATATATAAGCCTATTTAAATGTGTGTGGATTCAAACTGGTGATGTCTCATTGTGACGAAGAGATGTGCATTCAATTTTAGAAAAAATAAAAATTACCGCACGCGTTATCTGCATGAAAACGATCGTACCAACAAGTCCATTTCATTTTCATTCAATACACTGGCCATAAAGGGATAGTGGTTTCAAACGCAACTGAATTCTGACCACAGAGGTTTTCAGGAAATCTGCCAATGTCACAGCCGATTTCGATCACACAGTGATTCACTGATTTTTCCATTGCAGCCAGCGCCTGCAGCGGGATGAGTAAATCCACCTTAAAATCTGTTTGACTTTCACACAAGTCTACAAAGAATGTTTGGCAGTAATAATTAATAATATATATGGCAAAATCCACTTTTCAATCAGATGTCTTTTGAACTGTACAGGACAAGTTACAGACAGAGGAAGGTCTGTAAATTGCTACTGGTTAGTTTTACATAATGTTTTCTACTTCGCAGCCGTTGTTTCCTACCCCCCCCCCCCCCTCCGAAAATGCCAGCATAGAAGTTATGGACAGAAAAACGACATGAACATAGTTATGCATCAATTGTCCCTCCCACCAACTCTCAATACCCTATTTCACTTCTCCGCCCTCTATTGCACCATTCCCCAAAATTCTGGCGATTGAATGCCCTGAAGTTTCCAATTTGATAGAAAAAATACTTTCTATTCATCGCCTCAGTGATTTCTTGAATGACTTGATGCCGTAATACGCTTAGCTACGTCGGATGTCATTTACCACTTAATAAAGGCTTCGGTGCCCCGGTATATTGTGCATTACAAAATATTTCAATGTCTGTGGGTGCAACATTTTAAAAAATGTCAATCATTTAAATGCAAAAAATCTCCTTTTGCCATTCAAATAGTGGGTAGTTCTGCCATTCAAATAGTGGGTAGTTCTGCCATTCAAATAGTGGGTAGTTCAGATAAAAAGAAGAAAAAAAACAGTGGAAAAGGCACTCTTAGACTAGCAGTAACCGTCCCCCTTTCGTGTGTTCACAGGTGCTTAATTACAGTAATTTGTTTTGTAATTAAACTGGTGGCAATTAGACACTCACCGAAATTGGATTAAGTGCCGGGCATACAAATCAATCAGCTTCCTTTTATTGTGCAGGCCTTCTGAAGTTATTGTTTACAAAAACAATGCTCTGATCTCACAATGCACCCCGAAAAGTAATTAAGTATTCATGCAATTGAATTAAATATTTTGAGAATGGCGTCAATTAATCCATTTCCGACTTGTTTATTGTTTCCCGACACTCTGCATTCCTTCAATTCAGTGTACTCACAGTGACATTTTATTCTCATCAACAGTAGCCTTACCTTTTTCTGAATTCATGACGCATTTGAATATTGAAATTCCATTGCATCTTTGTACGAACGCTTATCATTTTGAGTCTAAGGATTTTGCCTGAGCGTGGTGAGGGAAGGGGAGCCCATCGGCAAGAATAACGTGTTTGAGCCTTTTACCCAATTCATGTAGCGGCGAGATGGGGGCGAACACAAGAGGTGTGCCCCTGAAACAAATGAGAAATTCGAGAAAAAAAACCCCTCAATTTCCTTGACTGAATCTGCTTGTGTCCATAATTTATAAGTTGGGGAAGGCATCAATAATTAGGCCACATCACGGGGCACAACTGAAATGGGGGAGGGGTATGTGCCCATCAGCCACCACCCCCCCACTCCCACCCCACCCCCCCCACCCACCCCCCCCCCCACCCCCCTGGCTACACCACTGAAATGCCATCACGAAATATTTTTTTTAAATTATTTAAAAAAAATATTGCCGCCCTCTCCAATAAGCCTGTGGAGTAAGTTTCAGTATGCCCACCCCTACTCCGCAATCTCTTTGGTGCAGTAAATAAATGTCTACATCTGTAGATCAGCACTCTTTGCTTCCAAGGTTTCCCGACAATGATGTGCATTTATTTAAATCATGGTGTGTGTATGTACTCTTCTAAGGTTTCTCTTGGAACGGTTATTTTAAATGGAACTTGGTTTCAACTGCACGCCCGGTGCAGAGCCTGTCATCCATCCAACAGCACATGTGGCGAGTTTCGAAGAACGTACGGTCTTCATGGCCCTGCCAAAATGATCCAACAGATTTAATGGTACTGTACTCATTACTAAGTTCTTAGGTAGGCCCTGGGTGATGTATCCCTACACCCCCCCCCCCCTCCCCCCCCCCCCCCACACACACACACACACAAACCGAGTTGATAAATAGATGGCTTCCGGAATATACAAAACGAGTTCAGTAAATCAAGTCTGGGCTAATTTACTGGATAAGTTATGTAATTTTCGGAAAACTGAGGATGAGTTGACGAATTCTGTTTAACTTTTTATGATCCAAAAATCGAACTTTTTATGATCCCAAAATCGAAAGGTGCAAATTGTTCCAGTAGTAGGCCTAATCCACAGGAAATTTAACCATGCCAAGAGTTCACTGAGCTCTGTGTATCAACATTGAACTGGTTCATTTTCTTGTACATACTTACAATGGAGGCTCTTATTACGCCCATTTAACCTAATTTAAACTAAGAAATGAAGGCAATGGGCTGTAACGGATCAGTTGGATAAATTTGTTATCACTATGCGATCGATGCTGCCGTGCTTCCATAACCCATAATTAATAAGGGCACGACAGCATCGATCCAAAAATACTATCAGATATCCTTTTTTTTCAATTTCTAAGCTTGTGCTGAGTACCTGTGTTTGTTTTGACATTCAACGTGATGGTGATATCATCGATAATTAGAAGATTCAATACGGGGAAAAAAAGCGAAAATCAGAAGCCCAGTCCAAGCACTGTTTTGCAATGCACGCACGCAGAAAAATGAGAACTGAAGGCCAACATGTAGCCTAAACTATTTAAAATGAACAACACCGTCACAACGAAGCTTGAATAGAAATAATTGAGACTGAGTTCGCTATGACATTAACTTGACGTATAATATTATGATGACGTATTTTGTTCTCACATTTTAAAACTGTATGTTAATTCAGCGTGAGGTGATTGAAAAATTCAAGAAGAATTGTCAGTGTAATGTATTGCTCATTAATGTTATTTTCGAGGTGACATTGTCGACAAAAATTGTCAGAATAAAATGTGCACGTGTCTATAAGACTGCTTTGTTTTCTTGAGGTGGAGTTGATGTACAGAAGTTAATTACCGCTAATCATTTACACAATTATCTCCGAGATTACGTGACATGAGCTAATCCTTTTCTCTTGAAATACCTCACTGGATTTAATTATTGCTAACTCAGTCGGCATAATATCGGACAGGTTTAAATCTTTTCTCTCAACTCGGACCTGAGCGATTCATGTAATCGTCGCTTGCAGCTTAGTGTATGACATGCGAAAAATTGCCATTTTTTTACAATTCAAGTCCCATAACTCCAGAATGACAAAACTGAAAATCATAAAGATTGAAAGGAGTGATGCCTTTACTGATCTTTATGGAGTTATACTACAACATGTAAAAAATTGCTTGTTGAAGATTCACGTCTCATAACTCTGGAAAAAAAAAGAAAACCGTTAAAAACAAAAGGGAGCTTCGTTTAATCAATTTCAATATTGTGTATAAATATTATGAGAATTGGTCAAAGGAAACTTGAGTTATCATGCGTCATAGGAATCTGCTGACAAACACATTTTTTATGAATAAAGTCCCATAACTCCAGAATGACAAACCTGAAAATCTAAAAAATTGAAAGAGGTTTTGCCTTTACTAATTGTAACATTGTTACAATATTTCAAGAGATTCATTGAAAGCTTTATTGAGTTATCATAGGACATGTCAAAAATTGCCAATTTTTTTAAGATTCAAGTCCCATAACCCTGGAAAGAAAAAAAACAGAAAACTGTCAAAAATGAAAAAAAGTTCTGTTTGATCAATTTCAATATTGTGAATAAACAATATGAGAATTGGTCAAAGGAAACTTGAATTATTGTACGACATAGGAATATGCTAATAGACAAATGGACAGGCAGACAGAGGCATTACTATGGGGCTTCTGCCAAAATTAGGCTGGGCCCTGATGAAACAAACGTTATATTATTGAAGATTTTCAACACTAATTTATTTTTATAATTTTTATTATAGTCCATTTCAATTTGTTACAAAAAGATTTTCAACACAAATTTATTTTTATTCCTATCTGTCACATTTCAGGTTTGTATGAAATTGTTTATTCAGCAATAATCCTAATCTTTTCCCAGGGGTCTTATAAAAACATCTCAATCTTTAATGAGTTAGCAATTGAAACCCAATTAAGAGCTTTTAATACTTTTAATTATGTTAGTATAACCACAATGGATTTTCCAATTCCAGAACTGGTAAAAAGTTTTTGTCATGGTTTCAGTCTTCAAAGGGGCGGTCTCTCAAGACAGGTCCATTATGGCATAAAAATACAAGTTGGTACCAGGTCACAGTGGTCTCTCAAGACAGGTGGTCTCCCATAGCAGGTCCATTATAGAGTAAAACCAATCGGTGCCTGGCAGATGTGGTCTCTCAAGACAGGTGGTCTCTCAAGACAGTGGTCTCTCAAAACAGGTTTTACTGTAGTTGTTTGGGCCTCTCCCAGGTACCCTATCAGAATTTGTTTGTACTCTGAGCTGCAGGAGAATGTTAAAGAGAGGATCTCGAAAGAATCACAGTTTCATATGGAATTTCTGTACAGAGTTCACACAAATTTGAATCAATGCCAACCAAGGATCAGTAGGTCTCAATATTCATATGAAAATCAGAAATGATTCTTGAAAATGATTCTCGCAACTTCGCAAGAAAAATGATGAGAATCCACTTTGTTTATCGCAGTATTCTTTTGACTCTTGTAAAAAGAGTATACAAAAGGTCCCAGTCACCAGTACTGGTAAAATAGACCCCAGTCACCAGAACTGGTAAAATAGGTCCCAGTCCCCAGTACTGGTAAAATAGGTCCCAGTCACCAGTACTGGTAAAACAAGGTCCCAGTCACCAGTACTGGTAAAATAGATCCCAGTCACTAGTACTGGTAAAATAGGTCCCTGTCACCAGTGCTTGAGGTGTAAGTCCTCAAAAATGGACAGAATGGATATACAGTACATGGAGAGTGGATTGTAACTAAATCACCCGTGGAATGGAGTTATCACCCAAGCTATAACATTCAAATTTTGTACATATCTACAAAAAAACACAAGCAAGGTTTCAGCCAATGGACCTCCAGGTTTAAACCGGAGGTCCATTGGCTGAAACTTTGCTTGTGCTGGTTATGCTTTGAAACAAATTTACAATTATTCCTCGGGTGGAACCTCCACTCTGCAGGTGATTTAGTGATAATACACTCTCCACGTACTGTATATATGATTGTCTAAACTTAACTTCATCTCCATATTGCGGTCAGGCTTAGCCATTGTATATAAATATGTGACCCTAAACACCATTATATAAAACAATAATAACACTTGACATTTTTATTGGGGTTTAATGACACATTGTGCAGAAAGGGTCACCTTTAGGGCTGTCGCGATTATTCGATTAGTCGATTAACCGTCGACTATTGAAGTAGTCGACGTTTTTTATTTTTAGTCGATCGTCGTTCATTTTCAAGGTGGTACACGTCTACTACACGTCGGGGCTGAATTGCATTGTTTTGTGAGGTGAATGATCAATGAAGGTGAATAACTTTAAATATCTAACCATAGTTAACATTCATATCCGGAACACTGTACGACTGTCACTGACTGTGTAAGAAAGAACACTCACAGATACTCGAGAAGAATAGATACTTCTGAATTTCTCCAGTCTTGTACACACGAATGCACCCATTGGAAAACCCAAAGCGCGGAAGTGACAAAATTATGACGAAAGTCAGAACGTCAGATCACTTCTCAAAGTTCGGAACTTCAGACTAAGATCCAATTTTAACAACTGACGAGGGAATGCATAGATCTCAATGTTCAAAATTTTGAGAAACTTATTGCAGAAAGGAAACATATGCAGAAACGTTCTTTGGTAAATTCATTTTAATTCATCGGCTTCAATCTAGTTCAAACTTGGACCCGCAGTCAGTAATATTATTTTTGGGGTTGGTATGTCCTGTATTACGGACTGTGGGTCCAAGATTGGACTACATGTATCTTCAGTCGGGACCGATTTGTTGTTCCCACAACCCCACTTCATCTGAACACACTGGTGCCATTGTCATTTTCAGAGTTTTACGAACAGAAGAATGATTTGCTAAAAAATCATGGGAAGCGACTATTAATCAACTAACCGTCGATTACTGGTCACGATTAGTCAATTACAAAAAATGATAGTCGCGACAGCCCTAGTCACCTTTTGTCAAGACAGTTTTGCGTATGGAAGAAGCCGGAGAATCATTGAGCAGCAGAAAGCAACTGTTAGAGTCTGCAATGCAATAACTCCCCACAAGCAAGGCCAGCAATGGTTGAAGACAAGTGCACCATCAACGTGCAGTATGTATTTATTTATTTATTTATTGGGGGTTAATAACACTTTCGACTGTCAGTTTTACAGTTGAAGGAAGCCAGAGTACACAGAGAGAACCACCGAGTGATGGCAAGCAACTGTCATACTTCCCAACATACTAACTCCACACAAGTAGGGTTAGCACTGGTTGTAGACAAGTGCACCATCTAAGTGCAGTATGTATTTATTTATTCATTGATGTTTAACGACACTTTTGACAGCCAGGGTCACCTCGGGTTGGACAGTTTTACAGATGAAGCCATAGTATCCAGAGAGAACCACTGAATAATGGAAAGCAACTGTCAGACTTTCCAACATACTAACTCCACACAAGAGGAAAGGGTTAGCACTGGTTGAAGACAAGTGCACCATCAAAGTGCAGTATGTATTTATTTATTGAGGTTTAATGACACTTTCGACAACCAGGGCCACCTCAGGTCAGACAGTTTTACAGATGAAGCCATAGTACTCAGAGAGAACCACTGAGTAATGACAATCAACTGTCAGACTTCCCAACATACTACAGTAAGGTTAGCACTCAAGTAGGGTTAGCACCGGTTGAAGACAAGTGCACAATCAACGTGCGGTACGCCTCAGTACACAACTCGCCACTGTGTCCTCACGTGGGCAATTGGGATTAAGTGTCTTGCCCAAGGACACAACATGGACGTTGCAGATGTGATTCGGACAGAGAACCTCTTGTCATGCAGCTTGTATCTCTCCTAACTGAGCTACCATGCTCCCAGTTCTTTTTATAACATAATGTGTAATTTAAACCTTTAGCTAACGTAATGACTAAAGCTGGCTGTTCAAATTAAATTTTTTTCTTACAATTTTTGCCTCAAAAGTACATGACCCCTAATTGAAACACGCTCCTTTCATCATGGGTCGTGAACTATGTTTTCACGATAAAAAAAAATCTGTTATACTAAGAAAAACTTACCATCTTTGGTGACCCCAGTCGATGAGTGAAATCCATTCACTTGCGGTTCTTCAACTGAAATAAAATGATATTACATTAAAACTTTATTTTTAGCTGCAACCTCTACATGAAGTCTTCTAGGATTGAATTTCCAGCACCCTGAGGCAAGATACACCAATTATCAATAAAAAGTTCACAGTATGAAGTCACAGGCTGTTCAATGAAGGCTTCAACCTTTATAGACTTGTCTACTGGATGATGTCACATGTTCTCCTTTACAGACTTGTCTACTGGATGATGTCACATGTTCGCCTTTATAGACTTGTCTACTGGATGATGTCACATGTTCGCCTTTATAGACTTGTCTACTGGATGATGTCACATGTTCGCCTTTATAGACTTGTCTACTGGATGATGTCACATGTTCGCCTTTATAGACTTGTCTACTGGATGATGTCACATGTTCGCCTTTATAGACTTGTCTACTGGATGATGTCACGTGTCCTCCTTTATAGACTTGTCTACTGGATGATGTCACATGTTCTCCTTTATAGACTTGTCTACTGGATGATGTCACGTGTTCCCCTTTATAGACTTGTCTACTGGATGATGTCACATGTTCTCCTTTATAGACTTGGCTACTGGATGATGTCACATGTTCCCCTTTATAGACTTGTCTACTGGATGATGTCACATGTTCGCCTTTATAGACTTGTCTACTGGATGATGTCACATGTTCTCCTTTATAGACTTGTCTACTATCTACTGGATGATGTCACATGTTCTCCTTTATAGACTTGTCTACTGGGTGATGTCACATGTTTTCCTTTATAGACTTGTCTACTGGATGATGTCACATGTTCTCCTTTATCGACTTGTCTACTGGATGATGTCACATGTTTTCCTTTATAGACTTGTCTACTGGATGATGTCACATGTTCTCCTTTATAGACTTGTCTACTGGATGATGTCACATGTTCTCCTTTATAGACTTGTCTACTGGATGATGTCACATGTTCTCCTTTATAGACTTGTCTACTGGATGATGTCACATGTTTTCCTTTATAGACTTGTCTACTGGATGATGTCACATGTTCTCCTTTATAGACTTGTCTACTGGATGATGTCACATGTTCTCCTTTATAGACTTGTCTACTGGATGATGTCACATGTTCTCCTTTATAGACTTGTCTACTGGATGATGTCACATGTTTTCCTTTATAGACTTGTCTACTGGATGATGTCACATGTTCTCCTTTATAGACTTGTCTACTGGATGATGTCACATGTTCTCCTTTATAGACTTGTCTACTGGATGATGTCACATGTTCTCCTTTATAGACTTGTCTACTGGATGATGTCACATGTTTTCCTTTATAGACTTGTCTACTGGATGATGTCACATGTTTTCCTTTATAGACTTGTCTACTGGATGATGTCACATGTTCTCCTTTATAGACTTGTCTACTGGATGATGTCACATGTTCTCCTTTATAGACTTGTCTACTGGATGATGTCACATGTTCTCCTTTATAGACTTGTCTACTGGATGATGTCACATGTTTTCCTTTATAGACTTGTCTACTGGATGATGTCACATGTTCTCCTTTATAGACTTGTCTACTGGATGATGTCACATGTTCTCCTTTATAGACTTGTCTACTATCTACTGGATGATGTCACATGTTCTCCTTTATAGACTTGTCTACTGGATGATGTCACATGTTCTCCTTTATAGACTTGTCTACTGGATGATGTCACATGTTCTCCTTTATAGACTTGTCTACTGGATGATGTCACATGTTCTCCTTTATAGACTTGTCTACTGGATGATGTCACATGTTCTCCTTTATAGACTTGTCTACTGGATGATGTCACATGTTTTCCTTTATAGACTTGTCTACTGGATGATGTCACATGTTCTCCTTTATAGACTTGTCTACTGGATGATGTCACATGTTCTCCTTTATAGACTTGTCTACTATCTACTGGATGATGTCACATGTTCTCCTTTATAGACTTGTCTACTGGGTGATGTCACATGTTTTCCTTTATAGACTTGTCTACTGGATGATGTCACATGTTCTCCTTTATCGACTTGTCTACTGGATGATGTCACATGTTTTCCTTTATAGACTTGTCTACTGGATGATGTCATATGTTCTCCTTTATAGACTTGTCTACTGGATGATGTCACATGTTCTCCTTTATAGACTTGTCTACTGGATGATGTCACATGTTCTCCTTTATAGACTTGTCTACTGGATGATGTCACATGTTTTCCTTTATAGACTTGTCTACTGGATGATGTCACATGTTCTCCTTTATAGACTTGTCTACTGGATGATGTCACATGTTCTCCTTTATAGACTTGTCTACTATCTACTGGATGATGTCACATGTTCTCCTTTATAGACTTGTCTACTGGATGATGTCACATGTTCTCCTTTATAGACTTGTCTACTGGATGTCACATGTTCTCCTTTATAGACTTGTCTACTGGATGATGTCACATGTTCTCCTTTATAGACTTGTCTACTGGATGATGTCACATGTTCTCCTTTATCGACTTGTCTACTGGATGATGTCACATGTTTCCCTTTATAGACTTGTCTACTGGGTGATGTCACATGTTCTCCTTTATAGACTTGTCTACTGGATGATGTCACATGTTTTCCTTTATAGACTTGTCTACTGGATGATGTCACATGTTCCCCTTTATAGACTTGTCTACTGGATGATGTCACATGTTCGCCTTTATAGACTTGTCTACTGGATGATGTCACATGTTCTCCTTTATAGACTTGTCTACTGGATGATGTCACATGTTCCCCTTTATAGACTTGTCTACTGGGTGATGTCACATGTTCTCCTTTATAGACTTGTCTACTGGATGATGTCACATGTTCTCCTTTATAGACTTGTCTACTGGATGATGTCACATGTTCGCCTTTATAGACTTGTCTACTGGATGATGTCACATGTTCGCCTTTATAGACTTGTCTACTGGATGATGTCACATGTTCTCCTTTATAGACTTGTCTACTGGATGATGTCACATGTTCTCCTTTATAGACTTGTCTACTGGATGATGTCACATGTTCGCCTTTATAGACTTGTCTACTGGATGATGTCACATGTTCGCCTTTATAGACTTGTCTACTGGATGATGTCACATGTTCGCCTTTATAGACTTGTCTACTGGATGATGTCACATGTTCTCCTTTATAGACTTGTCTACTGGATGATGTCACGTGTTCCCCTTTATAGACTTGTCTACTGGATGATGTCACATGTTCTCCTTTATAGACTTGTCTACTGGATGATGTCACATGTTCCCCTTTATAGACTTGTCTACTGGGTGATGTCACATGTTCTCCTTTATAGACTTGTCTACTGGGTGATGTCACGTGTTCCCATTTATAGACTTGTCTACTGGGTGATGTCACATGTTCTCCTTTATAGACTTGTCTACTGGATGATGTCACATGTTCTCCTTTATAGACTTGTCTACTGGGTGATGTCACGTGTTCCCCTTTATAGACTTGTCTACTGGATGATGTCACATGTTCTCCTTTATAGACTTGTCTACTGGATGATGTCACGTGTTCCCCTTTATAGACTTGTCTACTGGATGATGTCACGTGTTCCCCTTTATAGACTTGTCTACTGGATGATGTCACATGTTCTCCTTTATAGACTTGTCTACTGGATGATGTCACATGTTCCCCTTTATAGACTTGTCTACTGGGTGATGTCACATGTTCTCCTTTATAGACTTGTCTACTGGATGATGTCACATGTTCTCCTTTATAGACTTGTCTACTGGATGATGTCACATGTTTTCCTTTATAGACTTGTCTACTGGATGATGTCACATGTTCTCCTTTATAGACTTGTCTACTGGATGATGTCACATGTTCTCCTTTATAGACTTGTCTACTATCTACTGGATGATGTCACATGTTCTCCTTTATAGACTTGTCTACTGGGTGATGTCACATGTTTTCCTTTATAGACTTGTCTACTGGATGATGTCATATGTTCTCCTTTATAGACTTGTCTACTGGATGATGTCACATGTTCTCCTTTATAGACTTGTCTACTGGATGATGTCACATGTTCTCCTTTATAGACTTGTCTACTGGATGATGTCACATGTTTTCCTTTATAGACTTGTCTACTGGATGATGTCACATGTTCTCCTTTATAGACTTGTCTACTGGATGATGTCACATGTTCTCCTTTATAGACTTGTCTACTATCTACTGGATGATGTCACATGTTCTCCTTTATAGACTTGTCTACTGGATGATGTCACATGTTCTCCTTTATAGACTTGTCTACTGGATGTCACATGTTCTCCTTTATAGACTTGTCTACTGGATGATGTCACATGTTCTCCTTTATAGACTTGTCTACTGGATGATGTCACATGTTCTCCTTTATCGACTTGTCTACTGGATGATGTCACATGTTTCCCTTTATAGACTTGTCTACTGGGTGATGTCACATGTTCTCCTTTATAGACTTGTCCACTGGATGATGTCACATGTTTTCCTTTATAGACTTGTCTACTGGATGATGTCACATGTTCCCCTTTATAGACTTGTCTACTGGATGATGTCACATGTTCGCCTTTATAGACTTGTCTACTGGATGATGTCACATGTTCTCCTTTATAGACTTGTCTACTGGATGATGTCACATGTTCCCCTTTATAGACTTGTCTACTGGGTGATGTCACATGTTCTCCTTTATAGACTTGTCTACTGGATGATGTCACATGTTCTCCTTTATAGACTTGTCTACTGGATGATGTCACATGCTCGCCTTTATAGACTTGTCTACTGGATGATGTCACATGTTCGCCTTTATAGACTTGTCTACTGGATGATGTCACATGTTCTCCTTTATAGACTTGTCTACTGGATGATGTCACATGTTCTCCTTTATAGACTTGTCTACTGGATGATGTCACATGTTCGCCTTTATAGACTTGTCTACTGGATGATGTCACATGTTCGCCTTTATAGACTTGTCTACTGGATGATGTCACATGTTCGCCTTTATAGACTTGTCTACTGGATGATGTCACATGTTCTCCTTTATAGACTTGTCTACTGGATGATGTCACGTGTTCCCCTTTATAGACTTGTCTACTGGATGATGTCACATGTTCTCCTTTATAGACTTGTCTACTGGATGATGTCACATGTTCCCCTTTATAGACTTGTCTACTGGGTGATGTCACATGTTCTCCTTTATAGACTTGTCTACTGGGTGATGTCACGTGTTCCCATTTATAGACTTGTCTACTGGGTGATGTCACATGTTCTCCTTTATAGACTTGTCTACTGGATGATGTCACATGTTCTCCTTTATAGACTTGTCTACTGGGTGATGTCACGTGTTCCCCTTTATAGACTTGTCTACTGGATGATGTCACATGTTCTCCTTTATAGACTTGTCTACTGGATGATGTCACGTGTTCCCCTTTATAGACTTGTCTACTGGATGATGTCACATGTTTTCCTTTATAGACTTGTCTACTGGATGATGTCACATGTTCTCCTTTATAGACTTGTCTACTGGATGATGTCACATGTTCTCCTTTATAGACTTGTCTACTGGATGATGTCACATGTTCTCCTTTATAGACTTGTCTACTGGATGATGTCACATGTTTTCCTTTATAGACTTGTCTACTGGATGATGTCACATGTTCTCCTTTATAGACTTGTCTACTGGATGATGTCACATGTTCTCCTTTATAGACTTGTCTACTATCTACTGGATGATGTCACATGTTCTCCTTTATAGACTTGTCTACTGGATGATGTCACATGTTCTCCTTTATAGACTTGTCTACTGGATGATGTCACATGTTCTCCTTTATAGACTTGTCTACTGGATGATGTCACATGTTCTCCTTTATAGACTTGTCTACTGGATGATGTCACATGTTCTCCTTTATAGACTTGTCTACTGGATGATGTCACATGTTTTCCTTTATAGACTTGTCTACTGGATGATGTCACATGTTCTCCTTTATAGACTTGTCTACTGGATGATGTCACATGTTCTCCTTTATAGACTTGTCTACTATCTACTGGATGATGTCACATGTTCTCCTTTATAGACTTGTCTACTGGGTGATGTCACATGTTTTCCTTTATAGACTTGTCTACTGGATGATGTCACATGTTCTCCTTTATCGACTTGTCTACTGGATGATGTCACATGTTTTCCTTTATAGACTTGTCTACTGGATGATGTCATATGTTCTCCTTTATAGACTTGTCTACTGGATGATGTCACATGTTCTCCTTTATAGACTTGTCTACTGGATGATGTCACATGTTCTCCTTTATAGACTTGTCTACTGGATGATGTCACATGTTTTCCTTTATAGACTTGTCTACTGGATGATGTCACATGTTCTCCTTTATAGACTTGTCTACTGGATGATGTCACATGTTCTCCTTTATAGACTTGTCTACTATCTACTGGATGATGTCACATGTTCTCCTTTATAGACTTGTCTACTGGATGATGTCACATGTTCTCCTTTATAGACTTGTCTACTGGATGTCACATGTTCTCCTTTATAGACTTGTCTACTGGATGATGTCACATGTTCTCCTTTATAGACTTGTCTACTGGATGATGTCACATGTTCTCCTTTATCGACTTGTCTACTGGATGATGTCACGTGTTTCCCTTTATAGACTTGTCTACTGGGTGATGTCACATGTTCTCCTTTATAGACTTGTCTACTGGATGATGTCACATGTTTTCCTTTATAGACTTGTCTACTGGATGATGTCACATGTTCCCCTTTATAGACTTGTCTACTGGATGATGTCACATGTTCGCCTTTATAGACTTGTCTACTGGATGATGTCACATGTTCTCCTTTATAGACTTGTCTACTGGATGATGTCACATGTTCCCCTTTATAGACTTGTCTACTGGGTGATGTCACATGTTCTCCTTTATAGACTTGTCTACTGGATGATGTCACATGTTCTCCTTTATAGACTTGTCTACTGGATGATGTCACATGTTCGCCTTTATAGACTTGTCTACTGGATGATGTCACATGTTCGCCTTTATAGACTTGTCTACTGGATGATGTCACATGTTCTCCTTTATAGACTTGTCTACTGGATGATGTCACATGTTCTCCTTTATAGACTTGTCTACTGGATGATGTCACATGTTCGCCTTTATAGACTTGTCTACTGGATGATGTCACATGTTCGCCTTTATAGACTTGTCTACTGGATGATGTCACATGTTCGCCTTTATAGACTTGTCTACTGGATGATGTCACATGTTCTCCTTTATAGACTTGTCTACTGGATGATGTCACGTGTTCCCCTTTATAGACTTGTCTACTGGATGATGTCACATGTTCTCCTTTATAGACTTGTCTACTGGATGATGTCACATGTTCCCCTTTATAGACTTGTCTACTGGGTGATGTCACATGTTCTCCTTTATAGACTTGTCTACTGGGTGATGTCACGTGTTCCCCTTTATAGACTTGTCTACTGGGTGATGTCACATGTTCTCCTTTATAGACTTGTCTACTGGATGATGTCACATGTTCTCCTTTATAGACTTGTCTACTGGGTGATGTCACGTGTTCCCCTTTATAGACTTGTCTACTGGATGATGTCACATGTTCTCCTTTATAGACTTGTCTACTGGATGATGTCACGTGTTCCCCTTTATAGACTTGTCTACTGGATGATGTCACATGTTCTCCTTTATAGACTTGTCTACTGGATGATGTCACATGTTCCCCTTTATAGACTTGTCTACTGGGTGATGTCACATGTTCTCCTTTATAGACTTGTCTACTGGGTGATGTCACGTGTTCCCCTTTATAGACTTGTCTACTGGGTGATGTCACATGTTCCCCTTTATAGACTTGTCTACTGGATGATGTCACATGTTCTCCTTTATAGACTTGTCTACTGGGTGATGTCACGTGTTCCCCTTTATAGACTTGTCTACTGGATGATGTCACATGTTCTCCTTTATAGACTTGTCTACTGGATGATGTCACATGTTCCCCTTTATAGACTTGTCTACTGGGTGATGTCACGTGTTCCCCTTTATAGACTTGTCTACTGGATGATGTCACATGTTCCCCTTTATAGACTTGTCTACTGGGTGATGTCACGTGTTCCCCTTTATAGACTTGTCTACTGGATGATGTCACATGTTCCCCTTTATAGACTTGTCTACTGGGTGATGTCACGTGTTCCCCTTTATAGACTTGTCTACTGGATGATGTCACATGTTCCCCTTTATAGACTTGTCTACTGGGTGATGTCACGTGTTCCCCTTTATAGACTTGTCTACTGGATGATGTCACATGTTCTCCTTTATAGACTTGTCTACTGGATGATGTCACATGTTCCCCTTTATAGACTTGTCTACTGGATGATGTCACATGTTCTCCTTTATAGACTTGTCTACTGGGTGATGTCACATGTTCTCCTTTATAGACTTGTCTACTGGATGATGTCACATGTTTTCCTTTATAGACTTGTCTACTGGATGATGTCACATGTTCCCCTTTATAGACTTGTCTACTGGATGATGTCACATGTTCTCCTTTATAGACTTGTCTACTGGGTGATGTCACATGTTCTCCTTTATAGACTTGTCTACTGGATGATGTCACATGTTCTCCTTTATCGACTTGTCTACTGGATGATGTCACATGTTTTCCTTTACAAACCTGTCTACTGGATGATGTCACACGTTCTCCTTTATAGACTTGGCTACTGGATGATGTCACATGTTTTCCTTTACAGACCTGTCTACTGGGTAATGTCACGTGTCCTCCTTTATAGACTTGTCTACTGGATGATGTCACATGTTTGCCTTTATAGACTTGTCTACTGGATGATGTCACATGTTCCTTTATAGACTTGTCTACTGGATGATGTCACATGTTTTCCTTTATAGACTTGTCTACTGGATGATGTCACATGTTCTCCTTTATAGACTTGTCTACTGGATGTCACATGTTCCCCTTTATAGACTTGTCTACTGGATGATGTCATGTGTTCCCCTTTATAGACTTGTCTACTGGATGATGTCACATGTTCTCCTTTATAGACTTGTCTACTGGATGATGTCACGTGTTCCCCTTTATAGACTTGTCTACTGGATGATGTCACATGTTCCCTTTATAGATTTGTCTACTGGATGATGTCACATGTTCCCTTTATAGACTTGTCTACTGGATGATGTCACATGTTCCTTTATAGACTTGTCTACTGGATGATGTCACGTGTTCCCCTTTATAGACTTGTCTACTGGATGATGTCACATGTTCTCCTTTATAGACTTGTCTACTGGATGATGTCACATGTTCTCCTTTATAGACTTGTCTACTGGATGATGTCACATGTTCTCCTTTATAGACTTGTCTACTGGATGATGTCACATGTTCCTTTATAGACTTGTCTACTGGATGATGTCACATGTTTTCCTTTATAGACTTGTCTACTGGATGATGTCACATGTTCGCCTTTATAGACTTGTCTACTGGATGATGTCACATGTTCCTTTATAGACTTGTCTACTGGATGATGTCACATGTTCGCCTTTATAGACTTGTCTACTGGATGATGTCACATGTTCCTTTATAGACTTGTCTACTGGATGATGTCACATGTTTTCCTTTATAGACTTGTCTACTGGATGATGCCACATGTTCTCCTTTATAGACTTGTCTACTGGATGATGTCACATGTTCTCCTTTATAGACTTGTCTACTGGATGATGTCACATGTTCTCCTTTATAGACTTGTCTACTGGATGATGTCACATGTTCTCCTTTATAGACCTGTCTACTGGATGATGTCACATGTTCTCCTTTATAGACTTGTCTACTGGATGTCACATGTTCCCCTTTATAGACTTGTCTACTGGATGATGTCACATGTTCTCCTTTATAGACTTGTCTACTGGATGATGTCACATGTTCTCCTTTATAGACTTGTCTACTGGATGATGTCACATGTTCCCCTTTATAGACTTGTCTACTGGATGTCACATGTTCCCCTTTATAGACTTGTCTACTGGATGATGTCACATGTTCTCCTTTATAGACTTGTCTACTGGATGATGTCACATGTTCCCCTTTATAGACTTGTCTACTGGATGTCACATGTTCCCCTTTATAGACTTGTCTACTGGATGATGTCACATGTTCTCCTTTATAGACTTGTCTACTGGATGATGTCACATGTTCTCCTTTATAGACTTGTCTACTGGATGATGTCACATGTTCTCCTTTATAGACTTGTCTACTGGGTGATGTCACAATGTTCTCCTTTATAGACTTGTCTACTGGATGATGTCACATGTTCCCCTTTATAGACTTGTCTACTGGATGATGTCACGTGTTCCCCTTTATAGACTTGTCTACTGGATGATGTCACATGTTCCCCTTTATAGACTTGTCTACTGGGTGATGTCACATGTTCTCCTTTATAGACTTGTCTACTGGATGATGTCACATGTTCCCCTTTATAGACTTGTCTACTGGATGATGTCACGTGTTCCCCTTTATAGACTTGTCTACTGGATGATGTCACATGTTCCCCTTTATAGACTTGTCTACTGGGTGATGTCACGTGTTCCCCTTTATAGACTTGTCTACTGGATGATGTCACATGTTCTCCTTTATAGACTTGTCTACTGGATGATGTCACATGTTCCCCTTTATAGACTTGTCTACTGGATGATGTCACATGTTCTCCTTTATAGACCTGTCTACTGGATGATGTCACATGTTCTCCTTTATAGACCTGTCTACTGGATGATGTCACATGTTCTCCTTTATAGACTTGTCTACTGGATGATGTCACATGTTCCCCTTTATAGACTTGTCTACTGGATGATGTCACATGTTCTCCTTTATAGACCTGTCCACTGGATGATGTCACATGTTCTCCTTTATAGACTTGTCTACTGGATGATGTCACGTGTTCCCCTTTATAGACTTGTCTACTGGATGATGTCACATGTTCGCCTTTATAGACATGTCTACTGGATGATGTCACATGTTCTCCTTTATAGACTTGTCTACTGAATGATGTCACATGTTCTCCTTTATAGACTTATCTACTGGATGATGTCACATGTTCTCCTTTATAGACTTGCCTACTGGATGATGTCACATGTTCTCCTTTATAGACTTGTCTACTGGATGATGTCACGTGTTCCCCTTTATAGACTTGTCTACTGGATGATGTCACATGTTCTCCTTTATAGACTTATCTACTATCTACTGGATGATGTCACGTGTTCTCCTTTATAGACTTGTCTACTGGATGATGTCACATGTTCCCCTTTATAGACTTGTCTACTGGATGATGTCACATGTTCTCATTTATAGACTTATCTACTGGATGTCACATGTTCTCCTTTATAGACTTGTCTACTGGATGATGTCACATGTTCGCCTTTATAGACTTGTCTACTGGATGATGTCACATGTTCGCCTTTATAGACTTGTCTACTGGATGATGTCACATGTTCGCCTTTATAGACTTGTCTACTGGATGATGTCACATGTTCGCCTTTATAGACTTGTCTACTGGATGATGTCACATGTTCGCCTTTATAGACTTGTCTACTGGATGATGTCACGTGTCCTCCTTTATAGACTTGTCTACTGGATGATGTCACATGTTCTCCTTTATAGACTTGTCTACTGGATGATGTCACGTGTTCCCCTTTATAGACTTGTCTACTGGATGATGTCACATGTTCTCCTTTATAGACTTGGCTACTGGATGATGTCACATGTTCCCCTTTATAGACTTGTCTACTGGATGATGTCACATGTTCCTTTATAGACTTGTCTACTGGATGATGTCACATGTTTTCCTTTATAGACTTGTCTACTGGATGATGCCACATGTTCTCCTTTATAGACTTGTCTACTGGATGATGTCACATGTTCTCCTTTATAGACTTGTCTACTGGATGATGTCACATGTTCTCCTTTATAGACTTGTCTACTGGATGATGTCACATGTTCTCCTTTATAGACCTGTCTACTGGATGATGTCACATGTTCTCCTTTATAGACTTGTCTACTGGATGTCACATGTTCCCCTTTATAGACTTGTCTACTGGATGATGTCACATGTTCTCCTTTATAGACTTGTCTACTGGATGATGTCACATGTTCTCCTTTATAGACTTGTCTACTGGATGATGTCACATGTTCCCCTTTATAGACTTGTCTACTGGATGTCACATGTTCCCCTTTATAGACTTGTCTACTGGATGATGTCACATGTTCTCCTTTATAGACTTGTCTACTGGATGATGTCACATGTTCCCCTTTATAGACTTGTCTACTGGATGTCACATGTTCCCCTTTATAGACTTGTCTACTGGATGATGTCACATGTTCTCCTTTATAGACTTGTCTACTGGATGATGTCACATGTTCTCCTTTATAGACTTGTCTACTGGATGATGTCACATGTTCTCCTTTATAGACTTGTCTACTGGGTGATGTCACATGTTCTCCTTTATAGACTTGTCTACTGGATGATGTCACATGTTCCCCTTTATAGACTTGTCTACTGGATGATGTCACGTGTTCCCCTTTATAGACTTGTCTACTGGATGATGTCACATGTTCCCCTTTATAGACTTGTCTACTGGGTGATGTCACATGTTCTCCTTTATAGACTTGTCTACTGGATGATGTCACGTGTTCCCCTTTATAGACTTGTCTACTGGATGATGTCACGTGTTCCCCTTTATAGACTTGTCTACTGGATGATGTCACATGTTCCCCTTTATAGACTTGTCTACTGGGTGATGTCACGTGTTCCCCTTTATAGACTTGTCTACTGGATGATGTCACATGTTCTCCTTTATAGACTTGTCTACTGGATGATGTCACATGTTCCCCTTTATAGACTTGTCTACTGGATGATGTCACATGTTCTCCTTTATAGACCTGTCTACTGGATGATGTCACATGTTCTCCTTTATAGACCTGTCTACTGGATGATGTCACATGTTCTCCTTTATAGACTTGTCTACTGGATGATGTCACATGTTCCCCTTTATAGACTTGTCTACTGGATGATGTCACATGTTCTCCTTTATAGACCTGTCTACTGGATGATGTCACATGTTCTCCTTTATAGACTTGTCTACTGGATGATGTCACGTGTTCCCCTTTATAGACTTGTCTACTGGATGATGTCACATGTTCGCCTTTATAGACATGTCTACTGGATGATGTCACATGTTCTCCTTTATAGACTTGTCTACTGAATGATGTCACATGTTCTCCTTTATAGACTTATCTACTGGATGATGTCACATGTTCTCCTTTATAGACTTGCCTACTGGATGATGTCACATGTTCTCCTTTATAGACTTGTCTACTGGATGATGTCACGTGTTCCCCTTTATAGACTTGTCTACTGGATGATGTCACATGTTCTCCTTTATAGACTTATCTACTATCTACTGGATGATGTCACGTGTTCTCCTTTATAGACTTGTCTACTGGATGATGTCACATGTTCCCCTTTATAGACTTGTCTACTGGATGATGTCACATGTTCTCATTTATAGACTTATCTACTGGATGTCACATGTTCTCCTTTATAGACTTGTCTACTGGATGATGTCACATGTTCTCCTTTATAGACTTGTCTACTGGATGATGTCACATGTTCTCCTTTATAGACTTGTCTACTGGATGATGTCACATGTTCTCCTTTATAGACTTGTCTACTGGATGATGTCACATGTTCCTTTATAGACTTGTCTACTGGATGATGTCACATGTTTTCCTTTATAGACTTGTCTACTGGATGATGTCACATGTTCCCCTTTATAGACTTGTCTACTGGATGATGTCACATGTTCTCATTTATAGACTTATCTACTGGATGTCACATGTTCTCCTTTATAGACTTGTCTACTGGATGATGTCACATGTTCTCCTTTATAGACTTGTCTACTGGGTGATGTCACGTGTTCCCCTTTATAGACTTGTCTACTGGATGATGTCACATGTTTTCCTTTATAGACTTGTCTACTGGATGATGTCACATGTTCCCCTTTATAGACTTGTCTACTGGATGATGTCACGTGTTCTCCTTTATAGACTTGTCTACTGGGTGATGTCACGTGTTCCCCTTTATAGACTTGTCTACTGGATGATGTCACATGTTCCCCTTTATAGATTTGTCTACTGGATGATGTCACATGTTCTCCTTTATAGACTTGTCTACTGGATGATGTCACTGTTCCCCTTTATAGACTTGTCTACTGGATGATGTCACATGTTTTCCTTTATAGACTTGTCTACTGGATGATGTCACATGTTCCCCTTTATAGACTTGTCTACTGGATGATGTCACATGTTCCCCTTTATAGACTTGTCTACTGGATGATGTCACGTGTTCCCCTTTATAGACTTGTCTACTGGATGATGTCACATGTTCCCCTTTATAGACTTGTCTACTGGGTGATGTCACATGTTCTCCTTTATAGACTTGTCTACTGGATGATGTCACATGTTCCCCTTTATAGACTTGTCTACTGGATGATGTCACGTGTTCCCCTTTATAGACTTGTCTACTGGATGATGTCACATGTTCCCCTTTATAGACTTGTCTACTGGGTGATGTCACGTGTTCCCCTTTATAGACTTGTCTACTGGATGATGTCACATGTTCCCCTTTATAGACTTGTCTACTGGATGATGTCACATGTTCTCCTTTATAGACCTGTCTACTGGATGATGTCACATGTTCTCCTTTATAGACCTGTCTACTGGATGATGTCACATGTTCTCCTTTATAGACTTGTCTACTGGATGATGTCACATGTTCCCCTTTATAGACTTGTCTACTGGATGATGTCACATGTTCTCCTTTATAGACCTGTCTACTGGATGATGTCACATGTTCTCCTTTATAGACTTGTCTACTGGATGATGTCACGTGTTCCCCTTTATAGACTTGTCTACTGGATGATGTCACATGTTCGCCTTTATAGACATGTCTACTGGATGATGTCACATGTTCTCCTTTATAGACTTGTCTACTGAATGATGTCACATGTTCTCCTTTATAGACTTATCTACTGGATGATGTCACATGTTCTCCTTTATAGACTTGCCTACTGGATGATGTCACATGTTCTCCTTTATAGACTTGTCTACTGGATGATGTCACGTGTTCCCCTTTATAGACTTGTCTACTGGATGATGTCACATGTTCTCCTTTATAGACTTCTCTACTATCTACTGGATGATGTCACGTGTTCTCCTTTATAGACTTGTCTACTGGATGATGTCACATGTTCCCCTTTATAGACTTGTCTACTGGATGATGTCACATGTTCTCATTTATAGACTTATCTACTGGATGTCACATGTTCTCCTTTATAGACTTGTCTACTGGATGATGTCACATGTTCTCCTTTATAGACTTGTCTACTGGATGATGTCACATGTTCTCCTTTATAGACTTGTCTACTGGATGATGTCACATGTTCCTTTATAGACTTGTCTACTGGATGATGTCACATGTTTTCCTTTATAGACTTGTCTACTGGATGATGTCACATGTTCCCCTTTATAGACTTGTCTACTGGATGATGTCACATGTTCTCCTTTATAGACTTGTCTACTGGGTGATGTCACGTGTTCCCCTTTATAGACTTGTCTACTGGATGATGTCACATGTTCTCCTTTATAGACTTGTCTACTGGGTGATGTCACGTGTTCTCCTTTATAGACTTGTCTACTGGATGATGTCACGTGTTCCCCTTTATAGACTTGTCTACTGGATGATGTCACGTGTTCTCCTTTATAGACTTGTCTACTGGATGATGTCACATGTTCCCCTTTATAGACTTGTCTACTGGATGATGTCACATGTTCCCCTTTATAGACTTGTCTACTGGATGATGTCACATGTTTTCCTTTATAGACTTGTCTACTGGATGATGTCACATGTTCTCCTTTGTAGACTTGTCTACTGGATGATGTCACATGTTCTCCTTTATAGACTTGTCTACTGGATGATGTCACATGTTCCTTTATAGACTTGTCTACTGGATGATGTCACATGTTTTCCTTTATAGACTTGTCTACTGGATGATGTCACATGTTCTCCTTTATAGACTTGTCTACTGGATGATGTCACGTGTTCTCCTTTATAGACTTGTCTACTGGATGATGTCACATGTTCCCCTTTATAGACTTGTCTACTGGATGATGTCACATGTTCTCCTTTATAGACTTGTCTACTGGATGATGTCACATGTTCCTTTATAGACTTGTCTACTGGATGATGTCACATGTTTTCCTTTATAGACTTGTCTACTGGATGATGTCACATGTTCTCCTTTGTAGACTTGTCTACTGGATGATGTCACATGTTCTCCTTTATAGACTTGTCTACTGGATGATGTCACGTGTTCCCCTTTATAGACTTGTCTACTGGATGATGTCACGTGTTCCCCTTTATAGACTTGTCTACTGGGTGATGTCACGTGTTCCCCTTTATAGACTTGCCTACTGGATGATGTCACATGTTCTCCTTTATAGACTTGTCTACTGGATGATGCCACATGTTCTCCTTTATAGACTTGTCTACTGGATGATGTCACATGTTCTCCTTTATAGACTTGTCTACTGGATGATGTCACATGTTCTCCTTTATAGACTTGTCTACTGGATGATGTCACATGTTCCCCTTTATAGACTTGTCTACTGGATGATGTCACATGTTCTCCTTTATAGACTTGTCTACTGGATGATGTCACATGTTCCCCTTTATAGACTTGTCTACTGGATGATGTCACATGTTCTCCTTTATAGACTTGTCTACTGGATGATGTCACATGTTCTCCTTTATAGACTTCTCTACTATCTACTGGATGATGTCACGTGTTCTCCTTTATAGACTTGTCTACTGGATGATGTCACATGTTCCCCTTTATAGACTTGTCTACTGGATGATGTCACATGTTCTCATTTATAGACTTATCTACTGGATGTCACATGTTCTCCTTTATAGACTTGTCTACTGGATGATGTCACATGTTCTCCTTTATAGACTTGTCTACTGGATGATGTCACATGTTCTCCTTTATAGACTTGTCTACTGGATGATGTCACATGTTCCTTTATAGACTTGTCTACTGGATGATGTCACATGTTTTCCTTTATAGACTTGTCTACTGGATGATGTCACATGTTCCCCTTTATAGACTTGTCTACTGGATGATGTCACATGTTCTCCTTTATAGACTTGTCTACTGGGTGATGTCACGTGTTCCCCTTTATAGACTTGTCTACTGGATGATGTCACATGTTCTCCTTTATAGACTTGTCTACTGGGTGATGTCACGTGTTCTCCTTTATAGACTTGTCTACTGGATGATGTCACGTGTTCCCCTTTATAGACTTGTCTACTGGATGATGTCACGTGTTCTCCTTTATAGACTTGTCTACTGGATGATGTCACATGTTCCCCTTTATAGACTTGTCTACTGGATGATGTCACATGTTCCCCTTTATAGACTTGTCTACTGGATGATGTCACATGTTTTCCTTTATAGACTTGTCTACTGGATGATGTCACATGTTCTCCTTTGTAGACTTGTCTACTGGATGATGTCACATGTTCTCCTTTATAGACTTGTCTACTGGATGATGTCACATGTTCCTTTATAGACTTGTCTACTGGATGATGTCACATGTTTTCCTTTATAGACTTGTCTACTGGATGATGTCACATGTTCTCCTTTATAGACTTGTCTACTGGATGATGTCACGTGTTCTCCTTTATAGACTTGTCTACTGGATGATGTCACATGTTCCCCTTTATAGACTTGTCTACTGGATGATGTCACATGTTCTCCTTTATAGACTTGTCTACTGGATGATGTCACATGTTCCTTTATAGACTTGTCTACTGGATGATGTCACATGTTTTCCTTTATAGACTTGTCTACTGGATGATGTCACATGTTCTCCTTTGTAGACTTGTCTACTGGATGATGTCACATGTTCTCCTTTATAGACTTGTCTACTGGATGATGTCACGTGTTCCCCTTTATAGACTTGTCTACTGGATGATGTCACGTGTTCCCCTTTATAGACTTGTCTACTGGGTGATGTCACGTGTTCCCCTTTATAGACTTGCCTACTGGATGATGTCACATGTTCTCCTTTATAGACTTGTCTACTGGATGATGCCACATGTTCTCCTTTATAGACTTGTCTACTGGATGATGTCACATGTTCTCCTTTATAGACTTGTCTACTGGATGATGTCACATGTTCTCCTTTATAGACTTGTCTACTGGATGATGTCACATGTTCCCCTTTATAGACTTGTCTACTGGATGATGTCACATGTTCTCCTTTATAGACTTGTCTACTGGATGATGTCACATGTTCCCCTTTATAGACTTGTCTACTGGATGATGTCACATGTTCGCCTTTATAGACTTGTCTACTGGATGATGTCACATGTTCGCCTTTATAGACTTGTCTACTGGATGATGTCACGTGTCCTCCTTTATAGACTTGTCTACTGGATGATGTCACATGTTCTCCTTTATAGACTTGTCTACTGGATGATGTCACGTGTTCCCCTTTATAGACTTGTCTACTGGATGATGTCACATGTTCTCCTTTATAGACTTGGCTACTGGATGATGTCACATGTTCCCCTTTATAGACTTGTCTACTGGATGATGTCACATGTTCCTTTATAGACTTGTCTACTGGATGATGTCACATGTTTTCCTTTATAGACTTGTCTACTGGATGATGCCACATGTTCTCCTTTATAGACTTGTCTACTGGATGATGTCACATGTTCTCCTTTATAGACTTGTCTACTGGATGATGTCACATGTTCTCCTTTATAGACTTGTCTACTGGATGATGTCACATGTTCTCCTTTATAGACCTGTCTACTGGATGATGTCACATGTTCTCCTTTATAGACTTGTCTACTGGATGTCACATGTTCCCCTTTATAGACTTGTCTACTGGATGATGTCACATGTTCTCCTTTATAGACTTGTCTACTGGATGATGTCACATGTTCTCCTTTATAGACTTGTCTACTGGATGATGTCACATGTTCCCCTTTATAGACTTGTCTACTGGATGTCACATGTTCCCCTTTATAGACTTGTCTACTGGATGATGTCACATGTTCTCCTTTATAGACTTGTCTACTGGATGATGTCACATGTTCCCCTTTATAGACTTGTCTACTGGATGTCACATGTTCCCCTTTATAGACTTGTCTACTGGATGATGTCACATGTTCTCCTTTATAGACTTGTCTACTGGATGATGTCACATGTTCTCCTTTATAGACTTGTCTACTGGATGATGTCACATGTTCTCCTTTATAGACTTGTCTACTGGGTGATGTCACATGTTCTCCTTTATAGACTTGTCTACTGGATGATGTCACATGTTCCCCTTTATAGACTTGTCTACTGGATGATGTCACGTGTTCCCCTTTATAGACTTGTCTACTGGATGATGTCACATGTTCCCCTTTATAGACTTGTCTACTGGGTGATGTCACATGTTCTCCTTTATAGACTTGTCTACTGGATGATGTCACGTGTTCCCCTTTATAGACTTGTCTACTGGATGATGTCACGTGTTCCCCTTTATAGACTTGTCTACTGGATGATGTCACATGTTCCCCTTTATAGACTTGTCTACTGGGTGATGTCACGTGTTCCCCTTTATAGACTTGTCTACTGGATGATGTCACGTGTTCCCCTTTATAGACTTGTCTACTGGATGATGTCACATGTTCTCCTTTATAGACTTGTCTACTGGATGATGTCACATGTTCCCCTTTATAGACTTGTCTACTGGATGATGTCACATGTTCTCCTTTATAGACCTGTCTACTGGATGATGTCACATGTTCTCCTTTATAGACCTGTCTACTGGATGATGTCACATGTTCTCCTTTATAGACTTGTCTACTGGATGATGTCACATGTTCCCCTTTATAGACTTGTCTACTGGATGATGTCACATGTTCTCCTTTATAGACCTGTCTACTGGATGATGTCACATGTTCTCCTTTATAGACTTGTCTACTGGATGATGTCACGTGTTCCCCTTTATAGACTTGTCTACTGGATGATGTCACATGTTCGCCTTTATAGACATGTCTACTGGATGATGTCACATGTTCTCCTTTATAGACTTGTCTACTGAATGATGTCACATGTTCTCCTTTATAGACTTATCTACTGGATGATGTCACATGTTCTCCTTTATAGACTTGCCTACTGGATGATGTCACATGTTCTCCTTTATAGACTTGTCTACTGGATGATGTCACGTGTTCCCCTTTATAGACTTGTCTACTGGATGATGTCACATGTTCTCCTTTATAGACTTGTCTACTGGATGATGTCACATGTTCTCCTTTATAGACTTGTCTACTGGGTGATGTCACGTGTTCCCCTTTATAGACTTGTCTACTGGATGATGTCACATGTTTTCCTTTATAGACTTGTCTACTGGATGATGTCACATGTTCCCCTTTATAGACTTGTCTACTGGATGATGTCACGTGTTCTCCTTTATAGACTTGTCTACTGGGTGATGTCACGTGTTCCCCTTTATAGACTTGTCTACTGGATGATGTCACATGTTCCCCTTTATAGATTTGTCTACTGGATGATGTCACATGTTCTCCTTTATAGACTTGTCTACTGGATGATGTCACTGTTCCCCTTTATAGACTTGTCTACTGGATGATGTCACATGTTTTCCTTTATAGACTTGTCTACTGGATGATGTCACATGTTCCCCTTTATAGACTTGTCTACTGGATGATGTCACATGTTCCCCTTTATAGACTTGTCTACTGGATGATGTCACGTGTTCCCCTTTATAGACTTGTCTACTGGATGATGTCACATGTTCCCCTTTATAGACTTGTCTACTGGGTGATGTCACATGTTCTCCTTTATAGACTTGTCTACTGGATGATGTCACATGTTCCCCTTTATAGACTTGTCTACTGGATGATGTCACGTGTTCCCCTTTATAGACTTGTCTACTGGATGATGTCACATGTTCCCCTTTATAGACTTGTCTACTGGGTGATGTCACGTGTTCCCCTTTATAGACTTGTCTACTGGATGATGTCACATGTTCCCCTTTATAGACTTGTCTACTGGATGATGTCACATGTTCTCCTTTATAGACCTGTCTACTGGATGATGTCACATGTTCTCCTTTATAGACCTGTCTACTGGATGATGTCACATGTTCTCCTTTATAGACTTGTCTACTGGATGATGTCACATGTTCCCCTTTATAGACTTGTCTACTGGATGATGTCACATGTTCTCCTTTATAGACCTGTCTACTGGATGATGTCACATGTTCTCCTTTATAGACTTGTCTACTGGATGATGTCACGTGTTCCCCTTTATAGACTTGTCTACTGGATGATGTCACATGTTCGCCTTTATAGACATGTCTACTGGATGATGTCACATGTTCTCCTTTATAGACTTGTCTACTGAATGATGTCACATGTTCTCCTTTATAGACTTATCTACTGGATGATGTCACATGTTCTCCTTTATAGACTTGCCTACTGGATGATGTCACATGTTCTCCTTTATAGACTTGTCTACTGGATGATGTCACGTGTTCCCCTTTATAGACTTGTCTACTGGATGATGTCACATGTTCTCCTTTATAGACTTCTCTACTATCTACTGGATGATGTCACGTGTTCTCCTTTATAGACTTGTCTACTGGATGATGTCACATGTTCCCCTTTATAGACTTGTCTACTGGATGATGTCACATGTTCTCATTTATAGACTTATCTACTGGATGTCACATGTTCTCCTTTATAGACTTGTCTACTGGATGATGTCACATGTTCTCCTTTATAGACTTGTCTACTGGATGATGTCACATGTTCTCCTTTATAGACTTGTCTACTGGATGATGTCACATGTTCCTTTATAGACTTGTCTACTGGATGATGTCACATGTTTTCCTTTATAGACTTGTCTACTGGATGATGTCACATGTTCCCCTTTATAGACTTGTCTACTGGATGATGTCACATGTTCTCCTTTATAGACTTGTCTACTGGGTGATGTCACGTGTTCCCCTTTATAGACTTGTCTACTGGATGATGTCACATGTTCTCCTTTATAGACTTGTCTACTGGGTGATGTCACGTGTTCTCCTTTATAGACTTGTCTACTGGATGATGTCACGTGTTCCCCTTTATAGACTTGTCTACTGGATGATGTCACGTGTTCTCCTTTATAGACTTGTCTACTGGATGATGTCACATGTTCCCCTTTATAGACTTGTCTACTGGATGATGTCACATGTTCCCCTTTATAGACTTGTCTACTGGATGATGTCACATGTTTTCCTTTATAGACTTGTCTACTGGATGATGTCACATGTTCTCCTTTGTAGACTTGTCTACTGGATGATGTCACATGTTCTCCTTTATAGACTTGTCTACTGGATGATGTCACATGTTCCTTTATAGACTTGTCTACTGGATGATGTCACATGTTTTCCTTTATAGACTTGTCTACTGGATGATGTCACATGTTCTCCTTTATAGACTTGTCTACTGGATGATGTCACGTGTTCTCCTTTATAGACTTGTCTACTGGATGATGTCACATGTTCCCCTTTATAGACTTGTCTACTGGATGATGTCACATGTTCTCCTTTATAGACTTGTCTACTGGATGATGTCACATGTTCCTTTATAGACTTGTCTACTGGATGATGTCACATGTTTTCCTTTATAGACTTGTCTACTGGATGATGTCACATGTTCTCCTTTGTAGACTTGTCTACTGGATGATGTCACATGTTCTCCTTTATAGACTTGTCTACTGGATGATGTCACGTGTTCCCCTTTATAGACTTGTCTACTGGATGATGTCACGTGTTCCCCTTTATAGACTTGTCTACTGGGTGATGTCACGTGTTCCCCTTTATAGACTTGCCTACTGGATGATGTCACATGTTCTCCTTTATAGACTTGTCTACTGGATGATGCCACATGTTCTCCTTTATAGACTTGTCTACTGGATGATGTCACATGTTCTCCTTTATAGACTTGTCTACTGGATGATGTCACATGTTCTCCTTTATAGACTTGTCTACTGGATGATGTCACATGTTCCCCTTTATAGACTTGTCTACTGGATGATGTCACATGTTCTCCTTTATAGACTTGTCTACTGGATGATGTCACATGTTCCCCTTTATAGACTTGTCTACTGGATGATGTCACATGTTCTCCTTTATAGACTTGTCTACTGGATGATGTCACATGTTCTCCTTTATAGACTTCTCTACTATCTACTGGATGATGTCACGTGTTCTCCTTTATAGACTTGTCTACTGGATGATGTCACATGTTCCCCTTTATAGACTTGTCTACTGGATGATGTCACATGTTCTCATTTATAGACTTATCTACTGGATGTCACATGTTCTCCTTTATAGACTTGTCTACTGGATGATGTCACATGTTCTCCTTTATAGACTTGTCTACTGGATGATGTCACATGTTCTCCTTTATAGACTTGTCTACTGGATGATGTCACATGTTCCTTTATAGACTTGTCTACTGGATGATGTCACATGTTTTCCTTTATAGACTTGTCTACTGGATGATGTCACATGTTCCCCTTTATAGACTTGTCTACTGGATGATGTCACATGTTCTCCTTTATAGACTTGTCTACTGGGTGATGTCACGTGTTCCCCTTTATAGACTTGTCTACTGGATGATGTCACATGTTCTCCTTTATAGACTTGTCTACTGGGTGATGTCACGTGTTCTCCTTTATAGACTTGTCTACTGGATGATGTCACGTGTTCCCCTTTATAGACTTGTCTACTGGATGATGTCACGTGTTCTCCTTTATAGACTTGTCTACTGGATGATGTCACATGTTCCCCTTTATAGACTTGTCTACTGGATGATGTCACATGTTCCCCTTTATAGACTTGTCTACTGGATGATGTCACATGTTTTCCTTTATAGACTTGTCTACTGGATGATGTCACATGTTCTCCTTTGTAGACTTGTCTACTGGATGATGTCACATGTTCTCCTTTATAGACTTGTCTACTGGATGATGTCACATGTTCCTTTATAGACTTGTCTACTGGATGATGTCACATGTTTTCCTTTATAGACTTGTCTACTGGATGATGTCACATGTTCTCCTTTATAGACTTGTCTACTGGATGATGTCACGTGTTCTCCTTTATAGACTTGTCTACTGGATGATGTCACATGTTCCCCTTTATAGACTTGTCTACTGGATGATGTCACATGTTCTCCTTTATAGACTTGTCTACTGGATGATGTCACATGTTCCTTTATAGACTTGTCTACTGGATGATGTCACATGTTTTCCTTTATAGACTTGTCTACTGGATGATGTCACATGTTCTCCTTTATAGACTTGTCTACTGGATGATGTCACATGTTCTCCTTTATAGACTTGTCTACTGGATGATGTCACATGTTCCCCTTTATAGACTTGTCTACTGGATGATGTCACATGTTCTCCTTTATAGACTTGTCTACTGGATGATGTCACATGTTCCCCTTTATAGCCTTGTCTACTGGATGATGTCACATGTTCGCCTTTATAGACTTGTCTACTGGATGATGTCACATGTTCGCCTTTATAGACTTGTCTACTGGATGATGTCACGTGTCCTCCTTTATAGACTTGTCTACTGGATGATGTCACATGTTCTCCTTTATAGACTTCTCTACTATCTACTGGATGATGTCACGTGTTCTCCTTTATAGACTTGTCTACTGGGTGATGTCACGTGTTCCCCTTTATAGACTTGCCTACTGGATGATGTCACATGTTCTCCTTTATAGACTTGTCTACTGGATGATGCCACATGTTCTCCTTTATAGACTTGTCTACTGGATGATGTCACATGTTCTCCTTTATAGACTTGTCTACTGGATGATGTCACATGTTCTCCTTTATAGACTTGTCTACTGGATGATGTCACATGTTCCCCTTTATAGACTTGTCTACTGGATGATGTCACATGTTCTCCTTTATAGACTTGTCTACTGGATGATGTCACATGTTCCCCTTTATAGACTTGTCTACTGGATGATGTCACATGTTCTCCTTTATAGACTTGTCTACTGGATGATGTCACATGTTCTCCTTTATAGACTTCTCTACTATCTACTGGATGATGTCACGTGTTCTCCTTTATAGACTTGTCTACTGGATGATGTCACATGTTCCCCTTTATAGACTTGTCTACTGGATGATGTCACATGTTCTCATTTATAGACTTATCTACTGGATGTCACATGTTCTCCTTTATAGACTTGTCTACTGGATGATGTCACATGTTCTCCTTTATAGACTTGTCTACTGGATGATGTCACATGTTCTCCTTTATAGACTTGTCTACTGGATGATGTCACATGTTCCTTTATAGACTTGTCTACTGGATGATGTCACATGTTTTCCTTTATAGACTTGTCTACTGGATGATGTCACATGTTCCCCTTTATAGACTTGTCTACTGGATGATGTCACATGTTCTCCTTTATAGACTTGTCTACTGGGTGATGTCACGTGTTCCCCTTTATAGACTTGTCTACTGGATGATGTCACATGTTCTCCTTTATAGACTTGTCTACTGGGTGATGTCACGTGTTCTCCTTTATAGACTTGTCTACTGGATGATGTCACGTGTTCCCCTTTATAGACTTGTCTACTGGATGATGTCACGTGTTCTCCTTTATAGACTTGTCTACTGGATGATGTCACATGTTCCCCTTTATAGACTTGTCTACTGGATGATGTCACATGTTCCCCTTTATAGACTTGTCTACTGGATGATGTCACATGTTTTCCTTTATAGACTTGTCTACTGGATGATGTCACATGTTCTCCTTTGTAGACTTGTCTACTGGATGATGTCACATGTTCTCCTTTATAGACTTGTCTACTGGATGATGTCACATGTTCCTTTATAGACTTGTCTACTGGATGATGTCACATGTTTTCCTTTATAGACTTGTCTACTGGATGATGTCACATGTTCTCCTTTATAGACTTGTCTACTGGATGATGTCACGTGTTCTCCTTTATAGACTTGTCTACTGGATGATGTCACATGTTCCCCTTTATAGACTTGTCTACTGGATGATGTCACATGTTCTCCTTTATAGACTTGTCTAATGGATGATGTCACATGTTCCTTTATAGACTTGTCTACTGGATGATGTCACATGTTTTCCTTTATAGACTTGTCTACTGGATGATGTCACATGTTCTCCTTTATAGACTTGTCTACTGGATGATGTCACATGTTCTCCTTTATAGACTTGTCTACTGGATGATGTCACATGTTCCCCTTTATAGACTTGTCTACTGGATGATGTCACATGTTCTCCTTTATAGACTTGTCTACTGGATGATGTCACATGTTCCCCTTTATAGACTTGTCTACTGGATGATGTCACATGTTCGCCTTTATAGACTTGTCTACTGGATGATGTCACATGTTCGCCTTTATAGACTTGTCTACTGGATGATGTCACGTGTCCTCCTTTATAGACTTGTCTACTGGATGATGTCACATGTTCTCCTTTATAGACTTGTCTACTGGATGATGTCACGTGTTCCCCTTTATAGACTTGTCTACTGGATGATGTCACATGTTCTCCTTTATAGACTTGGCTACTGGATGATGTCACATGTTCCCCTTTATAGACTTGTCTACTGGATGATGTCACATGTTCCTTTATAGACTTGTCTACTGGATGATGTCACATGTTTTCCTTTATAGACTTGTCTACTGGATGATGCCACATGTTCTCCTTTATAGACTTGTCTACTGGATGATGTTCTCCTTTATAGACTTGTCTACTGGATGATGTCACATGTTCTCCTTTATAGACTTGTCTACTGGATGATGTCACATGTTCTCCTTTATAGACTTGTCTACTGGATGATGTCACATGTTCTCCTTTATAGACCTGTCTACTGGATGATGTCACATGTTCTCCTTTATAGACTTGTCTACTGGATGTCACATGTTCCCCTTTATAGACTTGTCTACTGGATGATGTCACATGTTCTCCTTTATAGACTTGTCTACTGGATGATGTCACATGTTCTCCTTTATAGACTTGTCTACTGGATGATGTCACATGTTCCCCTTTATAGACTTGTCTACTGGATGTCACATGTTCCCCTTTATAGACTTGTCTACTGGATGATGTCACATGTTCTCCTTTATAGACTTGTCTACTGGATGATGTCACATGTTCCCCTTTATAGACTTGTCTACTGGATGTCACATGTTCCCCTTTATAGACTTGTCTACTGGATGATGTCACATGTTCTCCTTTATAGACTTGTCTACTGGATGATGTCACATGTTCTCCTTTATAGACTTGTCTACTGGATGATGTCACATGTTCTCCTTTATAGACTTGTCTACTGGGTGATGTCACATGTTCTCCTTTATAGACTTGTCTACTGGATGATGTCACATGTTCCCCTTTATAGACTTGTCTACTGGATGATGTCACGTGTTCCCCTTTATAGACTTGTCTACTGGATGATGTCACATGTTCCCCTTTATAGACTTGTCTACTGGGTGATGTCACATGTTCTCCTTTATAGACTTGTCTACTGGATGATGTCACGTGTTCCCCTTTATAGACTTGTCTACTGGATGATGTCACGTGTTCCCCTTTATAGACTTGTCTACTGGATGATGTCACATGTTCCCCTTTATAGACTTGTCTACTGGGTGATGTCACGTGTTCCCCTTTATAGACTTGTCTACTGGATGATGTCACGTGTTCCCCTTTATAGACTTGTCTACTGGATGATGTCACATGTTCTCCTTTATAGACTTGTCTACTGGATGATGTCACATGTTCCCCTTTATAGACTTGTCTACTGGATGATGTCACATGTTCTCCTTTATAGACCTGTCTACTGGATGATGTCACATGTTCTCCTTTATAGACCTGTCTACTGGATGATGTCACATGTTCTCCTTTATAGACTTGTCTACTGGATGATGTCACATGTTCCCCTTTATAGACTTGTCTACTGGATGATGTCACATGTTCTCCTTTATAGACCTGTCTACTGGATGATGTCACATGTTCTCCTTTATAGACTTGTCTACTGGATGATGTCACGTGTTCCCCTTTATAGACTTGTCTACTGGATGATGTCACATGTTCGCCTTTATAGACATGTCTACTGGATGATGTCACATGTTCTCCTTTATAGACTTGTCTACTGAATGATGTCACATGTTCTCCTTTATAGACTTATCTACTGGATGATGTCACATGTTCTCCTTTATAGACTTGCCTACTGGATGATGTCACATGTTCTCCTTTATAGACTTGTCTACTGGATGATGTCACGTGTTCCCCTTTATAGACTTGTCTACTGGATGATGTCACATGTTCTCCTTTATAGACTTGTCTACTGGATGATGTCACATGTTCTCCTTTATAGACTTGTCTACTGGATGATGTCACATGTTCTCCTTTATAGACTTGTCTACTGGATGATGTCACATGTTCCTTTATAGACTTGTCTACTGGATGATGTCACATGTTTTCCTTTATAGACTTGTCTACTGGATGATGTCACATGTTCCCCTTTATAGACTTGTCTACTGGATGATGTCACATGTTCTCATTTATAGACTTATCTACTGGATGTCACATGTTCTCCTTTATAGACTTGTCTACTGGATGATGTCACATGTTCTCCTTTATAGACTTGTCTACTGGGTGATGTCACGTGTTCCCCTTTATAGACTTGTCTACTGGATGATGTCACATGTTTTCCTTTATAGACTTGTCTACTGGATGATGTCACATGTTCCCCTTTATAGACTTGTCTACTGGATGATGTCACGTGTTCTCCTTTATAGACTTGTCTACTGGGTGATGTCACGTGTTCCCCTTTATAGACTTGTCTACTGGATGATGTCACATGTTCCCCTTTATAGATTTGTCTACTGGATGATGTCACATGTTCTCCTTTATAGACTTGTCTACTGGATGATGTCACTGTTCCCCTTTATAGACTTGTCTACTGGATGATGTCACATGTTTTCCTTTATAGACTTGTCTACTGGATGATGTCACATGTTCCCCTTTATAGACTTGTCTACTGGATGATGTCACATGTTCCCCTTTATAGACTTGTCTACTGGATGATGTCACGTGTTCCCCTTTATAGACTTGTCTACTGGATGATGTCACATGTTCCCCTTTATAGACTTGTCTACTGGGTGATGTCACATGTTCTCCTTTATAGACTTGTCTACTGGATGATGTCACATGTTCCCCTTTATAGACTTGTCTACTGGATGATGTCACGTGTTCCCCTTTATAGACTTGTCTACTGGATGATGTCACATGTTCCCCTTTATAGACTTGTCTACTGGGTGATGTCACGTGTTCCCCTTTATAGACTTGTCTACTGGATGATGTCACATGTTCCCCTTTATAGACTTGTCTACTGGATGATGTCACATGTTCTCCTTTATAGACCTGTCTACTGGATGATGTCACATGTTCTCCTTTATAGACCTGTCTACTGGATGATGTCACATGTTCTCCTTTATAGACCTGTCTACTGGATGATGTCACATGTTCTCCTTTATAGACTTGTCTACTGGATGATGTCACATGTTCCCCTTTATAGACTTGTCTACTGGATGATGTCACATGTTCTCCTTTATAGACCTGTCTACTGGATGATGTCACATGTTCTCCTTTATAGACTTGTCTACTGGATGATGTCACGTGTTCCCCTTTATAGACTTGTCTACTGGATGATGTCACATGTTCGCCTTTATAGACATGTCTACTGGATGATGTCACATGTTCTCCTTTATAGACTTGTCTACTGAATGATGTCACATGTTCTCCTTTATAGACTTATCTACTGGATGTCACATGTTCTCCTTTATAGACTTGCCTACTGGATGATGTCACATGTTCTCCTTTATAGACTTGTCTACTGGATGATGTCACGTGTTCCCCTTTATAGACTTGTCTACTGGATGATGTCACATGTTCTCCTTTATAGACTTCTCTACTATCTACTGGATGATGTCACGTGTTCTCCTTTATAGACTTGTCTACTGGATGATGTCACATGTTCCCCTTTATAGACTTGTCTACTGGATGATGTCACATGTTCTCATTTATAGACTTATCTACTGGATGTCACATGTTCTCCTTTATAGACTTGTCTACTGGATGATGTCACATGTTCTCCTTTATAGACTTGTCTACTGGATGATGTCACATGTTCTCCTTTATAGACTTGTCTACTGGATGATGTCACATGTTCCTTTATAGACTTGTCTACTGGATGATGTCACATGTTTTCCTTTATAGACTTGTCTACTGGATGATGTCACATGTTCCCCTTTATAGACTTGTCTACTGGATGATGTCACATGTTCTCCTTTATAGACTTGTCTACTGGGTGATGTCACGTGTTCCCCTTTATAGACTTGTCTACTGGATGATGTCACATGTTCTCCTTTATAGACTTGTCTACTGGGTGATGTCACGTGTTCTCCTTTATAGACTTGTCTACTGGATGATGTCACGTGTTCCCCTTTATAGACTTGTCTACTGGATGATGTCACGTGTTCTCCTTTATAGACTTGTCTACTGGATGATGTCACATGTTCCCCTTTATAGACTTGTCTACTGGATGATGTCACATGTTCCCCTTTATAGACTTGTCTACTGGATGATGTCACATGTTTTCCTTTATAGACTTGTCTACTGGATGATGTCACATGTTCTCCTTTGTAGACTTGTCTACTGGATGATGTCACATGTTCTCCTTTATAGACTTGTCTACTGGATGATGTCACATGTTCCTTTATAGACTTGTCTACTGGATGATGTCACATGTTTTCCTTTATAGACTTGTCTACTGGATGATGTCACATGTTCTCCTTTATAGACTTGTCTACTGGATGATGTCACGTGTTCTCCTTTATAGACTTGTCTACTGGATGATGTCACATGTTCCCCTTTATAGACTTGTCTACTGGATGATGTCACATGTTCTCCTTTATAGACTTGTCTACTGGATGATGTCACATGTTCCTTTATAGACTTGTCTACTGGATGATGTCACATGTTCTCCTTTATAGACCTGTCTACTGGATGATGTCACATGTTCTCCTTTATAGACTTGTCTACTGGATGATGTCACGTGTTCCCCTTTATAGACTTGTCTACTGGATGATGTCACATGTTCGCCTTTATAGACATGTCTACTGGATGATGTCACATGTTCTCCTTTATAGACTTGTCTACTGAATGATGTCACATGCTCTCCTTTATAGACTTATCTACTGGATGTCACATGTTCTCCTTTATAGACTTGCCTACTGGATGATGTCACATGTTCTCCTTTATAGACTTGTCTACTGGATGATGTCACGTGTTCCCCTTTATAGACTTGTCTACTGGATGATGTCACATGTTCTCCTTTATAGACTTCTCTACTATCTACTGGATGATGTCACGTGTTCTCCTTTATAGACTTGTCTACTGGATGATGTCACATGTTCCCCTTTATAGACTTGTCTACTGGATGATGTCACATGTTCTCATTTATAGACTTATCTACTGGATGTCACATGTTCTCCTTTATAGACTTGTCTACTGGATGATGTCACATGTTCTCCTTTATAGACTTGTCTACTGGATGATGTCACATGTTCTCCTTTATAGACTTGTCTACTGGATGATGTCACATGTTCCTTTATAGACTTGTCTACTGGATGATGTCACATGTTTTCCTTTATAGACTTGTCTACTGGATGATGTCACATGTTCCCCTTTATAGACTTGTCTACTGGATGATGTCACATGTTCTCCTTTATAGACTTGTCTACTGGGTGATGTCACGTGTTCCCCTTTATAGACTTGTCTACTGGATGATGTCACATGTTCTCCTTTATAGACTTGTCTACTGGGTGATGTCACGTGTTCTCCTTTATAGACTTGTCTACTGGATGATGTCACGTGTTCCCCTTTATAGACTTGTCTACTGGATGATGTCACGTGTTCTCCTTTATAGACTTGTCTACTGGATGATGTCACATGTTCCCCTTTATAGACTTGTCTACTGGATGATGTCACATGTTCCCCTTTATAGACTTGTCTACTGGATGATGTCACATGTTTTCCTTTATAGACTTGTCTACTGGATGATGTCACATGTTCTCCTTTGTAGACTTGTCTACTGGATGATGTCACATGTTCTCCTTTATAGACTTGTCTACTGGATGATGTCACGTGTTCCCCTTTATAGACTTGTCTACTGGATGATGTCACATGTTCGCCTTTATAGACATGTCTACTGGATGATGTCACATGTTCTCCTTTATAGACTTGTCTACTGAATGATGTCACATGTTCTCCTTTATAGACTTATCTACTGGATGTCACATGTTCTCCTTTATAGACTTGTCTACTGGATGATGTCACTGTTCCCCTTTATAGACTTGTCTACTGGATGATGTCACATGTTTTCCTTTATAGACTTGTCTACTGGATGATGTCACATGTTCCCCTTTATAGACTTGTCTACTGGATGATGTCACATGTTCCCCTTTATAGACTTGTCTACTGGATGATGTCACGTGTTCCCCTTTATAGACTTGTCTACTGGATGATGTCACATGTTCCCCTTTATAGACTTGTCTACTGGGTGATGTCACATGTTCTCCTTTATAGACTTGTCTACTGGATGATGTCACATGTTCCCCTTTATAGACTTGTCTACTGGATGATGTCACGTGTTCCCCTTTATAGACTTGTCTACTGGATGATGTCACATGTTCCCCTTTATAGACTTGTCTACTGGGTGATGTCACGTGTTCCCCTTTATAGACTTGTCTACTGGATGATGTCACATGTTCCCCTTTATAGACTTGTCTACTGGATGATGTCACATGTTCTCCTTTATAGACCTGTCTACTGGATGATGTCACATGTTCTCCTTTATAGACCTGTCTACTGGATGATGTCACATGTTCTCCTTTATAGACCTGTCTACTGGATGATGTCACATGTTCTCCTTTATAGACTTGTCTACTGGATGATGTCACATGTTCCCCTTTATAGACTTGTCTACTGGATGATGTCACATGTTCTCCTTTATAGACCTGTCTACTGGATGATGTCACATGTTCTCCTTTATAGACTTGTCTACTGGATGATGTCACGTGTTCCCCTTTATAGACTTGTCTACTGGATGATGTCACATGTTCGCCTTTATAGACATGTCTACTGGATGATGTCACATGTTCTCCTTTATAGACTTGTCTACTGAATGATGTCACATGTTCTCCTTTATAGACTTATCTACTGGATGTCACATGTTCTCCTTTATAGACTTGCCTACTGGATGATGTCACATGTTCTCCTTTATAGACTTGTCTACTGGATGATGTCACGTGTTCCCCTTTATAGACTTGTCTACTGGATGATGTCACATGTTCTCCTTTATAGACTTCTCTACTATCTACTGGATGATGTCACGTGTTCTCCTTTATAGACTTGTCTACTGGATGATGTCACATGTTCCCCTTTATAGACTTGTCTACTGGATGATGTCACATGTTCTCATTTATAGACTTATCTACTGGATGTCACATGTTCTCCTTTATAGACTTGTCTACTGGATGATGTCACATGTTCTCCTTTATAGACTTGTCTACTGGATGATGTCACATGTTCTCCTTTATAGACTTGTCTACTGGATGATGTCACATGTTCCTTTATAGACTTGTCTACTGGATGATGTCACATGTTTTCCTTTATAGACTTGTCTACTGGATGATGTCACATGTTCCCCTTTATAGACTTGTCTACTGGATGATGTCACATGTTCTCCTTTATAGACTTGTCTACTGGGTGATGTCACGTGTTCCCCTTTATAGACTTGTCTACTGGATGATGTCACATGTTCTCCTTTATAGACTTGTCTACTGGGTGATGTCACGTGTTCTCCTTTATAGACTTGTCTACTGGATGATGTCACGTGTTCCCCTTTATAGACTTGTCTACTGGATGATGTCACGTGTTCTCCTTTATAGACTTGTCTACTGGATGATGTCACATGTTCCCCTTTATAGACTTGTCTACTGGATGATGTCACATGTTCCCCTTTATAGACTTGTCTACTGGATGATGTCACATGTTTTCCTTTATAGACTTGTCTACTGGATGATGTCACATGTTCTCCTTTGTAGACTTGTCTACTGGATGATGTCACATGTTCTCCTTTATAGACTTGTCTACTGGATGATGTCACATGTTCCTTTATAGACTTGTCTACTGGATGATGTCACATGTTTTCCTTTATAGACTTGTCTACTGGATGATGTCACATGTTCTCCTTTATAGACTTGTCTACTGGATGATGTCACGTGTTCTCCTTTATAGACTTGTCTACTGGATGATGTCACATGTTCCCCTTTATAGACTTGTCTACTGGATGATGTCACATGTTCTCCTTTATAGACTTGTCTACTGGATGATGTCACATGTTCCTTTATAGACTTGTCTACTGGATGATGTCACATGTTCTCCTTTATAGACCTGTCTACTGGATGATGTCACATGTTCTCCTTTATAGACTTGTCTACTGGATGATGTCACGTGTTCCCCTTTATAGACTTGTCTACTGGATGATGTCACATGTTCGCCTTTATAGACATGTCTACTGGATGATGTCACATGTTCTCCTTTATAGACTTGTCTACTGAATGATGTCACATGCTCTCCTTTATAGACTTATCTACTGGATGTCACATGTTCTCCTTTATAGACTTGCCTACTGGATGATGTCACATGTTCTCCTTTATAGACTTGTCTACTGGATGATGTCACGTGTTCCCCTTTATAGACTTGTCTACTGGATGATGTCACATGTTCTCCTTTATAGACTTCTCTACTATCTACTGGATGATGTCACGTGTTCTCCTTTATAGACTTGTCTACTGGATGATGTCACATGTTCCCCTTTATAGACTTGTCTACTGGATGATGTCACATGTTCTCATTTATAGACTTATCTACTGGATGTCACATGTTCTCCTTTATAGACTTGTCTACTGGATGATGTCACATGTTCTCCTTTATAGACTTGTCTACTGGATGATGTCACATGTTCTCCTTTATAGACTTGTCTACTGGATGATGTCACATGTTCCTTTATAGACTTGTCTACTGGATGATGTCACATGTTTTCCTTTATAGACTTGTCTACTGGATGATGTCACATGTTCCCCTTTATAGACTTGTCTACTGGATGATGTCACATGTTCTCCTTTATAGACTTGTCTACTGGGTGATGTCACGTGTTCCCCTTTATAGACTTGTCTACTGGATGATGTCACATGTTCTCCTTTATAGACTTGTCTACTGGGTGATGTCACGTGTTCTCCTTTATAGACTTGTCTACTGGATGATGTCACGTGTTCCCCTTTATAGACTTGTCTACTGGATGATGTCACGTGTTCTCCTTTATAGACTTGTCTACTGGATGATGTCACATGTTCCCCTTTATAGACTTGTCTACTGGATGATGTCACATGTTCCCCTTTATAGACTTGTCTACTGGATGATGTCACATGTTTTCCTTTATAGACTTGTCTACTGGATGATGTCACATGTTCTCCTTTGTAGACTTGTCTACTGGATGATGTCACATGTTCTCCTTTATAGACTTGTCTACTGGATGATGTCACGTGTTCCCCTTTATAGACTTGTCTACTGGATGATGTCACATGTTCGCCTTTATAGACATGTCTACTGGATGATGTCACATGTTCTCCTTTATAGACTTGTCTACTGAATGATGTCACATGTTCTCCTTTATAGACTTATCTACTGGATGTCACATGTTCTCCTTTATAGACTTGCCTACTGGATGATGTCACATGTTCTCCTTTATAGACTTGTCTACTGGATGATGTCACGTGTTCCCCTTTATAGACTTGTCTACTGGATGATGTCACATGTTCTCCTTTATAGACTTCTCTACTATCTACTGGATGATGTCACGTGTTCTCCTTTATAGACTTGTCTACTGGATGATGTCACATGTTCCCCTTTATAGACTTGTCTACTGGATGATGTCACATGTTCTCATTTATAGACTTATCTACTGGATGTCACATGTTCTCCTTTATAGACTTGTCTACTGGATGATGTCACATGTTCTCCTTTATAGACTTGTCTACTGGATGATGTCACATGTTCTCCTTTATAGACTTGTCTACTGGATGATGTCACATGTTCCTTTATAGACTTGTCTACTGGATGATGTCACATGTTTTCCTTTATAGACTTGTCTACTGGATGATGTCACATGTTCCCCTTTATAGACTTGTCTACTGGATGATGTCACATGTTCTCCTTTATAGACTTGTCTACTGGGTGATGTCACGTGTTCCCCTTTATAGACTTGTCTACTGGATGATGTCACATGTTCTCCTTTATAGACTTGTCTACTGGGTGATGTCACGTGTTCTCCTTTATAGACTTGTCTACTGGATGATGTCACGTGTTCCCCTTTATAGACTTGTCTACTGGATGATGTCACGTGTTCTCCTTTATAGACTTGTCTACTGGATGATGTCACATGTTCCCCTTTATAGACTTGTCTACTGGATGATGTCACATGTTCCCCTTTATAGACTTGTCTACTGGATGATGTCACATGTTTTCCTTTATAGACTTGTCTACTGGATGATGTCACATGTTCTCCTTTGTAGACTTGTCTACTGGATGATGTCACATGTTCTCCTTTATAGACTTGTCTACTGGATGATGTCACATGTTCCTTTATAGACTTGTCTACTGGATGATGTCACATGTTTTCCTTTATAGACTTGTCTACTGGATGATGTCACATGTTCTCCTTTATAGCCTTGTCTACTGGATGATGTCACGTGTTCTCCTTTATAGACTTGTCTACTGGATGATGTCACATGTTCCCCTTTATAGACTTGTCTACTGGATGATGTCACATGTTCTCCTTTATAGACTTGTCTACTGGATGATGTCACATGTTCCTTTATAGACTTGTCTACTGGATGATGTCACATGTTTTCCTTTATAGACTTGTCTACTGGATGATGTCACATGTTCTCCTTTGTAGACTTGTCTACTGGATGATGTCACATGTTCTCCTTTATAGACTTGTCTACTGGATGATGTCACGTGTTCCCCTTTATAGACTTGTCTACTGGATGATGTCACGTGTTCCCCTTTATAGACTTGTCTACTGGGTGATGTCACGTGTTCCCCTTTATAGACTTGCCTACTGGATGATGTCACATGTTCTCCTTTATAGACTTGTCTACTGGATGATGCCACATGTTCTCCTTTATAGACTTGTCTACTGGATGATGTCACATGTTCTCCTTTATAGACTTGTCTACTGGATGATGTCACATGTTCTCCTTTATAGACTTGTCTACTGGATGATGTCACATATTCCCCTTTATAGACTTGTCTACTGGATGATGTCACATGTTCTCCTTTATAGACTTGTCTACTGGATGATGTCACATGTTCCCCTTTATAGACTTGTCTACTGGATGATGTCACATGTTCTCCTTTATAGACTTGTCTACTGGATGATGTCACATGTTCTCCTTTATAGACTTCTCTACTATCTACTGGATGATGTCACGTGTTCTCCTTTATAGACTTGTCTACTGGATGATGTCACATGTTCCCCTTTATAGACTTGTCTACTGGATGATGTCACATGTTCTCATTTATAGACTTATCTACTGGATGTCACATGTTCTCCTTTATAGACTTGTCTACTGGATGATGTCACATGTTCTCCTTTATAGACTTGTCTACTGGATGATGTCACATGTTCTCCTTTATAGACTTGTCTACTGGATGATGTCACATGTTCCTTTATAGACTTGTCTACTGGATGATGTCACATGTTTTCCTTTATAGACTTGTCTACTGGATGATGTCACATGTTCCCCTTTATAGACTTGTCTACTGGGTGATGTCACGTGTTCCCCTTTATAGACTTGTCTACTGGATGATGTCACATGTTCTCCTTTATAGACTTGTCTACTGGGTGATGTCACGTGTTCTCCTTTATAGACTTGTCTACTGGATGATGTCACGTGTTCCCCTTTATAGACTTGTCTACTGGATGATGTCACGTGTTCTCCTTTATAGACTTGTCTACTGGATGATGTCACATGTTCCCCTTTATAGACTTGTCTACTGGATGATGTCACATGTTCCCCTTTATAGACTTGTCTACTGGATGATGTCACATGTTTTCCTTTATAGACTTGTCTACTGGATGATGTCACATGTTCTCCTTTGTAGACTTGTCTACTGGATGATGTCACATGTTCTCCTTTATAGACTTGTCTACTGGATGATGTCACATGTTCCTTTATAGACTTGTCTACTGGATGATGTCACATGTTTTCCTTTATAGACTTGTCTACTGGATGATGTCACATGTTCTCCTTTATAGACTTGTCTACTGGATGATGTCACGTGTTCTCCTTTATAGACTTGTCTACTGGATGATGTCACATGTTCCCCTTTATAGACTTGTCTACTGGATGATGTCACATGTTCTCCTTTATAGACTTGCCTACTGGATGATGTCACATGTTCCTTTATAGACTTGTCTACTGGATGATGTCACATGTTTTCCTTTATAGACTTGTCTACTGGATGATGTCACATGTTCTCCTTTGTAGACTTGTCTACTGGATGATGTCACATGTTCTCCTTTATAGACTTGTCTACTGGATGATGTCACGTGTTCCCCTTTATAGACTTGTCTACTGGATGATGTCACGTGTTCCCCTTTATAGACTTGTCTACTGGGTGATGTCACGTGTTCCCCTTTATAGACTTGCCTACTGGATGATGTCACATGTTCTCCTTTATAGACTTGTCTACTGGATGATGCCACATGTTCTCCTTTATAGACTTGTCTACTGGATGATGTCACATGTTCTCCTTTATAGACTTGTCTACTGGATGATGTCACATGTTCTCCTTTATAGACTTGTCTACTGGATGATGTCACATGTTCTCCTTTATAGACTTGTCTACTGGATGATGTCACATGTTCCCCTTTATAGACTTGTCTACTGGATGATGTCACATGTTCTCCTTTATAGACTTGTCTACTGGATGATGTCACATGTTCCCCTTTATAGACTTGTCTACTGGATGATGTCACATGTTCTCCTTTATAGACTTGTCTACTGGATGATGTCACATGTTTGCCTTTATAGACTTGTCTACTGGATGATGTCACATGTTCTCCTTTATAGACTTGTCTACTGGATGATGTCACATGTTCGCCTTTATAGACTTGTCTACTGGATGATGTCACATGTTCGCCTTTATAGACTTGTCTACTGGATGATGTCACATGTTCTCCTTTATAGACTTGTCTACTGGATGATGTCACATGTTCCCCTTTATAGACTTGTCTACTGGATGATGTCACATGTTCTCCTTTATAGACTTGTCTACTGGATGATGTCACATGTTCCCCTTTATAGACTTGTCTACTGGGTGATGTCACATGTTCTCCTTTATAGACCTGTCTACTGGATGATGTCACATGTTCGCCTTTATAGACTTGTCTACTGGATGATGTCACATGTTCCCCTTTATAGACTTGTCTACTGGATGATGTCACATGTTTGCCTTTATAGACTTGTCTACTGGATGATGTCACATGTTCTCCTTTATAGACTTGTCTACTGGATGATGTGACATGTTCGCCTTTATAGACTTGTCTACTGGATGATGTCACATGTTCTCCTTTATAGACTTGTCTACTGGATGATGTCACATTTTCTCCTTTATAGACTTGTCTACTGGATGATGTCACATGTTCTCCTTTATAGACTTGTCTACTGGATGATGTCACGTGTTCCCCTTTATAGACTTGTCTACTGGATGATGTCACATGTTCTCCTTTATAGACTTGTCTACTGAATGATGTCACATGTTCTCCTTTATAGACTTATCTACTGGATGATGTCACATGTTCTCCTTTATAGACTTGCCTACTGGATGATGTCACATGTTCTCCTTTATAGACTTGTCTACTGGATGATGTCACGTGTTCCCCTTTATAGACTTGTCTACTGGATGATGTCACATGTTCTCCTTTATAGACTTATCTACTATCTACTGGATGATGTCACATGTTCTCATTTATAGACTTATCTACTGGATGTCACATGTTCTCCTTTATAGACTTGTCTACTGGATGATGTCACATGTTCCTTTATAGACTTGTCTACTGGATGATGTCACATGTTTTCCTTTATAGACTTGTCTACTGGATGATGTCACATGTTCTCCTTTGTAGACTTGTCTACTGGATGATGTCACATGTTCTCCTTTATAGACTTGTCTACTGGATGATGTCACATGTTCCTTTATAGACTTGTCTACTGGATGATGTCACATGTTTTCCTTTATAGACTTGTCTACTGGATGATGTCACATGTTCTCCTTTATAGACTTGTCTACTGGATGATGTCACGTGTTCTCCTTTATAGACTTGTCTACTGGATGATGTCACATGTTCCCCTTTATAGACTTGTCTACTGGATGATGTCACATGTTCTCCTTTATAGACTTGTCTACTGGATGATGTCACATGTTCTCCTTTATAGACTTGTCTACTGGATGATGTCACATGTTCCTTTATAGACTTGTCTACTGGATGATGTCACATGTTTTCCTTTATAGACTTGTCTACTGGATGATGTCACATGTTCTCCTTTGTAGACTTGTCTACTGGATGATGTCACATGTTCTCCTTTATAGACTTGTCTACTGGATGATGTCACGTGTTCCCCTTTATAGACTTGTCTACTGGATGATGTCACGTGTTCCCCTTTATAGACTTGTCTACTGGGTGATGTCACGTGTTCCCCTTTATAGACTTGCCTACTGGATGATGTCACATGTTCTCCTTTATAGACTTGTCTACTGGATGATGCCACATGTTCTCCTTTATAGACTTGTCTACTGGATGATGTCACATGTTCTCCTTTATAGACTTGTCTACTGGATGATGTCACATGTTCTCCTTTATAGACTTGTCTACTGGATGATGTCACATGTTCCCCTTTATAGACTTGTCTACTGGATGATGTCACATGTTCTCCTTTATAGACTTGTCTACTGGATGATGTCACATGTTCCCCTTTATAGACTTGTCTACTGGATGATGTCACATGTTCTCCTTTATAGACTTGTCTACTGGATGATGTCACATGTTTGCCTTTATAGACTTGTCTACTGGATGATGTCACATGTTCTCCTTTATAGACTACCCAAGTCTGAATCTGAGGCTTCATACTCCAATTCTGAGATAAAATATCTATGGAAAGGACGAGTGCGTATCCGCTCCATCGATACAATATTCGCAGTGGGTCTGCACAAACCTGTCAGTCTCATGAATTCTCTCGCTGTTACAACACCTGATTGAAGGCAAAAGCGAGCGTAACAACTGACTAATATCGCTCAGGGATGAATGAGATTGTTGTGTGTCTCTAAGCTCATTCCCACGTGGGTGAATGAACTAGAGGTCCTGTGAGCAAAGTCACAAAGTGATACCCTCTGCGCCTGAAATGTATAAGTTAGATTATCTCCCCTTGGAAATGTCAGAACAGAATCATATTGCTTCATGCACAACTTCATATGGAGTTCTTCCATTGTGTAAAGTTTCATGAAAATTCTTCAAATGTTCGCCTTTATAGACTTGTCTACTGGATGATGTCACATGTTCTCCTTTATAGACTTGTCTACTGGATGATGTCACATGTTCCCCTTTATAGACTTGTCTACTGGATGATGTCACATGTTCTCCTTTATAGACTTGTCTACTGGATGATGTCACATGTTCCCCTTTATAGACTTGTCTACTGGGTGATGTCACATGTTCTCCTTTATAGACCTGTCTACTGGATGATGTCACATGTTCGCCTTTATAGACTTGTCTACTGGATGATGTCACATGTTCCCCTTTATAGACTTGTCTACTGGATGATGTCACATGTTTGCCTTTATAGACTTGTCTACTGGATGATGTCACATGTTCTCCTTTATAGACTTGTCTACTGGATGATGTCACATGTTTGCCTTTATAGACTTGTCTACTGGATGATGTCACATGTTCTCCTTTATAGACTTGTCTACTGGATGATGTCACATGTTCGCCTTTATAGACTTGTCTACTGGATGATGTCACATGTTCTCCTTTATAGACTTGTCTACTGGATGATGTCACATGTTCTCCTTTATAGACTTGTCTACTGGATGATGTCACATGTTCTCCTTTATAGACTTGTCTACTGGATGATGTCACGTGTTCCCCTTTATAGACTTGTCTACTGGATGATGTCACATGTTCTCCTTTATAGACTTGTCTACTGAATGATGTCACATGTTCTCCTTTATAGACTTATCTACTGGATGATGTCACATGTTCTCCTTTATAGACTTGCCTACTGGATGATGTCACATGTTCTCCTTTATAGACTTGTCTACTGGATGATGTCACGTGTTCCCCTTTATAGACTTGTCTACTGGATGATGTCACATGTTCTCCTTTATAGACTTATCTACTATCTACTGGATGATGTCACATGTTCTCATTTATACTTATCTACTGGATGTCACATGTTCTCCTTTATAGACTTGTCTACTGGATGATGTCACATGTTCTCCTTTATAGACTTGTCTACTGGATGATGTCACATGTTCTCCTTTATAGACTTGTCTACTGGATGATGTCACATGTTCCTTTATAGACTTGTCTACTGGATGATGTCACATGTTTTCCTTTATAGACTTGTCTACTGGATGATGTCATGTGTTCTCCTTTATAGACATGTCTACTGGATGATGTCACGTGTTCTCCTTTATAGACTTGTCTACTGGATGATGTCACATGTTCTCCTTTATAGACTTGTCTACTGGATGATGCCACATGTTCTCCTTTATAGACTTGTCTACTGGATGATGTCACGTGTTCCCCTTTATAGACTTGTCTACTGGGTGATGTCACGTGTTCCCCTTTATAGACTTGTCTACTGGGTGATGTCACATGTTCCCCTTTATAGACTTGTCTACTGGATGATGTCACATGTTCCCCTTTATAGACTTGTCTACTGGATGATGTCACGTGTTCCCCTTTATAGACTTGTCTACTGGGTGATGTCACGTGTTCCCCTTTATAGACTTGTCTACTGGGTGATGTCACATGTTCCCCTTTATAGACTTGTCTACTGGATGATGCCACATGTTCTCCTTTATAGACTTGTCTACTGGATGATGTCACATGTTCTCCTTTACAGACTTGTCTACTGGATGATGTCACATGTTTGCCTTTATAGACTTGTCTACTGGATGATGTCACATGTTCTCCTTTATAGACTTGTCTACTGGATGATGTCACATGTTCTCCTTTATAGACTTGTCTACTGGATGATGTCACATGTTCCCCTTTATAGACTTGTCTACTGGATGATGTCACATTTTCTCCTTTATAGACTTGTCTACTGGATGATGTCACATGTTTGCCTTTATAGACTTGTCTACTGGATGATGTCACATGTCCTCCTTTATAGACTTGTCTACTGGATGATGCCACATGTTCTCCTTTATAGACTTGTCTACTGGATGATGTCACGTGTTCCCCTTTATAGACTTGTCTACTGGGTGATGTCACGTGTTCCCCTTTATAGACTTGCCTACTGGATGATGTCACATGTTCTCCTTTATAGACTTGTCTACTGGATGATGCCACATGTTCTCCTTTATAGACTTGTCTACTGGATGATGTCACATGTTCTCCTTTACAGACTTGTCTACTGGATGATGTCACATGTTTGCCTTTATAGACTTGTCTACTGGATGATGTCACATGTTCTCCTTTATAGACTTGTCTACTGGATGATGTCACATGTTCTCCTTTATAGACTTGTCTACTGGATGATGTCACATGTTCCCCTTTATAGACTTGTCTACTGGATGATGTCACATGTTCTCCTTTATAGACTTGTCTACTGGATGATGTCACATGTTTGCCTTTATAGACTTGTCTACTGGATGATGTCACATGTCCTCCTTTATAGACTTGTCTACTGGATGATGTCACATGTTCTCCTTTATCGACTTGTCTACTGGATGATGTCACGTGTTTCCCTTTATAGACTTGTCTACTGGATGATGTCACATGTTCTCCTTTATAGACTTGTCTACTGGATGATGTCACATGTTCTCCTTTATAGACTTGTCTACTGGATGATGTCACATGTTCCTTTATAGACTTGTCTACTGGATGATGTCACATGTTCTCCTTTATAGACTTGTCTACTGGATGATGTCACATGTTCTCCTTTATCGACTTGTCTACTGGATGATGTCACGTGTTTCCCTTTATAGACTTGTCTACTGGATGATGTCACATGTTCTCCTTTATAGACTTGTCTACTGGGTGATGTCACGTGTTCCCCTTTATAGACTTGTCTACTGGATGATGTCACATGTTCCCCTTTATAGACTTGTCTACTGGATGATGTCACATGTTCTCCTTTATAGACTTGTCTACTGGATGATGTCACATGTTCTCCTTTATCGACTTGTCTACTGGATGATGTCACATGTTCTCCTTTATAGACTTGTCTACTGGATGATGTCACGTGTTTCCCTTTATAGACTTGTCTACTGGATGATGTCACATGTTCTCCTTTATAGACTTGTCTACTGGGTGATGTCACGTGTTCCCCTTTATAGACTTGTCTACTGGATGATGTCACATGTTCCCCTTTATAGACTTGTCTACTGGATGATGTCACATGTTCTCCTTTATAGACTTGTCTACTGGATGATGTCACATGTTCCTTTATAGACTTGTCTACTGGATGATGTCACATGTCCTCCTTTATAGACTTGTCTACTGGATGATGTCACATGTTCTCCTTTATCGACTTGTCTACTGGATGATGTCACGTGTTTCCCTTTATAGACTTGTCTACTGGATGATGTCACATGTTCTCCTTTATAGACTTGTCTACTGGGTGATGTCACGTGTTCCCCTTTATAGACTTGTCTACTGGATGATGTCACCTGTTCCCCTTTATAGACTTGTCTACTGGATGATGTCACATGTTCTCCTTTATAGACTTGTCTACTGGATGATGTCACATGTTCTCCTTTATCGACTTGTCTACTGGATGATGTCACATGTTCTCCTTTATAGACTTGTCTACTGGATGATGTCACATGTTCTCCTTTATAGACTTGTCTACTGGATGATGTCACATGTTCTCCTTTATAGACTTGTCTACTGGATGATGTCACATGTTCTCCTTTATAGACATGTCTACTGGATGATGTCACATGTTCTCCTTTATAGACTTGTCTACTGGATGATGTCACATGTTCTCCTTTATAGACTTGTCTACTGGATGATGTCACATGTTTTCCTTTATAGACTTGTCTACTGGATGATGTCACATGTTCTCCTTTATAGACATGTCTACTGGATGATGTCACATGTTCTCCTTTATAGACTTGTCTACTGGATGATGTCACGTGTTCCCCTTTATAGACTTGTCTACTGGATGATGTCACATGTTCCCCTTTATAGACTTGTCTACTGGGTGATGTCACGTGTTCCCCTTTATAGACTTGTCTACTGGATGATGTCACGTGTTCCCCTTTATAGACTTGTTTACTGGATGATGTCACATGTTCTCCTTTATAGACTTGTCTACTGGATGATGTCACATGTTCTCCTTTATAGACTTGTCTACTGGATGATGTCACATGTTCTCCTTTATCGACTTGTCTACTGGATGGTGTCACGTGTTTCCCTTTATAGACTTGTCTACTGGATGATGTCACTGTTCGCCTTTATAGACTTGTCTACTGGATGATGTCACATGTTCCCCTTTATAGACTTGTCTACTGGATGATGTCACATGTTCTCCTTTATAGACTTGTCTACTGGATGGTGTCACGTGTTTCCCTTTATAGACTTGTCTACTGGATGATGTCACTGTTCGCCTTTATAGACTTGTCTACTGGATGATGTCACATGTTCTCCTTTATAGACTTGTCTACTGGATGATGTCACATGTTCCCCTTTATAGACTTGTCTACTGGATGATGTCACATGTTCTCCTTTATAGACTTGTCTACTGGATGATGTCACATGTTCTCCTTTACAGACTTGTCTACTGGATGATGTCACATGTTCGCCTTTATAGACTTGTCTACTGGATGATGTCACATGTTCGCCTTTATAGACTTGTCTACTGGATGATGTCACATGTTCGCCTTTATAGACTTGTCTACTGGATGATGTCACATGTTCTCCTTTATAGACTTGTCTACTGGATGATGTCACATGTTCGCCTTTATAGACTTGTCTACTGGATGATGTCACATGTTCTCCTTTATAGACTTGTCTACTGGATGATGTCACATGTTCTCCTTTATAGACTTGTCTACTGGATGATGTCACATGTTTGCCTTTATAGACTTGTCTACTGGATGATGTCACATGTTCTCCTTTATAGACTTGTCTACTGGATGATGTCACATGTTCTCCTTTATCGACTTGTCTACTGGATGATGTCACGTGTTCCCCTTTATAGACTTGTCTACTGGATGATGTCACATGTTCTCCTTTATAGACTTGTCTACTGGATGATGTCACATGTTCTCCTTTATAGACTTGTCTACTGGATGATGTCACATGTTCCCCTTTATAGACTTGTCTACTGGATGATGTCACATGTTCTCCTTTATAGACTTGTCTACTGGATGATGTCACATGTTCTCCTTTATCGACTTGTCTACTGGATGATGTCACATGTTCTCCTTTATAGACTTGTCTACTGGATGATGTCACATGTTCTCCTTTATAGACTTGTCTACTGGATGGTGTCACGTGTTTCCCTTTATAGACTTGTCTACTGGATGATGTCACATGTTTGCCTTTATAGACTTGTCTACTGGATGATGTCACATGTTCCTTTATAGACTTGTCTACTGGATGATGTCACATGTTCTCCTTTATAGACTTGTCTACTGGATGATGTCACATGTTCCCCTTTATAGACTTGTCTACTGGATGATGTCACATGTTTTCCTTTATAGACTTGTCTACTGGATGATGTCACATGTTTTCCTTTATAGACTTGTCTACTGGATGATGTCACATGTTCTCCTTTATAGAGTTGTCTACTGGATGATGTCACATGTTCTCCTTTATAGACTTGTCTACTGGATGATGTCACGTGTTCCCCTTTATAGACTTGTCTACTGGATGATGTCACGTGTTCTCCTTTATAGACTTGTCTACTGGGTGATGTCACGTGTCCTCCTTTATAGACTTGTCTACTGGATGATGTCACATGTTCCCCTTTATAGACTTGTCTACTGGATGTCACATGTTCCCCTTTATAGACTTGTCTACTGGATGATGTCACATGTTCTCCTTTATAGACTTGTCTACTGGATGATGTCACATGTTCTCCTTTATAGACTTGTCTACTGGATGATGTCACGTGTTCCCCTTTATAGACTTGTCTACTGGATGATGTCACGTGTTCTCCTTTATAGAGTTGTCTACTGGATGATGTCACATGTTCCCCTTTATAGACTTGTCTACTGGATGATGTCACGTGTTCTCCTTTATAGACTTGTCTACTGGATGATGTCACATGTTCCCCTTTATAGACTTGTCTACTGGATGATGTCACATGTTCTCCTTTATAGACTTGTCTACTGGATGATGTCACATGTTCTCCTTTACAGACTTGTCTACTGGATGATGTCACATGTTCTCCTTTATAGACTTGTCTACTGGATGATGTCACATGTTCTCCTTTATAGACTTGTCTACTGGATGATGTCACATGTTCTCCTTTATAGACTTGTCTACTGGATGATGTCACGTGTTCTCCTTTATAGAGTTGTCTACTGGATGATGTCACATGTTCCCCTTTATAGACTTGTCTACTGGATGATGTCATGTGTTCTCCTTTATAGACTTGTCTACTGGATGATGTCACATGTTCCCCTTTATAGACTTGTCTACTGGATGATGTCACATGTTCTCCTTTATAGACTTGTCTACTGGATGATGTCACATGTTCCCCTTTATAGACTTGTCTACTGGATGATGTCACGTGTTCTCCTTTATAGACTTGTCTACTGGATGATGTCATGTGTTCTCATTTATAGACTTGTCTACTGGATGATGTCACATGTTCCTTTATAGACTTGTCTACTGGATGATGTCACGTGTTCCCCTTTATAGACTTGTCTACTGGATGATGTCACATGTTCTCCTTTATAGACTTGTCTACTGGATGATGTCACATATTCTCCTTTATAGACTTGTCTACTGGATGATGTCACATGTTCTCCTTTATAGACTTGTCTACTGGATGATGTCACATGTTCTCCTTTATAGACTTGTCTACTGGATGATGTCACGTGTTCCCCTTTATAGACCTGTCTACTGGATGATGTCACGTGTTCTCCTTTATAGACTTGTCTACTGGATGATGTCACATGTTCCCCTTTATAGACTTGTCTACTGGATGATGTCACTGTTCCCCTTTATAGACTTGTCTACTGGATGATGTCATATGTTCTCCTTTACAGACTGGATGATGTCACATGTTCCCCTTTATAGATTTGTCTACTGGATGATGTCATGTGACTTGTCTACTGGATGATGTCATGAGGGAGAAAATGTAACGAGAACATGACTTAGATTAGATGAACTTTATTTCTTTCCTTAAGGCATAAAAAAATTTAAAATCTGTTTCTCAGGCCCTCCCGCATGGTCCTTTTCGCTGCCTCATGCTCTTTTTTAACAACCAATGTAAACTTTAAAAAAAATAAAAATTAAATGGTTTAGGCCACACAAAGTAGAGCTTCTGTTTCTCAGGCCATTATTTGTGAAATTGCATGCAGGCGAGCAGTTTTTTATTTTATTTTTTATTTCAGTAATTGCTTTTTTGCCATCAAAAGTTCATGTTCTTGGTTCAAGTTTTAGGCCTCATAATCTACAGAATAGCAAGGGTGGTGGTGTATTTCATCCCTTGAGTGCAAGAAGGCTTTGCAATGCTAAAGCATTGCAAAGCCTTCTTGCACTCAAGGGACAAATTCATCAATTTTTTTAACTTGGGTAAAATATCAGACAAAAATCATTTAATTTTAATTTTTTTAAAGTTTAAATTGGTAATAAAAAGAGAGCATGCGGCAACCAAAAGGACCATGCGGGAGGGCCTGAGAACCAGATTTTTTTTTTTTTAGGCCTTATGTCTGTTATTTTACCCAAGTAAAAAAAATTGATGAATTTGTTGAGTGCAAGAAGGCTTTGCAATACTTTAGCATTGTAAAGTCTTCTTGCTCTCAAGGGACAAAATACACCACCATCTATGCTATTCTGTAGATTATGAGGCCTAATACATAAATCAAGAACACGAACTTTTGATGGTGAAGAAATATTTACAGAAATAACTAGAGGCTCTAAAGAGCCTGTAATCGCTCACCTAGAACTACATGTAAAAATGTGATTTCCCATAGTCTTTTCCATGGTAACTAAGAGCTGCAATTGTGGCCATGTTTGCAACATTATATCAACATTTTATGAGGATCATTGGTAGAAGGTGTCCCAATCTACCAATCAGAATCAAAGAATGCCTCTGGCATCCATGTTTTAAACCAAGAGGGCAAAATGAGGATCGTTAGACTGGATGATCCCATCAGTAGCAAATATGATTGAAAACTCGTTGTTGAGAGTCCATTCTGATGACAACATATGACCTATCTGAGAAAGGGAGTTCGCTAGAACGTTCAGACGACCCGGAATATGACAGACCGATAGAAGAACTTGAAGCTCTAGGACAAACAGAAGGATCCTTTCCGCTAAATTGAATAACGGAATGGAATGAGTGCCTCCCTGGTTCCGAATATACGCTACTACTGTCGAATAGTCGGACAGAATTTGAACATGCAAATTCTGAAGAATGTACATTCATTGATGTAGCGCAGACCATATTGACATCATTTTATTATGTTTATGTACTTGTTATGAAATTCGGATCCTAAAGACCCTGGCACTCTGAATCTGTTGGGCTCAGAGTTGCGCCCCAACCTGTTTGACTCGCATCCGTCATTATCGTTAAACTCGGATCCGGCAGTTGCAGTGGTACTCCTTGAGCTAACCACTGAAAATCTACCCAAGTCTGAATCTGAGGCTTCATACTCCAATTCTGAGATAAAATATCTATGGAAAGGACGAGTGCGTATCCGCTCCATCGATACAATATTCGCAGTGGGTCTGCACAAACCTGTCAGTCTCATGAATTCTCTCGCTGTTACAACACCTGATTGAAGGCAAAAGCGAGCGTAACAACTGACTAATATCGCTCAGGGATGAATGAGATTGTTGTGTGTCTCTAAGCTCATTCCCACGTGGGTGAATGAACTAGAGGTCCTGTGAGCAAAGTCACAAAGTGATACCCTCTGCGCCTGAAATGTATAAGTTAGATTATCTCCCCTTGGAAATGTCAGAACAGAATCATATTGCTTCATGCACAACTTCATATGGAGTTCTTCCATTGTGTAAAGTTTCATGAAAATTCTTCAAATGGTTTAGGAGGAGTTGCACTTACAAGGATGGGCAGACAGTATAAGTTAGGTTACCTCCCCTTGGAAATGTCAGAACAGAATTATATTGCTTCATGCATATCTTCATATGGAGTTCTTCCATTGTGTAAAGTTTCATGAAAATTCTTCAAATGGTTTAGGAGGAGTTGCGCTTACAAGGATGGGCAGACGGTATAAGTTAGGTTACCTCCCCTTGGAAATGTCAGAACGGAATTATATTGCTTCATGCATATCTTCATATGGAGTTCTTCCATTGTGTAAAGTTTCATGAAAATTCTTCAAACGGTTTAGAAGGAGTTGCGCTTACAAGGATGAACAGACGGTATAAGTTAGGTTACCTCCCCTTGGAAATATCAGAATGGAATTATATTGCTTCATTCATATCTTCATATGGAGTTCTTCCATTGTGTAAAGTTTCATGAAAATTCTTCAAACAGTTTAGGAGGAGTTGCGCTTACAAGGATGGACAGACGGTATAAGTTAGATTATCTCCCCTTGGAAATGTCAGAACGGAATTATATTGCTCCATGCACATCTTCATATGGAGTTCTTCCATTGTGTAAAGTTTCATGAAAATTCTTCAAACGATTTAGGAGGAGTTGCGCTTACAAGGATGGTCAGACGGACAGATTATCTCCCCTTGGAAATGTCAGAATGGAATTATATTACTTCATGTACATCTCCATATGGAGTTCTTCCATTGTGTAAAGTTTCATGAAAATTCTTCAAACGGTTTAGGAGGAGTTGTGCTTACAAGGACGGACAGACGGACAGACGGATGGACAGGGTGATTCCTATATACCCCCCAAACTTTGTTTGCGGGGGGTATAATAAGACGGCACTAGATCCAACTTCTTTTCGTTTACTAAGAAACCGAGACGTCGGAGCAATTGAAGCAGACTCTGAACATCGTTCTGAAGTGTTAACTTGCCACTGTAACCCTGAAGAATGCCGTCCAAGTTCTTCTTGGTAAGGTGAGATAATGTGTCTAAATTCTATTAGACAATATTGTCGTCTCCAGTATGCTGGAGTAATAGACATGGATGCCAGCAATGACAATTCCAGGTCTTCAGCCTAATCGTCAAAACCCAGAGGAACTCTCGGCACGCCAAGTCCTGCCGTTTCAAAATTATGTCTTGAATTGATGAAAGGCCGCTGAATAGCGCAAGGCAATAAGAAACCTAATTTGCCAGTCTTTGAGGCTAGCTTGAAAGTAGCGCCATTCAAAAGCTTAAATGTCGATGACATTTCTGGACTGGGTCGGAAACTCAGGGACGGTGTCCCTAATCCGGCGGAAAAAGTCTGTGTCCAGTGACGCTTTCAGTTTCTTATCAGGTAACGCAGCAGTTTTTGTCCAGAGAAACAACTTCTAAAAGGTGATGCCGGATGAAATCTACGTCCACCTTAAGTTGTTCAGAAAGGGAAAATTTCAGCTGTGCTGATTCCCTTTTACCATCCGCCTGGACCACATAATAATTTAGGTCATCCCTACTGACTCTGCAGGGGAACGAGCTTGCTCAGATAGTTCTTTACTGAAAAAGTTTCTGATAGCTGCTGGGATGCTGCGATGAATTCAGCTATCTGCGATGCCAAGTCCGTCACAGAGGCCTGTGGAGCGGCGGTCTTACGTAATTAGCCACGGGAAGCTCCAGGGACGTTAATTCCTGCATTTATATAATATGCAAACAACCCAACTGGAAAGGCCTTGTGTCCTTGGCTAGCGGATGGTGTGACCTGATCGACGTGGAATCACCTCCTGGTCCTGCGAGGTTTGTGAAAAGAGAAAACACATCTTCCACGACCCGCACCTCTCCCAGTCGACCTAGGGGCGTCTGACCCGATATCTCAGGCCAGCATTACGACCCCCATGTGAGTCGCTACTCTGACGGTCTGCAGAGTAAGACGTAGAGGCTTTGATCCCCTATAGGAACTTTCTTTGGACGTATTTGCCCCCAAAGAATCTGCCTTACTCCTCCCTGCTGAGTCCGACTTTTTCAAAGCGGAATAATGCAGAGAATCCAGAGCTTTCTTAGTTATCTAATATAGATTGTAGAAAGCTTAACGACGAAGAGAAGCTCTCCTGAGACCGGAGCGACTGGAAGAGAGTTTTTTCACCTTACTATCCACTCCTGTGGATGCAGCCAGGGCAGCATCACGTCTGACTAACTCCATATTGCCACTGAAAGGGCGGAGTAAAACGTAGAATATACTATAGCTCTCGAAAGAACTCTTAAGGAAGATTGAAGATCCTGGAATTTTTTCGCTTCGAGACTTAGTGATAACGCTCTGGTAAGGCGATCTGGGTGTGAAAATACGTCTAAATTGTGTTCTCCAGTATACTGGAGTAAATAGACATGGACACCGGTAATGACCATTTCAGGTCTTCAGCCTAGTCATCCAAACGCAGAGCAACTCTCGGTGACCTTGTCCTGCCATTTCAAATTATGTCTAGCATTGATGAAAGGCAGCTGCATAGCGCATAGGCGATAAGAAACAGGATTTGCCAGTCTTAGAGGCTAGCTTGAATATAGCATCATTCAAAAGTTCAAATGTCGATGACATTTCTGAACTGGGTCGAAAAATCAGGGACGGTGTTCCTAATCCGGCCGAAAAAGTCTGTGTCCAGTGACGCTTACAGTTTCTTATCAGGTAACGCAGCATTTTTGTCCAGAGAAACAACTTCTAAAGGTGATGCTGGATGAAATCTACGGCACCTTGAGTTGTTCGGAAAGGGAAAATTTCAGCTGTGCTGATTCCCTTTTACCATCTGCCTGGACCACATAATAATCTCGGTCGTCCGTACTGACTCTGCAGGGGAGCGAACCGACCCAGCTTGCTCAGATAGTTCTTTATTGAAAAAGTTTCTGATAGCTGCTGGTATGCTGCGATGAGCTATCTGCGATAGTTAGTCCATCACGGAGGCCTGTGGAGCCGCGGTCTTACGTAATTAGCCACTGGAAGCTCCAGGGACATTCATTCCTGCATTTATATAATATGTATATAATATGCGAACGTCCCAACTGGAAAGGCCTCGTGTCCTTGGCTAGCGGATGGCGTGACCTGGTTGACGAAGCAGGAGCTCCAGGGACGTTCATTCCTGCATTTATATAATATGCGAACGTCCCCTGGATATCTGTGGTCACATAGCCAAGGTGCGGTCATGTGTGCTGACGTGAGGATGAGGAAGCCAATAGAACAGCCGCATCAGACTGTCTATGCGACAGAGTGTGCCAAGCAGGAGGAGTGGACGTATGCTCCAACTAACGAATGAACATACAACAACATCGCAGCCCAGATGTTGCTGTAAGAGAGAGGGGGCCTCTCTCGCACGAGGTCCGGATAGACCTGGACGAGCTAGCTACCGGACTAACAGGCTTCCTCCATACTATCCTCGGATCCGTCGTTGCTGGGTGTGCACGTTCAATGTTTATAGTGCTTGCATCACCCAAACTGCTTCCCTGGACCGCAACGGACGAACCCGGCTGCCGAGCCATTCAATGAATGGTCGCTGCACGGGCGAGCTAGCTGACGATCAACGTCGTCGATCCTACTAGGGACCTCTTAGGCAATTGTCATATTTCCATGAGCACTTAGCCACTAGCTCTTATTATACACACTTGTTGAAGACATCACGGAAACATCACCCTGTTTTTGTTCCTCTGAAAAAGAGACTGATAAACTAGAGTGACCTTGCGGAGAGAGGACCGGCATGGACCCCTCACTAACAATATACCGTGACACACGTCTCCAATGTTGTCATTCCAATTAGTACACACTGAGCAAGAATTAGTGTGAGTACTACAAGAAACACAATGAACCTGAGAATCAGAGGAAGATTTCCTCACATTACATTTTGAACAATATTCTTTCATAATGAAAAATTAAACAGTCATAGTACTCGCACTAACCCTTGAAACAAAGATACATGATATAATATAATCCATTATAACATTTCAAAAAAAAAATTTTTTGAAAAATTTTCAGAAGGGCCCAAGTTCCCAATGGGAACAATGAGCCCAAATGGATCCCAAAAAAGCCTAAGTGTGGACAAAATATTTTAAAACATTTTTAAAAATTAATGCAACACTTCCGGACAATATTAATGTATCTGGCTATGAGCAGAAGTAATAGAAGACAAGTAATCACTATCAGAAGCAACCATTGTCAACATAAACAAAAGTGTACAAAACCGGAAACATGACTCCAGGCACTGTAACCATGGCCCAAAATCAGTCACCAATTTAAACACTATCCGATGTAAAACAGAGGCTTCCAGAGAAGAAACTGCAGTACATCGGATAGTAGATGCAGATAATGCCTAATCACCCAAGGGTGAGGACGTAAACATGGGGGGAAAAAACAGAATAATCATTCTGTTACCAAGCCAAAACTCCCAAGAAATTTTAGTAAAAAAAAAAAAAATTCCAAAATTATGCCCAAAGCATGGGAGAATAGCAAGGGGGGGAGGGGGGGGGGGGGGGGGGGGGGGTATTAAGGAAAGAGAGAGAGGAAACACTGAACAAACAATGGTACATTCATGGCCAGAATGACAGCGAAAGGCTCATGCCCCGAAATTAAGGAACATGAAATAATTTCGTAAACAAGAGGCCCCACGTGGCCTTAATCGCTCACCTGACAAAGTGACTCTAAGTATTTTAGGTCACCTTCACCATGTCATGCCTCATCAACATTAACTGGTTGAGTGATAGATTTTGTTTGAAGTTTAACATTTGTTACCTAAAATTAGTTTTATTTAAAATCATTGGTGTGTGGCCAGTCTCCAATGATTTTTAATAAAGCAAATTTATCTCTGCAGACAAACTGGTTTAGCATGAAGCACAAACAAGGAATGTGAAGAGATAGCCTTGGACATCTCTCCCCAACTGTGGATATCTTCCATGTGCTACATGTATATATTTGCATGCAAGAAAACAAAAATTTTCACAAATTTTATTTTTTTTTATCATCATTGGAACAAGCTCAAACAGCTTATTCCAATAGGGGTATGGGAAGATCAGGTATATTTTTGAGACAGAAATGTGAATATATAAATAATGGTGTTTTTTTGTGAATGATGCTGGAGAATTTTGCGTAAAGATATGGTAAATGGTTTGTTCTAGATACAGAATGATGCAAAAGTATTTAAATTTGATTAGGCAAGTTGTTCCTATAATGCATTTAAAAATTGAAGTAACTGTTTTTTTGCTGACGAACTTTTAGATGTGTGTGTGTGTGTGTGTGTGTGTGTGTGTGTGTGTGTGTGTGTGTGTGTGTGTGTGTGTGTGTGTGTGTGTGTGTGTGTGTGTGTGTGTGTGTGTGTGTGTGTGTGTGGGGGGGGGGGGGGGGGTAAGAGTGTTCTTGCAAACAAAATTCCTGAATAAATGGAAAATTTTATTTTTTGTGTGAAAGACATAGTGCGTGAATGTTGATTGGAACAAGCTTAGAGAGCTCATTTTAATGTGAAGTCATAAAGCTGTGTTTTACGTACGAAATTCTGGAATAACTAAAAAAATTGCTTTTTTGACTCAAAAAGCATGGTGTGCGACCTCTCATTGGAATGAGCTCAAAAAGCTCATTCCAATGGGGTATTTACAAGCGATAAGTACATGTATGTTTAAGAGACAAAAATTAAAATTTGAATAGCGATTTTTGCGAAGAATGCTGACAAGTTTTGGCAGTTATGCTGGTAAAAAGGTAAGATATGCAAAGTGTTTGTTTTTTAGAGGCGACATTTAATTAAGGGGAATTAACCCTTGATTACTGAGGTAACTTCTAAAAGTACTGAAATTTCATGAAGCAATGTGAATAACAGACAACAGTTGCCTAAAAATTTCATGAATAACTAAAATTTTTATTCCTTTGTCTCGAAAACATGGCATATGACCTTTGTTGGAATGAGCTGAATGCGTGTGTTCCAATGAGGGGTCATAAAATTTGAACGAAGATTTGTGTGAATAATGCATTAGTACTGCTAGATTTGGGTAAACGGTTCACCCTGGATACCACCCCTTCTATAGTAGATCTTTTCTGCAAATTTTGTCTAAGATTCTATCAACTTTACAAATAAATACGTTCATGAATCACAATCAGATCCACCCTACAATGTTGCATACCAAATATCAAAAGATTCTGCCTGCTGGATCTGGAGAAGAAGATTTTTTAAGAAATATGCCTGAAATGCACTAAGTTAAAATTTGGGCTCCTATACGGAGCCCAAATATAAACCCAGGGGGCCGATTTGAACAAACTTGAATCAGATCCACCCCACAATGTTGCTTACCAAAGATGAAAAGATTCTGAAGCTGGATCTGGAGAAGAAGATTTTTTAAGAAATTTGCCTGAAATGCACTAAGTGCGAATTCAAGCTTCTATAGTGAGCCCAAATATGAAACTAGGAAGCCGATTTGAACAAACTTGAATCAGATCCACCCCACAATGTTGCATACCAAATATCAAAAGATTCTGCCTGCTGGATCTGGAGAAGAAGATTTTTTAATAAATTTGCCCGAAATGCACTAAGTGCGAATTCGGGCTTCTATATTAAGCCCAAATATGAATCCAGGGGGCCGATTTGAACAAACTTGAATCAGATCCACCCCGCAATGTTGCATACCAAATATCAAAAGATTCTGCCTGCTGGATCTGGAGAAGAAGATTTTTGAAGAAATTTGCCTGAAATGCACTAAGTGCGAATTCGGGCTTCTATATTAAGCCCAAATATGAATCCAGGGGCCCGATTTGAACAAACTTGAATCAGATCCACCCCGCAATGTTGCATACCAAATGTCAAAAGATTCTGCCTGCTGGATCTGGAGAAGAAGATTTTTGAAGAAATTTGCCCGAAATGCACTAAGTTTGAATTCAAGCTTCTATAGTGAGCCCAAATATGAATCCAGGGGGCCGATTTGAACAAACTTGAATCAGATCCACCCCGCAATGTTGCATACCAAATATCAAAAGATTCTGCCTGCTGGATCTGGAGAAGATGATTTTTTAAGAAATTTGCCTGAAATGCACTAAGTTCGAATTCGAGCTTCTATAGTGAGCCCAAATATGAATCTAGGAAGCCGATTTGAACAAACTTGAATCAGATCCACCCCACAATGTTGCATACCAAATATCAAAAGATTCTGCCTGCTGGATCTGGAGAAGAAGATTTTTTAATAAATTTGCCCGAAATGCACTAAGTCCGAATTCAGGCTTCTATATTAAGCCCAAATATGAATCCAGGGGGCCGATTTGAACAAACTTGAATCAGATCCACCCCGCAATGTTGCATACCAAATATCAAAAGATTCTGCCTGCTGGATCTGGAGAAGAAGATTTTTGAAGAAATTTGCCCGAAATGCACTAAGTTTGAATTCGAGCTTCTATAGTGAGCCCAAATATGAATCCAGGGGGTCGATTTGAACAAACTTGAATCAGATCCACCCCGCAATGTTGCATACCAAATATCAAAAGATTCTGCCTGCTGGATCTGGAGAAGATGATTTTTTAAGAAATTTGCCTGAAATGCACTAAGTTCGAATTCGAGCTTCTATAGTAAGCTCAAATATGAATCTAGGGAGCCGATTTAAACAAATTTGCATCAGATCCATCCCACAATGTTGCATACCAAATATCAAAAGATTCTGCTTGCTGGATCTGGAGAAGAAAATTTTTTAAGAAATTTGCCTGAAATGCACTAAGTTCGAATTCGAGCTTCTATAGTGAGCCCAAATATGAATCTAGGAAGCCGATTTGAACAAATTTGAATCAGATCCACCCCACAATGTTGCATACCAAATATCAAAAGATTCTGCCTGCTGGATCTGGAGAAGAAGATTTTTTAATAAATTTGCCCGAAATGCACTAAGTGCGAATTCGGGCTTCTATATTAAGCCCAAATATGAATCCAGGGGGCCGATTTGAACAAACTTGAATCAGATCCACCCCGCAATGTTGCATACCAAATATCAAAAGATTCTGCCTGCTGGATCTGGAGAAGAAGATTTTTGAAGAAATTTGCCTGAAATGCACTAAGTGCGAATTCGGGCTTCTATATTAAGCCCAAATATGAATCCAGGGGCCCGATTTGAACAAACTTGAATCAGATCCACCCCGCAATGTTGCATACCAAATGTCAAAAGATTCTGCCTGCTGGATCTGGAGAAGAAGATTTTTGAAGAAATTTGCCCGAAATGCACTAAGTTTGAATTCAAGCTTCTATAGTGAGCCCAAATATGAATCCAGGGGGCCGATTTGAACAAACTTGAATCAGATCCACCCCGCAATGTTGCATACCAAATATCAAAAGATTCTGCCTGCTGGATCTGGAGAAGATGATTTTTTAAGAAATTTGCCTGAAATGCACTAAGTTCGAATTCGAGCTTCTATAGTGAGCCCAAATATGAATCTAGGAAGCCGATTTGAACAAACTTGAATCAGATCCACCCCACAATGTTGCATACCAAATATCAAAAGATTCTGCCTGCTGGATCTGGAGAAGAAGATTTTTTAATAAATTTGCCCGAAATGCACTAAGTCCGAATTCAGGCTTCTATATTAAGCCCAAATATGAATCCAGGGGGCCGATTTGAACAAACTTGAATCAGATCCACCCCGCAATGTTGCATACCAAATATCAAAAGATTCTGCCTGCTGGATCTGGAGAAGAAGATTTTTGAAGAAATTTGCCCGAAATGCACTAAGTTTGAATTCGAGCTTCTATAGTGAGCCCAAATATGAATCCAGGGGGTCGATTTGAACAAACTTGAATCAGATCCACCCCGCAATGTTGCATACCAAATATCAAAAGATTCTGCCTGCTGGATCTGGAGAAGATGATTTTTTAAGAAATTTGCCTGAAATGCACTAAGTTCGAATTCGAGCTTCTATAGTAAGCTCAAATATGAATCTAGGGAGCCGATTTAAACAAATTTGCATCAGATCCATCCCACAATGTTGCATACCAAATATCAAAAGATTCTGCTTGCTGGATCTGGAGAAGAAAATTTTTTAAGAAATTTGCCTGAAATGCACTAAGTTCGAATTCGAGCTTCTATAGTGAGCCCAAATATGAATCTAGGAAGCCGATTTGAACAAATTTGAATCAGATCCACCCCACAATGTTGCATACCAAATATCAAAAGATTCTGCCTGCTGGATCTGGAGAAGAAGATTTTTTAATAAATTTGCTTGAAATGCACTAAGTTCAAATTTGGGCTCCTATACTGAGCCCAAATATAAACCCAGGGGGCCGATTTGAACAAACTTGAATCAGATCCACCCCACAATGTTGCTTACCAAATATGAAAAGATTCTGCCTGCTGGATCTGGAGAAGAAGATTTTTTAAGAAATTTGCATGAAATGCACTAAGTTCAAATTCGAGCTTCTATAGTGAGCCCAAATATGAATCTAGGAAGCCGATTTGAACAAACTTGAATCAGATCCACCCCACAATGTTGCATACCAAATATCAAAAGATTCTGCCTTCTGGATCTGGAGAAGAAGATTTTTTAAGAAATTTGCCTAAATGCACTAAGTTCGAAATCGGGCTCCTATACTGAGCCCAAATATGAACCCAGGGGGCCGATTTGAACAAACTTGAATCAGATCCACCCCGCAATGTTGCATACCAAATATCAAAAGATTCTGCCTGCTGGATCTGGAGAAGAAGATTTTTGAAGAAATTTGCCCGAAATGCACTAAGTTTGAATTCGAGCTTCTATAGTGAGCCCAAATATGAATCCAGGGGGTCGATTTGAACAAACTTGAATCAGATCCACCCCGCAATGTTGCATACCAAATATCAAAAGATTCTGCCTGCTGGATCTGGAGAAGATGATTTTTTAAGAAATTTGCCTGAAATGCACTAAGTTCGAATTCGAGCTTCTATAGTAAGCTCAAATATGAATCTAGGGAGCCGATTTAAACAAATTTGCATCAGATCCATCCCACAATGTTGCATACCAAATATCAAAAGATTCTGCCTGCTGGATCTGGAGAAGAAAATTTTTTAAGAAATTTGCCTGAAATGCACTAAGTTCGAATTCGAGCTTCTATAGTGAGCCCAAATATGAATCTAGGAAGCCGATTTGAACAAATTTGAATCAGATCCACCCCACAATGTTGCATACCAAATATCAAAAGATTCTGCCTGCTGGATCTGGAGAAGAAGATTTTTTAATAAATTTGCTTGAAATGCACTAAGTTCAAATTTGGGCTCCTATACTGAGCCCAAATATAAACCCAGGGGGCCGATTTGAACAACTTGAATCAGATCCACCCCACAATGTTGCTTACCAAATATGAAAAGATTCTGCCTGCTGGATCTGGAGAAGAAGATTTTTTAAGAAATTTGCATGAAATGCACTAAGTTCAAATTCGAGCTTCTATAGTGAGCCCAAATATGAATCTAGGAAGCCGATTTGAACAAACTTGAATCAGATCCACCCCACAATGTTGCATACCAAATATCAAAAGATTCTGCCTTCTGGATCTGGAGAAGAAGATTTTTTAAGAAATTTGCCTAAATGCACTAAGTTCGAAATCGGGCTCCTATACTGAGCCCAAATATGAACCCAGGGGGCCGATTTGAACAAACTTGAATCAGATCCACCCTACAATGTTGCATACCAAATATCAAAAGATTCTGCCTGCTGGATCTGGAGAAGAAGATTTTTTAAGAAATATGCCTGAAATGCACTAAGTTAAAATTTGGGCTCCTATACGGAGCCCAAATATAAACCCAGGGGGCCGATTTGAACAAACTTGAATCAGATCCACCCCACAATGTTGCTTACCAAAGATGAAAAGATTCTGAAGCTGGATCTGGAGAAGAAGATTTTTTAAGAAATTTGCCTGAAATGCACTAAGTGCGAATTCAAGCTTCTATAGTGAGCCCAAATATGAAACTAGGAAGCCGATTTGAACAAACTTGAATCAGATCCACCCCACAATGTTGCATACCAAATATCAAAAGATTCTGCCTGCTGGATCTGGAGAAGAAGATTTTTTAATAAATTTGCCCGAAATGCACTAAGTGCGAATTCGGGCTTCTATATTAAGCCCAAATATGAATCCAGGGGGCCGATTTGAACAAACTTGAATCAGATCCACCCCGCAATGTTGCATACCAAATATCAAAAGATTCTGCCTGCTGGATCTGGAGAAGAAGATTTTTGAAGAAATTTGCCTGAAATGCACTAAGTGCGAATTCGGGCTTCTATATTAAGCCCAAATATGAATCCAGGGGCCCGATTTGAACAAACTTGAATCAGATCCACCCCGCAATGTTGCATACCAAATGTCAAAAGATTCTGCCTGCTGGATCTGGAGAAGAAGATTTTTGAAGAAATTTGCCCGAAATGCACTAAGTTTGAATTCAAGCTTCTATAGTGAGCCCAAATATGAATCCAGGGGGCCGATTTGAACAAACTTGAATCAGATCCACCCCGCAATGTTGCATACCAAATATCAAAAGATTCTGCCTGCTGGATCTGGAGAAGATGATTTTTTAAGAAATTTGCCTGAAATGCACTAAGTTCGAATTCGAGCTTCTATAGTGAGCCCAAATATGAATCTAGGAAGCCGATTTGAACAAACTTGAATCAGATCCACCCCACAATGTTGCATACCAAATATCAAAAGATTCTGCCTGCTGGATCTGGAGAAGAAGATTTTTTAATAAATTTGCCCGAAATGCACTAAGTCCGAATTCAGGCTTCTATATTAAGCCCAAATATGAATCCAGGGGGCCGATTTGAACAAACTTGAATCAGATCCACCCCGCAATGTTGCATACCAAATATCAAAAGATTCTGCCTGCTGGATCTGGAGAAGAAGATTTTTGAAGAAATTTGCCCGAAATGCACTAAGTTTGAATTCGAGCTTCTATAGTGAGCCCAAATATGAATCCAGGGGGTCGATTTGAACAAACTTGAATCAGATCCACCCCGCAATGTTGCATACCAAATATCAAAAGATTCTGCCTGCTGGATCTGGAGAAGATGATTTTTTAAGAAATTTGCCTGAAATGCACTAAGTTCGAATTCGAGCTTCTATAGTAAGCTCAAATATGAATCTAGGGAGCCGATTTAAACAAATTTGCATCAGATCCATCCCACAATGTTGCATACCAAATATCAAAAGATTCTGCTTGCTGGATCTGGAGAAGAAAATTTTTTAAGAAATTTGCCTGAAATGCACTAAGTTCGAATTCGAGCTTCTATAGTGAGCCCAAATATGAATCTAGGAAGCCGATTTGAACAAATTTGAATCAGATCCACCCCACAATGTTGCATACCAAATATCAAAAGATTCTGCCTGCTGGATCTGGAGAAGAAGATTTTTTAATAAATTTGCTTGAAATGCACTAAGTTCAAATTTGGGCTCCTATACTGAGCCCAAATATAAACCCAGGGGGCCGATTTGAACAAACTTGAATCAGATCCACCCCACAATGTTGCTTACCAAATATGAAAAGATTCTGCCTGCTGGATCTGGAGAAGAAGATTTTTTAAGAAATTTGCATGAAATGCACTAAGTTCAAATTCGAGCTTCTATAGTGAGCCCAAATATGAATCTAGGAAGCCGATTTGAACAAACTTGAATCAGATCCACCCCACAATGTTGCATACCAAATATCAAAAGATTCTGCCTTCTGGATCTGGAGAAGAAGATTTTTTAAGAAATTTGCCTAAATGCACTAAGTTCGAAATCGGGCTCCTATACTGAGCCCAAATATGAACCCAGGGGGCCGATTTGAACAAACTTGAATCAGATCCACCCCGCAATGTTGCATACCAAATATCAAAAGATTCTGCCTGCTGGATCTGGAGAAGAAGATTTTTGAAGAAATTTGCCCGAAATGCACTAAGTTTGAATTCGAGCTTCTATAGTGAGCCCAAATATGAATCCAGGGGGTCGATTTGAACAAACTTGAATCAGATCCACCCCGCAATGTTGCATACCAAATATCAAAAGATTCTGCCTGCTGGATCTGGAGAAGATGATTTTTTAAGAAATTTGCCTGAAATGCACTAAGTTCGAATTCGAGCTTCTATAGTAAGCTCAAATATGAATCTAGGGAGCCGATTTAAACAAATTTGCATCAGATCCATCCCACAATGTTGCATACCAAATATCAAAAGATTCTGCCTGCTGGATCTGGAGAAGAAAATTTTTTAAGAAATTTGCCTGAAATGCACTAAGTTCGAATTCGAGCTTCTATAGTGAGCCCAAATATGAATCTAGGAAGCCGATTTGAACAAATTTGAATCAGATCCACCCCACAATGTTGCATACCAAATATCAAAAGATTCTGCCTGCTGGATCTGGAGAAGAAGATTTTTTAATAAATTTGCTTGAAATGCACTAAGTTCAAATTTGGGCTCCTATACTGAGCCCAAATATAAACCCAGGGGGCCGATTTGAACAACTTGAATCAGATCCACCCCACAATGTTGCTTACCAAATATGAAAAGATTCTGCCTGCTGGATCTGGAGAAGAAGATTTTTTAAGAAATTTGCATGAAATGCACTAAGTTCAAATTCGAGCTTCTATAGTGAGCCCAAATATGAATCTAGGAAGCCGATTTGAACAAACTTGAATCAGATCCACCCCACAATGTTGCATACCAAATATCAAAAGATTCTGCCTTCTGGATCTGGAGAAGAAGATTTTTTAAGAAATTTGCCTAAATGCACTAAGTTCGAAATCGGGCTCCTATACTGAGCCCAAATATGAACCCAGGGGGCCGATTTGAACAAACTTGAATCAGATCCACCCTACAATGTTGCATACCAAATATCAAAAGATTCTGCCTGCTGGATCTGGAGAAGAAGATTTTTTAAGAAATTTGCCTGAAATGCACTAAGTTCGAAATCGGGCTCCTATACTGAGCCCAAATATTAACCCAGGGGGCCGATTTGAACAATCTTGAATCAGATCCACCCCACAATGTTGCTTACCAAATATGAAAAGATTCTGAAGCTGGATCTGGAGAAGAAGATTTTTTAAGAAATTTGCCTGAAATGCACTAGGTTCGAATGCGGGCTTCTATAGTAAGCCCAAATATGTATCCAGGGGGCCGATTTGAACAAACTTGAATCAGATCTACCCCGCAACATTGCATACCAAATATCAAAAGATTCTGCCTGCTGGATCTGGAGAAGAAGATTTTTGAAGAAATTTGCCTGAAATGCACTAAATTCGAATTCGAGCTCCTATAGTGAGCCCAAATATGAATCTAGGGAGCCGATTTGAACAAACTTGAATCAGATCCACCCCACAATGTTGCATACCAAATATCAAAAGATTCTGCCTGCTGGATCTGGAGAAGAAGATTTTCAAAGAAATTTGCCTGAAATGCAGTAAGTTCAAATTTGGGCTCCTATACTGAGCCCAAATATAAACCCAGGGGGCCGATTTGAACAAACTTGAATCAGATCCACCCCACAATGTTGCATACCAAATATCAAAAGATTCTGCCTGCTGGATCTGGAGAAGAAGATTTTTTAAGAAATTTGCCTGAAATGCACTAAGTTCGAAATCGGGCTCCTATACTGAGCCCAAATATGAACCCAGGGGGCCGATTTGAACAAACTTGAATCAGATCCACCCTACAATGTTGCATACCAAATATCAAAAGATTCTGCCTGCTGGATCTGGAGAAGAAGATTTTTTAATGTTTTTCCCATTGCCTACAGTGTTAAAAAGTGCTGACTCCGCACTTTTTCAAAGTCCCGAAACTGTACCCTATGATAAAACCGATGGCAATTTTTTTTTACCAATCCTTTCTGTTGGTCATAAGGAAGCTGCACACCAAATAAAAATTCTCAGTGCCGTGCAGTTTTGGAGATATGGGCGTTTTAAATTTTTTCTATTTTTAGCTCCTGCGGTTCCCACGGGGCTGCGGGAAAAATTTTTTTTGCATAAATCAAGTACTCATGACCCAATAAGCCCTCAAATAAAATTTGGTTCAAATCAGCCTCTCGGTTTGGAAAATAGAAATTTTGGGCGGGGCAAAAAATTTTGCCCCTCTCATAACAACGCCAAGTATAGCCCCACAAACTTCTCTTGAACAAATCTGAGTCTACACCTCAAAAGGAAGCTGCACACCAAATATCAAGTCTCTGCTACTGCTGGTTCATGAGAAGAAGATTTACAAAGATTTTGGTGCCCCTTGGGGGCGTGGCACCACCCAGGAGGAGGGGCAACTTCATTTGAACAAATCTGAATTGGCATTAGGTAATAAACATTTAGCCAACATTTGAATAAAATTGGGCTAGTGGTTTAGGAGGAGAAGTCGATAATGTAAAGTTAACGCCGGACGGACGACGACGGACGACGGACGCCGGACAGAAAGTGATTAGTAAAGCTCCCCTTGAGCTTCGCTCAGGTGAGCTAAAAATGATGTAAAAAATGAGAAGTCACAGCCCTGAACACATTCTGTCACTGTTTCTTCCTCTCATCCTTATTTCATCCTTAGATCCACCATTTCTTTCATAATTATGTGTCTGGCATCATTTAAACTGAGATTTACAAGCACAAATATCAAGTGACATGTTACTGATTTTAGGGCCAAACAAAGGATAACTTTTGGAGCCAATTTCGAGACATCCTTGACACTGAGCATGTGCAGTGGATATAAGGTATGGAGGACCACATAGGACATTGAAATTTTGGTTTTTGATGCAAATTTTGGGGATTGGGGGGCAAAATTTGTGGTTGGCCCTATAATTTAAGGAGTTAGCTCCAGCTAAGTCTGGGTCATTGGTACAGAAAAAAAAATTGGTGATTTCTCATAGGGTTTCTAACTATAAGCCACAATTGCAGCCATGTTTGCAACCCGATCAACATTACATGAGGATTGTTGGTAGAGGGAGTCTCAGTCATCAACCGTGCCAAGTTTCAAAACGTTTGGCCCTGTGGTTTCAGGAGAAGATTTTTCAAAATCCACCAATCAGAATCAAAGAATGCCTCTGGCGGCCATGTTTTCAAACCCATGGGATCAAAATGAAGATCATTTGTTGCAAATCTCCCATAGACTACCCCTGCCAGGTTTGGTTCATGTCGGCTCAATAGTTCCAGAGAAGATGATGGAAAAAGTGATTTCTAATAGGGTTTCTCTAGTAACTGTAAGCCGCAATTGTGGCCATGTTCGTAACACAATCAACATTAAATGAGGATCGTTAGTAGAAAGGGGTCCCAGTCATTATTTATGTGAAGTTTCAGAACATTTGGCCTGGCAGTTTCAGAGGAGAAGATTTTTGAAAATTCACCAAGCAGAATCAAAGAATGCCACTGGAAGCCATGGTTTTCATTCAACAGGAACAAAATGAGGATCATTTGTAGAGGACCTTCCATAGACTATTCCTGCCAAGTTTGGTTCACGCCAGCTCAAAGGTTATAGAGAAGATGAAAATGTGAAAAGTTTACGGATGCTGGGGGATGCCAAGTGAGAAACTGATCCCATAGAACCACAGAAAGCCAACATATTGAACCAAGGACTCGATTTGAACAAACTTGAATCTGACACCCCTAGAAATAACACATGCCAAGTATGAAAGGATTCTGACTGCTGATTCTGAAAAAGATTTTTAAAGAAATTTTATTATATTGCAATATGTTAAACTTTGGACGCCGATAGAGACTCCAAATATTAACCCAGGGACCCTGTTTGAACAAACTTGAATCGCCCCCCCCCCCTCTCCCACCCCCCTAGAGATATTGTAAACCATATATCAAAAGAATCCGACTGGTGGATCCGAACAAGATTCTGATGTTGAAAATTAAACCCAGAGGGAGACACCACCACCACTACACCACCTCCTTTGGGGAGAGGTGGTGGTGGCAACTTACTCCCATTGGGGAGCCCAGATATTAACCCACTGATTCGATTTGAACAACTTTGACTCTGACACTCCTAGAGATGTCACATATCAAATATGAAAGGATTTGCACTGGTGGTCACAGAGAAGAATCTTTTTTAAAGAAATTTTCTCATATTGTACTAAGTTAAAATTCAGGCTCTTATAAAGACCCCTCTAGGCATGTTGTATACGCAGTATCGAAAAATTCGGATTCAAAGTTCTGGAGAAGAAAATTTTATAATTTTTTAAAAACAATTTTGTGGGTGCTAACAGAATTATGCCCCTTGTGGTGCCCTCGGAGGGAATGGCAACTTTATTTGAACTGACATATGATCAGGCAATTCGGCCAGTGGTTTAAGGGGAGAATGTTGATAATGTAAAGTTCACCCCAGATGGACAAACAGATGCACAATGGACAATAGATGGCAGACAGAAAGTTATCACAAAAGCCCCCTTTGAGCTTGGCTTTGGTGAGCTAAAAGAAGTCACCATTCAAATTCAGTCACTGATGACCATTTTTGTCTTTGAAACACAACTTATGATTCACCACTGGTTCGTTTTGTTTTGTTCACTTTAAATTATTATTATTTATTATTTATTGGTGTTTAAGGTCACATATTTCTGCACAATGGCTAACCATGACCGTGAAAGTTTTACGGGTGGAGGAAGCCAGAGTACCCCGAGAGAACCACCGAGCAACGGTGAGCAAATGTCAACTCCCCAACAATTTTAGTTATACGAGGATGTTTTTTCCAAGTGCCCAGGTTAGGTGATGGGTTAAAAAGTCATACTAAGTGGCTAATTTGTGCGTGTGCGTGTCATATGATAAACAGAATATAAAATGAGTGTTTTTCTCATATAATATTTATGAAACTCGTCTGAATTTTCTGTTTAGGCTCGCCAAAATAGAAAATTCTTAGACTCGTTTCATAAATATTATATGAGAAAAACATTCATTCCATATTCTCTATATTTATTTACTGGTGTTTAAGGTCCCATATTTCTGCACAATGGCTAAACATGACCCTACCAAGCTTATTCCAATGATGGGTCATTAGCTATGTTTTAAAGGCAATAAATTTTTAGTTGTTCAACCTTTTTGGAGGCAGGTGTTATTTTGTACTTACTCAGGTAATGGCTTAACTCACTGTACACTGACAATAAAATATTGAAATTTAAGCCCAAAATATTTTCCAATAATGCCTGATAATGCAGCTTCGAATTTGTCCAATTCAGTCCACTTTGATAGCACTCTCTGAGTCACGCCAAACAAGATTGAATTGGTTAAATTCCAAGTTGCATTGTGGGGAAAAATTAGGTATTCCAGCATAAGTTTGGAGAGAGTTAATCTTGAAATTTTGGTATTTTAACACCACGCTTTAAGATAAGCTTTTCTCACTCATCTATTTATTTATTGATGTTTAAGGTCACATACTTATGCACAAATGGCTAATAATCAAGACCATGACAGTTTCACGGGTGGAGGAAGTCGGAGTACCCTGAGAGAACCACTGAGCAACGACAAGCAGCTGCCAGCTCCCCAACATTGTAACTCTGCACTGCAGCACAGGCAGGGTTAGAGTGGTTGAAGACATGCGTACCATCGACGTGCAGTACGCCTTAGTACACGGCGTCATCGTGCCCCCATATGGACAATCGGGGTGAAGTGCCTTGCCCAAGGACACAGCACAGGAGTCACCCATCTGAGAATTAACTCCTTGCATGCTGCTGGCGGATATTCCTGCCATGACACAATTTCTCTAGTCACTGAAAACAGTATAATTTGGGTGCATTTAATCAAAATTTCCCCCTGTAAACTTTATGGATTTTTGCACCAATGGTTTCTTGATTTAAATTTAGATGAATTTTTCATCAAATTTAGTCATGGCTTCTTCAGAGCAGCCATGACTAGATTTGATGAAAAATATCTTGAAAATACTCAGCGGGTTAAGAGTTAACCAGGCTTGACATTGCTCAACTTAGGTGATCTAATGAGAATCGGTTATCTCAATGCCACCGCACCCCCCTCACTTATCTAAAATCACCCAGTTCAAATTGTGATTTCAAACTCTGTGCAGCAAGTTGCTGAAATCTGCACATGTGATCCAGTCCAGTTAGGAATAAACCTGAATCTGACACCTCTAAGGATGTTGTATACCAAGTATCATAAAGTTCTAATTGGTAATTGATAATTCTGGAGAAGATTTTTATAATATTTTTTTTTTAAATTGTCGGTGCTCAGAAAATGATGTCCCTTGGGGTGCCCTCAGAGGGTGAGGCAACTTTGCTTTAGGTGAGCTAAAAAGTCACTCTTCAAATTCTGTTACTGGCACTAATTTTTGTCTTTGAAACACAACTTATAATTTACCACAAGTTCAAGCTTATTCCAATGGGGGGTTTTCAGTTATGTTTTGAAGGCAAGTAAATTTTGTGTGACTGAAATTTGGGGGGGGGGGGGGGGGGGGAGGAGGAGAAAAGAAGGGAGGGGGAGGCACATGTTATTTCTAGCTGTGTTAGATAATGGTTTAACCCACTATACACAAGCGACAAAATATCATTCAACCTAAATATTTTCCCATAATGCACCCATGAATTTATCCAATTCAATTTAATATTGAAATTTTGGTATTTTAATATCACTTTGTTGAGAAACGATTGTTCCAAAAAATTTACCAGGGAAATTTGATTAAATGTTCCCATATTCAACTTATTTCATTGGCAAAAGTTTTTGTTCTGGAATGAATATCTGCTAGAAGAATGCAAGGAGTTAACCCGTTACCCAACATAATGTCCAAAACCGACCAATGATATTCACAACAATTACTATCCAATTTTCATTATTTTTTTTCATTTTATGCGTCAAAAACGTAGCTTATAATGATTCCTCATTGGAATGAGCTCATTGAGCTTGTTCCAATGAAGGGTCATAAGCTATGTTTTTGATGTTATTCAAGAGTTTTATTTGCAAGTGTCGTCTGCTTTTCGTGTAAGGTAAAGGGTTAATGAAAGTTAAAAAATTTATAGTAATTTATATATTTTTTATACTTACCAATGACCCAGACATAGCTGGTGCTAATTCTCAAAATCTAGGGCGAAACACAAATTTTGCCCCCAATCGCCAAAATTTGCATCTAAAACCGAAAAAATCATGTCCTAAATGGTCCTCCATACTTTTCCTCCACTGCGCATGCGCAGTGTCAAGGAGGTCTCGAAATTGGCACCAATTATCATTCTTACAAGCAGTGCCTGGTCAGCGCTATGTACTCAGTGGGGAGGTATGAGTTCCCAACTCCTGGGAGGGCCATCCCCGTCTGGGTCATTGGTAAGTATAAAAAATATATAAATTACTATAAATTTTTTAACATTTTTATACTGTACCAATGACCCAGACATAGCTGAATAGTAAAAAGGCTGGAGGGCCTAGGACATAGAGGAAAATCCAATAAGCTCAACTATATATAACAGAGTTATCCCCTTGAGGAGAAAAGGAGTATTAGGCTTTACATGTATCTTTCTTATTTATGATAAATTAGAAAGACACAACACCCTCCATAATTGAGCATAATAACATTCATGTTCTCTATTAACATCCAGTATAACCCCTTATACTAATTATTTTTAAAGTAAGCCAATAAATAAAGTCAGTCCAGAGAATTGAGACTCTTTATACTCTTTAAAAGTGTCCAAGGATTGTATATTAACGCCCGTTTGACATGTGACATATACAAATACTTCACACCGAGCTACACTTTAAAAATATGACATGAATGAATTTAAACATTAACTTTACACTTTAAAACCATCCCAGTACCGACTCAGAATTACTGACTCCAGAGGAGGTATCCCCTTGCTTTTTACTATAAAGCAGGTGACCTAAGAGAACACCCTCCCCCCCCCCCCCCCCCCCCTTCCCCTTGCCCTGGGTCAAATAGCCCAGAGCGAAGAGGGCAGCAGGACAGAGTCACTGCCGGAACAGAAAGCCTGCATAACTATAGTTGCAACTGTTTAGTGCACGACATTCTGAGCAACAGATAACGGACCTAAACAATGCAGGTCTCCAGAAATGGACTCAATATTTCTGAGATAAAAATTCGTGAATGTGGATGGCTGAGACAAATATGCAGCCTTCATTAAATCTGTAATAGCAACTATAGTTGCAACTGTTTAGTGGACGACATTCTGAGCAACAGATAACGGACCTAAACAATGCAGGTCTCCAGAAATGGACTCAATATTTCTGAGATAAAAATTCATGAATGTCCGATTTGTAAACTATCATGGTGTGCATAGGTATCAGATAACATAGACCTATAACCTTTAATAGTAACAGGCTGCAGTTTGATCTCATCAAACAAGTATACTAGAAAGTTTGCAATGTCTGGAATGGAGGGATCAAAAATATCAACAGAATGATCCCTACACCAACGACAAAAGACCTTCCACTTAGCCGCATAGTTTAGCGAAGAGGCGGTCCTCCTACAGTTAGAAATTGCGTCCACTGCTCGACCTGTAAAATGCTTGCCGTGCAAGAAGGACTGCACAAAGGAAATACGTGAAGGTTGAGACCTTGCGGGTTGTGATGTAGTTGACGCGATTTCCCCTGCGAAAGAAGATCCTCTCGTGGAGGAAGCTTCCTCGGTATGTCCCACAGCAGACACCTGAGTAGATTTATCCACGGTCTCTGTGGAGACAGAGATGCTACCAACAGAATTTTGCATTGAGATTGTTTTATCTTTAGCAATATCTGCTGAATCAACGCCGCTGGAGGATACGCATATCCTATCATTCCGTCCCACGAGATCGATAGAGCGTCTACTGCATATGCTCGGGGATCCGGACATGGAGACACATACATCTGCAACTGATTGTTGAGCTGTGTCGCAAATAAGTCTATCATTGACCGCTCCCATTGGTAGCAAATCTGATTGAATACCTGTTTGTTGAGAGTCCATTCTAACGGCAACAAGCGACCCTTCCATGAAAGGGAGTCTGCTAATACATTCAGACGACCCGGAATATGACGGACCGAAAGTAGAACCTGGTGTTCTAGAACAAACTGAAGGATTCTTTCCGTTAAATTGAATAACGGAACAGAATGAGTGCCTCCCTGGTTCCGGATATACGCTACTACTGTCGTATTGTCGGACAGGATTTTGACATGTGCTTTCTGAATAATGTTCATCCAATGACGTAGTGCAAGCCAAATTGACATCATTTCCTTGATGTTTATGTGCTTACCTAGAAACTGCGGATCCCAAAGACCCTGGCACTTCGAATCCGTTGGGATCAATGTTGCACCCCAACCTGTTTGACTGGCATCCGTCATAATAGTAAAACTCGGATCCGGCAACTGCAGTGGAACTCCCTGAGTCAACCACTGAATGTTTGCCCAAGCCTGAATATCTTGTTTCACTTGATTTGACAAGAGAACATCTATATCGAGCGAATGAATCTTTACACTCCAATTCTGAGTCAAGAAAATTTGGAGAGGACGAGTGCGTAACCGCCCCATCGGAATGAGATCCGCAGCGGCTCCACACAGTCTCATGAAATCTCTGTGACTTTGTCTGAGTGAAGACAATAGCGAGCGTAACAACTGATTAATTTCGCTCTGGTTAACGGCAGATGAACAAGATTGTTGTGCGTCTCGAAGCTCATTCCCAGATGAGTGAATGACTTGACGGCACCAGATCCGATTTCTCCTCGTTTATTATAAAACCGAGACGTCGGAGTAATAGAAGCAGATTCTGCACATCGTTCTGAAGCGTTAACTCGTTGCCGTACCTCTGAAGAATGTCGTCCAGGTAGGCCGACGTTACCGCAGACGAATGAGCTCGGAAACATATCATTACCGAGTTCATTATTCGAGTGAAAGCCCAGGGCGCTAGGTTCAAACCGAAACACATCTCTTGGAACTGATATACAACTCCTAGGACTGCGAAAAGTAGATACTTTCTGAATGTCGGATGTACCATGACGTGAAAGTACGCATCCTTGAGATCTATGCTTGTAGCATAGTCGTTCACCCGAATACTGGCTCTGACTGATAGAATTGTCTCCATATAGAACTTCGGAGCGACGATCAGCTTGTTTATCCATCTCAGATCTATGACTGGACGGAACGAGCCGTCTGGTTTCGGAACCAGAAACAGATGGCTGTAGAAACCCGGTGATTCCTGGTCTTCTACGACCTCTACCGCATTCTTCTTCAGAAGAGACTGTACTTCTGATAAAAGAGCGTCTCTTTTCTGCGGATTTGACGGAAGCTGAGTCCATTTTGGACTTCGAGTTAATGGAGGCTTTCGTTTGAAGGATATTCTTAGTCCTTCCGAAATTACCCCTCGAACCCAGGGGTCGTCCGTAATTGATGCCCAATCGTTTATAAAACTTGATAATCTTCCACCTAGCGGAACACGATAGAGGTTCAAACCATCACCTCCTAAACCTGCGAGGCTTGCGGAAGGAGAAACTACGTCCTCCACGACCAGCACCTCGCCCCGTCGACCAAGGGATGTCTGACCGGTTATCTCGGCCCAAATAACGTCCCCCACGTGAGTCGCTGCCTTGACGGTCTCTAGAATAAGACCTAGAGGACACATAGGAACCTCTATTAGAACTTCTCTTGGGCGTTCTTGTCCCAGAAGTGCCTGTCTTACTCTTTTCTGCTGTATCCGACTTTTTGGAAGCAGATTTGAATAGCAGAGAATCCGAAGCTTTCTTAGTTATCTTATCATAGATTGCTGAAAGCTTGCCGTCGAAGAGAAGCTCTCCGGAGACCGAAGCGACTCTGAGAGAGTTTTTCACCTTACCATCCACACGCGTGGATGTAGCTAGGGCTGCGTCACGTCTAACCAACTCCAGGTTTGCCACTGAAAGGGCAGAGTTATACGTGGAATAAGCTATTGCCCTTGAAAGAAGTCTTAATGAGGATTGTATATCCTGGAATTCTTTCCCTTGAAGACGTAATGATAACACCTTAGTAAGGTGATCTGCGTATGATAAAGCGTCTAAGTTAACTCTGTTAGACATTATTGTCGTTTCCAACGTCGTGGCTGGAATTGACATAGACGACGGTATAGACAATTCTAAGTCTTCAGCCTGGTCGTCTAGATGCAGAGGAACTCCCAGTATGCCCTGTCCTGCCGTTTCGAATTTATTCCTTGAATTGATGAAAGGCAGATTTAGAGCATTTGTGGACAAGAAACCAGACTTGCTCGTTTTGGTAGCAAGCTTATATATAGGGTCATTCAATAATTCGAATGTTCTTGTGACATTATTGGACTGTGTCGGAAACTCAGGGACGATGTCCCTGAACCGATCAAAAAATTATGTGTCCAATGACGCTATCAGTCTCTTATCCGGCATCGCAGCATTCTGGTCCGACGGAACAACCTCTGGAAGATAATGCCGGATAAAATCTACGGCAGCTTTATGTTGTTCTGAAAGGGAAAGCTCCAAATCCTCTGAATCCCTTTCGCCATCCTGTCGGACCCTATGAAGTTCTCGGTCGTCCGTACCTGATGCTTCAGCGGAGCGTACCGACCCAGCGTCGTCGGATAATTCCTGATCCGACAGAGATTCTGTCTTCTGCTGGGATGCTGCGATAAGTTGTGCTATTTGGGATAGCACGTCTGGCACTGAGGCCTGTGGAGTAGCGGTCTTACGTTGCTTTGCCGCTGGAAGCTCAGTGTACGTTGACTCCTGCATACTTCTTTTATACGAACGTCCGGAGTCTACAGGCCTCGTGTCCCTGGCTACCAGATGGCATGACATGGTCGCCATGGAATCCCTGATCGGCGAAGCTGGCTGGATATCCGTGGTCACGTAGCCAAGGCGTGCGCTGCTGTGAGGATGAGGAAGCCATATCGACAGTCTCTCCGGACTGTCTATATAACGGAGCGTCCCGAGCGGCAGACGTATGCTCCGAATGCGAAATGTTTTGTACCACAACATCTGGTCCCAGATGTTGTTGTACAAGAGAGGGACCTCTCTCGCTCGCAGCCCGGATGGACCTAGACAAGCTAGGAACCGGACTAATAGGCTTCCTCCGTTCTCTCCTCTGATCCGTCGTCACTGGGTGTGCACTTTGTCTTATTATAGTGCTCACATCACCCAAATCTCCTTTCTGGACCGCAAAGGATGAACTCGGCTGCTGAGCCATTTGATGAATGGTCGCTACACCGGGCGAGCTAGCGGACGCCAATGCCGTCGATCCTACTAGGGACGTCTTAGGCAATTGACGTATTTCCATGAGCACTTTTGCCGCTAGCTCTTCATTTAACTGTGACGACGGAGGCACACTTTTGGAAGACATCACGGAAACATCACCCTGTTCTTGTTCCTCTGAAATAGAGATTGATAAACTAGAGTGACCCTGCGGAGAAAGGACGGGCATGGCCTTTTCCCCGCTAACAACATACCGTGACACACGTTTCCAATGTTTGTCATCCCAATTGACACATACTGAACAGGAGTTAGTGCGAGTACACTGACTACAATTAATACAATGATTATGAAAGTCAGAGGAAGATTTCCTCTTATTACAATTTGAACAATATCCTTTCATTGTGAAAAGAACACAAAAAGTCCCAGTACTCGCACCAACCCCTGAAAACAAAGATACATAATAACATGATCCATTAACATAGAAAAAATAATTGAAATCAAAAAATTTTTTTGAAAAAATATTTTTTTCAGAAAAGCCCAAGTATCTGAAAGTAACGTTGAGCCCCAATGGATCCCCAAAAAAGCCTAAGTGTGGACAAAAATTTGTAAAATATTACAAAAAAAATTAATGCAACACTTACGTATAATAATAATGTATCTTGTTATGATTAAACTAATACAAAGACAAGAATTCACTCTCAACAGAAACCGTTGTCAATGTAAACAAGAAGTGTATAAACACCAGAAACATGACTCCAGGCACTGATAAACATGGCCCGAAATAAGTTACCAATAACAACACTATCTGATGCAAAACAGAGACTTCCAGGGAAGAAACTGCAGAACATCAGATGGTAGATGCAGAACACAATGCCTAAACACCCATGGGTGAGGACGTAAACATGGGGAAAAGAACAGAATTCATTCTGTTACCAAGCTAAAACTCCCAAGAAATTTTAGTAATAATATTACAGAAAATATGCCAAAAGCATGGGAGAATAGCAAGGGGGGACTAAAGGAAAGGGAGAGAGGAAACACTGAACAAGCAGTGTAACTTTATAGCAAGAATGACAACAACAGGCCCATGCCTTGAAATTAGGCAACATAACATAATTTCATAAAAAAAATTTAAGTTACAGCCCTGATTATTTCCTGCCACTCATTTTTCCTCTCCTCCTTCTAATTCCTCTTTAGATCCACCATTTCTCTAATATTTATGTGTCTGGCATCATTTAAACTGAGATTTACAAGCACAAATATCAGTCAGATGTGAACTGATGAAGGGCCAAACAAAGAATGATAATTGGCGCCAATTTCGAGACCTCCTTGACACTGCGCATGCGCAGTGGAGGAAAAGTATGGAGGACCATTTAGGACATGATTTCTTCGGTTTTAGATGCAAATTTTGGGGATTGGGTGGCAAAATTTGTGTTTGGCCCTAGATTTTGAGAATTAGCACCAGCTATGTCTGGGTCATTGGTACAGTATAAAAATATCTACTTTCTTGTAGACTTAGTTATCAATAGATTTATCTTACCTTTTTGTTTCATGCCGTTTTCCTCTCCCGGTGAATCTTGTTTTCCATCATCTTTTTTTCGATTCTCAAATTCCCTTTTCTTTCTTTCCTTTTCAGCAATTTTTTCAGCCTTTTTTCGCTTTCTTTCCTGTTCCTCTTTAGCTAGTTTGTGAGCTTCTCTTTCTGAAATGTTTACACTAAACATATTCATTGTCCATCTTTAACTAACTCTTAGAAGCCGGGAGTCGAGTTTTCTTGCCTGTGGTGTAATACCGCAGGTAATCTGGCTGTGATGGTTCTGCTATCTTTGGGCTGGGGGAGAATTAAACACTGAGCAGGTGCTTCTAGTCAAGTGTCGTCTGCCTATTCAGGCAGACGACACTTGACTAGAAGCACCTGCTTTACTGTAAGTTTTCTGTGGAACGTCATGTTCAATAAATTCATTCTGATTCCCCGGCTTCTAAGATTTAAAATAGAAGTCACAAAATATTTATACCCTCTATGTCCACACATCTGTCTGTCCGTGCAAGTCCCTTCAAGTCCAGAACTCGGTAGATAGAAGCTGAATCTTGGAAGAAATTAATGTGCATGTCTAACATGACATGCTCTGTCAGACTCATATGCTATGCGGTTAACACATTCCACCTGTTTTTATGTCGAGACATGTACATATTTTGTCTGCACAAGTCTACAACTGGTATACATGTTACTGGGCCTACTCATACCTCTGGACACACTCTTGACCTTATCATCACAAGATGTAATAATGACTTTCAGCTTTCTGAGCCATTAATCCCATTCAGATTATCTGACCATTCATTTGTTGAGTGCACACTAGGTGTTCGAAAACCATTACTGACACGTAAGGAAGTAACACTCTGAAAATTCAATCAAACTGACATTAACAAGCTTAAATGTGACATCGAACACTATAATAACCCACACCACTTAACTCTTAGAAGCTGGGAGTCAAGTTTTCTTGCCTGTGATGTAATCTGGAAGGTAATCTGGCTGTGACGGTTCGGCTATCTTTGGGCTGGGGAGAATTAAACACTGAGCAGGTGCTTCTAGTCAAGTGTCATCTGCCTGAATAAGCAGGCGACACTTGACTAGAAACACCTGCTTTACGGTAAGTTTTTCGCGGTGTGTCATGTTCAATAAATTCATTCTGATTCCCAGGCTTCTAAGAGTCAATATATTAGTAATAATTGAGCCAGAAAATAAGCAGACTGACATCTGCAAAATGAGGTCCCCAGAGGGTGAATTTAGTGATGCTACCCTGCACAGCAGGGTAGCAACACTAAATTTACCCTCTGTGAACCTCAATCTGAATCAGGGTCTCAAAACTAAATAGAACAAGGTACCCAAAGGATAAATTGGCCCACTGTATGGGATAGCATGATCAAATTACCCTCTGGGGACCTCATTCTGCAAATGTCAGATGCCTTATTTTTAGGCCTGGTAATAATCTTCAACGTTCAGAATAGCATTTTAAATATCTGTTGTCTTTCTTTAAACAATTTGATTTTGCATAGAATACAGAGGTGAGAACCATGATTCTCAACAGACAAGCTTCCTGACATGAAAGTTAACAATCCTCACAATCACCTCCAATGAAAAACAAAATCTCCCTCAGTGTTGGTACACCTCTAAACAAGAGGAAGGTGTCTACCCCATTAGCTCACCAATGCATGGCACACATTGGCTGAAACCTTGCTTTTGATTTCTGTCCATATGTACAGAATTTGAAATCGATACTTAGGGTGATAACTCCACTCCATGGGTGTTTTAGTTACAATCCACCCACTACGTACTGGAAGTGTAAGAATTTTCATCAAACTTTTTTTTCAAGCAGAAGGAAAACTATGACCTGGACAAACAAAATATTGACGATGGACAAATGAATGCTGGAGATGTTTGTATATGAAAGGTAAAATTGATGTGTGATAAACAACTAATGACATGTATGCACAGGCCTGAAAATAAGCAGTCTGACATTTGCAGAACGAGGTCCCCAGTAGGTGAGTTTGATGATGCTATCTATACAGAGTGCCAGTTTATCCTCTGGGTACCTCTTTCTGTTTAGTTTCAAGACCCTGATTCAGATTGAGGTTCACAGAGGGTAAATTTAGTGATGCTATATTGTGCTGCGCAGGGTAGCATCACTAAATTCACCCTCTGGGGGACCTCATTTTGCAGATGACAGTCTGCTTATTTTCTGCCTTGTGTATGCACAAGATGGCTTTATCTAGTTATGTCAAGAAGTAAAGATATTATGGTTCAGTCAGTTAAATGTCACTAAGAAATGTATTTTTAGAATTTGAAACTCAACTCTGACCATGACCTTGGGTGTAGAATGTAAATATGGTCTGTGACCAATCATCTACCGATGATTTATATGTAAAAAGTTTATAAATTCAAGTCATGCAATGAAGATTTGGCCCCTGCGAACATTCGATTGTTTGAGTCAAAGTCGAGACAATGAACAAATTCGAGTCAAAAATAAAATCACAAATATAAAAATCGAATATGAAAAAAAAACTTATTGATAAAAGTCTTGGTATACGTACATTCGAACACTTAATACTGGCTAAATGTCAAAACAATGTGAGCAATTGAGCATGAACTGCAAGCACACATCATCAACATGGAGATTACAGAGTATTACCATTTTCATTTGGAATCACGTGTGTCACGTGATTCCAAATAACATTGGGGTGTCTTCCCACTAGACCAATTCCCTTTAGACCAATTCCCTTTTAGGGCAATTCCCAAAAGACCAATTCCCAAAAGACCAACTACATACTGTTATTGATTAAGGGTTGATTAAGGATAATTAAGAAAACATTTATTTACTGATAAGCACTTTATTTGATAAAAAAAAATATTTATATGCATAACATACAAAAAATATAGGTTTATTAAACTTCAGCATAGCTCAGTACATATAACATTTTACAAAAAATGAGGTCCCCAGAGGGTGACTTTGGTGATGCTACCCTGCACAGCAGGGTAGCATCACTAAATTTACCCTCTGTGAACCTCAACCTGAATCAAGGTCTCAAACAAACAGAATGAGGTACCCAGAGGATAAACTATATTTATTTATTATTTATTGGTGTTTAAGGTCACATATTTCTGCACAATGGCTAATCATGACCACAACAGTTTTATGGGTGGAGGAAGCCGGATTACCCGGAGAGAACCACCGAGCAACTGTCAGCTCCCCAACATACTAACTCCACACAAGCAGGGTTAGCATTGGTTGAAGACAGGTGTACCGTCGACGTGCAGTACGCCTTAGTACACAGCGTCACCGTGCCCCCACATGGGCAATGGGGGTGAAGCATCTTGCCCAAGGACACAACGCGTTTGCCGCAGGTGGGATTCGAACCGAGGACCTCTCGGCTTGCAGCCTGCACCTCTACCAACTGAGCCACCGCGCCCCCCAGAGGATAAACTGGCCCACTGTGTGGGATAGCATGAGCAAATTCACACTCTGGGGACCTCATTCTGCAAATGACAGACTGCTTATTTTCAGGCTTGAATATCAATAACATTAAATACATTTATAAATATTTATAAATATATCAAATTATTGATATAGAATTATTTTAGAAGTGGAACACATCGGTTGGTCTAAGGGGAATTGGTCTAAAGGGAATTGGTCTAGTGGGAATGAACTGACATCGGCGATACACCCATATTTTACAGTGGATAGAGCCACGGCTACATACGCGTGTAATACATGTAAAACAAACCCAAGCAACAGGAGCTACAGCTCACCTCTGGTACACTTCAGTAAGAAGCATCCACTGCTGGACAGCGCTTCATGATAAGGCAAGATCGGACGAAGCTAAGCTTAATGTCAAGAAGGGAGCAAAGCAATCATAGGTACATACAGATTCTTTGTCTACTATTCAATCATGCGTTCAAGTGTGCTGCATTGTTAACATACAAACTGTTGAATGTTAGCATGAACATGTAGTTAAATCATCAGTACAATGTCAAAACAATCCTAACGTGGCTATTTGAAACTGGAAATATCACGTACAAAACCCTACTTGGACTGGAACATTTTTTTTGCAAATTTGAGTAGAAAGTCGAGTCGAAAAAAAATCCATATTTGCAGGGGCCCAGTGAAGAGGTTATGGCTTGGACAAGAACTGACATTATTAACATTTGAGGCATAACTGTGACCTTGACCTTGCAGTATGGAATATAAATGTAGCTTATGACACACTGTCTATTGATGATATATATGTGTAAGAAGTGTTATCATGTTGAGTCAGGTATTAACTGGTCGAGGGTTACATTATTTTTGGTTGTCTTAATTTGTCAATCAAAATTTGTTTATCACAAATTATTGAAGAGAGCCCAAAGGCAAATTTATATTTAATAAAATGGTCTTTGTGTTTAACTGAATATGAAACATGGGCAAGGAATGTTGGCATTTGCTCTGGTGCCTTTTTTTTAAAAGGTAGGCTTGCCGTGATTATGCAAAAAGTCGACTAATCGTCGGTCGTTTTGATTAATCGACTTTAAATTTGAAAGTCAACTTTTCGACTTTTTTTACCCTCGCATGTATAACGACACCACTGCCTTGCCAGAATGTGATCACACTGTATATATATGATGGGAACTTTTCTGGATGTATCAGAAAGGATGTATCAGAAAGGCAGATAAAAACTTACCTTGACCGACTCACACGATATTTATAATCACAGAAACAAACTATAATAACGCGGTATCAGAAAGGCAGATAAAAGCTTAAATTTGAAAGTCGACTTTTTCAACTTTTTTTACCCCCGCATGTATAACAACACCATTGCCTTGCCAGAACATGATCACGCTGTAGAAACATGATGGGAACTTTATCAGAAAGGCAGATAAAAATTTACCTTGACTGACTCCCAAGATATTTATAATCACAGAAACAAACTATAACAATGTCGTTATCAGTAAGGCAGATAAAAGCTTACCTTGACCGACTCACAAGATATTTATAATCACAGAAACAAACTATAACAACGTGGTATCAGAAAGGCAGATAAAACCTTACCTTGACCGACTCACAAGATATTTCTAATCACAGAAACAAACTATAACAACGTGGTATCAGAAAGGCAGATAAAAGCTTACCTTGACAGACTCACAAGATATTTATAACCACAGAAACAAACTATAACAGCGTGGTATCAGAAAGGCAGATAGAAGCTTACCTTGACCGACTCACAAGATATTATAATCACAGAAACAAACAACTTGGTATCAAAAAGGCAGATAAAAGCTTACCTTGACCGACTCACAAGATATTTATAATCACAGAAACAAACTATAACAACGTGGTATCAGTAAGGCAGATAAAAACTTACCTTGACCGACTCACAAGATATTTATAACCACAGAAACAAACTATAACAACTTGGTATCAGAAAAGGAGATAAAAGCTTACCTTGACCGACTCACAAGATATTTATAATCACAGAAACAAACAACTTGGTATCAGAAAGGCAGATAAAAGCTTACCTTGACCGACTCACAAGATATTTATAACCACAGAAACAAACTATAACAACCTGGTATCAGAAAGGGAGATAAAAGCTTACCTTGACTGACTCACAAGATATTTATAATCACAGAAACAAACAACTTGGTATCAGAAAGGCAGATAAAAGCTTACCTTGACCGACTCACAAGATATTTATAATCACAGAAACAAAATATAACAATGTCGTATCAGAAAGGCAGATAAAAGCCTACCTTGACCGACTCACAAGATATTTATAATCACAGAAACAAAATATAACAATGTCGTATCAGAAAGGCAGATAAAAGCTTACCTTGACCGACTCACAAGATATTTATAATCACAGAAACAAAATATAACAATGTCGTATCAGAAAGGCAGATAAAAGCTTACCTTGACGACTCACAAGATATTTATAATCACAGAAACAAAATATAACAATGTCGTATCAGAAAGGCAGATAAAAGCTTACCTTGACCGACTCACAAGATATTTATAACCACAGAAACAAACTATAACAACTTGGTATCAGAAAGGCAGATAAAAGCTTACCTTGACAGACTCACAAGATATTTATAATCACAGAAACAAACTATAACAACTTGGTATCATAAGGCAGATAAAAGCTTACCTTGACCGACTCACAAGATATTTATAACCACAGAAACAAACTATAACAGAGTGGTATCAGTAAGGCAGATAAAAGCTTACCTTGACCGACTCCCAAGATATTTATAATCACAGAAACAAACAACTTGGTATCAGAAAGGCAGATAAAAGCTTACCTTGACCGACTCACAAGATATTTATAACCACAGAAACAAACTATAACAACTTGGTATCAGAAAGGCAGATAAAAGTTTACCTTGACAGACTCACAAGATATTTATAACCACAGAAACAAACTATAACAACTTGGTATCAGAAAGGCAGATAAAAGCTTACCTTGACAGACTCACAAGATATTTATAATCACAGAAACAAACTATAACAACTTGGTATCATAAGGCAGATAAAAGCTTACCTTGACCGACTCACAAGATATTTATAACCACAGAAACAAACTATAACAGAGTGGTATCAGTAAGGCAGATAAAAGCTTACCTTGACCGACTCCCAAGATATTTATAATCACAGAAACAAACAACTTGGTATCAGAAAGGCAGATAAAAGCTTACCTTGACCGACTCACAAGATATTTATAATCACAGAAACAAACTATAATAATGTGGTATCAGAAAGGCAGATAAAAGCTTACCTTGACCGACTCACAAGATATTTATAATCACAGAAACAAACTATAACAACTTGGTATCAGAAAGGCAGATAAAAGCTTACCTTGAGTGACTCACAAGATATTTATAATCACAGAAACAAACTATAACAACTTGGTATCAGAAAGGCAGATAAAAGCTTATCTTGACTGACTCCCAAGATATTTATAATCACAGAAACAAACTATAACAACGTGGTATCAGAAGGGCAAATAAAAGCTTACCTTGACTGACACACAAGATATTTATAATCAGAGAAACAAACTATAACAACGTCGTATCAGAAAGGCAGATAAATGCTTATCTTGACTGACACCCAAGATATTCATAATCACAGAAACAAACAACTTGGTATCAGTAAGGCAGATAAAAGCTTACCTTTCTGTCTTTTCAGCCTGATCTGTTTTCGTTTTTCCAATTCAGCACTAATGGTTTTCATATATGCAACAACCTGAAACAGTAAACAAGATACAAGTGTATTTATGTTTATGGATAAAGTACAATGCATTACTACGACAGTCTGATAGATTTACCATAATTATCAGTTATAACTAATTACCAAGTAATGAGGAATACACTGACATTAATGGTCAATAACAGGCCTGGCATTTTCAGGAGAGTGATTTATTCACTCGCCTATTGATCGCCTTAAAAAAATTAAGGAGGGCTAAAACTAGACCTCCTGGCCTTAGAAAATAATGATTACCATAACAGCCTATGCCACATCTTTTAAGATCTCTTCTACATGTATGTTAATGGTCTCTCTAAGACTGCCACACTGCCCTCCCACACCTCCGGGCCTTGCCAAGGCCCGGAGGTGTGGGAGAGGCTGTGTATCCGTCTCACAGAGACTACCTTGTTAGCAGCACCAAATAAAAAGTACAAAGCCCACCTGACAAAATTCATTAACAGTAAAACTTCATTTTGCAATTTTAGCTTTTGTAAGCTTGAGGAGAGCTAATCGCTCACCTAGGCCATTCGAGGGGGGCAAGTTTTAGGCCTCCTGCATTTTTTAAGAATGCCAGGCCTGCAATAAGTGATTCCATATTAATTCAATATAAAGATACTGGAAGTATTTTAATTGTCACTGACTGCCACTTTGTTTTTATCACAAAATCCACAGTCTAAATTTGGTTAAAGCTCACAAAGTAGATCTTCTGTTTCCAGTGACCGTTGGGAGCGGGAGAGCAGGAGAGTGGAAATTCACTCTCCACTTTTAGATTTTACGAGAGTGAAAAATTTTAGGAGAGTGATTTTTAAAATAAAAAATAATGCCTCGGGCCAATTCGCCCCCAGGTGGAATAATGAGGATTGGTGGTGATTGCTGTTGAGAAATCAGTAGGCCTAATAACGCGCGATTTCCAAAATAATTGTTTTTATGACGTTTCGGCCTTGAGACGTTTCGGCCCTAAGAGGCCAAAACGTCTTAGAAATTGGGCCGAAACGTCTTCACATTCGGTAATTCTTTTTTAGATGTGATTGTGTGGAGGGGTTTGTGGAGTTTTAAATTGGCAAGTCCCAAGGGTGGTCGCTCATGACAGGTTCTTCTGTACTTTGCACTTCTCCGACCAGGGGTCAGCCTGGCAGCTGATTTTAGGGAGAAGTGACTTCTCCCTTCAGAGACTTTAGGGAGAAGTCAGGACCCAGGAGGGAGAAGTCAGTGGACATGAAGGAGAAATCAGAAAAAAAACCATAAAACGTATATGTCATCGTGACAAAATAAATGAACATAGAGGACACAATTGTGGAGAAAAAAATAAATAAAAGTTATCCAAACATACAAACACACACAAAACTAAGTCAGATGGTTACATAACAGAATGTAGGTTAAAATCCCCACCCCCACCCCACAAAAAACTGTGTCGTTCATGGTTTCTGAATACCCCCTAACTCTTTGCCGAACAGTGATGACTAAGGTTACCGTGCAGTTGATTTTGTATTTGCGTCAACGATGTGGATTTGAAATTTAGTATGACCCATGGTGAGAGTGTTCTTCTCTGTAACAGAAGGTATATTCTTTTTAAAAAAATTTTTAAAGTGTTTAAAATAAATTTCAAGTTCATATAAGAAGCTGGGTCGTTCATGGTTTCTGAATACCCTAACTGAGTTGAAAAGCGTAGTTAAAAAAGTTTTTGATATCCTTCGTAAATTAAGCGTTATTAACAATTTGAGTTAATTAATTTCTTTGGTAAATGACAAAACATTTCAGTTGTCTCCCTTCCCGGCTGCGCTGTGTAATAATACACTGTTCAGAAAACTGACAATTTCTGCCAACCATCTTTCACTGACACGTGCGATTGGTGCTTTGAAGGTCTGCCATTCTTATCCATCCAAATACCTGTGATTTCTATTGTAGCCTTATTACATTTAACCCCCTTCCAACAAACTTCACAAGTTTTCAAAGAAAAACATTCAATGTATTGCGGGGCGAATTTCAATGCAGTCAATTTTTCAGTGGAACAGAGCATAACCGCAAGCAATTTCGATATGGACGAACTGTCTCCAATACATTTTTTTTGGTTTTGAAACGGTGGTTAACTTTAATAAATTCTAATTAACTCGATGCGTGTCTTGTGTGATTCGTTGTTTTGTCTGGTACTTTGTTTTTAAATAGCCATTTTGTGCTGGTTGCTATCAGTTGGGGCGAATTGTTCGAACGACTACGCCATTGCAATTCTTTTCAGAAATATAAAATTGGGCTAGTTTAGGCTATTTTCATAGCCGTGTGACGGACTTTAACAGCAACCGTGTTTACTGTTTTTTGCGGAAGCGTGTGTTTTTAAAAAATAAAACATAAGAAAATACATTAAATTGCCATGTCTCCCAAGGAAGTTTGGGAGGGCGACTTGAATTTCGGTCGTGTTCAAAGCCTTCGTCGGAGACTCCGACGAAGACTTTGAACACGACCGGAAGATAAACGTGCGCGACTAATTACTCGCGGTATACGAAAAAGCGGTGCGCGATGGTGCGCTGGCGCGATCGCTCGCCGTTCCCAACGGTCACTGGTTTCCCAGGCCATTCTTTGTAAAATTACATGTGGACAGATGTTTTTTAATTTTATTTTTTTGTTTTTCAAATTATTTCTTTGCCATCAAAAGTTCATGTTTATTTCCTGTTTTAGGCCTAGTAGTCTACAGAATAGCATGGGTGGTGGTGTATTTCATCTCTTCGGTGCAAGAAGGCTTTGCAATGCTACAGCACTGCAAAGCCTTGTTGCACTGAAGGGAAAAATATATCAATTTTATTAACTTGAGTCAAATATCAGACATAAACGATTTAATTTTTTTCAAGTCTGCACTGGTTATAAAAAACAAGTGGCAACCAAAAGGTAGGGTTGCACGGTATATCGATAAACTGATATATACAGGTATTCAAACCAATATCGATTGAATACCGGTGTAAATACAAAAATAACAGTTCATCGTCATTATATATTTACTCACAATTTAATTTTCAAGATGTCTTGAGTTTTTTAACTGTAGCCCCGAATGAATAATATTATCTTTTTATTCAAGGAGTCGTGTGCTTGTGCCCTCGTAATATACAAATTCAGCAGTTGAAAAATAATTTTCAAAAATTTCAAGAAAACTATATCATGTGACCCCTCATTGTAACGAGCTCATTGAGCTCGTTCCAATGAGGGGTCACATGATGTAGTTTTGTTGAAATCTTTGGGGAAAATCTGCTAAACTAATTTTGAAAATAATAAATTTTGATATCGTCTGCGTTGGGTAAAGGTTTTTCAAACTGCATCATCAAGGCATGCTAATTCGTTCTGACTGTGATGCCTCAAGTCTGGATTGTGGCACTTGTGTTCATATATCTGAACGGATTCGATATACTGGTATACAGCGGGATTTTTTTGAATATCGATACCGGAATTCAGTTTTGAATACCGTGCAACCCATCAAAAGGGCCATGATGGAGGGTTTGAGAAACAGATTTTTAACTTTTTGGGGCCTAATAAATCAATAGAGACAACTTACCCTTTTTGCACACAGCTGACATTGGGTAACATCCAAACAATCACCAGCTGCCTTCACTAAACCCTCATCTAAAGGATTATCTTTAACATCAAGCCACTTCAATTTGTCCAAGTTTTCAAAACTGACAGGAAGAATTTGTAATTTGTTTCCTAACAAGTCAAGATGTAATAAATTCTTCAGATTTCCAAAGTCCGCTGGCAATTCTGTAAGCTGATTTTTGCTTAAATCAATACGTGTGAGCTGCGTTAGGGAACAGAAGGACTCCTGAAAAATACATGAAACAATTGATAAATTATCATCTACAGACCGGAGAAAGTCCGATTCTAACTCAGTCTCTGCTAAGGTTTTGTATTGAATCGAATCTATCTCAAATCCCAGGCCTGGCATTCTGAAAAATGCAGGAGGGCAAAAAATTGCTCTCCTCAATCAGCTTAGGAGAGCAATTAGCTCTACACAGCATTTTAAGTATCCAGTTGAACAAACTCATTGAAACTGAAACCAACAGACTACATCAGTCATTTTATTAACTTTACTAAGGTAAAGCGAAATCTCTTAGACATCTAGATGTCTCACTCAACAACCGAACACACACTTGACAAGACCTGTGTTTGTACCCAGACCTGTTGTCCAAGAAAGTCATACGCCTACCACTACCACCTTCAAACCCCCAAGGGGGTTGAAGGTGGTAGTGGTAGGCGTATGACTTTCTTGGACAACAGGTCTGCTTGAATCTACAGTCACATCCTGGTGCAAGTGCTTCAAGTGACAGGATAGTAGTAATGGTAGTATATTATAGTGTCAATATTCCTTGAATAATTACCCCTCAAACTGTGATGTCAGTTGTTGAACTTGAAACTGACAGAAAAAAAAATATTGCTGTGACCCATTTTGCTTCAAATGATTGCAACTGTGTTTGGGTATGGTTGCAGCCATTACCTTTTACCACTAAACCACTTTCAAAATGAAATTATGTGATGTTATGTGACTTCGAAGTTAAATTACATTTTTGCTTTACAACAAAAATTTAATGTGAACATAATACATGTAATCTCAATCATCCCAGACCAAAATATTTAGGAGGGCAATTTTTCGCTCTCCTTAATTCTTTCAGGAGGGCAGTAAGGAGAGCTAAAAAATCGCTCTCCTGAAATTGCCAAGCCTGAAATCCTGATGTCAGTCAGTATAGTAATACTGTGATAGGTAGACATACTCCAGCATCCACGTGGTGATATACGTTAGACAAGCCCAAAACTGTTCGAATCGTGGTGAAGACTGTGAAAATGGTGAAACTACAATGTAATCTGTTGCTTTTGGTGAAAGAAAGTTGTCCGTTTGAGCTCCGTGGATCCGTGCAGGACAAGATTAGAAATTATGTGAACGTTATTTTTTATCATGAAAGCAGCAGGTATTTCGAATGTATTAGCTCCTTTCATGCTGCTGTTAGATATTCCTGCTCAGGACAGGATGTCTTACCACTGATGTAAGTAGAATCAAACTGTCTCTCAGTAAATGGCATGGATTTTTTCAACAATGAATTCTTGAGTTAAATTTAGTTGAATTTTTCATGAAATTTAGTCATGGCTGCTTCACAGCAGCCATAACTATATTTGATAACAAGAGGGATGTTACATCCCAACGCTCACCTACATTCGCGCTTGATAATGTCGTTCCAATGTAACATGCCTAATATTTAGTTAATATAAATCATTAACTAGGCATCAAATGATTAATGTGGTTTATGTGATGGCTTTGGAAAGTCTATATTTCTGCACTTATTATATATCAATTCAACATAAAATCATTGGATATAAAAGCATTTTTTTCTTTTAGAAATGTTTAAGATTAAGAATATGAATCGTGAGGCCAGATATTAAATCATAAATAAGAATTAGGAAAGGTTTTCATAAATCACTGAAATTGTAAGTACATTCATTGGTTAAAGAGGAGTTGCGGAAAAACATTCATTCAAGGCTTTCATAAATCACTGAAATTGTAAGTACATTCATTGGTTAAAAAGGAGTTGCGGAAAAACATTCATTCAAGAAAGTGACTATAAGTCCCAACAAAAAAACATCACATCAACAACTAAAATAAGCCTTAATGTTACTAGTAACAAGTATGAGAAAGTATTAAAAAAAAAAAGTTAAAAAAATTTTTTTTAAAGAAAGTGAATATAAGTTCCAAAAATCCCCCTCACCTTAACACAAACTTTTAGAACTTAAAATTGAGTAAGTCAGACAAAAACGTGAACATTGTGACTGAAAAAAAGAAAAGAAATCAGTTAAATTTCTGCATACAGTAGGGTTAATACCTACAGTTGTTATTGAAATGAGAAAATAAACAGTAATGAGAGATGAAGGCACCACAATCTGCACAAAAGCTGACTTTAACACAAATTCTTACAACACCTAAACGCTAATTCTTACAACAAGTTTTGGCAGAAAATCAGCCTCAAATTCCTCAAATATGCATGTAATGAGGGTTAAATATTACTGCAATGGAGTTCAGTAACCCAAGCGTAGAATATTAATCGCCTGGAAACAAACATAGAAACACAACTCACCTAAACACAAAGTTTACAAAGTTTTACAACTTAAAATTTACTAAGTCCGAGAAAAACATGAAAATTTTGACTGAAAAAAAAGAAAATTTCCATTAAATTTCTGCATACAGTAGGGTTAATACCTACAGTTGTTAATGAAATATGAAAATCAACAGTAATGAGAAATTAAAGTAGCACAAGCTGCACAAAAGCTGACTTTAACGCAAATTCTTACAACACCTAAACGCAAATTCTTACAACAACTTTTGGCAGAAAATTTTAGGTGAAATTTGGAAAAAAGTTGTAGTATCAGGGTTAAATACTGTTCTGATAGTCCCCTACAAACTACATATGCAATATCAAAGGCCTGAGCCCACTGATCTTTGAGAACTCAGCTTAACACCTCACCTTAACACAAACTTTTAGAACTTAAAATTTACTAAGTCCGAGAAAAACCTGAAAATTTTGACTGAAAAAAAAAAAAATTCCGTTAAATTTCTGCATACAGTCGGGTTAATACCTACAGTTGTTATTGAAATATGAAAATCAACAGTAATGAGAAGTTAAAGCACCACAATTTGCACAAAAGCTGACTTTAACACAAATTCTTACAACACCTAAACGCTAATTCTTACAACAAGTTTTGGCAGAAAATCAGCCTCAAATTCCTCAAATATGCATGTAATGAGGGTTAAATATTACTGCAATGGAGTTCAGTAACCCAAGTGTAGAATATTAATCACCTGGAAAGACACATAGAAACACAACTCACTTAAACACAAAGTTTTACAACTTAAAATTTACTAAGTCCGAGAAAAACATGAAAATTTTGACTGAAAAAAAAGAACATTTTCGTTAAATTTCTGCATACATAAGGGTTAATACCTACAGTTGTTATTGAAATATGAAAATCAACAGTAATGAGAAGTTAAACCAGCACAATCTGCACAAAAGCTGACTTTAACACAAATTCTTACAACACCTAAACGCAAATTCTTACAACAACTTTTGGCTGAAAATTTTAGCTGAAATTTGGAAAAAAGTCATAGTTTCAGGGTTAAATACTGTTCTAATAGTCCCCTAGAACCTACATATGCAATATCAAAGGCCTGAGCCCACTGATGCTTGAGAAATTCACCTTAACATTAACTCTTACAATATTGGACACGCCGGACGCCGACGCCGACGCCCGAGGTTATCACAATAGCTCACCACATCTTACAGATGTAGGTGAGCTAAAAAATACTTTGGACACACTCAGCGGGTTAAGAAATAACTTTACTCATGTCGAATGTGACATACGTACATGTACGCATCTTTTAAATGGAAGTGGGCTTACGTTAAAAAATGCCGCTCAGGATCACAGATCCAATGTCGAGTTGTGACCTTGACCTTTGACCTGGCGAGTCCAAGGTCAATAGGGTTCTTCCTCGCACCAAGGCCAACACACCTATGAAGTTTCATGACTCTAGGTTGAACCACTATCAAGTTCTCATCTGGAAACCAATTGTTGCGATATGCTATGTTCAAGGTCACTGTGACCTTGACCTTTGACCTGGTGAGTCAAACATCAATAGGGTTCTTCCTCGCACCAAGGCCAACACGCCTGTAAAGTTTCATGGCTCTAGGTTGAACCACTATCAAGTTATCATCCGGAAACCAATTGTTGCGATATACTATGTTCAAGGTCACTGTGACCTTGACCTTTGACCTGGTGAGTCCAAGATCAATAGGGTTCTTCCTCGCACCAAGGCCAACATACCTATGAAGTTTCATGACTCTAGGTTGAACCACTATCAAGTTATCATCCGGAAACCAATTGTTGCGATATACTATGTTCAAGGTCACTGTGACCTTGACCTTTGACCTGGTGAGTCCAAGATCAATAGGGTTCTTCCTCGCACCAAGGCCAACACACCTATAAAGTTTCATGACTCTAGGTTGAACCACTATCAAGTTATCATCCGGAAACCAATTGTTGCGATATACTATGTTCAAGGTCACTGTGACCTTGACCTTTGACCTGGTGAGTCCAAGATCAATAGGGTTCTTCCTCGCACCAAGGCCAACACACCTATGAAGTTTCATGACTCTAGGTTGAACCACTATCAAGTTATCATCCGGAAACCAATTGTTGCGATATACTATGTTAAAGGTCACTGTGACCTTGACCTTTGACGTAGCGAGTCCAAAATCAATAGGGTTCTTCCCCTCACCAAGGCCAATCTACCTATGAAGTTTCATGAATGTGAGTTGAACCATTATCAAGTTATCATCCGGAAACCAATTGTTTAAGATTTACTATGTTCAAGGTCACTGTGACCTTGACCTTCGACGTAGCATGTCCAAAATCAATAGGGTTCTTCCTCCCACCAAGACCAACCTATGTATGAAGTTTAATGAATGTGAGTTGAACCACTATCAAGTTATCATCCGGAAACCAATTGTTTACGCCCGCCCGCCTGCCCGCCCGCCCGCCCGCCCATCCGCCCGCCCGCCCGCCCGCCCGCCCGCCCGCCCGCCATTCACCAAACTATAAGTCGAGTTTGACTTCGTCACAACTCGACTAAAAATGTCGAACCCCAGTGATTGCCTTTGAGGTGAATCAAATCATCGCTGTGGTATTGAGTCGAATCAAATCTATTATCAACTGGCACCCTGCCAAGCTTTGGTCCAATTTGAAATCAGTTGCCAGATTCATTACTTTTTTAATCTTTTCACAGAAATGTATAGCCACTGTGGACTGGTCATCTTCCATGAATAGACAATATTTGCATTCCAAACACTAATTATTGGAATAATCATCAAAAATTTGATTAATGAAGCACCAGGTACAACCAAGTGCTTCATTAATTAAAATTTGCTGAAGGTGATTTTCATTACTCAGGCCTGGAAGTCTAGAAAAACACGGAGTGCAAAACAATTGCCCTCCTCAGATTGGTTAGAATGGCAATTGCACCTGGAATTTCCAATGCATATACTTGTATGCTATTTTGGTTATATTCACTTCAAGGTATTGCTATTGTGACTGAAAAACTGTACTACATTCAGCTACACAGTAAAAAAAATTGGCATACATATCTTCTCATTATTCAAAATGTTGCATTCAATTCTTATGTGAATGTCTTCTACACTCAAAATGTGATACAGAATGGGTCATGAATTATTGCGAATCAATGCAACATTGGAAAATGATAATAGATTTTAAAGGCAGTCCCAAACACGTCTGGCAGTCCAGAAAGTTAAAAAATTTATAGTAATTTATATATTTTTTATACTTACCAATTCTACTACCAATTATACTTACTAAAATTCTAGGGCCAAACACAAATTTTGCCCCCCAATCCCCAAAATTTGCATCAAAATCCAAAATTTCAATGTCCTATGTGGTCCTCCATACTTTTATCCACTGTGCATACGCAGTATCAAGGAAGTCCCGAAATTGTCGCCAATTCTCATTCTTACAACCAGTGCCTGGTAAGTGTTATGGAATCAGCGGGGAGGTATGAGTTCTCAACTCATGAGAGGGCCATCCCCGTCTGGGTCATTGGTAAGTATAAAACATATATAAATTACCGGTACTATAAATTTTTTAACATTTTTATACTGTACCAATGACCCAGACTTAGCTGAATAGTAAAAAGGCTGGAGGGCCTAGGACATAAAGGAAAATCCAACAGGCTCAATTACATGTAAACAGAATTATCCTCTCAAGGAGAAAAGGAGTACAGGTTTTACATGTATCTTTCTGATTTGAATCAAAAAAGAAAGACACAATACCATTCCATAATTGAGCACAATAACACCAATGATCTCTATTAACATCCAGTATAACCCATTTTTCTAATTTTTTAAAGGAAAGCCAATAAATAAAGATAGTCCAGAGAATGAGACTCTTTCTACTCATTAAAAGTGTCCGAGGATTGTATATTAACATTCGTATGACACGTGACATAAACAAATGCTTCACACCGAGCTACACTTTAAAAAATATTAGATGAATGAGTTAAACATTAGCTTTACACTTTAAAATCATCCCGGCACCGACTTGGAATTACTGACTCCAGAGGAGGTATTCCCTTGCTTTTCACTATAAAGCAGGTGATATAAGGGAACAACACCCCCTCCCCCCTTCCCCTTGCCTTGGGTCAAATACCCCAGAGCGAAGAGGGCAGCAGGACAGAGGCACTGCCGGAACAGAAAGCCTGCATAACTATAGTTGCAACTGTTTAGTGGACGACATTCTGAGCAAAAGATAACGGACCTAAACAAAGCAGGTCTCCAGAAATGGACTCAATATTTCTAAGATAAAAATTTGTGAATTTGGAAGGCTGAGACCAATATGCAGCCTTCATCAAATCGGTAATAGCAACACTATTAGCATAAGCCCAAGATGTAGATAGCGCTCTTACTTCATACGCCAAAATCTTAAGCACAGACTGCTGAGTAGAAGATAATTTTTCATAAGCAGTGCGGATAGTTAATTGAATCCACCTTGCAATAGAATGGACCATAATGTCCCTTCTATTCAGCAGCAGAGACAGAAAGAAACGTTTACGTCCCTTTCTGATAAACTCAGATCTACGTTTGTAAATACGTATAGCTCTAAAAGGCCAGAGTAAAAGCCTATGCTCGTCTGAAGATGGAAGAGCCTTAATAACAATAGGTTCAGGATACTTATTAGGAGCCTGATTCTTAGCCAAAAATCCAACATTAGTACTCAAAGTAATAGTATTACCCACACTACGATAGTGAGAATCATCAACAGATAGTGCAAGAAGCTCACTAACTCTTCTAGCCGAAGAGAAGGCTAAGAGAAATCTGTCTTATAAGATAAGAATTTGAAGTCCACCGTGTCAAGAGGCTCAAATGGCACTTCTTTTTGCTTAAGAAGAACCCAAGCTAAATTCCACTTAAGGATTAATCTAAGGGTTCAAGGTCTATTTATCGAAAAGTTTTTCACTAACTTAGATGAGACATTAGATCCAATCTGTAAGCTATCATGATGTGCTATCAGATAGCATAGACCTATAACACTTAATGGTAACAGGCTGCAGTTTGATCTCATCAAACAGGTAGACCAGAAAATTAGTAATGTCTGGAATGGAGGGATCAAAACTATCAACAGAATGATCCCTACACCACCGTGAGAAAACCTTCCACTTAGCAATATAATTCAGCGAAGAGGAGGTCCTCCTACAGTTAGAAATTGTGTCCACTGCTCGTCCTGTAAAATGCTTGCCGTGCAAAAAGGACTGCACAACAGAAATACATGAAGGTTGAGACCTTGCGGGTTGTGATGCAGTGTGCACGATTTCCCCTGCGAAAGAAGATCCTCCTGTGGAGGGAGCTTCTGCGGCATGTCCCACAACAGACACCTGAGTAGACTTATCCATGGTCTCTGCGGTGACAGAGATGCTACCAACAGAATTTTGCAGTGAGATTGCTTTATCTTGAGCAATATCTGCTGAATCAATGGCGCTGGAGGATACGCTTATCCTATCATTCCGTCCCAAGAGATCGAGCGAGCGTCTACTGCAAACGCTCGAGGATCTGGGCACGGCGACACATATGTCTGCAACTGATTGTTGAGGTGTGTCGCAAATATGTCTATCATAGGATGCTCCCATTGGTAGCAAATCTGATTGAATACTCGTTTGTTGAGAGCCAATTCTGACGGCAACATGCCACCCCTCCAAGAAAGGGAGTCTGCCAGAACGTTCAGACGACCTGGAATATGACGGACCGATAGAACTTGATGCTCTAGGACAAAGAGAAGGATTCTTTCCGTTAAATTGAATAACGGAATGGAATGAGTGCCTCCCTGGTTCCGAATATACGCTACTACTGTCGAATTGTCGGACAGAATTTGAAAAATGTGAATTCTGAATAATTTTCATCCAATGACGTAATGCAAGCCAAATTGACACTATCTCTTTGATGTTTATGTGCTTGTTCAGGAATTGCGGATCCCAAAGACCCTGGCACCTCGAATCAGTTGGGCTCAATGTTGCGCCCCAACCTGTTTGACTGGCATCCGTCATAATCGTAAAACTCGGATCCGGCGATTGCAGTGGAACTCCCTGAGTTAACCACTGAATATCTGCCCAAGTCTGAATGTCTTGTTTCACTTGATTTGACAAGACGATGTTTGTTTCGAGCGAATGAATCTTCACACTCCAATTCTGAGTCAGAAATATTTGGAGTGGCCGAGTATGTAGCCGCCCCATCGGAATAAGATCTGCGGCAGCTCTGCACAAACCTATCAGTCGCATGAATTCTCTCGTTGTTACTACGCCTGAGTGAAGACAAAAGCGAGCATAACAACTGATTAATTTCGCTCTGGTTAACAGCAGATGAATGAGATTGTTGTGCAACTCTAAGCTCATTCCCTGGCGGGTGAATGACTTGGACAGCATCAGATCTGACTTCTTTTCGTTTACTATGAAACCGAGACATCGGAGCAGTTGAAACAGATTCTGAACATCGTTCTGAAGCGTTAACTCATTGCCGTACCTCTGAAGAATGTCATCCAGTTAGGCCGACATTACCGCAGACGAATGAGCTCGGAAATGAGTCATTACCGAGTTCATTATTTGAGTGACATCCCAGGGCGCTAGATTCAGACCGAAGCACATTTCTCGGAACTGATAAACGACTTCTAGGACAGCGAAGCGAAGATACTTTCTGAACGCCGGATGTACCATGACGTGAAAGTACGTATCCTTGAGATCTATGCTCGCAGCATAGTCGTTCACTCGAATGCTCACTCTGGCCGTTCGAAAGGTCTCCATATAAAATTTTGGAGCCACGATCAGCTTGTTTATCCAGCTCAGATCTATGACTGGACGAAATGAGCCGTCTGGTTTTGGAACCAGAAACAGATGGCTGTAGAAACCTGGAGATTCCTGGTTTTCTACAACCTCTATCGCGTTCTTCTCCAGAAGAGATTGGACTTCTGATAGAAGCGAATCTCTTTTCTGAGGATTTGACACTTAGTCCATTGTGGACTTCGAAATTACAGAGGTTTTCTTTTGAAGGACAGTTTTAGCCCTTCTGCACCCCTCGAATCCAAGGGTCATCCATAATTGACAACCAAATGGTTAAGAAATTTCCACTGGAACATGATAGAGGTTTACACCATCACCTCCTGGATCTGCAAGGCTTGTGGGAGGAGAAACTACGTCCTCCACGACCCGCACCTTGCCCCGTCGACCTAATGTATGGGCGTCTGACTGGTTGTCTCGGCCAGTATTACGACCCCTACCTGAGTCGCTACCCTGACAGTCTCTGAAGTAAGACCTAGAGGTCTTTTTAGAACCTCTATAGGAACTTCCCTTGGACATACTCGCCCCAGAAGTGCCTGCCTTACTCTTCTCCGCTGAATCCGACTTTTTAGAAGCAGATTTAAGCAGCAGAGAATCTGAAGCTTTCTTAGTAATCTGATCATAGATTATGGAAAGCTTGCCGTCGAAGAGAAGCTCTCCAGAGACCGGAGCTACTCAAAGAGAGTTTTTCACCTTACAATCCACTCTAGTGGATGCAGCCAGGGCAGCATCCTGACTAACTAACTCCAGATTTGCCACTGAAAGGGTGGAGTTATGTGTAGAGTATGCAATGGCCCTCGAAAGAACTCTGAAGGAAGTTTGTACATCCTGGAATTCTTTTCCTTCAAGACGTAATACTCTGGTAAGGTGATCTGTGTACGATAATGCATCTAAGCTGATCCTGTTAGACGAAATTGTTGTTTCCAACTTACTGGATGGAATAGACATAGACGACGGCAAAGACAGTTCTAGGTCTTCAGCCTGGTCGTCCAGACGCAGAGGAACTCTCGAAACGCCCTGTCCTGCTATTTCAAATTTATTCCTTGAATTGATAAAAGGCAGCTGTAGAGCATTGGAAGATAAGAAACCGGACTTGCCCGTCTTAGAGGCTAGTTTGAATATAGCGTCATTCAAAAGTTCAAACGTCCGTGTGACATTTCTGGACTGGGTCGGAAACTCAGGCGCCATGTCCCTAATCCGACCAAAGAAATCTGTGTCCAGTGACGTTATCAGTCTCTTATCCGACAAGCATTTTGGTCTGGAGGAACAACGTCAGGAAGGTATTGCCAGATAAAATCTGCGGCTACCTTATGTTGTTCAGAAAGGGAAAATTCCAGCTCCACTGAATCCCTTTCGCCATCCGGCTGGACCACTTGGTAATTTCGGTTGTCCCTTTCTGACTCTGCAGGGGAGCGAACCGACCCAGCTTCCTCAGACAATTCCTGATCCGAAAAAGCTTCTGACAGCTGCTGGGATGCTGCGATGAGTTGAGCTATCTGTGATAGCAAGTCTGTCATAGAGGTCTGTGGAGCCGCGGTCTTACGTGACTTAGCCACTGGAAGCTCCTGGGACGTTGAATCCTTCATACTTCTTTTATGCAAATGTCCTGACTGTAAAGGCTTCGTATCCCTGGCTACCGGATGGCGTGACCTGGTCGACACGGAATCCCTGGTCAGCGAAGCTGGCTGGATATCAGCGGTCACATAGCCAAGGTGCGGTTGTGTGTGCTGCCGTGAGGATGCGGAAGCCGATAGACCAGTCGCATCGGACCGTCTATGCGACGGAGCATCCCGAGCAGGAGGAGTGGACGTATGCTCCGACTGACGAACGCTACGTACAACAACATCTGGTCCCAGATGTTGTAAAAGAGAGAGGCCTCTCTCACTTGTGGCAGGGACCAGCCGTGAGGGCGACTAGGGCGATTATGTCGCCCTTCTAAGCCCAAAGTCGCCTAGAAAAATAGTCGGGGCGATTACAAGTCGCCCTCTAAAAATTGGCCAAATTGAGGAAAGGCTGAACTGAGTGATGCGAGGTTTACATGAAAACGATTATTTTCAAAAATCGAATGTGCTCGAGTGTGATAAATGGGCATTTTAATTTGTCAAATAAACGCCCATTTATTTGAAATCACACGACAATGAATTGTCCATTGTCGCTTTCGGCAGATTTTTTTTATTTCTATTTTGTTGCGTTTCAGTCGGAGCTTCAAGTGTCGAAACGAAAATAGGTGACTTTCGCGACTCAACAAAATAACCCAGTTTGAAAGTAGGTTACGTCGCTTAGGATGCCGGAAATGTATACACAACGGACGTATTTCATAACACAGTATTTTCATTTCGTTTTGCTGACGACTGTTAACTGTTGGGCTGTCTATTCCCAGAAAAACACAAATGGAATTGAAACACATGAAAAAAAGTTTAGTGATGACAAGAAAAGCTTTGTACAGGACACAAGTGTGCATGTGGACGATCTTGAAAAAGGGTCCTCCTAAACACCGGAATGACAGGAAATGACGTGGAATGACACCGGAATGCCATAAAAACGATGCAGAATGACATTTCTTTTACAAAATACTCGACCCCAGAATATATTTTGTTTATTAACTAACAAAGTACCTCCCAAGCAACCTTCTTACATCTGGTCCTGTTCACACTTTCAGACTTAGGAAATTATTAGCTTAGTAGACTTTGGTGAAAGGCAACCAGAGGAGGGTGCTGGAGGATTGGCACGAAGAAGAGGGGAGGGGTCATGAAGGAGAGGGTAGCAGTGAGGGGATTTTCAGTCAATAATTACTTTGTGATTTTTTAACCTGGCACAGATGCATCACAGACAACTGGACCTGGATTATTTGGACGTTAATGGAGGACCACAAATTGAAACTATGAAGGGGCAGGGGGTGGGGGGTGGGGTACATGAATATTCTTAATTTTCCCCACTTGCCTATGAAGTCTCCCTACATGACTCTGCTGTCTCTATAAACATAGAACGTGCACACCCAGCGACAATGGATCGGAGGATAGAACGGAGGAAGCCTGTCAGTCCGGTAGCTAGCTCATCCAGGTCTATCCAGACCGCAAGTCAGGGACCAGCCTCGGGGGCAATTTTAGGGAGACTTCAAGTCTCCCTCCAGAAAAAATAGGGAGACTGCAGTCATGTAGGGAGACTTCATAGGCTAGTGGGGAATATATATTCTTAATTTTCCCCACTTGCCTATGAAGTCTCCCTACATGACTCTGCAGTCTCCCTATTTTTTCTGGAGGGAGACTTGAAGTCTCCCTAAAATTGCCCCCGAGGCTGGTCCCTGACTTGCGGTCTGGATAGACCTGGATGAGCTAGCTACCGGACTGACAGGCTTCCTCCGTTCTATCCTCCGATCCGTTGTCGCTGGGTGTGCACGTTCTATGTTTATAGTGCTCGCAACACCCGCTCTCCTTTCCAGGACCTCAATGGGCGAACCCGGCATCACAACCATTTCGTGAATGATTGCTTCACCGGGCGAGCTAGTGGGCGACAACGCCGTCGATCCTACTTGGGACCTCTTAGGCAATTGTCGTATTTCCTTGAGCACTTTGGCCGCTAGCTCTTCGTTAGACTGTGACGACGGAGTCACACTTCTTGAAGACATCACGGAAACAACACCCTGTTCTTGTTCCTCTGAAAAAGAGACTGAAAAACTAGAGTGACCTTGTGGAGAGAGGACCGGCATAGACCTCTCGCCGCTAACAATATACCGCGACACATGTCTCCAACGTTTGTCATTAGTGTTATGCGGTTTTATTTTTCTTGTTTCGGTTTGGTTTCGGTTCGGTTTTTTAAAAAAAACTCGGTTTATAGGTCGGTTTTCGGTTTTTTATAGTAAGACATCTGCAGCTTCCAACAGCAGGCTTGGCAATTTCAAGAGAGCGATTTTTTAGCTCTCCTTACTGCCCTCCTGAAAGAATTAAGGAGAGCAAAAAATTGCCCTCCTAAATATTTTGGTCTGGGATGATTGAGATTACATGTATTATGCTCACATTAAATTTTTGTTGTAAATCAAAAAAGTAATTTAACTTCAAAGTCACATAACATCACGTAATTTCATTTTGAAAGTGGTTTAGTGGTAAAAGGTAATGGCTGCAACTGTGTTCAGGTAGTACTTTGTACATACCCAATCACAGCTGCAATCATTTGAAGCAAAATGGGTCACAGCAATATTTTTTTTTCTGTCAGTTTCAACAACTGACATCACAGTTTGAAGGGTAATTATTTAAGGAATATTGACACTAATGTACTACCATTACTACTATCCTGTCACTTGAAGCACATGCACCAGGATGTGACTGTAGATTCAAGCAGACCTGTTGCCCCAGAAAGTCGTACACCTACCACTACCACCTTCAACCCCCCCCCCCCCCCCCCCCCACCGCACTCCCCCAACTTGGGCACACACACACACAGGTCTTGTCAAGTGTGTATTTGGTTGTTGAGGCATCTAGATGTCTAAGAGATTTCGCTTTACCTTAGTAAAGTTAATAAAATCACTGATGTAATAGTCTGTTGGTTTCAGTTTCAATGAGTTCGTTCAACTGGATACTTAAAATGCTGTGTACATGTAAAGCTAATTGCTCTCCTAAGCTGATTGAGGAGAGCGATTTTTTGCCCTCCTGCATTTTTCAGAAACTATGTAGTGTCGATATAATGCCCATACTGTCATATTTTCAATGATGATTTAATTGGCAGTGACTAGCATTTGTGCTAAGTGTATAAATGGCAGGCATTATCAAAACAAAATAATATAAAAGAAAATAAAATGTAACTGTGTTTGTAGAATATCACCACTCACCAATTCTAGGCACATGCCCCCCCCACCCCCCCCCCCCCCCCCCCGCCCCCCCACCTCTGGTCTTTAAATTCAGGCATAAGCAAGTCTATGGTGAATTGATATTAACACATGGGTGCGAAAAGAGCTAATTCACAATTTCCCAGGGCTCTGTTCAGTGCTCACTCCTGGGTGGGGCCCTGGGCAGCCTACCACAGTGACCCTACCAGGCATTGCAAATAATAACAAGCGTTGCCAAGTGGGTCACCTAGACACCCATCCTAACATAAATGACAATGAACTGATGTATGGACTCTTTTCGGTACACCCCCCCCCCCCCCCCCCCCAACACACTCACAGTGGTGACAAGTGCCACCACCCGCCCAAGTAAAATAATCAGCAATCATTTCATGTCAGCCTGGAAAGGGAAAGTCATATTGTTTGTAGCTGGGTGTGCTTCAAAACGAACCACTTTACCAAATACCTATTGTCTATCAACTCCCCCCCCCCTCCCCCCCCCCAACACACACGCACCTCGCGCACGCAATGGTTTTAGCTCAACGGAATTGATTTCACAAATTCACTGGTGTACTGTTATATATTGTAACTTTTTTGTGTTTGCCTCTTGCCATTCCACTTTCTATTTCTACCGCTGATTTGTTCCTTTGGTTGGCCCCCTTAAAGTTAGTTGTGTGGGAATGCAATCGTGGCATGTTGACTGCGATATTACGGAACGCAGCTTTTTCCCGTGGATATGGACGATTCGGTCTTGGGACGTTTCGGCTTCGGGACGTTTCGGTTCAAGATGTTTTGGCCTTCATATATTGAACTAAATAGAATAAGAACTTGCGGTTTCGTGTTTTTAGTTGGCCGAAACCTTCAGGAAAAATCATCTCGGGTCGGAACGTCCCAAGACTGAACCGCAGTAAAACAACCTCTTCCCGGATAAGCACATCAAGGGAGGCAACAGACTACACACGAAACACGTGGTGGGGAAACCCGGGACAAATGTTATTTTTTCGAATACGGCAATGAAATGCCAAGACCTTTTTCTGATATGATATTATTCACTGTCCAACAGATTGTAGATAAGTAATTTTAATTAAACTGATTGACTATTTCAGACAAACCTGTTCAAAAATGAAGCAAATTGCGCAAGGTATTTCCTGTAATCAGTGAAATGTAGGCGTGCTGGCTGTCTGTTTTGTCATTCTCACAGAAAACACAACCCATTTTTACGTCAACGATGTGTGATTGACAACTTGTCATACATCATTCTCGAGTGATCTGGACATGCTGCAGTGACCCCTTTACACCCAGAACGTGGCGTGCATTGACGATACTGTTATTTCCTGACAAAGCTTGACATTTCAGACATTGTTAGTGCAAACTGAATCAAGAAAACATCTCTTCCCGACATTTTAGGAAAAAAACGAAACTGTACTCATTTACCAGTTACACGGTTTCGGTTTTCAAGCAAAACCAAAACCGACTTATAAAACCGGTTAACCATACAACACTATTTGTCATCCCAATTGGCACAAACAGAGCAAGAATTAGTGCGAGTACACTGACTACATGAAACACAATGAACATGAGAATCAGAGGAAGACTTCCTCGAATTACAATTTGAACAATATTCTTTCATCATGAAAGAATACAAACAGTCATAGTACTCGCACTAGGCCTTGAAAACAAAGATACATGATATAATATAATCCATTACAACATTCCGAAAAAATAATTCAAAAGAAAAAATTTTTCAAAAAATTTCAAGAGAGCCCAAGTTCCCAATGGGAACAATGAGCCCAAATGAATCCCAAAAAAGCCTAAGTGTGGACAAAAATTTTAAAACATATTTAACAATTAATGTAACACTTACAGATAATATTAATGTATCTGGCTATGAGCAGAACAAAACAGAAGACAAGTAACCACTATCAGAAGTAACCGTTGTCAACGTAAACAAATGTGTACAAAAACCGGAAACAAGACTCCAGGCACTGTAAACATGGCCCAAAATCAGTTACCAATTTAAACACTATCTGATGTAAAACAGAGACTTCCAGAGAAGAAACTGCAGCAGGGACCGATCAGGACTATTTAAAATACGCTCTAGCCTCAGAGCCTATTTTTTCAATTCATGCACCAGATTTCAATTTACGGAGTCACACTGCTGTTTGTAACACACACTGCAAGTATGTAATAGCTCTCATCATTTTCATTTAGTACACTATAGCAAACATTACTCTTCACTGTGGTTTCTGATCAAGTCTTGGCTGCCTAGTTAGGCAGCCAAGACTTGATCAGAAACCACAGTGAAGATTAATGCTTGGTAATTAAGACTTGAAGTATTAACTTAAGCACTCTACAACAATGATAAATGATAATCATATATATAATACATGTAAGAGTGTCTCACTCGATTATCCATCGAAAGAACATCAAAATATGATCTGAGAAGTTACGCGGCAACTGAGAAGCCTATTTCTGAGATTTAAGAGCCAGGTCCTGATGTTTCAGAACCAAATACGCACTGGCGCATGCCCAGGTCAGTCCCTGCTGCAGTACCGTATTTCATCTAAATTTTCGGACACTTTTTCTTTTCAGACACCATTTTTTCATCCAAAAAATTTTTTTTTTAAGCCTCAAAGATCGTCCCGGACTGGTGTGGTGGGAAAATCCCAGTGAAACATTAATCCAAAATGACAATGACTTTCTTTTCAGTTGAATATTTCATCTTTCTTTCTTTCTTTTATGATAAAAATATGTATTGTATGCACAATATATTGTATAATGGAAACAGAATTATTAAAACATCATTATTTGCAAACCTGTTCTTTCTTTATTGACAGGTAAGTATTGTTTTCTTTCTCAAACTGACATGTCTGATAAACCAACCAATCAAATTTTTTTTTTCAAAACATATGCTTTCATTAGACTCCTTCGAGATTTGGAAAGAGAAAAACCCACAAATGTTATGTTGAACTGACCTTAAATGACGACAGTAATGAAAGGTTCCGATAAATAAATCCATATAATGCAGTATAAACCATGCACCAGCAACAGAACAGTGTAATTATTGCTTCGAATAAACATATTCAGTACACTGAACACCAACAACATTTTCCAATATTAAAAATAGAACAAACGACAATGAGGTCAACATGTGCTGCTGCAGGGTTTCACAAAAATTAACACATGGACCCAAGCACTGTCAAACATACTGGTTTTCTAAATTATTTTTTAATGAACATCAGCAGCGTATGTGGGGAGGCATGCTTCCAAAAACAAAAATAGAAAATACGGGAGGAACTGTCGGGCTAATACCAGTCATTATTTTTTAAAAATTAATTTTGTATTCGCTTTTATAAAATGTAGCATTTCATTTTGCGTTGCACATCTGACGAGGAGGGGGGGGGGGGATATTTCTAAATCAATAATTTAAACTTGTATGTCAATAATTCGTATTCCATCCTTCTAAATAATAGCAACTGGTTTGGGGGTGGGCCGTACAGGCTTGGAGCCAATATACACACCACTCAAAAATTGTTTGCATTTCATCGCCTTTGAATGGCTACATTGGTCCGTTTTGAAAACACTGAAGCCAGCTCAGTTTTTTTTTATCTAACAGTAACAACACAAGCACATGGCTTGATTACTGTTCAACATAATTTGTGGAAACATCAAAACTTTTCAAGTACTGGTAGATGAAAAGTGATTTCTTCTCAGGGATTTATTGGGAAAGTAAATAAAAACAGAACAAACAATCGGAAACTTTTCATTTCATTCATTTGGTATGTTCATTTTATTCATTTATGCTGATGATTAAAGTTGCCATATTGAACAGCTACATGTACTTTATCTTTCCCACTGTTCCTGTACAATAAATTTATTAACCGATGTAGTGTGATTTTCAAAATTTCCACCCACATTTGCTGTCCACGTGTATTTTGGCCATTTTCGAAGTTTTCGGACACTGGAAAATTTAATTATTTTTTAGCGTCCGAAAATTTAGATGAAATATGGTACATCGGATGGTAGATGCATGACCAAAATGCCTAACCACCCTAGGGTGATGACATAACCACAGGGAAAAACAGAATAATCATTTTGTTACCAAGCCAAAACTCCCAAGAAATTTTAGTAAAAAAAAATTACAAAAATTATGCCAAAAGCGTGGGAGAATAGCAAGGGGGGAATCAAGGAAAGGGAGAGAGGAAACACTGAACAAACAATGGTAATTTCATAGCAAGATTGACATCAGGCCCATGCCCCGAAATTAGGGAACATGAAATAATTTCGTAAAAAAATTATACAGTACGTGGAGAGTGTATTATCACTAAATCACCCACAGAGTGGAGATTCCACCCAAGCAATAATTGCGAATTTGTTGCAAAGCACAACCAGCACCAGCAATGTTTCAGCCAATGAACCTCTGGGTTAAACCCGGAGGTCCATTGGCTGAAACATTGCTTGTGTTTTTTGTCGATATGAACAAAATTTGAAAGTTATAGCTTGGGTGATAACCCCACTCCGTGGGTGATTTACTTACAATCCACTCTCTACTTACTGTAAGTTACAGCCCTGAACACATCCTGCCACTGTTTCTTCCTCTCATCCTTTTATTTCCTCCTTAGATCCACCATTTCTTTCATGATTATGTGTCTGGCATCATTTTAACTGAGATTTACAAGCACAAATATCAGTGAGATGTTATTGATTTTAGGGCCAAACAAAGAATGAGAATTGGCACAAATTTCGGGACTTCCTTGACACTGCGCATGTGCAGTGGATAAAAGTATGGAGGACCACATAGGACATTGAAATTTTGGATTTTGATGCAAATTTGGGGATTGGGGGCAAAATTTGTGTTTGGCCCTAGAATTTTACGAGTTAGCACCAGCAAAGTCTGGGTCATTGGTACAGTATAAAAATATCAAGGGGTGCGAAAATTGCCCTCCTCATTTTTTTCTATTCATGCAGTAGGAGTGCAGCACTCCTGCTCTTCTAAAGAATGCCAGACCTGATTACTTGGTAAACACATGCAAGTATCTCACTGCCCATGCGTGGATTACGACCAATCCTCGGAGACTGTATGTACATAAAGTTGAGATGGAAATAATAAAATGGTCTAGCTGTCTATCTGGCTGAATGAGATAAATAATGCTGAAAATAAAGAATGTCACTGAACGCATGCCTTGATGTAATATTTTATCAATCGAGACTTAAGCCATCACAATTTGGAAAAATTCAAGTTTCCCACACTTCTCCACCTGGCCCCCTTGGTCATCTTGAAGTTGCCCATTTTGAGGTTCCAATCGATTTCAAATAATACTTCCGATTTGAATCAAAATATGTGATTCACAGGGCCGTAACTAACAAATTTTATTTATTATTATATCAAGTCATACACCAAGCATTATCAAAATGCATATAAAAACCGTAATCTACTGATGTGATTGTGTTGGGATCAGATCAAAATATTATTGAGTATCCATTTTTGTGTCCATGTCACTTTGTTTTAACCATTTACCCAACGAATCGCCCACATAATATTCAAATTCAGCAGTTGAAAAAATATTGTTTTTAAAAAAATTTCAACAAAACCATATCATATGACCCCTCATTGGAACGAGCTCGACGAGCTCGTTCCAATGAGGGGTTTCACATGATATGGTTTTGTTGAAATTTTTTTTTAAATTTCAAAGAATGATATTTAAAATAATAAATTTTGATATTGTCTGCGTTGGGTAAAGGGTTGCAGTAATATAAATGTAACATGTGATAATCAACTTACTGGAAGGATATCAAGAAGATTACAGGATAAATCTAATTTTGTAGCCTTGGGAATTGCTGCCTGAAATGAAAAAATTGTTGTTCATTAGGGCATGATTGTTTCTGTCTGATAACGTATTTGTCACATATGGAGCCAAAAATGTGCATTAGGCTTAGAAAAAAGTTAAAGATCTGTTTCTCAGGCCCTCCCGCATGGTCCTTTGACCGCTGCATGCCATCTTTTTATAACTAATGCAAACTTAAACTAGAGTGCACTGTCACAGTGCCGAAGCTGCGATGATTAGTGCAATGCCAATGATGTTTTAAAACTCGTAGGTAACAAAAAAACTTGTTGGTGACAAAAAAAATTGTTGGTGTCAAGTCCATAAATGTGACAGAAATTATCCGAATGACATGCATAATTGAGAGGGTGTAGACATCATGAAGATACACTTGCATACCAAGTATGGTGTCATTCCATCAAGTATTTTAGGAGTTATGGTGTTTTTTAAACTTATTGGTGACAGGCCGACCGACTGACAGACAGACCGACATTGCCACATATAGAGCTGCTCGTCGCAGCTAAAAATAAAAATTAACTGGTTTATGTCTGATATTTTACCCAAATTAATATTTATTTATTTATTTGGCTCCCCAACATACTAACTCCACACGAGCAGGGTTAGCATTGGTTGAAGACAGGTGCACCATCGATGTGCAGTACACCTTAGCACACAATGTCACAGTGCCCCAACGTGGGCAATGGGGGTGAAGTGTCTTGCCCAAGGACTCAATGCGGTTGCCGCAGATGGAATTCAAACCGAGGACCTCTCGGCTTGCAGCCTGCACCTCTATCAACTGGGCAGAGCCACCACGGCCCCACCCACGTTAATAAAATTTATAAATATGTCCTTTGCGTGAAACAAGGCTTTGCAATGCTTTAGCATTGCAAAACCTTCTTGCTGTGTTACAATTTCGTCCCCGGAGTTCCTTACCGGCACATACATGTAGAACACATTGGAATTCAGGGGATGATTTTCAGCTATCGCTAGAGATTCAAACTGTAATTGCATTGCACGATTTGTAGAAAATCCCTGTAAAATTTTGCTTCTATTTGAAGGAAGGCTGTTAACGATTTCCAGATTTTCATTTCCTGCATGGTCTAGTGTTGCTGTACATGTACATGTTAATGGAGATTACATACATGTAGGACAAGCGCTTAATAATTAGTAATAAAATACATGATTAAATACATAAAACTACATGTACAGTTAAAACTAGAAGTCCTGTCATGAAATGCGCACAAATAGCACGTTGATATGCGCGTTATGGCCCAATTAAAGCGATCATATTATTTATGTACATATGGCCTGTGCACAGGCAATGTTTCAGCCAATGGACCTCCGGGTAACCCGGAGGTCCATTGGCAGAAACTTTGCATGTGTTTGCTATGAGTAACCAGGAGAACCTGCCGTGGTTTGTACGCTATTCGATATGGCAATTGAGCGCAATTCAAACGCGCAATTTAGCCTAGATAAGTGCACTATTCGTGATAGGACTTCTAGTTTTAACTGTAAGTACAGTACACAAAGAATTTGTTTGTGTAAAGGTGGACATGTTTGGTTTTAGACCAACAAGTTGAGGGGTGTGTGGCCACGATCAAGCCTGAATATACATGTAAGCAACCTGTCATTTGCAAAATGAGGTCCTAGAGGGTGAATTTGCTGATGTTATCCCATACAGTGGGACAATTTATTCTCTGGGTTCATCAACTTCATCTTTCAGTTTGGGCTTCAGACCTTGATTCAGACTGAGGTTTACAGAGGGTACATTTTGTGATGCTACAAGTACATGTACCCTGCTGTGCAGGGTAGCATCACCAGATTCACCCTCTGGGGACCTCATTTTGCAGATGACAGTCTGCTTATTTTCAGACTTGGCCACAATGACACCACAGTACTATCTAGAGGGACCCTCAATATTTTAACACGAAATTCTGTACCAGTTCTTGAAACACTTATGGGGTATACCATCAGTTACCCCATGTATGACTGTTTACATGCACATAGTTCAGGTTTTTACCTGGGAGCATGGTGGCCCAGTGGTTATGGCAGTGGACTTCAAACCGATAGATTCACGGAGCGATTATTGTCGGGGGTAACGGCATTGTTTCCTTGGGCAAGACACTTAATCTGGATTGTCCAAGTTAGTGCATGGTGACACTGTGTATTAAGGCATACTTCACATCAAGGTGCACTTGTCTTCAACAATGCTAATTCTGTTTGTGTGGAGTCAGTACATGTACATGCACATTGGGGAGTCTGACAGTTGTTTGCCATTGCTCAATGGTTCCCTCCAGCCACTCTGACTTCCTCCTTGCATAAAACTTTCTGACACAAGGTGACCCTGGCTGTCAAAAGTGTTGTTAAACCCCAATAAATAAATTTTAAAGTTTTACAGTTGACTGAGGGTAGATTATTATTATCCCTGGTGGGTGAGGGTGTGAGATGGGCAAATCTCACCCGGGGGCAAGATGTTTGGCCAGGCACAAAGGCTTGCCGAGTGTCTGGTCCAAATAATCATGTCTCGGGGGGGTGAGATTTAGCCATCTCACACCTGCCCCCATCAGGGATAATTCTTCTCCCCCCCCCCCCCCCCCCCCCCCCCCCCCCCCCCCCATCAAACAGTCTCAGGGACCGATCAGGACTATTTAAAATACGCTCTAGCCTCGGAGCCTATTTTTTCAATTCATGCGCCAGATTTCAATTTACGGAGTCACACTGCTGTTTGTAACACACACTGCAAGTACATGTATGTAATAGCTCTCATCATTTTCATTTAGTACACTATAGCAAACATTAATCTTCACTGTGGTTTCTGATCAAGTCTTGGCTGCCTAAATAGGTAGCCAAGACTTGATCAGAAACCACAGTGAAGATTAATGCTTGGTAATTAAGACTTGAAGTATTAACTTAAGCACTCTACAACAATGATAAATGATAATCATATATATAATACATGTAAGAGTGTCTCTCTCGATTATCCATCGAAAGAATATCAAAATATGATCTGAGAAGTTATGCGCCAACTGAGAAGCCTATTTCTGAGATTTAAGAGCCAGGTCCCGATGTTTCAGAACCAAATACGCACTGGTGCATGCCCAGGTCGGTCCCTGAGTCTGACATCATCAAAAGTAATTCAGGGGAATGTGCAGCTATATCGAATAATTTCATTGTCCATTTCTGAAAAAAACTGATTTGCTTATCGGAAAGATCGCACAAACATTCTGTATATATAACAGGTATATACCACAAAATTAAATGCCAATGTATCAAGACAGGGCTTGAACATTTGTAGTGAAATGACCATTGACCCATTCCGATGATGTCATATGAATTCTGCTATGTACTGAATTGTATTCGCATAACTTTTCGATGTGAATTTTGTTCAAGTCGCTTCACTCATAATGGTGTTCATCCAAAAATTCATATAAATGAGTCAAGTGTCCCTTTAGTTTTGCAGTCTGTTTTTTTTTTCAATTCTATTTTCTTTGACAAACGTTCGTCTGCTAATAATTCCAAAACATAACACCATGCACCCAGCATTAAACATGCATGCTTTGAGCATTTATGTGGTATTAAACTTTTCTAATTTTTTCAACCACTGGAATCCACGTCATAATCAGCAGAGAAATAATCGGTAATCGGTTCATGGCAAGTTTTGATAATCGGCACATCACGAATTCCAAGTCACCTTCCAGTTTTAAGGTCCTCAGGGCCTGACACCACTCCCCAATACCCTACTGCCAGCGCGCACACTGAAACCAAATAAGATTAGTGATCCTCACTTCCAACTCTCATAGATTCACAAGGAAAAAAAATTTATTCGGGTAGCAAGGGATTGCACGCTGAAACTTTTCATTCATCATCATACATGTACATTACATTACGGTTTATCTTTAAAATGCTATAATTTCTTTGTTCAATAGAGTAATCGCTTGACTGGTCTGGTTATGTGAAATAATTCATGAGAGGTGGGAGATGTTGTACAAACACAAGTGCGAGAATGCACACGAGTGTTTTACAATATTGTCCCTCGCCTCGAATGAATTATTTCACATAACATACGGTAATAAGACCAGGCAAGCGATTACTCTGTTAATTACTTTTCATTATGAACAATAATTATATTATTTAACCCTTTACCTAACATAACGGCCAGCGCTATTCTCAAAAATCACCAGTTAATTTTCATTATTTTTTCATTTTTTTGTCTCTACATGTGAAACATACGTTATGACCCCTCATTGGAACGAGCTTGTCGAGCACAATCCAATAAGGGGTCATAACCTATGTTTTTGAGACAAAAATGAAAATAATAGCTATTTAAGAATTTTTTTTTGCAAGTGTCGTCTGCTTTTCATATTAGATAAATTGTTAAAAACAACAAAAAACAATGAAGCCCGCATTACATCCATGGCAAAGCATCTTCGTTTATGCGCATGGATACATGACACAATTGTTGATTGTATAATTCACTTGTGAAGTTATCATTTATAATCAAACCTGGAAATCCCAGTAAATCACACTTTTGAAAGTAATAAAAGTATATATTATACGGTAATGTTTACAAGTTACACATAAACTAGAGCGCACTGTCACAGTGCCGAAGTTGCGACGATTCAAGCAACATCAATGATGTTTTAAAACTTGTTGGTGACAAAATAATTTGTTGGTGACAAGTCCATAAATGTGACAGAAATTATCCAAATGACATGCACAATTGAGAGGGTGTAGACCGCATGAAAATACACTTGCATACCAAGTATGGTGTCATTCCATCAGGTATTTTAGGAGTTATGGTGTTTTTTAAACTTGTTGGTGACAGACCAACCGACCAACAGACAGACAGACCGACATTGCCATATATACAGCTGCTCGTCGCAGCTAAAAATATTATAATATATGCCACTTATTTTAGATTACCATCGTACTGTAATTTTGTATCTTGATGTGGTACATTATATGTGTTGTAAATAATAATAAATTTTTCCTCGTCTTTCCCCTCTTTGTCCCCCTCAACTCCAGTGACTTGAATCTTACTTTGAACATTTTTTTCTCTTAAAATGTGATAATTTTTATATACTTTTCATTTGGAAATATATACATGTATTGTAATTTGTTTTTGATTTTTAATATGTTTTAGTGTTAATGTATATACAGTAGAACCTGTCTTGAGAGACCGCCCTTTGGGCCACACAAAAGTAGTCTCTCAAGACAGGTGGTCTCTCATAACAGGTTTCAGGTTTTCTCAAGTCAGTGAATAACCAACCACAAAATTCAGAAAAGGAGAAGAATGCATTTTTGTAATTACATGTACTTTGTAGTTGTCCTTTTTTATGAAGTTTTTGTAACAAATTGAAATAGACTGTTATTTATTTATTTATTTATTTATTGGTGTTTAAGGTCACATATTTTTGCACAATGGCTAATCATGACCACAACATGAGTATCAACTCAAGATCAGAGGTGAGTATTAATAAGCCATGTTGCCAATTTTAGAGAGGGTTTACACCTCCCAAGCATTGGTGACTGGGTCTTATTTTACCAGTAAAACAGAGCCTGTTTACCGCAGTGAACAGGCACTGCTTCACCTCCCGGGGTTCCAACAGGGAAAATAGACTGTTATAAAAATTATAAAAATAAATTCAATGAAGATTTTCAACACAAATTTATTTTTATAATCCCATCTGTCACATTTCAGGAACATGTATGTATGGAATTGTTTTTTCAGCAATAATCGTAATCTTTTCACAGGGGTCTTATAAAAACATCTCAACCTTTAAAGAGTTATGTAACTGAATAGCAACTGAAACCCAATTAAGAGCTTTTAATACTTTTAATTATGTTAGTATAACCCAGTGGTGTAGATAGCTTTTCGTTGGCGGAGGGGCAAGCCCAAAATTTTCCGACAGTGTAACAACAACAAAAACCCAAACAAACAGAAAGAATCTGTTGTTTACTGCAAATGTACTGGAAATTGGTCTTTTTCACCCAAAATGGCATGTTTTTATCCCCAAAGCCAGCATAAATTCGCCTAAAAATGGTCCCAAAAAATTTCCGACAAAACTTATGGTGGGGGGCCTCCCCCCACCCCCCTTTATCTATACGCCACTGGTATAACCACAATGGATTGGGTTAGTCTCATTTTGCGGGTCGACTGAAAGTGTAATTAACAGCTAGAATGCAAAAAAAAAAAAACTATAGTTTGTTTCACACAAGTTTGTCTGTTTTGATGGTTGATCATGAGTGTTGTGATTTTGCACTGACAGTATATTTCGAGTTTATATAATTTTGATTTCAAGTAACCATATATATATGAGAATATATCTGGCATACAATGCATTTGATTTTATAAATAAACAAACTACCTATATTTAAACTGACCACCCTGGTGCACATAATGTGTCCCCATTGTTGTAAACAATATGGCTCTCCCTTGTTTTGTTTTCAAAACAGTCTTTCATGTAACATGGATCAAACTGGATATTACAACTCAGAGGTATTAATTCATATTTATTTTTGAGCAGCTATTTTTACAGGGATCACATCAGGTAATAATAATAATTGGGTCTTCTTCTTTGGTCCAAAAACCTTGGGACAAAATGTCCCAGTCCAACATGGCTTTCGAAATGCTACTTTCGATTTCCATGACTTTTCCATCAACAACATGGGAATTCACGCTCACAATTCTCGAAACTCAGAATTGGTAAAACTCAATGTGTATCTTTGATAAATTATCGTTTCCAACAAGTATTCTGTGTCATAAATTTATATATATCGTGACCAACTTGACAACTTGTTTAATTTTCAAAACAGAAAAGGACAAGTGTTTTGAAAAGTGTCAAATCGGGAGAAAATAGGATGTGAGCGTGAGTTGGTGCCTCAAACCGGGAGACTCACGGTGAAATGAAGAGTTAACAGGTCTGATTGACACTCATCACACCAACTCCTTCTACAAAGGCTGAGTTTATATTACTAACTCCTTTTACAATGACCGAGGTTTTTTTTAACTAACTATTTTTTCAAAGACCGAGGTTTATTTTACTAACTCCTTTTATAAGCACCAATGTTATTTTAAAATGAGTTCTTTTTTATACTCGGTGAATTTTCAGTTTTTAAAAGGACCGATGTTTATTTTAAAGTGAGTTCTTTTTTTGTACTAGGTACTCACTGAATTTTCAGTGTATAAATATGCAGCATTATTTAGCATCCTCACTTCAACATGGCTAATTCTCAAGTGAATGTTAATTTTATTCCCAACAATCGTGGTGGACGACATCTGATATTCGAAGGGTTCAAATACAAAATAAAGTCTAGAAACAATAAACGGACACATTGACGATGCTGCCAGGCAGGCCATGGAGGGACCATCAATACGATGAATGACATTATAATGACCTACAACAACCACCATAACCATGAAGCAGATATTGAACAAGTAGCAGTAGATGCGTATTTAGCCAAGCTAAAAATTAACATGAAAGAAGGATCGAATAAAATTTCATCTATCTACCAAGAAGAAATTGGAAGTAAGTATACATATCAGATATAAGAGGTGGGGTGTGTGGACAGTGGGAGAGGGAGGGAGGGGGAGGGAGAGACAAAAAGGAAGTGAGGGAAAATATTAAACTGCTTATATTGGAATGTTGGGAGGAGGGGAGAGGAGTGGTTGAGGCCTTCTGCAACAAAGAGTTATTATTTTTTTTAAAATAACCTATTTTCTTTTTACAGACCTCCATAAAATGTATTCTGAATAATTTTTTTTTAAAAAAAAGCTATTTTCTTTTTACAGGCCTCCGTAGAGCAGAGATTGATCCAGAGTTTATCTCCAAGATACCTACATTCTACAGTGTGAGATCAGCACTATACCATTCCCGTTCAAAAACAAGGCTGTCATTACCACGCCAACGTTCTGATATGCAGAAGGAAAATTGGCACCCAGAAAAAGAAAATACAGGAAAATTGGCAATTCACTTGGACATTTTAAAAGGTTTCTAGACAACTCGTACCCACGGCAACTCGTACCAGTCAAGTCGTACCCAAAATTGGACGACTCGTACCCATTTTCGACTGGACAACTCGTACCCACAATTGGACAACTCGTACCCAAGGTTGGACAACTCGTACCCATGGCTGGTTAACTTGTACTTGGTGTTTAACTGTATGGGCGAAAGCAGTTAATGGCCTAAGAACTATAGAAGCGGGGTTTTTGCTTTTGTTTGACCCATTTAAGGTGCTATAATAGTAATGGAAATCAGTTTACTTTGAAATTTCTTCATCAGATATTCCATGAATATGAATAAAATATACACAAATTTTACGTCTAAATGACGGGTGTGATACACAGAACAGGAAACATATATTCATTGACCGTACTTTGTTGATAGCAGGCACCAGTGGTTCCTGGAGGTCTGCAATCGTATTCGTACGAGAACTGGGGTGAATGACACCCCCCCCCCCCCCAACCCCGACACCTGGTTTCCGCGCTTCAATATTGGGAAATAGAGCACTGCATCTAGGCCTAGGCTCTGCAAATTATCAGGATGAAAACCATAGCCTTCGTTGCATTAACTCTTGCCTTTCCTAATTAATAATGCCACTCGCCACCTTTAGATTATTTTTCGTGAGGCAAAGTTACATCACTGGTGAGGCGCCACTCCGGTCAGGCGAGAACGGATTTCATTGTAAACTCAGAGTATAGCTGGATTTTGTACTAGAAGAGTAGCACATTTACCCGATCGGAAAAAAAAACGGCAACCAATGACCAGTGATAGACTGAATAAAGAAGATCACAAATGATGGTCATTTAAAAAAAAAATCAAGTAAAAAGCTCTAATGCATCTCTCTCTATGAGTCCACCAACTCGCATCAACTGATTTCTGTTGGAAATTTTATGGTCAACATCGACACACCTGAAAACTCAACAGTCATTTAATTTAGACTTACCCGGCAGTGACAGGTGTGAGATCATGAAGAATTATTTTCTATCATCTATTACCTTATAGTCAATTGATGTTTAATTTTCTGTGCATATTATTATCGCCATTTAAGTTAATCTTCCAGTTGGGAGGTGTGTTTTTCTAACAATTATCTTTCCTGACGATCATGAAAATTGAATGATAATTAGCATTTTTGTAAGGTTTGCAATTAGACTATAAAAAGTGAATCTCTCTCTCTCTCTCTCTATAGGCACCTGACTCTCGTGCCTCGACCGATCGAAACAAAAATTGGCACAGGTCTATATAGATGTAATTTGACCAGGAAAGGGACTTCTGATGGGCCCCGATCGCGTTCATTTCATCCTTCAACCAATGAAGGGTGGGGTAGGGTGGGGGAATGAGCCCCGATCACATCTGATTTTGCGTTAACTCCTCAACACGTGAAATGTTGGGTATGACTACCAGTACAACAAAATATTACGTAGAAAAGCCCTCAGAAGTTTAACGAAGAGCCAAAGATTACACGATTTTTTTTGGGGGGGGTGGGGGGGTGGGTGGGGTGTCGTCTCCCGTATCTACTTAAATATTTACTGTTTCCTTCGAATTGCTCTCTTGATGAAATATTTATACCGGCGAAATTGACTTTCGGCGAAGTCTGTTCTGCTGAGATAAATGCTAAAAATGGAAAGTTTTTGCCTTTATGCACACCCATTGAAAGCAGGCACTCATCTTCTCAAGTCCTTCAGCCAATATTTGCCTTCGCCCATACAATTAAAAACCAGGTACATGTTGACCAACTGTGGGTACGAGTTGTCCAACCTTGGGTACGAGTTGTCCAACTGTGGGTACGAGTTGTCCAGCCGAAAATGGGTACGAGTCGTCCAATTTTGGGTACGACTTGACTGGTACGAGTTGCCGTGGGTACGAGTTGTCCTGATACCTTTTAAAAGAGTATATCAAGCTGATGAAATCGGATTACTCCAGTACTTAGACTTGGTTTCGCACTGTACTGCATTTTACATGTAATCTGTCTGTGTATTGAAAATAAATTCAATTACCGATTTGGATCGAAGTTACTTTGGGTTGAAATTACTGTGGGTCAAAGTTACTGGCATTCATTTAAGGTACCCTAACACTGGCCACAGCTACTACTGACCCTAGTGATACTAGATTGACATAAAAGTTATTCACTAATTTACACTTGCTTTAAAAACAAATATTTCACTGATTTCTCCCGTATATTCCACCCAGGGTGTACATGTATATTACACTTTCATACGAGCACACCCACTTACTCCCGACCAGTAACAAGCCAACCACAATGAAGACTTTGAGTCGACTGGTTTTCAACGGCACAATAAAATAGTGTAATTCTTAATAAAATATGAATATTTTCATCAAAAAAGTATGCGCTTTTGTTGGAAAAGTGTTTTAAAACGGAAAAAAACAAAAGAACTTAGAATAAATTGCCAAATTTCGCAAAAAAAACCCCCAACCCGCTATTGAAAAGGATTACCATTTTCATGATCAATTTTCCATCTAAATTTGAAAAATGGCCCGAGGCCGACTTGTCCCGTTCCCTATACTTACGTCAAGTTACGACGTGTGTACGCCCATTTTTTACACGTAAAGCGCAAAACGTTATCACGAAATTAGGAAAGAAAGCTGACTAACGTCCATAGTCGCGTAAAAACACTCACAATTTCTTTTACAGGGACCGTTGTCAAATTGCTGAGACTGAGATCCAGTTCATTTCCATCAAGTTTATCTTTGACACTATCTTTGGGCATTGTGAAATATAAAATTTTCACTCCGAAATATTACACGTAGAAAACGGAAGTTCAATAAACTTTACGAATACCGCATATATTCCAGAAGCCTCACAGTAAACGATAAAAAATATTGAACAATCGAATTTTTAATGAATTTATATTTCAGAAGGCTTAAGACTTTATTTGAAGTGAAGAGCCCAGAAAATACATTTTAGGCCCGATGCTGGAAATGAAACAGTGGAGTCATTTTTGGAGTTGATCGAGGACACCGCGGTCATACAAAAAGGGGTCGCACTAAATACTGCAAGTCACCAATAAGTCTGAATTTGAATACTGTGTAAGCCGCGTTTTTTGGCAGTCTTTGGTGAGGGTACTGTGTCGAAGGCTTTACTAAAGTCCAGGGTGGCAATATCAATCTGCTTTTTATTGTCATGAAGTTGTAGGAGGTCGTGGGTGGTTGATAGGAGCTGTGACTCGCACGAGTAACCCTTTCTGAAGCCGTGTTGAGAATTTGTCAAGATGTTATGCAGTTCTAGGTGGTTGAGTATGTGGCGGCATATAACATGTTCCATAAGTTTGCAACAGACACAGGTCAGCGATACGGGTCTATAGTTCTCGCTGGCGTGTCTGTCCCCCTTTTTAAAGACTGGTGTGATGAAGGCTTTAGTCCAGTCATCCGGGATTTCTCCAGAGTCCAGTGACTGTTCGAAAATGCTAATCAAGACCGGAGCAATCTTGTGAGCCAGTTCTTTCAGGATACGATTTGGAATGCCATCAGGACCACAAGCTTTGTTTGGGTTTAATTTGGCTAGGAGGGCCTTCACGCCATCGAATTTGGTGGTGTGGAGATTATTTATCGGTGGCATTGGGTTACCTGGTAGAACTGGTAGGGCATCCTCTTGGTTTTCTTGTGTAAACACCGATTTAAATTGCTGATTTAGTAAATGTGGTTTTGTTTTTGGGTCAGAGTGTAGTTGACCTTGTTGTCTGATTGGAGAAACGCCTGTGCTGTCCTTTTTTCGATTTGACGTAACGCCAGAACGCCTTTGGTTTGTTATCTTCCAAACTAGATGTTATCACTTGCTTGACATTATTCCTGTGAGCTTTGTTGATCATTTTCCTAACAAGTGTTTTTTTGTATTTCGATATGCGTTCTTCAGATCTATTCTGCTTCATTTTGTAAAACAAGCGGTGTTTTTTGTTGATGGCTTTTTTACGGCGTCGTTCACCCAGGGTAAGTTTGACGTCCCCTTAGACGTTTTATGTGGGATGAGCGTGCGAGTTATATGCAACAGACCTTCCTTTATGCTGTTTCAGTTTTCATTAACGGATCGATTCTGAAAGTCTTCTTTTATGAGCAGGTTGTTTTTTAGTATCGTTGCTTCTTCGCTCAGCTTTTGCCAGTCTGCTTTTTTAAAATGTGGCATTTGCCATGGTTTGGATTTCGTTCGTGGGGGTTTTATATCACAATCAGCAATGACCATATGATGATCCCCTTGCAGTTTGTACTTTTTTTAACAAGGGATGCATTGGTTGTAAAAAAGATTTCCAAGTTGTTTACTCCTCTAGTTGGTTCTAATTGCATTTGTGTCAGGGAAAATTGGTTTTGTATGTCCAGGAGTTTTTGACATACCCCTGCTTTGCGTGCTTTTGGTTGAACTGAGTTTGTTTTCCAGTCGATATCTGCCACGTTGAAGTCACCGCCAAGGTGGATTGTCTTGTGAGCTCTGATGAGAAGTTTTTCAATTGACTGTTGTAGGCTCTCTAGTTTTTCAGCGTTTCCATCTGGAGGTCTGTAGACGCTTCCAGTTATTAGTAATTTTGATCCATGGAGGTGGACTTTGACCCAAATAATTTCAGCCGGTGTGTTGGCATCTGACAGTTCTTCACTGATAAAGCAGTTTTTTATGGCTATAAATACACCTCCTCCGTGTATTGTTCTGTCCTTTCTATATACTTTGTAATCGGGGGGGGGGGGGGGGATTTCTCTGCTGTGTGTTATTGTGCTGTCTAATTTAGATTCACATCCTAAGATGACGTCTGGCTTGATATAGTTAACTGCAGATGCGAATTATTAGGCAGCTTTGCTTTTTATTCCTTCGCAGTTGACAATCATCGTTCGCCAGTTGTTCTCATGTATATTGATGTTCTGTTTTGTTGTGTCCCTGCCTAGTTTGTGTGTTGAGTTCGATCTCGATACATTATGATGTGAGTTCTTTCGTTGAGGCCGTGGCGAGCTGAACACTTTTGGTGTAAAATCATTGTCAATTGAAGCTACCGACGTATAGGCATTTGAGGAAGAGCTCAGTGTACTATATCTATTTTCAGTCCGGATTTCGTAGTTATGGAATGTAAAAGATGCTATGTTTGGCATGTCACATTTCGCACAAATCCAAGATACATCGCTTTTTCAAAGCTGCGTAGGTGGGATAAGCAATATTCAAGACACGAGTTGTGGTACCAGACATCACAGTCGTCGCAACAAATTGCTTTTTGTGACCAGTTTACCGGTCTCTCGCAGTAGCCACAAGGGAAACTGATGCGTTTCTTGGGCCTTGGTTGGTCTCGATATCTCCTCCAAGGAGCAGCAATATCATGATAGTTGCTAGTTGTTTGTTCTGGTTTTTTGGTACGCTTGATCCTGTTCCTCGATATTGGTAGGCCTTTCATGGTTATACGTATTGATATGATGCTGTATAATGCTGTATCAAACGTTCTTAATTATATTAATATTGTACTATTATACATGCATGCAATCTGCCCCAGGGCAGGTGATTTATTGCAATAAAGCTATTCTATTCTCAGGGGTGGCGCCAGGGATTTCTCGACAGGGGGGGGGGGTGACCTCTCCGACGGGGGGGGGGGGGGGCTATAACATTTGACCTCCCAAACGAAGGAAAATGAGTGAAAATTGGTAAATTGGAGAACCAAAATAGAAGCAAATTGAGTATGTTTGTTGATTATTTAACCCTTTACCTACATGTAACCTAAAAAGCAGACGACACTTGCAAAAATAATTCTTGAATAACTAATTTTTTTCATTTTTTGTCTCAAAAACATAGGTTATGACCCCTCGTTGGAACGAGCTCGTTCCAACGAGGGGTCATAACCTATGTTTTTGAGACAAAAAATGAAAAAAATAATGAAAATTAATTGGCGATTTTTGAGAATAGCGTTGGCTAAAGGGTTAAAGTAAGCATATTATAATAAGGTCGGGAAATATTTCATCTATAAAGCCAGTTTGACGAACGACATTAAGGAATTTCGTGAGACTCACTATTCTCTATCAAAGTTCCAGTGCTGCACGCGTTCGAGACAGACAAGACGAGATATCTACATTCGATTGTCGGAAATTTCTCGTGAAGTCGGGTTTACGAGACTCTCCGAAGGGGGGGGGGACCTCTCCGACGGGGGTTGGGGGGCTAGAGCCCCCCCCCCCCCCCCTGGTGCCACCACTGTCTATTCTATTCAAATCCCTGTCCATACATAGATTAAAAGTTTATTGTGACGTTTAATGGCTTTATGTATCCGTTCATTTAGTAGATCTACTAAAGTTCTAGTTCTTGCCCCAGGGATACACCACAAGGGAAATTTTGGATGCTGACAGAAGTTTCTAAGAGTAAAACCCTTGCTGTCAGAGAGTAGAATTGCTGTCGTATGTTTGCCTGTGCTAGTGAGGTCTTGGTCCGGTTTTGCAAGGAATTTTTGGAGCGAGCGTTCATTCATTTGTGTTCGTTTATCAATTTCTGGTTTTTTAAATTGGCGAAGTTACTTCACCTAGTTCATGAATGTGGTTAGGTGGAATTTCTGTGAATTTTGATGAGCTGGCGAAGTTACTTCACCTAGTTCATGAATGTAGTTTGGTAGGTTTTAAGTCGCTAATAAGTCCCTACTTCTACGAAATAAATAAACACATCGTCCAGGAAGTAAGCAAAAACCCATACCTTGGTCTGATTTTCACCAACAACTTAAAATGGGACATCCACATCAATAAGGTCAACGCAAAAGCAAACAACACTCTTGGATTTATCAAACGAAATTTGAAATATGCTCCAAAGGCACTGAAGGAAAAAGCCTACAAATCTCTGGTTCGTTCGAAACTTGAATCCGGCTACATAGCCTGGGATCCATACACCAAAAAGAATATGGAGAATTTGGAGATGACCCAACGTCGAGCGGCACGCTTTGTGTGCAATGAGTATCGCAGAGACAGCAGCGTTAGCGACATGCTCCGTTCTTTAAACTGGCCATCTCTGCAGGAGCGACGGGCGAACAAACGCATCCAGACACTCAAAAACATAATCTCTGGATGCGACGCAATCCCAAAAGAAAAGTACATCAAAATGGGACCGTCGCGAACAAGAAGCCGAAATGACACGGAACTGGCGGTCTACCTTGCGAACACAGAAAAATGTAAACATTCATTCTTCCCACGTACAATCGTGGACTGGAACGCCAGCAATGAAGCCGCTATCGAAAACATTTGCGGCAACCCCGCCATGCGCGTATGAAACACAATGCCTTCCCTGTGTTAAAATACGCGTTATCGCGATTTACACAGTAATCCCATTCAGATTCAGAAGTCCCCTCATGTATTAATTACGGCAAGTCCCTTCAAAACACACAATTTATCATGTAAAGCACTCACAAAATTTAACCTAAGACATGAATTTGCAAAGGACTGTCAAATTTGTTTATTATGTGCAATTATTAAGCATATATCGACCATTTTCAGCAATAAATTCGGAAATTTTTTGTTTGACTGTTTATAAACAAACACTTCGGAAATTCGGGATGGCAGTTTCGTTGTTTATAATTATTTATTACATTATTTACTGAAATTGTAATTTTCAAAGCATGCTTCTCAATGATGATTTTCGTAAATTAATTTCTAGATTTAATTCACAAAACATGATGAAATTAAAGCAAGCTTGCTATTCGGTGTTTGCGTTTGTTTGACCCGTTACGACTTGCGGCGACTAGTTTTGCTTAAACTATTTATTTATTTTTTAATTTATTTATTTCTCTGCACTTTTAGCAGCCAGGGTCGAAACAGAGAGATTTAATTGTGGATGAGAGCCGGACAGAACTTAAGCACTAGCTTGTTTTGAACAGGTAAAATATTTAAAGGTTCAGGGTCGTTTCGGCCTCGGGACGTTTCGGCCTTGGTGTTTTTTGCGGGACGTTTCGGCCTCGACCGGGGCCGAAACGTCCCACCTGTCGAGACCGAAACGTCCCGATTTTTTTTTTGTTGATTTTTAAAAAAAAAAATTATAGATAAAAAAAACTATATATAGGGATCCAAATCACGGAATCGATAGTTCGCAAGGGATTTGTAAAACCCACATCGTCCCTGCGCGCCTTCGGAGCGCTAAAACCTTTCATTCATCGAATCGACAGGGATCGACACATTTCTCAAATGTATCCGTGCATATCATTTGAAATACATGCCAGGCTAAAGCAACACGCAATATCCTGCAAATCGTGTGGCCATTGGCAACACAGAACATGTGGTACTGGTGTTTTGCATGCGATAAGGGGGTGTTTGCGAAATTGACTTTGTGTGCGAACCCTGTAAAAATAGGAGTTTGGAAAATGTTTTAAATGACCTCACGGCTGGAGATACCACTGGCCTGGTAAATGCTTGCCATCATTTATAAATTATTGAAAATATTTTATGTATAAATTTGTATTTGATAAACATATAAAGGAAAACAGTGTTCATCATCGATGGTCTGTGTATATTATTTTCTCTCCCCCCCCCCCCCCCCCCCCCCCCCACTGCATGTGTAACATACGACTGTCCAGGGTGAGATAGCAGGGAGAGACAGATGTATCCCACCCCACCCACGTGACGTTATACATTTATAATGTTATTATGACGCGATGCATAGTATTTGGCTACCAACTAATTCATATTGACGTCATCAGAATGCCGTGTGTTCAAAGTTTGATGCTCTAAAACTCTTTAAACCCCAAGATGCCACATAACCTTTGCATGCTCTTTCCGATGGTGTCATTAGTTTTTCAAAACAACGAATACCAAATGAGTTGATTATATCAGCACGTGACCGCCGATTACCTCTGGCTAACGTAACCGCTGTATGGTGGGGGGAGAAAAATAATCCCTGATGGGCACGGGTGTGGGATGGGAAAATCTCACCCTCGGGACAAGATATTTGGTCCAGACACTCGGCAAGCCTCGTGTCTGGCCCAAATATCTTGCCCTCGGGTGAGATTTTCCCCATCCACACCCACAGGGATTATAATAATCTACAAAAGAAAGACAATAAATGAATTATAATTATTATTGATGTTCTTTGTTATATTTTCAAGAGTTTTATTGTCCCAATATATCTGTCTCAACAGTAATAGGAAGGTAATTAAAAGTTCCATTCAATGGAAAATCCCTCACAATGAGGTGTCAGTTGGGACACTCCCAATTAGCACCTTTTCGTAACGGATTTCTCCAAATATGGAAGCCGAAACGTCCCCTTCCATGGGTCGTTTCGACCTCGGGACGATTCGGCCTCGATGTTTGTCAAAAACATCCCGGGCCGAAACGTGCCGAGGCTGAAACTTCCCGGGGCCGAACTGGTAAAGGGCCGAAACGTCCCGCTCTTTCTTTAAACATGATAAAATAAACAAACAAACAAACAAAAAATGAAATAAAAAAATAAAATAAAAAATAAAACAAGTAAGTATCAAAAAAACATTTTCAGATAGCATTTCAAAAGCATCTCTTTTAAAAGTTGTACATTTATTTTACACACACGCGACTTGGAGATCGCCAGAACTGCTGTTCAAAACAACAAAAGATTGTCAAGCATTTACTGCTTTTAAATTTAAAAAAAACAAATGAAAACAAAAATAAATAGTCAACATGCAGTTCTATGATAAAGTATCTAATTTTCAATTTTTGACGCTCTATTAGCGGTGTGTTTTGAGGGACTTGCTCTATTTTGTATCCGAGGGGACTTTGGGACTTATTAGGGACTTGCTGTATTTAGTACAACCGTTATTAGGGACTTGCGTGTTTAGTACAACCGTTCAAAAAGTAACAGCCCGGTGCGTCTGTGAAGAAGTAATATAGCGTGTACAAGAAAAACCGCCCTCCAGCCAAACCCGCCTCCGCAATTTCGCCTATACCGGCCAACATAATTTTAGCCAAACCTGCCTCCGCGCATTTGAACCACACTTGCCTATTAGTAGCTTTTCGTGACATTGTAGCAAAATGTCGCTTAGTAGTTGGATGGGTGTCCATTTCAGCGACTGATTCGTGCTCCAGAGTTGTGTCCTTGGGCAAGGCGCTTAACCCCGATTGCCTACATGGGGGCACGATGACGCTGTGTACTAAGGCGTACTGCACGTCGATGGTGCGCATGTCTTGAACCAATCTAACTATGACCAAACGGTCCGCCTGCAAAGTGGAACCACGCGTTACTTCCACTGGGGAATCACTCACTCAGGTGTCTACACAGGTGTTAGCACTTTTTGATAAATAGAAATTACCGTCCCCTGGAACGCCGCCGTGGCAACGTCTCGGAGAGAGTGAATATTTATTTGCCAGAGGGCGCTTGTCAACGGAGGGCCAAGGCTGGGGTTGATCAACTTTGCCGGGGACCTAAGATACTCTTTTACCGGGGACAGGGGATTTTCACTAGCTCACTTTTGTAAATCGCAATTGCTTATTCACAAACCACAGAGTAGCGCCGCGCTTTAGTCAATTGCTTTCAACGGTAATGAACTAGCATGGGCTAATTTCTTGGCGGGGCTGAGGTTCCATCAATTCCTAGGGTACTCAGGGCTTCTTCATTAATAAGATAAAGACTATTAACAAACCAACAATTTTTATATATAAATCTTCTATACTCTTATTTACAAATAGCCAACGAATCCTAAATAAATAATCTCAACACTACTGAAATGAGTTTTGTGACTAGTCACTGAATCCCACCGAAAACAAGTACTAAAATATCATCTAAAATTAAATTGTTTCCCAAATTTATATTCGTAGAGAAAGGTCGAAGCTGCGACTACTGGTAAGAAATCACGAGATCTTTCACTCAAGCACTCATGCGCGCATTTATCCTGTTGCGCCTACCACATTATGGGGAATTACCTTTAATACTAAATTTCACTCTTTAGAATATCTTATCACCTACAATTCCTGCTAATAGTGCTTCTAACTCGCAATAATAGCAACTGATCATCTAATAACACAGATTCACTAATACACTTAAAACTGTTAACTAATAACTATGTAACTACGACGTGTTATCACAACTAAATACTATAAACTAAATACTACATATACTCATCGATTCTTCTTCGGCGTCTCCCTTCGATGCAAATCATCAGATCGGGAATCCTGTCGTCCAAATGACGGCTTACCGGAACCACACAAATACATTAACTCTTTACTACACCGCGTGAACTAACGATTATCCCATCCTAGCGAGTCTGTCCTGAGGTAAACTCGAGGGGTCTTATATAGACGCGCGCATCACCTATCAAAGACTTGATTTGGGCAAAGGTGCTAATTTACAAAAGACGGCTTTGATGACTTGCAGTGACATGAACTGACTTTTCAATAAGTTCTAATTTGGAATGCATTGTTTACACAGTTCCTTTCTTTCATTCATTCTAAATAACTCGAATTGTTTACTTATTTTAAAAATTTAGAATAAACTTAAAATAACAACCCTGTGATATAAATGCGCGCATGATTGGTTGAGTGAAAGATCTCGTGATTTCTTACCAGTAGTCGCAGCTTCGACCTTTCTCTACGAATATAAATTTGGGAAACAATTTAATTTTATATGCATCGGACAGTATCGAATTATCAACATCAACATAGTATCACAAACGCGCTCGGACACTTTCAACCTCAATATATTCAATTACAAGGAAGAAAAGATCACAGAAGAAGAAACAAATAGACACTCCATTAGTTTTCAAAATTATTGTATTTTATCTTTCATGCATTCATTTCATTTTATCATGTTTTACCTTTTTCAAGTTTGCCAAATGAGATATTCGTCGAAAAAGCGGAGCTTTTTAATTTAGAGGGAGGCATATATCACAGGGTTGTTATTTTAAGTTTATTCTAAATTTTTAAAATAAGTAAACAATTCGAGTTATTTAGAATGAATGAAAGAAAGGAACTTTTTAATAATCAGTGTGAGTAAACTGGGTAAGCTCATTAATTTAATTAAGTTTGTATTCGGAAAGTGTTCTTTGTTCAGTCGCTGTCATGCAGTATATGTAGTATTTAGTTTATAGTATTTAGTTGTGATAACACGTCGTAGTTACATAGTTATTAGTTAACAGTTTTAAGTGTATTAGTGAATCTGTGTTATTAGATGATCAGTTGCTATTATTGCGAGTTAGAAGCACTATTAGCAGGAATTGTAGGTGATAAGATATTCTAAAGGGTGAAATTTAGTATTAAAGGTAATTCCCCATAATGTGGTAGGCGCAACAGGATAAATGCGCGCATGAGTGCTTGAGTGAAAGATCTCGTGATTTCTTACCAGTAGTCGCAGCTTCGACCTTTCTCTACGAATATAAATTTGGGAAACAATTTAATTTTAGATGATATTTTAGTACTTGTTTTCGGTGGGATTCAGTGACTAGTCACAAAACTCATTTCAGTAGTGTTGAGATTATTTATTTAGGATTCGTTGGCTATTTGTAAATAAGAGTATAGAAGATTTATATATAAAAATTGTTGGTTTGTTAATAGTCTTTATCTTATTAATGAAGAAGCCCTGAGTACCCTAGGAATTGATGGAACCTCAGCCCCGCCAAGAAATTAGCCCATGCTAGTTCATTACCGTTGAAAGCAATTGACTAAAGCGCGGCGCTACTCTGTGGTTTGTGAATAAGCAATTGCGATTTACAAAAGTGAGCTAGTGAAAATCCCCTGTCCCCGGTAAAAGAGTATCTTAGGTCCCCGGCAAAGTTGATCAACCCCAGCCTTGGCCCTCCGTTGACAAGCGCCCTCTGGCAAATAAATATTCACTCTCTCCGAGACGTTGCCACGGCGGCGTTCCAGGGGACGGTAATTTCTATTTATCAAAAAGTGCTAACACCTGTGTAGACACCTGAGTGAGTGATTCCCCAGTGGAAGTAACGCGTGGTTCCACTTTGCAGGCGGACCGTTTGGTCATATTTGGTGGAGAATCCGAATTAGTTCATCTATTTAGCTTGAACCTTTCCCAGTACTCTCACTAGACTGACAATGGGTTCCACAGAAGCTTTCCGAGAGATGTTTGATTACATTCGTGAAATTAAGGAGACAGTCATTCAGCAAAATGCAATTCGAGCTGCCCAGATCTCACGTAACTCTGACCCACGTAAACACTGGAATGACTGTGGCCAGCGCCAACTACACACTGAAAGAGATTTCTCAAGACGTCGGGAGTATCGCCCGTTTATAGGTAAGAGGCGACAATTTCCCTTGTGCCATAGATGTGGAAGACATTACCATAACTCATCAACTTGTCCCGCTAGGAATTATAGATGTAACACGTGTAAGCGCATTGGCCATGTCAGTTCAACATGCAGGTTTAATGCGATACCTGTACTAAGCACCTCAGTTAGTACGGAAATGGATGGAAATAAAGTCGACGTTAGGTTGGAAAATCTATATACTAGAATTCCTGCACTGGTTGATACGGGAGCCAGTCGCTCCTGTATATCAAAAGAAATCTTAGAGTCCGTTCGCTTGTGGGGCAAAATTGAAATTCTTCCTCCTAGTATTAAACTCATAGCGGGTGTAGACGGCAATTTACTGAAGGTTTTAGGAGAAACAAATTTACATTTATCCCTGGGTAGGCTAGATATGACTCAAACTTTTTTAATTTTGGAAAAAATGCCAGCACATATTATTTTAGGTATGGACTTTTTAACTGAAAACAAGGCTAATATTGACCTAGGTCAGAGAACTCTTATACTGCAGAATGGTATGACACACGCTCCAATAAACAATATCGAAGAACAACCTAATTGTGCAAATAATGTAACAGTGCTAGAGGACGTAACTTTGGAACCCCGAAGTGAGACTATTATACCGGTACGTGTGGGTTTTGATAGAATTACTTCACGTGTAGGTATTATCGAACCGGATTCAAATTTAGTTAGTCACAAGAACATTTTGGCTGCACGTACGCTTGTAGAAGTGGTTAACAATAGGGCTGTTTCTAAAGTTCTTAACCCCACCAATTCCTATGTTAGGCTCACATCTTCACAGGTTATCGGTTGTTTTTACCCCATCCGTCCTGATGATATTCTGCATTCCGTTGAAAAAAACGATGTTAGTGCCAAAGCGACGGTGAATTACATTGGTCATGATGGTTCCAACAATTATGACAATTACTTTGCCGAAGCCGAGTCGCTTGGCATCGATTTATCCCACTCTGATTTGTCAAGTCTTCAGAAACAGGAACTTTTGGTGCTAATAGGTCAGAATAGGGATTGCTTCGCTAAGGATTTATCCGAACTTGGAATGTCTCGCATATATAGCCATAAAATCGATACAGGTGATGCGGCCCCAGTGAGACGTCGGTTTTATAGGGCTTCACCAGCAATGAAGGAAGAGATTAGCAGACAAATTGACGAACTTGAAGAACATGGCATTATTGAGCCTTCAGTCTCGGAATGGATGTCCCCTGTTGTTATGGTTAGGAAAAAGGACAATTCGTTTAGGTTCACTGTAGATTACAGGCAACTGAATGCCTTGACAAAGCCCATTTCATTTCCTTTGCCCAGGTTGGAGGACGTTTTCGACACTCTTGGAAAATCAAGGTCTACGATATTCTCTTGTCTTGATATGTTCTCAGGATATTTCCAAATTGATTTAGACCAGGATTCCAGACACAAAACCGCTTTTGTCACCCACAGGGGAGTTCATCAATTTAAAAGACTTCCCATGGGCTTGATGAATAGCGCTTCAAGTTTCCAGTTGGTCATGGCTGAAGTCCTTCGAGATTTACAATGGCATTCATGTTTGTGTTACGTAGACGACCTCCTTGTGTTTTCTAGGTCTTTTGAGGAACACCTCCAGCACTTGTCACAATTGTTTGAGGCCTTGCGTAGAGCAAATCTAAAGTTGAAGCCTTCTAAGTGTGATTTCGCTGCAAAGGAAATACGCTATTTGGGGCACGTTCTTTCTAAAGATGGTATTTCTGTTGATACTTCGAAAACGGACGCTGTGTCCTCGTTCCCCCGTCCAAAAAACCTCAAAGATGTTCGTGCTTTCCTTGGTCTCTGTAACTATTATCGACGTTTCGTGTTCAATTTTTCGAAAAAAGCAGCACCTCTCAATAATCTTCTCAAAAAGAATGTACCATTTCAGTGGGATGCAGAATGTGAGAAGTCCTTTAACACCATGAAAGAGGCCCTGACAAAACCTCCAATTTTGGCTTTCCCAGATTTTGATAAAGAATTTTTTCTATATACAGACGCGTCAGGATATTCAATAGGTTATATCTTAGGTCAGTTGGATGAAAATGGTAAGGAAGTGGTTGTCTCATATGGAGGCAGGTCTCTTTCTGAAGCAGAACAAAAATTTGGTATTTCAGAACGCGAATGTCTCGCAATAGTTGAAGGTATTAAACACTATCATGTTTATTTAGCGAATGGTAAGTTTACCGTAATCACCGATCATGTTGCTAATTCATATTTACGACACCTTAAACAATGTAGCGGCAGATTAGGCCGCTGGTCGCTAAAATTACAAGGGTATAATTTTGAAATCATCCATAAAGCAGGTAGAAAGCATTTGAACGCGGATGCGCTATCACGACGCGAATATCCACAAGTTACAAAACCGACAGTAAGCGATAATGCTCAGGCCACCGTGATGGCCACAAACAACGTTAAAGAACACGCGGCGTCACAAACACAAACCGAAGAGGTAATACAACAGTGTGACCCAATAGATTCTATTACGCGCGTCGCAGCCGTCTCCGAGGCTGACATTAAAAATAAACAAAGATCGGATCCGGACGTAAATGTTTTTATCGAATATTTAGAAGACAGAATATTACCCGAAGACGATAAAGACGCTAGAAGAGTCATTTTGGAAGCAAATGACTACATTTTGGAAGATGGAATCCTGTATCATCTCTACTACCCAAAAGGTAAGGGCCATAGAATAGACCGTTTAATTAAACAGCTCGTGGTGCCACTCAGTTTGAGGAATGATGTGCTATTGTCATATCATGACTCACTGCTGGGTGGACACCAAGGTATTGATAGAACTTATCAGTCCATTCGATTCAAGTATTTTTGGCAACACTTATTTTCTGACATTCAATATTATGTAAAATCATGTCTCCAGTGTCAGAAAAACAAGGATGCGACCCACCACCATCCAGCGCCTCTAAAACCGTTACCTGTCGAAGCGCCATTTAGCCGTCTCCATATTGACATTTTAGGACCCCTCAAGACCTCTCCGAATGGATATAAATATATTTTGTTAATTGTTGATGCTTTCACAAAATGGCCCGAGGCATTCCCTTTAAGAACAATGGAATCATCAGAAATAGCTAAAATTCTATATTCAGAAATTATTTGTAGGTACGGGGCCCCCAAAACACTATTGTCAGACAGAGGACAAAATTTCATGTCAAAACTTATCAAAGAACTTTGTAAACTTTTTCAGATTACGAAACTGGAGACAAGCAGTTACCATCCACAGACAAATGCCGCGTGTGAAAGGATGAACTCGACAATAACAAAAACACTCCGAATGTATTGCGATGCGAAACAAGAAAATTGGCCGGATCTTTTACCAAGTGTGCTGTTCGCGTATAGGGCAACACCATGCACTGAGTCAACGCAGATGAGTCCTTTTCGTGTTTTATTCGGTCAAGATTGCCAGGCCATGATAAACTTTCGAATCAAAAAGACAAATTTACTATTATTATACTGCATTCACAATCTACTGTTCGCATTTTGTTCAATTCAATTTCATTTGTTTCAAACTTGGCATATTTCTTCATCGTCGTGTGACAGCAAGCCTCTCTTATAGAAGTTGTTAACAAGTTGCCTCTATTCATTGTTTTCCTCCATTGTTTATTTAAGCTCTATTCACTAAGTTAAGAAGGCATATCATTAAGACCCAGTGAAAGCTTACTTTAATCTTTATATCAAGTAAACTTGTTATGACATGACGCATTTATTATATTGTATATATAGCCTTGATCACAAGTAAGAATTCAGTTATAGTTTGGATTTCCAAACGTTACTCTGCTTCATTTTATTGGGAAATCCCATGAGCTATTGCTGTAAAATTGTTCGGATATCCAACAAGACTAGTTGTTAAATGTTGATTACTGTTAGACATTTGGATTACCAGATTCAATATTAAATTGTTATCATCTTTAATTTGTCTCCGAGTCATCAGTTGAACACCATTGTTTCAAAGCAGATATCGACGGCCGTTCCCCACGGTCATAATTGGTGAGAGAATCCGCGACTGGACATCTTTTTAGCTTGTCCAAACGATCCAGGTACCACGTTCCAACTGATACTATAAATTTAAAGATGTTCAACAAATTACCCGACAATATGCAGACAATCCTTGATAATCTTCATCTGGATAAAATGAAGATGCATTGGACTCTCCAGACTAGTGAAGATTCCACCACGTTGGTATTGTCATGGAAAAAACAACCACCGCAAAAATCCACTGCAAATAAACTACGAGATGAGCGGCGTATGACGGACTACAACAAAAGGAAAAACACCGAACAGCTACAACAACAGACTTACCGGCATCAGAACATTCAGTTTCCACAGAGTTCCAATAAATCACCAGAAGTTAGTGTATGTGCTTCAAGTGTTTTTACAGAAACAGACAAACACATCCACAAAAACTCAGTGAGTACTCAAACTTATATTAACTCTCCATTAAAAGTCGACGTCAGTGTCAACGCAGCACCAACTTCCACCGACACGCCTGTTCAATGTTCCCCCCAGATGAAAAACATTTCAATTCAGACGCCGCGGGAGGAGTGCTCAGCTCTATCCGTCCACAACCGTCCGAAAAACACTGTCCAGCCAAAAAGAGTTACTGAGACTGTGATCAGATATTGTAGGTCCGTGCAATTTGGCCTTCAGTATCTGATTAAATGGAGAGACCATCCAGATGCTGATAACTCATGGGTTAAAGACTGTGAGTTGGACGAGGCAGCTCGAGAGTACATCCGGGACAATCAGAGTAGAATCCCGGGCCTTCGTCCAACTTTGTCAAGACCGGGAACTCCTGAACATAAGAGACACCGGCGGTACAAGCGACCATAATTTTTTTGTATTTCGGAATTTTGGGACGTTACTATTTTAATGGCTTAAATGTGTTGCTGCGGGTCGCATCAATTGGAGCGGCAGAGATTATATCACCGGAGCGTGTACAGGCCATGATAAACTTTCGAATCAAAAAGACAAATTTACTATTATTATACTGCATTCACAATCTACTGTTCGCATTTTGTTCAATTCAAAGCAGATATCGACGGCCGTTCCCCACGGTCATATAACTCTGTCTGTGCTGCAGTGCGGAGTTACCATGTTGGGGAGCTGCTAGCTGCTCGCTGTTCCTCGGTGGTTCTCCCCGGGTACTCTGGCTTCCTCCACCCATAAAGCTGTCACGGTCATGATTAGCCATTGTGCATAAGTATGTGACCTTAAACACCAATAAATAAATAAATAAATAAATAGTAGCAAAATGTAGATAATAAGAAATATGAGAAAAAAATGTTTACCTACCTCCTTTTCCGAAAATTGTATTCACTGGTAAAGAAAATCCAATTATCCATTTGACAATACCCAAAACGAAAAAAAAAACCACAACTTGACGTTTCCAAATCCCTAAAATTCCTGAAAAAATTACCGACACAGTGACAAGATGGTACTATTGTGATGTAATTTTAGAAATAAATACGATTGTGGTGTACACGCTGTCCGATCATACAGTTCTGCCTTGCGCAACAACGTTGTCATTTGGTGTTCATTTGGGATATTGCACCGGTGACGTCACCGCTTGTAAATAAGTTAGGTTGTCTGGAAATTCGGGAATTCGACTGGCAGACTTCGGCATTGAATGACAGTATACATGTAGCTAGAACTTACGATATTTGGAAAAAGTTTAGTGGATAATTGTGACGGCATAGGTTCTTGCAATCGGAAGATCATTTGATTCATTGGTGTGAGTAACCATTCTTTTTCTCAATTGTTTCAATAAATATTGAATCTGATTGATGCTGTTAGTCCATCACCTTTTGGCTGACTCGAGCCCAGACTCCACGTTGGACCAGATTCACTCTACCAGTTAATCCGCAGTTCACTGTGACGGGATTGCGTACTGATATATCCGTCCGACATTGCCAGGGGGACATAGGTGTTACTTGGGCCGGAAATCGCACCAAGCCGTGGGCGGAATCTTCGAACGAGATACCCTGCGAGCAGGATATTCCATTACCGCCAAGACCTATTATATTGACGAGAGAGAGCACGTTACCTTGGCGGCAGATTGAATAACAGTGATCAACTGTTACCATCAACAATGACTGAAGATACATACAAGGTTACAGATATGGAGCTTGGAGGGCCATCGCTGGAAAGAGAGCCGGAGTTTTCAGCAAGGAGCCGAGCAAGATACACAGAGTTCCCAGAAAGGAGCCGCGCAAGACTGACGGAGCTACAGAAAGAGTCGTTAATCCAATATTGAGTCGTAAATTTTAGTGGCGGCCTGAGTATGTCACAGCTTGCATCAACAGAGGCAGCTCCTTTATTAGATGAACGTGGAACTAACGATTCTTGGGGTTGCCAATGCTGAACTAAATGAGCCAGTCACTTTTCCAGGTGTTGGGAGAGATCAAAGCTCAGGCTATGAGTCGAGTTGCAGCCGGTATGGTAAACCGAGCCCACTGAATACAGTGGGCATTAGTTCACAAGAAAAGGCGCAAGAGCTCCCTTTTGAGAGCCATCGATGGTGGAACGGAGCTGAATTTCGTCAAGCTAGGCTCCCTCGAGCGAGCCAGTACAGCAGTAAAAACGAGCTGCTACAACAAAGTGGGTAGACTGTAGGGACGGCTAGCTCATTGCAGTTCCAGATTACATGCATGACACAAGTAGGAAGGAAAGAACTGATAGAAGTAGAAATCAATATGGATCGAACCCAGAGGGAGAGGCACAACGGAAGAGACTTCTGCATACCCCAGTAGTATGTCTCGTATGTTTGGGGCAATATTGGCCGGACCCCGGTGCCGGACCCCGGAAGTGACGTCATGTCACGTGACCTAGTAGCGCCATGTTGTGTTGTCATGGTAACTCGCGTGAGTGGCCATCTTGCGATGTCATCCCCATAGTGATACGTGGTACTAGTGCGCATAGCAGCGCGTGTTGTTAGGGTGATACGTGTTTCCATCGTCCATTTTCTATACTGGAGGCCGCCAGCTTGGTTTCTCTGGTAGTATGTGGTTGCTATGTTACCCAAAGGCCTACAACAAGACAGGGGTATGTTCGGAGCGTGTGTTCGATTGAATCGGAGTAATTTCCCGTTTCGTAGAATTACCACAAACAACCCGACAAGTTGTACTATTTCGAATTCTTTCAGAATTCTCTGCTTTTATCTATATATGCAATAGTTTTCGTCTATCTGGCCATGTTTCTTTGTTCTAGAGTATACTCCAGTAGCGTAAAAGAGCATATTAGTTGGAACAGCTTTGCTTATTATTACTATATTTAGCTATTCTGGTCTATTCCTGTTAGTTCTGACCCTATTCCAAGTACTCTTGTTGTTTCATTTATCTAAATCATTTATATAACTAACCAATCAGATTGCTTGATTTCCCATAATCTGTATGCAGAGTTATCTCCCTTGTGTACAACAAAACCCCATATCATTCCCAAATCCAATAAGCTATCGAGCAGTTACTGATAAGTCATTGCTCGAACGACTCGAATCCATCGAGCAAATGAGCTATCGAGCAATTGCTTGATCGAGTGACTCGACATACTGCTTGAAGTTGAATGACTCGAATCCCAACTGTCTAAATCCTTGGTAAAGCCGGCTGGGAAAGATAGTAAGGTTCTTGTGCGACTTTTGAACCCAACCCATGTGACCCATGTGTTATATAAGAATACTACTATCAGAAATGTGGATCCAGTAGAAGTTCTTCATCAAGAGCAGCAATGATGTAACTCAAGAAATGATGAGAATATTATACCAGGCTATTTACAAGAAATGTGGGCATACTCGGCAAAAGATTTAACTTCAGACCAACGAGAGAAGTTCAAACAATTATTGTTAAGGAATAAAGAAGTTTTTGCCCAGTCGTCATTAGATTTAGGACGTACCAGTGAATTGAAGCACAGAATTAAGACAGGGAATGATACTCCAATATGACAAAGGCCAAGAAGGGTTGCACTTCATCATTAGAAGGACGTTGGAACGATTATAGAAGGTCTACATGCTAGACTGAGGTATCATCGAACCTTCAATCAGCTATATTACGGAGACGCTTGTTACGTTGGCTGGAGTACAATGGTTCTCGAGCGTAGACTTGACGCCTGGATATTGGCAGGTTGAGCTGGAGCCTAAAGACAGACCCAAAACTGCGTTTACAACCCAGAGAGTATGGGGTTGTGCAATGCTGCTGACACATTCGAGCGCCTGGTGGAGACCATATTGGCTCGACTAACCCTTTACCCAACGTAACGGCCAAAACCGGCCAGCGCTATTCTAAAAAATGACCAATTAATTTTCAAAATATTTTCATTTTTTGTCTCATAGTTATTCAAGAATTCTTTTTGCAAGTGTCGTCTGCTTTTCATGTTAGGTAAAGGGCTAAACTACAAGACTTGCCTATTTTATCGAGACGACATCCTGATATTTTCTAGGACTTTTGACCAACATTTATGTCGACTAGAGGAAATTTTTGAAAGGTTAAAAATGGCTGGCTTGAAACTCAAACCGAACATATGCCATTTTTTAGACAAGAAGTGGAGTATCTCGGACATATTGTGTCATCCAAAGGAGTAGCCACAGACCCTTCGAAAACAGAAGCAGTAAGAGAATGCCCAGTGCCTAGCAACGTCACCCAGCCGAGGAGCTTCTTGGGCCTCTGCGGATACTATCGCCGGTTTGTGCCTAACTTTGTAAAGATTGCAGCTCCTCTACATAACCTTACAGCAAAGGAGGAAGTATATAAATGAAATGAAGACTGCCAGTCAGCCTTTGAGGAACTGAAAAGAAGATTGACGGAAGCACCCAGTGTTAGCTTATCCAGATCCCAACCTTCCTTTTGTGTTGGACACAGATGTGAGCCAGCTCGGATTTGGGAGTGTGTTATCCCAGGTGGTGGCTGGCAGTGAACGGGTCATACATAGCCTATGCTAGTTGGACACTAACAAAAGCTGAAAAACATTACTGCACGACAAGGAAAGAGCTTTAAACATTTCAAAACATATCTTTATGGAAAAACATTTGTGGTGAGGACCGACCATAGTGCACTGCGCTGGTTGAGGAACTTTAAGAATACCGAGGGACAACTTGCCAGATGGCTGAAGCAGCTTACTATGTACATCTTCAAAATAGAGCATTGTCCGGGGTGCGTCCACAACAATATGGATGCCTTATCACGGGAGCAATGCACACAATGCGGCCGAAATTAAGAAGGGGTTCTGGGCCGGGTCAGATGGAAATGTCAACGTAATCGGCGTCGACCCGGGAGTAATGGAGGAATTAAGACAGTCGATAATGACATCTGCCTGATCAGCGAGTGGTTAAAGTCGCCAGAACGCCCAATCTGAAAGGAGGTGTCTCCTAAGAATACACTAGTAAAGAAACGTTGGACAAAATGGTCATAGCTAAAGCTCCGACAGGAGGTGCTTGTACTGGAAGACGAGAAAGAGGGCCACGCTCCCCGTTGACTATTGTGGTACCTACCAGCATGAGAGCGGATTTGGTACAACGAGCTCTTGATCCACATACGAGCGGTCATCTACGAGTAGTTAAAACAACTGAACGTCTGAAGATGGCATACTACAGGCCAGGCTTAATTGGCTTAAAAATGATGTGGAGAAACACGTTGGAGCTTGTGTGGTGTGTGCTCCTCTCAAAATGCAGAAACGAAAGTCAGCACTTGATTCGTTTGTGGCTGGGGCTCCCATGGAACGAGTCGCCTGCAATATTATGGGACCAATGGAGCCAAGAACAAGGAATGGAAATCTGAACATACTGGCAGTTACTGATTATTTCACAAAGTATATATACTGAAGCCTATCCGATGCGAGACATAGAAGCCACTATAGTTGCATAGTTGCGAAATTGTTGGTAGAGGAATTTTTCTTACGTTTCGGTTCACCCAGACAAATTCACTCGGACCAGGGCCGGCGATTTGAGAGCCAAGTCTTCCAGGACGCGTGCCAACTGTTAGGAATACACAAGACAAGGACACCCCAAACCACCCGCAATCGAATGGTCAAGTGGAAAGAGCCAATAGAACAATCAAGTTAATGTTATCAGCTTACACTCTAAAATCAGTTGGGTTAAAAATCAACCCAAATCGACTGGGTTGAGTGAATATGAACCCAATTGGGTTCATATTCACTCAACCCAGTCGATTTGGGTTGATTTTTAACCCAACTGATTTTAGAGTGTATGTACAGAGAAAGGGGATGATTGGGGGGACGAGCACCTGTTGTACGTCATATACGCGTACTGATCCACAACTCATCAGTCCACAGGATTATCACCGAACTACTTGATGTATGGTCGAGAAGTAAATACACCATTAGATCTACAATAGGGTGCGCTGTGTCAGGAAGATTTCATGAATTGTCACCAGTGGTGTCACGATTTGACGGAGCGTCTCGAAGACGCTCATGCTTTCACAAGAACATATTTGAATGGACAACTGAAACGGCAAAGGACCCATTACGATCATCATTTGGGAAATGGCTACTTAGGATTCAGTTTGGTTGATCACTCCAGTGAAAATATCAGACATTCCTTCTAAGTTCCAAAAATACTGGAGAGGGCCTTTTGAAATAACGCGAAAAATGACTGACATAATATTTGAAAATACAAGAAAGAAATAAAGGGAGGAAACAAACTGTTCATGTGGTCAGACTCATACGCTACCGTGGACATCCGCAGAGCGACGTGACCTTATGGCTACACCATATATAAACCGATATCACAGGCGCCTGGCGCTTGGATCGTGAAAAATACGTCCAAAATCCATTATATAAGACCATTATCAAATATTACCACTATACATATATAAAAAATAGAAAGGTGTGCAACGAACTTCTCAGGAAGTTTGACACTCGCAGTCAGATTACGCCTATTTTTCATATAAACGAAACTTTTTCGATCAGTTTTAAGGCATTAATGAATGCATACTATATTTATCTTCACATGTGCAAGTGTTTCATTTATCGCTCACTCCTCATACAATCATACCAACTTTATTTTTCATAACTTTCACATCAGATTTATTTCTTGTCATCCTCCATGATACAAATTAGTAAACATTACGTCATAATTCACCGCAGTGAATAAACTGTTTGTTTCTATTTTCCTGTACGAAAAAGAAAGAAAGATTTTCGTTTTTCTATACAGAAGCACAGAGACGAGAAGCGACAATTATGGGAGAAGAAGAGATCGACATGACGAGCAGAGGGTTGCTAGACATCATAGTAATGGAATGCAGGTAGGAGTAGGTCATCGTCGCGAGAAAGGCAGAGAAGATTATGAACAGAGAGTCGGCCGACGAGCATGATAAGTTCAGTGAGAAGAAGAAGTGCAGGGGTAGAAGAGCGACAGAGAGATAACAGGAATTGTGTGCAGTTGAAATTAAGTAGAGAGAAGGGAGGTAGTGAGCATCGCAGGCAAGAAGACAGAAGAGTAGTCATGAAAGCTGATGTGAGCCCTCGCAGTGTAGAGAAGGAAGTGAAGAAGTTGAAGCAGACAAAGTTGGGAAGAGCTGAGTTCAGTGCAACTACCCAAGAACAAGAGCCAACATATAAAGAGCCGAAGAGACTACATGATTGTAGAGTAGAGAGTGAAAGTAGAAAGGAAGAGTCGGCGAGTAAGAAGAGTGACATGGTCAGAAGGAGCAGCAGCGGTGTGAAGATGCGCGTCGTAGGCCCTTATGCTACTCGTCGCCTGGGTGCTAGAATGTCCTATGTCCCCTATGGGTCATAGGACATTCTAGCACCCAGGCGACGTACTGCCAAGACATCTAATTGGAAGGGGTATTTAGAAACGTCGAGGCACGGAAGGATATTGAACAGGGCGAGGTCCATTCGCATCAGCCAGGCTAGGAGTGAGATGAAAGGTAAGCCGTGGGCTCAGATGTTGCTTGAGAGTCATAACAGTTCAACATCATCTAGTAGAAGTGATTGCTCTAAGCAGACTTCCGTATCTACCCCCGTAATGACGCCTAGTATTGGGTCAGGGCCACAACTGTCTGTTGACTTCAGCAGTAAGGAAGGGAATGTGCTAGAAGCAGAAAGTTTATCTGTTGCCCATCACTGCGGCTATTTGCCAGCTGCACAGTCAGTGTTGGGAAGAAGAAATATCGGGTTGCGATATAGTCTACTTCCAGTACAGAAGGTGGTGATTACAAAAGAGACGCAGAGGTTAAAGAGACGTATAAAGAGGGAGGTGACAGACGAAGTTGTGTTGCAAGCGGTAGAGTACTGTGTTATTGACTCTTTCTTCCGTGGTGAAGGCTTAAGAAATTAAACAGAACTTTTGCCTTGTTTTTTTTTACCCTTGTCGGGCAATGCGGGTCACATTGGTTGGAGGCGTGGGTTATGTGATGTAATTTTACATACTGGTATATCCGTCTGACATTGCCAGGGGGACATAAGTGTTACTTGGACAGGAAATCGCACCAGACCGAGGGTGGAATCTTTGAACAAGATACCCTGCAGGCAGGATATTCCATTACCGTTAAGACCTATTATACTAACGAGAGAGACAGAGCACGTTACACTATCAAAACTGTGTGATGACTGGTTACGCTTTTTCAAACAAGCTTTTCCAAAACAATCTGGTATTTTTCAGACTGAATGCTGATTGGTTACTCTTTTTCAAAAACACATTCCCAAATTCTTGATGTGGTCTGGGAACCGCAGATTATCAAAACAATATGTCATGCACAAATCAAACGAAAATGGAAGACATTTGTTTTTACAAGATTTTGCGGGGTTTTTTTTTTGAGTGTCCTCTGTGATTAACCTACGGTTATTTTGTAGAAAACCATTGAAATTATATCATCTGCCACAAACAATAGGTCAAAATATTTTTTGTTTGTTTTTGTTCTTGTGGCTTTTTATAATACTATGATGAAAAAACTCCATGACAAACGTTGTCAAATATCGCAGTTTTAATTAACAAAAAGTAGATTGATCATTGAATTATTGTGTTAATAAATATATGAACATAATTTAAAAAGTTTGTGTGTTTCTTTTTCCCACCCGTAAAATTCTTGGAAGCCGGTTTGCGTAAAACTATGGCGGACGTTCAGGGTAAAAATGTTGGAGGCCGGTTAAGCCCGGTTTGGGTAAAATGTAGATATCGGTTTGGGTTCATTGGAAGCCGGTTTGGATAAAAATGTTGGAGGCCGGTTTGTGTGTGTTCGGAATAAGCACGCCTCTCACTAAAAAATTGATGACCGTGTCCGAGGCGAGAAAAACTGTAGTTGGAAAAGTTTTCTGTAAAGTCCTGTATGGGAGATTGGAGGAGATGATTGGGGCGAAGGGTTTCTTGGGAGATATTCTGAATGGCCTCAGGAAGGGAAGGATAGTCACTGACCATCTTTTCACTCCATTCCAAATGATAGTATCGACGAAAGCCAAAAATAAAAATATGTTTATGGCATTTTCGGATGTTACAAAGGCATACCATAGAGTATGAAGAGAGGGAATGTGGCGTATACATGCGAACAAGTGTAAACGGATTGAATGTTTAGTACATAACTTTTAGTGAAGACAATTAACACATAATGTAGATAGGGTCCTGCGAATATTCGAGATTCGATATCGATACCATACGTATGCTTCGAGATCGATCCCGAATCAGTCTCAGGATTCGATTTTTTTGAATCTCTCGTACTAACTTCAATTTGTTACATTTCCAACAAAAATAGGATAAAACTGTCATTAGAAAATTCATTCATGTAGGCTCAATTCCTATTTATTTGAGTAATTGACAATGTTTAATTGTTAGGTAAGGTGTGAATTTGGCCCAGAACATTATCCATAGTTTTGGTTTTTGAAGGCTTAACTTGTTACTATTCACGTTCTTAAGAACGTGAATAGTAACAAGTTAGGCCTTCAAAAACTAAAACTATGGACAATAGGCCTAGCTGTTTCAGCGACGGTGCTACAGAGAATATTTAGTTATTGGTGTTTAAGGTGTTCACTACATCGCGTAAGGGTCATCACAGTGTTCCGTAACTTCCGTTTGATGCAATATGAAATAACTTGTCTTTTAAGATTCGATTCGGGATTCGATTCAATGTCGATATCAGAGATACGATTCGATTCGAGATTCGATTCGAAAAGAAATTTGTGATTCGCAGATCCCTAGATGTAGAACGAGAGGACGAGTGAAAGTGAAGGAAGACATTTGGATAAGACCTTCTTGAATGCACAAGGCATCAACATTGATCAACAACAGTTTGGAAACTGGACTCACTTGGATAGCGCACACTAGTATGACAAGAGAATAGTCTAATTGACAGCGGAGAGGGGGGTGGGGGGTGCACTGTTAAGGTTTTTCATTCCAGGACGGAACATGGCTCCAGAGGACCGCCGCCAGCACCATGCACCGTCGGGAGACGGACAATGTCTCACAGGTGTAAGGCGCACTATCACTTTAGCATGCAACGTATTGTTCAATAATATATGAAACATTGTCCGCTCCGGGACACACAGCGCCAACAATAATTACCCGGAACCGATTTTTTTTTGCACTGTACCTCAAAGATTTATAACTGTCTGAAATACTCTGGAAGACGGTCTATTTAAGCTCAAAGCTTTCTGCCGAATCTTTTCCACTTGCACTGTCGATTATTCCTGTTTGTTTTGCACACTTCTCTGTTATAACTTCTGTACAGCTACTGTGATATTAACTGTTACCTGTATGTATTATATCTTTTTTCTGTTTGTTTTGCTATAGTGCACACCTCTCTATTATAATCTCTGTACAGCTACTGTGATATTAACTGTTACCTGCATGAATTGTAGCATATTTCTGTTTGTTTTGCTATAGTGCATACTCCTCTATTATAATCTCTGTACAGCTACTGTGATATTAACTGTTACCTGTATGTATTATATCATTTTTCTGTTTGTTTTGCTATAGTGCACACATAGTGCACACTCCTCTATTATAATCTCTGTACAGCTACTGTGATATTAACTGTTACCTGTATGTATTATATCTTTTTTCTGTTTGTTTTGCTATAGTGCACACCTCTCTATTATAATCTCTGTACAGCTACTGTGATATTAACTGTTACCTGCATGAATTGTAGCATATTTCTGTTTGTTTTGCTATAGTGCATACTCCTCTATTATAATCTCTGTACAGCTACTGTGATATTAACTGTTACCTGTATGTATTATATCATTTTTCTGTTTGTTTTGCTATAGTGCACACTCCTCTATTATATAATCTCTGTACAGCTACTGTGATATTAACTGTTACCTGCATGAATTGTAGCATATTTCTGTTTGTTTTGCTATAGTGCACACCTCTCTATTATAATCTCTGTACAGCTACTGTGATATTAACTGTTACCTGTATGTATTATATCATTTTTCTGTTTGTTTTGCTATAGTGCACACTCCTCTATTATATAATCTCTGTACAGCTACTGTGATATTAACTGTTACCTGTATGTATTATATCATTTTTCTGTTTGTTTTGCTATAGTGCACACTCCTCTATTATATAATCTCTGTACAGCTACTGTGATATTAACTGTTACCTGTATGTATTATATCATTTTTCTGTTTGTTTTGCTATAGTGCACACCTCTCTATTATAATCTCTGTACAGCTACTGTGATATTAACTGTTACCTGCATGAATTGTAGCATATTTCTGTTTGTTTTGCTATAGTGCACACCTCTCTATTATAATCTCTGTACAGCTACTGTGATATTAACTGTTACCTGTATGTATTATATCATTTTTCTGTTTGTTTTGCTATAGTGCACACATAGTGCACACTCCTCTATTATAATCTCTGTACAGCTACTGTGATATTAACTGTTACCTGCATGAATTGTAGCATATTTCTGTTTGTTTTGCTATAGTGCATACTCCTCTATTATAATCTCTGTACAGCTACTGTGATATTAACTGTGACCTGTAGGTATTATATCATATTTCTGTTTGTTTTGCTATAGTGCACACATAGTGCACACTTCTCTATTATAATCTCTGTACAGCTAGTATGATATTAACTGTTACCTGTATGTATTATATCTTTTTTCTGTTTGTTTTGCTATAGTGCACACCTCTCTATTATAATCTCTGTACAGCTACTGTGATATTAACTGTTACCTGCATGAATTGTAGCATATTTCTGTTTGTTTTGCTATAGTGCATACTCCTCTATTATAATCTCTGTACAGCTACTGTGATATTAACTGTTACCTGTATGTATTATATCATTTTTCTGTTTGTTTTGCTATAGTGCACACATAGTGCACACTCCTCTATTATATAATCTCTGTACAGCTACTGTGATATTAACTGTTACCTGTATGTATTATATCATTTTTCTGTTTGTTTTGCTATAGTGCACACCTCTCTATTATAATCTCTGTACAGCTACTGTGATATTAACTGTTACCTGCATGAATTGTAGCATATTTCTGTTTGTTTTGCTATAGTGCATACTCCTCTATTATAATCTCTGTACAGCTACTGTGATATTAACTGTTACCTGCATGAATTGTAGCATATTTCTGTTTGTTTTGCTATAGTGCACACCTCTCTATTATAATCTCTGTACAGCTACTGTGATATTAACTGTTACCTGTATGTATTATATCATTTTTCTGTTTGTTTTGCTATAGTGCACACTCCTCTATTATAATCTCTGTACAGCTACTGTGATATTAACTGTTACCTGTATGTATTATATCATTTTTCTGTTTGTTTTGCTATAGTGCACACATAGTGCACACTCCTCTATTATAATCTCTGTACAGCTACTGTGATATTAACTGTTACCTGTATGTATTATATCATATTTCTGTTTGTTTTGCTATAGTGCACACCTCTCTATTATAATCTCTGTACAGCTACTGTGATATTAACTGTTACCTGCATGAATTGTAGCATATTTCTGTTTGTTTTGCTATAGTGCATACTCCTCTATTATAATCTCTGTACAGCTACTGTGATATTAACTGTTACCTGTATGTATTATATCATTTTTCTGTTTGTTTTGCTATAGTGCACACTCCTCTATTATATAATCTCTGTACAGCTACTGTGATATTAACTGTTACCTGCATGAATTGTAGCATATTTCTGTTTGTTTTGCTATAGTGCACACCTCTCTATTATAATCTCTGTACAGCTACTGTGATATTAACTGTGACCTGTATGTATTATATCATTTTTCTGTTTGTTTTGCTATAGTGCACACATAGTGCACACTTCTCTATTATAATCTCTGTACAGCTACTGTGATATTAACTGTTACCTGTATGTATTATATCTTTTTTCTGTTTGTTTTGCTATAGTGCACACTCCTCTATTATAATCTCTGTACAGCTACTGTGATATTAACTGTTACCTGTATGTATTATATCATATTTCTGTTTGTTTTGCTATAGTGCACACTCCTCTATTATAATCTCTGTACAGCTACTGTGATATTAACTGTTACCTGTATGTATTATATCATATTTCTTTTCGAAAAATTATTGTTTAATAAAGGTTTAGGAGATGAACTCCTGCAAGCGACGAAGGGGTAGAAGTTGGGTGCTTGAAGATCTCAGGGCGATATGAAGATTCACAGAGTAAATGGTGCTAGTGTCAGAAAGCGAAGTGGGGCTAGCCCAAAATTCTGGAAATTGTTGGGAAATATGGGGACAAATGCAGTCTCGAATGAAATGAAAGCAAAGTTATTTATGGTGTATTCCTACTAGACCAATTCCCTTTAGACCAGTTCCCACTAGACCAATTCCCCAAAATACCAATTACCTTGCTGATCTAGCTGCCAATTCACATTCAGCTGACAGTTCGGTATTTCGAAATATTCGCGCACATTACATGTAAAATGACGTAACAGTGATGTAGCTGTGGTAAATGCGAAAACAGTGATGTATCTGTGGTAAATGTGAATTGGAGATCCTTTTCCGAATTATCAACTGTCAGCTGACTTCACGTTTGAATTGCCAACAGTACTGTCAGCTGACTTCACACTTCGAATTGTCAACTGTCAACTGTCAGCTGACTTCACGGACCCTATTGATTAAGGAAAATTAGGAAAACATATATTTAATGAAAAACACTTTATTTGATAAAAAAAACACAATATATGCATAACGAAACGCACTTTATTTGATAAAAATTTAAACACTATCTGATGTAAAACAGAGACTTCCAGAGAAGAAACTGCAGCAGGGACCGATCAGGACTATTTAAAATACGCCCTAGCCTCGGAGCCTATTTTTTCAATTCATGCGCCAGATTTCAATTTACGGAGTCACACTGCTGTTTGTAACACACACTGCAAGTATGTAATAGCTCTCATCAGTTTCATTTAGTACACTATAGCAAACATTAATCTTCACTGTGGTTTCAAGTCTTGGCTGCCTAAATTTAGGCAGCCAAGACTTGATCAGAAACCACAGTGAAGATTAATGCTTGGTAATTAAGACTTGAAGTATTAACTTAAGCACTCTACAACAATATTTATTATTTATTGGTGTTTAAGGTCACATACTTATGCACAATGGCTAATCGTGACCGTGACAGTTTTACGGGTGGAGGAAGCCGGAGTACCCGGAGAGAACCACCGAGCAACGACGAGCAGCTCTCCAACATCGTAACTCTTCGTAACTCTGAACTCTGCACCGCAGCGTTAGATTGGTTGAAGACACGCGCACCATCGACGTGCAGTACGCCTTAGTACACAGCGTCATCGTGCCCCCATGTAGGCAATCGGGGTGAAGTGTCTTGCCCAAGGACACAACGCGGTTGCCGCAGGTGGGATTCGAACCGAGGACCTCTCGGCTTGCAGCCTGCACCTCTACCAACTGAGCCACCGCGCCCCCTCTCTACAACAATGATAAATGATAATCATATATATATAATACATGTAAGAGTGTCTCTCTCGATTATCCATCGAAAGAATATCAAAATATGGTCTGAGTGTGATGATAGTATTCGTACTATTTGATTTTATAAATTCAATAATAAAGACAACAGATTTAACGTTCCATTACTAAGGTGTATACACCACATAACAATATCATAACATCCTCCCTCTTATTTAAAGTTCTACACTGTAAGTTTAAATGAAGGAGGTAACCTATTCGTACTATTTGATTTTATAAATTCAATAATAGGTTATGAACCACTAAATAAGTGAACACGTGACCTGGAGCGTTTGACACCCAATGTTGTGAGTAGGATTAAATAGGGCTGATCAGTTGATTGGTTAAATATATTTTGACTTTGAAACCATTAATTAAAATTTTGATTCCTCCACTTTAGAAAGGATTAATAAGTTTGTTTGTAATTTGGTGCCGGAATGTGTGAGAATCTCTCAAAAACATGAGGCATGGGGAAAAAAGTGTGAAGGTCATTCAGTGCAAGACCATACGGTAGTTGTGAAAATTCGAAATTTAAACTGAAATTTGGTGTGGCAACATATATTTTTTTCCAGTTTAATTTTTTCAAGAGATGATGTACTTTGTAAATGTATAGGTATTTTTTTTCAAAACAACTTGGTGTGTTGTACAGAGAGTGGAATGTTAACACTGTGGTCAATGGGATTTATTTAGTGGTTCATAACCAATAAAGACAACAGATTTAACGATGACTTGTTTATGTAATTGAGTGTGACGTTCGACTTGATCGAAACAGGGTTACACCGAACTCGATAATAACCGGAGTAGTGTGTTCCATTACTAAGGTGTATACACCACATAACAATATCATAACATCCTCCCTCTTATTTAAAGTTCCACACTGTAAGTTTAAATGAAGGAGGTAACCTATTAATTTCAAATTGGTCGTGGAATTCTTGAAGTACATTGGAAATTATTATATTTTGTTGGGAATTTGGTAACTCGACCAGAACGAGTCTGATAACCAGGTGGCTCTGATGAGTCAGATTCATGTGAATTGGTGCGCTCTGTGGAACGGATCAATTCACCGGGATCTGAAATATTTTCATCAAAGTTTTCTAAAACTTCTGTTTCGTTGGGGAAGTATTCATTTGTGGTACGAAGATGCACTCTATTTCTTCGATATGTTTGGCCTGCAGGTGTACGGACAATGTAAGATCTTGGCTGAGGTAATTTCTCAATTACTACAGCTGGTTTCCAAATTTTACTTTTTAAGTCCAGCATTCGGACTGATTGACCATTGTCAAGTGGGGTAAGTGATTTGGTTCCAACATTATGAAACTGTTTTTGTTTAGACTGTTTTTCAACCAAATGATCATGAACATTTTTAACTTTTACAACATTTGGAGTTAACTGAATTTCTGAATTAGGTACTACAGATCTTAACCTTCTACCCATCAATATTTGAGCAGGAGAAACATTTAACCCTTCCATGGGAATATTTCTCATTTCCAATATAGACAAATAAGGATCTGTACCTGCATGTTTAGATTTTTTAAGTACACGCTTGACAGATTGAATAGTTATTTCAACAAGGCCATTTGAGCGAGGGTAATGGGGACTGGATGTGACAAGCTGAAAATTCCAGTCTTGGGAAAATTTAGCAAATTCTGCGCTGCTAAATTGTGGACCATTGTCACTCATGACGACTTCAGGAATTCCATGTCGACCAAAAAATGATTTCAGAGAAGTAATGACTTGACTACTTTTACTGTTCTGTGACAGTAATGCGGTTTCAAAGTATTTTGAAAAATAGTCAACACATATGAGATAATTTTGCTGATTAAATGTGAATAGGTCTATGCCTACTTTCTGCCAGGGACGATCAGGCACACTATGTGTAATAAGGGGTTCATTGGTTTATGATTTCTGAAATGTATTACACGATTCACATCGCGACACTATATCGGTAATTTGTGTATTCATTCCAGGCCAAAATAAAACGTCACGACCACGACGTTTTGAACGTTCAATCCCTTGATGACTGCTGTGAATTTTATTTAACATTTCTCTGCGAAGGGATGTAGGCACGATCAACCGTTCACTTCTCAGGAGTATACCATCTAAGTAGGAAATCTCTTCCTTACAATCATAGTATGGTCTAAGTTCAGCACAGACTGAAGATCTATCACTCGGCCAACCATCTAGAACAACTTCTCTTAGCTTTTGAAGTGTAGGGTCTTTAAGTGTTTCAGTCTTGAAACTTTGAAGTTTCTCGTTACTAACAGGTATGTTATTCAAGGCATGAACATTAAATTCGTCAGTCTCAGGTGGTGTCACTGGACGTGCAGCTCGACTTAAAGTGTCAGCAATCAATAGTTCACTACCAGCCTTATATTTAACAATAAGGTCATATTTCTGTATTTTAAGCATCATGCGCTGAATACGAGGTGGTGATGAAGATAACGGTTTTCGAAAGAGGCTTTCAAGCGGCTTATGGTCAGTTTCAACATTCACGGTTTTCCCATAAATATATTGATGGAACTTAGTACAGCCGAAAACAATGGCTAATAGTTCTTTTTCGATTTGTCCATAGTTTTGTTCAGATTTGTTCAAAGAACGTGATGAATAAGCTACAGGCTTTTCATTCTGTGATAATGAAGCACCAAGACCGTCTTTAGACGCATCAACAGTAAGAGTTATCGGTTTCTCTACATCAAAATGTTGTAATACGGGAGAGTTTGTAACAAGTCTTTTTATATTGTCAAAACATTCTTCTTGTTCTCTTTCCCAATGCCATTCCACATCTTTCTCTAAAAGTATGCGTAGCGGCTTATTCACTGTTGATAAATTCGGTACAAATTTCGCGACATAATTTACCATGCCAAGCAGTCTTTGAACGTCTTGCTTACATGTCGGTGTAGGCATTTCAGTAATACCCTCAATATGTTCTTTAGTGGGGGAAATTCCATCTTTACCAACTTCATGTCCAAGATAGACAATCTTCTCCAAACCAATCTGACATTTGGTTTCTGATTTATTCAGTTTCAAATTGGACTGTTGCGCTCTATCTAATACGCGTCTGAGTCTGGTATTATGTTCTTCGATATTTTCTCCCCATACAATAATGTCGTCTACAACTACGTCAACACCTTCAATATCATCCAATAACTGCGACAATGTACGTTGGAATATTTCGGGCGCCGAACAAATGCCAAATGCTAGGCGTTTAAATTTATAACGGCCCCAAGGTGTATTAAAGGTAAGTAATTTAGAGCTCGGCTCGTCGACCTTAAGCTGCCAGAATCCTGACGAAGCATCTAACTTGCTGAATATTGTAGCACGTCCAAATTTACTGGTGACTTCATCAAGTGTTTTTGTAGGATGATACTCTCGCTTAATTGCTTTGTTCAAGTCTCTTGGATCAAGGCACACTCTAACCTTGTCACGCTTTTCAACAATGACTATCGAATTCACCCAGTCCGTCGGTTCAGTAACGCGCTCAATAACATCAGCGTCGATCATTCTATCGAGTTCCATGCGCACTTTATCTTTTAATGCGAATGGTATGCGTCTCGGCGGATGCACCACAGGTTTTACTGAAGGATCTATTTCAATTTTGTGTTCACCTTCAAGACAACCTATGCCTTGAAAAACATCAGGATATTCTTCTAATATGTCGATCGGGTTTTCTGATTCTGACTGTACTGTTTTATTGATCGCATAAACACGCTGAACAAGATTGAGTTCGAGACAACTTTTCAAACCCAACACAGGAATAACATTTCCTTCAACAATATAAAACTCAGTAACAAAATACTTCCCTTTATGTGTAAGGACTATATCGGCCTTACCCATCGTACGGATATTATGGCCAGAATAGGACACTAGCTTGCACATTGATTTTGATTTCACGATTACATTACCAGATATTTTATCAAACACACTTTTCGGCAACACGTTACATTGCGCACCGGTATCAATCTGCAGTTTCGCAGATTTATCATTTAATTTTACATTCACGGACCAGTCGGCTTCATGCGTAGGCGTAGAATATACTGCACCAATGAAAAAACAATCTTCGTCATCTGTATCTAAGTCATGCGACTCGTGTACTGTATGTATACGTGGCTTACACTGGCTACTTTGTGGTTTACTTCGACACATATTGGAAAAATGATTCAGTTTTTTACATTTATGGCAAGATTTACCATAGGCAGGACATTGTTGGTTAAATTTGTGAGTCTTTCCACATTTACCACATGCACTAGTAGACACATACTTATCAGGACCATTTTTGTTAAGATTTTTATTTGGGTATTTTCTATTTGGTTTCTTCACAAAAGCTATTGTGGCTTCTTCTGTAGTTATTTGTTTTATTTGTGTTGTACTGGCTTCAGCAGCGCGACAAATGTCAATAGCTTTCTTTAATGATAGGTCACTCTCACGAAGTAATCTGGCTCTAACTGTATCTGAGATAATACCACAAACAATTCTGTCTCTAATCAATGAATCATTTAATTCGCCAAATTCACAACTCTTTGACTTCACCCTTAAATCAGTGACAAATGCGTCGACAGGTTCACCCTCATTTTGGACTCTAGTATTAAAAATATGTCTCTCGTAGGTCACATTTTTGCGGGGGTTGCAATAATTTTCGAACCTCTGATAAATAGCATTCAATTCTTCCTTATTGTTTGGTTTTTCCCACTCGAAGGTATTATAGATTTCTACCGAGTCCGGACCAATAACATGTAAAAGAGTCATTGCCTTTATTTTTTCGGGCTTAGTCTGTATTCCAGAGGCAAACATTACGTGTACAGTACCCATATGAGACTGGTCAATTAAAACCCCAGTTATTGATGCTAAATTTAGATTAATGCTGTCTATTTATAGAGGAACTATTTATGAGTGGGCGTGTACAATTAATTACTTATCTTCATTGACATCAGAGCAACATTAACAAGAACATTGGCTTTGATATATTTTATTTCATTCAAGTGTTCCAACTTTTAACAAGAGATAAACTAGAAACATAATACACTGCACATAGATATTAACATAAAAAAAGTTTGTTTTTTGCACATAGATATTTACGTAAATGAGTTATCTTTTTTTAATCTTTTAACTTCATTTGGTTTCTTATAACTAACATTACAGTACGTTCAACGTGGATTGAAACAAAAATGCCGCCGCGGTGTGTTCTCCATCGTGGAGTTTCAGTGGACCGCAGTATTTGATCAGTGGAAGACAGTTTTCAAAACACTGACCTGCCGTGGTCACGAGCGTTAAGGGATTAGCTTCATTGCTTTTGCATGTCTGTTTCTCTGCTGATTAATAAATACTGTGTTGTGACGTCAACTGGCAAAACAACTGCGTTTGTTTCTGGCAGTAGATAATTTATTTTAAATTAAAATTGGAATTTGGAGGAGGCAGACGGCGACTATTGCTGTGGTTTGAAATTGTAAATTGGGAATAGAACAGTCAGTTCCATTTGGTTAAGTACAAAGTCCTCGTCACTTTTGATGGTTCTCTCCGGATACTCCGGCTTCCTCCACCCGTAAAACTGTCACCGACATGATGTGGCTGTTAATGTGTCCTGTTAATGTGTCGTTAAACCCTAATAAATAATAAAAAATAATAGCTAAGCCTGTGTGTATGTAAAAATACGTGGGTGAATATAAGGGGGATGCCGAATTAAAATATCTGCGAATGTGCCATTCTAAGAGAGAGTACACTTCAGTGGGAAAGAGATAGAGAGAGACAGATATACGTGATGGGTGGGGGGGGGGGGGAGTAAGAAAAAGTGAACGAAAATTAGTACACGAAAGTATACCCAAGCGCACGTGGGCGTATGTCTGCATATTACTGTGTGTGTGGGGGGGGGGGGGGGGGGGGGGGGCGCGCAAGGGTGTGTGTGTGTGTTGGTGTGCATGCATGTGTTTTGGTTTTTCGGGTTTGGGTTTTTGTTTTTTTTGTTTGTTTTTTTTTTTTTTTTTTTGGGGGGGGGGGGGGGGGGTTCTTGTATGAACTAATGTAAAAAAAGACCTACCTCTGATGAAGATATGTCTCATAAGCCTTCATAGGCTGGATTTCATATAAATATTTTGTAAATACTCTGTATATTATGTATGTGTATTGAAATGTGACACTTAAATAAAATATTCTACTACTACATTAAAGTAGTCGGGATTGATGTGATTAATTAAATATAGTAGATTAAACTACCACTTGCACAAGGTGTGAAATAACATTTGAGTGGCGCAACAAAGCACAGAGCTGTCCTTCAAACCAACATCTGTTTTAACACCTCTGCACATGACAAGCTTGAGGAAAAATAAGAGACAAATCAACATTTTCAATTACTTTTTTTTAATTCAGCAATCATAATTATAACCATATGTAAATAAAATCAATAGAAAATATTTTTTTTATTTTTCAATAATGACATGCCGATCGACAAGCCAGACAACCACACGTCATAACCCTAGCTCAAACATGCCCCGAAATTTCGTATTATAATTTTTTTGGGTTTGTTCCCCCCCCACACGTGTCTTGAAACCCCAAAAATTAAAATAGGTCTTTCAGGCAGGAGATTTGAGTTCCTCTATCGGAGATTTTCTGGCGCTACCCCTGATTTTTACGTACAGCCAGCACATCAAAAATTTCAGTGTCTTGGCAGTGTAAGATTCAATCATCCATACCACTCCTAAATGGTGAAGTAAATAGTCCCCCCCCCCCCATTCCCTATCCCCAAAACAAGGCAATTGGACTCCAGACTCCCATAAACCCCCACGCACAAATAGGCCTATATCATCGATTGCTTGCCCATCTGCACCCCCCCCCCCCCCCCCCCCCCCAACAATCTTGGCCAGTTTTCCTTGTTAGTGCATGCAGGTGTTTCAATATATGGATTCCGAAGCGTGTTGGGCTGAAACGTCCCAGGGCCACCACAAGCATTCCTTTTTCGTTAATGTAGTTTATTTATGTTAATTCCACTCTCAACATGTACATTTTAACATTCCACTCTGGACTTAATATTTAATCTTAAATCGGATTCCCTTCCTATCCAACCCACAATTTATTCAAAATTCAGTACCGGTAACATGATTCTTCTCCGTCAATAGCTACAGTTAGGTAAAAGACCGTCCAGATATTATGCTGGTCAAGTTATAATTTTTTCAACTCACATCCATGATTTCAGTACGGTATAATATTTATTTTTTCGTATTTCCTCGAGTTCTGAATCGATTTTGATGAACAACATTCGGAATCGCAATAGCTTTTAATAACTTTTTCAAATATTGAACTATCTTTTTAATATTTCAAGAAAAAGTAAAGGTAATTTTTCACTTACTGTGAAAAAAATTGATCTAATTAAGAGCCGGCGACTGAGAGATCAAAAGACAAACCGACGTCGTCCAAACATCCCATCACACAGTTTGACATATTCATGCGAGATTAAAAACACGAATCAAACTCCATATTTTGATCGTTTTTTCTGCCATATTAATGCGTTTTATTATCAAAAAACATGTATGGAGTATACGTATTCAGTTTATACTTAAGTGCAATACCTAACAATCACTATTTAAACAACAATGAACTGAAACTATTTTTGGTGGAAGAATAAACCTGATTACCGCACTTGCAAAAAACACAAGTTAATTATAGACAAACTGAAGTCACGTGGTGGGGTTTTGAGACCCCACCTCGTAATGTAATTAGTGGGGTCTCAATTTCTGTGTTCATATGGGCAGCGTACACGACATGCAAATAAATTTCAAACGCTTGTTTGAATTTTCGCCAATTTTCTGCGAGATTCCCAATCAAGGCCAAGGGCGATGGAGGCGGGAGTTGATCCATTACTATTTCTTTGTTTTCGTACCGGTATATTAATTTATATTATTTCTTCTATTGCTTCTCATATAGAAGTTACGCGCCAACTGAGAAGCCTATTTCTGAGATTTAAGAGCCAGGTCCTGATGTTTCAGAACCAAATACGCACTGGCGCATGCCCAGGTCGGTCCCTGTGTATACCCCTATCCAGGATGCCAGGCCAAATAAAGCCAAAATTCTTGGGGTGGTCTTCCTAACTGAAACCCATTAAAATTTAAAAACGGGGAGTATTAAATTTCAAATCCACCACGATTAGGAACTGGATTTGAAATTAAATATTTCTCACTACTTTCATCCTGTAACTTTTGTACCCTTGAATTGGTCACAACCACAAGCCCTGCAGTACCACCACCTTCTCGACACACACTCCACCCTTTAATTTTATTCTAAAATCAAACTTAAGTTTACCTGTGAAGTACGTGTACCACAACAGAGCTTCAGATCTCACAGGAAATGTACAGGTGGATGTGTGAATTGTAAGCAGGTGGGTTTTATTAGCGGGGGTGGGGGGCAATGGATTGCTTTTGGTTGGGAAGATGAGGGAGGGGCTTCTTGCACTTGGATACAGTCATTCCTCTGTGAGGTGCAGTCTGGTAGTCTCTGGAAGACAAATATACCCCCAGAGCTACCTGGGCTTCAACTAGCCTAGATAAGTCAGGGTGTTTAGGAGTCTTCTAGAGGACTGTGCGTTGAAGGACCACATCCCTCTCCTTTCACTGAAGAAATTGCGCAAAATTCACTGCAAATCAGGCATATACATGTATTATGTGATCCATCATAGTCGCACTACGCCAGATCTAACGCATTGCTTGACTTGAGTTATTCTAAACCCTAACATGATGTGACCGCCTGACGATATAACGTCCATGATGATGTGTTACTTTCTACGTCAACCCCTGTACACAAAAAAATTATCTCATACGTAAGAGATACTAACTCCTACGTAAGATACTAACTTCTGGGGGCGCGGTGGCTCAGTTGGTAGAGGTGCAGGCTGCAAGCCGAGAGGTCCTCGGTTCGAATCCCACCTGCGGCAACCGCGTTGTGTCCTTGGGCAAGACACTTCACACCCATTGCCCACGTGAGGGCACGGTGGCGCTGTGTACTACGGCGTACTGCGCGTCGATGGTGCACCTGTCTTCAACCAGTGCTAACCCTGCTTGTGTTGAGTTGGTATGTTGGGGAGCTGACAGTTGCTCGCCGTTGCTCGGTGGTTCTCTCCTGGTACTCCGGCTTCCTCCACCCGTAAAACTGTCACGGTCATGGTTAGCCATTGTGCAGAAATATATGACCTTAAACACCCATAAATAAATAAATAAATAAATAAATAAATACTAACTTCTACAGTCAGATATATTAACTCCTATGAAGAGATACTAACTCCTGTGTGAGGCTAACCCTGCTTGTGTTGAGTTGGTATGTTGGGGAGCTGACAGTTGCTCGCCGTTGCCCGGTGGTTCTCTCTGGGTACTCCGGGTTCCTCCACCCGTAAAACTGTCACGGTCATGGTTAGCCATTGTGCAGAAATATGTGACCTTAACACAAATAAATAAATACTAACTTCTACAGTCAGATATACCAACTCCTATGTAAGATATACTAACTCCTATGTGAGAGATACTAACTTCTACGTAAGACGTACTAACTCCTACGCAAGAGATAATATCTCTAAGTCTATACACCATTCACGCAAAACTCAGGTGCCGAGTCGCCCTGTAGCCGATCGTCTAGCATTCAGAAGAAAGTGTTCAATTGCAGGATTGTTTTTTAGCTTCTTGCTTATTAAAACATGTAGACCTTTGTGTACTTGTTTGTTTTGTAATTGCGTTGAAATGATCATTGTTAACAATTGTTTCAGTGTTGTTTATGTTTGTTTAACATTGATATGACGTCACTAATTGTTTGTGTTTTTTTAACTGAAATGATTACTGTTAAAAAATAACCATATGCTGTTTTTAAATATGTTCTTTTATACTGTTTGTAACTTTTCTTTATCTCAAATATTTAAATACATTGTAATATTTTATGTTTATCTTTCAAAGGCTATAATTTCTTTGTTCAAAGAAAATATTATAATGATTACAAGTTACACGTAAAATAATATAATATGTGCTATTTATTTTAGATTTCCATGTTTTGTATTTTTGTATATTGATGTGTTGTAATAATAGTTGATTAACATGATTTTGGAGTGCCGTTAAAACTCCATAATTTCAGTGACGTCATTCGACGGATCCGGGCCGCGTGCGTGCGATAATGGAATAAATAGCCATTAGCGGCCCGCGGCCCGGCTATTTTTAGATTCCATGGTCTAATGAATTACTCCCATTCGGATGACATCCCTTTGTATTTCTGAACTGAAGTCGAACGCACGATCGAAACGGAAATATCGAACCGACTTTAGTGTTTATTTCTTCCAGCAATTCCCTCGTGCGGTTAGCTGTAACAGGGAGTGGTAATAATAGCAATAACATGATTGTTGTCAGGTATCATGATTCATTAGCGGCCCTGCAGCAATGATGAACAGCCCTTGGGCTTATTAACGGCCCTCGACTTCGTCTCGGGCCTTTAATAAACCCTCGGGCTGTTCATCATTGCTGCAGGGCCGCTAATGAACCATAATGCCCTCTAAAATCATGTTATTGTTTTAGTAACTTATAGATTGAGTGGAAATAATATAAATGTACTGTAAACAATATAACCAAAAAATGGTTTAGATGTTAATAAAATTATGCTCCACGATTTCATTCATTGTTCGTTTCTCGTTAATAACTGACATCTCTCAATTTTCATAATCAAATTTCCATATAATTTTGAAAGGGGCCGACTTGGCCCGGGGCGATCTCTCCCGGGCCGAGTTGTACTGAGGTGAACTTGCCCCGAGGATGATTTCCCGAGGTTGAGTTGTCCAGAGACTAAGTTGTCCAGATCCCTTGAAAATCAGCCTGAACAATTTTCGTTTCCGTGTAGCGATTCTTTTGCGAAAAGATCGCCTCTGTTCCTGCGGGAATGTTGTTATCAGCGCACAACTTCCTGTTTTTTGAGCATGTGAAATATTCCGATTTCGTTGCATAATATTTTAACCTTGAGGCTTGAAGTAATTTTTCGATTGGTTAAATGAATGATTTCGATGTCTTTACTCTAACAACTGATGGTACATAATGTTACCATAAAGTAACCTAAATAATCAAATAGTCCCAAGCCGAGACGAATCTCTGCCAGGTCAAGGAGTCGATCGTCCAAGATTCCAACATTGGCAACAAAACTTTGACGAAATTTTCTCCCATGTCAAAAGCAGGCTAGAAAGAAAGGGATCACCGTTTCCCCATAGCATAGGGGTGTGGATATATATAATATGAAAATAGGTACAACCTACAGGTCAACTCTCCATCGGGTCTAGTTCAGCGGTGTCGGGTCGTTTCGCCCCAAATCCCGTTTGCCCCCTGGCCCTGGGTCGTTTCGCCCCCATACCAGTTCGCCCCGGGGCATTTCGCCCTGGGTCGTTTCGCCCCAATTTTGAGAGTGGGTCGTTTCACCCCACTTTTTTTCCCGGGTTATAGGGTGGATTTGATAAAGAAAAAAACAGAACTAGCGGTTGAAACGATGATTCAGTTTATTTTTATATAAAATTTCATACAACACATCCAGTTTACAGTTGACTGATAGAAAATGCATTTGCTGTAATACAGTGATCTTAAAATATAATCTGTCGAATCCACCAGATTTGCAACATTGTTGTTTGTCTGCTAATCTTCAGGTAAGTATAATCTGCCACATTGTTATTTGTCTGCTATTCTTCGGGCAAGTATAATCTGCCACTTTGTTATTTCTCTGCTATTCTTCAGCCACTGTGTGCTGTTACTCTGCTAATCCCCGGGCAAGTATAATCTGTAAATTTTATTAAAATAAAAGCAAAAAATGCCTTACCTTCACACCATAGGAGAAAATGTATTGAAATCGCAAATGTTTTTTCGCCGAGGGATATTTGATCAGGAATGGGGAAATGTACTAACGTAGGTTCAGATTTTAATACATTTTATGTTGATCAAGTTCTGAATAATGAAAATACACATGAGTTCAGGAAAATGCATCACAATTAATAACATATATACATACATATTTACGCTTGTGAATAAAAAAGGCAATCAGCCACTCAATCAATCTCAAATAAACACCAACTGGTATGTGATTACTGTAAAAACAAACATCTTGACTGTTAACAAAAAAACAATTCATCAAAGATGTTTTTGAAGAACCGCTATTCAGTTTGAGTAATTCGTGTCAACTCGGTCCCTGTAGATTTGTTTTTTATTCAACCATTGTATCGTCTGCCTTCAAGATGTTAGTTAGCATGTTGTGTTTATGTGCTCCCTGTTATTCCATGGGTTTTCTATGAATGATTTACGTTTTTGATTCTTGGATTTTTTAAAAGGATGATTAAGGCGAGTTGACCTGGAACCTAATCGGCCACCTCTCTTACTCCCCTTTCATTTGTTTGTTATCAAGGTGGATTTACAATAAGGTAAGACTACACTTTGGGCTGAAAAATTACCATTGAAAATAAAAAAAAAAAAAAATTTTTACCCAGGGTCGTTTCGCCCCAATTCTGGGGGGCGAAACGACCCGGGGGCGAACGGGAAAAGGGGCGAAACGACCCGTGACCAGTTCAGCGATCCAAACGTAGTGGCTACCCATTAGTTCAGCGATCCGAACGTACACTACGCTGCAAGCGACGATTACATGAATCTCCCAGGTCCGAGGAACTGTTTTTCGCAGAGAGCGTAATCTATTCTGTTCGGAGATTGCATTTTTTAAAAAAAATTGAATTGGATAGGCTGAGAAACAATAACCTAGAAAATAAAATCAACGCTCAGAGCCCTTCGAAATATGACATGATACTATTCCACCCTTACCTCCGCCGCCCTATAAATATGCGTATTTAATGTAGAATGACTGTCAATCCAGCCCCCCCCCCCCCCCTGCATTACGCTAGGCCTAAGTGCATAAATTTCCCACGTAACACGTTTTGCAGTGGCCACCATTCATCGCCGTGCAAAGATTCCTCAATCCCCCCCCCTCCCCCCCGCCCCCCCTTTTAGCTCTAGTTTGTCTCACATGTAGGGCGTAGCCAGGGTTTTCATTTGGGGACAATACATGAATTGAAGTAAAAACATACAACGACATTTATTTCCTCCATCACCATTCGCTATGGAAAACAAATATATCGTTGAAATTATGCAAAATATATCTACTGGTCGCCTTCATTTATAGTGTCACCGACACAGCATGATTTTGAGGTGTTACATGCCCCTAGCCTCAGGTACCCCATGGCTATGCCAATTATGGGTCAGGATCTTAATTGGCATAGTCATGGGGTACCTAAGCCTAGAGGGCTGACTGCTGAAAACTTTCAAACGCTGGCAGATCGCAATGTTCTCCTGAGGTTAAGCCAGTTATGACTGTAAACAGTGTGTCCAAAACAGAATATTATGGTAAGCGGATCTGAAGAGCATATTTCAAATTTTCTAATTCTGTCTTGAACGTATGACAGAATTGGAAATTCTGAAACATGCTGTCTAAAAAGTGTTAATTAGCCATTCAAAAATTCAAGGGGATTTCCACCCCCAGAATGCCCCATTCGGTTCGCTCATTTCCAAAAAATTTCTGGTGGGAGAACCCCCCCCCCCCCCCCTACAAAAGCTCATGCCTTTGGCACTCGCGGCAGATGCATGATTCGCCCCCCCCCCCCCCCCCCCCCCCCTTGGGAATTCCTGTATCCGCCACTGGTGGGGGGGTGGGGGGGGGGTGTAGGGATACATCACCCAGGGCCTACCTAGGAACTTAGTAATGAGTACAGTACCATTAAATCTGTTGGATCATTTTGGCAGAGCCATGAAGACCATACGCTCTTCGAAACTCGCCACATGTGCTGGTGGATGGATGACAGGCTCTGCACCGGGTGTGCAGTTGAAACCAAGTTCCATTTAAAATAACCATTCCAAGAGAAACCTTAGAGGAGTACATACACACACCATGATTTAAATAAATGCACATTATTGTCAGGAAACCTTGGAAGCAAAGAGTGCTGATCTACAGATGTAGACATTTATTTACGGCACCAAAGAGATTGCGGAGTAGGGGTGGGCATACTGAAACTTACTCCACAGGCTTATTGTCGAGAGGGCTGCAATATTTTTTTTAAATAATTTTAAAAATAATATTTCGTAAGGGCATTTCAGTGGTGTAGCCAGGGGCGGGAGGGGGGGGTGGCTGATGGTCACATACCCCTCCCCCATTTCAGTTGTGCCCCCACCCTGGTGATGTGGACTAATTGATTTGGTTACAATCCACTCTCCACGTACTTTACATAAGACACCTTCAAGTTTTCTGCCATTTTCGCCTAGGAGATTAAAATGTTTCCATATGTCGCTGATGTGAACTTTTTTAAGCCATTTTTGAAAATAATTTTTTGTATGAGTATTGCCATTTATGTATTCGATAGGGGGAGGGGTACGCACTGCATTGTTCTTGTGCTGCAGATGACAGAACAGAAGAATAATGGATGTAAGAGTCTTCCCTGCAAAACAATTGTTGCACACCTGTCCTTGAGTTCTAATTATTGTCAAGGCACAACCACTTTAATAAAAAAACTGGTGGTTAATTTAAGACAGCGCTACCTTGTCAGAAGTTGAAAATGCAGGAAGCTTTGAAAGGAATATGTATTGGCGGGCAGAAAGGGTATTAGATCTAGGCTATGGACCTATATGACAGTCTGAGAGGGGTGAGAGTGATCTCATGGCCTGTATAAAAAAGGAAATTCTATTGCATCTCTTTTTTTTCACAATGCCAGGCAGCTAAGAATCGTGACATTGACATCGTAATAGTGTATTAGGCCCACTACATGCTGGTTGAAACGTGGAGCGGGGATGGGGATGGGTTGAGAGTGGCGAGGCTTGTTGTAGGCACATATTATTCAGACAAAGCACTTGGCCGATTAAGATATCTCGGGGTCGCGACAAAAAATCTTTCCCGTGGACATTTTTTTTAAAAAAAAGAAAAACGTTTCTAGAAAACCCACTGTGAGCATTTGTGCGTGCGTTTGGGAGTTGGTGGGGGAGGCAAGGGCAGTGATGCTTTTGGGGGAACGCCGTTCCGTTAACCCCTTCTACTTGCTGCTGCAAACATTCTTCCTCCTCAATTGCCAAACTTGAACTGGCTACATCAAAAATTACCTGTTACTTGCATGATGAGTGAAACATAAAATTAGAAGCTGGTGAATGGGAGGGGGGGGGGGGAAGGTTGTAGGCGCAGACTTTCAGATGTGGCGCTTGGTGGATGAAGATCAACAGCCCTCTGCCTTATTAACGGCCCTCGACTCTCGGGCCGGTAATAAACCCTCAAGCTTTTATTCATTCCTCTCGGGCTGGTAATAAACCGCAAGGCCCTCCAAACTCATGGTAATGTTATATTATTGGAAAATATCTTCAGAATCTGTAGTTTATGTCAACTTGGCTGCTCGCAGTTACTGGCTTTCTTGCCTCTAGATTCATGGATAAGCCTATTGTGACTTTTTCCCAATTAAAACAAATTATACACATCTGACCCCCCCCCCCCCCCCCCCCCCCCCCCCCCAGATGGGGTCAAACGCCTACATCGGGGGAATGTTGGGTGCCACCCCTAGATTGCGGCGCATTTCCAAAGTCAAATAACCTGAGAGAACGAAATAAGCAACACTAATGAGGAGGTGTATAAATGTGGGTAGCTCTAGACTTTTATTTACTTTAATTTTTTCCTTTGAACTAACTGTAACATTAGCTGCCCATTTTTCGCACACGCAGATACAGTAGAACCTGTCTTGAGAGACCGCCCTTTGTGCCACACAAAAGTGGTCTCTCAAGACAGGTGGTCTCTCATAACAGGTTTCAGGTTTTCTCAAGTCAGTGAATAACCAACCACAAAATTCAGAAATGGAGAAGAATGGATTTTTGTAATTACTTTGTAGTTGTTCTTTTTTATGAAGTTTCTGTAACAAATTGAAATGGACTATTAAAAAAATTATAAAAATAAATTAGTGTTGAAAATCTTCATTGAAGATTTTCAACACTAATTTATTTTTATAATTTTTATAACAGTCCATTTCAATTTGTTACAAAAAGATTTTCCACACAAATTTATTTTTATTCCTATCTGTCACATTTCAGGTATGTATGAAATTGTTTATTCAGCAATAATCCTAATCTTTTCACAGGGGTCTTATAAAAACATCTCAATCTTTAATGAGTTAGCAATTGAAACCCAATTAAGAGCTTTTAATACTTTTAATTATGTTAGTATAACCACAATGGATTTTCCAATTCCAGAACAGGTAAAAAAATTTGTCATGGTTTTAGTCCTCAAAGGGGCGGTCTCTCAAGACAGGTCCATTATGGCATAAAAATACAAGTTGGTACCAGGTCACAGTGGTCTCTCAAGACAGGTGGTCTCTCAAGACAGGTGGTCTCCCATAGCAGGTCCATTATAGAGTAAAACCAATCGGTGCCTGGCAGATGTGGTCTCTCAAGACAGGTGGTCTCTCAAGACAGTGGTCTCTCAAGACAGGTTTTACTGTACTGCTGCCAGCATGTCCAACTTCTAAGTACTTCCTTTTTCTTATCATAAATAGCATAAAACATACGACTGCAGTCTAAGAATTAACCGACTATCACTGTAAAGCAGATGATAAGAACTTGATCCGTTTCAGTATTCTGCAGTCATTTTTAGACAGTATTTTTAGACATTAGAAACGTTACGTCATCATTGTTGTTCCAATGGCGTCGAGTCGCGGGCAAAAAAGTCGAACAGAGACATTTTTTTTATCAAATAAAGAAGCTGTAGTATTATGATTTGATTATTAATTTATGATAAGGCCTAAAAAAATAAAAAATCTGTTTCTCAGACCCTCCCGCATGGTCCTTTTGGCTGCCGCATGCTCTCTTTTTAAAACCAATTTAAACTTTAAAAAAATTAAAATTAAATGGTTTATGTCTGATATTTTACCCAAGTTAAAAAAATTGATGAATTTGTCCCTGGAATGCAAGAAGGCTTTGCAATGCTTTAGCATTGCAAAGCCTGCTTGCACTCATGGGATGAAATAAACCACCACCCATGCTATTCTGTAGATTATGAGGCCTAAAACTTGAACCAAGAACATGAATTTTTGATGGCTAAGAAGTAATTACTGAAATAAAAAATAAAATAAAAAACCGCTCGCCTGCGTGCAATTTCACAAATAATGGCCTGAGAAACAGAAGATCTACTTTGTGTGACCTAAACATGAAGTTAAATACCTTGTGGATAGCTGTACAAGAAAACTGTGTTGATGAATCTTTGTTGAATGAACGAATTCACAAATGAATTGGGAAGGGGGTATCGGTCAGGGTAAAATAGGCTTTCATTACTTGTCTGTTATTATATAGACAACTGTATGTGTAACACGTGGTCAGGACTGACGTGGTGCTTTCATTGTTATCAGTGAAAAAAGTGGTTGCAGCCACAACTTCCAGTAACTGTGCCTCAATGCAGTGGATTTGAAATTTAGCATTTCCCATGGTGAGAGTGTTCTTTTCTGTAACAGAAGGTATATTCTTTTTAAAAAAATATTTTAAGTATGTAAAAAACATTTCAAGTTCACATAAGAAGCTGGGCCATTCATGGCTTCTGAATGTCCTAATTGAATTGAAAAGCGTAGTTAAAAAAGTTTTCGACATCCTTCGTAAATTAAGCGTCATTAACAATTTGAGTTAATTTATTTCCAAGGTAAATGACAAAATATTTCAGTTGTCTCCCTTACCTGTTGTGCTGGGTGATAACTTATGGCTCTCAAAATAAGCCTCCATAAATTCTCTTTTTGTTTTGTTTATTTTTAATGCTTTAACCATTTTCACACAGACTTAACTTTACTGGTGGCAGTAAAATTCTGTTTCTCCAGATTGGAATCTTTCTTAATTTTAAAACCACAGAGCCAAATTCATTCATTTATAGCACAGACCATCTTTGGAGTAAACCTTTTCTCCTTTGTTCAAATGAAGCTGCTGCCATCTTCAGGCTGATGGAAATTTACCCTTCTGTATTTCCCTCCAAATTACTATATCCCTTACAGTGGGGTTAATGCTCCATAAGCCTACATGTAATATGCTTTTAAAATCCTCTTTTTATGATCCACTTGCAATACTGCTTAGATATCTTGTTTGGAACTCTCCCAAATTTTTGGCTACACTCAATATTTCTATTTTCAGCTTCAGTGGGCAGATGTGAACCATATTTTTATCCCCCCCTCCCCCCCCACCCCCCCCTCCCGCAGGGAAGGGATATAGCAAAGACCTCCAAGCGTGCATCCGTGTGTCTGTGCATCCATGCGTCCATCCGAATTCTTCGTTTATGCAATAACTTTGTTCATGTTTATGGTATGGCTCTCATTTTTAGCTCAATTTTGGCGAAGCCAAATTTGAGCTTATGCCATGGGCAGTCGTCCGTCTGTCCGTCAACAATTCAATACAGCTCGGGCTAGAGGCCGCATTTATGAACCGATCTTTACGAAACTTCTTGGGTACCTTTGGTATCACCGTGGGACGAGAACGAGTGTTTTTGGGTGCGGTCCGAAATTCAAGATGGCCGATGGCAGCCATTTTGTACAAAATTAGGTGCAATCAGATTTTTGCACAGAACTTCCATATGAAAGTGCTGATTTGAAAAATTTTTTGTGTGAATGTTTAGTACCATGGGATACATCACATATAATACAGGTTTTTTTCTCGTTCAGAAATTATGCAAATTAGATGAACTTTGATTTTTTCAGTGCTACTTACACACAGTAAGTACACATGTCAATATGGCTCGGGCTAGAGGCTGTATTTATCAACCGATCTTCACAAAACTTCTTGGGTACCTTTGTTATCACTGTGGGATGAGAACGGGTGTTTTTGGGTGTGGTCTGAAATTCAAGATGGCCACCAGCAGCCATTTTGTACCAAAATTAGTGCAATCAGTCTGTTGTACAGAACTTCTGTATGAAAGTTCTGATTTGAATAAATTTTTGTATGAATGTTTAGTAAAATGGAATACATCACATACAGTACGGGTTTTTTCTTGTGCAGAAATTATGCAAATTAGATGAATTTTGATTTATTTAGTGCTACTTATACACTGTAAGTGCACATGTCAATACGGCTCAGGCTAGAGGCTGTATTTATCAACAGATCTTCACAATACTTCTTGGGTACCTTTGTTATCACCTTGGGACGAGAACGAGTGTTTCTGAGTGCGGTCCAAAATTCAAGATGGCTGCCAGTGGCCATTTTGTACCGAATTTAGGTCCAATCAGTTTTTCATCACAACTTCTATACAGCTCGTATTTATGAACTGATCTTCACAAAACTTCTTGGGTACCTTTGTTTTCATCTTGGGACAGGAATGAGTGTGTTTTGGGGTGCCTTTGTTATCACTGTGCTATGAGAAATATTTTGGGATTCAGTCAGACTCAATCTGGGACTCAAAGCTTTCTTTTCTAGTTTAGCATCTGACTGGCACCCACCTTTACAATACTTTACCTATACATTTGTTACAGGCTACGGTCAGTATTTATGTACAGACCGTTACAATACTTTATATGTACCTTTGTTATCAGGTAATTACCTAGATGTTTGTCATTGCTGTGTCACATACTATACATGTACATGTCTTGACAAGTTGAGCTACAGTGTCATTGACACTTTCATTGGTATGTGAGTTTAGTACCACAATATCTCAATCAAGTTCTTAATTCAGTTCTGTCGAATGTTGTTTGTTTATCAAGTTATGGCCCTTTGTTTGTTGATTTTTTTGTTAATTTTTGTTTGTTTATGGCTGAACTTGCAAATGGTTGAAGGCATGTTTCCAATTTTTTGCACTTGAGTTTAGTACCAAAATATGTCGATCAAGTTTGATTTGGGGTTCGGTCTGACAAAAATTACTGGAGTTATGCCCCTTTACGACTTTGAAAATCTTCACCACTCCCCCCCCCCCCCCCCCCCCCCGGGGGGTGGGGGGTGAGGGGGGGGGTATGCCACACTTGGCATTGCCTTGTAGTATATAACTGGGTCATAAGTATTTCATTTATGCCAGATTTGATTTTTGTTGGGGGGTGGGGTGGTGGGGGTAGTGAGAACCACAGTAGTTGAAAACAAAACAAAAATTCACAGAACAGAGCTTGCTAGAAAGCTTTCCTGGGACCAGCAGAAGTGAATGGCCAAAAAAGTTGCCTTTTGGTTGTGTCAAAGCAAATAAAAAAAATTGCTCTTGCTGCTGATCACTTACTGATACACTCATCTCTTTTGACAACTTGAGCCCGTTTTTTAGGCTCCCCAGACGGGGATGACCCTCCCATGAGTGGACACTCATACCTGCCTGCTGAGTTATAACATTAGTAGGCACAACTAGGAAGAAGGGAGGCGCAGTAGGTAGAGGTGCAGGTTGCAAGCGAGAGGTCCTCGATTCGAAGCCGACCTGCGGCAACCGCTTTATGTCCTTGGGCAAGACACTTCACCCCCATTGCCTATGTGGAGGCATGGTGACGTTGTGTACTAAGGTGTACTGCATGTCGATGGTGCACCTGTCTTCAACCAATGCTAACCTGCTTGTGTGGAGTTCGTATGTTGGGGAGCTGACAGTTGCTCGGCATTGCTCAGTGGTTTTCTCCGGATACTCTGGCTTCCTCCGGATACTCCGGCTTCCTCCACCCGTAAAACTGTCGAGGTCATGATTAGCCATTGTGTAGAAATATGTGACCTTAAACACCAATAAATAAATAAATAAAATATAACTAGGAAGAATGATGCTTGGCGCCAATCTCCGGTCTCTTCCTGGGTACTGCAGATGTATTAAAAGTATGAAGGGCCAGATAGGATTTTCAAATTTTGGTATTGTAGGCAAATTTTGGGGATTGGGGGGTCAGAATTTGTGTTTGGCCCTTGATAGTATTGAGTTTGCACTAGTTAAGTCTGGGCCATTGGTAAGTATAAAAAATATACAAATTACTTTAAATTTATCATTTCCGTAAGGTTAAATAAAATTACCATACACAGTAAACTTTAAGCTCATCTACCACATGGTTGTACCCATTGTGGTTCATGAACTGATAATGTGGTCAAGTTTCTTGTGCTTTTTGGGTCCGAACCAGCCTGGTTCTGAATCAGTAGGGCTCTGTTTGGCCAGGGCCCGATCTTTCAAATTTTGCAATGGATTTAAGAAATATAATATACACCTGCAACTTAATGGTCTTTCCTCCACATCCTGAGATTCCAATGTTGTCATGCCATGCACCACTCCAAACGTCGTTGATTCTGATCAGACTGAGCTGGACACTTGATGACCCTTCTGGACCTCATACTCAGTGATTTGAGACAGTTTCGGACAGTTCTGTTGCATGAACGCCTGTTGGGGCGCCGAAAGCATTTCAAAACCCTCATTTGAAGCAAAAGGTTCACGCTTAATGAGGCATGCCAGACTCCTATCTTCCTGAGGAGAAGTCTTTTGGGGTTGTCCAGCCCCTGGTTGGTTCTTAACATCGTTGGTTTGTTTATGTTTTCAGACTAGTCTGCTGATGACAGTTTGGCTATAGCCATGTTGCCTTCCGATAGCTTTGAATGACATGCCTGTTGCATGCATGCAAACAATTCGCCACCTTAGTGCCTCTGACAGTCTTCTTGGCATGTCATCATTTATTGATAAAAGAAAAGAATAGACAAATTTTCTCGTTTTGTACCCAGATATTGCATGTGGATGATAGTGTTTTTGTGCATTGGTTGATGCTCAACATCATTTTAAATTGTTGATCATCTTTTAATTAAAAATAGGTACTAAATTATGAAATGGCAGTAATTTAAGAAAATCTGGAAATGCCAGCTGGCATCCCCTCGCCCTGCAGGAATAATTATATTTATTAAAGATAAGTATGGTTATAAAAATTTGGTAATTGCCATATCACAAACTATATGAAAATGTACACTCACTTTGTCTGTACAAATAAAGGCAGGGATTTTTCTACCCTTTTTGGGAAAGGGTCCAGGGGCCTTTCCAATTGGGAAAATTAGCGTCGCAGAGGCCACAAGTGGGAATTTATCTGAGCGACTATCAACAAGAAATAAATAAACTTACTAGCATATCCTTGTGAGAAATCAGTCTATTAATCAATGAAAACCTATTGTATAATTGTATTTACCCACTGGCTGCTTAGAATTATTAAATTGTACTGGTGATTAATCAATCCTAGTGATGAAAAAGGATTGGTTAATGATCACCCACATACATATGTCCTCACCTAAGCAAGCCAAGTTCAGTCAGCAGGAGTACTTGGCCTGGTGGACGGTTTGGGTAAAATAATTGTGGACGGTTCGTTCTGGGGACGAAAGTCTATTCAGGTTTCATGACATCAGTCAGCAGGAGTATCAGACCTGGGGAACGGTTTGAATAAAATACAGGTTACCAGACAGGATTTCAGACGTGAGCTGAACCTAAAAATTGGTACCGTTCTTTAAGAAGCACGGAACTCGCCTGTAACAAAATTTAGGTACCATTCGTGAGCCGTTATGGTTGACAGCGATGCATTTTGTCACTTTGACTCCCGCACTGTGAGTCGCGTCATTCAGTTGTGATTCTATGCACATCAAGGGAGCTAATTTAGAGTGCTGATTCTAGGAACACACTGTCAAGGACGCTCCTTGACCCTGTCAAATGGTTTCAAAACAACACAAGTGAATACCCTTCGTACTGAAACAATTCACACTGCGAAGTCCACTGGCAAATATTATTCGGTGCTGGTCACTTAAAAATAATCGACTGGTCACACAGAAATGAATTCTCAACTGCCGTGAATTGGGAATTTTTGGGAGCAAATTGGGAAAAAAAGTGACTATTTTCGATTGGGAATAGGGCCGATATTCGGCCCCTCTCGTCGGTCAAAAAAAACCTTGACAGGATTAGTCACCTAATAAAGATGATCTTATTTACATGTTTAACCAGAACAGTCACGGTTAGCCATTGAGCATAAGTATGTGACCTTAAACACCAATAAATAAATAAATAACCAGAAACAAAAGAGTGACTAATTACCCTGTATATTACACATAGTTGGTGAGCTGGCATACATGGACTAACCTGTACAGTATGCCCAAGTACAAAAGCCATCATGATCCCATTTAGCGATTAAGTGTCTTGCCCAAGGACACACTGCAAAGGGTGCATGTCAGGATCGAACTACAGTTAAAACTAGATATCCTGTCATGAAATGCGCACAAATAGCATGTCGATTTGCGTGCTAATCCACGCGTTATGACCATAATAAAGCTATCAAATTCTGTACATATGGTCTGTGCACAAGCAATGTTTCAGCCAATGGACCTCCGGGTAACCCGGAGGAACATTGGCAGAAACATTGCTTGTGTTTGCTATGAGTAACCAGGAGAACCAGTCGGGCTTTGGATGCCATTCGATATGGCAACTGCGCGCAGTTCCAACGCGTTATTAAGACTAGATAAGCGCACATTTCATTTCATGACAGGACTTCTAGTTTTAACTGTATCAACAGGTCTGTTGATTTAAGGCGAACAGCCGTTTGGGTCGCATGGAGGCTACCTTAAACAAAAAACATGCAAACGAAAAATGGATCACACCAAATTGTCACCGGGTCATGCAAATTTTCTCCAAGTTGAATGATCTAGTACGAATGAATGGTGGAATGATGTTGAGCATCAACCAGTCATTAGCTGCACAGGTGTTTGCATCTGCCTGAAGTGTAGCTGCTCTGTTGGCCAAAAATTGTTCAACAGAGAAGCTATACTTCAGGCAGATGCAAACAGTTATGCTGATAATTGGCTGATGCTGAACATCATTTTAAATTATTGATCATCTTTAAATTAAGATGTAGCATAGATACAAAATCAGGAAATGGCAATAATTCATGTCTCTGCCACAAATAGTGATTATGGATGTCATACTCTTCTGCAGCATGCTAGCCCTTGCCAAGATTAGGCTATAATTACAACTAATTTGTATCTGAATTGCTGCAACACAGCCTCATTATTGTTTCTAAGGATTCATCCCTATTCATCGGAATATTGCTCATAGGAGCAAGAACTTGGTTATAATACAACAGTTCATGTATTAGCATAGTTGTGATACATATATGTTTACGTTACCCAATGGGTTACCAACGTCAAGTACAGGGGAACGAATGATAAGTAACCAAAGCTCAGACCAGGTGAACGATAAATGGTTTATGCAAAATTTTGAAAATAGCAGGCCAGGAATATTCAGGGAATTTCAAGGCCTCCTTGACAGTTATCCAGAATACAAAGTCCTCAATGGCCCATAGTAAAATTCAAGATCATACTAAGGTTACTTACATGTAACAAGTTACCTGAGTCATGTACAGAGGAATGATCAATAAGTTACCAAAAGCTCAGACCAGGTGAACAATAAATGGGTTACGCATAATTTTGAAAACAGCAGGCCTGGTATCCAGGAAATGTAAATTACATGAAATGTTCACTCAAAAATCCAGCTGTTTCCAATAAAGTACTCAACAAAATTCATATAGAAATTATATCCAACATTTATAAGTACAGTGGAGCCCATTCAATTGGATATCTCTTAATTGTATATCCCTGTTAAATGAATATACTGTAATCTGCCAACACAAAACCATTAACCATACCTCCTGTACAAATTTGACTTGTTAATTGAATATAGGTTATAGAGTAGTCTCCTGTTAATTGAATAAAAAATTTTGTAAGCTGTCGAGAAATTACCCTGACTTTCTCCAGTTTTCTTTTGATTATAGACCTATTTGGCCTCAGTACATCCAGTGCAGGCATTTAATTTATTATATCTTGTTTGACAGAGCCGACAAGGAGCTCTGTCAAACAAGATATAATAGAATAAATGCTAAGTTTATCTCTAGAATACAGGAAAGTGACATAATCCCCGTTAATTGAATACTCTTGTTGATGGAATAATTTTCATTGGCAAAGTGGCTATTCAATTAACAGGGTTCCACTGTATTGGCTTCACAGGTAGTTAAAAAATAATCCAGACAGATCCTGGTTTACAAGAAAAAGAAAGTCTCTTCAAAATTTTGGAACCATTTTTTCAATGCCATTTACTCAACAGCCACAAAAGTAATATTTCGTAGAATATATAGAGGATATCTTTGCCAGGGCTTATATTTCGACGGGAATCCAAGAATTGATTTGCACAAAGTTTCGCGCAACAAAACCAACGAGAATCCATGTTGATTATAACATGACCTGAAATATCCTGACACTTTGTCAATAAAATTTCACAAATATGGCTGTCATTGGAACCGGCTCAACGACAGCCATATTTGTAAGAATTTATTGGTAAATATTGTTAATTTAATTATTTTATCATTTATTTATTATTTATTGTTTAAAAATTATCAAATTTAGTTATAAAAATGAAAAAGGTGTGTTGGGTAAAAGGTTAACATGTGTTATTAGTATACATCTGTGGTTGAACCATGGTGGCGTCATGGAATCCTGGGACACTCATAGTACATGTAGGTATGGATTCTCACAACCATTTTCATGAGAATCCAAATGGATTCTCACATATTTAGACAAAACATAAGCCCTGTATGCTGTTTTAGTGTATAGCAGGAATTATTTCATGAGTGTGGACCTGAAAGTTTTGGGGGCGCGGTGGCTCAGTAGATAGAGGTGCAGGCTGCAAGCCGAGAGGTCCTCGGTTCGAACCCCACCTGCGGCAACTGCGTTGTGTCCTTGGGCAAGACACTTCACCCATTGCCCACGTGGGGGCATGGTGGGTCTGTGTACTAAGGCGTACTGCACGTCGATGGTGCACTTGTCTTCAACCAGTGCTAACCCTGCTTGTGTGGAGTTAGTATGTTGGGGAGCTGACAGTTGCTCACCGTTGCTCGGTGGTTCTCTCTGGGTACTCCGGCTTCCTCCACCCGTAAAACTGTCATGGTCATGATTAACCTTTGTGCAGAAATATGTGACCTCAAACACCAATAAATAATAATAATAAATACCTGAAAGTTTTATTTTTCTTGAGAGTTTGCTTGAGTGAAAAATAATACTTTCAGGTACACATGAATGAGATAATTCTCGGTATTCACTAGAACAGAGTAGATTTTCTGTTTATTATATGCTTCTTGACTTTTTACTGCACAGTACATGTATTCAGCCGAATACGACTGCAAACAGTTTCAGAACAATAATAAAAAGCTGCTGATCATTCCTCCAACATTCAAGGTGACGTCATGTGCCAAGCTGTAACATCATTTGGGAAGCTACTGGAAAAATAAATTGTGTGGACCTGAAAATGCTATTTTTCACTCGCACAGGCGCTCATAAAAAATACAACTTGTACGTCAACACTCATGAGATACAGTACCGACGCCGTGGAATGGCACTTTTCCACGTGCCCACAGTGGGCGTGAACAAGTGTGTGAAAAGACATAAAAATTTGTCCATGGTAATGACCGTGGACAGAAAAAAATCTACGCCGTGGGCACTTTTAGCAACTGCCCACGGCGTTAATATGTTCCATGGACATTTCCGTGTCAATAAAATTAAACTGAATGCAACAAAACTTTCAAAGAATGCATTTATACTAAAGTCGCAATTGCATATACGTTCGTCAGTTGTTAGTGGCGACAATGCATTCTTCCTTAGCAATTGTCTTAATGTCATCTCAGTTAATTAATGCATCGATTATTTCAAGTAGGCCTAATGTTTTGCACTGAAAAATACACATAAAATTAAACTGAATGCAATGAAGGTTTCAATGAAAATGTTTAAACTAAAGTCACTAATCACTCAAAAGAATATTCTGTGAACTAGATGGCATGTGGGGAATTGGAAATCACATTCAGTAAGTGGCGGAGTTATGGGAGTGGGGCAGCCCCCAATTCAAACCTTATTTCAACTACTTTCATTCATCTATCGCATGTTGCACCCAAACTGAGGCAAACCTTTTCTACGGTGTTCGGTTTGGGTAAATAATGTTCACAGATTGTTACCTCCAGTTGGGAGCAAATTTTACAAGAGACACCCAGTGCACAAGATTTCTTAAAATTTTCCTGTGTGGGAGGACCTCTGAACCTCTACTCTAGGGAAGGGAGCTCCCTCTTCCAGGCCCACCGTCCACACGGACTTAGTTCCTTGGGACTTGGCAAAGTCATCTTATGCCATGCTGCGCTTAATATTGTGCCCCCCCCCCCCCTCCCATTTGTGAATCCAAGCTCTGCCCCTGCATTCAACAAGATTCATTCTTATTAGGCCACATTGAAACGAGCGTTAATGAGAGTCAGTCCATGTTTTCGGAATCAAAGAAAAAAAATTCATGTATTTCGTAAATTTGTGTATTGCAGTCTGCCAATTACATGCATGTAAGGCAAAAGGTTAAATAATTGAATATTTATTAAAAAAAAAAAACCTGTAGTATTGAACAGTGTGTTGGGGGGAGGGGGGTGTGGACCCAGTGATATTGTAGCCCCTTCCAGCACCCAACCCCTCCATTTCTGCAGTTCACCATCACTGGGGTTATTAACAATGATTGCTGTTGATTGAGAAGTTATAATATCAATCAAGAATTAAGAAAGAAAATACATTTAAAAAAAGAGCCATTTCCACCAGTCATGCAGTTCTGGTGTTTAACTGTTTGCCTTCATGTAAAAAATATGCTATTTGTCCCTAGAGCAAAAATCAGCCAAAAATCAATCAGTGTTTGCACGTCCAATCACCTGAAAGACAGTCCTTTTGGATTATTCAACATTCTGATTATCGCATACATTTTGTGAGCTAAATAGTTAGTTAAAGAAATGGGCATATCTGTGGGACAGAAAACAAGGAACGTTAGTTACAACTTTTTATTCAGCAATGACATTGAGCAGTCTGTATTTTATGGATGAGTGCAAAGTGTTTCACACATGTTGAACATGTGCTCGAAATGTTTTACTGTACAGTGCAAGTATATTTTGCTCCTATGCAGACCGATCCATTTTGTTAAATGGAATTAAACATCATTTTATATGCAGGGGCAAGCAAATAATTAAAAGCATTGGCAATAATCTTTCAATAAAACAGGGGCATTAGCGACCAGTGACATGATCAAACGGCTGCTTGTCATTGTTTGAAGCATCTTTTGATCACAGACTCTCAGCAGCCAATTGTTTTGGACATCAGTTTAATTTTTCTTCAAATGAATATTCGAGCAGAATCACTTGGCAATACGAATAAGATAACTATTCATTCATTTAACGGAGAAAATTAGTTTTTAGTCCTCTCTCTCAGTTTATAATTTTGGGGTAAACTTCAGTAAAAATTAAGCAAGTGGGGATGGGGGATGAAAGTTACAAGAGTGTGGTAATTTCTTATTTTTTATTTATTTATTTTCGTTTTTTTTTTTCGGGGGGGGGGGGGGGGGGGGGTACCCACAACCATTTAGAGATGGCTTGCCATTTTGTTAAACTTATAAATAATTGTCCCCCCACCACACACACACACATACACACACACACATACACACACACACACACACACACAGTGATTTTGTGGTAATATTCTGTTCCTGTCCATAATATTAACTCCAACATGTCAAATTACAGTAGCGCTCATCTGCATGTGGCACAGGGCAATTATATGAATGTTCATATTGGCAGTTACGATTGTCTGGATCAAACTTAATAGGGACAAATTATCTTGAAACTAAAATGCATGTGAGCAACGACTTTGTTTCGTAGTGTCTACGTTGATGTTGCAGGTTGTGTTTTGACTTTAAATTAAGTTAAAACAGTTATTGTATTCAACAATATTATGGCAAATTAATAATTAAAATTGATATTGCTGGTGGTTTTTCTTCTTGATTTGAGGGGGATGGGGTGGTGTGGTGTGGGCATTCTCGTTTGAAAACGTAATTATTCGATTCCAGTTAATGAAAGTGAACAGGATATCAATATATCACAAGCACAGATCGGTTCAAATTATAATGACGGGTCCAGAACCTGGGTCATTAAATTCAAGACTTTATTTGTTTGTTCTCCCGGGCAAGTGATACCTCAAAGGGTGGGGTTGATTGCCATATTCCGAAGCTCACTCCTTTATTCAGTGGAAAATAACACCCCATGTAACAGAGTTTGAAAAGGATGTGCATGGGAAATACACGTTCTGAGGTGATCAAATACTGAAATTGGTGGCTAATTTTACAATTACCGAGTTTAAAACTTGGCTTGCTATCGAAATTTATGGCAAAAAGTTTTGTTTTAATTGATTGTGATGCCAGAGCAAGGCGAGAAATTACGCCATGTAGGCCTACACATTTTTAGGACACGCAGTCCCTGCTTTGGGGAAATAGGTTGGGTTTCCGATGGTATTAAAGTTGGAAGATTGGTGGGAGAGACCTAATTTTTTTGGGGGGGGGGGGGGGGAGGGGGTGACCGTGGGTGGGGTGTTGGATGTTACCAACAGCCGGTAAATAATAGATATGCCCACCTGTTTATACTTGCACCTTCCCCGGTTTGTGTTGGCCATAATTCAATCCAATAAAACTCATTTCTATTAACTTTTAGAGTACCGGCATTCCCATAATTATTTGTGTGAATGTGTCATTTATAACCACGTTTATCAAATTTTAACATGTTGGGCTTAAATTGTAATGGTGCTGCCGACCCCTCGATAAAGTTTACTGTACGCACGTGCATATTTTCACACTGGTTTACAGGGCTCGATTTAACTGGATTAGCATAGCACTTTGCTCTCCAATTTCTGAATTTTGCTATTCAAGATTTATTAGTTTCAAGTGCTTTTGGATCAACTGCTAATCAGTTTTCCAGGGTGAATAGTAAATTGCTATTCAAAATTTTCAGATTAAATCAAGCCCTGCTGGTTTAATGAAAACACAAGCAGAAATGAATTGAAATGAACAACATTGAACATAAACACATACATGTAGACCTACAACCATTTAATGTTTTTAAGGATACACATTTCTGCTGCGAATGCAAACCACCATGGATGCACCGTGATAAAGATTGATGCCATGGACTTATCAACGATCGTCTTTGGAGGCACATCACCACTTTCTTAATCCCATCCACGCTAAAACACGCTCTGTCCTATGTATTTTTCTGTCCACTGGATCCACGGTATTTCAGTTGTGACAGAATACCGTGGTTTGAGCGTGGGCATCCGACGTGGGCACGTGGAAAAGTTCCATTCCATGGCGACTGTACTGTAATTCCAGATACCGATTAAAATAGAGTATATTTTTCTTTTTTATTATATGCAACATTTTTATTGCACAATATCCAGCCCAATTCGACAAGAAATATATACATTTAAGAAAATAACGAAGATCCGCTGATGGTTGTCAAGGCTACATAATACGGCATAGCATGATGTCATTTGGGAAGCTACTGTGGGATATTACTCGATATCCATTGAGTCGATGGGTATCGAGAAATATCTTTTTGACAATTTGCAATAATTCACAGGCTAGCATATAATATATGATAATCTCAACTGTTGTGTAAAATAATCTCCAATAATGGGGGCGTGGTGTCGTTGTGGTAACCGGTTCTCGTCAGATCACCAAAGTTAAGCAACGTCGAGCCCGGTTAGTCCTTGGTTGGGTGACCATCTGAGCGATCAATTCGGACTCCCGCGTTGTGTCCTTGGGCAAGGCACTTCACCCTGATTGTCCACATGGGGGCATGATGACGCCTTGTACTAAAGCATACTGCACGTCGATGGTACCCATGTCTCAACCAATCCAACCCTGCCTGTGCTGCAGTGCGGTGTTACGATGTTGGGGAGCAGGCAGCTGCTCGTCGTTGCTCGGTGGTTCTCTTCAGGTACTCTGGCTTCCTACCCCTGTAAAACTGTCACGGTCTTGATTAGCCCTTGCGCATAAGTATATGACCTGAAGCACCAATAAATAAATAAATAAATATGTAACAATAATCTCAAATGTTCAGTGAATAGTCCTATCAAGGAATGTGCACAAATAGCACGTTGATCTGCATGTTAATCTATGCCTTATAACCATAGTAAGGCTATCAAATTCTGTACATATGGCCTGTGCACAAGCAATGTTTCAGTCAATGGACCTCCAGGTAACCCGGAGGTCCATTGGCAGAAACATTGCGTGTGTTTGCTACCAGTAACCAGGGGAACATGTCATGCCTTGGATGCCTTTCGATATGGTGGAAAATGCACACAATTCCTACGTGCAATAAAGCCTAGAGAAGTGCACAGTTCATGACAGGACGTCTAGTTTTAACTGTACTGAATGTACATACAATTGTTATGTTTCAGTGAGTTGAAAGAGATGAATGAATGCCATTCATGATAGAGGTTTTACAAATGTATATAACCTTGAAATAGAAAGTTCAAGAATGAGAAATTTATGTTCTTTTGTTCCAATAATTGCTGATTGTCTGAGATAAACCATCTACTCTCCCCTCGCAAATAAAAGTGACATCACAATAATAAAATTTTAGAGAAAGAGGACAGTATCATGACTATTAGGCACCATCATCATTATTAAAATTAATTACTGTCATGAGAATATCCAATGAGCATGATTGGCCAAAACACAATACACATGTATATGAAACGGCATTTGTTTGAAGAAAATATTGTAAAATTTCATCGATGTACAGCATCCAGGCTTGTCAGAATTTAAAATTTATTGTATCTGTGAAAAGGCCTTGCAAAATTTCTTTGCATAATCTCCCACTATGGTATACCCCCCATCCTCTTGAGTTCCTTTGATCCATGTCAAATTTAAAGGAGTTAAAGGAGTAAAACACAGGTATTGTCAAGTGACATTTATTGGAATGTTGTTCAACTGTAGCTATCACTCCCATAATTCACTATTATTTGGCACCACTACTTTTTATTTTTCCCCCACATTTTTTCAAAAAGTGGAAAATACTGGATTGTTCCAGTCTGTGAGTTCTTGCATCTGTGTATCCGTCCGTCTGTCCGAACTCAGATGTCTGTTTGCATTATAACCTCAACATTTCTGCTCAGATTTGGATGAAATTTCATAGAGATGTTCACTTTCATGAGACCTTGAAGCCACAGTAGCTTCTTTTGCTGTTGAAATATTTTTTCTGTGAGTTATGGCCCTTTGAATATATAAAAATAGGCTATTTTCGTCTGTTCGTGTTGTATCTCAGGTTTGGGCCATTGGATCTCAATGAAATCTGGAATGAAAATTGTTTATGGGCAAGGCTTTCCAATCGTTCTCTAATAATATTTTTTACTTTTCACTTTTTAGACTATTCTCCCCTTTTAACTTTCAAAATTCGCTGTTTGTCTCTCGTAAAATAGCCATTTTTTTGTCTGTTCGCCTCATATTTCAGGTTTGGGTTATCAACTTACCAGATTTCACTGAAAATTGGAATGAATATTGTTTATGGAAATGGCTCTCAAATGAGTCATGTCCCTACAGTAAAACAAAGAAAATACATGCATTCCCCCCGCCCCGCCCACATGTGGCATTATATCTTTGTTTTTATAAAGTTTGGGTTATCAGATTTCAATGAAATTTGGAGTGAAGAGTGTTTATGGGAAAGACTTTTGAGTCTGGTCCCTGCAGTAAAACAAAGAAAATACTTGCAAATCACCTCCCCACATGTGGCATTATGTCTTTGTTCTACATCTCTTATGTGGATGGTCCGATCATCACTAGACTTCTGTAACAGGTGTTTATGGCCTTCACAATTACCTTGCTGTAAAACAAAGACAATAATTTTGCCATTTTGTCTCCTAAAATAGCCAATTTTTTGACTGTTTGCCTCATATTTCTGGTTTGGTGTTCGCGGCTCTCAATAAAATTTGGAATGGGGATTGTTTATGGGAATAACCTTCACGGTATCATGGATAATTTCTTCTCTTGTCATTGTTGGGTGGTATACACTGTGGGGGATTGCTGGGGCATGGCCCCCCCTCTTGTTTATTGAACCCCAAAATGTGCAGCATCACTATTATTTGGCGATCACTATTATTTGGCAGAGGGAGTTTCTTAACAATAGTTGATGAATGTCATTATGAAGAAAAGGATATGTTCCAGTACGACTAAAATCCTCTCCCTCTGATGCGGCGAGAACACGTATAGTTTTTTCCATGTTTACAGCTGCAGTAGCATATGTTACTCTTTGATGCCATAATACAAAAAATTGGGAGATGAGGTTGCCCGTTTTGCAAATATTTCATCAATGGAGTGACTTGCAAACCACTTCATTTATGTAGATTTTCACAGGTACAGAAGATGTTCTCAGTGAAATGTTTAACCCTTTATCCAATGCAGACGTTATCAAAATTTATTGTTTTAAATATCATTTTTAAAACATTTTCAAAAAAATTCAACAAAACAATATCATGTGACCCTCATTGGAATGAGCTCGATGAGCTCATTCCAAAGAAGGGTCACATGATGACGTTTTGTTGAAATTTTTCGAAAAATACTATTTTTTCAGCTGCTGAATTTGCATATTACGCGGGCGGATGCGGCCGATTCGTTGGGTAAAGGGTTAAATTACAAATCAGTTTATGATTTGAACTAAAATGCAGTGACATGGTTTGAGGCTGTGACTCGGGAGTAAATGTTCAATCTCGACTCTCCATATCTCGGTTGAACATCAATTCCACAAACCTCAGACCATGTTACCATCAATTCATCTCAATAAATTTTAATGTCGGATGAAATAGTTTACGCAACATTTTTAGCTGCGACTAGCAGCTCTATAAGTGGTAATGTATGTCTCTTGGTCTGTCTGTCGGTCTTTCTGTGACCAACGAGTTTCAAAACTCAATAACTTTTGAAATACTTGATGGAATGACTTTATATTTGGCATGTAAGTGTATCTTATTGATGTCTAGCCACTGTTCAATATATGTGTTGTTCCAAATATTTTTCTTGGAGTTATGGCCCTTAATGAACTTAGAATTTGTCGGTCTGTCTGTGACCAACGTGTTTCAAAACTCAATAACTTTTGAAATACTTGATGGAATGACTTTATATGTGGCATATAAGTGTATCATTTTGATGTCTAGCTACTGTTCAATGCATGTGTTGTTCCAAATATTTTTTTGGAGTTATGGCCCTTGATGAACTTAGAATTTTGTGAGATTGCACCACCCGTCACAGCTACAGTTAAAACTAGAAGTCCTGTCATGAAATGCGCACAAATAACACGTTGATAAGCACGTTAATGTGCGCGTTATGGCCCAAGTAAAGCTATCAAATTATGTACATATGGCCTGTGCACAAGCAATGTTTCCGCCAATGGACCTCCGGGTAACCCGGAGGTCCATTGGCAGAAACATTGCCTGTGTTTGCTATGAGCAACCAGGAGAACCTGCCGTGCTTTGGATGCCATTCGATATGGCAATTGCGCGCAATTCCAACGCGCAATTAAGCCTAGATAAGCGCACTATTCGTGACAGGACTTCTAGTTTTAACTGTACGGCGTCGATGTCGCGATTTTTGTTTGACCTATTGCAAATTTTAAATTTGGGCAGGGCTTTTATCATGAAGTTCAAAAGTACCGATGATACATAATCAGATAATGAATCTGAAAATTCTTCTAAAACTGGTTCCAAAAATAAATGTTGAATTCCAACAACGGTGACAGTGTAATTCTATTTACAGGCAAAATATGTTGTACAGATTATAGTGGCAGGAACACAGGTTGTTGGTCGAGCATTCGCTAGAGCACTAAAGCAAGAAATAAATGCTAGTCAGCAGGCAGCTGCAAGTAGAGGACATGGAACAAATAATCGCAAAGCATCCAGATCAGCTGCTGCTGATTCTTACACTGGAATGTCATTACAGGTATAGCCTTACTTGTTTAGATTCTAATTCTGGGCTCATGTTTTGTCGAGAATCGATTCACACAGAAATTTGCGTAATAAATATGGCAAGAATCCATGTATATGCTCGCTGCACCTCTGCTATGATTCGCGTGAAAAGAATTGAGTCAATTTAACCCTTTATCTAACACAGCGGATACAAATTACCCAATAGAAAACTAACATGACCTGAAATATCCTGATAATTTGTAAATAAAATTGTACAAATATGGCCATCATTGGAACTGGCTCATTGAGCCTGTTCCAACGACAGCCATATTTGTAAGATTTTATTGGTAAATATTGTTCGTTTAATTATTTTATCATTTTATTTATTATTTATTGTTTAAAAATTATCAAATTTAGTTTTAAAAATTAAAAAGGTGTGTTGGGTAAAAGGTTAACATGTGTTATCAGAATATAACAGTGGTTGAACCATGGTGACGTAATGGGATCCTGGGACACTCATAGTAGGTATGGATTCTCGCAACCATTTTCACGAGAATCCAAATGGATTCTCACAAATTTAGACGAAATATAAGCCCTGCAGGGCGACAGGTAGGGCCAGGGTGTCCCAAATCGAGTATAGAGGTCTCCTCTTGACGCTGTGATTATCTTTGGAAGACGCTTATTCATCCATGACAACATGGGCTCTGAGAGCTCCTGAAGGCCTGAGTGTATAGGTATCTTTCAGATTAAGGGTGTTTGGGTTCCCCGTATCTTGCATTGTTTATTTATTTTATTATTCATTTATTATTTATTGTTTACAAATTATCAAATTTCGTTTTAAAAATTAAAAAGGTTTGTTGGGTGAAAGGTTAACATGTGTTAACAGTATACAACAGGGTTTCAATCATAGGATCCTAGGACACTCATAGTAGGTGTGGATTCTCACAACCATTTTCACGAGAATCAAAATGAATTCTCCCAAATTTCACGAGAATCAAAATGAATTCTCCCAAATTTAGATGAAATATAAGCCCTGAAATGAATACAAGTTATCAATTGAAAATAGAATATGTTTTCATTTTTGCTCAACTTGACAACATCAAGTATGAGCTGTTGGGATGGGTTGCATGTATGTATGTACCGGTATGTCCATATGTCCCTCTGTCTGTCCACAATTCCACAAGCACTTCCTATAGGCCGCATCTCCCACCCAATCACATTCAGATTTTAGATGTGGCTTTTGAATAATGTCCAGATGGGAGCTGTCAAATTTTTCTGAATTCGTTGAAAAACATGGCCTCCAGCAGCCATCTTGGGTTTGGCATATAAATTGTCAACAATTCATTAAGCACATCCTACAAGCCGCACCTCTCACCGGATCTTTTTCAGATTTTATATGTAGCTTTTGTGTGATGTCTTGATGTGAGCTATCAAATTTTTCTGTATTTCATTGAAACATTTGGTAGCCAGTGGCCACTTTTGGATTCGGCATATAAATTGTCAACACTTCCGTTAGCACACACTCCCTGTGGGATGCATCTCTCACTCAGTCTTTTATGTTGCTTTAGGGTGATGTCTACATATAAATGGGAGCAGTCATGTTTTTTTTTCAATTTCATTAAATAAGATGGTCACCAGAGTGACGAAGTCAAACTCGACTTGTGTAGTTTGATGAATGGTGGGCGGCTGTAAACAACTGGCTTTCAGATGCTAACTTGATAATGGTACAACCCACGTTCATGAAACTTTGTAGGTAGGTTGGCCTCGATGGGAGGAAGAACCCTATTTATTTTGGACTCACTAGGTCAATGGTGAAGGTCACAGTGACCTTGAACAAACTAAATCACAAACAATTGGTTTCTGGATGATAACTTGACTATGGTTGAACACACATTCATGAAACATAATATGTAGGTTAGCCTTTGCGAGAGAAAGAACCCAATTTATTTTGGACTCCCTAGGTCAAAGGTAAAGGTCACAGTGACCCTGAACATAGTAAATCAAAACAATTGGTTTCCGGATGATAACTTGATAATGGTTCGACCCACATTCATGAAACTTCATAGGTAGGCTGGCATCAGTGAGAGGAAGAATTTATTTAAAAACTAAAATATCTTTCACATTTTTCAAAAAACATTCTCACAATTTTTCAATAAAACCATACAAATATGGATATCATTAGAACTGGCTCATCGAGCCAGCTCTAATGATATCCATATTTGTGTGGTTTTAGGCTAAAAAAAAATAATGTTTTGATTCTCAGGCCCTCCCTCGTTGGATTCGAACCTCCTCATTAGACATTTTTATTATGTCATGTTTTTTAAAGAATTTGTGAAAACTTGGAATGGTCATTTTTTCACATTTCTCAACATATAATTATTTAGCTGTGTTTGCAGTAAGTTGGTTTTTCTTGTTGCAGTTTATGGGAGAGTGCCCAGAGGCACTCTCCCATAAACTGTAACAAGGCAAATTCTGATATACTGGATCATGATTTAATTATTTATGTATTTGCTGGTGTTTAAGGTCATATATTTCTGCACAATGGCTAATAATGGCCGCAAAACTGATATAAACTCAACTTTAACCAATCATCTAGAGCCATGTTTCCCATTTTAAAGGAGGACTCCTACCCCAAGCATTGGTTACTGGGGCCTATTCTAATGGATCATGATGCTTGACAGATCTATACCATTAAAAAGAACAATAAAATACAAATCCTTTTAGCTGTTGTTATGGCAGTTAGTTATAAAAGGTATACTATAATTACACTAAAATACAACCTTTTCTCTTTTTCAAGTGGAAAGACAGCAAAAAGATTTACTGAGTATACTCAACCCTTTACATGAAAAAAAAAATTAAAAAAAAAATAAAAATAAAATCCTCCCTCCTTCACTGATTTGAAAAAAAAATTGCCTGAGAATCAATTCATTTTTTTTATTTGGCCTTATTGAGATATTTGTAAGATATTTTAGGCTGTGGAAGGCCTATTCTGGTTAACTTTCTGGCTGTTTTTGGCCGTTATGTTAGTTGAAGGGTTAAAATCTTCCTATTCAGTGGATGTTCTTCATGTTATCCTTAAATTGAAATTATTTAGTCTTTAAGGATTTAGTATGATACAAAATTAGGAAACGTCAAAAGTGAACATTTAAAAACATTATTTCATCAGATGCAAAAATTTTTTCACAACCTACCTTATAAAATGGTTAATTGGAATTTTCTCCACATTACCGATCGGTAATCCATCCATAAATATTTTAATGTTGCTAGAAAACAAAGAGGTTTCATAAAAATACAAACCCAAAACAACACAAAATTCACGAATAATGACAGTGACTGCGACACTTGACCTCAATTTTTTTATACAACCCGATACGTGCCAACGTAAATAATTGGAAATGCAGAGAGAACGAAATATTTGAAAAGAACCATGATGCGGACATGTGACGTCATGCACGTGCAATTACATCATTTATCGCTTGAAATAAAAGCCAGTGATTTTAGACCAAACACGTCAATTTGAGTCCGAAATTTTATAGGCGACGTTTAGGATTTGAACTTTATTTCCCCCTCTCGTCTGGGGTTTATAAAGTATCAGGTTGTCACCAGTAATAGTAGGCATAGTATACAACATAATTATGTCCGTAATAAGTGGAAACAAAGGATCCTGAGTGTCGTTACGATACAGCATTGTACTCAACATTTTAACCACCAGCTTTTCTGACTGATCATAGTATGATCGGTGGGGGGAATGGGTCCGGTCGATAGACCTGCAGGCAGTCTAGCGGAAACCCTGTTATATGGTATTCAGTCACTGTGGCCTCAAATCATTTCGGCCTCTGGTCACTTCGGTCTCAAAGTCATTTCAGTCTGAGTCATTTCATCCCCAGTCACTTTGGCACCTTGGTCATTTTGGCCCCATTTCGAGGGTAGAGATCTATAAACAACAACATGTAGTTTATGTTTAGAAATAATGGGTGCGGTAAACAGGCTCTGTTTTACTGGTAGAATAGGACCCAGTCACCAATGCTTGGGAGGTGCAAACCCTCTCTAAAATGGGAAACATGGCTTATTAATGTTCACCCCTGGTCTTGGATTGATACTCATCTTGTGGTTATGATTAGCCATTGTGCAAAAATATGTGACCTTAAACACCAATAAATAAAAAATTAATGACTTTTAATAATTAATGTTCAGTCATTTATATTTACACGGTGCACAGAAAAGTTCAGTCAACTCATTCATTCATGTTGTTATGCACAATTCCTAGCACCTTCCAGTTAGAGATTCACTGGGGTCTGACCCCTGTACCCTACTGCGTACTAGTGATAATAATAACATAAAGATTCCCATGTTTCTAAGTAAAACACAGAGCAAAATTCTTGTAGTTATGCGCAATTCCTAGTCACCTTCCAGTTCGAGGTCCTCGGAGGTCTGACCCCAGTACCCCACTGTCAATGCACACACTCAAACCAAATAACATTACTAACCGTCGCTTTTGACATTCATTCATTCAGGAAAGAAAATATACTTGGTTTGAAGGAATACCATATATCATATGTATACCTCAATATCTATTTGAGGTATAAATGCTGAAAAACAATTAAATAAAAAAAATGTTAAAATTAAAAATATATTTAAAAATATTTTTGGGGGCCCAAATGACTTGGTATACAGTAAAACCTGTCTTGAGAGACCACTGTCTTGAGAGACCACCTGTCTTGAGAGATGACATCTGCCAGGCACCGATTGGTTTTACTCTATAATGGACCTGCTATGGGAGACCACCTGTCTTGAAAGACCACCTGTCTTGAGAGACCACTGTGACCTGGTACCAACTTGTATTTTTATGCCATAATGGACCTGTCTTGAGAGACCGCTCCTTTGAAGACTGAAACCATGACAAAAACTTTTTACCTGTTCTGGAATTGGAAAATCCATTGTGGTTATACTAACGTAATTAAAAGTATTAAAAGCTCTTAATTGGGTTTCAATTGCTAACTCATTAAAGATTGAGATGTTTTTATAAGACCCCTTTGAAAAGATTAGGATTATTGCTGAATAAACAATTTCATACATACCTGAAATGTGACAGATAGGAATAAAAATAAATTTGTGTTAAAAATCTTGTTGTAACAAATTGAAATGGACTGTTATAAAAATTATAAAAATAAATTAGTGTTGAAAATCTTCAATGAAGATATTTTTATACTGTACCAATGACCCAGACTTAGCTGGTGCTAACTCTAACAAAACCAGGGCCAAACACAAATTTTGCCCCCCAATCCCCAAAATTTGCATCCAAAACAAAAAGAAATCATGTCCTAAAGGACCTCCATACTACGCCTCTACTGCGCATGCGCAGTGACGCAGACGTCCCGAAATTGGCTCCAATTATCATTTTCTGTTTGGCCCTTCATCAGTCAACATCTCACTGATCTTTGTGCTTGTAAATCTCAGTTTAAAGGATGCCAGACACGTAATTTTTGGAGAAAATGTGATTCTAAGGAGGATAGAAGGAGGAGAGGAAAAAGAAGTGACAAAAAATAATCAGGGCTGTACTTAAAAATTTTTGATGAAATTATGTTAAGTTGCCTATTTTCGAGGCATGGGCCTCTTGTTGTCATTCTTGCTAAATGTTGCACTGCTTATTCAGTGTTTCCTCTCCCCTAGCCTTCTAAAGTCCCCCTTGCAATTCTCCCATGCTTTTGGCATATTTTTGAGAGAGTTCATTTCTAAAATTTCCTGGGAGAGTTGCTTGGTTACAGAATGTTTTCTGTTATTTTCCCCATAGTTACGTTTTCACCCATGGGTGTATAACGTTTGTGTTCTGCATCTTCCATCTGATGTTCTGCAGATTCTCCCCTGGGAGTCTCTGTTTTGCATCAGATAGAGTGTAATTTGATGACTGATTCCGGGCCAGTTTTTTCAGTGCCTGGAGTCATGTTTTCTGGTGTTTTACACTGTTTGTTTACATTGGCAACAGCCTTTTTTGAGGGGGGCTGTTTGCCTTTGCTGTAGTTTATCTCACTATAAGATACATTTATATTATCCGTAAGTGTCTCATTAATTATTTAATATAAATTTAAAATTTTTGACCACACTTTGCATCGGATCCATCGGGGCTCAACGTTACTTTTCAGCAACTTGGGCTTCGCTGAAAAAATATTTTTTCAAAATTATTTTGATTTGCAATTGTTTTTTCATTTATTAATGGATCATGTTATTATGTATCTTTGTGTCAGGGGTTTTTGCGAGTAACTAGGACTTGTTGTTGTCCTTTCACAATGAAGGGACATTGTTCAAATTGTAATAGGAAGAAATCTTCCTCTGACTTTCATGATCATTGTATTAATTGTAGTCAGTGTTCTCGCATTAATCCCTGTCCTATATGTGAATATTGGGATGAGTAACATTGGAAACGTGTGTCACGATATGTTGTTTCTGGAGAAAGGGCTATGCCGGCTCTTTCTCCGCAAGGTCACTCTACTCTCTCAGTTTCTATTTCAGAGGAACCAGAACAGGGTGATGTTTCCATGTTATCTTCTACAAGTGTGCGTCCGTCGTCACAAATGAATTCAGAGCTAGCGGCAAAAGTGCTCATGGAGATTAGACAAATGTCGTCCACTAGCTCGCCCGGTGTAGCGTCCATTCACCAAATGGTTCGGCAGCCGGGTTCGTCTGATGCAGTCCAGGAGGAAATTTTGGGTGATTCAAGCACTATAAACATAATAGATGCACACCCAGTGACGGCGGATAGTAAGCGAGAACGGAGGAAGCCTTTGAGTCCGGTTCCTAGCTCGTCCAGGTCCAGCCGGGCCGCGAGCGAGAGAGGCCCCTCTCTCGTACAACAACATCTGGGACCAGATGTTGTGGTACAAAATGTGTCTTTAGCGGAGCATACGTCCATCGCTCGGGACGCTCCGTTGTATAAGCAGTCTGCGGAGACTGTTCAGGCTACCTCTTCTCGTCAGAGCACACGACCGCACCTTGGCTGCGTGACCGCCGATATATTACCAGCTTCGCCGATCAAGGATTCTTCGGCAACCAGGTCACACCATCCGGCAGCCAGGGATTCGGGACCGATGGACTCCGGACGTTCGCATAGGAAAAGTATGCGGAAGCCATCTGATGCGGAGCTGCCCTCGGCGAAGCAGCGAAAGACTGCGCCTCCGCAGGTCTCGACGCCGGACATTCTTGTGCAGATAGCACAGCTTATCGCAGCATCCCAGCAGCCGACAGAAACAGTGTCGGATCGAGAATTATCCGACGGCGCTGGGTCGGTACGCTCCGCCGAAGCATCGGGGGCGGACGACTGGGAACATCATGAGGTCCGACCGGATGGTGAAAGGGATACGGATGACTTGGAGCTATCCCTTTCGGAACAACATAAAGCTGCCGTGGACTTCATCCGGCACTTTCTCCCTCAAGTTGTTCCATCGGGCCAGACTGCTGCAGTTCCGGACAAGAGGATTATAGCGTCATTGGACTCTGAATTTTTTGAGCGGTTCAGGGACATCGCTCCCGAGTTTCCGTCGCAGTCCAATAATGTTGCAAGGACATTTGAATTATTTAAACTTGCTTCCAAGGCGGGGAAAGCAGGTTTCTTGTCCGCTAATACTCTCAACCTGCCTTTCATTAATGCAAGGAATAAATTCGATACGGCAGGACAGGGTATCCCGAGAGTTCCTCTGCGTATGGACGACGAGGCGGAAGACTTAGAGCTATCATTACCGTCGTCGGCTTCTATTCCAACCGCGGTGTTGGAAACAGCTATTGCGTCTAACAGAGCCAATTTAGATGCCTTATCTTACGCAGATCACCTTACTAAGGCGTTATCACTGCGCCTTCAAGGGAAAGAGTTTCAGGATATACAATCCTCTTTAAGACTTCTTTCAAGGGCAGTAGCTTATTCCACGTGTAACTCCGCCCTTTCAGTGGCAAATCTGGAGTTGGTTAGACATGACGCAGCCCTAGCTACATCCACACTAGTGGATACTAAGGTGAAGAACTCTCTTGGAGTCGCTTCGGTCTCAGGAGAACTTCTCTTTGACGGCAAGCTTTCTGCTATTTATGATAAAATTACAAAGAAAGCTTCGGATTCTCTGTTGTTCAAATCTGCTTCTAAGAAGTCGGATACAGCAGACAAGAATAAGACAGGCACTTCTGGGTCTAATGCGCCCAAGAGAGGTTCCTATAGAGGTTCCGGTGCGTCCTCTTGGTCTTATTCGAGAGACCGTCAGGGTAGCGACTCTCGTTCGGGACGTCCTTCAGGCCGGGACAATCGGTCGGACGCCTCGAGGTCGACGGGGCGAGGTGCGGGTCGTGGAGGATGTGGTTTCTCCTACCGCAGGCCTCGCAGGTCCAGGAGGTGATGGCTTAAACCTCTATCGCGTACCGGTTGGCGGAAGGTTGTCGAGCTTTTCACAAGAATGGGCGTCGATTACGGTCGACCCTTGGGTGAGAGGAGTGACTTCGGAAGGTCTAAAGATATCCTTCAAACGAAAGCCTCCATTAACTCGAAGTCCAAAGTGGACTCATCTTCCGTCAAATCCGCAGAAAAGAGACGCCCTGTTATCAGAGGTGCAGTCTCTTTTAATGAAGAACGTGGTAGAGGTCGTAGAAAACCAGGAATCTCCGGGATTCTACAGCCATCTGTTTCTGGTTCCGAAACCAGACGGCTCGTTCCGTCCAGTCATAGATTTGAGCTGGATAAACAAGCTGATCGTCGCTCCGAAGTTTTATATGGAGACGATTCGGTCGGTCAGAGCGAGTATTCGGGTGAACGATTATGCAACAAGCATAGATCTCAAAGATGCGTACTTTCACGTCATGGTACATCCGACATTCCGAAAGTACCTACGCTTCGCAGTCCTAGGAGTGGTGTATCAATTCCGGGCGATGTGCTTCGGATTGAATCTAGCACCCTGGGCTATCACTCGGGTAATGAACTCGGTAATGATCTATTTCCGAGCTCATTCGTCTGCGGTGACGTCGGCCTACCTGGACGACATTCTTCAGAGGTACGGCAACGAGTTAACGCTTCAGAACGATGTTCAGAATCTTCTTCTATTGCTCCGACGTCTCGGTTTTATAGTAAACGAGGAGAAGTCGGATCTGGTGCCGTCCAAGTCATTCACTCATCTGGGAATGAGCTTTGAGACGCACAACAATCTCGTTCGTCTGCCGTTAACCAGAGCGAAATTAGTCAGTTGTTACGCTCGCTATTGTCTGCACGCAGACAAAGTCACGGCAAGAGAATTTATGAGACTGATAGGTCTGTGCGGAGCCGCCGCGGATCTCATTCCGATGGGGTGGTTACGCACACGTCCTCTTCAAATTTTCTTGACTCAGAATTGGAGTGTGAAAATTCATTCGCTCGATGTAGACGTTCTCTTGTCAGATCAAGTGAAACAAGAGATTCAGACTTGGGTAAACATTCAGTGGTTAACTCAGGGAGTTCCGCTGCAGTTGCCGGATCCGAGTTTTACCATTATGACGGATGCCAGTCAAACAGGTTGGGGTGCATCATTAATCCCAACGGATTCGAGATGCCAGGGTCTTTGGGATCCGCAATTCCTGTGCAAGCACATAAACATCAAGGAAATGATGTCAATTTGGCTTGCGTTACGTCACTGGATGGACATTATTCACAATGCTCATGTCCAAATCCTATCCGACAATACGACAGTAGTGGCGTATATACGGAATCAGGGAGGCACTCATTCAGTTCCGTTGTTCAATCTGACGGAAAGAATCCTTCTGTTTGCGCTAGAACATCACGTTCTTCTTTCGGTCCGTCACATAACGGGTCGTCTGATTGTGCTAGCAGACTCCCTTTCACTAAAGGGTCGCTTGTTGCCGTCGGAGTGGACTCTCAACAAACAAGTATTCAATCAGATTTGCTACCAATGGGCACGGCCAATGATAGACTTATTTGCGACACATCTCAACAATCAGTTGCAGACGTATGTGTCTCTGTGTCCGGATCCAAGAGCATTTGCAGTAGACGCTCTGTCGATCCCTTGGGACGGAATGATAGGATATGCGTATCCTCCAGCGCCGTTAATTCAACAAGTATTGCTAAAGATAAAACAATCTCAATGCAAGATTCTGTTGGTAGCATCTCTGTCGCCACAGAGACCGTGGATAAATCTACTCAGGTGTCTGTTGTGGGACCTACCGCGAAAGCTTCCTCCACGAGAGGATCTTCTTTCGCAGGGGAAATCGCGCCAACTCCATCACAACCCGCAAGGTCTCAACCTTCACGTTTTTCCGTTGTGCGGTCCTTCTTGCATGGCAAACACTTTACAGGACGAGCAGTGGACGCGATTTCTAACTGTAGGAGGACCTCCTCTTCGCTAAACTATGCGGCTAAGTGGAAGGTTTTTCGTCGTTGGTGTAGGGATCATTCTGTAGATATATTCGATCCCTCTATACCAGGCATTGCAAACTTTATAGTATACTTGTTTGACGAAATCAAACTGCAGCCTGTTACTATAAAGGGTTATAGATCTATGTTATCTGATACCTATGCACATCATGATAGTTTACAAATTGGATCTAATGTCTCTTTATCTAAGTTGGTTAGAAACTTTTCGATAAATAGACCCAGAACTCTTAGATTAATTCCTAAGTGGAATTTAGCTTGGGTTCTTCTTAAATTGAAGGAAAAGCCATTTGAACCTCTTGGGACAGTAGATTTCAAATTCTTATCTTATAAGACAGCTTTTCTCTTAGCTTTCTCTTCTGCTAGAAGAGTCAGTGAGCTTCATGCACTGTCGGTGGATGATTCTCACTATCGTAGTGTTGGGAACACTATCACCTTCACTACTAATGTGGGTTTTTTAGCTAAGAATCAGGCTCCTAATAAATATCCGGAACCTATTGTTATTAAGGCTCTTCCGTCTTCAGACGGGCGTAGGCCTTTACTCTGTCCTGTTAGAGTGTTACGTATCTATAAACAGAGATCTCAGTTTATCAGAAAGGGACGGAAACGTTTCTTTCTGTCTTTGATGCCTAATAGAAAGGACATTTCGGTCCATTCTATTGCTAGATGGATTCAATTAACTATCCGTACTGCTTATGAAAATTTATCTTCTTCTCAGCAGTCTGTGCTTAAGATTTCTGCTCATGAAGTAAGAGCTCTTTCTACTTCCTGGGCTTATGCTAATAGTGTTGCTATTACAGATTTAATGAAGGCTGCTTATTGGTCTCAGCCATCCACATTTACGAATTTTTATCTCAGAAATATTGAGTCCATTTCTGGAGACCTGCATTGTTTAGGTCCGTTATCTGTTGCTCAGAATGTCGTCCACTAAACAGTTGCAACTATAGTTATGCAGGCTTTCTGTTCCGGCAGTGACTCCGTCCGGCTGCCCTCTTCGCTCTGGGCTATTTGACCCAGGGCAAGGGGAAGGGGGGGGGGGGGGGGTGTTCCCTTAGGTCACCTGCTTTATAGTGAAAAGCAAGGGAATGCCTCCTCCAAGTCAGTATTTCTGAGTCGCTTCCGGGATGGTTTTAAAGTGTAATATTAATGTTAAAATTCATTCATGTCTTATTTTTAAAGTGTAGCTCGGTGTGAAGCATTTGTATATGTCAAGTGTCAAACGGGCTTTAATATACAATACTCGGACACTTTTAAATGACTATAAAGAGTCTCAATTCTCTGGACTACTTTATTTATTGGCTTGCTTTAAAAATAATTAGTATAAGGGATATACTGGATGTTAATAGAGAACATGAATGTTATTGTGCTCAATTATTAAGGGTAGTGTATCTTTCTAATTTAATATTAAATAAGAAAGATACATGTAAAGCCTAATACTCCTTTTCTCCTTAAGGGGTTACCTCTTTACTATATAGTTGAGCTTATTGGATTTTCCTCTATGTCCAAGGCCCTCCAGCCTGTTTACTATTCAGCTAAGTCTGGGTCATTGGTACAGTATAAAAATGTTAAAAAATTTATAGTAATTTATATATTTTTTATACTTACCAATGACCCAGACGGGGATGGCCCTCCCTGGAGTTGGGAACTCTTGCCTCCCCGCTGAGTACATAGCGCTGACCAGGCACTGCCAGTAAGAATGATAATTGGCGCCAATTTTGGGACGTCTGCGTCACTGCGCATGTGCAGTAGAGGCGTAGTATGGAGGTCCTTTAGGACATGATTTCTTTTTGTTTTGGATGCAAATTTTGGGGATTGGGGGGCAAAATTTGTGTTTGGCCCTGGTTTTGTTAGAGTTAGCACCAGCTAAGTCTGGGTCATTGGTAAGTATAAAAAATATATAAATTACTATAAATTTTTTAACTTTCAACACTAATTTATTTTTATAATTTTTATAACAGTCCATTTCAATTTGTTACAAAAACTTCATAAAAAAGAACAACTTCAAAGTAATTACAAAAATCCATTCTTCTCCATTTCTGAATTTTGGGGTTGGTTATTCACTGACTTGAGAAAACCTGAAACCTGTTATGAGAGACCACCTGTCTTGAGAGACCACTTTTGTGTGGCCCAAAGGACGGTCTCTCAAGACAGGTTCTACTGTATTGGGATCGAATTGACTTGAGGCCGAAATGACTGTGGCCAAAATGACTCGGGGCTGGAGTGTCTGGAATTTGCTTATATCATTTGACTTCAAGTAGACCATTATGCAATAAAATCAAAAGAAAAAGACTTGTAAAAGCAGAGGTAAACAGCAGTTTTTCATGATGTATGTGAATTTGCAATGATGAGATTTTAATTGGTCAACATTTCAAGGGAATCCTTCACAGGGTTCATACAGCTCTTGAAAAACCCTTGAAAATGAGTTTTTTCTTGAAAAAACCTGGAATTTGAAATTAGCCCTTGAGAAACCCTTGAACTTTCAGAAATCTCTTGAAAAACCCTTGAATACCAAGCTATTTCCTGGGCATTGTAAATATGTGTACTCGCCTTTTACTTGTTTGTTGCGCTTGTGTCGCTCAGTTAAAAAAATCCCTAAAAAAGTATGGAATGTTTTACCAAGATTACTGTAATACAGATCACACTTCGGGTACCAGTACTTCCTGACTTCCAAAGTCTGATCCGTGTCACATGAATCTTAGATTTTTAGAGCTCCTACAACAAGCTGAATAGTATATGTAGCCCTTGAAAGAAAAAAAAGAAGCCCTTGAAAAACCCTTGAACTTTGTGAGAAAATTTTTGTATGAACCCTGCTTCAAAAGGAGAGAGGTTCTTGTGACAAAATAAAATTCTGGGGATTCCAGTTATGCAGCTCCCTGTGTGTGTTTGTGCAACCGATTTTATGTCATCGCACACATGCAAGTTGGATTCTCCTGAATGTTATGGTCTCAAAAGTTGGTTGTAAAATGAATTCAAGGACTTTAACCCTTTACCCAACATAATGGCCAAAACCGGCCAGCGCGATTCACAAAAATCACCAACTAATTTTTATTATTTTTTTATTTTTTGTCTCAAAAACATAGGTTATGACCCCTCTTTGGAACGAGCTCCCTGTGCTTCATTGGTGGAAATTCCGCTAGGTGTCATAGCAGATCATCTCTGAATTATATGCATGGAAAAATGCCCACTCAAATATAGATTATCTCAAAATTCAAGCTGTTGTTCTCTGAATACTCCTGACTAGGTTGAGCCTGCGTATACTAGTTTTTATGCCCCCGAAAATTTTTCTCAGGGGCATATAGTGTTTGTCATTTCCATCTCTCAGGAAGATTTTCGTGTCTGCTTCATAACTTACAAGCTTCGTTGGATTTTGAAGAAACTTTGCATACATGTTGCTTATGGGGAGACGATGTGTTGCGCACAAAATCTTGTTTGTTTGATGGAGGTCAAGGTCATTGTCATGCCGGGGGCATAGTCACTTCCAAGTAACAGTTTCTTGTTCCTATACCTGCAGTACAGTAGAAAATAACTGAAACCATGGATCGAATTGTTCTGGTCCAAAAAAGGAAACCTAAAACCGAGCAAAAATTTCATAACTGTCAATCTCTAATTACTTTTCAACAAATTCCATCGAAAACATATCCTGTGAGCTCTCATTGGAAAGAGGTCATTCGGCGAGTTTCACTGTGGGGTCACATGATAATGTTTTGTTAAAATTTTTGGAAAAATTAAAAAAAAATAATATCCAAAATGATACTTTAACAAAGAAGAAAGGAAACAAGGATCTTATTGTGGTTATCCTACATCATATTTCAGATTGTACTGTAACCAGTATGGTTCCTTTGTGGAGCATTGCAGGCCTGGCATTCTGAAAAATGCAGGAGGGCAAAAAATTGCTCTCCTCAATCAGCTTAGGAGAGCAATTAGCTTTACACAGCATTTTAAGTATCCAGTTGAACGAACTCATTGAAACTGAAACCAACAGACTACATCAGTGATTTTATTAACTTTACTAAGGTAAAGCGAAATCTCTTAGACATCTAGATGTCTCACTCAACAAACGAGCACACACTTGACAAGACATGTGTGTGTACCCAGACCTGTTGTCCAAGAAAGTCATATGCCTACCACTACCACCTTCAACCCCGGGGGGGGGGGGGGGGGGGGGGGGGGGGGGGGGGTGAAGGTGGTAGTGGTAGGCATATGACTTTCTTGGACAACAGGTCTGCTTGAATCTACAGTCACATCCTGGTGCAAGTGCTTCAAGTGACAGGATAGTAGTAATGGTAGTATATTATAGTGTCAATATTCCTTGAATAATTATCCCTCAAACTGTGATGTCAGTTGTTGAACTTGAAACTGACAGAAAAAAAAAATTTCTGTGACCCATTTTGCTTCAAATGATTGCAGGTGTGTTTGGGTATGGTTGCAGCCATTACCTTTTACCACTAAACCACTTTCAAAATGAAATTACGTGATAGTGATAGTGAAGGTGGTAGTGGTAGGCATATGACTTTCTTGGACAACAGGTCTGCTTGAATCTACAGTCACATCCTGGTGCAAGTGCTTCAAGTGACAGGATAGTAGTAATGGTAGTATATTATAGTGTCAATATTCCTTGAATAATTATCCCTCAAACTGTGATGTCAGTTGTTGAACTTGAAACTGACAGAAAAAAAAAAATTTCTGTGACCCATTTTGCTTCAAATGATTGCAGGTGTGTTTGGGTATGGTTGCAGCCATTACCTTTTACCACTAAACCACTTTCAAAATGAAATTACGTGATGTTATGTGACTTCAAAGTTAAATTACATTTTTGCTTTACAACAAAAATTTAATGTGAGCATAATACATGTAATCTCAATCATCCCAGACCAAAATATTTAGGAGGGCAATTTTTCGCTCTCCTTAATTCTTTCAGGAGGGCATTAAGGAGAGCTAAAAAATCGCTCTCCTGAAATTGCCAAGCCTGGCATTGGGCATCAAACCAAAGGTTGATACAAGCCTGCTGTTTTCAGAATTGTGTGCAACCTATTCATTGTTCACCTGGTCTGAGCTTTGGTAATTTATCATTCGTTCCCCTGTTCTTGATTCAGATAACCCATTAGGCAACTTAAATATATATGCATTGCAAATATGCTGATATATGAACTGTTGTAGGGGGTGCGGTGGCACCACGGTAACTGGTTCTTGTCAGATCACCAAAGTTAAGCAACGTCGAGCGCGGTTAGTAGTTGGATGGGTGACCATTTCAGCGACTGATTCGCGCTCCCGCGTTGTGTCCTTGGGCAAAGCACTTACCCCAATTGCCTACATGGGGGCACAATGACGCTGTGTACTAAAGCGTACTGCACGTCGAAGGTGCGCATGTCTTCAACCCATCTGACCCTGCCTGTGCCACGGCACAGAGTTCAGAGTTACGATGTTGGAGAGCTGACAGCTGCTCGTCGTTGCTCGGTGGTTCTCTCCAGGTACTCCGGCTTCCTCCACCCGTAAAACTGTCACCGACATGACATGACCCTGGCTTTTAATGTGTCGTTAAACCCAAGTTAAAAAAAAAAATATGAACTGTTGTATCATAGCCAAGTTCTTGTTCATATGGGCAAGATCCTGATGAAAATAGATGAATCTAGAGCTGTAGGTTAACCGAAACCGAACCAGGGTTTTTAGTTTTTTATACCCCCCGCAAACAAAGTTTGGGGTGGGGGGGGGGGGGGGGTATATAGGAATCACCCTGTCTGTCTGTCTGTCCGTCTGTCCATCCTTGTAAGCGCAACTCCTCCTAAACCATTTGAAGAATTTTCATGACACTTTACACAATGGAAGAACTCCATATGCAGATGTGCATGAAGCAATATAATTCCGTTCTGACATTTTCAAGGGGAGATAATCTAACTTAAACCGTCTGTCCATCCTTATAAGCGCAACTCCTAAACCGTTTGAAGAATTTTCATGAAACTTTACACAATGGAAGAACTTCATATGAAGATGTGCATGAAGCAATATAATTCCGTTCGGACATTTCCAAGGGGAGATAATCTAACTTATACCATCTGTCCATCCTTGTAAGCACAACTCCTCCTAAACCATTTGAAGAATTTTCATGAAACTTTACACAATGGAAGAACTCCATATGAAGATGTGCATGAAGCAATATAATTCCGTTCTGACATTTCCAAGGGGAGATAATCTAACTTATACATTTCAGGCGTGGGGGGGGGGGGGGGGGGATGGTATCACTTTGTGAGTTTGCTCACAGTACCTCTAGTTTAAAAAAACGAAACCGAAACCGTCGACATCCCGTAATCTAAGGTTTTTCGTTTTTTATTAAGTACTCTCTTGCAGCCAAAATTCACAGAATGTAGCCATCCCAGAGTAGTGAGAGTACCCAGACACTGCCAATGGCAGTGTCTAGGTACTCTCACTACTCTGGGAAGGCTACATTCTGTGAATTTCCGACATATCAGTTTAGTTGTGTTTGCAGCTTTCCTCGAGTTGCGTGTAGGTGTCAGACCTCGAAAAATGGCCAAGCACAATAAAAGTTCTGTATGTTTAGGTAATTATTATATTGGCCTTCCTGATTCTTCATGTATTATAACTTATTTCGGGCATTCATTGAGTTCCATTCAATTTCGCTTCCCTTGAATTTTACTTGGCCTCATGAACAAACCAAAAACCGAACCGAACCAAGGTTTTACTCCACCTGAAAAACCAAAACCGAAACCGAACAAGAAATTTAAAAACCTACAGCTCTAGATGAATCCTTAGAAACAATAATGAGGCTGTGTTGCAGCAATTCAGATACAAATTACTTGTAATTATAGCCTAATCTTGACAAGGGCTAGCATGGTGCAGAAGAGAATGCTATCCATAATCACTATTTGTGGCAGAGACATGAATTATTGCCATTTCCTGATTTTGTATCTATGCTACATCTTAATTAAAAGATGATCAATAATTTAAAATGATGTTCAGCATCAACCAATTATCAGTATAGCTGTTTGCATCTGCCTGAAGTATAGCTGTTCTGTTGGCCAAAAATTGGCCAACAGAGCAGCTATACTTCAGGCAGATGCAAACACCTGTGCAGCTAATGACTGGTTGATGCTCAACATCATTCCACCATTCATTCGTACTAGATCATTCAACTTGGAGAAAATTTGCATGACCCGGTGACAATTTGGTGTGACCTGTTTTTCGTTTAAGGTAGCCTCCATGAGACCCAAACGGGTGTTCGCCTTAAATCGTCAGACCTGTTGATAGTTCGATCCTGACACACACCCTTTGCAGTGTGTCCTTGGGCAAGACACTTAATCGCTAAATGGGATCATGATGGCTTCTGTATGTGGGCATACTGTACAGGTTAGTCTGTGTATGCTGGCTCACCAACTAACTATGTGTATTGTACAGGGTAATTAGTCACTCTTTGTTTCTGGTTTTAAATAAGATCGTATTTATTATGTGACTAATCCTGTCTTTGTACATCCAAGCCTGAAAATAAATTTCATTGTGCTTGCAGACAAAATGTCAGACAGCAAATGAATCATGTCTGTCATTTAAGAATGATATCTGACCTATTACAAAATGGAGTTTCAGTATTCGAAATAGTGAGTTTTGGTTATACATGTATCTTCATCTTAAAACTGCTCAGAATTCATCCAGCCATGCTCAATGAGCCCTGCCAAACAAGGTATGATTGGTTTCATTCTGAATTGGAACTGAATTACCCTTCAGACATAATTTAGATACATGTATGGCTATATCAAATCATATTCCTTCCTTCACATGCTGTTAATACTGATGAGCTGTACAGTCACCTTCTTCACACACTTCCCAACTTGCCAGGACCAGAAATCTCAATAATTATTAATTTTAGGTTTGCTAATTGGGTACATGATTTCCAGCATGCATAAAGTTCCGATCACTGAACTTCACTGGTATAATTTTGGCATCAGACATTTTGACTGTTGATTTTAAACCTCAGTCAGACATTGGCCTTTTTGTACCTGACATTGTCGTTGTCAGACCACTTATTTTCTGGTATGTGAACATCCAAAGTGAGTGTACATGTACATTCTCATACAGTTTGTGATATGGCAGCTACCAATTTTTTATAACCATGCGTACCTTTAATAAATATAATTATTCCTGCAGGGCGAGGGGATGCCAGCTGGCATTTTCAGCTTTTCTTGAACTGAAATTTTGTCAGAGCCTGGAAACATCATACAGCTACAGGTACTTGCCTCAAAATGGTGAAAACACAAAAGAAAAATGGAGGATACTTACCCTCCCCCCCCCCCCTCCCTTAGAGTACCTCAACATACAGTACAGACATCAACTTTTTTGCCTTTTCCACAACGTGTAAAATCTCGATCGTGTTGGTGCACGATTAACTTGAGCAAGAGATGGCACAGCAATCGAGAAATTCCAGCATGGACGCGATTCTGGCTGGGTTTCACGATTTATTTAATAACTGCCGACGGTGTTTTGCTTGTTAAATTATTAAGAAAAACCTACCCAATGATCAGTAATTAACATCGAGAAAACAGTGGATAAACACGACGTGTCGTCGGTTCATCTGTTTCAATATTAATTTAAAATTCTTTTTGTTTAAAATTTTCAGAAATACTGATTGTTACAACCTATCCTACTGACAGTGACAAACCAATTAATTCACTGTTATGTTATTAGCCACAAACTTTTGTCTTCTTGGTCAAATTTTTGCGGAATTAATGAATGGGGTGTCTGCAAATTATGCTACACAGGGACGCTTGAATAAATTCGCAGCGCACACGTGAAAACCACTCTGAAACATCAACATGTGCACATTAAATGCAAAATTGTAAACCTGTACATCCTGACTGAGTGGAGGCGTCAGTCTATACCGAATTACCCACGAGAGGCAAGTGGCATTATTAAAGAGTTAATCGGAGATACAAAAACTGCACAAACACGCGTTTCGTTCGTGCAAAGGTTATGCAAAATTGTTTGGTAAAACCCTTTTTCCCTTTGTGCAGAATTCCCGTAAGCAAGTACATTATGTAGATAGCAGATTATAGCCTAAGTAAATCACCTGTCGCTCTCTCTCTCTCTCGCTCTCCTCAGGCCATAGTAAAATTAATGATCTGTCGTAAAAAAAATTTTTTTTCAAGATGTTAAATCGAGAACATATACAATTAAACATCGTGTCCAGAAATGAAAACACTATCGCAAGCATTTTTATTCATTCACTTCAACACACAAAAAGCTGGTGTTGTTTCGGATGGCTGATTACGGAGATTTCAACAGATAATTCCTAAGAGTTAACTGTTTCCCACACTCATTACAGCTTTCAAAAACATAGGCCTATATCATACCAATGCAATTATAAAACAATCAATCACTATTGGTCATTACAAAAGACTGTATCAGCAAACAGTGTTCCCACACGCACCCCTTCCCCCACCTCCACCATTATTAAAAATAGCCTAAACATGCACCGTAGGCCTGTATTTATACATGTACCTACTAAAATAAATGACGGTACCTGGAAGTCTTTTCATATTTTCGAAAGCCCTCATGAAAATTCAATTGAGTCTTCCTCTTTAAAAGATAAACTGTTACTGGGGGCACGGTGGCTCAGTTGGTAGAGGTGCAGGCTGCAAGCCGAGAGGTCCTCGGTTCGAATCCCACCTGCGGCAACCGCGTTGTGTCCTTGGGCAAGACACTTCACCCTCATTGCTCACGTGGGGGCACAGTGACGTTGTGTTTTAAGGCATACTGCCCGTAGATGGTGCACCTGTCTTCAACCAATGCTAACCCTGCTTGTGTGGAGTTGGTATGTTGGGGAGCTGACAGTTGCTCGCCGTTGCTCGGTGGTTCTCTCCAGGTACTCCGGCTTCCTCCACCCGTAAAACTGTCACGGTCATGGTTAGCCATTGTGCAGAAGTACATGTATGTGACCTTAAAACACCAATAAATAAAGAATAAATAATAAACAGTTACTGTACAGGCCTATTTGTTTACATCAGGTAGGGTTCTACCTCCCCGGGAAAGGGAATCTCACACATGATATAAGAAACAGAATATTGAATAAAGGGTCAAGCACTGTTGTGGGGCACTTTTAGCACTGCTGAAATTTCCTGGGCAAAACAAAATCAACTCATTTTCAGCGTTAAATGGGAGAAGAGTTAGGTTATTGACAAGTGATTCTGCTTGAATAATAATTTCAAGGTAACAAATCCCACAGCAATAGGCTTCTGAAAACATCAGAAGGTTTATACCTTAATTGGTAGCTGTTTGATTATGTCACTAATCCCTTGTGTTGACTGTCTCATTGAAAGATTATTTCCACTGGTTTTAATTCTTGAACAAACTACTGAAATCACACAGCATTTAATTTCACTGGAAAGTCGTCTTGCTAAATTTTTAATTTGTTTTGCACAGTTTCATCGAATTTAAGCCTTTTTCCAAGTGGAATTCACACTCTGCGGGTGTTTCCAAATCATTCCAACATGCATGCACTGTTTCTAAGTTTGCACCAGGCTACTGGACATCCTCAGCCATAATATAAATTGTCCGTGCATATAAGATCCATTTGGATTCAGTTTATTTAAAAGGGCCGATATGCATAGCAGCGAAATTTTGAGAAATAAAAAGAACATCTGACTATCCCATACACGTGTTTGAAATTTGTGAAAATCTTTTCCCTCATGAAAAACACATATGCTTCCTGGTGTGTTCTTTCAAACATTATTGTGGAACAAATAGTTGAATCACACTTTTGTTGTTTTCTGTTATTTGGGTACGCTTTCCTTTAAGCATTTAATCCCCTGCACTCTGAAGTCAAAATGGCAATGTTTTCTGCAGCAAATATTTCCCATAATGCAGTTTGATATTTAGCCAAATATACCTTGTTTGACAGAGCTCAGTGAGCTCTGTCAAACAAGATATGATTGGTTAAATTCATAGTTAAACAAGAGAAAAACAGAGTGATTGGAGAAAATACTGTTGCACCACCAGACTGTTAGGAGTTAACACAATAAATGCAGAACATCAAATCACCCAAATGGTAGCCTTTCTGGTGAGTGGACAAACCAACCACAATATTGCCTTTAGATTGCTCCATGGATAAATAGCCTAAGAATGGTTTGCCTTTAGTTAAAAAGCATAACAACACTTGTGGGGAATGCTCCTTTATATATATCTCCTGATTGATTACTTCGGAATTAACACCATTCACTTTTATTGATCATTGTGTGTGTGTGTTTGGGGGGGGGGGGTGGGGGCATCATCAGATCCTATACCCCCCCCCCCCCCCCCCCCACACACACACACACACACACGCACACTTCTGAAAGTGATGTTTGTTTTTTTATCAATATTTAATTATTTTAACCTCACAACCAGTGGAAGACTGCACTCGCCTGTAGATAAATTCTGTTGACCGCACAAGCTATTCAATTCCACTGATGTCAATATAGGGCCTACCACAATCTGGGATCCATACAATGATGGAGTCCGAGCTATTAAATTTAAGCCTTAATCGAGTGATAGTCAGTGGAGTGGGGATGGGGGTGTCATAGACCTGGGCTCACACCTTTATTCAGTGGTAAATGACACCTTACATAACACAGTGTGAAATGGCAGGGGAATTGCACGTACTGAGGTGTTTATAAAGCAAGCCTTTTAGTTAAAAAATTGCTCTCGAAATTTATGGTGAAGTGAAGTTTTTTCTGTGATTGTTATGCAAAACAGGGGAGATACATGTAGATGGCACATGTTCATTGTTCCAGGGCACATAGTTGTGGAGATATCAGTAGCATTAGGGGGTGGGGTGGGGGGGGGTGGGGGGGGGTAGACCAACAAATGAATTTTTCATCTTATCTTAGAAGTGTTTTGCTTTGCTTTTTTTAGGGGGGGGGGGGGGGGGGGGGTGATTTGCGAACTAACAAATACTCGAAACGTATCAAACTAATTTATTAACATGCCTTCCCTGTTTATGTAATGTCAATTAATAAGAGCTACCGATAGGGGTATTCTAGTTTATCCTTGTTTACAAAATCGTTTGGGCCTATAAACGGGATTTGAAACAAACTGATGAACAATTTTCCAGCAGAGTGCATGTTTTTTACATATTCACTTACGCGCTTCGATTCCTGACTATACCGCAGTTGTTACTACAACTACTTCCGACTTGTAGTTTACTTCAGTACTTCCATCACACAGGCTATGTGGTCTGCCACGTAATTCAAAGTTCCGAGCTCATGTTGTGAAGTTTTCATCCCTCATCATACTGGATTTCGCTCGCAGATGCACACTGATATCATCTTCTTTCTCTGTCACCATGACAAGTTTTGAGGTAGAAAATTCAGACTTGCTGGCATGCTCCTGACTGAATTCACAATTTACTCTCGTGTTCTGTAATTAGCTTCGCACTGTCGTGTTTGCTGCCTACTGACACGCAACATATTATGTACAGTAAAACCTGTCTTGAGAGACCACCTGTCTTGAGAGACCACATCTGCCGGGCACCGATTGGTTTTATTCTATAATGGACCTGCTATGGGAGACCAACTGTCTTGAGAGACCACCTGTCTTGGGAGACCACTGTGACAGGAAGTAATGATTTTTGCACGCCAAAGGCATGCAGGGACAGTTTGGGGAGCAAGCCCCTTTCGACCCTCTTTAACTGTACATATTTTGATTTGTCTGGACATGGTAAAGGAGGGAAGAAGTTAGGGTAATCAGCGGCATCTGTGTCTTCTGCGGTTTTTCTTGGGAGGAGGAGGATGAGTTGGAGAGATTGTTGTTGGTGGCGTTGTCGGATCGGGAGGAAGAGTAGGGCCTTCCAGGGCTTAAAATTACACGCGAATCCGCGAATCGATTCTCGTAATGATTCTGGCTATCTACACTTGCACGAATCTAAGTGGATTCGCATCAGTTTACTGCTTGGATTAGCTTTATGTAAGATGCCGTTGATTCACAATGACGTTCTGATTGGGGTGTATCATTAGATGCTCAATTATGAGAAACTGCCTATTCACATTTTCTTGAGTTTGGTATAAAATCAATTCATGGCTGCTATTAGCAGCCATGACTTGATTTGATACCAAAATCAAGAAAATGTGAAGCATGTGGCAAACCATGGGTGGAAATGTTAACATGTTATGTCGTGATCTCCCCAGCAAAGTTCAGCTTGTGTTTGCAGAATTTCATGTTATGACCTAAATGGATTCGCGCGAATATATTTCGCAAGAATCATGTTAGATTCTCGTGATGCCAGACGAATTTTAAGCCTTGCCTTCTTTGGCGACATATGGCCTGATCCTTGCTGCTGTTTCTTGGGATCTTTTGTGATTACTGAGAGCAAGTTCTAGCACAGTCCTGGTAATATAAGTTGGGATCTCTGCTTCAATATGTTGGTGGTACCTGTCCTGGAGTGAAGCTTGGAAAGTGTCATCCGGGATCTCCTCCTCCAGGAATGCCTCCACGGACTCCGGGAAGCTCTCCTCCTGGTCCGAAGAAGCCGGAGAAGCAAGAACTGGAGGGGGAAGGTGCGTCATCTGGGACAACTTCCTGTACCAAAGACAGATCTTCCTCCTCCATCTCTTCTTCGGATGAAGGGTCTGATGGTTTAGAGATTGATCTGTCACCTGACGACCCACAGTCCTCCAGACCCTCCTCCTGGGAAGGGGGTGCTGAGCTGGACAAGGGTTGGTCAGGGGTGACAGGTGTTGCCCCTATGATGCCCTGACTTGCCTCCTTCTCTTCCTTTTCCTTCTTCTTCTCCAGGAACTCGGCGTTATTCGGCGAGCATCTTGTCGTCTGACGGAGGGTCCCTTCTTTCTCTTCTTCATCTTCTTGGTGGTGTCTGTAATTCTCTGTTGGTCTTTATCCAGCTTGTCCGTGTCACTAGGAGGATGACCAGTGTGGGGGGGGGGGGAAATCCCCTCACGAAAGGTGCTACACCTTTCCAAGGACAGCGGTTCGGGTTTTTTGTCAAAATCCACTGTCAGATGAATTTTACACTTGAGCACCTGGATACTTCAGGTGGTGGCAAGGGCAGCCTTCACTCTGACAAGTGTTTCTTGTATCACAAGTGGGAGCTCCATTGTTCAGCTGTTAGCACCTCGGAGTCCAAGGTGCGAATGTTGTGATAATGATCCCGGCGCACAAGCGACACAATTATGACACTGTGACCTGGTACCAACTTGTATTTTTATGCTATAATGGACCTGTCTTGAGAGACCGCCCCTTTGAAGACTGATACCATGACAAAAACTTTTTACCTGTTCTGGAATTGGAAAATCCATTGTGGTTATACTAACATAATTGAAAGTATTAAAAGCTCTTAATTGGGTTTCAATTGCTATTCAGTTACATAACTCATTAAAGATTAAGATGTTTTTATAAGACCCCTGTGAAAAGATTTGGCTTATTGCTGAATAAACAATTTCATACATACCTGAAATGTGGCAGATATGATTATAAAAATAAATTTGTGTTTTAATTTTTATAACAGTCCATTTCAATTTGTTACAAAAACTTCATAAAAAAGAACAACTACAAAGTAATTACAAAAATCCATTCTTCTCATTTCTGAATTTTGTGGTTGGTTATTCACTGACTTGAGAAAACCTGAAACCTGTTATGAGAGACCACCTGTCTTGAGAGACCACTTTTGTGTGGCCCAAAGGGCGGTCTCTCAAGACAGGTTCTACTGTAATGATGATTAGCCGGGAATTAAGATGCACTGAAAGCCGAGTTTTGGCGGCGTGTGTTGACATGATTCAGTCGAGAAATAATTGTGTAAGAACCTCATGAGAAAAATCACGCAACATGTCCACATCGTGGAAAAGGCAAAAAAGTCGATGTTTGTACTGTATCCTCAACAGTATAGGATATTATCTGTACAACGAAAGCGATTCTCCACTTTGGCTAAACTGATAATAGCCTGTCAAGTATCAGGGCTTCCCTACCAGATCCTGCCATATAGTCCTTAATAATCTCTACCGTAAGTGCAACCCGACAGTAGAAGGCCTTTCTTTGAACACAAAATCACAAATACAATTCTCTCTGTAAAATGTCTTGAATTGAAATAATCGAGTTGAAGAAATAAATCAAAAAGAGGTTATCTGCTTAAATTACGTAATGATATATTTCTGTTCTCATTTATCACTCTCTGTTTGTTGCACTCTATGTACAGTACAAGTTAAAATAAGTTGTAGGATAACCGCTATAAACTATGTATCTCTTTCTCTTCGTACACTGATTGGACCAGAATCTGACATCATTTTCTGGAAAGCTCTCACTGAGAGCTTTCCAGAAAATGATGTCAGATTTTGATCTTATAAGTGCAGAAGCAGCATTGTACTTAGGTTATTGTGGTTATGCTACAACTTATTTTGACTTGTACTGTATGTTGGTAAAAATTTTGTCTTTTTATTTGAATAAAAAAATTCATAAAAAATTTTGTAACCAAATAGTGTGACTAACCATATAAATTGCACATAGTCACACCTTCTGGTTTTAAACAATGTTTATTATTAACAGAGAAGCTAACCCTGTGCAGTGTACAGCCTTACTTTCAATTTCATAAACATTTATATCAATTCTTTACCCAACGTAATGGCCAAAAGCAGCCTGAAATATTTTCAAGAAGCTTATGGCCGCTCATTGAAATGGGCTGTGAAAAAGCTTTGTTTCTTGAATTCCAAAAATGAAAACACATTCTATATTTTTATACTGTACCAATGACCCAGACTTAGCTGGTGCTAACTCTTAAATGCTAGGGCCAAACACAAATTTTGTCCCCCCCCCCCCCAATCCCTCAAATTTGCATCAAAATCCAAAAAATATATGTCCCATGTGGTCCTCCATACTTTTATCCACTGAGCATGCTCAGTGTCAAAGAAGTCTGAAATTGGAGCCAAATCCTCATTCTTTGTTTGGCCCTTCAATCAGTAACATCTCACTGATATCTGCGCTTATAATCTCAGTTAAAATGATGCCAGACACAAAATCATGAAAGAAATGGTGGATCTAAGGATGAAATAAGAGGATGAGAGGAAGAAACAGTGGAAGGATGTGTTCAGGGCTGTAACTTATAATGTTTTAAAAATTATTTCATGTTCCCTAATTTCGGCGCATAGGACTGATGTTTACATTCTTGTTATGAAATTTCCACAGTTTGTTCAGAGTTTCCTCTCTCCCTTTCCCTTATACCCCCTTGCTATTCTCCCATGCTTTTGGCATAATTTTTGTAATTTTTTTTTACTGAAATTTCTTGGGAGTTTTGGCTTGGTAACAGAATGTTTATTCTGTTTTTCCCCATGGTTATGCCCTCACTCTAGGGTGGTTAGGTGTTTCGGTCATGCATCTACCATCCAATGTACTGCAGTTTCTTCACAGGAAGCCTCTGTTCTACATCGGATAGTGTTAAAATTGGTTACTGATTTCGGGCCATATTTTCAGCGCCTGGAGTCTTGTTTCCAGTTTTTATTCACTTTTGTTTATGTTGTCAACGGTTACCTCTGACAGTGTTTCCTTGTCTTCTATTAGTTCTACTCATAGCCAGATACATTAATATTGTCCGTAAGTGTAACATTAATTTTTAAACATGTGTTAAAAATTTTTGTCCACACTTAGGCTTTTTTGGGATCCATTTGGGCTCATTGTTCCCATTGGGAACTTGGGCTCATCTTGAAATTTTTTCGAAAATTTTTTTTTCTTTTGAATTAATTTTCGAAATGTTTGTAATGGATTATTATTATTATGTATCTTTGTTTTCAAGAGTTGGTGCGAGTACGATGACTGTTTAATATTTTTTCAAAATGAAAGAATATTGTTCAATTGTAAATTGAGGAAGTCCTCCTCTGATTCTCATGTTCATTTTATTTGTTGTAGTCTGTGTACGCGCACTAATTCTTGCTCAGTGTGTCCCAATTCAGATGACAAACGTTTGAGACATGTGTCATGGTATATTGTTAGTGGTGAGAGGTTCATTCCGATCCTCTCGCCTCAGGGTCACTCTAATTTTTTCAGTCTCTTTTTCAGAGGAAGAAGAACAGGGTGATGTTTCCGTGATGTCTTCAAAAGTGTGCTTCTGTTGTCACAATAATGAGCTAGCGGCAAAGTGCTCAAAGGAATGGGGCAAGTGCCTAAGAGGCCCCGCGTAGGATCGACGTCACTTGTTGCCCGCTAGCTCCCCCGGTGAAGTAATCATTCACGAAATGGTTGTGACACCGGATTCGTCCGTTGCAGTCCAGGAGAGGAGAAGGGGTGTTGCGAGCACTATAATCTCGGATCACGCACACCCGGTGACGACGGATCGGAAGATGTAACGGAGGAAGCCAGTCAGTTCGGTAGCTAGCTCGTCTAGGTCTGCCTGGACCTCGAGCGCGAGAGGCCCCTCTCTCTTACAACAACATCTGGGCCCAGATGTTGTTGTATGTATGTTCGTTAGTCGGAGCATACGTCCACTCCTCCTGCTCGGGACGCTCCGTCGCATAGACAGTCCGACGCGACTTGTCTATTGGCTTCCTCATCCTCACGTCAGCACACATGACCACACCTTGGCTATGTGACCACAGGTATCCAGCCTGCTTCGCCGACCAGGGAGTCCACATCGACCAGGTCATGCCATCCACTAACCAAGGACACGAGGCCTTTCCAGTCGGGACATTCGCATATGAGAAGTATGCAGGAATTAACGTCCCAGGAGCTTCCAGCGGCTAAATTACGTAAGACCGCGGCTCCATGGGCCTCAGTGATGGGCTTGCTATTACAGATAGCTCAATTCATCGCAGCATCCCAGCAGCCATCAGAAACTTTTTCAGTAAAGAGACTGTCTGAGGAAGCTGGGTCGGTTCGCTCCCCTGCAAAGTCAGAAAGGGACGACCGAGATTCTTATGTGGTCCAGGCAGATGGTAAAAGGGAATCAGCGCAGCTGAAATTTTCCCTTTCCGAACAACTTAAGGTGGCCGTAGATTTCATCCGGCAACACCTTTTAGAAGTTGTTTCTCCTGACCAAAATGCTGCGTTACCTGATAAGAAACTGAAAGCATCACTGGACACAGATTTATTCGGCCGGAATAGGGACATTGAGCCTAACTTTCCGACCCAGTCCAGAAATGTCACAGACATTTGTACTTCTTAATGACGCTATATTCAAGCTAGCCTTTAAGACTGGCAAATCAGGTTTCTTATCATTTCATGCTCTACAGCTGCCTTTCATCATTCATAGAAATAGATTTGAAACGGCATGACAGGGCGTGCCGATAGTTCCTCTGTGTTTAGACGACCAGGCAGACAACTTGGAGTTGTCATTGCTGGCATCTATGTCGATTTATCCAGTACGCTGGTGACGACTATCTTGTCTAACAGAAAAATCAGTTTAGATGCATTATCTTACGCAGATCACCTTACCAGAGCGTTATCATTACGTCTCAAAGGAAAGAATTCCAGGATGTTAAAAACTTCCTTGAAAGTTCTTTTGAGGGCCATAGCATTTGCTACGTATAACTCCGCCCTTTCAGTGGCAATATGGAGTTAGTCAGACGTGATGCTGCCCTGGCTGCATCCGCAAGAGTGGATAGTAAGGTGAAAAACTCTCTTCCAGTCGCTCTCCGGTCTCAGGAGAGCTTCTCTTCCACGGTAAACTTTCTATAATCTATAATCATATTACTAAGAAAGCTTCGGATTCTCTGCTTTTAAATCCGCTTTGAAAAAGTCGGACTCACCAGAGAGGAGTAAGGCAGGCACTTCAGGGGCAAATACGTCCAAAGGAAGTTCCTATAGAGGATCTAAGAAAGCCTCTATGTCTTACTCCGGAGACCATCAGAGTAGCGACTCAGATAGGGGTTGTAATGCTGGCCAAGATAACCTAGGTCGACTGGGCGAGGTGTGGGTCGTGGAGGACGTGGTTTCTCCTCCTGCAACCCTCGCAGGGCCAGGAGGTGATGGTCTAAACCTCTATCGCGTTCCAGTGGGCGGAAAGCTGTCGAGATTCTTAACCAATTGGTTGTCAATTACGGACGACCCAATGGTACAAGGGGTTATTTCCGAAGGTCTAAAACTGTCCTTCAAGGAAAAACCTCCGTTAACTCGAAGTCCACTCTGGTCTCAGCTTCCGTTAAATGTTCAGAAGAGAGATTCGCTTCTATCAGAAGTTCAATCTCTTCTGGACAAGAATGCTATAGACGTCGTAGAAAACCAGGAATCTCCAGTTTTCTTCAGTCACCTGTTCCTGGTTCCAAGACCAGACGGCTCGTTTTGTCCAGTTATAGATCTGAGCTGGATAAACAAGCTGATCGTGGCTCCAAAAATTTATATGGAGACCATCTGATCGGTCAGTGCGAGCATTCGAGTGAACGGTTATGCTGCGAGGATAGATCTCCAAAATGTGTACTTTCACGTCATGGTACATCCGGCATTTAGAAAGTACCTTTCGCTTCGCTGTCCCAGGAGTTGTTTTTAGTTTCGAGCAATGATGCTCTGGTCTGAATCTAGCACCCTGGGCCTTCACTCGAATAATGATCTCGGTAGTGACTCACTTCTGAGGTCATTCATCTGTGGTAACGTTGGCCTACTTGGACGACATTATTCAGAGTTACGGCAGCAAATTAACGCTTCAGAACGATGTTCAGAGTTTGCTTCAGTTGCTCCGACGTCTCGGTTTTATAATAAACGAGGAGAAGTTGGATCTGGTGCCGTCCAAGTCATTCTCCCACGTGGGAATGAGCGTAGAGATGCACAACATTCTCGTTCATCTGCTATTAATCAGAGCGATATTAGTCAGTTGTTACGCTCGCTTTTGTCTTCACTCAGATGTAGTAACAGCGAGAGAATGCATGAGACTGACAGGTTTGTGCGGAGCCGCTACGGATCTTATTCCGATGGGGCGGCTACGCACTCGTCCACTCCAGATATTTTTTACTCCGTATTGGAGTGTGAAGACTCATTTGCTCGAAACGAACATTGTCTTGTCGAATCATGTGAAAAATGAGATTCAGACTTTGGCAGATATTCAGTGGTTAACTCAGGGAGTGCACCTGCCAGATCCGATTTTTATGATATTGACGGATGCGAGTCAAACAAGCACAAAAACATCAAAAGATGATGTCAGTTGGCTTGCGCCATGTCGGTGGATGAACATCATTCAGAATTCGCATGTTCAATTTCTGTCCGACAATTCGACAGTAGTAGCATATATTCGGAACCAGGGAGGCACTCGTTCCATTCCATTGTTCAGTCTAACAGAAAGAATCCTTCTGTTTGTCCTAGAGCATCAAGTTCTTCTATTGGTCCGTCATATTCTGGGTCGTCTGAACTTTCTAGCAGACTCCCTTTCTTGGAAAGGTCGTATGTTGCCGTCAGAATGGACTCTCAACAAATGGGTATTCAATAAGATTTGCTACCTATGGGAACGTCCTATGATAGACTTATTCGCGACACATCTCAGCAATCAGTTGCAGACGTATGTATCGTCATGCCCAGATCCTCGAGTGTTTGCAGTAGACGCCCTCTCGATCTCTTGGGATGGAATGATAGGATATGAGTATCCTCCAGCTCTGTTGATTCAGCTGATATTGCTAAAATCAAGCAATCTCACTGCAAGATCCTATTGGTAGCATCTCTGACACCCCAGAGACCATGGATAAATCTACTCAGGTGTCTGTTGTGGGACATTCCGCGGAAGCTTCCTCCACAGGAGGACCTTCTTTCGCAGGGAAAATCGCACACACTGCATCACAACCCGCTAGGTCTCAACCTTCACGTATATCCGTTGTGCAGTCCTTCTTGCACGGCAAGCATTTTACCAGACAAGCAGTGCATGCAATTTCTAACTGTAGGAGGACCTCCTCTTAGCTAAATTATACTGCTAAGTGGAAGGTTTTATCTCGATGGTGTAGGGATCATTCTATTGATTTTATGACCTCTCCGTTCCAGACATTGCTAATTTTTTGGTCTACTTGTTTGCCGAGATCAAACTGCAGCCAAATCCTATTTAGGGTTATAAGTCTGTGCTATCGGAAACCTATCCTCATTATGATACCTTACAGATTGGATCTAATGTCTCTTTATCTAAGTTAGCATAAAACTTTTCAATAAATAGACCTAGAACCCTTAGGTTAATTCCTAAGTGGAATTTAGCTTGGGTTCTTCTGAAGCTAAAAGAAGCGCCATTTGAACCTCTTGATACAGTGGATTTCAAATACTTATCTTATAAGACAGCTTTTCTCTTAGCCTTCTTTTCTGCTAGAAGAGTTAGTGAGCTTCATGCACTATCTGTTGATGATTCTCACTATCGTAGTGTAGGTAATACTATTACATTGACTACTAATGTTGGATTTTTGGCTAACAATCAGGCTCCTATAAGTATCCTGAACCTATTGTTTATGATCTTCCGTCTCCAGACTGTCATAGGTCTTTGTTTTGTCCAGTCAGAGCTATGCGTATTTACATGTAGATCTAAGTTTATCAGAAAGGAACGTAAGCGTTTCTTTCTGTCTTTACTGCCTAATAGAAAGGACATTACGGTCCATTCTATTGCAAGGTGGATTCAATTAACTATCCGTACTGCGTATGATAAATTATCTTCATCTCAGCAGTCTGTGCTTAAGATTTAGGCACATGAAGTAATAGCGCTGTGTACATCTTGGGTTTATGCAAATAGTGTTGCTATTAACGATTTGATGAAGGCTGCATATTGGTCTCAGCCTTCCACGTTCACAAATTTTTATCTTATAGTGAAAAGCAAGGGAATACCTCCTCTGGAGTCAGTAATTCCGAGTCGGTGACGGGATGGTTTTAAAGTGTAAAGCTAATGTCTATCTCATTTATGTAATATTTTTAAAGTGTAGCTCAGTGTGAAACATTTGTATATGTCACGTGTCATACGTGCACTAATATACAATCCTCGGACACTTTTAAAAGAGTATAAAGAGTCTCATTCTCTGGACTATCTTTATTTATTGACTTTCCTTTAAAAAGATTAGTATAAAGGGTTATACTGGATGTTAATAGAGATCATTGATGTTATTGTGCTCAACTACGGAATGGTATTGCATCTTTCTTTTTTAGTATAAACAAGAAAGATACATGTAAAGCCTGCTCTCCTCTTCTCCTGGAGGGGATAATTCTGTTTACATGTAATTGAGTCTATTGGATTATCCTTTATGTCCTAGGCCCTCCAGCCTTTTTTTCTATTCAGCTAAGTCTGGGTCATTGGTACAGTATAAAAATGTTAAAAAATTTATAGTAATTTATATATTTTTTATACTTACCAATGACCCAGACGGGGATGGCCCTCCCATGAGTTGGGAACGCATACCTCCCCGCTGATTACATAATGCTTACCAGGCACTGGTGGTAGGAATAAGGATTTGGCTCCAATTTCAGACTTCCTTGACACTGAGCATGCTCAGTGGATAAAAGTATGGAGGACCACATAGGACATGTATTGTTAGGATTTTGATGCAAATTTTTGGGATTGGGGGGAGGGGGTGGGGGGGGGGGGGGGCAACATTTGTGTTTGCCCTAGAATTTAAGAGTTAGCACCAGCTATGTCTGGGTCATTGGTAAGTATAAAAAATATATAAATTACTATAAATTTTTTAACTTTCAATTAATAATGGCTTGTTCTGATTTTATTTTCCAGGAAGCCAAGCAGATTTTAAACGTTGCCGATCCTGGTGAGATAGAACAAATTCGGAAAAGTTATGAGCATTTGTTTGATGTGAATGAGAAGGCAAAAGGAGGTTCATTTTATTTACAATCAAAGGTACAAAAAAACCAATCTTTTCTCCATTTTGTGCTCCTCGAAATTTTTTGGGGGAGCATATAGTTGCCATTTTGTCCGTCTGTTTGAAACAAATGGTTCCCAGTTGATAACTCTTAGTTTGCTGTGATGTATGACCATATAATTTTGACACATTAGGCCACACAAAGTAGATCTTCTGTTTCTCAGGCCATTATTTGTGAAATTGCATGCGGGCGAGCGTTTTTTTATTTTATTTTTTATTTCAGTAATTACTTCTTAGCCATCAAAAGTTCATGTTCTTGGTTCAAGTTTTAGGCCTCATAATCTACAGAATACCAAGGGTGGTGGTGTATTTCATCCCTTGAGTGCAAGAAGGCTTTGCAATGCTAAAGCATTGCAAAGCCTTCTTTCACTCAAGGGACAAATTCATCAATTTTTTTAACTTAAGTAAAATATCAGACTTAAATCATTTAATTTTATTTTTTTTAAGTTTAAATTGGTTATAAAAAGAGAGCATGCGGCAGCCAAAAGGACCATGCGGGAGGGCCTGAGAAACAGATTTTTTATTTTTTTAGGCCTTACTAACTACCATGAAATGTAGGTCAAGTCTGATTTTCACAGTTATGGCATTTACCATTCCAGGGTTATGCCCCTTGTCAGATTGCAGAATGGTAAAATCGATGGTTTCTGTACAATAACTGTAGTTTGGTTTGATGTATGACCTTATAGTTTTGCAGCATTGCTATATACCATGAAATGCATGTCGCATTCAATTTTCATTGTAATGGCACTTAGGCCTACTAAAATTAAAAATCTGTTTCTCAGGCCCTCCCACATGGTCCTTTTGACTGCCGCATGCTCTCTTTTTATAACCAATGCAAACTTAAAAAAAAATAAAAATTAAATGGTTTATGCCTGATATTTTACCCAAGTTAAAAAAAAATTGATAAATTTGTCCCTTGAGTGCAAGAAGGCTTTGCAGTGCTTTAGCATTGCAAAGCCTTCTTGCACTCAATGGATGAAATACACCACCACCCATGCTTCTCTGTAGATTATGAGGCCTAAAACATATCAAGGACATGAACTTTTGGTGGCAAAGAAATAATTACAGAAATAAAAAATAAAATAAAAACTCTCTCGCCCGCATGAAATTTTACAAAAAATGGCCTGAGAAACAGAAGATCTACTTTGTGTGGCCTTATCGTTCTAAATTTATGTTCCTTAAAAAATTGAAAAATGGACAAATCAATGGTTTCCAGATGATTGTTCACTTTGATGTACAACCTTATAATTTTGCAGCTTTACTACCTACCATGAAGTGCATGTCAAGATCGATTTTCACCATTATGGTATTTACCATTCCAGAGTTGTGCCCCTTGAAATGTGGTAAAATGGTAAAGTGATAAAACATTTCTTATGGTATCTTATTGAATGTCCTGGGCATGTATAATCAAATCTGCTTATACATTCACCCTAATTAAGCAGTGACCTGTCTCCAAAGGCCAGTTTAATTTCCTTCCCAAGGAGCTTGTAATACAGGTTTACTGTGTACTGTTACCCTTGTCCTTCCTGGCTTCCGCATGTTTTTGTATTATTTTTTTTTTTATATGGCCTAAACCATTTCACAGTTCTGCATTTGAAAAAATCAGTATGTGGTTTCCGTCAGTTTGCATTTTGGGGAGCTTCTGTTGGCTGTGCCATTTTTTACTTGAATGAACTTATCAAAACAACACATCCCCATTATCAACACCAAACCCATACTGTGTCATTTTTAAAAGCTTTTCACATCACTTGGTGTCCGTCGTCGTCCGGTGTCCGTAAACTTTTCAGATTTTCTTCTTCTCTGTAACTGTTGAGCCGGTGTGAACCAGACTTAGCAGGAATGGTCTATGGGAGGTCCTTTACAAACGATCCTCATTTTGTTCCTGTCGAAAAACATGGCTTCTAGAGGCATTCTTTGATTCTGGTTGGTGGATTTTAAAAAATCGCTGATGAAACCGTCAGGTCAGATGTTTTGAAACATCACATAAATGATGACTGGGACCCTCTCTACCAACGATCCTCATTTAATGTTGATCGGGTTGGAATCATGGCTTCAATTACAGCTTACAGTGACTATAGAAACCCAATGGAAAATCACATTTTCATCTTCTTCTCTGGAACTACTGAGCTGACGTGAACCAAACCTGGCAGGCATAGTCTATGGGAGGGCCTCTACAAATGATCCTCATTTTGTCCCCATGGGTTTGAAAACATGGTGGCTGCCATTCTTTGATTCTGATTGGTGGATTTTGAAAAAAACTTGTCATCTGAAACCACAGGACCAAATATTTTTAAACTTTGCATGGTTGATGACTGGGACCCTCTCTACCAATGATTAGGGGATAACTATGTTGTATTTGATTGTTTGGGGCCGTACTTTGGTATTACTGTCGCAAATTGAGTTTTGCCGGTGATGCGTTAGCAGAGCCGGTAAAACAGATATTTGCAACAGTAAAACTATCATTTATGGCCCCAAACAATCAAATACAACATAGTTATCCCCATTCTAATATAATTCGGCTGAAACGGAGATAGTATTTGATCTCCCAACTATAAAACAACGCCTTGTTGAAGACAACAATTTAAATCTAAAAATACAGCCGTCGTGATGTCATTTGGGAGTTCCGAACAAAATCACGAAATATATTTTACGCTGCCTCTTTTCAAATAGTTCCAAACGTTTTAGTCATTTTTTCACCAATGACAAAATATATTTATATTTGTACTGACGACATTTATCATGTTTAAATGTTTGTGACAATATGAAAACAAAATACGTCGGCTGCTTTCCCTGTTCAAAGTTTAGACTTCACATTGCGATTTTTCAGTCTGAGTCGGAAAGCACACGACGATTTACCATTAAAGTTAAAAATATTGAGATCTTTGATTGGAAGCCCTTGTTTAACCTTAATAATTACTCATGGTTACAGAACAGTTGTTCATTTTAAACTGTTCTGCGAAGTCATGTCTGGTGGAATTGGGCTACAGGAAATGACATAATTGTTGCAGAACGAATAGTTCATCTCTCTCAGGCTCAGTGGTGAACGCGTTTCTGCAGTTGTACATGTTGGTGCCACGAACGCAGGTGACAAATTAGAAAATGAAAGGACCGCTTGCACTTGAAGTTGATGTTATAACATTGCTAGTGGATCGGTCAGAAATATTTGGCCTTGAATAATTAAACTTTTTATTGCCAGTTGTCAGAATTTTGGTTTTCTATTTCGCACATAGCGTCCATAAATTCTTCATCGTATGAAAAATTGCTATTTATAAATTATCAGAATATCACTAACTGGTTCCACACGGTTGTTGTTAAGCCTGTCAGAATCAGTTTTTTCAACTCACATTTCATTACTCAGCAGTCTCTGCCAAACCTCTTCCACATTAATATTAAACTTTCAAACTTATATTAATTACAGTTAATTACAAGAAAGATAGAAAACATTTTCATTTTACAGAAATTCAACGTGTTTACAGCGTTTGTTTACCTTGGATATGGTAGTCATTGACTCTAAATGGAACGAAAATAGAACGACCACGAACAGGCTATATCTTGACTTTCCTGAAATAGTTTTTGAATACACAAAATTTGCGACAGGTTACGCCAATTTTACTGTTACAAATTTTATTGATTAACCAATCAGATTTCGAGATTTATAGTAATTGTATTAGAATTCTCATTTAATGTTGATTGAGTTGCAAACATGGCTTCAATTGTGGCTTATAGTTACTATAGAAAATATAAGCCACAATGGGAACTCACATTTTCATTTTACTCTCTGGAACTACTGAGCCGATGTGAACCAAACTTCGCAGGAATGGTCTGTAGGAGGCCCTCTACAAATGATCCTTTTTTATTACCGTTGGTTGGAAAATTGGCCACCAGAGACATTCTCTGATTCCGATTGATGGATTTTGCCAACATCTTCCCCTCTGAAACTACAAATCCAAATGTTTTAAAACTTAACATGATTGACGACTGGGACACCTTCTACCAATGATAATCATGTAATGTTGATGTAATGTTGCAAACATGGACACAATTGCAGCTCATAGTTACCATGGAAAGCCTATGTGAAATCAGTTTTATCTGTAGTTCCAGGTGAGCGATTACAGGCTCTTTAGTGCCTCTAGTTTGTTTCAAGCTCTGTTCTCCAACCAAACAACCTCAGAAAGTGGGGCACTGTTTGTTTACTGCACTAAACAAGTTCTGTTTTACTGGTAAAATAGAATCCAGAACCAAATAACCATCAAAATAATTTTACAACATGAAATAGTAAACATCTCTTTTGTAACATTTTAGTTTGTTTCAGTCTCATTGATACTATTTCTGCTGTGATTTTTAACCCTTTACCTAACCTGAAAAGCAGACGACACTTGCAAAACTAATTCTTGAATAACTAATTTTTTTCATTTTTTGTCTCAAAAACATAGGTTATGACCCCTCGTTGGAACGAGCTCGATGAGCTCGTTCCAACAAGGGGTCATAACCTATGTTTTTGACTATTTCTGCTGTGATTTTTAACCCTTTACCTAACCTGAAAAGCAGACGACACTTGCAAAACTAATTCTTGAATAACTAATTTTTTTCATTTTTTGTCTCAAAAACATAGGTTATGACCCCTCGTTGGAACGAGCTCGATGAGCTCGTTCCAACAAGGGGTCATAACCTATGTTTTTGAGACAAAAAATGAAAAAAATAATGAAAATTAATTGGCGATTTTTTAGAATAGCGCTGGCCGGTTTTGGCCGTTACGTTAGGTAAAGGGTTAACTGGCTGAGTGCTAGAAGCCACTATCAGGGCTTTCAGAAAACTGAGCGTACGAGAGCAAAAGCTAACATTTACTTTGCTCGTGTTTCATATTCAGTCAAACATAAATAATATTTTGTTTATCAGTAGAACCTGTCTTGAGAGACCGCCCTTTGGGCCAAACAAAAGTGGTTTCTCAAGACAGGTGGTCTCTCATAACAGGTTTCAGGTTTTCTCAAGTCAGTGAATAACCAACCACAAAATTCAGAAATGGAGAAGAATGGATTTTTGTAATTACATTGTAGTTCTTTTTTTATGAAGTTTTTGTAACAAATTGAAATGGACTGTTATAAAAATTATAAAAATAAATTAGTGTTGAAAATCTTCATGATTTTCAACACAAATTTCTTTTTATTCCTATTTGTCACATTTCAGGTATGTATCAAATTGTTTATTCAGCAATAATCCTAATCTTTTCACAGGAGTCTTATAAAAACGTCTCAATCTTTAATGAGTTAGCAATTGAAACCCAACTAGGAGCTTTTAATACTTTTAATTATGTTAGTATAACCACAATGGATTTTCCAATTCCAGAACAGGTAAAAAGCTTTTGTCATGGTTTCAGTCTTCAAAGGCGCGGTCTCTCAAGACAGGTCCATTATGGCATAAAAATACAAGTTGGTACCAGGTCACAGTGGGAGGTGCTAACAACTGAACAATATGGAACTCCCACTTGTTATTCAAGACACACTTGTCAGAGTGAAGGCTACCCTTGCCACCACCTGGAGTATCCTGACAGTGGATTTTGATAGAGAATCGGAACCGCCGTCCGTGGAGAGGTGTAGTACCTTTCATGAGGGGATTTCCCCTCACACTGGTCACCCTCCTAGTGATGCGGATAAGCTGGATGAAGGCCGCCGGAGCAACACAGCCACCAAGAAGAAGAGGACGAGAAAGAAGGGACCCTCCGCCAGACGACGAGATGCCCGACGAATGACGGAGTTTCTGGAGAAGAAGAAGGAGAAGGAAGAGAAGGAGGCAAGTGAGGGCATCAAAGGGTCAACACCTGTCACCCCTGACCAACCCTTGTCCAGCTCGGCACCCCCCTCCCAGGAGGTGGGTCCGGAGGACTATGGATCTGTCTATGGTACAGGAAGTTGCCCCAGATGACGCACCTTCCACCCCTCCAGCTCTTGCTTCTCCGGCTTCTTCGGACCAGGAGTCTGACCAGGAGGAGAGCATCCCGGATTCCGTGGAGGCATTCCTCGGGGAGGAGATCCCGTGCGAGTACTTCCGTGCAACACTCCAGGAGACATACAACAACCAACAAGAAGCAGGTATCTCATCCGAAATAACCAGGTCAATACTGAATATGATCATCGGAAATTACAACAGCCCTCAAAAAAGCTCTCAAGAAACAGCAGCAAGGATCAGGCCGTACACCGCCAAAGAAGAGCCTACTCTTCCCCCTGATCCGAAAACACCACCTACAACTATCTCACCGACGCATCCTCCTCCTCCCAAGAAAAACCGCAGGAGACACAGACGCAGCTGATTACCTGAGCTCCTTCCCTCCTTTTCCACATCCAGACAAGTCAAATCTTATACAGTTAAAGAGGGTCGAAAGGGGCTTGTCCATCTGAGCTTGGAGTTCATCGTCGAAGAGAACAACACCACCACACCTTCTTCGGGGAGAGGTAGCACCTTTTGTGAGAGGAACCCCTCTCACACTGGTACTCATCCGAAGAAGCCTGGACCTGGCCCTGAAAAGAAGAAGAGCAAGAAGAAAAAGAGCCCATCTACCAGGCGCCGGAATGCCCGGCAGCTGGAGACGTTCCTGAGAAAGAAGAAGGAAGAGAAAGCGGAAGAGAAGACAGAGGAGGCCACTACTATTTCCATACTGGGTGCATACTGGATTGGGGTTATCGGGTTTCAGTAAAATATGGCATGCAGTTTGCCTGTGACCAAACCCCAAACAATTTACCATACCTTTTGACTTAGAAATTGTTGGAAATTGTTGAAAACTTTCGAAGAAAATGGAAGGGGGGAGGGAGTATTCTGGATTGCATCTTGAAAACTTTCGAAGAAAATGGAAGGGGGGAGGGAGTATTCTGGATTGCATCTGTGCATCCGTCCGTCAGTCAGTACAAGAATATTCATAAATGATATTTGTTGGTCATAGGTATGCCCACACTAGGTGGTACACCACGTGGGGGTATGCACCGGACAAAAGTCCAGCTCTTGTTTTTACCAGGTTTATGTCTCTTTTTGCCATGAATAATCATGACGGTAGGGGCAGTTGGGGGATGGACAGGCCCATCTGGGGCAGTCACACCTCCAGTTGCTTTTTCCTTATATTTTTAGTGGAAACATGCAAATTTGTGAAAAAATGTACATGTATATTGCCTAAGTTATTTAATAGATTAGCAAACTGAATGTAGTCCCTTTTTAAAACTGTCTGACCCCGGGTGTTGGAAGTGTCATTAAACCCCAATAAAAAAAAATGTTAAAATGGACAAAAGAAATGCCAAGATTGGAAATTTGATATAGTGTTATTAGTTTTCGAGAAAGGTAAACAGTGTGGTGTGTGATTAAATGAAAGGGTGCGCGGTGGCTCAGTGGTAGACTTTGTACTTCTGTGCTAGAGGTCCCGAGTTTGATCCCCATCTGGGATGACCCACGTTGTGTCCTTGGGCAAAGCTCTTTATCCTGGTTGCCTACATGGGGGCATGACGATGCCGCGTGCTAAGGTGTACTGCACGTCGATGGTGCACATGTCTTCAACCGCTGTAACCCTGCTTGAGCGGAGCTTGAACAGAGTTAGAATGTTGAGGAGCTGACAGTTGCTTGTCATTGCTTGATGGTTCTCTCCGGGTACTCCGGCTTCCTCCACCTGTAAAATTGTCACGGTCACTATTAGCGATTGTGCATAAGTATGTGACCTTAAACCCCAATAAATAAATATAAAAAAGTAAATTAACAATCCCTCCAAGGTTTTTTTTTTTGTTGGTAAATTGGTTTGAAGTAAAAAAGAACTATTTTTGTGTTACATTTTCTTTTTGTAACAGAACAGATTCACATTTCTGGGAAATCTCGTGATGTGCATGAATACGATAAAAAATATAAACACAATAAAAAAAACCCTGGACTGCCGTTCGAGTGCACACATTCCAGCTCTGCGACCAGAACAGCTAATTATATGAATTCGAATGCACCCGTAAATAGTCGTCATACTACAGTGATACGAAATCAGATTCCACACTGGATTTTCTGGTGACCAGATCATCAAACAGTAGTGATATTTAGCTGTTAAATTTCATAGTCCTATAATAAACACTTTTACCTTCTATGATGTTCTTTTTTATATCAACAGGTTGTCAGAGCAAAAGAAAGATTAGAGATGGAACTGCAGCGAAATGAGCCAACATCCGAAAAAGAACAGATAAAATCCAAAGATAGTAGTTCCGAGACATGATAATGGCTTATAATTAGGAAATATTTGTACAGTATTTTCAAACTAACAGCAAAGACAAGTCACTGTTTGATCATAACAGATTCTTTCATCTATAAAATGCAAATGTTAATAATTAACTTGAGTAATGTGGTGATGCCAGGTGGCACTGCCCAAAATAAAAATGGTGATATTACAGTTATGAAATCAGGGTTCAAGTCTGTTTTTTTTCTTTGTGTTGTTTGAAGTCATTCAGCGTTATGTGCAAAAATCTGGGTTAATGTGAATAATAAAAACTTATAAGGCCTAAAAAAATTAAAAATATGTTTCTCAGGCCTCCCCCCCGCCCCCCCACATGGTCCTTTTGGCTTCCGCATGCTCTCTTTTTATAACCAATTTAAACTTAAACAAGAGGCCTCAGGGGGCCTGAGGGCGCTCACCTGACATGGTAGCCTAAATATCAACCCAGAGAATTGATTTCCACAAGTTGCATCTGCTCCTCCTAAGAAAAGCTGAAACCAAATATCCAAATATTCTGACCAGTGCATCTAAAAAAAGATTTTTAAAGAATATTCCTCATATTGAACTAAGTCATAATTCGGGCTCCCACAGGGAGCCCATATATGAACCCAGGGACTTGGCTTTAACAAACCTGAATCTCACACCCCCAAAGGATTCTGCACACCAAATATCAAAACATTCCGACTGCTGGATCTGAAGAAGAAGATTTTTAAAAAAAATTCCTCATTTTGAAACAAGTTACAATTCGAGCTCCCACAATCAGCCCAAATATGGACCTAGGGACATGGCTTGAACAAACTTGAATCTTACCCCCTAAGGATGCTGCATAAAAAATATCAAAAGCATTCATCTGCTGGATCTGAAGAAGATTTTTAAAGAAAATTCCTCATTTTGAACTAAGTTGTCATTCAGGCTCCCATAGTGAGCCCAAATATGAACCAAGGGACTTGGCTTGAACAAACTTGAATCTCAGCCCCCTAAGGTTGCTCCATGCCAAATATCAAAACATTCCAACTGCTGAATCTCAAGAAGAAGATTTTTAAAGAAAAATTCCTCATATTGACTAAGTTATAATTTGGGCTCCCACAGGGAGCCCATATATGAACCCAGGGACTTGGCTTTAACAAACCTGAAACTCACACCCCTAAGGATTCCGCACACCAAATATCAAACCATTCCGACTGCTGGATCTGAAGAAGAAGATTTTTAAAGAAAATTCCTCATTTTGAACCAAGTTACAATTCGAGCTCCCACAATCAGTCCAAATATGGACCTAGGGACATGGCTTGAACAAACTTGAATCTTACCCCCCAAGGATGCTGCATAAAAAATATCAAAAGCATTCATCTGCTGGATCTGAAGATTTTTAAAGAAAATTCCTCATTTTGAACTAAGTTGTCATTCAGGCTCCCATAGTGAGCCCAAATATGAACCAAGGGACTTGGCTTGAACAAACTTGAATCTCAGCCCCCTAAGGTTGCTCCATGCCAAATATCAAAACATTCCAACTGCTGAATCTGAAGAAGAAGATTTTTAAAGAAAAATTCCTCATATTGACTAAGTTATAATTGAATCTTACCCCCCTAAGGATGCTGCATAAAAAATATCAAAAGCATTCATCTGCTGGATCTGAAGATTTTTAAAGAAAATTCCTCATTTTGAACTAAGTTGTCATTCAGGCTCCCATAGTGAGCCCAAATATGGACCCATGGACTTGGCTTTAACACACTTGAATTCCCCCCCCCCCCCCCCCCCCCCCCCCCCCCCAAGGATGCTACTCACCACATATCAAACCATTCCGACTGCTGGATCTGAAGAAGATTTTTTTAAGAAAATTCCTCATTTCGAACAAAGTTACAATTCAAGCTCCCACAGTGAGCCCAAATATGGACCTAGGGACATGGCTTGAACAAACTTGAATCTCACCCCCCTAAGGATGCTGCATACCAAATATCACAAGATTCTGCCTGCTGGATCTTGAGAAGAAGATTTTCAAAGAAATTTGCCTGAAATGCACTAAGTTCAAATTTGGGCTTCTATACTGAGCCCAAATATAAACCCAGGGGGCCGATTTGAACAAACTTGAATCAGATCCACCCCACAATGTTGCATACCAAATATCACAAGATGCTGCCTGCTGGATCTGGAGATTTTTGAAGAAATTTGCCTGAAATGCACTAAGTTTGAATTTGGGCTTCTACAGTGAGCCCAAATATGAATCCAGGTGGCCGATTTGAACAAACTGGAATCAGATCCACCCCACAATGTTGCATACCAAATATCAAAAGATTCTGCCTGCAGGATCTGGAGAAGAAGATTTTTGAAGAAATTTGCCTGAAATGCACTAAGTTCGAATTCGAGCTTCTATAGTGAGCCCAAATATGAATCTAGGGAGCCGATTTGAACAAAATAGAATCAGATCCACCCCACAATGTTGCATACCAAATATCAAAAGATTCTGCCTGCTGGATCTGGAGAAGATTTTTTAAGAAATTTGCCTGAAAAGCACTAAGTTCAAATTTGGGCTCCTATACTGAGCCCAAATATAAACCCAGGGAGCCGATTTGAACAAACTTGAATCAGATCCACCCCACAATGTTGCATACCCAATATCAAAAGATTCTGCCTGCTGGATCTTGAGAAGAAGATTTTCAAAGAAATTTTCCTGAAATGCACTAAGTTCAAATTTGGGCTCCTATACTGAGCCCAAATATAAACCCAAGGGGCCGATTTGAACAAACTTGAATCAGATCCACCCCGCAATGTTGCATACCAAATATCAAAAGATTCTGCCTGCTGGATCTGGAGAAGAAGATTTTCAAAGAAATTTGCCTGAAATGCAGTAAGTTCAAATTTGGGCTCCTATACTGAGCCCAAATATAAACCCAGGGGCCGATTTGAACAAACTTGAATCAGATCCACCCCACAATGTTGCATACCAAATATCAAAAGATTCTGCCTGCTGGATCTGGAGAAGAAGATTTTTTAAGAAATTTGCCTGAAATGCACTAAGTTCGAAATCGGGCTCCTATACTGAGCCCAAATATGAACCCAGGGGGCCGATTTGAACAAACTTGAATCAGATCCACCCTACAATGTTGCATACCAAATATCAAAAGATTCTGCCTGCTGGATCTGGAGAAGAAGATTTTTTAATATTTTTCCCATTGCCTACAGTGTTAAAAAGTGCTGACTCAGCACTTTTTCAAAGTCCCGAAACTGTGCCCTATGATAAAACCGATGGCAATTTTTTTTTACCAATCCTTTCTGTTGGTCCTAAGGAAGCTGCACACCAAATAAAAATTCTCGGTGCCGTGCAGTTTTGGAGATATGGCGTTTTAAATTTTTTCTATTTTTAGCTCCTGCGGTTCCCACGGGGCTGCAGGAAATTTTTTTTTTGCATAAATCAAGTACTCATGACCCAATAAGCCCTCACATAAAATTTGGTTGAAATCGGCTTCTCGGTTCAGAAAATATAAATTAGGGGCGGGGCCAACATTTTTACACCTCCCATAACAACGCCAATTATTATCCCTCAAACTTCTCTTGAACAAATCTGAGTCTACACCTCAAAAGGAAGGTGCATACCATATATCAAGGCTCTGCTACTGCTGGTTCATGAGAAGATTTACAAAGATTTTGGTGCCCCTTGGGGGCATGGCACCACCCAGGAGGAGGGGCAACTTCATTTGAACAAATCTGAATTGGCATTAGGTAATAAACATTTAGCCAACATTTGAATAAAATTGCACTAGTGGTTTAGGAGGAGAAGTCGATAATGTAAAGTTAACGCCGGACGGACGACGGACAGATCACAATCAGTAAAGCTCCCGCTGAGCTTCGCTCAGGTGAGCTAAAAAATAGAAATTTAATGGTTTATGTCTGATATTTTACCCAAGTTAAAAAAATTGATGAATTTGTCCCTTGAGTGCAAGAAGGCCTTTGCAATGCTTTAGCATTCCAAAGCCTTCTTGCACTCAAGGGATGAAATACCCCACCACCCATGCTATTCTGTAGATTATGAGGCCTAACACTTGAACCAGGAACATGAACTTTTGATGGCAAAGAAGTAATTACTGGAATAAAAAATAAAATAAAAAACCGCTCGCCCGCAGGTAAATTTACAAATAATGGCCTGAGAAACAGAAGGTCTACTTTGTGTGGCCTAACCAATGTTTCTTGGAAGTTGATCCACATTTTCAGTCATGGGTCATCAGGCCATAAAACTGAAAAGTTGTTCGTCCAAAAGTTGTGTCTTATCACCTTATATGATAGCTCTGTTTCAAAATGTTCCTGTGGGAATACCTCTCTCTTCAGTGCTTAAACTCCCTAAGACAGCTGATGCACCCTGTGCTTGCCGCAAATTCTTTCGAAATCTGTAAACTGTTATACATCGTGGACGGGTCAAAATCCATGTGTTGTCATTTTTTCCATGTGTATAATTCAGACATGATCCACTATAACACCCAGTAAAATTCCCCCAATGAAGCAAATGAAGCACCAGTATTACCCCGGTGCATCATTGTTGGAAATTTCACTAGGTGTCACAGCAGATCATCTTTGAGTTATATGAATTATATGCGAGAAATAGAGGATATGGAATGAGTGTTTTTCTCATATAATATTTATGAAACGAGTCTAAGAATTTTCCGTTTTGGTGAGCCTCAAATATTATATAAGAAAAACACTCATTTCATATTCTATTTATCATATGACACACACACGCATAAATTAGCCACTTAATATGACTTTTTAACCCATAACCTAACTTGAATTGCAGCTCGTTCCAATGAGGGGTCATATCCTATGTTTTGGAAGCAAAAAGTGAAAATATAAAAAAAATGAATGGCGTTTTTCTTGTAGGTAAAAGATTAATACAAAATAACCCACCCTAAATAGGAGAGATAACGTAAATTCTCCCTACTGAAATTATGCAAATGTAACCCAGTTGTATTTTGTTTAGCCAATCAAATTGTCCAGTTTTTGAAATTGACCAATGAAAGCTCCCAACTCTAATTATGCAAATTATGAAAATGTGGCCCAGTTGTATTTTGTTCAGCCAATCAAATTGTCTAGTTTTGAAATTGACCAATGAAATTGACGGAAGGCTTTATTTATCACTGATTAATATGAAAACAAAATATCAAATTTTTAAAGTGAACAAAACGGATGAGTCATATGATAAAAAGTTATATGACCCACCCATGATCAGGGACCGATCAGGACTATGAAATAAGACAAGAATTGTGGTAATTGGGAATATGTTCATTTCTGTTCCCTGTATGCTATGTTTTTGATAAATACAATATGAGGTGTACACTGTACTGAAGAGCTGAGGGGTGGGTTAATATGACCTCACAGTTAATGTATGTGGCCCTCACAGTTAACGTATGTCAACAAAAGTTACCAAGTTACAGTGAAATTATTCCAAAACGAGTCATCCTATCAAGTTACATTGAAATCCCTTTATAAATATGGCCTGTAGACTGTGCTAAAGGTTTTCGGGCTGGAGGCTTGTGTAGACATGACGGTAGACCGATTGCAACTAAAAGTGGTCGTCCTCATCTTGACATTATACTCAGTCATTCTCCTAAGTTACAATGAAATCCCTTCACAAATATGACCTGTAGTCTGTACTAAAGTTTTTTGGCCCGGGAAGCCATCGTGGTTAAATGATCGCGACCAAAAGGGGGCGTTGTCATCTGGGCATAATCTGGAGTGATCCTATGAAGTTAAAATGAAATCCCTTTATATATGACCTGTAGACTATGCTCCAGGTTTTTGGGCTTCAGGCTCCTGAAGCCATCACAGTTGACCAATGATGACCAAAATGGGATGTCATCATCTAGGCATTATATGGAGTCAACCTAACAAGTTACAATGAAATCCTCCCATAAATACGACCTATAGACTATGCTAAAGGTTTTGGGCTTGGGCAGCCATAAAGGCTGAATGATCGCGACTAAAATGGGACGTTCTCATCTAGACATTATTTGGAGTCATCCTACAAAGGTACAATGAAATCCCTTCATAAATATGACCTGTAGACTGTGCTAAAGGTTTTTGGGCTTCGGGCCTCTGTAGCTGTCCCAGTTGCCCAATCATGTCCAAAAGGGGATGTTCTCATCTAGACATTATATGAAATAAAACCTACCAAGTTACAATGAAATCCTTTCATAAATTTGACCTGAAGACTGTACTAAAGGTTTTTGGCTTCGGGCTCGGACAGCCAACATGGTTAAATGATTGCAACCAAAAGGGGACATTCTCATCTGGGCATCATCTGGAGTGATCTTACGAAGTTACAATGAAATCCCTTCATAAATATGAAATGTAGACTGTGCTCAAGGTTTTTGGGCTTTGGGCACCTGTAGCCGTCACAGTTGACCAATCACAACCAAAGGGGATGTCATCATCTAGGCATTATATGGGTGATGGAGTATGACTGTGATGAGTGTGTGGTATTCTCGAGCATTCGTATTTATAATTACTATTACACCGTGACATATAGGTCAAATTGGCCGGGTGCGTTTCTGTGAAATGAACTATGAGTGAAATTGATTGTATTTTATCACACGTCACGTAAATAAAGACTTACTTATATGGAGTCAACCTAACAAGTTACAATGAAATCCTTCCATAAATACAACCTATAGACTATGCTAAAGGTTTTTGGGCTCGGGCAGCCATCAAGACTGACTGATTGTGACCAAAAGGGGACGTTCTCATCTAGACATTATTTGGAGTCATCCTACCAAGGTACAATGAAATCCCTTCATAAATATGACCTGTAGGCTGTGCTAAAGGTTTTTGGGCTTCAGGTCCCTGTAACCGTCACAGTTGCCCAATCGTATCCAAAAGGGGATATTCTCATCTAGACATTATATGAAGTCAACCTCCAAGTTACAATGAAATTCCTTCATAAATATGACCTGTAAACTGAGCTAAAGGTTTTTGGGCTTGGGCAGCCATCATGGTTGCAACCAAAAGGGGACATTCTCATCTGGGCATCATCTGGAGTGATTAAACGAAGTTACAATGAAATCCCTTCATAAATATGGCCTGGAGTCTGTGCTCAAGGCTTTCGGGCACCTGTATCCATCACAGTTGACCAATCACGACCAACAGGGGATGTCATCATCTAGGCATTATATGGAGTCAACCTAACAAGTTACAATGAAATCCTTCCATAAATATGACCTATAGACTATGCTAAAGGTTTTTGGGCTCGGGCAGCCATCAAGGCTGAATGATCACGATCAAAAGGGGATGTTCTCATCTTGACATTATTTGGAGTCATCCTTCCAAGTTACAATGAAATTCCTTCATAAATATGACCTGTAGACTGTGCTGAAGGTTTTCGGGCTAAGGGCCCCTGTAGCCATCACAGTTGCCCAATCACTTACAAAAGGGGACGTTCTCATCTAGACATATATGAAGTCAACCTACCAAGTTACAATGAAATCCCTTCATAAATACAACCTGTAGTTTCTGCTAATGGTTTTTGGCTTGGGTAGCTTTACCCGTTGACCGATCGCAACCAAAAGGGGACGTTCTCATCTAGACATGACCCCAAACCTGCATATGAAATTTCGTGACGATCAGACAAGAACTACGGGGTGTGGCCTGTGCAAAGGAAAATGTGAACAGACTCAGATTTTCGCGTATGTGATGGCAATAGCTTTGTCAAGTTAAGCTAAAAATGTTTCAGACAGGAAATTTTAATTGTAGTTTGAGCATTTTCTTAAGTTTTCCAAATCAAGCCAGGACTGTTTGACTACAGACAGGATTTGATCAAGGATACCAGAAGCATCCGATGGCAGAGGGGCATCAAAAAGGGTATTCCACTCTGTGTGTGAGTTAAGACCAGAAGTTTACAATGCATTGTAAAGTGACGCTCAGTGGTATTAATATTTAAATATGGTCCCTTGAGTGCAACAAAGTGACATCTGCAATACATTTGCTTTTGTTGCACTCAAATGACGATATTTAAGCTTTAACTGGTTGAGTGCGGAATTATTTTGGCTCGTCAAAATTTGTTCACATTTTTTGTCCTGTTACAATTTATGGGAGAGTACCTGTGGGCACTCTCCCATAAATTGTTACAAGGCAAATCCATACTGACTGAATAAATCCATTTCACAGATACAGGGCTGTACTATTCATACGGATGACCAGGCTGAATTATATTTTTTTTGGCTGAGGTATTGTTACCAGCACCTTAGGGCTCCAATGGTTTAAGGCACTTTGCAGTCTGTGCCATAGCAATACATGTATTTGGAGACCCGCAAAATGAATATAGGACTATCTACTGTGGCCTAGTGCCTACTGTACCAGGGTTAGGCCATCGGCTGTAGTGGGGTGAAAGATTGAAGTGCCGGAGAGTGGCCGCGAAGTGCCTAGGGGCCCTGCGATGGGTCAATACAGCACTGCACAGATACTATGAAGCACATCCACAAAATATGAAGCCTTCGAGTTGTGGTACCTGCACTTATGAATGAAGCCAAAATATGGACTTCCAGCACTTTACCAGTTAAAACTCACTACACCGATTGTATAGCTTTTTTGTTTACATTAACCAGAGTCTGTCATTATACTTGATCTACTTCTACTGGCACATGTAAAATATATCAGAAACGAATACTTGAGTTTTTCAGTTACAGTTATTGGGGGAAAATGAAGTCTTTTACACCAGTGCACAAGGTACTGGCACCCAGGAGTTTGGGTTAAACAATATTTTATTCTTTAAAAATGTCATATATAACAAAATGTTTACAAGCAGTAAAGAAGTTGGATGAGATATCTTATATAACATTTGTTCAACAATGTAGAGTAGCAGAATAATAGAGGGATTTGACAAAAAGCTGAAAGCTTATGTGCGTCATCTCCCCAGCTTATGTGCGTCATCTCCCTCTCCCCATCTCTCCATCTCACCCAGGAGTTTGATAGAATCAAAAACTGAGAAGTAATGATTATAAGAAGATGAGATGTAGTTGTAATTTTATTCAGACAGATACATCATGTAATCACACAAGAATATGAAATCTTTCAATCACCTCACCAGGATTCAAACATTCTTGAGACAGGGTTCTTTGTCTTGTGGATAAAAAAAATTCAGTCTTACAAGGATCTTTTCAATCACCTTTCAGATTAAGTCTGAAGACTTCTCCTGCATATTTATTTATTTATTGGTGTTAACGTTCAAGGTCACATACTTATGCACAATATCGTGACCGTGACAGTTTTAAGGGTGAAGGAAGCCGGAGTACCTGGATAGAACCACTGAGCATCAACACGCAACTGTCAGATCCTCAACATTATAACTCTGTTCAAGCTCGGCTCAAGCAGGGTTACAGCTGTTGAAGACGTGCACCATCAACGTAGAGTACGCCTTAGTATACGGTATCATCGTGCCCCCATGGAGGCAACTGTGATAAAGTGCCTTGCCCAAGGACACAACATGGGTCATCCCGGACAGGGATCAAACTCAAGACCTCTTAGTATAGATTCCAACAGTCTATCACAGAGCCACTGCGCTCCACGACTTCTGCTGCATTGATCGATAACCTTAGGAATAACCTTGACCTACAATCAGTAATACCAGAGTCGTTTGAGAGTTTGAAAAGTTACTTGTTCATTCACCCTGTCACTGTTGTCAACAAATAAAATCCTCTGCATTAATTCAACCTGCTGAGTATTTTAAAGATATGTTTCATCATATTTAGTCATGGCTGCTGTAAAGCAGCCATGACTAAATATGATGAAAATTTCATCTAAATTCAAGAAATCATTGGTAAAAGAACCAATAGAAACTGGATTGAATATGCCAAAATAATATATATTTCCGAGGCAAGAGACATCCTGTCTTAGGTGGGAATATCTGCCAGCTGCATGCAAGAAATTTAATTATAATATATGAACCATAAAAGAAAAGTACATCAATTTCTAAGGGGCAACTGATATTCAAGAACCCTACTCAAACAGACTTCAAGCTCTTTCAAGGCCTTGAAAATGAATTTTCTGGAAGGGAATCGATTATAAACAAAATTACCGAAAAGCAGTACAGTCGAAATTTTTTTCTTAAATCATAGGCCTTCACAGCTCCAATCATATTTATTTATTAGGGTTTTAACGACACATTAACAGCCAGGGTCATATCATGTCAGTGACAGTTTTACAGGTGAAGGAAGCTGGAAAGAACCACCGAGCAATGACGAGAAGCTGTCAGCTCTCTAACATCGTAACTCTGCACCGCAGCACACGCAGGGTTAGATTGGTTGAAGACGTGCACTATCAACGTGCAGTACGCCTTAGTACACAGCAATATCGTGCCCCCATGTAGGCAATCAGGGTTAAGTGCCTTGCCCAAGGACACAACGTGGGAGCCCGAATCAGTCGCTGAAATGGTCACCCATCCAACTACAAACCGCGCTCGACATTGCTTAACTTCGGTGATCTGAAGAGGACCGGTTTCCGCGACTCCACAGCTCCAATCATAATGATTGAAACAAAAAAATATGCATACAAATGAACTATATTTAATAAACCTAATCTTTTGTTATAAATATCTGTTATATTCACGTTTGTTTCCGTTTTATTTATTTCAATTTTTCTGCATATTCAATTTATTATGAGTGCTGAAGCAAATATAGGTAGGTGACTATGTACCTTCACTTAGTAATTCCCGATGAATAAAATGTATGAAAAAGAATATTAAGGCATATACACTTCTTTATTTAGTTCAAATATCCACTAATTTTTAGCTCAACTTGACAAAGTCAAGCTGAGCTATTGCCACCACTTCTCGTCCGTCGGCGTACGTACGTTAGTATGTTAGTACGTTAGTACGTACGTCCACAATTTCCTTTGGCACACCTCACAGGTTGCATTTATGATCAGATCACTTTGAAACTTGGTATGCTTGTTTGAGGTGACCTCTAGATGGGAGCTATCGATTTTCTTTGATTTACGTCAAAAAATGTTGCCGCAGCAAACGTTCTTAGAACTTAGTTTAGTCAAACCTCAATATTTCCCTTTGGCACACCCTACAGGGAACATTTATGATTGGATCGGTTTGAAACTTAGTATTCTTGTTTGGGGTGACCTCTAGATGGGAGCTATCGATTTTCTTCAATTTCCGTCAAAAAATGTTGCCGCGGCCAACGTTCTTAGAACTTAGTTTAGTCAAACCTCAATATTTCCCTTTGGCACACCCTACAGGGCACATTTATGATTGGATCGCTTTGAAACTTGGTATGCTTGTTTGGGGTGACCTCTAGATCTGAGCTATCAATTTTCTTCAATTTCCGTTAAAAAATGTTGTCGTGGCCAACATTCTTAGAACTTAGTTTAGTCAGAAGACCTCAATATTTCCATTTGGCACACCCTACAGGGCACATTTATGATCGGATTGCTTTGAAACCTGGCATGCTTGTTTAGGGTGACTTCTAGATGGGAGCTATCGATTTTCTTCAATTTCCGTCAAAAAATGTTGCTGCGGCCAACGTTCTTAGAACTTAGTTTAGTCAGGCCACAATATTTCCCTTTTGCACACCCTACAGGGCACATTTATGATTGGACTGCTTTGAAACCTGGTATGCTTGTTTAGGATGACCTCTAGATGGGAGCTATCGATTTTCTTCAATTTCCGTCAAAAAATGTTGCCATGGCCAAAGTTCTTAGAACTTGGTTTAGTCAGACCACAATATTTCTCTTTGGCACACCCTACAGGGCTCATTTATGCTTGGATTGCTTTGAAACCTGGTATGTTTGTTTGGGGGTGACCTCTAGATGGGAGCTATCAATTTTTTTCCATTTCCATAAAAAATGTTGCTGCGGCCAATGTTCTTAGAACTTAGTTTAGTCAGAAGACCTCAATATTTCCCTTTAGCACACCCTACAGGGCACATTTATGATCGGACTGCTTTGAAACCTGGTATGCTTGTTTGGGATGACCTCTAGATGGGAGCGATCGATTTTCTTTCATTTCCGTCAAAAAATGTTGCCACGGCCAACGTTCTTAGAACTTAGTTTAGTCAGACCTCAATATTTCCCTTCGGCACACCCGACGGGACATTTATGATTGGATTGCTTTGAAACCTGGCATGCTTCTTTGGGTGACCTCTAGATGGGAGCTATCGATTTTCTTCCATTTCCGTCAAAAAATGTCGCCGCGGCCAACGTTCTTAGAACTTAGTTTAGTCAGACCTCAATATTTCCCTTTGGCACACCCTATAGGGCACATTTATGATCGGATTGCTTTGAAACCTGGCATGCTTGTTTGGGGTGACCTCTAGATGGGAGCTAGCGATTTGCTTCCATTTCCGTCCGTCAAAATATGTTGCCTCTGGCAACGATCTTTGAACTTAGTTTAGTTAGGCATCAATATATTCCTTTGGCATGCCATAAAAGGCACATTTATGATCAGATCGGTTTGAAACTTTGTATGCACGTTTGGGGTTACCTCTAGATTGGAGCTATCGATTTTCGTCAAAAAATGTTGCCACTGGCAATGACCTTTGATGAACTTAGTAAAAACTTAGTGCAGTTAAGCATCAATATTTCCCTTTGATACCCTGCAGGGCACATTTATGATTGGATCGCTTGCAAACTCGGTGTGCATGTGTGGGGTGACATCTATATGGGAGCTGTCGAGTTTCTTTCCATTTCTGTCAGAAAATGTTGCCACTGACCTTTGAACTAGTTTTAGTCAGACCTCGATATTTCCCTTTAACACACCCTTTAGGGCACATTTATGATCGGATCACTTTGAAACTTGGTATGTGTGTTCAGGGTGACCTCTATATGTGAGCTATTGCTCTTTTTTCATTTCCATAAAAAATTATTGTCGTTATCACCAGCCTTTGAACTTACTGCATTTGTGCATCAACTTATCTCTTTTGCACTCTCTGCAGGGTATATTTATGAATTTCCATAAAAAAAAAACATTGCCACAAGCAATGACCTTCTACTTAGTGCATTTGTGCATTAACATTTTCCTTTGGCATGCCTCCGAGGGCACATTCATTATCAGGTTGTTTTGAAACTTTGTAAGCTTATGCAGGGTGACAAAGATAGGAGCTATTGATTTTCTTCTCATTTCCATCAAAAACTGTTGCTTTTAGCAACAATCTTTGAATTTATTGCATTTGTGCATCAACATTCTTTGACCTGGCCTGCAGGTCACATTTATCATAGGATTGTTTTTGAACTTGGTGTGCTCATTACTCATTAGGCAAGAATTTTAGATAAGAGCTATTGATTAGCATTCATTTCTGTGAAAAAAGTTGCCATTTACAATAACCTCTGAACATACTGCATTTGTGTACCAACATTCTTCCTTTAGCCAGTCTTACAGTTTACATTTAAAAATGCATGGATTACTCTGACGCTGTGCACACACAATGCTGTTATGTTGAAATTTCATCAAATAACATTGGTACCAATTTTGCCATTTCATTTATAACTTAACAAGTTCAAGTTTGTCAAGTTGAGCTACAGTGTCACTGACACTTTCATTTATTCAGTTGTCCATTCAATCTGTGATCCACTTTGCCAACACAGAAGACCACAGTTTAATGAAAGTGTCAATGACACTGTAGCTCAACTTGTCAAGACATGTACATGTATAGTATGTGACACAGCAATGACAAACATCTAGGTAATGACCTGATAACAAAGGTACATGTAAAGTATTGTAACAATCTGTACATAAATACTGACCGTAGCCTGTAACAAATGTATAGGTAAAGTATTGTAAAGGTGGGTGACAGTCAGATGCTAAACTAGAAAAGAAATCATTGAGTCCCAGAGTGGGTCTGACTGAACCCCAAAATATTTGTTCTCATAGCACAGTGATAACAAAGGCACCTCAAAACACACTCATTCCTGTCCCAAGGTGAAAACAAAGGTACCCAAGAAGTTTCGTAAAGATCAGTTCATAAATACGAGCTGTATAGAAGTTGTGACAAAAAACTGATTGGACCTAATTTCGGTACAAAATGGCCACTGGCAGCCATCTTGAATTTTGGACCGCACTCAGAAACACTCGTTCTCATCCCAAGGTTATAACAAAGGTACCCAAGAAGTTTCGTGAAGATCAGTTGATAAATACAGCCTCTAGCCTGAGCCGTATTGACATGTGCACTTACAGTGTATAAGTAGCACTAAATAAGTCAAAGGGGGCGTGTGGCTCAGTTGGTAGAGGTGCAGGCTGCAAGCCAAGAGGTCCTCGGTTCGAATCCCACCTGCGGCAACTGCGTTGTGTCCTTGGGCAAGTCACTTCACTCCCATTGCCCATGTGGGGGCACGGTGACGTTGTGTACTAAGGCGTAATGCACGTCGATGGTGCACCTGTCTTCAACCAATGCTAACCCTGCTTGTGTGGAGTTAGTATGTTGGGGAGCTGACAGTTGCTCGCCGTTGCTCGGTGGTTCTCTCCGGGTACTCCGGCTTCCTCCACCCGTAAAACTGTCGTGGTCATGATTAGCCATTGTGCAGAAATATGTGACCTTAAACACCAATAAATAAATAATAAATAAATCAATCAAAATTCATCTAATTTGCATAATTTCTGTACGAGAAAAAAACCCGTACTGTATGTGATGTATTCCATTTTATTAAACATTCATACAAAAATTTATTCAAATCAGAACTTTCATACAGAAGTTCTGTACAAAAGACTGATTGCACTAATTTTGGTACAAAATGGCTGTTGGTGGCCATCTTGAATTTCGGACCACACCCAAAAACATCCGTTCTCATCCCACGGTGATAACAAAGGTACCCAAGAAGTTTCGTAAAGATCGGTTCATAAATAAGGCCTCCAGCCTGAGCCGTATAGAAGTTGTGTACAAAAAACTGATTAGTCCTAATTTTGGTACAAAAAGGCCACTGGCAGCCATCTTGAATTTTGGATCGCACTCAGAAACACTTGTTCTCGTCCCAAGGTGATAACAGAGGTACCCAAGAAGTTTCGTTTAGATCGGTTGATAAATACAGCCTCTAGCCCGAGCCGTATTGACATGTGTACTTACTGTGTGTAAGTAGCACTGAAAAAATCAAAGTTCATCTAATTTGCATAATTTCTGCACGAGAAAAAACCCGTATTATATGTGATGTCTCCCATGGTACTAAACAATCACACACAAAATTTTTCAAATCAGCGCTTTCATATGGAAGTTCTGTGCAAAAATCTGACTGCACCTAATTTTGTACAAAATGGCTGCCATCGGCCATCTTGAATTTTGGACCGCACCCAAAAACACTCGTTCTCGTCCCACGGTGATACCAAAGGTACCCAAGAAGTTTCGTAAAGATCGGTTTGTAAATACGGACTCTAGCCCGAGCCGTATTGGTATTTGCAATTACAGTGCTGAAAGTAACACTAAATACATCAAAGTTAGTCTAATTTGCATAATTTACGTACGAGAAAAAACCTGTATTATATGTGATGTATCCCATGGTACTAAACATTCATACAAAAAATTATTCAAATCAGTGCTTTCATATGGAAGTTCTGTGCAAAAATCTGATTTCACCCAAGTCTGTACAAAATGGCCGCGAGCGGCCAACCTGAATTTCGGATCGGACCCAAAAACACTCGTTCTCGTCCCACGGTCATAACAAAGGTACCCAAGAAGTTTCGTAACGATTGGTTCATAAATACAGCCTCCAGCCTGAGCCTTATTTAATTGTTGATGGACAGACGGACGACTGGCCATGGCATTAGCTCAAATTTGGCTTTGCCAAAGTTGAGCTAAAAATGGGTACAATTTGCTCCCAGAAATTCACCTTGCTTCTGTGATATGCCGAAAAGTTACAGTTCAAAATCGTTACACATCAGGCGTATTTTCAAATTGTCAACAACACTGATTTTTGTTCTGTTTTACATGTTATAGTTGAAGCATCTGGTATTTGCATAAGTAATAACACAATTATGAATTAATGACCACAAGAAAAAATCACAAAGGCCAAAGTGTACCACACAGAAATCTGTGCATGTAAAGAAACACCACATCTAAAAAGGGAAAGTTGTATTAAATTGCGCCCATAATGAAAAATGTAATTACACTTGATTGCTCATTCTAGAAGAGTTATATGCTTCATGCATTAAAAACACAAGTGGTGGTAGTGGGTGAGGGAGCAGATGAGTAGCAGGGGTTTGAAGAAGTGAGGGAGGTGTGAGGATATTCAAACATGGCATCAGCAAATTTTTAGCCTATGAACCAATGGGTGCTATATGGTGCCAGTGGTGGTCCAAGAGCTGAATTTTTTTTGTTCTTCCTGTGTGTATTTCACCCAATTTTTTAAAAATCGCCCTCAAGTTCCCAGAAAATATTTTTCTGAGGTGAACAAGCCAGAAAATAAGTAGACTGTCATCTGGAAAAAGAGGTCCCCAGAGGGAGAATTTGGTGATGCGACCCTGCACCGCAGGGTAGCATCACTAAATTTACCCTCTGTGAGCCTCACTCTGAATCAAGGTCCAAAGCTAAACAGAAAGAGGTACCCAGAGGATAAATTGGCCCACTGTATGGGGTACATCAGCAAATTAACGCTCTTGGGACCTCATTTTGCAAATGAGAGATTGCTTATTTTCAGGCTTGGAGGTGAACATATCTGGGCCAGGCCTGAAAATAATTTTCATTGCGCTTCCAGACAAAATGTCAGACACCAAATCAATCATGTCTGTCATTTAAGAATGATATCTGACATATTACAAAATGGAGTTTGAGTATTCAAAATAATGTGTTTTAGGTGTACATGTACCTTCGTCTTAAAACTGCCCAGAATTCATCCAACCATACCCTGTTTGGCAGGGCTCAATTACTGTGTGGGCATCCTTGTATGACCATTGATATATATTACTGTGTGGGGGCCCTTCTATGACCATTGATATATATTAGTGCGTGGGGGCCCTTGTATGACCATTGATAAATATTAGTGTGTGGGGGGTCCTTGTATGACCATTGATATATATTAGTGTATGGGGGCCCTTGTATGACCATTGATATATATTACTGTGTGGGGGCCCTTGTATGACCATTGATATATATTAGTGTGTGGGGGCCCTTGTATGACCACTGATATATATTAGTGTGTGGGGGCCTTTGTATGACCATCGATATATATTACTGTGTGGGCATCCTTGTATGACCATTGATATATATTAATGTGTGGGGGTCCTTGTATGACCATTGATATATATTAGTGTGTGGGGGTCCTTGTATGACCATTGATATATATTACTGTGTGGGCATCCTTGTATGACCATTGATATATATTATGGTGTGTATGACCATTGTATATATTAGTGTGTGGGGGCCCTTGTATCACCATTGATATATATTAGTGTGTGGGGGCCCTTGTATGACCATTGATATATATTAGTGTATGGGGGCCCTTGTATGACCATTGATATATATTACTGTGTGGGGGCCCTTGTATGACCATTGGTATATATTAGTGTGTGGGGGCCCTTGTATGACCATTGATATATATTAGTGTGTGGGGGGCCTTGTATGACCATTGATATATATTAGTATGTGGGGTCCTTGTATGACCATTGATATATATTAGTGTGTGGGGGGTCCTTGTATGACCATTGATATATATTAGTGTGTGGGGGCCCTTGTATGACCATTGATATATATTACTGTGTGGGGGGTCCTTGTATGACCATTGATATATATTAGTGTGTGGGGGTCCTTGTATCACCATTGATATATATTACTGTGTGGGCATCCTTGTATGACCATTGATATATATTAGTATGTGGGGTCCTTGTATGACCATTGATATATATTAGTGTGTGGGGGCCTTTGTATGACCATCGATATATATTACTGTGTGGGCACCCTTGTATGACCATTGATATATATTAATGTGTGGGGGCCCTTGTATGACCATTGATATATATTAGTGTGTGGGGGGTCCTTGTATGACCATTGATATATATTAGTGTATGGGGGCCCTTGTATGACCATTGATATATATTACTGTGTGGGGGCCCTTGTATGACCATTGATATATATTAGTGTGTGGGGGCCCTTGTATGACCACTGATATATATTAGTGTGTGGGGGCCTTTGTATGACCATCGATATATATTACTGTGTGGGCATCCTTGTATGACCATTGATATATATTAATGTGTGGGGGTCCTTGTATGACCATTGATATATATTACTGTGTGGGCGTCCTTGTATGACCATTGATATATATTATGGTGTGTATGACCATTGGTATATATTACTGTGTGGGGGCCCTTGTATGACCATTGATATATATTAGTGTGTGGGGGCCCTTGTATGACCATAGATAAATATTAGTGTGTGGGGGTCCTTGTATGACCATTGATATATATTAGTGTGTGGAGGTCCTTGTATGACCATTCATATATATTAGTGTGTGGGGGTCCTTGTATGACCATTGATATATATTAGTATGTGGGGTCCTTGTATGACCGTTGATATATATTAGTGTGTGGGGGTCCTTGTATGACCATTGATATATATTAGTGTGTGGGGGCCCTTGTATGACCATTGATATATATTACTGTGTGGGGGGTCCTTGTATGACCATTGATATATATTAGTGTGTGGGGGCCCTTGTATGACCATTGATATTAGTGTGTGGGCGTCCTTGTATGACCATTGATATATATTACTGTGAGGGTGCCCTTGTATGCCCATTGATATATATTAGTGTGTGGGGGCCCTTGTATGACCATTGATAAATATTAGTGTGTGGGGGTCCTTGTATGACCATTGATATATATTAGTGTGTGGAGGTCCTTGTATGACCATTGATATATATTAGTGTGTGGGGGTCCTTGTATGACCATTGATATATATTAGTATGTGGGGTCCTTGTATGACCATTGATATATATTAGTGTGTGGGGGTCCTTGTATGACCATTGATATATATTAGTGTGTGGGGACCCTTGTATGACCATTGATATATATTACTGTGTGGGGGGTCCTTGTATGACCATTGATATATATTAGTGTGTGGGGGTCCTTGTATGACCATTGATATATATTACTGTGTGGGCGTCCTTGTATGACCATTGATATATATTATGGTGTGTATGACCATTGGTATATATTAGTGTGTGGGGGCCCTTGTATGACCATTGATATATATTAGTGTGTGTGTGGGGGGGGGGGGGGGGGTCCTTGTATGACCATTGATATATATTAGTGTGTGGGGGCCCTTGTATGACCATTGATATATATTAGTGTGTGGGGGTCCTTGTATCACCATTGATATATATTACTGTGTGGGCATCCTTGTATGACCATTGATATATATTACTGTGTGGGGGGCCCTTGTATGACCATTGATATATATTAGTGTGTGGGGATCCTTGTATGACCATTGATATATATTAGTGTGTGGAGGTCCTTGTATGACCATTGATATATTACTTTGTGGGCATCCTTGTATGACCATTGATATATATTACTGTGTGGGGGCCCTTGTATGACCATTGATATATATTAGTGTGTGGGGGTCCTTGTATGACCATTGATATATATTAGTGTATGGGGGCCCTTGTATGACCATTGATATATATTAGTGTGTGGGGGCCCTTGTATGACCACTGATATATATTAGTGTGTGGGGGCTTTTGTATGACCATCGATATATATTACTGTATGGGCATCCTTGTATGACCATTGATATATATTAATGTGTGGGCATCCTTGTATGACCATTGATATATATTATGGTGTGTATGACCATTGGTATATATTACTGTGTGGGGGCCCTTGTATGACCATTGATATATATTAGTGTGTGGGGGCCCTTGTATGACCATAGATAAATATTAGTGTGTGGGGGTCCTTGTATGGCCATTGATATATATTAGTGTGTGGAGGTCCTTGTATGACCATTGATATATATTAGTGTGTTGGGGGTCCGTGTTTGACCATTGATATTTTTTAGTATGTGTGGGCCTTGTATGACCATTGATATATATTAGTGTGTGGGGGTCCTTGTATGACCATTGATATATATTAGTGTGTGGGGGCCCTTGTATGACCATTGATATATATTACTGTGTGGGGGGTCCTTGTATGACCATTGATATATATTAGTGTGTGGGGCCCCTTGTATGACCATTGATATTAGTGTGTGGGCGTCCTTGTATGACCATTGATATATATTACTGTGAGGGCGCCCTTGTATGACCATTGATATATATTTGTGTGTGGGGGCCGTTGTATGACCATTGATAAATATTAGTGTGTGGGGGTCCTTGTATGACCATTGATATATATTAGTGTGTGGAGGTCCTTGTATGACCATTGATATATATTAGTGTGTGGGGGTCCTTGTATGACCATTTATATATATTAGTATGTGGGGTCCTTGTATGACCATTGATATATATTAGTGTGTGGGGGTCCTTGTATGACCATTGATATATATTAGTGTGTGGGGACCCTTGTATGACCATTGATATATATTACTGTGTGGGGGGTCCTTGTATGACCATTGATATATATTAGTGTGTGGGGGTCCTTGTATGACCATTGATATATATTACTGTGTGGGCGTCCTTGTATGACCATTGATATATATTATGGTGTGTATGACCATTGGTATATATTAGTGTGTGGGGACCCTTGTATGACCATTGATATATATTAGTGTGTGGGGGCCCTTGTATGACCATTGATATATATTAGTGTGTGGGGGGGGTCCTTGTATGACCATTGATATATATTAGTGTGTGGGGGCCCTTGTATGACCATTGATATATATTAGTGTGTGGGGGTCCTTGTATCACCATTGATATATATTACTGTGTGGGCATCCTTGTATGACCATTGATATATATTACTGTGTGGGGGGCCCTTGTATGACCATTGATATATATTAGTGTGTGGGGATCCTTGTATGACCATTGATATATATTAGTGTGTGGGGGTCCTTGTATGACCATTGATATATTACTTTGTGGGCATCCTTGTATGACCATTGATATATATTACTGTGTGGGGGCCCTTGTATGACCATTGATATATATTAGTGTGTGGGGGTCCTTGTATGACCATTGATATATATTAGTGTATGGGGCCCTTGTATGACCATTGATATATATTAGTGTGTGGGGGCCCTTGTATGACCACTGATATATATTAGTGTGTGGGGGCTTTTGTGTGACCATTGATATATATTAGTGTGTGGGGGCCTTGTATATGACCATTGATATATATTACTGTGTGTGGGTCCTTGAATGACCATAGATATATATTAGTGTGTGTGGGACCCTTGTATGACCATTGATAGTGTGTGGGGGCCCTTGTATGACCATTGATATATATTACGGTGTGTATGACCATTGATATATATTAGTGTGTGGGGGCCCTTGCATGACCATTGATATATATTAGTGTGTGGGGGGCCTTGTATGACCATTGATATATATTACTGTGTGTGGGTCCTTGTATGACCATAGATATGTATTAGTGTTTGTGGGTCCCTTGTATGACCAATGATAGTGTGTGGGGGGCCCTTGTATGACCATTGATATATATTATGGTGTGTATGACCATTGGTATATATTAGTGTGTGGGGGCCCTTGTATGACATTGATATATATTAGTGTATGGGGGCCATTGTATGACCATTGATATATATTACTGTGTGGGGGTCCTTGTATGACCACTGATATATATTACAGTCTGGGGGCCCTTGTATGACCATTGATATTAGTGTGTGGGTGTCCTTGTATGGCCATTGATAAATATTAGTGTGCAGGGGCCCTTGTATGACCACTGATATATATTAGTGTGTGGGCTTCTATGTATGACCATTGATATTTTTTACTGTGCGGGGGTCCTTGTATGACCATTGATATATATTAGTGTGTGTGGGGCCCTTATATGAGCATTGATAGTGTGTGGGGGCCCTTGCATGACCATTGATATATATTATGGTGTGTATGACCACTGATATATATTACTGTGTGGGGGCCCTTGTATGACATTGATATATATTAGTGTGTGGGGGCCCTTGTATGACCATTGATATATATTAGTGTGTGGGGCCCTTGTATGACCATTGATATATATTACAGTGTGTATGACCATTGGTATATTACGGTGTTGGGGCCCTTGTATGACCATTGATATATATTAGTGTGTGGGGGCCCTTGTATGACCATTGATATATATTAGTGTGTGGGGGGCCCTTGTATGACCATTGATATATATTAGTGTGTTGAGGCCCTTGTATGACCATTGATATATGTTACAGTGTGTATGACCATTGATATATATTATGGTGTGGGGGTCCTTGTATGGCCCTTGATATATATTAGTGTATGGGGGCCCTTGTATGACCCTTGATATATATTAGTGTATGGGGGCCCTTGTATGACCATTGATATATATTAGTGTGTCAGGCCCTTGTATAACCTTTGATATATATTAGTGTGTCAGGCCCTTGTATAACCTTTGATATATATTAGTGTATGGGGGCCGTTGTATGACCATTGATATATATTAGTGTGTGGTGGCCCTTGTATGATCATTGATATATATTTAGTGTGTGGGGGCCCTTGTATGACCACTGATATATATTAGTGTGTGGGGGCCCTTGTGTGACCATTGATAGTGTGTGAGTATGACCATTGATATATATTATGGTGTGGGGGCCCTTGTATTACCATTGATATATATTAGTGTGTGGGGGCCCTTGTATGACCATTGATATATATTAGTGTGTGGGGGCCCTTGTATTACCATTGATATATATTAGTGTGTGGGGGCCCTTGTATGACCATTGATATATATTATGGTGTGGGGGCCCTTGTATTACCATTGATATATATTAGTGTGTGGGGGCCCTTGTATGACCATTGATATATATTATGGTGTGGGGGCCCTTGTATTACCATTGATATATATTAGTGTATGGGGGCCCTTGTATGACCATTGATATATATTTAGTGTGTGGGGGCCCTTGTATGACCACTGATATATATTAGTGTGTGGGGGCCCTTGTATGACCATTGATATATATTAGTGTGTGGGGGACCTTGTATGCTCATTGATATATATTAGTGTGTCAGGCCCTTGTATAACCTTTGTGTGCAAGTCCCAAATGAAGCTTGGTGTACAGTATTTGTGCCATTGATATATATTAGTGTGTGGGGGGTCCTTGTATGACCATTGATATATATTAGTGTATGGGGCCCCTTGTATGACCATTGATATATATTAGTGTGTGGGGGTCCTTGTATGACCATTGATATATATTACTGTGTGGGGGGTCCTTGTATGACCATTGATATATATTAATGTGTGGGGGGTCCTTGTATGACCATTGATATATATTAGTGTATGGGGGCCCTTGTATGACCATTGATATATATTAGTGTGTGGGGGGGTCCTTGTATGACCATTGATATATATTAGTGTGTGGGGGTCCTTGTATGACCATTGATATATATTAGTGTGTGGGGGTCCTTGTATGACCATTGATATATATTAGTGTATGGGGGCCCTTGTATGACCATTGATATATATTAGTGTGTGGGGGGTCCTTGTATGACCATTGATATATATTAGTGTATGGGGGCCCTTGTATGACCATTGATATATATTAGTGTATGGGGGTCCTTGTATGACCATTGATATATATTAGTGTATGGGGGCCCTTGTATGACCATTGATATATATTAGTGTATGGGGGCCCTTGTATGACCATTGATATATATTACTGTGTGGGGGCCCTTGTATGACCATTGATATATATTAGTGTATGGGGGTCCTTGTATGACCATTGATATATATTAGTGTATGGGGGCCCTTGTATGACCATTGATATATATTACTGTGTGGGCATCCTTGTATGACCATTGATATATATTACTGTGTGGGGGTCCTTGTATGACCATTGATATATATTACTGTGTGGGGGCCTTTGTATGACCATCGATATATATTACTGTGTGGGCATCCTTGTATGACCATTGATATATATTACTGTGTGGGGGCCCTTGTATGACCATTGATATATATTAGTGTATGGGGGCCCTTGTATGACCATTGATATATATTAGTGTATGGGGGCCCTTGTATGACCATTGATATATATTACTGTGTGGGGGTCCTTGTATGACCATTGATATATATTACTGTGTGGGGGCCTTTGTATGACCATCGATATATATTACTGTGTGGGCATCCTTGTATGACCATTGATATATATTACTGTGTGGGCATCCTTGTATGACCATTGATATATATTACTGTGTGGGGGCCCTTGTATGACCATTGATATATATTAGTGTATGGGGGCCCTTGTATGACCATTGATATATATTAGTGTGTGGGGGCCCTTGTATCACCATTGATATATATTAGTGTATGGGGGCCCTTGTATGACCATTGATATATATTAGTGTGTGGGGGCCCTTGTATGACCATTGATATATATTAGTGTATGGGGGCCCTTGTATGACCATTGATATATATTAGTGTGTGGGGGCCCTTGTATGACCATTGATATATATTAGTGTATGGGGGCCCTTGTATGACCATTGATATATATTACTGTGTGGGGGTCCTTGTATGACCATTGATATATATTAGTGTGTGGGGGCCCTTGTATGACCATTGATATATATTAGTGTATGGGGCCCCTTGTATGACCATTGCTATATATTGGTGTGTGGGGGCCCTTGTATGACCATTGATATATATTAGTGTGTGTAAGGCCCTTGTATCACCATGCCCACCATAAGTCTGAAATGGTTTCTACATCCCAATACATGCATTCCAAACCAATAAGATCTGCACCTATCATTGATCCGTGGAATGCCTAAAGTCAGGTACAGGTATTAATTTAGTGGATTACTGATGTAAGTCAGGTACAGGTATTAATTTAGTGGATTACTGATGTAAGTCAGGTACAGGTATTAATTTAGTGGATTACTGATGTAAGTCAGGTACAGGTATTAATTTAGTGGATTACTGATGTAAGTCAGGTACAGGTATTAATTTAGTGGATTACTGATGTAAGTCAGGTACAGGTATTAATTTAGTGGATTACTGATGTAAGTCAGGTACAGGTATTAATTTAGTGTGGATTACTGATGTAAGTCAGGTACAGGCATTAATTTAGTGGATTACTGATGTAAGTCAGGTACATGTATTAATTTAGTGGATTACTGATGTAAGTCAGGTACAGGTATTAATTTAGTGGATTACTGATGCAAGTCAGGTACAGGTATTAATTTAGTGGATTACTGATGTAAGTCAGGTACAGGTATTAATTTAGTGGATTACTGATGCAAGTCAGGTACAGGTATTAATTTAGTGTGGATTACTGATGTAAGTCAGGTACAGGTATTAATTTAGTGGATTACTGATGTAAGTCAGGTACATGTATTAATTTAGTGGATTACTGATGTAAGTCAGGTACAGGTATTAATTTAGTGGATTACTGATGTAAGTCAGGTACAGGTATTAATTTAGTGGATTACTGATGTAAGTCAGGTACAGGTATTAATTTAGTGGATTACTGATGTAAGTCAGGTACAGGTATTAATTTAGTGGATTACTGATGTAAGTCAGGTACAGGTATTAATTTAGTGGATTACTGATGTAAGTCAGGTACAGGTATTAATTTAGTGGATTACTGATGTAAGTCAGGTACAGGTATTAATTTAGTGGATTACTGATGTAAGTCAGGTACAGGTATTAATTTAGTGGATTACTGATGTAAGTCAGGTACAGGTATTGATTTAGTGGATTACTGATGTAAGTCAGGTACAGGTATTAATTTAGTGGATTACTGATGTAAGTCAGGTACAGGTATTAATTTAGTGGATTACTGATGTAAGTCAGGTACAGGTATTAATTTAGTGGATTACTGATGTAAGTCAGGTACAGGTATCAATTTAGTGGATTACTGATGTAAGTCAGGTACAGGTATTAATTTAGTGGATTACTGATGTAAGTCAGGTACAGGTATTAATTTAGTGGATTACTGATGTAAGTCAGGTACAGGTATTAATTTAGTGGCTTACTGATGTAAGTCAGGTACAGGTATTAATTTAGTGGATTACTGATGTAAGTCAGGTACAGGTATTAATTTAGTGGATTACTGATGTAAGTCAGGTACAGGTATTAATTTAGTGGATTACTGATGTAAGTCAGGTACAGGTATTAATTTAGTGTGGATTACTGATGTAAGTCAGGTACAGGTATTAATTTAGTGGATTACTGATGTAAGTCAGGTACATGTATTAATTTAGTGGATTACTGATGTAAGTCAGGTACAGGTATTAATTTAGTGGATTACTGATGTAAGTCAGGTACAGGTATTAATTTAGTGGATTACTGATGTAAGTCAGGTACAGGTATTTAATTTAGTGGATTACTGATGTAAGTCAGGTACAGGTATTAATTTAGTGTGGATTACTGATGTAAGTCAGGTACATGTATTAATTTAGTGGATTACTGATGTAAGTCAGGTACAGGTATTAATTTAGTGTGGATTACTGATGTAAGTCAGGTACAGGTATTTAATTTAGTGGATTACTGATGTAAGTCAGGTACAGGTATTAATTTAGTGGATTACTGATGTAAGTCAGGTACAGGTATTAATTTAGTGGATTACTGATGTAAGTCAGGTACAGGTATTAATTTAGTGGATTACTGATGTAAGTCAGGTACAGGTATTAATTTAGTGGATTACTGATGTAAGTCAGGTACAGGTATTAATTTAGTGGATTACTGATGTAAGTCAGGTACAGGTATTAATTTAGTGGATTACTGATGTCAAATACTGAAATTTCAAGCAACAAATTTTTCTCGTAATGCAACTAGGTATTTAACCAATTCAATCGTGTTTGAAAGAGCTCAAGCTCTGTCAAACAAAAGTGAACTGATTAAATTCCTGGTTGCATTACGGGAAAGAAGTGAGGGTTGATATTTTTATATTATGACCTCGGTACAGCAGATTAAAAATGTAATCTCTTCAACAAAATCACACAAGGCCTAAAAAAATTTAAAAAAAAACATTTCTCAGGCCCTCCCGCATGGTCCTTTTGGCTGCCACATGTTATCTTTTTATAATTAATGTAAACTTTAAAAAAAATACCAATTAACTGATTTATGTCTGTCTGATATGTTTACCCAAGTTAATAAAATTGATAATTTTGTTCCTTGAGTGCAAAGAAGGCTTTGCAATGTTTTAGCACCACCCATGTTTTTCTGTAAATTATGAGGTCTAAAATATAAAACAAACTGAGAACAAGGACTTTTAATATAATGAAAGTGTCAATGACACTGTAGCTCAACTTGTCAAGACAAAGACATGTACATGTATAGTATGTGACACAGCGATGACAAACATCTAGGTAATGACCTGATAACAAAGGTACATACAAAGTATTGTAACGGTCTGTACATAAATACTGACCGTTGCATGTAACAAATGTATAGGTAAAGTATTGTAAAGGTGGGCTACAGTCAGATGCTAAACTAGAAAAGAAATCTTTGAGTCCCAGAGTGGGTCTGACTGAACCCCAAAATATTTGTTCTCATAGCACATTGATAACAAAGGCACCCCAAAACACACTCGTTCCTGTCCCAAGGTTAAAACAAAGGTACCCAAGAAGTTTTGTGAAGATCAGTTCAAAAATATGAGCTGTATAGAACTTGTGACAAAAAACTGATTGGACCTAATTTTGGTACAAAATGGCCACTGGCAGCCATCTTGAATTTTGGACCGCACCCAGAAACACTCATTCTCGTCCCAAGGTGATAACAAAGGTACCCAAGAAGTTTTGTGAAGATCAGTTCATAAATACAGCCTCTACCCTGAGCCGTATTGACATGTGTGCTTACATTGTGTAAGTAGCACTGAATAAATCAAAGTTCATCTAATTTGCATAATTTCTGCACGAAAAAAAAACACCTTACAATATGTGATGTATTCCATGTTACTAAACATTCATACAAAAATTTATTCAAATCGAAACTTTCATACAGAAGTTCTGTACAAAAGACTGATTGCACTAATTTTGGTACAAAATGGCTGCTGGTGACCATCTTGAATTTCGGACCACATCCAAAAACACTCGCTCTCATCGAGTCTGAGCCGTATAGAAGTTGTGTACAAAAAACTGACAAGACCTAATTTCGGTACAAAATGGCCACTGGCAGCCATCTTGAATTTTAGACCGCACCCAGAAACACTCGTTCTCATCCCAAGGTGATAACAAAGGTACCCAAGACATTTCGTGAAGATCAGTTCATAAATACAGACTCTATCCCGAGCCGTATTGACATGTGTACTTACTGTGTGTGAGTCGCACTGAAAAAATCAAAGTTCATCTAATTTGCATAATTTCTCACGCGAAAAAAAACGTATTATATGTGATGTATCCCATGGTACTAAACATTCACACAAAAAATTATTCAAATCAGCGCTTTCATATGGAAGTTCTGTGCAAAAATCTGATTGCACCTAATTTTGTACAAAATGGCTGCCATCGGCCATTTTGAATTTCGGACCGGACCCAAAAACGCTCGTTCTCGTCCCACGGTGATACAAAAGGTACCCAAGAAGTTTCGTAAAGATCGGTTCATAAATACAGCCTCTAGCCCGAGCCGTATTGGCATTTGCACTTACAGTGCTGAAAGTTACACCAAAAAACATCAAAATTAGTCTAATTTGCACAATTTACGCACAAGAAAAAAACCCGTATTATATGTCATGTATCCCATGGTTCTAAACATTCATACAAAAAATTATTCAAATCAGAGCTTTCATATGGAAGTTCTGTACAGAAAACATATTTCTGCATCGTCGGTACAAAATGGCTGCTGGTGGCCATCTTGAATTTTGGACCGCACCCAAAAACACTCGTTCTCGTCCCACGGTCATAACAAAGGTACCCAAGAAGTTTCGTAAAGATCGGTTCATAAATAGCCCGAGCCGTATCCAATTGTTGACGTACGGACAGATGGACGACGGGCCATGACAAAAGCTCAAATTTGGCTTCGCCAAAGTTGAGCTAATAAAAAATGCCTGCCCACGTGTAATTTTATGAAAAATGACCTGAGAAACATAAGATCTACTTTGTGGGGCCTATATACAACAATCGATATGTACACATTTTGTCCAAAACAGGAGACAATACTATAAAACTTTTACAAGTAGGTATCTATCAACAAGCAGATTGAAGGGACAATAAGAAACTACTTTGAAAAAATACTGACTCTTAGATTTTGCTTGTGTGAAAGAGCATGTTACAAAAAAAAACCCTGTGTTCGGAATCAACAAGAAATTACTTAACTCTGTAATTAAAAAACTTTCATGCAAACAAATTTGCAGAAAATACAACATTGTGAAGATAAACAAATTTTCCTGAAGTGATTGGATTTAAACCGTTCAAATTTTTCTTACACATGGTTATAATTGAATACCTAGGCTGTATTCCGAATAATTGATTGTCACGAACAACAACTGTTATTTTAGCATTAACTTTGCATTAAATGTACACGGTACTAAAGAGCTGAGGGGTGGGTTATTATGACCTCCTCACAGTTTATGTATGTGGCCGTCACAGTTAGCATATGTCAATAAAAGTTACCAAGTTACAGCAAAATTATTCCAAAATGAGTCAGCCTATCAAGTTACATTGAAATCCCTTCAAAAATATGGCCTGTAGACTGTGCTAAAGGTTTTTGGGCTTCAGGCCTGTGCAGCCGTGGAGATAGACTGATTGTAACTAAAAGGGAACGTTCTCATCTCGACATTATACTTTGAATGATCGCAACCAAAAGGGGACATTCTCACCTGGGCATCATCTGGAGTGATCCTACGAGGTTACAATGAAATCCCTTCATAAATATGACCTGCAGACTGTGCTCAAGGTTTTCGGACTTCGGGCACCTGTAGCGATCACAGTTGACTAATCACGACCAAAGGGGGATGTCATCATCATGGCATTGTATGGAGTCAACCTAACAAGTTACAATGAAATCCTTCCATAAATACGACCTATAGACTATGCTAAAGATTTTGGGGCTCTCAAGGCTGGATGATCGTGACCAAAAGGGGACGTTCTCATCTAGACATTATTTGGAGTCATCCTACCAAGCTACAATGAAATTCCTTCATAATTATGACCTGTAGACTGTTCTAATGGTTTTCGGGCTTCGGGCCACTGTAGCCATCACAGCTGCACAATCGTGTCCAAAAGGGGACGTTCTCATCTAGACATTATATGAAGTCAACCTACCAAGTTACAATGAAGTCCCTTCATAAATATGACCTGTAGACTGTGCTAAAGGTAGTCGGGCTTTGGGCTCGGGCAACCATCATGGCTGAATGATCGCAACCAAAAGGGGACATTCTCATCTGGGCATCATCTGGAGTGATCCCACGAAGTTACAATGAAATCCCTTCATAAATATGACCTGTAGACTGTGCTCAAGGTTTTTGGGCTTCACCTGTAGCCATCACAGTTAACCAATCACGACCAAAAGGGGATGTCATCATCTAGGCATTATATGGAGTCAACCTAACAAGTTACAATGAAATCCTTCCATAAATATGACCTTTCGCCTATGCTAAAGGTTTTTGGGCTCAGACAGCCATCAAGGCACAATGGTAGCAATCAAAATGGGACGTTCACATCTAGACATTATTTGGAGTCATCCCACCAAGTTACAATGAAATCCCTTCATAAATATGACCTGTAGACTGTGCTAAAGGTTTTTGGGCTTTGTGCCCCTGGAGCCGTCACAGTCGCCCAATCACGTCCAAAAGGGGACTTTCTCATCTAGACATTATATGAACTCAACCTACCAAGTTACAATGAAATTCCTCCATAAATCTGACCTGTAGACTGTGCTAAAGGTTTTCGGCTTTTGGGCTCGGGCAGTCATCACGGTTGACAAATCACGCCCAAATGGGGAAATTCTCATCCAGACATCATACGGAGTCATCCTACCAAGTTACAACGAAATCCCTCCATATTAAACATGACCTGCAGACTGTGCTAAAAGTTTTCGGGTTTCGGGCTTGGGCAGCCATCACGGTTGACAGATCATGCCCAAAAGGGGCCATTCTCATCTAGGCATTATACAGAGGCATCCTACCAAGTTACTTTGAAATCCCTTCATAAATACGACCTGTTATTTATTTATTGTTGTTTGTGGTCACATACTTCTGCACAATGGCTAATCATGACCACAACATGGAGATAAAGTCAAGGTCAGTCAATCGTTTATACCCCATGTTGCCTATTTTAAAGGACTCGCACCCCAAGCATTAGTGACTGGGTCCTATTTTACCAGTGAAACAGAGCTTGTTTACCACAGTAAACAAGCACTGCTTCACTTCCCGGGGTTCCCACGGGGGAAATACGACCTGTAGACTGTGCTAATGGTTTTGGGGTTTTGGACTCGGGCAGCCATACCGGTTGACCGATCACGACCAAAAAGGGATGTTCTCATCTAGACATGACCCCAAACCTGCATACGTGACGATCAGACAAGAACTACGGGGTGTAGCCTGTGCTAAAGGAAAATGTGAACAGACTCACAGACTAACAGACTTCCGCACACTTGATGGCAATAGCTTATCTTGACTTTGTCAAGTTAAGCTAAAAATCAAAAACTTTGTATCATTTCAAATGAAGTGCAGTTACCCACAGAAAAGACTGAAAATAAGGAGACTGTCATCTGTAAAATGGGGTCCCCAGAGGGTGAATTTGGTGATGCTACCCTGCACAGCGGGGTAGCATCACAAACTTTACCCTCTGTGAACCTCAGTCTGAACAAAGGTTTCAAGTTAAAACAGAAAGATATACCTAGAGGATAAATTGACCCACTGTATGGGATAACACCAGCAAATTCACCCTCTGGGCACCTCATTTTGCAAATGACAGGTTGATAATATTTAGGCTTGCCCACAGAAGGAGTATCGACAAAAGCAAACTGAGGTAGTTTTCATGGACACACATTCTAAAGATAGAAAAGTGTATACAAACTTCGCATTTGTCTTTCTCTGAGATCTAATTTCGATGAATGTGGAAAATTGAACTGCATTGGAAATTTCAAGTGGCAAGATCGAGATGACAAACCATGGCATAGTTTTTCGAGAAAGACAGTAATTTATATTTTATTATTCATTGGAGTATAACGACAATTCAACAGCCAGGGTCACCTTGTGTCAGACACTTTTACAAGTGGAACAAGCCAAGACCAATACCGGGTCTGGACCTGCGTCGATGTATGCAATTGAATCGGCAAACAGGAAGTGGCTGCATGGCAGACCTGAAAATTGCTTACATGATACAACTCATCATTATGAAGCAGCAGACCAAATATAAAATCAATCCCTTGCAGAGAAGCCGAGAAAACCTTGACAGAAAATTTCAATGTTCAATGGGTACAGTAAAATTTCAAAGTATCGGCAAACAGGAAGTGGCTGCACGACAGATCTGAAAATTGCTTACACGATACAACTCATCTTTATGAAGCAGCAGACCAAATATAAAATCAATCCCTTGCAGAGAAGCCGAGAAAACCTTGACGGAAAATTTCAATGTTCAGTGGGTACAGTAAAATTTCAAAGTATCGGCAAACAGGAATTGGCTGCACGGCAGATCTGAAAATTGCTTACACGATACAACTCATCATTATGAAGCAGCAGACCAAATATAAAATCAATCCCTTGCATAGAAGCCGAGAAAACCTTGACAGAAAATTTCAATGTTCAGTGGGTACAGTAAAATTTCAAAGTATCGGCAAACAGGAAGTGGCTGCACGGCAGATCTGAAAGTATAAATTTTATAGTAAATTTCCTTTCTTATTATACCTACCGAAATTGTTTACAACAGGCTTGCACTACAGTGGAAGAACTTAACTCGGATAAAATACTCTTTATTTTAATCTTTCCCAAGATTTGGGAAAGAAAAGTGGTGTAAAAACACCACGAAAAAAAAGCCAAAACTGGGCCGAGCGCCATCGGCGCACACCCAGTATGGGATGCTCTTCCATAGTACAAATCCAGGACTTCCGTAATAGTGCGCAATGCATCAATTCGTCATTCTTTTGATTCCGAACAACACAGGAGTTATGTGATCAGCGGGGAGGAAGGATTCTTACCCGAATAAGAAGACAGGAGGGCCTCCATGTAAACAATTTCGGTAGGTATAATAAGAAAGGAAATTTACTATAAAATTTATACTTCTTATCAACCTACCTCAATTGTTTACAACAGGCTGAATAGACAAAAGGCTGGAGGGAATCACATAACCAACCCACACATAACTCAATAGCACTGGGATCGTGGACAGAGGAAGAGATCCCTAGGCCTATCAAACCATAGCATCACAAACATTAGAAAAGCCAATGCAAGATGAGGCGTATGGTGAAGTGCGACGCACAGACAGAAAGGGCAGTAACAGCACAAAGCTGGAACTGACCCTGAAAAAAGCTGAAAAGCTTGGATAGACAACATCCTGAGCCGAATAAAGAGGGCCCCAAGGTTCTCTGTCGGCTCCTGCAACTGTCGCAGATAAAAGGAGAAAGTAGCATTTCTCCAGAAGGCTGCCAGTATAACATCAGTCATCTGACAACATGACAGAGTTATTAAAAGAGGAAGACAATGCACGCACCTCGTGGCAGAAAAATACAATCACCAGTAGCTAGATGAGCGGAAGCTGCACGGATAGCAAGACAAGTCCATCAAGAAATGGATGCAGGAGAGATCTGGCATGTGGGAAAATGCATATTCATCCAGGATAAAGGCGTGAATGCCCCTCACCCCCAAGCAGAGCAGCGCCCAAGAAAGTGACCATCTTGGAGTAAACTGCAAAGTCCTAGGTCTTTTCAAGGAAAAGAGCTGAACAAGCTTGGAGAGGCAAGGATGAGTGTAGAAACAATGTGGTATCATAAAGGAAAAAATGTCTCCGAAGCATGGACAAGTACCCATTGCTGGAGACCCCCAGAAACAAACATATACCAGAAACTCCGCAAGAGGTGTGATCGAAGGAGTGACAGAAGCAACAGAGTGATCGCACACCATCGACAGAAGAACCTTCCACTTAGCCACAGAGGCTAAACCAGTGAAGTGAGTGCCTCTTTGAAGAAAAGCAACTCCACTGCGTGTCTCGAAAAACCACTACGGAGGAGACAGGACCCGATAAAAGACATGTGCGAAGGCACAATGAAGTCGGGTCAACTTGAAAACCTCCCGGGCGACTTTGGCAAAGAAAGTCGCGAGGTAGAGGGAGACATGCCGGAACCGCCGCTAACAGAGAGCGGAGCAGATTGATCCACACCCACCGAAGCGACGGGTGTGATCGAAAGGATTCAACGACTGCAGGTTCATATCTGGGTGAGAAACTGAGGCGGAATCGGAACCGGTAGGAAGGCGTAGCCGACAAGACCATCCCAAAGGAGGGCCAGAGCGTCCATGGCGAAAGCCAGAGCATCTGGACACTGGGACACGAAAGTGTCCACTGGATGGTTCCAACGAGTCGCAAGAGATCGATGGAACCCGCCATGTGGAGCATCCACCTGGTGGAAATGACCCTGCCCTGACGGGACAGGGAGTCGGCTAGGACGTTCAGGCAACCGGGAATGTGACGAACAGCCACCCCGGCGTGGACATCCTGAGCGAGCAGTAGAAGATCTCAAGCCAATTCGTACATTGGAACAGAGTGCTTGCCGCCCTGGTTCCGAATGTAAGCAACCACCATCGAATGGTCGGACAACAGAAGGACCTGGTGAGTCGACAGGTAAGGGATCCACTGCCTGAAACGCAGAAGAAGAGCAAGAGGCTCCTTCTGGTTGATGTGTAGAGCTGCATGATCCTGGTCCCATATCCCGTGAATGGAAAGACATAGAGGATCCAACGTCGCACCCCATCCGAGATCGCTGGCATCTGCCGTCAGAACGCGATCGGTTGTGGGTAAGTCCAACAGAACACCCTGCGAAAGCCACTGGACATCCGCCCAGAGGAGAAGGTGAGGATAAGATATTCTGGAAACTGAAGCACCAGATCCAGAAAATCTACATTCGGCCTCCAACGGCTGAGCAGAAAGTGTTGGAGAGGTCTGACACGCAGCCGACCTAGAGGAATGAGATCCGTCACCGAACAGCAGAGACCGATTAGCCGGAGAAAACTCTGAGCCGTCGCGGATGTGGACTGGGACAGAATCGGAGCAAAAGCTGAGAGAATCACAGCCTGGGCCTGGGGAACTGCCATCAAATTGAATTGTGTGCGAAAAGCCATCCCCAGATGATAAAACAACTGAGAAGGGACCAGGTCCAACTTCTCCTCGTTGACTCTGAAACGTAGCGACGTGAGCAAGCTCAACAGAGTGGCGACATCCGATTCCAGTAAGGCAGCATTGGAATGCCCCTGCAGGATATCGTCCAGATATGCCGAAGTAGTCACCCTGGACTGTGTGCGATGGAAAGCTATCACATGCGACATCAGTCTGGTGAAGGCCCAAGGAACCAGGTTGAGGCCGAAAGGCATGGCCTTGAACTGGTAAACTTCCCCCAGAAAAATGAACCTGAGATACTTCCGTAACGCCCAATGAAGCGGAACGTGAAAGTAAGCGTCTCGCAGGTCGAAGCTGGAAGCGAAATCTCCCGGGTGAATTGAACGGAGGACCGACCTGAAAGTCTCCATGCTGAACTTGGGAGCAATGATAGACTGGTTCAGGAAACTCAGATCGAGAACCGGTCGGAGTCGGCCGTCCTTCTTCGGCACCAAGAACAGGCGGGAATAGAAACCCACTGACCTAATGTTCTTGAGGACCTCAATCGCCCCCTTTGTCAGGAGATTGTCTATCTCCGTGGACAAAAATTCCCGACGTAAAATGTCTGAAGGAGCTGTGGTTGGAAAAGGCACCCCTGACAGAGTGGAGTGCCGTCGGAAGGATATTCGCAGCCCGGACCAAACAACATCTAACATCCAAGGATCGGATGTGATGGTGGCCCACGGTCTGCGAACTCTGCTATCCTTCCTCCAACCTGGGACGAGTCGAGGTGAGGACCTTCATTGCGAACCCTGACGAGGCTCGCGAGAGGAGAAAACACCTCTACTGAATGAAGAATCCTCGGAGTTCCCTCAAGACTGCCGACGCTTACCCTTACCCCTTGAGTAAGAAGTAGAAGCGGTGGCAGAAGGATCAGCCCCTTTTGCTTCGCAGAGGAAGCAGAGGGTACTTGTTAGGCTTGGAAAGGCCCATGCCTACCCTAGAAGGCTGATCAAGCTGAAGAAACAGCAGCTGATCGTTGGAATGACGTAGGACGTCATCCCGGACCGTCAACACAGAATCATGGAAAAGTTGTGGACCTGCCAAAAAAGCAGATCGAAGAGTAGCGTACTGCTCCTCAGGAAGGGATCGGCCTGTGTCCCGCACAGAGTCCCTTCGAACTAATTCCAGATTAGCCGTGTTACAGGCATGCATATGAGAAAGATGCATGAGCGCCTTGGACAGCACACGCAAAGGAGCCTGTACCTCGTCAAACTTATCTGAAGGCAGATAAGCAGCAAAAGCCGAGACGACGTGATCGGAGAGAGGAAGCATACCAAGCATCTCTCTCGATAAGCCCAATGTGGACTCCACAGTCGTCATCGGAATGACGGCAGACTTGGACTTGGAAAGCCCGAGGGAATTGGAGTCCTGATCCAAAACCGTCAAAGTCTGGTAGACCGACGGATTGGCGAAATCGTAGGAACGATAACGCGCCGGAGGCAAAAAGGTGTCAACCCTGGTGAAGAACGGAGCCTTCATAGCCTTGGAACTTAGCTTGGAGTCCAAGGCTGAAAATGCTTCAACCAACTGTACCGAAGGGCACGGTCAAAGACGCCCAGAAGCAGGTTGCTCCATAGACTGTTGGTGCGTGACCGATGATCGCGGCCTGGCTGACACTGTCGACTGGTTAGATGGTTGGAGATCCGGAAGGAACCCAAACACGAAATCAAGAGCTGCCCCCAAGTCCGAAGACTGCTGGCTCTCGACATAAGCATGTCTGACTCTTCCCCTGAGTCGGAAGACACATAGCCCATCGTGGGCAAACCAGCCGACGCCTCCCATGGTGTCGGAACACCAGGGGATCAGAAAGTGGCCTGTTTCCAATCCCGGGAGGCGGCACCATAGGAGACGACTGGAAACCCACTCGCTGCCTCGCTGGAAGCAACAGGAAGGCTCTTTGACAGAACCTGAGTGAGTAAGGAGAGGGCCTCCCTAAGCTCACTGCCCGTACTGGCCAGTTCGACAGGGGAACGAACCGGCAAAGTGGTTTCACCTCTAACCCTCTGAACCAGCCAAGGGTCACGATCCTCCAAAAGACCTGACGTGGGACGACGGGCGGCAGCCGAAAAACGTCTGAAGGCAGACGTGTATAGGGGTGTGACACACCCCGAGGATCAACATAGCAGGAACTCATGAGAGTCACCGCTGACCTCGGCAGGGCAGAAGGTCCAGGCTGCACAAAAGACATTGGACCCCCAAAACTGGTCGCGTGGCCAGAATGAGTGGACGGAAATGCCACGGAGTTCATAGTGTCCCACTAAGAACAACCAAATCCAATGACAACTGTGGTGCTCGACGGTGCAGAGACCACAGGAGAGGGTCCGGCCGGCAGCCACTTCCAACTTCGCCGAGTTGAAGTCAGGGAAGGATGAGGCCGATACCCCCACGTCTACACAACCAGACACCGCAGCAGACCACTGCAGGTATAAAACTACTGTGCTCAATGGCTGAGAGGACACAGTATGGGGTTCAGTCGGCAGCCCCATTTGACTTCGCCGAGTGGAAGTCTGGGAAGGCTGAGGCCGAAACCCCACAACCACACTACAGACATCCCTGCAGACCCTGGCAGGGAGAAGCCGAGGCCGGCTAAAAACGGTGCCCAATGACGTTGTAGACGGAACAGCAGTAGCAGCAGATATGACGGGAGCTGTTGGAACTGGCGGAAAAGCGGAGAGAGCCACCAAGCTCGGCCTCCAAAGGAGGAGTCACAACCCTAGTGACAGCCTCAGATGTCGACTGGAGAGGGCGCATAGTCCCGGAACCAGGCATCTCTACACCAGAAAACCAACAGCTCCCGCAGTATCCACCACGGTAAAACACTGCACATTCCCCACGGAAGGGGAATAACTCTAACCAGACATGGTCGAATCGGGAAGCCTCGAAACGACAGCGGTCCCCACCCCCCGCTGGTGTGGGAGCAGCTGCACATCCCCCACGGAGGAGGAGAAATTCTCATCAGACGTGGTCGAATCGGGCGACCCAAAACGAAAGCGTTCACCACCCCCCGTGGGAGCGGGAGGAGCTGCACATCCCCCATGGAGGGGGTCAAACTCACACCAGACGTGGTCGAGTCGGGGGGGGGGGGAGGGCTGAAACGACAGTGTCCCCACCCCGTGGGTGTGGGAGGAGCTGCACATCCTCCATGGAGGGGGTAAACTCACATCAGACGTGGTCGAGTCGGGAGGCTCCTGAAACGACTGCATTCCACATCACCCGTGGGTGCGGACGAAATGGACACAGGAACGCACCAATGGCGAGGGCAAAAGGAATTGCCCTAAAGGAACCGAACTGGAAAGAACAGAGGTGAGAGCAGTAGAAGAAAAAGGTGAACTCAACAGAAACAGAAAGTAGAAGAACACCCTCAACTACGAGAGAAGGTGGCAGAACCAGACGGCCGACACCTACTCCAATAAAATTTTTTATCAACCGAAAAAATTCATTGTCGAATCGCGGTGAGACGAAGTCGCAAAACATTCGCGAAAACGGAATAGTAATTAATAAACAATGAGAATGTGGTTGAAAATATAAACGAGAATATATAAAACACAGTCCTGTTATTATACGATCTTCAGATCCATAATTCCAGTCACAGGAAAACCATTATCCACGAGTTGAATTATCACTGTTTCATAATGCATATGGCGGAAACACATCCTGCTCGTGCTTCGGATAGAAAAAGAATGACGAATTGATGCATTGCGCACTATTACGGAAGTCGTGGATTTGTACTATGGAAGAGCGTCCCATACTGGGTGTGCGCCGATGGCGATCGGCCCAGTTTTGGCTTATTTTTTCGTGGTGTTTTTACACCACTTTTCTTTCCCAAATCTTGGGAAAGATTAAAATAGAGAGTATTTTATCCGAGTTAGGTTCTTCCACTGTACTATAAAATTTATACTTCTTATCAACCTACCTCAATTGTTTACAACAGGCTGAACAGACAAAAGGCTGGAGGGAATCACATAACCAACCCACACATAACTCAATAGCACTGGGACCGTGGACAGAGGAAGAGATCCCTAGGCCTATCAAACCATAGCATCACAAACATTAGAAAAGCCAATGAAAGATGAGGCATATGGTGAAGTGCGACGCACAGACAGAAAGGGCAGTAACAGCACAAAGCTGGAACTGACCCTGAAAAAAGCTGAAAAGCTTGGATAGACAACATCCTGAGCCAAAGAAAGAGGGCCCCAAGGTTCTCTGTTGGCTCCTGCAACTGTCGCAGATAAAAGGAGAAAGTAGCATTTCTCCAGAAGGCTGCCAGTATAACATCAGTCATCCGACAACATGACAGAGTTATTAAAAGAGGAAGACAATGCACGCACCTCGTGGCAGAAAAATACAATCACCAGTAGCTAGATGAGCGGAAGCTGCACGAATAGCAAGACAAGTCCATCAAGAAATGGATGCAGGAGAGATCTGGCATGTGGGAAAACGCATATTCATCCAGGATAAAGGCGTGAATGCCCCTCACCCCCAAGCAGAGCAGCGCCCAAGAAAGTGACCATCTTGGAGTAAACTGCAAAGTCCTAGGTCTTTTCAAGGAAAAGAGCTGAACAAGCTTGGAGAGGCAAGGATGTGTGTCGAAACAATGCGGTATCACAAAGGAAAAAATGTCTCCGAAGCATGGACAAGTACCCATTGCTGGAGACCCCCAGAAACAAACATATACCAGAAACTCCGCAAGAGGTGTGATCGAAGGAGTGACAGAAGCAACAGAGTGATCGCACACCATCGACAGAAGAACCTTCCACTTAGCCGCAGAGGCTAAACCAGTGAAGTGAGTGCCTCCTTGAAGAAAAGCAACTCCACTGCGTGTCTCGAAAAACCACTACGGAGGAGACAGGACCCGATAAAAGACATGTGCGAAGGCACAATGAAGTCGGGTCAACTTGAAAACCTCCTCGGGTGACTTTGGCAAAGAAAGTCGCGAGGTAGAGGGAGACATGCCGGAACCGCCGCTAACAGAGAGCGGACCAGATTGATCCACACCCACCGAAGCGACGGGTGTGATCGAAAGGATTCAACGACTGCAGGTTCATATCTGGGTGAGAAGCTGAGGCGGAATCGGAACCGGTAGGAAGGCGTAGCCGACAAGACCATCCCAAAGGAGGGCCAGAGCATCCATGGCGAAAGCCAGAGCATCTGGACACGGGGACACGAAAGTGTCCACCGGATGGTTCCAACGAGTCCCAAGAGATCGATGGAACCCGCCATGTGGAGCATCCACCTGGTGGAAATGACCCTGCCCTGACGGGACAGGGAGTCAGCTAGGACGTTCAGGCAACCGGGAATGTGACGAACAGCCACCCCGGCGTGGACATCCTGAGCGAGCAGTAGAAGATCCCAAGCCAATTCGTACATTGGAACAGAGTGCGTGCCGCCCTGGTTCCGAATGTAAGCAACCACCGTCGAATGGTCGGACAACAGAAGGACCTGGTGAGTCGACAGGTGAGGGATCCACTGCCTGAAACGCAGAAGAAGAGCAAGAGGCTCCTTCTGGTTGATGTGTAGAGCTGCATGATCCTGGTCCCATATCCCGTGAATGGAAAGACCTAGAGGATCCAACGTCGCACCCCATCCGAGATCGCTGGCATCTGCCGTCAGAACGCGATCGGATGTGGGTAAGTCCAACAGAACACCCTGCGAAAGCCACTGGACATCCGCCCAGAGGAGAAGGTGAGGATAAGATATTCTGGAAACTGAAGCACCAGATCCAGAAAATCTACATTCGGCCTCCAACGACTGAGCAGAAAGTGTTGGAGAGGTCTGACACGCAGCCGACCTAGAGGAATGAGATCCGTCACCGAACAGCAGAGACCAATTAGCCGGAGAAAACTCCGAGCCATCGCGGATGTGGACTGGGACAGAGTCGGAGCAAAAGCTGAGAGAATCACAGCCTGGGCCTGGGGAACTGCCACCAAATTGAATTGTGTGCGAAAAGCCATCCCCAGATGATAAAACAACTGAGAAGGGACCAGGTCCAACTTCTCCTCGTTGACTCTGAAACGTAGCGACGTGATCAAGCTCAACAGAGTGGCGACATCCGACTCCAGTAAGGCAGCATTGGAATGCCCCTGCAGGATATCGTCCAGATATGCCGAAGTAGTCACCCTGGACTGTGTGCGATGGAAAGCTATCACTTGCGACATCAGTCTGGTGAAGGCCCAAGGAACCAGGTTGAGGCCGAAAGGCATGGCCTTGAACTGGTAAACTTCCCCTAGAAAAATGAACCTGAGATACTTCCGTAACGCCCAATGAAGCGGAACGTGAAAGTAAGCGTCTCGCAGGTCGAAGCTGGAAGCGAAATCTCCTGGGTGAATTGAACGGAGGACCGACCTGAAAGTCTCCATGCTGAACTTGGGAGCAATGATAGACTGGTTCAGGAAACTCAGATCGAGAACCGGTCGGAGTCGGCCGTCCTTCTTCGGCACCAAGAACAGGTGGCCGATGGCGCTCGGCCCAGTTTTGGCTTATTTTTTCGTGGTGTTTTTACACCACTTTTCTTTCCCAAATCTTGGGAAAGATTAAAATAGAGAGTATTTTATCCGAGTTAGGTTCTTCCACTGTAGTGCAAGCCTGTTGTAAACAATTGAGGTAGGTTGATAAGAAATTGCTTACACGATACAACTCATCATTATGAAGCAGCAGACCAAATATAAAATCATTCCCTTTCATATAAGCCAAGGAAACTTTGACGGAAAAAGTGTTTTGGACGGACTGTCGGACGGAGTCGAGCGGTTACTAGACCTGCTTTGCCGCTGGCGACGCAGGTAAAAAGCTGACGTAACCAGAAAACCACTGAGCAATGTCAAGCAACTGTCAGACTTCTCAACGTATTAACTCCACACTAGCAGGGTTAGCATTGGTTGAAGATAGATGCACCCTCGACATGTATTATGCCTTAGTACACAACCCTCCGTGCCCCCACATGTGCAATCAGGACACAATGCAGTTACCCCTGGCAGGGATTATATTCTCGCCTTCACGTTAATTTATTCAATCAGTATGAGTGAAATCAAATGAAACATAACAATACTTTTGTATAATAAACATTATGGTTTTGTCAAATTGTTAACCTAATTTTTTTTTTAAATTCATGACTTAGGCCACACAAAGTAGATCTTTTGTTTCTCAGACCATTATTTGTAAAAATTGCATGCAGGCGAGCAGATTTTTATTTTATTTTTTATTTCTGTAATTATTTCTTTTCCATCAAAACTTCATGTTCTTGGTTTATGTTTTTTCATAATCTACGGAATAGCATGGGTGGTGGTGTATATCATCTCTTGAGAGCAAGAAGGCTTTGCAATGCTATAGAATTGCAAAGCTTTCTTGCACTCAAGGGACATATTTATCAATTTTTTTAACTTGGGTAAAATATCAGACATAAACCATTTAATTTTTATTCTTTTTAAGTTTAGACTGGTTATAAAAAGAGAGGATGAGGCAGCCAAAAGGACAATGCAGGAGGGCCTGAGAAACAGATTTGTTTTTTTAACTCCCTTCACTCTGATGTCAAAATATCCAAATTTCAAGTAGCCATTTTTCCCATAATGCAACTTGGAATTTAACCCTTAAGTCCTCAGATTAATTTTAAAGTATTTATGGCCTTTTTCTGTTTACATAGTTATTGATGACTTGGCAGTGGTTCTACATCACTGCTGGCTGCCTATACAGGCAGCCAGCAGTGATGTAGAACCACTGCCAGGGAAAATTCAGTCTACACACAAGAGTAATAAAAAAGATTACACAAGGGAGCACCTGCTTCAATGCAATAAAAATGTGGCGGTTTGGGGCTATATGGGGGCTTAAGGGTTAACCAATTCAATCTTGTTTGACAGAGCTCAATGAGCTCTGTCAAACAAGATTGAATTGGTTAAATTTCTAGTTGCATTATGGGAAACATTTGCACCTTGAACTTTAGATATTTTGACATCAGTGTGCAGGGGATTAAGCTTTATTGCTCCTTTAAAAGAATCATTAACACTTTTAAAGACGAAGCAATTTAGCAGTAGGCAAACTGCTGTCAGGTCTTTATAAAACATGATGATTATACCCTCCGCAAACAAAGTTTGGGGGGGGGGGGGGGGGGTATATAGGAATCACCCTGTCTGTCCGTCTGTCCATCCTTGTAAGCGCAACTCCTCCTAAACCATTTGAAGAATTTTTATGAAACTTTACACAATGGAAGAACTCCATATGAAGATGTGCATGAAGCAATATAATTCTGTTCTGACATTTTACAGGGGAGATAATCTAACTTATACCGTCTGTCCATCCTTATAAGCCCAACTCCTCCTAAACCATTTAAAGAATTTTCATGAAACTTCACACAATGGAAGAACTTCATATGAAGATGTGCATGAAGAAATATAATTCCGTTCTGACATTTTACAGGGAAGATAATCTAACTTATACTGTCTGTCCATCCTTGTAAGTGCAACTCCTCCTAAACCGTTTGAAGAATTTTCATTTGTTACATGATCTGTATTCAGAGCTAGAAAATACAAATATATATTATCACCCTTACATTTATATACGAAATGTTGTATCAGTCAGGCTCTTGTTTCTAAGGCCATGTCTAAATGAGTCAGGATGTAGCCTTAGAAACAAGAGTGAGACACCAATACATTCTGATAGATTGGTTGAAGACATGTGCACCATTGACGTGCAGTACGCCTTAGTACACTGCGTCATTGTGCCCCCATGTAGACAATCAGGGTTAAATGCCTTGTCCAAGGACACAACACGGGAGTCCAAATCGCTCACTCAGACGGTCACCCATCCAAGGACTAACCGGCCTCGACATTGCGTAATTTCGGTGATCTGACGAGAACTGCTTTACCGCAACACCACCGTGCCCCCAATGAAGATGATATCAAAATTTATTCTTTTGAGTATTATTTTTTTTAATTTTTCAAAAAAATTCAACAAAACCACATCGTGTTACGCTCTCTTTGGAACAAGCTCGATGAGCGCATTCCAATAAGGGATCACATGATATGGTTTTGTCATTTTTGATGGGCTTGTGACAATGAGGGCCTTATGATATGGTTTTGTTGGAATTTTTTTTGAGATTTTTTTTTTTCTTTTGCTGAATTTGAAAATTACGGGGACGGATGCGGCCAATTTCATTAAGTACCGGTACAGGGTTAAAATTCATGCACATTTCAGAACTTCAAAATACACACGTGAACCCTGGTTATAAGAAATGTTAAAGGACTAACACACTAGGAAGAGTTTTAAGTTGGTCCAGTTACCATTACTGGCCACCGAGTGTCTAATTTTGGATCAAATATATTGTCTTTACCATCAAGCTTCAACAAGATCTTTGGTGAAGGTGGACTTTTGGATAGATCCAATGGTCCATCCTGACAATTTCTTTCATGGCTCGTGTCTTGAAATGCAACAGAGTCCTTGTCAGTCTGTGATGAAATATCTTTGGAAATAAAAGAATCAGCATCTGTTTCTGTCTGAGTGGATATGTTCTGTAATATAACCGGTTGTGAAACAAGTGCTGTTGGTAAAACTGTCTGATTTCCAAGTGCTGCCTGTGAGTTTGGATTTGGTTGTAGTGATACATGAGGCGATTCACTGCCTTGTGAAGTAATAAGAAGTCCATCTACAGGCTGTAGAATACTTAATGAGACACTACTCTGTTTTGAAGAAGTTCCGTCATCAGATTTTTTTTTAAGAAACTGATGTCCATGGGTTCTAACATGTTTTCTAAGAGAACTAGGATCGGTATATCTTTTGTTACATCCTGGCATTTTACATATGTATGGTCGTTCTTCCTGGTGTGTTCGAACATGTTTGAATCTATCACTGGAGTTTGAATATGCTTTGTTGCAGTTATCAAATGGACACAGATATGGCTTCTCTCCTGAAACCAAAACAAAACATGAATTATTCCCCCCAAAAAAGAAAAAAATGCCCTTTCGCATGGGAATATGGGGTGCTGCATGGTATTAAAAATACAAACTTAAAAAAAAAAGAAATTAATTGGTTTATGTCAAATAAATGTCCCAAGTTATAAAGTACCAAAAAAACTGCCCATGTTGACCACAGCCCATGTAAACCACTGCCCATGTAGACCACTACCCATGTACACCATTGCCCATGTAGACCATTGCCGTAGACCATTGCCCATGAGGACCACTGCCCCAAGTAGATCACTGCTCCATGTGCACAACTGCCTGTGTACACCAAAGCCCATGTTGCCCATTTTAACTCTTTACCCAATGAATCGCGCACATCCACCCGTATAATATGCAAATTCAGCTGCTGAAAAAATATTATTTTTCGAAAACTTTTAACAAAACCATATCATGTGACCCCTCTTTGGAACGTGCTCATCAAGCGCATTCCAAAGAGGGGTTACATGATATGGTTTTGTTGAAATTTTTTTTTAAAAATTTGAAAAATGCTATTTCAAATAATAAATTTTGAAATCGTCTGCGTTGGGTAAAGGGTTAAAGGACTTCCACCCCAAGCATTGGTGACTGGGTGGTTCTATTTAAGCAATAAAACTGAACTTTACTACAGTAAACAAGCACTGCTTCACTTTCCGGGGTTCCTATGGGAGAGTTTGACATCACTGTTTCTAAAAACATAAAACTAAACAAGTACATGAACCTGTGAGGGTAAGGAAATAATAACTACAAAAAGTGAAAAATAAAATAAAAAAACATCCATCCACATACATTTTTTATAAAAAAAATGACCTAAGAAACACCTCTACTTTGTGTGGCCTTAACCCTCAGTGGCTTGCATGTTATTAGTTACAGGTTTGCTAGTGCCGAAAAATGGGACTTCACCAACGTTGCTTTTTTTTCTCAAAAGTTATGACTTCAATCAGACGTTTTTATATACTTCATTGCTCACACGACTCCAAAGAAAGTAAGGCTTTAATTGGTTGAGTGCTGGGAGCTCACATGTGGACTATATTCTGTAGTGTAGGTAGAACTTAACTGATTCATATTTTAGATGCGCTACACATTACAATTGAAGTTAAGGCCCCACAAAGTAGATTTTTTGTCTTTCAGGCCATTTTTTTTCTAAAACTGAATGGGTTTTTATTTTATTGTTTTATTTTTGTAATTACTTATTTACATCAAAAGTTCTTGGTTTATTTTATGTTTTAGGTCTCATAATCTACAGAAGAGCATGGATGGTGGTGTATTTCAGCCCTAAAGTATTGCAAAGCCCTCTTGCATTCAAGGGACAGATTAATCAATTTTATTAACTTGGGTAAAATATCGGACATAAACCATTTAATTTTATTTTTATAAGTTTGCATTGGCTATAAAAAGAGAGCATGCAGCAGCCAAAAGGACCACGTGGAAGGGCCTGAGAAACAAATTTTTAAACTTTTTTAGAACTAAATTACTTTGAGTCTGTTTGCATTTGCCTTTTATAGTTTATGGGAGAGTGATACAGGCAATCTCCCAGAAATTGTTACAAGACAAAGACAGCTGAATCAATTTTGACGACCAAAAATATTTTTGCACTCAAATCAATTAAAACTGTCACATTTTCTTCCTACATGTTTGGTGAAGGGCTAATCGGGACATAAATTAATGTTCCAATAAGACTAAAATCCTCCTCCTCTGATTGGACGAGAGCTTGCTTAGTATTTTCTATGTTTACGGCTCAAGTGGCAAATGTTAACGTCTGACGTCACAACGCGAAATATTTGAAATGACGTCACCCGTTTCGTAATTGCTTCACCAATGGTTGACTAGCAAGCCACTTCATTTTTCTGGATTTTTCACACGTGCAGCAAATGGTGTTCCGGGTGAAGTGTTGTTTAAATTACAAACTGATTTTTGATTTGAACTGAGTTGGAATGAGTTTATCTGGTTTATTGATTATTTATCCAGTGCCGTCGATGGATACATGAGAAGTTTATTTACTGAACCTGTGATCGTTGAAAGTTGCCTTGAACAAGGCAACTTTTAACGATTACATGTTTAGTAAATAAGCCTCTCATGTTTCACGATGAAGGTTTTGGGCTAGTAGTGTCTTATTGGAACATATACATTATTGTGATGAATTGACAGTAACATGGTCTGAGGCTTGAAGTGTCGAGGTTGAACATGCGCTCTGAGCCGCAACACTCAGACCAGGTTACCGTCAATTCATCACAATAACAGATATGTTCCAATACGACACTACCGATAGCCCAAAACCTACATCGTTAAACATGAGAGGCCACAAACCTCAGAACATATTACCATCAATTCATCACAATAACTTATAATCTTCACATTTCTTTGAATGCACAATGACAAAATATATAACGAATCTGGGTTTCTGAGGTACTACTTTACACGAGACCGCAAGCAACATAGGTGACTCAAAAGCCTGATTACTGGAATTCAGTCTTCACTAGAATAAAAGGAAACTCTAATTTACTGACAAGTATTTATAGAAATTGTATGTCTTTCATTATTTTTACACTCGGCTTGAACAGTTTTATCCTGGACATGACACGATCAGCACCTGGTTAAACTAGAGATGGCCTGTCACCCGGTATACCCCCACCACAGCATACCACCTAGTGTGGGTGACTGAAAGGGGGCATTCAATTTTTTTAAGTAAAAAAAAATCCAATAAGGCTGCCAGTCAGCCATCTTGAAACCGAGCAGAAAATAAAATTTGTCACACACTTCCTTCCATCATGTTGATCATTTTTGTGAAGTTTCATGAAAATGCAACTAAAACTGTGGAAGTAGTTTGCTCCACAAGTTTACATAAAAAAAATCCAAAATGGCCACCAGTCGGCCATCTTGAAACCGAGTGGGAAAAAAATTATGTCACGCACTGCCTCTCATCATGTTGATCATTTTTGTGAAGTTTCATGAAAATGTGGCTGAAACTGTGGAAGTAGTTCACTCCACAAGTTTACATGTGCAACGGACCGACGATGACAGACAGACTGACGGACAAAGTGACTCTTATATACCCCTTAAACTTTGTTTTGTGGGGGTATAATAACGTTCAAACCCAGGTGCTGATGAAGAACAACCGATCACAAGTAAGTACATGTTGTTAAATATTATTTCAATACATGTACAAAATATATTCACTTCAAACTTTCATCTAGTAACATCTTTTGTAGACATGCAGACGATGGAAATGTCTGCCGAGCTGGGCTAGTATTATTTTGAGAATTTTTCCTACCCTGCCTCATATTCTATGGATGTGCTTAATTCCCCAAGAAAGGAAAATTCGTAACGCAGATGGGTTTGTATGAGATAAGTACCTAGAGTGTCTACAGCACCCCACGATATCAAGGGGATTCTGAAAAACCAAACTAAGCCCTTAGTATTTGTAATTGCCTAGTGTCTGGATCAAACAGCTTTCCCGAGGGTGATATTTTCACATCTGACCCCCACACCACTTGAGAACTATCTTTCAAAATACAGCTCTTGCGATATACAAAGAGGATATCTAGTGTTTCTGAGTGGATACCGAAAATGATCTCATGAGTGACGGAGACAAATGTTTAGTTTTTTTGTGCAAGCGAAAATAACTATTTGTCTTGGTCACAAGTGAGATAATTTTCGGTATCCACTTAAAAACACTAGATTTTTTTTTATTATATGCTTTTTATAAGAATCTAATTCCACTCGCTTCAATCTTGAATTGATGCATGAAAGTAAATATCACATTGAGTCACTGATACACTGAAGTGATTTTATCGATAATTGGAAAAAACAGCCTCTTGCAATTTGATTCAGCTGGTGGATTTCTAGTCCAAACATGGCCTGAAAGTCTGTAATATAAGTTTTTGGTTTGGTATGTCCTTTGAAAGGACATACCAAACCAAAAACTTATATTACAGACTTTCAAGCCATGTTTGGACTAGTGGGTTTCATGCATTAATTCAAGGTGAATACATGTTGAATTATTGCTAGAAATTATCGATATTCACTCATTAAAACTAGATTTTCTTTTCATTATACATTTTTAAAACAAACTGATCATTTCCACTGATAATTTGACTCTTATTCACCTTGATGTGATGCATTGAAAGCCGCCATTTTGGTTCATACTGTGGAAGTGAAAATTTCTATATCATTACAGTGAGGGATAAGATTTTTATCTTCCCGCAATTTCTATGATAATCTATCGCTTGATGTATAAAAAACTTTTCTATTCTACTGTTTGATCACAGAGAAAACTGAGTTGTATAATCTGTGATAAGTTCTGTATATCCCAAACGAGAATGGGTAGTTATCACAGAGTTGTATAATCTGTGATAAGTTCTGTATATACCAAACGAGAATGGGTAGTTATCACAGAGTTGTATAATCTGTGATAAGTTCTGTATGTACCAAACGAGAATGGGTAGTTATCACAGAGTTGTATAATCTGTGATAAGTTCTGTATATCCCAAACGAGAATGGGTAGTTATCACAGAGTTGTATAATCTGTGATAAGTTCTGTATATACCAAACGAGAATGGGCAGTTATCACAGAGTTGTATAATCTGTGATAAGTTCTGTATATACCAAACGAGAATGGGTAGTTATCACAGAGTTGTATAATCTGTGATAAGTTTTGTATATACCAAACGAGAATGGGTAGTTATCACAGAGTTGTATAATCTGTGATAAGTTCTGTATATACCAAACGAGAATGGGTAGTTATCACAGAGTTGTATAATCTGTGATAAGTTCTTTATATACCAAACAAGAATGGGCAGTTATCACAGAGTTGTATAATCTGTGATAAGTTCTGTATATATCAAACGAGAATGGGTAGTTATCACAGAGTTGTATAATCTGTGATAAGTTCTGTATATACCAAACGAAAATGGGTAGTTATCACAACAATAATGAGTTAACATGTTGAAGAGCATTGAAATAACTGACATTACGATGATGTCACTTTCCAATTTCTTTTATTTCAATGACATCATGTGGCTTATGGTGAGATTTTTAAAACCTCCAGCCTGAGAAAAAAACAAACCTGTTAATTATTAGATATAATTTACTTTCCCAGAACTTCCCATTAACCCTTTACCTAACGAATCACCCGCATCCGTCCGTGTAATATGCAAATTGAGCAGTTGAAAAAATAAAATTTTTCAAAATATTTCAACAAAACCATAACATGTGACCCCTCACTGGAACATTCCAGTGAGGGGTCACATGATATGGTTTTATGAAAATTTTTGAAAAATTTAAAAAAATGATATTTAAAATAATAAATTTTGATAGCGTCTGCGTTGGGTAAAGGGTTAACAAACTCGGCCAATATGACTTCAACTAGGCTGATATTGCACCAGCCTTGGCCGATATGAACGAAGCTTGTTTATACTGAAATGTTCAGTTATTCATCAAACGCTATCAGCAAAATTGTCCTTCATCCAGCCACGACCAAACTCCTACTCGATTTTTCGGTACCCATGACAAAGCTACATACCAGAAATCAGCCAATTATCTCAATGTATGGTGAAAAAAGTTTGGAAAACAGATATTTCAAAAGGATGAAATAACAGAAAAATGGATGAGAAAAGAGAACAGACAGACGGAAAAGAAGGGAAAAAGGGGAGGGGGGCATAAAATTTAAATGTTCCACTTTGCATCCAAAACATAGCTCAAGAACTCTTTAATGGAACAGACTTATTTAGAGCTGAAACGGTTGGCTCATTTTCACAACCGACTAACCGAGAGCTATAACCGGATAATATCTGGTTAATCGTAGCCATTATTTCACCGAATCTGGGATCAAAACTATAGGAATTGGAAAGCAGTATTCTCAGAAACTATTCCGTAATGTGTGTATACAAACGAACGTTGTCGAGTACTCGACAACGTTCGTTTGTATACATACTACGGAATAGTTTCTGCGGTTACTCAGAACTCACGGAAATTGCCGATCATTAACAAAGTCTTGAACGCCAAAGTCGATTATTTCTCAATATATACAGCGTTGCTTCGAGGTGTAATCTATCCCAAAGTAGAAGCGGCAGATTTATTACGTTTTAACCGTGGAAAGACAATCACTATCGATATTTCGGATAACCGGTTGACGTTTTTTTAATCGGTTATGTAGGTAACCAGTTTCAAACCGGTTATCTGGTTAACCATTTCAGTACTAGACTTATCAAACCTATTACATATTATTTTTATGTTAAGTGAAGGATCAAAACACATTTATCCAAGGAAACATGAAATCTTTTCAGCGAACCATCTAGGTGACAAAAAAAATCTCAAATTCAGATTTAACCCTTTACCCAACGAATCACCCACATTCGCCTGCGTAATATGCAAATTCAACAGTTGAAAAAATATTACTTTTCAAAAAATTTAAAAAAAACCATATCATGTGACCCCTCGTTGGAACAAGCTCGTCGAGCGCATTCCAACAAGGGGTCACATGATATGGTTTTGTTGAAATTTTTTGAAAAATTAAAAAAAATAATATTTAAAATAATAAATTTTGATATCGTCTGCATTGGGTAAAGGGTTAACATAATTCTATACACATTTATGAACCACATCCACTGGATTTGATTTGAGCAGAGGTTTATTGAATTTAGTGGACTTAGTCCAGCATTAGATCTTTTTGAGTGTTTTACTAACAAGTGTGAGATATAATGTGTATTTTACCAACCAATGTGAGAACTGTTGTGTATGCTACGTTTTGGTGTGAGAACTGTTGTATTCCATGTATCTTACTTATCAGTGTGAGCTCGGTACTGTATGTTACTTGTCTGAGTCAGAACTGCTGTGTATCATGTATCTTACTTATCAATGTGTAGATATGTTGAGTATTTTATTGACCAGTGTGAGAACTGTTGTGCACATTAGTTATCTGCATGAGAAGTGTATGTATCATGTATTTTACTTATCAGTGAGATCTGCTGTGTATTTTGTGTGATTGAGAACTGTTGTGTATGCTACATGTCTGTGTGAGAACTGTTGTGTACCATGTATCTTACTTATCAGTGTGAGATCTGTTGTGTATGTAACTTGTCTGAGTGAGAACGGCTGTGTATCATGTATCTTACTTATCAATGTGGAGATATGTTGAGTATTTTACTGAACAGTGTGAGATCTGTTGGGTATTTTACTAAACAGTGTCAGATCTGTTATGTATTTTACTTGTGTGTGTGAAAAGTGTCGCGTGTCATGTATCTTACTCATCACAGTGAGATCTATTGTGTATTTAACTGACCAGTGGGGAGCACGGTGGCTAGAGGTCAATGCTAGAGGTCCCAAGTTCGATCCTCGTCCGGGGACGACCTGCGTTGTGTCCTTGGGCAAGGCACTTTATCCCGGTTGCCTACATGGGGGCAAGAAACGCCGTGTACTAAAGCGTACTGCACGTCGATGGTGCACATGTCTTCAACCGCTGTAACCCTGCTTGCGCGGAGCTTGAACAGAGTTAGAATGTTGAGGAGCTGACAGCTGCAAGTCGATGCTCGGTGATTCTCTCCGGGGACTCTGGCTTCCTCCACCCGCAAAACTGTCACGGTCACGATTAGCCATTGTGCATAAGGATGTGACTTTGAACACCAATAAATAAATACTGACCAGTGTGAGGCCTGTAATGTGTTACTCATCTGCATAAGAACTTTGTTACTTATCTGAGAGAATGGATGTGTATCATGTGTCTTAATTATCAATGTGAGAAATGTCAAGTATTTTCTGATCAGTGTGAGATCTGTTGTGTACATTAGTGTCTGAGTGAGAACTGTTGAGTATCATGTATTTTACTTATCAATGTGAGATCTGCTGCATCTTTCAATTGAGACAGTTGTGTATTTTACTTGTCTGAGTAAGAACTGTTGTGTAACATGTATTTTACTTATCAGTGTGAGATCTATTGTCTATTTTGTCTGAGTGAGAACTGTTGTGTATCATTTATCTTACTTCGCAATGTGAGATCTGCTGAGTATTTTCTGACCACTGTGAGATCTGTTGTGTACATAAAATACATGAATTGTCTGAGTGAGAACTGTTGTATATCATGTATTTTACTTAATAATGTGAGATCTGCTGCATCTTTTGTGTGATTGAGAACTGTTGTGTATGCTACTTGTCTGCATGAGAACTCTTGTGTAGCATGCATCTTACTTATCAGTGTGAGATCTGTTATGTATGTAACTTGTCTGAGTGAGAATAGCTGTGTATCATGTATTTTTCTTATCAATGTGAGATCTGTTGTGTTTGTAACTTGTCGGAGTCAGAACGGTTGTGTATCATGTATTTTACTTATCAATGTGAGATCTGTTGCATATTTTAATTGTGTGAGTGAGAACAGTTGTGTATTTTACTTGTCTGAGTAAGAAGTGCTGTGTATCATGTATCTTACTTATCAGAGTGAGATCTATTGTGCATTTTATTGACGAGTGTGAGGTCTGTTATGTGATACTCATCTGCTTGAGAACTGCTGTGTATCATGTATCTTACTTATCAATGTGAGATATGTTGCATATTTTACTTATGTGAGTGAGAATTGTTGTGTATGCTATTTGTCTGTGTGAGAACTATTGTGTACCATGTATCTTACTTATCAGTGTGAGATCAGTTGTTTATGTTACTTGTGTGAGCGAGAACGGTTGCGTATCATGTATCTTACTTATCAATGTGAGATCAGTTGAGCATGTTACTTTTGTGAATGAGAACTGTTGTGTATCATGTATCTTACTTATCAGTGTTAAATCTGTTGAGTATTTTACTAACCAGTGTGAGATCTGTTGTATATATTACTTGTCTGAGTGAGAACTGTTGTGTATCATGTATCTTACTTATCAGTGTGAAATCTGTTGAGTATTTTACTAACCAGTGTGAGATCTGTTGTATATATTACTTGTCTGAGTGAGAACTGTTGTGTATCATGTATCTTACTTATCAGTGTGAAATCTGTTGAGTATATACTGACCAGTGTGAGATCTGTTGTATATATTACTTGTCTGAGTGAGAACTGTTGTGTATCATGTATCTTACTTATCAGTGTGAAATCTGTTGAGTATATACTGACCAGTGTGAGATCTGTTGTATATATTACTTGTCTGAGTGAGAACTGTTGTGTATCATGTATCTTACTTATCACGATGAGATCGGGTTCACATTTTACTTATGTATTTTCATTTATCTGAGTGAGAACTGTTCTTTATAATGTATCTTATGTACCAATGTATGAGCTGACGTGTATTTTACAGACCAGAATGATATCTGCTGTATATGTTACTTGTGTGAGTGAGAACTGCTGTGTAAATGTGTATTTCACTTATCAGAGTGAGATCTATTGTGTATGTTACTTGTCAGACTGAGATCTGTTGTGTATCATACATCTCGCTTACAAGTGTGTGATCTGTTGTGTATTTTACTTACCTGTGTGTGATCTGTTGTGTATTTTACTTACCTGTGTGTGATCTGTTGTGTATTTTACTTACCTGTATGTGATCTGTTGTGAATTTTACTTACCTGTGTGTGATCTATTATGTATTTTACTCACCTGTATGTGATTTGTTGTGTATTTTACTTACCTGTGTGTGATCTGTTGTGTATTTTACTTACCTGTGTGTGATCTGTTGTGTATTTTACTTACCTGTGTGTGATCTATTGTGTATTTTACTTACCTCTGTGTGATCTATTGTGTATTTTACTTACCTGTGTGTGATCTGTTGTGTATTTTATTTACCTGTATGTGATTTGTTGTGTATTTTACTTACCTGTGTGTGATCTGTTGTGTATTTTACTTACCTCTGTGTGATCTGTTGTGTATTTTACTTACCTCTGTGTGATCTGTTGTGTATTTTACTTACCTCTGTGTGATCTGTTGTGTATTTTACTTACCTCTGTGTGATCTGTTGTGTATTTTACTTACCTGTGTGTGATCTGTTGTGTATTTTACTTACCTGTGTGTGATCTGTTGTGTATTTTACTTACCTGTGTGTGATCTATTGTGTATTTTACTTACCTGTATGTGATCTATTGTGTATTTTACTTACCTGTATGTGATCTGTTGTGTATTTTACTTACCAGTGTGTGATCTATTGTGTATTTTACTTACCTGTGTGTGACCTATTGTGTATTTTACTTACCTGTATGTGATCTGTTGTGTATTTTACTTACCTGTGTGTGATATGTTGTGTATTTTACTTACCTGTATGTGATCTGTTATGTAGTTACTTACAAGTGTATGATCTATTATGTATTTTACTTACCTCTGTGTGATCTGTTGAGTATTTTACTTACCTGTGTGTGATCTATTGTGTATTTTACTTACCTGTATGTGATCTGTTATGTAGTTACTTACAAGTGTGTGATCTATTATGTATTTTACTTACCTCTGTGTGATCTGTTGAGTATTTTACTTACCTGTGTGTGATATGTTGTGTATTTTACTTACCTGTATGTGATCTGTTATGTAGTTACTTACAAGTGTGTGATCTATTGTGTATTTTACTTACCTGTATGTGATCTATTGTGTATTTTACTTACCTGTGTGTGACCTGTTGTGTATTTTACTTACCTGTATGTGATCTGTTATGTAGTTACTTACAAGTGTGTGATCTATTATGTATTTTACTTACCTCTGTGTGATCTGTTGTGTATTTTACTTACCTGTGTGTGATATGTTGTGTATTTTACTTACCTGTATGTGATCTGTTATGTAGTTACTTACAAGTGTGTGATCTATTATGTATTTTACTTACCTCTGTGTGATCTGTTGAGTATTTTACTTACCTGTGTGTGATATGTTGTGTATTTTACTTACCTGTATGTGATCTGTTATGTAGTTACTTACAAGTGTGTGATCTATTATGTATTTTACTTACCTGTATGTGATCTATTGTGTATTTTACTTACCTGTGTGTGACCTGTTGTGTATTTTACTTACCTGTATGTGATCTATTGTGTATTTTACTTACCTGTGTGTGACCTGTTGTGTATTTTACTTACCTGTATGTGATCTGTTATGTAGTTACTTACAAGTGTGTGATCTATTATGTATTTTACTTACCTCTGTGTGATCTGTTGTGTATTTTACTTACCTGTGTGTGATATGTTGTGTATTTTACTTACCTGTATGTGATCTGTTATGTAGTTACTTACAAGTGTGTGATCTATTATGTATTTTACTTACCTCTGTGTGATCTGTTGAGTATTTTACTTACCTGTGTGTGATATGTTGTGTATTTTACTTACCTGTATGTGATCTGTTGTGTATTTTACTTACCTGTATGTGATCTGTTATGTAATTACTTACAAGTGTGTGATCTATTATGTATTTTACTTACCTCTGTGTGATCTGTTGAGTATTTTACTTACCTGTGTGTGATATGTTGTGTATTTTACTTACCTGTATGTGATCTGTTGTGTATTTTACTTACCTGTATGTGATCTGTTATGTAATTACTTACAAGTGTGTGATCTATTATGTATTTTACTTACCTGTGTGTGATCTGTTGTGTATTTTACTTACCTGTGTGTGATATGTTGTGTATTTTACTTACCTGTATGTGATCTGTTATGTAGTTACTTACAAGTGTGTGATCTATTATGTATTTTACTTACCTCTGTGTGATCTGTTGAGTATTTTACTTACCTGTGTGTGATATGTTGTGTATTTTACTTAACTGTATGTGATCTGTTATGTAGTTACTTACAAGTGTGTGATCTATTGTGTATTTTACTTACCTGTATGTGATCTATTGTGTATTTTACTTACCTGTGTGTGACCTGTTGTGTATTTTACTTACCTGTATGTGATCTGTTATGTAGTTACTTACAAGTGTGTGATCTATTATGTATTTTACTTACCTCTGTGTGATCTGTTGTGTATTTTACTTACCTGTGTGTGATATGTTGTGTATTTTACTTACCTGTATGTGATCTGTTATGTAGTTACTTACAAGTGTGTGATCTATTATGTATTTTACTTACCTCTGTGTGATCTGTTGAGTATTTTACTTACCTGTGTGTGATCTATTGTGTATTTTACTTACCTGTATGTGATCTGTTATGTAGTTACTTACAAGTGTGTGATCTATTATGTATTTTACTTACCTCTGTGTGATCTGTTGAGTATTTTACTTACCTGTGTGTGATATGTTGTGTATTTTACTTACCTGTATGTGATCTGTTATGTAGTTACTTACAAGTGTGTGATCTATTATGTATTTTACTTACCTCTGTGTGATCTGTTGAGTATTTTACTTACCTGTGTGTGATATGTTGTGTATTTTACTTACCTGTATGTGATCTGTTGTGTATTTTACTTACCTGTATGTGATCTGTTATGTAATTACTTACAAGTGTGTGATCTATTATGTATTTTACTTACCTCTGTGTGATCTGTTGAGTATTTTACTTACCTGTGTGTGATATGTTGTGTATTTTACTTACCTGTATGTGATCTGTTATGTAGTTACTTACCAGTGCGTGATCTATTATGTATTTTACTTACCTGTGTGTGATCTGTTGTGTATTTTTAAATTTTCCAGTCGGGAAAAACATTTGCCACAACTGCTGCATCTATGGGGTTTCTCATTGGTATGTGTCCTGGTGTGTATTTTACTTACCTGTGTGTGATCTGTTGTGTAATTACTTACAAGTGTGTGATCTATTATGTATTTTACTTACCCCTGTGTGATCTGTTGTGTATTTTACTTACCTCTGTGTGATATGTTGTGTATTTTACTTACCTGTATGTGATCTGTTATGTAGTTACTTACAAGTGTGTGATCTATTATGTATTTTACTTACCTCTGTGTGATCTGTTGAGTATTTTACTTACCTGTGTGTGATATGTTGTGTATTTTACTTACCTGTATGTGATCTGTTGTGTAATTACTTACAAGTGTATGATCTATTATGTATTTTACTTACCTCTGTGTGATCTATTGTGTATTTTACTTACCTGTGTGTGATCTATTGTGTATTTTACTTACCTGTATGTGATCTGTTATGTAGTTACTTACAAGTGTGTGATCTATTATGTATTTTACTTACCTCTGTGTGATCTGTTGAGTATTTTACTTACCTGTGTGTGATATGTTGTGTATTTTACTTACCTGTATGTGATCTGTTATGTAGTTACTTACAAGTGTGTGATCTATTATGTATTTTACTTACCTGTGTGTGATCTGTTGTGTATTTTTAAATTTTCCAGTCGAGAAAAACATTTGCCACAACTGCTGCATCTATGGGGTTTCTCATTGGTATGTGTTCTGATGTGTATTAACATCTTGTATCTACAGAGATAAAAAAACATACAGATGAAAAGACTGAAATTCCAGTAAATTACTTGTTGCTTTGGTATTTTCCATCTGAACCTTTTAATTTGCATACCAGAATATTTTCCACAATTTTGAAACACTTGCCTATCATGATTATATAACCCTTTACCCAACATAATGGCCAAAACTGGCCAGCGTTATTCACAAAAATTGCCATTCAATTTTATTTATTTTTTTTTATTTTTTTGACTCAAAACCATAGCTTATGATCCCTCATTGGAACGAGCTCATCGAGCTTGTTCCAATGAGGGGTCATAAGCTATGGTTTTTGATGCAAAAAAAATATTGTTATTCAATAATTGTGTTTGAGTTTCGTCTGCTTTTCATGTTAGGTAAAGGGTTAACTGGAAGGGAGCTAGATTATTTTTAGTTGTTACAATTTCTTCTCCGATGATAGGTATTTTACAGTTTATTGGAGTGTGCAGAGGTGCACTCTCCAAAAATCTGTATCAAAACAAACACATACCAGATGGTTTAAAAATTGTAGAGTGAATTTTCAGAAGTCATTCAATGAAGCACACCTTACGAAGTGCCAAACAACGAGAAGATATTGAGGAATAAAATTACAATGAAAAAATCACTTACGCTCTTCATATTATAGCAATATCTCAGGCGTTTAGTTTCCCTTAAAATGGGAACACTCGATAGTGCACAGACTTACCGGGACCATGGTTCAGTCGGGTATGAGAAAATGTTGATTTTTGGCAATAAAAGAAGCCATTTCCTGGCATCTGACGATTGGATTCCAGCTTCATCAAATTTGAAAAAAAACCCAGCATTTTCTTCCTTTTATTTAATAAAATTCTAAATTTGCTACCTTTTCTTCATAGTTACGTTCATAAATTTCCCTTGTATATATACATTCAATCTTTATTTCGCCACATGGACTGCACATCATGATACCAGTGAATCGCTCAACAAAATCAAAACGTTCTCTGACTGGTGATTCACAAAAATTTGATCATTAAGTAGACCAACCAGAAGTCATCTTACAAGGTGGATAGTTAAACTAAAAGTCAGGCTCCAATACATACCCCAGTTATTATTCGAGGGACTTCATTTGAACAAACTTCATTCTGACCACCATAAGGATATCGTTTAGCAAACATCAAAGATTCTGACTGATGGATCTGAACATTTTTAAAGATTATTCCCAAAACTGCACCAAGCTAAAATTTGGGCTATCACAGAGAGCCCAATTATTAATCAACGGGTTTGATTTGAACAAACTTGAAACCGACCCCTTTAAGAATATTAAATCCTATGTATATCAAAAGATTCTGACTAGTGGTTCTGGAGATTTATTATTGATTTATTGATGGTTTAAGGTCACATATTTATGCACAATGGCTAATCATGACCGTGACAGTTTTACGGGTGGAGGAAGCCAGATTACCCGGAAAGAACCACCGAGCAACGATGAGCAGCTGCCAGCTCCCCAACATCGTAACTCCGCACTGCAGCACAGGCAGGGTTAGATTGGTTGAAGACATGTGTATCATTGACGTGCAGTACGCCTTAGAACACAGCGTCATCGTGCCCCCATGCGGGCAATGGAGATGAAGTGTCTTGCCCAAGGACACAACGCGGTTGCTGCAGGTGGGATTCGAATCGAGGACCTCTCGGCTTGCAGCCTGCACCTCTACCTACTGAGCCACCGCGCTCCCGGTTCTGGAGAAGAAGAGTTTGAAAGATTTTTCCTCATATTGGACTAAGTTAAAATTTAGGCTCAACAGGGAGCCCAAATATTAACACAGGGACTTGGTTTAAACAAACTTAGATATGACCTTGCTAAGGATGCTGTATACCAAATATCAAAAAAAGATACTGACTGGTGGAGTATTAAACAACCCCTCCCCCTTCTTCCACAGGGAGCCCAAACATTAACTGGAGGATTTGATTTGAACAAATGTGAATCTGACCCCGGTAACGACGTTGTATAAAAATATCAAAAGATTCTGACTGATGGCTTCAGAGAAGACGATTCTTTAAACAGTTCTTGTCATATTGCTCCAAGTTAAAATTTGTGCTCCTGTATTCAGCCCAAATATGGGGCTTAATTTTAACAAACTTGTATCTGACACCACTATGGAAATTGCATACCAAATATCAAAAGATTCTATTTAGTGGTTCTGGAGACCATTTTTTAATTTTTTTGTAAATATGCTTACTCAGCATTTAAGTGATTCCTTGTACAGTACTCTATGATACAATCGATGGCAATTTTGTGACTATTCCATTCTACTGGTCCCAAGGATGCTTCATACCATACAACAGTTCTCTGTTCTGTGTGGTTCGGGAAATATGGGTGTTTGAAAATATTTCTATGTTCAGCTCCTGAGGTTCCCATGGGTACAGGGGAAAAGGTTTTTGGTGTGAATCAAGTACTCAATAATATCACATACCAAATTTGGTTCAAATCGGAGCATCGGTTCAGAAAATAGAAATTTGGGGTCAGGCCCAAAGTCTTGTCCCTCCCATTACAAAAGCAAATATTTTCCCATGAAATCTGGTTGAAGAAAACTTGATTCTACATCTCAGAAGGAAGCTACATACCATATATCAAGTCACGCACTGACTGGTTCATGAGAAGATTTTTTTTTTAAATTTGGAGCATTTACCCCCACTCCCTCCCTATGGGGCTGGGCATGTTGATTTGAACAAAAACAAAAGGCGATGTTAGAACAAGCAATCACCTTAAATACAAACTAAATTTCGGTAGTTTAGGAACAGGTGTAAACACCTTATTTATGGACGACAGATGGTGAGTGATCGCAATAGCCCATTCTTACTTTCAACCAGGGAAGCTAAAAAAAAGTTTATATAAAATTGTTTTGTTACAATTTATTGAAGTGTTCCAAAAGGCACTCTCCAATAAATGGTAATAAACAATTATTTACAGTTCCAAAAGGCACTCTCCAATAAATGGTAATAAACAATTATTTACAGTTCCAAAAGGCACTCTCCAATAAATGGTAATAAACAATTATTTACAGTTCCAAAAGGCACTCTCCAATAAATGGTAATAAACAATTATTTACAGTTCCAAAAGGCACTCTCCAATAAATGGTAATAAACAATTATTTACAGTTCCAAAGGGCACTCTCCAATAAATGGTAATAAACAATTATTTACAGTTCCAAAAGGCACTCTCCAATAAATGGTAATAAACAATTATTTACAGTTCCAAAAGGCACTCTCCAATAAATAGTAATAAACAATTATTTACAGTTCCAAAGGGCACTCTCCAAGGCACTCTCCAATATAATGGTAATAAACAACTATTTACAGTTCCAAAAGGCACTCTCCAATAAATGGTAATAAACAATTATTTACAGTTCCAAAAGGCACTCTCCAATAAATGGTAATAAACAATTATTTACAGTTCCAAAGGGCACTCTCCAAGGCACTCTCCAATATAATGGTAATAAACAACTATTTACAGTTCCAAAAGGCACTCTCCAATAAATGGTAATAAACAATTATTTACAGTTCCAAAAGGCACTCTCCAATAAATGGTAATAAACAATTATTTACAGTTCCAAAGGGCACTCTCCAAGGCACTCTCCAATATAATGGTAATAAACAACTATTTACAGTTCCAAAAGGCACTCTCCAATAAATGGTAATAAACAATTATTTACAGTTCCAAAAGGCACTCTCCAATAAATGGTAATAAACAATTATTTACAGTTCCAAAAGGCACTCTCCAATAAATGGTAATAAACAATTATTTACAGTTCCAAAGGGCACTCTCCAAGGCACTCTCCAATATAATGGTAATAAACAACTATTTACAGTTCCAAAAGGCACTCTCCAATAAATGGTAATAAACAATTATTTACAGTTCCAAAGGGCACTCTCCAATAAATGGTAATAAACAATTATTTACAATTCCAAAAAGCACTCTCCAATAAATGGTAATAAACAATTATTTACAGTTCCAAAAGGCACTCTCCAATAAATGGTAATAAACAATTATTTACAGTTCCAAAAGGCACTCTCCAATAAATGGTAATAAACAATTATTTACAGTTTCAAAAGGCACTCTCCAATAAATGCTAATAAACAATTATTTACAGTTCCAAAAGGCACTCTCCAATAAATGGTAATAACCAATTATTTACAGTTCCAAAAGGCACTCTCCAATAAATGGTAATAAACAATTATTTACAGTTCCAAAGGGCACTCTCCAATAAATGGTAATAAACAATTATTTACAGTTCCAAAAGGCACTCTCCAATAAATGGTAATAAACATTTACAGTTCCAAAAGGCACTCTCCAATAAATGGTAATAAACAACTATTTACAGTTCCAAAAGGCACTCTCCAATAAATGGTAATAAACAATTATTTACAGTTCCAAAGGGCACTCTCCAAGGCACTCTCCAATATAATGGTAATAAACAACTATTTACAGTTCCAAAAGGCACTCTCCAATAAATGGTAATAAACAATTATTTACAGTTCCAAAAGGCACTCTCCAATAAATGGTAATAAACAATTATTTACAGTTCCAAAGGGCACTCTCCAATAAATGGTAATAAACAATTATTTACAGTTCCAAAAGGCACTCTCCAATAAATGGTAATAAACAATTATTTACAGTTCCAAAAGGCACTCTCCAATAAATGGTAATAAACAATTATTTACAGTTCCAAATGGCACTCTCCAAGGCACTCTCCAATATAATGGAAATAAACAACTATTTACAGTTCCAAAAGGCACTCTCCAATAAATGGTAATAACCAATTATTTACAGTTCCAAAGGGCACTCTCCAAGGCACTCTCCAATAAATGGTAATAAACAATTATTTACAGTTCCAAAAGGCACTCCCCAATAAATAGTAATAAACAATTATTTACAGTTCCAAAAGGCACTCTCCAATAAATGGTAATAAACAATTATTTACAGTTCCAAAAGGCACTCTCCAATAAATGGTAATAAACAACTATTTACAGTTCCAAAAGGCACTCTCCAAGGCACTCTCCAATAAATGGTAATAAACAATTATTTACAGTTCCAAAAGGCACTCTCCAATAAATGGTAATAAATAATTATTTACAGTTCCAAAAAGCACTCCCCAATTATATTACCATACCAAAGAACATTAAAATCCGACAACTGATGTTCGAGTTATAATACAAAATGTTCGTACGGACGGGCGGACGGAGACCTCCACTATGTACCCCTTGAAAAAAATTTTCGGGGGCATAATAAGCAATCTGTCATTTGCAGAAAGCGACTTGAAGAGGGTAAATTTGAGGAGGGTAGCATCCCCAAATTTGCCTTCTGTGTACCTCAATATGATGCAAGGTCTCAGGCCTAAATAAAAAGAGGTACCAGAGGATGATTCAGAAAATTCACCCTTTGGGGATCTCATTCTGCAAATGACAGATTGTTTATTTCCAGGCTTGGACCGTACACATGCTTCAAACTGATGCTAACCATGCTTGGAAGTTCTCTCCTTGTTCTCCAACTCTCCACACATGTAAAGCAGTCTGACATGATGTGACCCTGACTGTTTAAAGTTTTGTTAACCCTTTACCCAACAAATCGACTTCATGCGCCCGCGTAATATGCAAATTCAGCAGTTGAAAAAATATTATTTTTTAAAAAATTTGAAAAAATAATAAATTTTGATATCGTCTGCGTTGGGTAAAGGTTTAAAATCCCGAATAATTAACCCTTTACCCAATGTAACAGCCAAAACCGGCCAGCGCTATTCTCAAAAATCGCCAATTAATTTTCATTATGTTTTTCATTTTTTGTCTCAAAAACATAGGTTATGACCCCTCATTGGAACGAGCTCGTTGAGCTCATTCCAATGAGGGGTCATAACCTATGTTTTTGAGACAAAAAATGAAAAAAATTAGTTATTTGAGAATTTTTTTTTGCATGTGTCGTCTGCTTTTCATGTTAGGTAAAGGGTTAAATGAAATCTATTTTAACATACCTGGCATTAAAACCAGGTCTGTATACATCGTTGTACAGAATTGTTCCTGCAGCTGAAATCTGTAACTGTTCCTGACTTCACATAATTGTCTTTGCTCATCTAAGCCAGCCGATCTCACCAGGGTGAACATATTAGAAATTTAATCAAACTGAACACCCTCAAGATAACTTATACTTAGAGTGCAGTGTTTGATAATTGCAATTAGTGATGCATTTTAACTTGCATTATTCAATATGTCATACATTGTATCACTATAAGCCGAATCATAGCTCAGCCGCAATAACATTTTAAAAATCGTATATAACCCATGGTAGATACCCTCTGATAACTTGAGTGTCTTTTTATGGGTTCTTGAATGATACTTCACTGATTTTGGTATACAATTTTGCCCAAAAGTGTCTGAGGAAAAAATTTGCAAGCATCGGAAATTTTTTTTTTTTGTCCTCCTTGACCCCCATCCAACCCCTCCCCTGGTTAAACAAGAGAAAAACAGAGTGACTGGAGAAAATTCTGTTGCACCACCAGAGTGCTAGGGGTTAAAGAGTTGTTAAATCCCCAATAATTAAATGGAATCTATTTTAACATACCTGGCATTAAAACCTTTACCTTCTCTTGGACAATTATCCCATTTACACTGATATTCAGAATCTGGTCGGTCGACTTTTACATGCTGTTCATTGACATGATTAACAAGATCATCTAAGTTGAGAAATTGTCTGTTACAATTCTGCCACCGACAAGGACGTGGTGAGGTGATTGCCGAACTTTCACATTGTATATTATCACCAGTAACTGGTTGAGATATCACAGATAAATACGATGGTGCATTCATTATTATATCTTTACATTCCTGAATCATCATTGTCTTTGGTTCCTGTCAAAATACAAATATAGTGTGTGTCATCTCATTGTAGTCAACTTGACAACTAATAGTTCAGTGTTCACGACTCATTTTTCTGGAATCTCACAAATTTCTATTAGTTGGTAGAGTGCCAAATTATTTCTCGTTATAAAAACATTTATTCACCAGTCTATATATAGTACGAAGCCTTGAATTGTTGTACCTGCACTTCACAATAAAACCCAAATATGGGTTTCCAATCCTTCTAGTTAATCCTTTACCTAACAAATACCCCGCATCGGCCCACGTAATATGCAAATTGAGCAGTTGAAAAAATTAAATTTTTAAAAATATTTCAACAAAACCATATCAAGTGACCCCCTCATTGGAACGAGCTCAATGAGCTCGTTCCAATGAGGGGTCACATGATATGGTTTTGTTGAAATGTTTTGAAAAATTTTTAAAAATGATATTTAAAGTAATAAATTTTGATATCGTCTGCGTTGGGTAAAGGTTTAGAATACAACATCTATAGATCTTAAAGTGATGGAAAACTTGGTAAAACATGGTTTCAGATTCCCCCACCCCATTCTTTCTTTCAGCCTGAATAGTCTCAAAATGGCTTAAAGTTGATATAAAGTGGCTGCGACTCACAGTGTGCATAGACCTGGAATTAAAGAGATTACTTCGTAACCCATTAGCAGATTACGCTATACAGGGTTTCCGCTAGACCGGCTGCAGGTCCGTCATCCGGACCCATTCCCCCCGCCGATCATACTATGATCAGTCAGAAAAGCTGGTGGTTAAAATGTCGAGTACAATGTTGTATCGTAACGACACTCAGCATCCTTTGTTTCCATGCAATATAGGCACAATTATGTTGTATTCTATGCCTACTATTACTGACGACAACCTGATACTTTATAACCCCCAGACGAGAGGGGGAAACAAAGTTCAAATCCTAAACGTCGCCTATAAAATTTCAGACTCAAATTGTGTTTGGTCCGAAATCACTGGCTTTTATTTTGAGCGACAATTGATGGACTCGTTTTGGAAGTTGTCACTTGTTTCAAATGAGTGTGCAGGCTGCTGTCAGTAGTTGTCTGAAACACGCCCACAACATATAGTTTTCACAGTATTTACAGTGGTTAAATATTATCAGAAAGATACTGATTGAACACTGCCACTTACGAGCAGTGCTCAACTCATAGTGAAAGAACACTGCCACTTTCGAGCGTGAACAACTCATTCTGAAAAACGGGTGTTCATAAATTAATGAGAAAGTGGTAATTAAAAATAAAAAATAATTACAACTCTGGTATTTGCGAATTATATAACACTATAACCAGGGATATGATTTATGACATATTGGTTCAATAAAACTTGCTCATTTATCATTTCATCATGCCCTGCAACATGTGAAGTTATGACTTTCAGTGTAAAATCAATTTTTCGAAGGTGCTAAGGGAGGCAACTATTTTGTTATTCATATTTCGCTGTGTAAATTTTATCTGGTCTTCATATTATGATTTTTTTTATTGAGTTTGTGTGAAGCTATATTTTGTTTTATTCGTAAATTTTTTTTTAAAATGTACATATTTAAAAAAAAAACAGCTATTTTTAAACAGACTATGTTTGTCTGTTTTCAAGGGGGTGGTTTGCAGTGCTGATTGACATACTAATTAACGTCCATTTCTGGCTTCGACTTTCGAGAGTAGCCTGTACAAAAAAAAAATGAAAACAACACCGCATGGTTTTCTGTTTGTTTTGTTCATTAAATTGGGGATTAAAACCTGAAATCTGAAAATGAAACATATGTACAAGATAATTATGAGAATTTTTAAAGCAAATTCTAGAAAATTGGTAGGTGGTTTCCAAAGAAACGTAACATACCCAGTGGATATTTACTTGTCTTATATCGCCAATTTCAGACGCATCCCAACGCGACTTGCAATCACTATTATTCGTCCCAAAGCCCCCCCCCCCCTCTCCCCCACACACACACTTTGCAATTTATCCACTACAAGCACCCCCCTGGGCTTCTACACAAGTCAGTACGGTAATTGCACATGCATGACATCACACATCATGGTTCTTTTTGATTATTACCACGAGCGGTTGTAAACAAAGCTCAGTCACTGTTAGGATTCATTGATTTTGTGTTGTTTTGGGTTTGTATTTTTATGAAACCTCCGACCAGATGTAGTATTGTGTGTCCCGTGGGAATTTAGAGAATTGTAGGAGGAAAAAGTTAAAAAATTTATAGTAATTTATATATTTTTTATACTTACCAATGACCCAGACATAGCTGGTGCTAACTCTTAAAATATAGGGCCAAACACAAATTTTGCCCCCCAATCCCCAAAATTTGCATCTAAAACTAAAGAAAACATGTCCTGAGAGGCCCTCCACACTTCGCCCCTACTGCGCATGCGCAGTGTCAAGGACGTTCCGAAATTGGCGCCATTTATCATTCTAATAACCAGTGCCTGGTAAGCGCTATGTACTCAGCGGGGAGGCAAGAGTTCCCAACTCCTGGGAGGGCCATCCCCGTCTGGGTCATTGGTAAGTATAAAAAATATATAAATTACTATAAATTTTTTAACATTTTTATACTGTACCAATGACCCAGACATAGCTGAATAGTAAAAAGGCTGGAGGGCCAAGGACATAGAGCAAAATGGAATACGCTCAATAAAATAAAATAGAGTCATCCCCTGTAGGGAAAAGAAGTAATAGGCCTTACATGTATCTTTCTTATTTATGATAAATTAGAAAGATACAACACCTTCCAAAAATTGAGCTTCATACATCCATGTACTCTATTAATATCCAATAATCCTTATACTAATAATTTTTAAAGTAAGCCAATAATAAAGTAAGTCTAGAGAATAGAGACTCTTATACTCCTAAAAGTGTGTGAGAATTGCATAATCATGTCCGTTGACATATGCAATATTCAAAAGCTATACTTTAAAAACTAAGACTTGAATGAATTTTATAAACTTAAACTTCTCACTAAACAACCATCCCAATAACAGCTCAGAATTACTAACTCCGGAGGAGGTATCCCCTTGTTTTCATAGTAAAAACAGGTGACCCAAGGGAACACCCTCCCCCCCCCCTTTTTCTTGCCCTGGGTCAAATAGCCCAGAGCGAAGAGGGCAGCCGAACGGAGACACTGCCGAAACAGACAGCCTACCTAGCTATAGTAGCAACTGTTAAGTGAATGACATTCTGAGCAGTAGATAATAGACCTAACAATAGAGGCCTCCAGAAATGGACTCGATATTTCTGAGATAAAATTCATGAATGGATGGCTGAGCGCAATGAGCAGCCTTCAAAAATCTATAATAGAACACTATTAATGTAAGCCCAAGAAGTAGAAGAACTCTTACTTCATGAGCCGAAATCTTAAGCACAACTGCTAAGCCAATGATATACCATAAGCAGTACGCTAGTTAATAGAATCCATTAACAATAAAATGGAGCGTAACGTCCTTCTACTAGACATCAAAGACAGAAGAAGCTTACGCCCTTGTAATAAACAGATATCTGTTTATAAATACATAAACTGTACCCGGAAAGAGTAAAGGCCTATGCCCATACGAAGACGGAAGGACCTTAAAATAATAGGTTCCGGATAATAGGAGCCTAACTCTTATGCAACAATCCAACCTAAATAGTAACGGAAGCATTGATTCCGAAACTATGAAAGTGAAAATCATCCATCGATAGTGCATGAAACTCACTGACTCTACAGTAAAAGAGAAACCAACAGAATTACTGTCTAAAAGGTCAGAATTTGAAAACTACTGTTTCCAGAGGCTCAAATGATTACTTAGCTAAATAAGAACCTGAAGTTAAAATCCGTATAGGAATTTAATCTAAAGATTCTAAGTCTATTTATCAAAAAGTTACTAACTGACTTAGATAAAGAGACAAAAGACTCAATTGTAAACTATCGTAGAGTGCATAGGTATGAGGTAACATAAACCTATAACCTAAATAACAACAGGCTGCAGTAGATCTTGTGAAACAAGTATACTAAAAAATAGCAATGAGTAGTATGGAGGGATCAACCATATGAACATAATGATCCCTACACCACGACGGAAGAGCCTCCACTTTAGTCGCATAGAATAGCGAAGAAGAGGATCTCCTATAGTAAGAAATCGCGTCCAAAGCTCGTCCAGTACAGTGGTTACAATGCAATACGGACCACACAACGGAATACATGAAGGTTGCGACCTTGCTGGTTGTGATAAAGATGACACGATTTACCCAGTGAAAAAAGATCCTCACATAGAGGAAGATTTCACGTTAAGATCCACAGTAGACAAGAGAGTAAATTACTCATGATCTCTGTGAAGATAGAGATGCTATCAACAGAAATGTATTGTGGTTGTTTATCTTAGCAATACCTGCTAAAAACAACAGCGCCGGAGGATACGCGTATCCTATCATTCTGTCCTATAGATCAATAGAGCGTTAACAGTATTAGCTCAGAGATCTGGACAAGCCAACACATACGTCTGCAATTGATTAGCCAGCTGTGTCATAAATAAAACATCATTGGGCGCTCCCATAGATAGCAAATCTGATTGAATACTTGTTTGTTGAGAGTCCATTCTGACAGCAACAAGCGACCCGTAAGAGAACGGGAGTGCGATAAAACAATCAGACGACCCAGAATATGACGGACCAAAACTGAACTTGGTGTACTATAACCAACAGACGGATTCTTTCCATTAAATTGAATAACGGAAACGAACGAGTGCCTCCCTGGTTCCGGAGATACGCCACTACTGTCGAATTAAGGACAGGAATTTGGGCATGCGTTTCTGAATAATGTTCATACAATGACATAAAGCAGGCCTAAAAAACATTATTCCGCGGAAGTTAACTGATAGCTAAAAGACTGCGGAACCCAAAGACCCTGGCACTTCGAATCCGTAGGGATCAGTATATATCCCAATCTGTTTGACTGGCAACCGTCATAACAGCCACACTCGGGTCCGGCAACTGCGGCGGCACTCTCTGAGTCAACCACCGAATGTTTGCCCCAGTCTGAATCTCTTGTAACACTAGATAGACAAGAGAATGTATAAATCAAGCAATTCATGGATTGCCGGAAAGTTGCCGTCGAAGAGAAGCTCCTCCGAGAACGAAGCGACTCTGAGAGAGTTCTTAACCTACTATCCACGCGTGGATGTAGCTAGGGCTGCATCACGTCTAACCAACTCCAATCAGCCACTGAAGGGCGGAGTTATACGTGAACAAACTACTGCCCTCAAAAGAAATTACATTGAGAATAATATCCCGTAAATCTTTTCTTGAAGACGTAATGATAACGCCTCAGTAAGGCGGATTACGTATAATAAAGCGTCTAAGTTAAGTCTAATATACATAATGTCGTTCCCAACATTGAAATTGGAAAAGACATAAACGGTGAAAAAGAATATATGCAGTCTTTAATCACACCGTCTAGACGCATATGAACTCTCGGTATGCCCTGCTCTGCCAAAATAAACTATATGTAAAAAAAGATAAAATGGCAGAAATGAGCCACGCGGACAAGAAACTAAACTATCATGCTTAGTAGCCGTCTTGTATATATATATAAATATATAGCGTCGAAAAATAAAACACATGTTGTAATGACAATATTGGACTGCGTCGGTAAGTCAGGGACAAAGTCCCTGTACCGATCGAAAAATCCGAGTCCAATGACGCTATAAGTCTCTTATCCAAGATCGCAGCAATGAAGTCCGAAAAATAATCACTGGAAGAAATGCCAGAAGATATGAAAGGCATCTTCCGATACTACTAAAGGGAAAACTCGAAATCTTTCGAATCCCTTTCGCCATCCTGTCGGACCCTATAAAGCGTTCGGTCGTCTGTAGCTTGATGCAACCGCGGACCGCACCGACCCAGCGCCGTCGGATAATTCCTGATTCGACCGAGAAACCGTCAATTGCTGGGATGCTGCGAAACAACTGTGCTAACTCGGATAGCACGTCCGTCACTGAGGCCTGAGGAGCAGCGGTCTTACGATGCATTGCCGCAGGAAGCTCCGAGATCGTTACCCCGTGCATACTTCCAATATGCGAGCGAACGGAGTGTATAGGCCTCGTGTCCCTTGGCTACCGGATGGCGCGACCTATTCGCTGTGGAATCACTGAATGCCGAAACTGATCGGATACTCGAGGTCACGTAGCCAATGTGCGGTCGTGTGCCCTGCTGTGAGGATGAGGAAGCATTAAAGACAGTCTCTCGGACTGTCAATATAACGGAGCGTCCCGAGCAACGGACATATGCTCCGAATGTAAAATATCTGAACCACAACATGCGGTCCCCTATGTTGTTGGCTTCCTCCGATCTGTCCTCAATCTGCCGTCACTGGGTGAGTACTAAAGTAATTAAAGTGCTCGCATCACCCAAATCTCCTTCCTAGACCGCAACGGACGAACCCGGCAGCCGAACCATTCGATGAATGTACGCTACACCGGGTGAGCTAGCGAATGTCACTCCGTAAGCGATAGACATGTTCCATGAGCACTTATTGCCGCTAACTCTTCATTAACTATGACGACAGAGGCACACTTTTGAAAGACATCTCCATAACTCTTCGAACAAGAAACCAGAAATGCTTGGATAGCAAGCATAAAATAATAATATATATAGCGTCGTTCAATAATTCGAAAGTTTGTGTGACATTATTGGACTATGTCGGAACTGAGGGACGATGTCCCTGAACCGAACCAAAAATTTCTAAGTCCACCGACGCTATCAGTTTCTTATCCGGCATCGCAGCATATGTTGTTCCGAAAGGGAAAGCTTGAAATCCACCGAATCCCTTTCGGTATCCCGTCGGACCGGATGAAACTTTCGGACGTCCGTACCCGCTTCCGCGGAGCGTCCCGACCCAGCATCGTCGGATAAAATATATGCGACAGATTCAGTTGATGCTGGGATGCTGCGATAACTGTGCTATTAAGGAAAGCACGTCCGTTCCCGAGGCCTGTGCAGTAGCGGACTTACGATGCATTGCCGCTGGAAGCTCCGTGTACGTTGACTCCCGCATACTTCCTATGCGAACGTCCGGAGTCTGCAGGCCTCGAGTTCCCGGCTACCGACCCAGCGCTGTCGGATAATTCTCGATCCGACACCGTTTCTGTCGGCTGCTGGGATGCTGCGATAAGCTGTGCTATGTGCACAAGAATGTCCGGCGTCGAGACCTGCGGAGGCGCAGTCTATCGCTGCTTCGCCGAGGGCAGCTCCGCATCAGATGGCTCCCGCATACTTTTCCTATGCGAACGTCCGGAGTCCATCGGTCTCGAATCCCTGGCTGCCGGATGGTGTGACCTGGTCGCCGAAGAATCCTTGATCGGCGAAGCTGGTAATATATCGGCGGTCACGCAGCCAAGGTGCGGTCGTGTGCGCTGACGAGAAGAGGAAGCCTTAGCAGTCTCAGCGGACTGCCTATACAACGGAGCGTCCCGAGCGACGGACGTATGCTCCGCTAACGACACATTTGTACCACAACATCTGGGGCCAGATGTTGTTGAACGAGAGAGGGGCCTCTCTCGCTTGCCGTCCGGATGGACCGGAACGAGCTATGAACCGGACTAAAAGGCTTCCTCCGTTCTCCCTCCGATCCGCCGTCACTGGGTGTGCATTAAGTTAATTTTATAGTGCTCGCATCACCCCAAAATTCCTTCTAGACCGCAACGGACGAACCCGGCTGCCGAACCATTCGGTGAATGGACGCTACACCGGGCGAGCTAGCGGACGTCAAAGGCCGTCGAACCTACTAGGGTCCTCTTAGGCAATTGGCGTATTACATGAGCACTTTTCTGCTAGCCCTTCATTAATTGTGACGACGGAGGCACACTGTTGGAAGACATCACAGATACATCACCCTAATCTTGATCGTCTGAAATAGAAATTGATAAAGTAGAGTGACCCTGTGGGGAAAGGACCGGAGTGTCCAAATCCCCAACAACATACCGTGACATACGCTTCCCATATTGTCATCGAAATCATACGATACAGAACCGGAGTTAATGCGAGTACACTGACCACATATAGAATGATAATAAGGTCAGAGGAAGACTTCCTCTTAAAACAATTGATCAATATCCTTTCAATGTGAAAAGAAAACAAGTCCTGGTACTCGCACTAACCCCTGGCAATCAAAATACATAATAATAATATGATCCATTAATATAGAAAAAATAATTGAAATCAAAATATTTTGAAAAAATATTTTTTCAGAACAGCCCAAGTTTCTGAAAAGTAACGTTGAGCCCCAATGGATCCCAAGCCTAAGTGTGGACAAAAATTTTAAAAATATTTTAAACAATTTATTCAACACTTACGAACAATAATAATGTATCTAGTTATGATTGAAATAACATAAAGATATTATTATTTAGAAATCCCCCCCTCACACAGAGGGCTGTTGTAAATGTAAACAATGAGTGTAAAAACACTAAAATAAGACTCCAGGCACCCAGGCCCGAAATCAGTTACCAAAATACACCATCTGATGCAAAACAGAGACTTCCAGGGAAGAAACTGCAGAACATCAGATGGTAGATGCAGAACACAACGCCTAACCACCCGTAGGTGAAGACGTAAACATGGGGAAAGAACAGAATTCATTCTGTTATTCAGCTAAACTCCCAAGAAATTTTAGTAATAATAATTACAGAAATTATGCCAAAAGCATGGGAGAACAGCAAGGGGGAACTTAAAGGACAGGGAGAGAGGAAAAACACTTGTAAAAACAGTGAAACTAAATAATCAGAATGACAACAAAATGGCTGCTGCCTTGAAAATAGGTAACTTAACATAATTTCATTAAAAAATTTTAAGTTACAGCCCTGATAATATTCTGTCACACATTCTTTTCCTCTCCTCCTTTTCTATCCTCCTTAGAATCACCATTTCACTAATATTTATGTGTCTGGCATCATTTAAACTGAGATTTAAAAGCACAAAGATCAGTCAGATGTTAACTGATGAAGGGCCAAACTTAGAAATGATAAATGGCGCCAATTTCGGAACGTCCTTGACACTGCGCATGCGCAGTAGGGGCGAAGTGTGGAGGGCCTCTCAGGACATGTTTTCTTTAGTTTTAGATGCAAATTTGGGGGATTGGGGGGCAAAATTTGTGTTTGGCCCTATATTTTAAGAGTTAGCACCAGCTATGTCTGGGTCATTGGAACAGTATAAAAATATACATATTTTCCACATCAGTTATTTGGCATTTTAGCGACCAGAATGTCCCCAGAGACCACCAGAGAGCACCTAAAAATCACAATTTTCCTGGGGGGAGAACCCCAGACCCCCCTCTATAGGCACGTGCCTTCGGCCATGGATAGCATTACAGAAATTACTGGGTGACGGATAAAGGACAACAAACAATTGGGGCATTATCATGAAAAGTGTCACCATAGGGGGACACAAAAAGGTACTCCCATCTCTTTACCAAATGTAAGAGTGACTTGATTTGATCTGATTTGATAATGTTGTGAAAAACATTTTTTTGCAAACTTTATATACATGTACATCGGGAGCGCGGTGGCTCAGTAGGTATATGCGCAGGCTGCAAGCCGAGAGGTCCTCGGTTCGAATCCCACCTGCGGCAACTGCGTTGTGTCCTTGGGCAAGACACTTTATCTCCACTGCCCACGTGGGGGCACGATGAAGCTGTGTACTAAGGCGTACTGCATGTCGATGGTACACATGTCTTCAACCATTCTAACCCTGCCTATGCTGCAGTGCGGAGTTACGATGTTGGGGAGCTGGCAGCTGCTCGTCATTGCTCGGTGGTTCTCTCCGGGTACTCCGGCTTCCTCCACCCGTAAAACTGTCACAGTCATGATTAGCCATTGTGCATAAATATGTGACCTTAACCAACAATAGATAAATAAATAAATAAATAAATAAATAAATAAATAAATAAATAAATAAATAAATAAATAAATAAATAAATAAATAAATACCTGTACATCTCCAAGACATGTGTAATCATATTCTATAGTTTTAACTCTCTACATAAGAAACTTAGAAAGGAGTTGATTGCACCATGAAGGCACCCTCAAAAAAAAATCACAGCAAATGTTTTAAGAAGAAAAATGGGAGGGGGGGAGGGGGGGCGGTGGCATTGTGGTAACTGGCTCATGTCAGATCACCAAAGTTGAGGAATGTCGAGTCTGGTTAGTCCTTGGATGGGTGACCGTCTGAGCGATCGATTCGGACTCCCACATTGTGTCCTTGCCAGAGGAACTTAACCCTGATTGTCCATATGGGGGCACAATGATGCTGTGTACTAAGGCATACTGCACGGCAATGGTGTGCATGTCTTCAACCAATCTAATCCTGCCTTTGCGGCAGTGCAGAGTTATGATGTTGGGGAGCTGGGCTGCTGCTCATTGTTGCTCGCTGGTTCTCTCTGGGTAAGCTGGCTTCCTCCATCCATAAAACTGTCACCAACACAATATGACCTTGCTTTTAAAGTGTCATTAAACCTTAAATAAATATATAAATAGATAAAGGGCAATGCTTTTGTGGAAAATTGTGAAGAAATATTTTTTCCACTAACTTTATCCTAAACTTTAAAATCACATCATTACAAACTGTAGAAGTTGCTGATTACACAATGAATGTACCCTCAGTTAAAAAACACTGGAAATTTTCTAAGTTGATAAAGGTCAACAATTTTGACAAACACAGTTTTTCTGCAAACTTTATATAGGTTGCATATCTTCAAGGCATGTGTAACCATATCCTAAAGTTTCAACTCTCTACCACAAACTGTGTGAGGAGCTGATTACACCATGACGGTATCCTCCATTAAAAACAAGAGGCCCCACAGGGCCTGAAGAGCTCACCTTGAACAGAGCACTATATAAAAAGAGTTTACATTAAGCCACCCATCTCCATAGGATACATTGTCAATCCTTGAGCCCCACAGGAGTGACAAAAATAGTCCGAGCATCATACCTTTTCTTCAGTTGATCATAATGTAAAATGTGGAGCTCCCCTATGAAGCCCCTTGAAACAACCTATGTGAATTAATCTTAGTTACACACCTCTAGAGGGTGCTGAATACAAATTTTTTAATTCTTCAGCAACATGGCCAATTCCAGCTCCCATAGGGAGCCCAAATATTAACCCAGGTTCTCGATTTGAACAAAATTGAATCTAACCTCCCCAGAGATGTTGTATACCAAATATGAAAGCATTCTGACTGTTGGATCTGAAGAAGAAAATTTTTAAAAGAAATTTCTTCATATTGCATTAAGTTAAAATTTGGGCTATCAAAGCATGCCCAAATATTAACCTACGGACCCGATTTGAACAAACTTGAATTTTTAAAGAAATTTCTTCATATTGCATTAAGTTAAAATTTGGGCTACCAAAGCGAGCCCAAATATTAACCTACGGACCCGATTTGAACAAACTTGAATCTGCCTCCCTCCTCCCCCTACTTAGAGATGTTGTATAGCAAATATGAAAGCATTCTGACTAGTGGATCTGAAGAAGATTTTTAAAGAAATTTCCTCATATTGCACTAAGTTAAAATTCGGGTTACCATAGGGAGCCCAAATATTAACCCAGGTAACCAATTTGAACAAACTTCAATCTGACTCCCCTAGAGATGTTGTAAACCAAATATGAATGGATTCTGACAGGTGGATCTGAAGAAGAAGATTTTTGAAGAAATTCCTTCATATTGTAGTACTAAGTTAAATTTCAGGTTCCCATATGGAGCCCAAATATTAACCCAGGCACACATATTGAACAAACTTGAATCTGATCTCCCTAGAGATGTTGTATACCAAATATGAAAGCATTCTGACTGGTGGATCTGAATAAGATTTTTGAAAATGATCCACTATATTGAACTAAGTTAAAATTTGGGGTTATGAACCAATGGGCTTTATTTTAACAAACTTGTATCTGACCCCCCTATGGACACTGTATACCGAATATGAAAAGATTCTGACCATTGGTTATGGAAAAAAATTTTTTTTAAATTTTTGTAAATATGCTGACTCTGCATTTTTTCGATGCCCTCTACAGAACACCCTAACATAACCGATGGCAATTTTTTTTTACCATTCAATTTTACTGGTCTTAAGGATGCTTCATACCAAATAACAGTTTTCAGTTCTGTGTGGTTTGGGAAATATGGGCGTTTGAAAATATTTCTATTTTTGGCTCCTTGAGTTCCCATGGGGATGTGGCAATTTTTTTTATGCACCAGTCAAGAACTTATGACCCAACAGTACCACATACCAAATTTGGTTCAAATCGGTCCATTGGTTCATGAAATAGAAATTTTGGGAGGGACAAAAATCTTACCCCTGCAATTACCAAGCCAAATATTGCTTCACGAACTTCGTGGTTCATGAGAAGAAGATTTTTAAAATATTTTGGAGCATTTTCCCACACCCCCTCCATATGGGGCTGGGCATGCTGAGTTGAACAAAAATGCAATGCCCCTTCGGGACCATCACTCACACAAACTTTCACTTGAACTGGCCCAGTGGTTTCGGAGGTGAAGACCAAAACATGGTGTTGACGGAGAGCGGACGGACGACAGATAATGGACGGAGAGTGATGGGATTAACTCAGCTTGACTTTGTCAACACATTTTTTATGTTGAAAAGGGTCAATAACTTTAACAAAATCATAGAGTCATTTGATCTTTTTCCATGGTGAATGTAGTTTTGCATTATGCAAAATTTCAGATGACTGTTTTGAAAGGTGTGAGCATCGTGTATAAATCAACTTTGGGATGGATGGACTGATGTACTTATTATTATATATGTATAAAATTCTATATACCCAGTGGAGGGGGGTGGTGGAGGTGTGGGGGAGGGGTGGGGCTTTGGGGTATTAAAAATTTATCCCGGTTGACCACATGGGGGCACGATGATGCTGTGTACTAAGGCGTACTGCACATCAATGGTGCACATGTCTTCAACTGCTGTAAGAATGTTGAGGCGCTGACAGTTGCTTCCTCCACCTGTAAAAATGTCATGGTAATGATTAGCCATTGTGCATAAGTATGTGACCTTAAACACCAACTAGAGGTACTGTGAGCAAGCTCACAAAGTGATACCCTCCGAATGTATAAGTTAGAATATCTCCCCTTGGAAAAGTCAGAATGGAATTATATTGCTTCATGCACATCTTCATATGGAGTTCTTCCTTTGTGTAAAGTTTCATGAAAATTCTTCAAACGGTTTGGGAGGAGTTGTGCTTATAAGGATGGACAGACAGACAGACAGACAGACAGACAGACAGACAGACATTCTTACACATTCTTACTTGTGGGGTTTTTCCCCATGTTAAATCCTAACCCCACAAGGTCAAAAAATTAACCCCACAGTGCAAAAAATAACTCCAGAAGTGGCCACTGTATTAACCCAACCCCACAACTACCACTGACCCTAAATTGTAAACCCCACAATATACCTCTGCTAAGCCCAGACGGACAGACGGATGGATGGACAGGGTGATTCCTATATACCCCCCCAAACTTTGTTTGCAGGGGGTATAATAAATAAATAAATAATAATGTGATCTTGCCACAGCGTACCAGGATCATACATTAGTTTTTGCTATTTATTTGGCAAAAATTCTGTTGAGATGTAATAGCATGCCACTCGATTCATATGTGGTTGCAATGCACAACATTTGAACTGAGTCAGTCCCAAAATACTATAACGTCTTAACCCTTTACCTAACATGAAAAGCAGACGACACTTGCCAAAAATTGATTGAATAACTAATTTTTTTCATTTTTTGTCTCAAAAACATAGGTTATGACCCCTCATTGGAACGAGCTCGATGAGCTCGTTCCAATGAGGGGTCATAACCTATGTTTTTGAGACAAAAAATGAAAAAATAATAAAAATTAATTGGCGATTTTTGAGAATAGCGCTGGCCGGTTTTGGCCGTTACGTTGGGTAAGGGTTAAGAAACAACTGTGCTATTGGGATACTAATTTAATTTGTGGTGTATTATTTTACAACTGATAGAAGTCAACAGATTTAGCATTATCAAAGTTCATTAGATCGATCCGAGGCACAGCAAATGTTTTGAAAATGATTTGATGCTATTAGTAAATCATCGATTTATATATTTTTTCTGATGGAAAATGAAAATTTACCCTAATTTATCATGGAAAATTGTGGATTCTCTGGAATTTTCAGGAACGTGTATGAAGCCAGGCAACATAAGTGAATACTGAAAGAGTGATTCCACTCAAAATAATAAAAAATTTCATTATTTTACTGGTTTGTAAAGGATGAACCCAAACAATAAAAGGTGGGTTTGTTTGTTTGTTGGTGGTTAACGTCACATATTTATGCACCATGGCTAATCGTGACACAACATGGAGATGAAGCCAAGTTTAGTCAATCGTTGATCAACATGTTGCCCATTTTAGAGGACTTTCACCCCAAGCATTGGTGACTGGGTCCTATTTTACTAGTAAAGCGGAACTGGTTTACCACAAAAAACAAGTTGCTGCTTTCTTCCCGGAATAAAAGGTGGGTAACACCATATAAGTCAACCATTGCATGATTGGCTATGATTGCACAATGTTTTCACAACCGGGATTATCAGAGCGATTAACCCTTTACCCAACGCAGACGATATCAAAATTTATTATTTTAAATATCATTTTTTTTAATTTTTCAAAAAATTTCAACAAAACCATATCATGTGACCCCTCATTGGAACGAGCTCGACGAGCTCGTTTCAATGAGGGATCACATGATATGGTTTTGTTGAAATTTTTTGAAATATAATATTTTTTCAACTGCTGAATTTGCATATTACGCGGGCGGATGCGGCCGATTTGTAAGGTAAAGGGTTAATTACACTGGCGAAGTGTTACTACTAATGAAAATTTACTGAAAAGCCTTGAAGTTGAAGAACATGCATAAATGTTTCTTCTACCTGATTCATTGGGGGCGGGGCGACGTTTTGACTTGGGGGAGGGTCTTGGGACAAAGGACATAGAGGCCAAATTATTAGCGCTCAGCAAGTTAATGAATCACTCGATTCAGTTTGATGATTCACACTGAACCAAGTGATTCATTAAATAACTTTCTAGACAATGAGTTATCACCATTGAATTAACTTGTCAAGTTCATGAGTTGACATCGCTGATTGAACCTGTTAAGTTACTATATGGTTGAATGTTAGGAAATTGGGTCAGTTTGAGACTACTTTCAGTGTTTTGAGCACATACCGAATACCGTACCGAAAGCAAAGTATTTACCTGAAAAATACCGATACAGATATCAAACCCAAAATTTCAATACCACACTGCACTAACACTATGTCACTTAGGTCAGCAGACCTTCAGATAAATACACTATTTTACTTAGGCCTGCAGACCTTCAGACAACATGGGTACACTGTGTGCAGACCTTCACACAAGGTGAGTACACTGTGTGCCACTTAAGTCAGTAGACCTTCAGATGAGTACACTGTGTGTCACTTAGGTCAGCAGACCTTCAGATAAGGTGAGTATACTGTGTGTCACTTAGGTAAGTAGACCTTCACATAAGATGAGTATACTGTGTGTCACTTAGGTCATCGCACCTTCACATGAGGTTAGTATACTGTGTGTCACTTAGGTCAGAGGCCTTCACATAAGATGAGTAAACTGTGTGTCACTCAGTTCAGGAGACCTTCAGATGAGTACACTGTGTGTCACTTAGGTCAGCAGAGCTTCACATAAGATGAGTATACTGTGTGTCACTCAGTTCAGTAGACCTTCAGATGAGTACACTGTGTGTCACTTAGGTCAGCAGACCTTCAGATAAGGTGAGTATACTGTGTGTCCCTTGGGTCATCAGACCTTCACATAAGGTGGTTATACTGTGTGCCACTTAGATCAGTAGACCTTCATATCAGATGAGTATACTGTGTGTCACATAGGTCAGTAGACCATCAGATGAGTGCACTGTGTGTCACTTAAGTCAGCAGACCTTCACATAAGGTGCATATACTGTGTGTCAGTTACTTTAGTAGACTTTTAGATGGGTATACTGTGTGTCACTTAGGTCAGCAGACCTTCAGTAAGGTGAGTATACTGTGTGTCACACTTGGGTCATCAGACCTTCACATAAGGTGGTTATACTGTGTGCCACTTAAGTCATCAGACCTTCAAATAAGGTGCATATACTGTGTCACTTAGGTCAGTAGACCTTCACATAAGATGAGTATACTGTGTGTCACTTTGGTCAGTAGACCATCAGATGAGTACACTGTGTGTTACTCAGGTCAGCAGACCTTCAGATGAGGTGAGTGCACTGTGTGTCACTTAGGTCAGCACACCTTCAGATAAGGTGAGTATACTGTGTGTCACTTAGGTCAGCACACCTTCAGATGAGTATACTGTGTGCCACTCAGGTCAGTAGACCTTCAGATGAGTATAATGTGTCACTTAGGTCAGCAGACCTTCAAATAAGATGAGTATACTGTGTGCCACTCAGGTCAGTTGACCTTCACATAAGATGAGTATACTGTGTGCCACTTGGATCAGCAGAACTTCACATAAGATGAGTATACTGTGTGCCACTTGGGTCAGCAGACCTTCACATAAGATGAGTATACTGTGTGCCACTTAGGTCAGCAGACCCTTCACACAAGATGAGTATACTGTGTGCCATCTGGGTCAGTACACCTTCAGATAACGAGAGTATACTGTGTCACTTGGGTCAGCAGACCTTCACATAAAATGAGTATACTGTGTGCCACTTAGGTTAGTAGAACTTCACATAAGATGAGAACACTGTGTGTCACTTAGGCCAGCAGACCTTCACATAAGATGAGTATATTGTGTGTCACTTAGGTCATCAGACCTTCACATGAGTATACTGTGTGCCACTTAGGTCAGCAGACCTTCAGATAAGGTGAGTACACTGTGTGCCACTTGGGTCAGCAGACCTTCACATAAGATGAGTATACTGTGTGCTACTTGGGTCAGCAGTCCTTCAGATAAGGTGAGTACACTGTGTGTCACTTGGGTCAGCAGACCTTCACATAAGAGAAGTATACTGTGTGCCACTTAGGTCAGTAGACCTTCACATAAGATGAGTACACTGTGCGTCACTTGGGTCAGCAAACCTTTACATAAGAGGAGTATACTGTGTGCCACTTGGGTCAGCAGTCCTTCAGATAAGGTGAGTATACTGTGTGTCACTTGGGTCAACAGACCTTCACATAAGATGAGTATACTGTGTGCCACTTAGGTCAGAAGACCTTCACATAAGATGAGTACACTGTGTGTCACTTTGGTCAGCAGATCTTCACATAAGATGAGTAGACTGCATGCCACTTTGGTCAGCAGACCTTCACATAAGACGAGTACACTGTGTGTCACTTTGGTCAGCAGATCTTCACATAAGATGAGTACACTGTGTGTCACTTTGGTCAGCAGATCTTCACATAAGATGAGTACACTGTGCGTCACTTGGGTCAGCAGGCCTTCAGATAAGGTGAGTATACTGTGTGCCACTTGGGTCATCAAACCTTCAGATGAGTGCACAATGTCACTTAGGTCAGCAGACCTCCAGATAAGGTCAGTATATTGTGTGTCACTTAGGTCAGAAGACCTTCAGATAAGGTGTCACTTTGGGCATCAAACCTTCAGATGAGTACAGTGTGTCAGTAATAAAAGTGTCAATGACACTGTAGCTTAACTTGACTGTGTATAGTGTTTGATGAAAAGGATAATGTTCAATGTTTATGAAAGGATTATGAAATAAGACAAGAACTGTGATAACTGAGAATGTGTTAATTTCTGTTCCCTGTATGCTTTGTTTTCAATGAGAATAATTTGAGTGTAGACTGTAATAAAGAATTAAGACCTGGGTTGATGTGACCCTAAAAGTTAACATATGTCAACCAAAGTTACCAAGTTACAGTAAAATCATTCCAAAGCAAGTCATCCTATGAAGTTACAATGAAATCCCTTCATAAATATAGACTTTGCTAAAGGAATCTAGGTCATGTGACGGTTTGGCAGTCACGGTTGACTGATCATGACCAAAATAGGAGAGTCTCATCTAGAGATCATACCAAGTTATCCTACAAAGTTATAATGAAATCCCTTCATGAAAACAACCTGTAAGCTGTGGTAAAGGAATCTAGGTCAAGTGACCAGGCAGTGGTAACGACTGACAGATTGTGACCAAAATACGACAGTCTCATCTAGACATCACGCCAAGTTATCCTTCCAAGTTACAATGAAATTGCTTCATAAATATAAACTGTAGACTGTACTAAACAAATGTAGGTCATGTGCCTGTGCAGCTGTCACGGTTGGCCAATCACGGCCAAAATAGGATGTTCTCATCTAGACATTATACTGAGTCATCCTAGAAATTTGCAATGAAATCCTTTTGTAAATGCACTGTACTAAAGGAATCTAGGTAACGTGCCCCTGCAGCCATCACAGTTGACTGAACCCGACCAAAAAAGGACGTTCTCATGTAGACATTATACAGAATCACACTACCAAGTTACAATAAAATCCCTTCATAAATACGCCCTGTAGGCTGTGCTAAACGTTTTCAGGCTTCAAGCCCACGTAGCCATCATGGTTGACCGATTGTGACTAAATGGAAACATGCCCATCGAAGTCATCCTACCAAGTTACAATGAAATCTCTTCATAAATACAACCTCTAGACTGTACTAAAGGTTTTTGGGTTCTCGCAGCTGTCACGGTTGACCAATGATGACCAAAAGGGGACGTTCTCATCTAGACATTATTTGGAGTCATCCTCCCAAGTTACAATGAAATCCCTTCATAAATACGACCTGTAGATTGTGCTAAAGGTTTTCGGGTTTCAGGCTCCTACAGCCATCATGGATGTGCCAAAGAAAATGTGAACAGACTAACAGACTCACAGACATCTGCATGCATGATAGCAATAGCTTATCTTGACTTTGTCAAGTTAAGCTAAAAATACATTGAAAATTGATTTGAGATATCAAAAACACTAAATTTAAAAAAAACAAATTGATAAACTATTGAATGTCTGAAAGCGCTGCATTGTTTCAGAAGGAGGCCCTGCTGCTACGATCACAGGTGCTTAGCAAAAGACATAAGTGCTTAGGCTCTTGTGAAGAAAACAGCAGTTCAGACATTATATCCCTACACTGCTGTGGGTAAATTCCAGTTTGACAATTCAAAAAATTTTTTTTCTAAAGTTTCCAAGTGGTAAATTTATTCATTTATTGACGTTTAAGGTCTCTTTCATCATTTATGACTATATATGTCAAGGGTTGAATTCATATTATATCAAACTCTTGTCTGAAGCTCTGGGTCAGGATAAGTAGTGCTTCATTTCTTGGGTGCAAAATCGTGTACTCACGATTATTCCTCACCTTATTTGTTAGTCAGACACTTTTTCTCATCCCTCACACCCAAATTACCATCCATAGGATATATGCTGCATGCTTGGGAAGACTCCGGATTAGAAAAAACCCAAATTATCAGCCACAGGATATATGCTACATGCCTGAGCCGACTCAGCCTTAGAACCCACCCCCCAAATTATCACCATAGGATATATGCTACATGTCTGGGACGACTCAAGCTTAGAACCCCCCCCCCCCCCCAAATTATCAGCGATAGGATATATGCTACACGTCTGGGCCGACTTAAGCTTAGAACCCACCCCCAAATTATCAGCCATAGGATATATGCTACATGTCTGGGCCGGCCAACTCAGGCTTAGAATCCACCCCCAAATTATCAGCTATAGGATATATGCTACATGTCTGGGCCGACTCAAGCTTAGAACCCACCACAAAATTATCAGCCATAAGATATATGCTACATGCTTGGGCCAACTCAAGCTTAGAACCTACCTCCAAATTATCAGCCATAGGATATATGCTACATGTCTGGGCCGACTCAAGCTTAGAACCCCCCCCCCCCACCCCCCCCCCCCCCACACACACACAAATTATCAGCCACAGGATATATACTACATGTCTGGGCTGACTCAAGCTTAGAACCCAACCCCAAATTATCAGCCATAGGATATATGCTACACATCTGGGCCGACTCAAGCTTAGAAGAGCCCCCCCCCCCCCACCCCCCTCCCCCCCCCCCCCCCCCCCCCCAATGCTTCATCAATCTGTCATGTTTGTTTCAAACCCATGTCAAATGCATCAAGCTACTTTCACTACATGTATGGTGACAGTCCCGGGACACAGAAGAAACAAATGTATCCCAACAGTCATCATTCGTTAATGATGGCAGATCATATCCATTCACTTCAGTCTTATTGGAGTGATAAATATATGTTATTAGCACCATGTGGTATTCCGTGATGGTATACTGAAGTCGAGACCTCCTCGCTGGGCATATATCTGCGAGTCCATTAGAATGAGTTGATATATGACCCAGAGGCGAGGTCAAGATTTCAATTCAGGATCTCAGAAACCCACTTAGTGGTAATAACCAGTTACCTTATCCTCCATTTCTTGACTTGTTTTCATAAAAACGGGACGAGGTACAGTTTTTAATGACATCTGTTTTAACAATCACTCAGCATCTGTGAAATGATTTTTTATGAATGAACATCATGACGTTATAGTATTGTGTTCTTTCGCTGTGTATGACATAATCCTCATTTACTGTTCTACTTATACTGTAACTGCTGAAGTTTATAGTAGCATTTCAGCTAGTACTGAAATGGTTAACCGGATAATCGGTTTAAAACCAGTTATCTACCTAACCGATTAGAAAAACTGTCAACCGCTTATCTGAAATGTCGATAGTGGTCATCATTCCACGTTTAAAACGTAGTAAATCTGCCGCTTCTCCTCTGTGATAGTTTACACATCGAAGCCACATTGTATATATTGAGATATTATCGACTCTGGCGTTCAAAACTTCATTAATTATCGGCTGTTTCCGTGAGTAATGAGAAATCGCAGAAACTATTCCACAGTGCATATACAAACGAACGTTGCCGAGTACTCGACAACATTCATTTGTATACACACTACAGAATAGCTTGGGAATACTGCTTTCCAATTTCTATAGTTTTGATCACATATTCGATGAAATAATGGCCACAGATAACCGGATATTATCCGTTTATAGCTCTCGGTTAATTGGTTACGAAAATGAGCCAACCGTTTCAGCCCTTGTTCCAGCTGTGCATTTCTTTGGTTTTATTTTACATGTTTAACACATGGTAGACCTATATAAAAATACCATCATGACTAAAAGTGATCTGTTCTAATTTATTTCTTTTGAGTTGGTGATTTATTTATCATTTAGTTACTGTTATCAACAAGCCAAGACCAATACCGGGTCTGGACCTGCATCGCTGCATGCAATTGATTACAGAGATGAACAGACTTCAAAGTATTGGCAAACAGGAAGTGGCTGCACAGCAGACCTGAAAATTAGATACACGATACAACTCATCATTATGAAGCAGCAGACCAAATATAAAATCATTCCCTTTCATAGAAGCCAAGAAACCTTTGACAGAAGAAGTGTTTCGGACGGACTGACGGACGCTCAAACATTTCGGGTTTATGGGCTACCAAAAAACATTTTGTATGTCCAAAACCTTATTTTATCCAGAACCCCTCCCCCTCCACCCTAGAACTTATATTTAACCGTACCCCCACCCCTGCACCCCAAAACCACACCCTAACCCTAACCCTACCCTGACCCTAAAAGCCCACCCCAGACCCTAACCCCCACCCACTCCTGGGACATAACCCCCAACCTCAAGCCCTACTCTGAGGCTACCCCTAACCCAAACCCCACCCCTGACCCAACCCCACCCTAGCCAAACCAATAGGATTAGGAGCTATTTTTCAGTTTAGGGGTTACTAAAACTAAAACCCCACCCCTACCCCCCCCCCCCCCCCTGGACCTAACCCTCCCCAACCTTAAGCCCTACTCTGGGGCTACCCCTAACCCTAACCCCACCCCACTCCTAACCCTAACATTACCTTAATTTGGAGGTAGCTCCTAATAATAATATCCCCTAAACCCCCAATGTTGGTCCAGATTGACCGACGGAGTCAAGTGGTTACTGGACCTGCTCTGCCGCTGGCGACGCAGGTAAAAATGGTGGCCTCGACATGTGTAATATCTTTATGCCAATTTTTCCTTCAATTATCATCCATGCCACGCTAATTATCATGTTATAACAGCTGCTCGCACAGAAGCTAACGAACAAACATTTTTATTGTTTTAAGCTTATTCATTTTACATGAATTGGCGAGCACGTTATGCAACTTATATTACCACCAAGCCTGAAAATAAGCAGACTGTCATCTTCAAAATGAGGTCCCCAGAGGGTGAATTTGGTGATGCTACCCTGCACAGCAGGGTAGCATCACAAAATTTACCCTCTATGAACCTCTGTCTGAATCAATGTCTCAAGCTAAAACACAAAGATGTACCTAGAGGATAAATTGGCCCACTGTATGGGATAGCACCAGCAAATTCACCCTCTGGGGACCCCGTTTTGTAAATGACAGGCTGCTTATAATCAGGCTTGATTACCACCTCTCCCTGACCCAAAAGAGCAGGTGCGTGGTGTGATCTTCGTAGCAGCAGCTTTGTGGCCTTGGTCTTCTCAAATACTACGAAGGGATCTTTAGCCTGCACGGAGAGTGTCCCTCTCGGCACAGAGGAAAGCTATTTCATGTCCCCACCCAATAGGAGGGTTCACTGTGACAGCATCAACCCCACTGTTGATGCTGAGAGAGAATGCTTAGATACCTCAAGAACTTTTCCTGACCAAAGATCGATCCCGGTACCTCTGGCACGAGGGACCAGCACTCTTCTCGAATCAGCCACCTCTCTTTTATTTACATTCGTATGAAGAAAGTAATCTACACTTCCCTTAATCACATTCCTAAAACAGTCATTTTAGCTCTTCTACCAGCTCATCTTAATAAATTTAGGCACTATTTTTTTACTTGCCTTGTGGTGGGGGAGCAGCAAAAATTTGGAAGGGGACAAGGCTGACTTTTCCCCAACTTTTCTGTATTTCATCATTTTCCATGCCTTTCCCAGGCTTGGAAAATTATTTTTAAAATTCCATGGCTTTTCCAGTATTCCATGACCGGTACAAGCCCTGTAAATTTTGATACTGTGGGCACTGACTAAATTTATTGATGTTTAAGGTCACATACACAATGGCTAATCATGATGTGACAGTTTTATGGGTGGAGGAAGCCGGAGTACCCGGAGAGAACCACCGAGCAACGACGAGCAGGAGCCAGCTCACCAACATCATAACTCCGCACTTCAGCATAGGCAGGGTTAGGCAGCGTACCATCGACATTCAGTACGCCTTAGAACACAGCGTCATCGTGTCCCCATGTAGACAATTGGGGTTAAGTGCCTTGCCCAAGGACTCAACGTGTGAGTCCGAATTGATCGCTCCGATGGTCAGCCATCCAATGATTAACTGGGTTCAATGTTGCTTAACTTTGGTGATCTGACGAGAACCGGTTACCACAATGCCACCGTGCCCCCCCCTCCCCCCCTCTCCCGACTAAAAGGAAAAGGTCAATAAAGAAGCCTCAATCTATTTACCTGATCACTACGTTCATTCACTCCAACTAAAGCACCATGAATTGTTGAACTGTCTATGAGACAGGACACAGGAAGTTCACTCGTGGACGATGCAAGTTTTGTCATGGAAGCATTTGGTAAAGTATAACTGAGTGTTATTGGTCCTGTAGAACTTGAATGTGATCCCATCGCTGGCGACATTATAGGTTGATCAAATATTGTGGAAGCTGTTGGGTTTATGACTGCCATTGAGTTAACCATAATTACACCACTGTTGTTAGTTGTATTGTCTGTGTAAAACACAGGATGATTGCATGATGTCGTTGAACTATTAACTGAATCATTTGCATGTTCAGTGATAACTGGCATAAATGAGCCAGGGAAAGAAAATGCTACGTTATCTGAAATAAAAAAAATAGTACATCATTCACTATTTTAAACCTTCACCTAACTTGAAAAGCAGACGACACTTGCAAACAAAATTCTTGAATAATTAATTTTTTTCATTTTTTGTCAAGAAAACATAGGTTAGGACCCCTCATTGGAACAAGCTCTATGAGCTTGTTCCAAAGAGGGGTCATAACCTATGTTTTTGAGACAAAAAATAAGAAAAAAATGAAAATGAATTGGCAACTTTTGTGAATAGCATTAACCGTTTTCCCCATTATGTTAGGTAAAGGGTTAATATCAAGTCCATTAGACTTAAGAAAAAACAATTCTTCTTTTCTCAGGCAATTCTTTCTCAATTTTATAATAAAGGAGAGAAATGAACAAGAAAATTAACTCCATACAAAATTATGTGGAAAATTATAAATACAATGTTTTCAGCAGTCGACATTAATTTCCCATATTGCAGGTGCAAATTTAACGAACTATATCTTGTCTGACAGAGCTCAGTGAACTCAAGTCAATCAAGATAAAGTTGGCTTAATTTTTAGTTCCAGAAGTGCAATTTTTAATAGTTTCATCAAGGAGATTTTCCAGCTAAAAAGAGTGATGAGACAGATTTCAGAGACAAAGAAATAAATTTACTTTCAACATTTTATCCAACAGCATGTTGGATATGAGCAATCTGTCGGCAATAATTTTTCAAGTTAGAGTTTAAACTGCCCAAAACTAAAATGTATGAGAGAAGTCTGCTTCACAACATGACAACTGTACACTTTTCACAGAAAAGTGAAAATTTTCTGCATGGATCAAGGGCTGTAACTTCTCATAAATTCCACTGTCAGGGTTCCTGCACCTGACCTGACATGAAATTCCAGGCTTTTTCAGGCCATATACACCCCAAATTCAAGGTGTTTCAAGGCTAATAGAAAGTCAAATTCAAGGTTTTTCCAGGCTTATCGTAGCTGAACCACTCGAACCGTCTCAGACGTATTTCATTCATCTCAACTCGGCGCGCAATGCTTCATTTTCAAGGCTTTTCCAGGCCCAGGGAGCCAAATCAAGGCCTTGAATTTCATTTTTGAAATTCTAGGCTTTTCAAGGCCCATGGGAACCCTGACTGTGTTTATAAATATTGCATATTAAGGAATCAGCAATAACAATGTTTCAAAGTTTCATTAAACGAAATACATTAGTGCAAGAGGAGTTGATGTTACCATCACAATACAATGGAACCCTATTAATTGAATAGCCACTTTTCCAATAAAATTATTCAATTAACAAGAGTATTCAATTAACAGGGATTGTGTCACTTTCCTGTATTCTAGAGATAAACTTAACATTTATTCTATTAGATTTTGTTTGACAGAGCTCCATGAGCTCTGTCAAACAAGATGTAATAGATTAAATGCCTATATTGGATGTACTGAGGCCAAATAGGACTATAGGAAGACGACTTACATAAGCTTTAAGCTTTCTGTCAAATCCCTCTCTTCCACAGTAAGCATTCTGCTTGCCTTCACTTGTTTCGTGTATACTACTGTATCTTGTGCAGTTTAGATTTTTTTTTTGTTACTCATCTCTGTTCTTGTGAAGTGTATATACTTAACAATTATTCAATAAATATTGTTTACACTAAATAGGTTTTTAACTAAAGGAAAACTGGGGAAAGTCAGGGTAATTTCTCGACAGGTTAGAAGATTTTTTAATCAATTAACAGGAGTTAACTCTATAACCTATATTCAATTAACAAGTCAAATTTGTACTGAAGGTATGGCAAATGGTTTTGTGTTGGAAAATTATATTCAATTAATAGAGATATACAATTAAGAGATATCCAATCAAGTGGGCTCCACTGTACCTATCTCACTGATCTCAATGCAACAGGATTACTGAAACACTTATTTGTCACATACTGAGAAGTGTCTCCACCGCTGTAATCATGGGCATGGAAGTTACTATAAATGAGGAAGGAATTATTTATTTATTGGTGTTTGAGGTCACATATTTCTGCACAATGGCTAACCATGACGATGACAGTTTTTCGGGTGGAGGAAGCCGGAGTACCTGGAGAGAACCACCGAGCAATGGCGAGCAACTGTCAGCTCCCCAACATACCGACTCCACACAAGCAGGGTTAGCATTGGTTGAAGGCAGGTGCACCATCGACGTGCAGTACGCCTTAGTACACAGCGTCACCATGCCCCCACGTGGGCAATGGGGATGAAGTGTCTTGCCTAAGGACACAACGTGGTTGCTGCAGGTGGAATTCGAACCGAGGACCTCTCGGCTTGCAGCCTGCACCTTTACCAACTGAGCCACTGCGTCCCCCGAGGAAGGAGTTAATTTCAACAAAAGTCTAGCCCATCTACATGAAAGTAAAAACTGTCCAAGTCAATCAAGAGTATTAACTCAAAAAATGTGTAGAAATCCATCAACTACAGTTAAAATTAGAAGTCCTGTCACAAACTGTTCACTTATCTAGGCTTAATTGTGCATAGGAATTGCGTGCAATTGTCATATCAAATGGCATCCAAAGCATGGTAGGTTCTCCTGGTTACTCATAGCAAACACAGGCAATGTTTCTGCCAATGGAGTAATCCTGAGGTCCATTGGCTGAAACATTGCTTGAGCACAGGCCATATATACAGAATTTGATAGCCTTACTGCGGTCATAACGTGTAGATTAACATGCAGATTGACATGTTGTTTGTGCGCATTTCATGACAGGACTTCTAGTTTTAACTGTATATACATATTTCACACTGATGAGCCATCCATAATCTTTTAACGTTTCATTAACAAAAACTACAAAATATTGGGAGTTGATTCCATCCTAAGCATACCCTTCTAAATGAAAGTGTCAATGACACTGCAGCTCAACTTGACCATGAAGGGACTAAACTAAATAGAAAGTTCCAGTAATTCCAAGTCATTCACTCAAGTTTCTACAGAAAACAAGCCATCCCAAAAGCTCATACCTGGCATTGTCAAGTTGAGCAAGACGTTATGAATGTGTCAATGACATTGTGGATGAACGGATGGATGGACAGAAGGATGGAGGTCTTCGCTATATACCTCTCTTGCAGGTGGATAATAAATTACAACCTTACAGTTCATAGGACGTACCAAAATATATTACATCCTGACAGTTCATAGGACATACCAAAATATATTACAACCTGACAGTTCATAGGACATACCAAAATAAATTACAACCTGACAGTTCATAGGATGTACCAAAATAAATTAACAGTCTTACAGTTCATAGGACGTAACAAAATAAATTATAACCTGACAGTTCACAGGACGTACCAAAATAAATTAACAGTCTTACAGTTCATAGGACATACCAAAATAAATTACAACCTGATAGTTCATAGGACGTACCAAAATAAATTAACAGTCTTACAGTTCATAGGACGTACCAAAATAAATTACAACCTGACAGTTCATAGGACATACCAAAATAAATTAACAGTCTTACAGTTCATAGGACGTACCAAAATAAATTACAACCTGACAGTTCATAGGACATACCAAAATAAATTAACAGTCTTACAGTTCATAGGACGTACCAAAATAAATTACAACCTGACAGTTCACAGGACGTACCAAAATAAATTAACAGTCTTACAGTTCATAGGACGTACCAAAATAAATTACAACCTGACAGTTCACAGGACGTACCAAAATAAATTACAACTTGACAGTTCATAGGACGTACCAAAATAAATTAACAGTCTTACAGTTCATAGGACATACCAAAATAAATTAACAGTCTTGCAGTTCATAGGACATACCAAAATATATTACAACCTGACAGTTCATAGGACGTACCAAAACAAATTACAACTTGACAGTTCATAGGACGTACCAAAATAAATTAACAGTCTTACAGTTCATAGGTCGTAACAAAATAAATTAACAGTCTTCCCTGAACTTAGATTTATTATGGATTATCAAATGAGATTCTTGTGTGTGCAACTCCCCCTACATTATTGCACTGATTTCGATGAAATGTCTCAAACTATGACTAGCAAGAGAACATTCGCATATTCTAAAATGTTTCACCTCCAGTAATTTTAACCAGGTGATCTCCCAAGAACATAGATTTATTATGGATTTTCAAATGAGATTTTTGTGTGCAAAGCTCCTCCAGCATACAGTAGAACCTGTCTTGAGAGACCGCCCTTTGGGCCACACAAAAGTGGTCTCTCAAGACAGGTGGTATCTCATAACAGGTTTCAGGTTTTCTCAAGTCAGTGAATAACCAACCACAAATTCAGAAATGGAGAACAATGGATTTTTGTAATTACTTTGTGGTTGTTATTTTTATGAAGTTTTTGTAACAAATTGAAATGGACTGTTATAAAAATTATAAAAATAAATTAGTGTTGAAAATCTTCATTGAAGATTTTCAACACTAATTTATTTTTATAATTTTTATAACAGTCCATTTCAATTTGTTACAAAAAGATTTTCAACAAAAATTTATTTTTATTGCTATCTTTCACATTTCAGGCATGTATGAAATTGTTTATTCAGCAATAATCCTAATCTTTTCACAGGGGTCTTATAAAAACATCTCAATCTTTAATGAGTTAGCAATTGAAACCCAATTAACAGCTTTTAATACTTTTAATTATGTTAGTATAACCACAATGGATTTTCCAATTCTAGAACAGGTAAAATGTTTTTGTCATGATTTCAGTCTTCAAAGGGGCAGTCTTTCAAGACAGGTCCATTATGGCATAAAAATACAAGTTGGTACCAGGTCACAGTGGTCTCTCAAGACAGGTGGTCTCTGAAGACAGGTGGTCTCCCATAGCAGGTCCATTATAGAGTAAAACCAATCAGTGCCTGGCAGATGTGGTCTCTCAAGACAGGTGGTCTCTCAAGACAGGTGGTCTCTCAAAACAGTGGTCTCTCAAGATAGGTGGTCTCTCAAGACAGGTGGTCTCTCAAGACAGGTTTTACTGTAAACCAATTTTGATGAAACTTCTTGAACATTATGACTAGCAAGTGAATATGTGCATATTCCAAATTTTTTGATCTGTGACAGTTTTAACAAAGTTAACTCCCATGAACTTGGATTTAATATTTATTTTTCAAGCACAACATTCAGAGGTGCTTTCTAGTAAGCCAGAAGTGAGGGTATTAACCCTTTACCGAACATGAAAAGCAGATGACAATTGCAAAACAAATTCTTGAATAACTATTTTTTTTAATTTTTTGTCGCAAAAACATAGGTTATGACCCCTTGTTGGAACGAGCTCGCCAAGCTCGTTCCAACAAGGGGTCGTAACCTATGTTTTTGAGACAAAAAATGAAAAAATAATGAAAATTAACTAGCGATTTTTGAGAATAGTGCTGGCCAGTTTGGGCCGTTACGTTGGGTAAAGGGTTAATCACCTTCAGTGATAGTTCTAGTTTATTTTGGTATGTCCTATGAACTGAAAGTGACTCATTTGAAAGCCTTTCCTATAGACAATCTTCATTCCAATTTCATTGAAATCTGATAACTCAAGCCTTAAATATGAGGCAAACAGACAAAAAATTGACTATTTTACAAGGCAAACAGCGAATTTTCAAAAGTTAAAAAGGGGGATAAGTCTAAAAAATGAAAAGTAAGAAATATTATTAGAGACTCTTTTGAAAGCCTTTCCCATAAACATTTTCATTCCAAATTTCATTGGTATCCAATAACCCAAACCCGAGATATGAGGCAAACAGACAAACAAGAGCTGGACTTTTGTCCAGTGCATACCCCCACATGGTGTACCTCCTAGTGTGGGCATAACTGACGGACGGATGCACAAATGGATGGATGCAATCCAGTATACCCCCACTTCCATTTTCTTTGAAAGTTTTCAACAATTTCCAACAATTTCTAAGTCAAAAGGTATGGTAAATTGTTTGGTGTTTGGAAGTTTTATGCAATGAGGCAGAAGCCTTTGTCATAGGCAAACTGCATGCCATATTTCACTGAAATCCAAAAACCCCAATCCAGTATGTCCCCCCACCCCTCCCCCATTTTCTTCGAAAGTTTTCAACAATTTCCAACAATTTCTAAGTCAAAAGGTATGGTAAATTGTTTGGTGTTTGGAAGTTTTATGCAATGAGGCAGTAGCCTTTGTCATAGGCAAACTGCATGCCATATTTCACTGAAATCCGAAAAACCCATACCTGAGATACAGGCTGAACAGACAAATAATGTCCATTTCCTACAATTTCTAAGTCAATAAAGGGGGATAACTCTAAAAAAGAGAATGTGAGAAATATCGTTCAATCCTTTTTTAAAGCCTATGCCATAAACAGTGTTCATGGTAAATTTCATTGCAATAGAACATTTGATACCCGAGATACAGGCTGAAAAGACAAAATTTGGCTCGGACGGACACAATTTCTTACTGAACAAGTAATAAAAAAAAAATAATAAAAAAAAAAATAACTAGTGTGGGCATACCTATGACCAACAAATATTATAAAAAATAATAATTTACTTAAGTTATCAATATCCTCGGATGGACTCACACACGGATGCACAGATGGACAGACAGACGCACACACGGATGCATGTAATCCAGTATACCCCCATTTTCTTCGTAAGTAGGGGTATAAAAATAGCCTATTTTTGTATATTCAAAGGGCCATAACTCACAGAAAATATTCCAACAGCAAACGACTGATGCTGCTTAAAGATCTCATGATAATGAACATCCGTACCAAATTCAATCGAAATGTGTGCAGCAATGTTGAAGTTATAAAGCGAACAGACATCTGAGTAACGACGACAGACGTACAGATGGGTGCACAGGCACACAGACAGGCGCAATCCAGTATACCCCACTTTTTGAAAAAATAGTGGGGGTATAAAACAGCCTTACAGTTCATAGGACATACCAATATAAGTTATCTGGGGCAACATGCAGGGTACATGGAAAAATAAAAATAAACCAGAGGCTCAAGGGAACCTGAAACGCTCACCTGGCTCAAATTGTCAAAAGAGATGAGTGTATCAGTAAGTGAACAGAAGCAAGAGCAATTTTTTGATTTGCTATGACTCAACCAAAGGCAAATTTTTTGACCATTCATTTCTGTTGGTCCTAGGAAAGGTTCCTAGCAAGCTCTGTTCAGTAAAGTACTGAAAAAACAATAACCAAACAAAATTTTTGTGGTTCCCTCTAGCACCCCCCCCCCCCCCCCCCCCCTAAAAAAAACTAAAAAACAAAAACAAGAAAAAACAAGCGAATCGATTTGAACAAACTTCAATTTGACACCCCTAGAGATGCTACATACCAAATATGAAAGGATTCTCACTGGTGGGCCTGAAGAAGAATTTTCATGAAATTTTCTCATATTTGACAAAGTTAAACTATGGGCTTCAATAAAAAGCCCAAATATTAAAATTTTTTAGTAAATTTTGTTTCTTAACATACCTACCACAATTGTTTACAATTGGCTGTAACATAAGTGCAAGCCCTACTTCGGAACTAACTCAAGCTTTTAGAATCTTTTCCAAACGAGTTGGAAAAGTACTAGAGTGCAAAAGCACGAAAAAGATCGAAAAAAGGGTCGAGCGAGACCAGCGCTCGAAATTACAGGTCCTCTCTCTCTGCACACCTCTTGCGTTTACCGAGCGCATGCGCAACAACCGTGACGTCAATTCCGTATTTCCGCCAACGAGAAGTTTGTGATTTAGCGGGGAGGCATCGATATCAAAGATATCCCCAAGGAGGGTGGGCCTCCGGTAAACAATTGTGGTAGGTATGTTAAGAAACAAAATTTACTAAAAAATTTTAATTTCTTTTCAACCTACTCACAATTGTTTACAATTGGCTGAATAAACAATAGGAGGAGGTGAATCACATAACCAATACCAACAAGAGTAGCAGAATGAAAGCAAGGATGGCAGAGAACAAAAACTAAAACCTGTAATGAAGAAAGAGAGAAGGCACCTGAAAAGAACAAGGCTGAGAGAAGCGCAACCTCGACAAAAACAATTTAACGAGGGTGCACAACAGCCTGAGCAGCAACGAGAGGGCCTAAAGAATAAAGGTCCTCAGATTGCTGCTGAAGGTGGCAGAGATAAAAGGAGGAGAAGGTAGAAGCATTCCTCCAGTAAGCCGCATTCATAACATCACGGAGCGAAACAGAATTGGAGAACGCCCAGGATGTAGAAATGGCACGAACCTCGTGAGCATTAAGCCGGTTCGAAACAAGATCCGATGCAGACAAGCGAGAATAAGCCAGCTTGATTGCAAGACAGATCCACCTGGAAATAGAATGGGAAGAGATAGACTGCCGCTTAGGAATGAGAGACAGAAAGAATCTCTTCCGATCCCTCCTAATGAACTGAGTGCGAGTAATGTAAGTCTTGACCGCACGAACAGGACAAAGAAGAGGCCTCCGTCCATCTACAGCAGGGAGAGCCCGAATGCAGATGGGAGGAGGTACCGAATCGGGGAGTTGATTCTTAGCCAGAAAAGAGCAATCAGTAGTGAATGTGACACTGTTAGCCTCATTTCGGAAGAAGGCAGAATCAACAGATAGCGCATGAAGCTCACTGACTCGACGAGCAGAAGCAAACGCTAGAAGAAAAGCCGTCTTATAGGTGAGAAAACGCATGTCGGTCTCAGATAAAGGCTCGAAAGGCGCCCCCTCCAAACAGTGCAACACCCATGCCAGGTTCCACTTGGGTGTAAGACGCAAAACTCGAGGCCTCTTCAAAGAAAAGTGCCGAATAAGTTTGGAGAGGAAAAGATTACGACCGATACACCGCTTTCCCACATAAGAGAAAGTATCAGACAGCATAGACCGATAGCCCTTAATCGTAATAGGCTGGAGGCCCTTGGAGTCAAAAAGAAAAACCAGAAAATCCGCAATTTGAGCGATAGACGGATCACGGTAATTCACATTGTGATCTGAACACCAGCGGCAGAAAACCTTCCACTTGGCGGCATAAGTCATTCCAGTGGAAGGTCGCCGCGATGCAGAAATGCACTCCACTGATCGTCTCGAAAAACCTCTACGTCAGAGACTGGACCTGATAAAAGACAGGCGTGAAGGGACAGGCTCGCCAGGTTGTTGTGATACTTCCTGGGACGACCCTGTGAAAGAAGATCGCGACGTAGAGGTAGACGAATCGGTCGATCGGCCAATAGAGGCCGCAGCAGATTGATCCACACCCTCTGTGGAGACAGGGGTGTGATCAGAATGATCCTGCAACTGCAAGCACGAATCTTCGCTAAAACTTGAGGAAGAATCGGTGCAGGAGGAAAGGCATAGCCGACCCAGCCTGTCCAGTCCAGAGACAGAGCGTCTACTGCAAATGCCAGAGGATCTGGACAAGGGGAGACAAAAGTCTCTACCTGATGATTCCAGCGAGTAGCGAAAAGGTCGACCTGAGGACGACCCCACTGCTCGCAAATCGCCTGAAACACCGACCGATGTAGCATCCATTCGGTTGGAAGGACACTGTCGCGTCGGGACAGGGAGTCTGCTAGGACGTTGAGACGCCCGGGAATGTGTCGAATGGACACCCGAGCGTTCACATCCCGCGCCAACAGAAGAAGATCCCGAGACAGCCGATACATAGGAATCGAATGAGTGCCTCCCTGATTCCGTATGTAGGCCACTACTGTCGAATTGTCCGAAAGAAGTAGGACAACATGGTCCGACAGATGAGGGATCCAAAGCCGAAAACTCAACAGAAGAGCAAGGAGCTCCTTCTGGTTGATATGAAGGCCCACCTGCTCGCTGTCCCACTCTCCGTGAGTAGACAGACCGAGAGGGTCCAACGTCGCACCCCAGCCCCGATCGCTGGCATCCGCAGTAAGGATGCGATCGGCCAAAGGAAGATCCAACGGAACACCCTGTGTCAGCCAGGGAATATCTGCCCAAGGGCGGAGGTGACAAAGCAGAGACCGAGGAATAGTGAGTTCCAGGTCCAGCGGATCTACATTCGGACGCCAATGATCCAACAGGAAGTGTTGGAGAGGTCAGACAAACAAGCGACCGAGCGGAATGAGATCGGTCACCGAACCGCAAAGGCCCAGCATCCGAAGGAAAGTCCTGGCCGAGACCGAGGAAGATTGAAGCAGGTCCCGAGTCAAGGCGGAAAGAATCGTCGCCCGAGCCTGGGGAACCGACACTACATTGTGAAGAGTGTCGAAATCCATCCCCAAATGACGGAATCGCTGAGAAGGAAGAAGATCCGACTCCTCGCAATTGACTCTGAAACCCAGCGACGCTAGCAGGCAAAGAAACTGCCGGACATCGAACTCCAGAACAACAGCATCGTGGTGCCGTTGGAGGATGTCGTCTAGGTAGGCGGACGAAGTCACCGCCGACTGAGTGCGATGGAAAGCAAGCACATGTGACATCAGTCGGGTGAAGGCCCAAGGAGCCAGGTTCAAACCGAACGGGAGAGCTCTGAATTGAAAAACTCGATCCCGAAACGAGAACCGAAGGTATTTCCGTGACGCCAGATGAATGGGTACATGGAAGTAGGCATCCTTCAGGTCGATACTGGCCGCAAAATCGCCCTGATGAACTGAACGTCGAACCGACCGGAAAGTCTCCATACTGAAACGAGGAGCAATTATGTACTCGTTCAGGGTACTCAGATCGATGACAGGACGAAATTGGCCGTTTTTCTTCGGCACCAAGAAAAGTCTCGAGTAAAACCCCGGTGAAAGGGTGTTCCTGACCACCTCGATCGCCCCTTTGGTGAGGAGATTGTCGATCTCCTGCACCAGAAGGTCCCGACGCAGAGAATCTGAAGGGACCTGAGTCGGAAGGGGCACCCGAGATAAACTGGGGTGCCGATGGAAGGACAGTCGCAGACCGGAATGAATGACGTCGAGGACCCAAGAGTCCGACGTTATCTCTGTCCAACGGTCGTAAAACAGCGACAGCCTTCCTCCGACTGGAGGCAAATCGAGGTGAGAACCTTCACTTGCGGCCTCGACGAGGCCCCCGAGAGGAGAAACCACCTCGGGAAGAGACAGAGTCCTGAGACTTTCCAGCCTGAGGCTGCCAGCGGGCCTGGCCACGTCGGCGCTTCTTATGAGCAGAAGGAGCAGACGGAGCCGAAGGCGTAGCCGACGTCGCCAACGAGGCAGACGCAGCAGCACGCTTGGCGGGCCTGGAACGACCCCCACCCGCAGCAGCAGGTGGGTCAAGCTGTCTCAGCAAAAGCTGGTCCTTCGAATGACGAAGAACTTCGCCACGAACAGCTTCCACGGAACCATGGAACAACTGAGGTCCTAGCAAAGAGGCAGACCTCAGAACAGCACGTTGCTCAGAAGGAAGGGATGGTAAAGAATCCAAAACCGCATCCCGGCGTGCCAGCTCCAAATTGGCCGTGTTACAGGCGTGAGCGTGAGTCAAGTTCATAAGAGCCTGTGACAAAACGCGAAAAGGCGCCTGAGTGTCATCAAACTCCCCTGGTGGAAAATATTCAGCCAGAGCAGCGACGACATGGTCCGCGAGAGATAACATACCCAGCATCTCTCGGGACAGGCCCACCATAGACTCAACTACCGACATCGGGAGAACTGCCGACTTAGGCTTAGTCAACCCGAGGGAAGAAGAATCCTCATCCACAGTAGTCATCCCTTGGAAGACTGGTGGAGAGACGGAATCGTAAACACGAAACCGCGATGGAGGCAGAAAGGCATCAGCTCTAGAAAAGAAGGAACCCTTGAGGGCCTTAGAACGCATTTTGGCGTCTAAGCCCTGGAAGGACTCAACCACCTGAGCCGATTGCAGAGGACGCAAAGCCCCGGAGCTAGAAGGCTCAACAGGGTTACGGCGCTCCACAGTGGACCGCGGCCGGACGGTCACAGAAGGCTGGTCGGAAGGTAGAACGTCCGGCAATAAGCCAAAGACGAAATCCAAAGCCTGCCCCAAGACTGACGAGGGGGGACCATCACCTTCAAGATACTCGTCATCCTCCGTAGCAGAGGAGACGTAGCCCAACTCGGGCTGACCAGCAGAAACCTCCTGTGAATACTGTGCAGTATCCAAGGGGCCAGGCGAGACATCTCGGCGACCGACCAAAGGAGGTTGTGCCTCAGGAGGCACAGGGAGGCCAACTTGAGGGTTGCCAGAAAGCAACCGGGTGAGCGCCAAAACGGCCTGGCGCAGGTCACCCTGAGAATCCGTCGCAGCAGAATCGCCCGACGGAGTGTCCTCCCAATGGACCCTTCTGGTAGAAGAACCCAAATCCTCAGAAGAGACCGACGGCGAACGTCGATCGGCAGACAGAATAGGAGCACGGTGAGAAGACACCGGAGGATAGTCCCGATTGTGACGCCCAGGAGCCATCACTGGCCTCTGCAAAACAGAAGGCCCTGCCTGCAAATCCTCGAAAGGGACCGACGGCGCACGTCGATCGGTAGCTGGACCTAGGACACGGTGAGAAGACACCGGAGGATTGTCCCAAGAATGACAGGAACCTGTCATTGACCTCTGCGCAGCAGACGGCCCCAACTGCCTATCCTCTGAGACCGACGGCAAGCATCGATCGACACCCAGACTCGGAACACAGTGAGGAATCACCGGAGGAAGGTTCCGAGAGTGACAGCTAACCGGGGCTGTCACTGACCGCTGCCAAACAGCAGGCCCTGGATGCCAACGTCCCAACACCATCCCGCTAGCCGGCACACTAGCAGGCGAAGGTGGAACAATAAACGATTCACTCGAGGGACGAGGAATCGCTGCCGAAGCGACCGGCCGACTCAACCGACTAGGAGCAAACCTAGCCAGATGAGACGGAGCAGACAGCAAACCCGCACAGCCTCGCCGCAAGGCTGGGGGAGGCTGAGAACACACAGACACACCAGCAGACACAGCCTCGGTCCCCCGAGACTGTAGACCATCCCCAGAGGAGATGGAAGAGCCACCATCAGACAGAATAGGATCTGGAGTAGCAACCCCCTCAACAACGGTCGACGGTGTAGGAGGCAGATCGGAGAGGGTTACCGAGCTGACCTCGGAAAAGCTCTCAACGAAAACAGACGCCTCAATAGTGACATCCGAAGACAAAGAGACCGCGATCTCCTCATCAGGTATCACAGAACAAACACCGTCAACAGTTGCAGAGGAGCTCGCCACAGAAGTCAGAGCCGAATCCTGTGTGACAGAGTCACCACGTGCACCAGCAGAAATGTCTGCAACGGCACGGCTACCCTTACCCCGAGAACGAGGGGTTCTAGCTCTGGAAAGAACCACCTTGTTAACAGAAGCCCAAAATTTAGAGGACCAAACCCCACAGATACCACATGATTGGGCCTGAGTGCAATTGTTGCAAGTGACACATGTGGTATGGGAATCGTCCACATGTTTCACCTGCAAACAAGAGGTACAAGGAATAGTCGTAGGCATGATATAAATACAACAATCAAGCTTCCCGCCGACGGAAAACAGAACGAAGGTCGTGTTCACACGTGGGGGAAAGGCAAGATAAAGTGTGAAAAGAACAGCAATAATAATACAAATTAACATTAAATGAGAGTAATAATTTGGTAGCTTGAAAAAGGATACAATCCAGTAGCACACTAAAGACGATTAATAAGTTGTTCACGAAGAATTAATATCATAAACAGCACAAGTCACAAAAATTTCCGACCATGAACAATGGCGGAAAATAAAGGAATTGACGTCACGGTTGTTGCGCATGTGCTCGGTAAACGCAAGAGGTGTGCAGAGAGAGTACCTGTAATTTCGAGTGCTGGTCTCGCTCGACCCTTTTTTCGATCTTTTTCGTGCTTTTGCACTCTAGTACTTTTCCAACTCGTTTGGAAAAGATTCTAAAAGCTTGAGTTAGTTCCGAAGTAGGGCTTGCACTTATGTTACAGCCAATTGTAAACAATTGTGAGTAGGTTGAAAAGAAATTAAGCCAGGGACCTGATTTGAACAACCTTCAATCTAACCCTCAAAGAGGTGTTGTACACCAAATATCAAAAGTATCTGACAGCTGGATCTGGAGAAGAAGATTTTTAAAGAATATTCCTCATATTGAACAAAGTTACAATTTGGGCTCCCATAGGGAGCCCAAATATGAACCCAGGGACTTGGCTTGAACAAACCTGAATCTCCCTTCCCTAAGGATGCTGTATATCAAATATCAAAAGATTCTGAGTGTTGGATCTGGAGAAGAAGATTTTTAAAGAATATCCCTCATATTGCACTAATTTGAACATTTGGGCTCCTGTAAATTGCCCAAATATGGACCCAGGGGTTAAATTTCAACAACCATGTGAATCAATCTTCCATAAATGTTTATGGGAAATATGAAAGCTTTTGGAGCAGTGGTTGGGGAGAAAAAGATTATTTTATATTTTTCCCATTACCTTTAGTGTTAAATAATGCTGACTCAGCATTTTTTCAAAGTCCTGAAGCTGAACCTTAGGATAAAACCGATAGCGATTTTTTTCACCATTCCTTTCTATTGGTCCTAAAGAAGCTTCACACTAAATAAAAAGTTTCAGTGCAGTGCAGTTTTGGAGATACGGGCGTTTGAATTTTTTTCTATTTTTAGCTCCTAAGGTTCCCATGGAGCAGTGGGAAATTTGTGTTTGGCATGAATCAAGTACTTAGGACCCAATAATACCTCATAGCAAATTTGGTTCAAATCAGCCTCTCGGTTCGAAAAATAGAAATTATGGGCGGGGCACAAAATAGGGATCCTCCCACAGTGAGCCCAAATATTGACTGAGAAAATTTCTTTGAACTAACTTGAATCTTGAGTTCCAAAGGAGCTTACATACCAAATATCACAGCATTCTGACTGGTGGTTCATAAGAAGATTTCAGGAGAAAATGATGCTTTTGGAGCATCACTCCCACCCCAGTGGGGGCACCGAGTTCATTTTAACAAATTGGAAAGAGGATATCTCCAATATGCTGTATGTCAAATTTGTTTAGGTTTGGGCTAGTAGTTTTGAAGGAGAAGACCGAGTTGCGAAAGTTAATGGACGACGGACGCCAAGTGATGGCAAAAGCTCACAATGACTTTCAGTCAGGTGAGCTAGAAATAAAAAAAAAATGCATGCTTGCCTGCTCGGATGCAATTTTACAAAAAATGGCCTGAGAAATGGAAAATCTACTTTATGAGGCCTAACTTAAACAAACTTGAATTTCCACCCCCATCCCAACCACACCAAAAGATTTTGACTGGTGAATATGAGGAAGGAGATTTTTAACCCTTTACCTAACACGAAAAGCAGACGACACTTGCAAACAAAATTCTTGAATAACTAATTTTTTCATTTTTTGTCTCAAAAACATAGGTTATGACCCCTCGTTGGAACGAGCTCGACGAGCTCGTTCCAACGAGGGGTCATAACCTATGTTTTTGAGACAAAAAATGAAAATATTTTGAAAATTAATTGGCGATTTTTGAGAATAGCGCTGGCCGGTTTTGGCCGTTACGTTGGGTAAAGGGTTAAAGAAGCTTCCTCCTATTGCACTAAGTTGAAATTCGGGCTCCCAAAGGGAACCCAAATAATAACACAGAGACCTGAACAAACTGGAATCTGCCAACTACGTATCCTGGATACCAAATATTAAAAGATTCTCATTGGTGGGTCTAGAGAAGAAAATTTTTAAACATTATTCCATAAATATATATGGCACTCAGGGATCCCAAACATAAAGACATGTACTGGATTTGAACAAACTTGAATCTGACGTCCCTAAGGATAGTTTATACCAATATCAAAAAAGTCTGAATGGTGGTTATGGAAAAGATTTTTTTATTTTTAAAATACATATCTGGGTGCTAACAGAGTTCTTCTGCTCTTACTGGTGCCCTGGTCAGCTTATTAGAACAAAAATGAATTGACATGTAATCAAGAACATATATACCAAATTTTGTTCAATTTGGTGCAGTAGTTTTGGAGAAGAATTTAATAATGTAAAGTTTACTCCTGATGGATAACAGATGGAACATGATCATTAACCCTTTACCCAACATAACGGCCAAAACCAGCCAGCGCTATTCTCAAAAATCGCCAATTAATTTTCATTATTTTTTCATTTTTTGTCTCAAAAACATAGGTTATGACCCCTCATTGGAATGAGCTCGTCGAGCTTGTTCCAACGAGGGGTCATAACCTATGTTTTTGAGACAAAAAATGAAAAAAATTAGTTATTCAAGAATTTTTTTTGCAAGTGTCGTCTGCTTTTCATGTTAGGTAAAGGGTTAAAGCTTCACTTGAGGTTGAGATAGGTTTTTCCCCACTGTCTCCCTGATGACATAGATTTTACCAAAATCGAAATGCCTCACAACAGTTATAATGCATATTCGATTTGATTGGAATTGCATCACAATTTGGGAGAGATTTAATTTAACACCACCTTTTGAATGTACCCCATACAGTACAGTCGCCGTAGACTGGTTGAAATTTACATATGGGAAGTGATGTCCATGCAATTGTTAACCAGGTAAAAACTAGAGCAAAGTTGAGGGTGGTATATACTCTGTCTGCAATACCATGGATAGCATTACGGATGACAGACCTGTGACAGATTACAGACCATTGGGGAATATGTCGTAAGAACTATCAAGTATCACCATAGGGTGACACAAAAAGGTACCCTGCCTCTAATTCTGTGAAAAAAATATTTTTCTGCAAACTTTATATATGTTGCACATCTGCGAGACATGTGTAACGATATCCTAAAGTTTCAACTCTCTACATTAGAAATTGTGAAAGGAGTTGATTACATCTTGAAGGTACCATTAATTAACTGGTAGAGTACTAGAAGCCACTATCAGGGCTTTAATATGAAGAGCAGGTACCCCAGTCTGAAGGTGTCATATTCTGTGGATGTGCTTCACATTATCTTAGAAGCGAAATTACTTAGTCTATATGGGTTTGCCTTGTTACAATTTATGGGAGAGTGCCTCTTGGGACTCTCCCATAACTTGTAATAAGGCAAAGACACATGAACAAATACTGATGACCAAAAATAGCTTAGCACTCTACCAGTTAAACAATCATTATTCATGATTGAATTTTGGGATGGGCAAAATCAAAGTCCATAAAATGCAATAACTCCTACAATAATACACTGCATAATATCTGCCTTGTACTGTGTATAGACATCAGTAGGATAGACTTACACACCAAATATGAAGTCATTCCATTGAGTACTCTGCAAGTTATTCATGAATTAATTTCAAGGCGGACAAATTCCATAAAAGGCAATGACTGGCAATAGAATCTCGCACAACACCTGCCTTTCACTATAGGTAAACAGCAATAAGATATACTTGCATAACAATATCAAGTCACTCAACCAAGTACTTTACAAGTTATTCATGATAGAATTTCGGGATGGATGGATGGACAGACAGACAGACAGACAGATGGACGGATGGATGGATGGATGGACGGACGGACGGACGGACGGACGGACGGATGGACGGACAGACGGACGGATGGACGGATGGACAGACAGACAGACAGACAGACAGACAGACAGACAGACAGACAGACAGACAGACAGACAGACAAGGCGAATCCTATGTACCCCTGCTGAGGTATAAAAATCATCAGCAAAATTTTAATTAATGAAGCCCTGGGTTGTACCCGGGATGTACCCGGTGCTTCATTAATTGATTTTTTTTTATGATTATTCCTATAATTGGTGTTTGGAATCTAATATTATTGCATCTGTGGAAATATTGCCCAAATGTGGAAAGTGATCTGTCAAGCCTGACAATCTAGAAAATCAAGGAGTGCAAAACAGATGCCCTCCTCAGATTGCTTGGGAGTGCAAGTGCACCTGCAATTTTCAAAGCCCAAGAACTTGTACGCTATTTTGGTTATATTCACTTCAGGTATTAATATTAGGCCTAAAAAAATAAATCTGTTTCTCAGGCCCTCCCGCATGGTCCTTTTGGCTGCCGCATGCTCTCTTTTTATAACCAATTTAACCCTTTACCTAACATGAAAAGCAGACGACACTTGCGAAAAAAATTCTTGAATAACTAATTTTTTTCATTTTTTGTCTCAAAAACATAGGTTATGACCCCTCGTTGGAACGAGCTCGACGAGCTCGTTCCAACGAGGGGTCATAACCTATGTTTTTGAGACAAAAAATGAAAAAATAATAAAAATTCATTGGCGATTTTTGAGAATTGCGCTGGCCGGTTTTGGCCGTTACGTTGGGTAAAGGGTTAAACTTAAAAAAAATAAAATTAAATGATTTAAGTCTGATATTTTACTTAAGTTAAAAAAATTGATGAATTTGTCCCTTGAGTGAAAGAAGGCTTTGCAATGCTTTAGCATTGCAAAGCCTTCTTGCACTCAAGGGATGAAATACACCACCACCCATGCTATTCTGTAGATTATGAGGCCTAAAACTTGAACCAAGAACATGAACTTTTGATGGCTAAGAAGTAATTACTGAAATAAAAAATAAAATAAAAAAACGCTCGCCCGCATGCAATTTCACAAATAATGGCCTGAGAAACAGAAGATCTACTTTGTGTGGCCTTATGACTGAAAAATTGTACAGCATTCAGCTACATAGTGGAAACATTGGCACACACATCTTCTCATTATTCAAAATGTTGCATTCAATTGTTATGTGACTGTCTTCTACAATCAAAATCTACTGAAATGTGACACAGAATGGTTCATGAATTATTGCGAGTCAATGCAACACTGACAAATCGTCCCCTGAGTTTCAATGTGTTCTCTGTGCCAGTAGGCTGCCAGTAGGTACAGAGAACACATTGGAACTCAGGAGACGAAATGATAATAGATTTTAAAGGCAGCCCCAAACAGGTCTGGCATTCCAAAAAATCAAGGGGTGCAAAAAATTACCAACCTCAATTTTTTCTACGCATGCAGCACTCCTGCACGCCTAAAGAATGCCAGGCTTGGATCTGTCCATGGCTGCCGTACTGTATGACAAATAAGGAGAAATCACTCTAGCTTTCCCAGACTTTCAATCAGTTGTGATAATAATATATATAGAGGATATTCACGAAAATTTGATGAATACCGAAAATATCTTGTGAGTGGCTACAAAGAAATATGAGGATCTTCACGAGCGACGCAGTCGCGAGTGAAGATCCTCTTATTTCTTGTAGCCACGAACGAGATATTTTCGGTATTCATCAAATTTTCGTGAATTTTCTTTTTATTTAATGCTCTACGACTACAAACTCTCCAATTTGTGGCCTTTATTTGCCATTAAGGCGCAAAATTTATGTGCCGAACCGGCGTCCATACAAAAATTACAACAACCAAACTCCAACCATTGGAATGTGTGCATATCCGCACAAAAAGTAGTCCCGTCTTATTTCTCCCCTAACTTTACGATTTACCAAGGCTGGCGAATTGAAATAATCGCAATGTGTTTCGAAGAAATAGAACAATAACAAAAAACACCACTTTCTTATTTTCAATAACAAGACACGTCATTTTATTTTTTTTTGAACTCAATGCACTGAAGACGTGTGAAGTTGAACTGAAGAAATTTGAAAGTGATTTCGGCTTTTCGCTGGAAGGTGAATGAGAAAGTCAAACTTTGAAACCGCTGATTTAATGAATTGATTTAGTCACTGTCACTATCAATTATTCGAATTCGTTTGTATTTGGGACTCTGGAATTCATTACTGATGTGCTGACTCGTTTAAAGTACATGTGATTCGTCATTCGAACCTACGATGAAATATCGATTTCTAAATATCATTTTGATATTTCGTTTTGCCGACCAACAGGGGAATATGACTTAATTTTTCAGCGTGAATTGATGCCTGAGCATTAAATAAAAGTGTTTACGTGTTTGATCTGAATGTTGTTTGGTCTCCATGTGTTGATGACTATCAATGACTTTAGAACTGGTGACGGCAGATGAAAGGTCTTCATCCTCAGCTGGCATGCTTCAGTCAAGAACCTTGACCCTGAAGGATACAAAAAAGTTAATTTTATTGCAGACTAGGCAAAATTTTAACAAAATACAATATTATTTTCATTAAAGTTTCTGCACGATATTTAGAGGCTATCACTTGATTAGTTTCATATCGGCGGAGATATCAGCTCATCAGCACAAAGTAACTTCATATCACCTCAGAGGTTGAAGCAGGCTTGGATTTCTGAAAAAATCCAGGGTGGCAATAAATCGCTCACCTGGAACCTACTTTGGCGAGCAAATTGCTGTCCTGAAATCTTGTTCACTTTTTTGCTTCACAAAGATCTTCTAAAGACTTAGTTAATACCGGGTTGGCTAATTTCTCCTTCGAGTGCATTCAAGCCAATCAATTTTAAATGAATTAATAAAATGTTAATGAATGAACCTGTATTCATTTTTTACTATCCCCTCCACCCCAGTGTGGTCAGATCGATCAAGAAGTTCAGGGGGACTGGTACATGTAGTGGCCGACACACACATGTACCCAGCATATTCTGTACACACGTTCCATGGTCCGTCACCGTCGAAAATAGCTGAAAGTAGGTGAGCAAAAAAAAGCTTATGCCGGATTAAATTGCGTGAGCAGTTAAGGCAAGCTAAAAATCGCTTGTGGCAGAATTCCATGACTGTTGAAGGCTTATGTTAAAATACCGAAGGGGGGAAATCGCGACCATTATGAAACTAACCAGGTCATAACCTCTTCATTTATCAAACCAAAACAAACTAGAGGTGTGCCTGTCCAAGATGGGTCTGCCCATATTCCATGCCATGATTATTCGAAGATGAAAAGGGACCCAACTCTGGCAAAAAATGTCTGATCAAAACTATAATCGCACATGCACAGGTTCCCATGGTAATGAACATTCACACCAAGTCTCAAAGAAATTGACCCATAAACATCTGTGAAAATCTCCGGACAAAATTCAGGTCTATGTGGCTGCTATTTCAAGTTGAAAAGGGGAATAACTCAAAAAATAAGCCAAACAGATATATTTCAAGCTTATTGGGTGGTTTGGTGAATAGTTTTGGGAGCAGCAAATGTGCAGTTGAGTTAATGGGCAGGCAGGCAGGCAGGCAGGCAGGCAGGCAGGCAGGCAGGCAGGTATGTCTTCCAAATTGGTAAAAGATAAATGCTTGTTACTGTAGAGAAAACATTTTGAACAACCATACCAAAATAAGGATGGTTTTCCTCTCACCATATCCAACCCACCAATGAAGCTTGGTTATTATTTATTTATTTATTGGTGTTTTAAGGTCACATATTTCTGCACAATGGCTAATCACGACCACGACAGTTTTACGGGTGGAGGAAGCCAGAGTACCCGGAGAGTACCACTGAGCAATGGCAAGCAACTGTCAGCTCCCCAACATACTAACTCCACACATGCAGGGTTAGCATTGGTTGAAGACAGGTGCACCATCAACGTGCAGTACGCCTTAATGCACAGCGTCACCGTGCCCCCACATGGGCAATGGGGGTGAAGTGTCTTGCCCAAGGACACAACGCGGTTGCCGCAGGTGGGATTTGAACCGAGGACCTCTTGGCTTGCAGCCTGCACCTCTACCTACTGAGCCACCGTGCCCCCCAGCTTGGTTATTATGATTTGTTGATTAACTAGAGTGATGTCACGCATGCAGCCAGACTGACCCAGCAATGGCAATGTCTAGACGCAAAATAGACGGAGCCATTTTTTGTTAACAGTTTACCTAACGAATCTGCCATATCTGCACTCGTAATATACAAAATTTGCTATTCAAATTTGATTTTTTCATTTCTCTACTTCAAAACATACCTCTGCATGTAATAACTCCCAATCCCTCAAAATGCATTTTGGGCATAATTGCCTAAGTGACAATTTGTGTGTGTGTGTGTGGGGAGGGGGACAGTTGTGGAACCTATATTGAAACCTGGCCTGTATTACTAGCTGGAAAATACACATATCAACTTTGGTTGAAATCAAATAATCCAAACTGGAGTTATCAGCCGGAAACCAATTATTTACAGACAGATGGATGGACCGAAAGATGGACGGACAAAAGTCATGACTATAGTCCTGACTATAAACAGCCAGACTAAAAATGCATTTTGTACCAAAGAAAAAATATTGCCTGAATGGCCCTGGGTGAGGAGGAGGTGGGGTGGGGGATGAGGGGTGGGGGAGAGTGGGGGTGTGTTAGGGGTGTCCATTTTTGTTTTCCACATGTGGTCAGTCTAAATCCTTCAGAATGCATTTTGAGCAGAGAGAAAAAAAAACCTAACTGGCACCATGGGGGTGGGGGTGGGTGGTGGTGTTTGTCTGGGTTTTTAACCACAAACATTAACCAAAACTGTAAAAAAGCATTTTTGACGAAAGAAAAAGTGCCTAATTGGCCCTGGGTGGGGGGGGGGGGGGTGGGGGGGGGGGTGTACATAAGTTTAAAAAGAGGTTCCGCATGTAGATGTAGTGACTGTAAATAGTTCAAAATGCATATTGGAGAAAAGAAGGAAAAAAAAAGTATAAAGGGGGTGGGGGTGGGGGTGGGGGGTGGCGGTGACGTGGTGTTTGTCTGGGTTTTTAACCACAAACTTGGAGTCATCCTACCAAGCTACAATAAAATCCCTTCATAATTATGGCTTGTGGAATATTCTAAAGGTTTACGGGCTTCGGGCCTCTGTTGCCATCACAGTTGCCCAAAAGGGGACGTTCTCATGTTGACATTCTATGAAGTCAACCTAACAAGTTACAACGAAATCCCTCCATAAATATGACCTGTAGACTGTGCTAAAGGTTTTTGGGCTTCGGGCCCCTGTTGGTGTCACAGTTGCCCAAAAGGGGACGTTCTCATCTAGACATTATATGAAGTCAACCTATCAAGTTACAATGAAATCCCTCCATAAATATGACGTGTAGACTGTGCTAAAGGTTTTTGGGCTTTGGGCTCGGCAGCCATCATGGTTGAATGATCGCAACCGAAAGGGGAATTCTCATCTGGGCATCATGTGGATTGATCCTATGAAGTTACAATGAAATCCCTTCATAAATATGACCTGTAGACTGTGCTGAAGATTTTCGGGCTTCAGGCACCTGTAGCCGTCACAGTTGCCCAATCACATCCAAAAGGGGACTTTCTCATGTGTAGAATTTATATGAAGTCACCCTGTGAAGTTACAATGAAATCCCTCCATAAATATGACCTGTAGACTCTGCTAAAGGTTTTTGGGTTTTGGGCTTGACAGTCGTGATGGTTGATAGATCATGTCCAAATGGGGAAATTCTCATGTAGACATCATACGGAGTCATCGTATCAAGTTACAATGAAATCCGTCCATATTACACATGACCTGCAGACTGTGCTATAAGTTTATGGGTTTTGGGCTTGGGCAGCCATCACGGCTGACAGATCATGTCCAAACGGGGACGTTCTCATCTAGGCATTATACAGAGGCATTCTATGAAGTTGCAATGAAATCCCTTCATAAATATGACCTGTAGACTGTACTAATGGTTTTTGGGTTTTGGGCTCGGGCAGCCAAACCGGTTGACCGATCACGACCAAAAGGGGACATTCTCATGTAGACATGACCTAAAACCGGCATATGAAATTTCGTGACGATCAGACAAGAAATACCAGGTATAGTCTGTACCTGAAGGTTGAATAAAAAACTTTAACCACAAACTTTAACCAAAACTCCAAATGTCAACTAAACAGGAATAAGAAAAAAAAAAAAAAACCCACTTGAACCTCCAGTAAAAAAACTTTAACCACAAACTTTAACCAAATGTTAACAGAAGAAGGCAGACGGATGGATGGACAGATGGACGGACAGATGGACGGACGGACGGACAGACAAAAGTCATTACTATAGCCCTCACTGTAAACAGTCAGGCTAAAAATCACACCAACAAAACTCATTTTTTTTAACCCTTTACCCAACGTAACGGCCAAAACCGGCCAGCACTATTCTCAAAAATCGCCAATTAATTTTCAAAATATTTTCATTTTTTGTCTCAAAAACATAGGTTATGACCCCTTGTTGGAACGAGCTCGTCCAGCTCGTTCCAACGAGGGGTCATAACCTATGTTTTTGAGACACAAAATGAAAAAAATTAATTATTCAAGAATTTTTTTTGCAAGTGTCGTCTGCTTTTCATGTTAGGTAAAGGGTTAAAAGTAATGTTATTTTTTTTTTTTTTTGACCATAAGGCATTTTGCAATTATGAGCAGCCATGGAGCACCATGTGTTTATTTTACTCTGGGATGGCTACATTCTGTGAATTTCTGCAGCAAGAGTTTATTTAATAAAAAACGAAAAACCTTAGATTTCGGGATGTCGACGGTTTCGTTTTCAGTTTTTTTAAAAAAACAAAAACCCTTGGTTCGGTTTCGGTTAACCTACAGCTCTAGTAATAAAACGTAGAATTTCAAGTAGGTACCAGAATTATCTCACTTGTAACTGCGATGAAATCAATATTCTCACTTGAGCTTATATATCACATAATCACTACCAAATAGATTATTAGGTTTTAATCTTATTTGTTTTACAAGAATTCACGAGCAAGTTATGCAACTTACATGTATATAAACCCTTTACCCAACGAATCGCTCGTCAAGCTCATTCCAAAGAGGGGTCACAGGATATGATTTTGTTGAAATTTTTTTAAAAAAATTAAAAAATGATATTTAAAATAATAAATTTTGAAATCGTCAGCGTTGGGTAATGGGTTAACACCTCACCTCAGCCCAATGGTGCAGGTGTGTGGGATGACCTTCGTACTAGCAATTTTGTAGCCTCGCACTTCTTGAATACTACAAAGAGATCTTCAGCCTGCACAGTGTGTGTCTCTCTCCGCACACCAGAACAGCCATTTTACATCCCCACCCGATAGGACAGCATGCTGTGACAGCATCAACCCCACAATTGATGCTGACAAAGAGTATTCGAACAGCTCAAGAACTTTCCTCAACCGTGGGACCTCCTGACACGAGAGACCAGTACACTTATCCACTCAACCAGCACTCTCTGAATTGAATATTTGCTGAATAGATTTATTTATTTATTTATTTATTTATTTATTTATTTATTTATTTGGTCACATCATGTCGGTGACAGTTTTACAGGTGGAGGAAGCCGGAGTACCCGGAGAGAACCACCAGGTAACGACGAGCAACTGTCAGCTCTTTAACATCGTAACTCTGAACACAGCACCGTGGCACAGGCAGGGTCAGATTGGTTGAAGACATGCACACCATCGATGTGCAGTACGCCATAGTACACAGCATCATCGAGCCCCCATGTAGACAATTGGAGTTAAGAGCCTTGCCCAAGGACACAGCACAATAGAGTGCAAATCAGTAGCTGAAATGGTCACCCATCCAACTACTAACCGCACTCGACGTTGCTCAACTTCAGTGATCTGACAAGAACCCGTTACCACGACGCCACTACGCCCCCTTTGCTGAATAGATTATTACAGACAATATCATTAACAACATGTCTATTACAGGAATTACATCAAAAATCAACATCAACATTGTATTACAGGAATTACATCAAAAATCAACATCAACATTGTAACTTTGTGAGTTGGTTTCGAAAGTAGAATTGAATTAAATCTTCTCTTATATTTCATTAACCCTTTACCCAACGCAGACGATATCAAAATTTATTATTTTAAATACCAACTTTTCAACTTTTTTCAAAAAATTTCAACAAAACCATATCATGTGACCCCTCGTTGGAACGAGCTCGACGAGCTCGTTCCAACGAGGGGTCACATGATATGGTTTTGTTAAAATTTAAAAATAATATTTGTTCAACTACTGAATTTGCATATTACGCGGGCGGATGTGGCCGATTCTTTGGGTAAAGTGTTAACTGTCTAATATTAATCGCCAATGACAACTGCAAAAAAAAAAAAAAAAATTCTTGACTAGGCCTACAAAAGGTGAAAATCTATTTCTCAGGCCATCTGCATGATCTTTTTGGCCACCCCGCGCGCTCTTTATATAACCAATGCAAACTTCAAAAAATAAAAATTAAATGGTTTATGTCCGATATTTTACCCAAGTTAATAAAATTGATAAATTTGTCCTTTGAGTGCAACAATAAGGGACGAACTACACCACCACTCATACTGTTCTGGACTGTAGAATATGAGGCCTAAGACATAAAACAACCGAGAACATGAACTTTCGATGGCAAAGAAATAATTTCAAAAAATAAAAATAAAAAACTGCCCAGCTCCAGCAATTCTACAAAAAATGGCCTGAGAAACAGGAAATCTACTTTATGAGGCCCTAGCTAAACATTTTAATTTTTGGCCTCAGAAACATAGCTTATGACCCTTAAGTGGAATGAGCACAGTGAGCAAGTTCCAATGACAGACCATAAGCTAAATTTTCACACAAAATAAAATTGTTTGGTGTTTTTTGTGAACTGCGCTAACCAGTTTTGACGTTATGTTGGGTAAAGGTTTAAATAAGACATTATGTGCTAAAAAAAACCCTGAAATTTGTCATGATTGGACATAAAATTTCTGATCTCCATTCACTAAAATAGATCCGCGCCTCAGTAAACCTCAGCTCAGATCGATTTTATTGAACCCGACACAGAAATTTCATATATACCCTTGCAGCCATTCATGAGATGATTTTGGAACCTACCGGTACTCAAAAACTTATTGAATCCTCTATGTAAATGAAGAACATGTCTAGATTTTAAACTATCCGCCTGAAATAAATTTCAATGCACCATTTATTAAATAAATATATAATAAATATTACTTACTGACTGATGAGACAACATTCTACAAGGACACAGTACAATCTTGATTTAGTTGCCACCTTCAGTAGTGCCACAGAACCTGTGATCTATCAATCATTGAGAAAATTATCTGCAATTAAAAGAATACTATAAATGTTCAGTGCTACTTATACTAGCTACAGGTATGTACAGAAATACTTGTCACTGAGCCCAGTTTCTTGACATTTCAGTTCTGTGTAAATAAAAGGAGCTGAATTGTAAAATTAAAATTAAAAAAAAATTATGAACGAAAATTTCAGTTCAAGCTATACACAAGAAAAAAAATGTTCCTCTTCAACTGAGTGTTATTTATTGAACAGTGTTTATAGTCATGTCAGGGTGGATATTGAATCAGTAAATACCTCACACGTCTAGAAACACACAAACAAACAAATGTACCTTATATCTTATGTCATTAATATTCATTGACAGAGTAAAACAAATGTCTTTTTTACTTTCTGCATGATCTTTGTATAAATTTTCTGGCAGAATAAAAGCCATAAGATAAAATTTTGTAATCTGAATAGAATGTCTTATATGATAAATAGAGATTGTTGATCAGTAAAGTGCTCAATTCAATAACCCTTTACCCAACACATACGATACAAAAATTCATTATTTTAAATAATTTTTTTAAAATTTAAAAAAAAATGTCAACAAAACCATATCATGTGACCCCTCAATGGAACGAGCTCAGTGAGCTCGTTCCAATGAGTGGTCACATGATATGGTTTTGTTGAAATATTTTGAAAAAATTAATTTTTTCAACTGCTCAATTTGCATATTATGCAGACGGAGACAGGCGATTCGTTAGGTAAAGGGTTAACAATGATTGTTTAACTCTTAACCAGCTAAGCATTTCAAAAATATTTTTCATTAAATGCAGTTATGGCTGGTGTGAAGCAGCCATGACTAGATTTGATGAAAAATTCATCAAAATTTGATGCAAGAAATTTCTTGTCAAAAACTTAATTAATTTGCAGGTGAAAAATTTGGTTGAATGTGCTCAAATTTTACTTATTTTACTGGCAAGAGATTTCCTATCCTGGGCAGGAATATATATCAGTAGCATTCTGCGTTAACCCAAGCATCAGCTTTTTCCCATAATGTAGTCTGGAATTTAACCCTTAGACACTTGCATTATTCTGACTTTCAAACGTCACTGGGAATTCAGTTTCGTCAACGTTTTTCAAAATGTGACGTCAAATGTCGGAAAGTACAAATAACAAGATATTTTTCACATCAGCGATTATCTGGTTGAGGGCTAGATTATTTTTGGTGGTCTGAATTTGTTATTCAAAACTTGTTTTATTAAAAATTTATATAAACAAAATATTATTTGTGTTTGACTGAATATGAAAAATAAGCAAAGAAAGTGTTGGCTTTTGCTCTAGTATCCTCATTTTTGAAAGCCCTAGTAGTGGCTTCTAGCACTGAATCAGTTAAGAAGTCTTGACAGCAGGATTATATTAGTATTTTAAGCTGCAATAACATTTGGCTCAACAGTTGTCACTGAGCACTATTCGGGAGAAAATAGGAATTTAGGTTAAAAGTTTAAAAAATCAAAAAATAATAACAAAACAAATGGCCACAAAGTATCAAGACGCTGTTTAATTTCGTATGTGGGAGCGCAGTGGCTCATTGGTAGACTGTTGGACTTCTATGCTAGAGGTCCTGAGTTTGATCCCAGTCCGGGACAATCCATGTTGTGTCCTTGGGCAAGGCACTCTATCTCGGTTGCCTACATGGGTGCACGATGACGCCGTGTACTAAGGCTTACTGCACGTCGATGGTGCATATGTCTTCAACCGCTGGAGGAGCTGACAGTTGCTCGTCATTGCTCAGTGGTTCTCCCCGGGTACTCTGGTTTCCTCCACCCGTAAAACTGTCACAGTCATGATTAGCCATTGTGCATAAGTATGTGACCTTAACCAAGAATAAATAAATAAATAAATAAATAAATAAATAAATAAATAAATAATTTTGTACGTCATAAGACCTACAAAAGTATCAAAGGGTTAACCAATTCAGCCTGTCAATCAAGATAGAATTGGTTATATTTGGGTTCGGATGTAAAATGGGTATCCAAATGTGGCAATATAGAGACACACACTGTGCCGGCAAAAAATCTCTTTGTAGTATTGAAGAAGAGTGAGATGAAGAAGTTGTTGCTACAGAGGACATTCCACATTCTCATGCTATTCTACAGTTTGCTTGCCAGTTGTGAAATAATAAGCTTAATGAAAGTGTCAATGACACTGCAGCTTAACTTGACTGTGTGTTGTGTTTGATGAAAAGAATAATGTTTAACAATGATTATGAAAGGATTATGAAATAAGACAAGAATTGAGATAATTGAGAATATGTTAATTTCTGTTCCCTGTATGCTGTTTTCAATGAAAATAATATGAGGTAGTTAGTTAGTTATTGGTGTTTGAGGTCACATATTTACGCACAATGGCTAATCATGACTGTGACAGTTTTATGGGTGGAGGAAGCCGGAGTACCCGGAGAGAACCATCGAGCAACGACGAGCAGCTGCCAGCTCCCCAACATCGTAACTCCGCACTGCAGCACAGGCAGGGTTAGATTGGTTGAAGACATGCACACCATCGACATGCAGTACGCCTTAGTACACGGCGTCATCGTGCCCCCCATGCAGGCAATGGAGATAATATGAGGTGTAGACTGTACTAAAGAATTGAGGGGTGAGTTAATGTGGCCCTCACATTAATGTACATCAACCAAAGTTACCAAGTTACAGTGAAATTATTCCAAAACAGTCATCCTATCAAGTTACAATGAAATCCCTTCACAAATACTGCTTGAAAAGTGTGCTAAAGGTTTTCAGGCTTTGGGCCTGTGTTGCCATCATGGTTGACCAATCGCAACCAAAAGGGGACATCCTCATCAAGGCATCATAAGGAGTCATCCTACCAAGTTACAACCAAATCCCTTCATATATACGACCTGTGGACTGTACTAAAGGTTTTGGGCTCGGGCAGCCATCACAGTAGTCTGCTAGTCTGTTCGCATTTTCCTTTAGCACAGGCTACACCCTGTAGTTCTTGTACAATCGTCTCAAAATTTCATATGCAGGCTTGAGGTCATGTCTAGATGAGAACGTCCCCTTCTGTAATGATCGACTCACAGACTACCAGATTTTTCGCATGCATGATGACAATGCTCATCTTGAGTTTGTTTAAGTTATAAGCTAAAAACAAGAAAGTGTGCAAAATTTGACGAGAATGCTTGGTTCGTTCGCATGGTGGTTATGCAAATTTAAATCTACGCAAACGGATGACCGGTTAGCCAAAAGTTGCATCTTGAATGGTAAAGTTTGAGTAACTTAACTGGTAGAGTGCTAACAGTCTCAAGATTTGTTCACAATTTTTGTCTTGTTACAATAAATGGGAGAGTAACAGGCACTCTCCCATAACTGCAAATCGATGGAAATGAAGTAATTTTACTTAAAAGATAATATGAAGGACATCCACAGAATATGAAGCCTTTAACTTTGGGTACCTGCGGTTCAGAATCAAGTCCAAATATGGGCTTTTAGCACTCTACCAGTTAACCAGCCTTTCTTCAAGTTTCTTGTGTTGATAGATTTTTAGACTTTTGCCCTGAGAGGCTATATATATTTCAATTCCACGCAATATATGAATGCTTGTTAATGAAAAAAAGGCAGTTTCCCAAGAATTTTTATATAGCCGACCATTTGGTTAGCCATCTCCAAACCACGTGAATAGGTCAGTCGATTAGAGTCATTTTTTTAAATTTTGCACACTGCGTCAAATTCTTCTGTAGTGCCATCACTATTAAAATTTTATATGTTTAACCGTTTAACCCTTTACCCAATGCAGACGATATCAAAATTTATTATTTTAAATAGCATTTTTTCAAATTTTTCAAAAAATTTCAACAAAACCATATCATGTGACCCCTAGTTGGAACGAGGTCTCATGATATGGTTTTGTTGAAATTTTTTGAAAAATTTGAAAAAATGCTATTTAAAATAATAAATTTTATTGTTGAAATTTTTTTAAAAATAATATTTTTTCAACTGTTGAATTTGCATATTACGCAGGCGGATGCGGGCGATTCGTTGGGTAAAGGGTTAACCTAACAAATCAGATATATCCACTGACGTAATGTACAAATTCAGCAGTTGAAAAATCTTATTTTTAAAATTCAACAAGACCATATCTTGTGACCACCTCATTGAAATGAGCTTGTTCTAATGAGGGGGTCACATGATATGGTTTTATTGAAATTTTTTGGAAAATAAATATAAAAGAATATTTAAAATAAACAACAGAGGATATCTACACTGTTTTAGTGAATATCAGGAATTATCTCATGAGTGTCGACCTGAAAGTTTTATCTTTCACTCGCGCTTTCATGAGTAAAAAATGATAATTTCAGGTCCACACGAATGAGACAATTACTGATATTCCCTAAAGTAGCATAGATTTTCTCTTCATTGTATGCTACCTGACACTTTACGGCGCAATGTTCAGCCCAATTCGACAGCAAACAGTTTCAAGTCAATATCAAAGATCTGCTGATCGTTCCTTCAAGGCGACGTTTAAGGCGACATCATGCGCCAAAGCTTGAAGTCATTTAGTAAGCTACTGGGGGATATTTCTCGATATCCATCGAGTCGGTGGATACTGAGAAATATCTTTTAGATAATCTGCGATAATTCAGAGGGTATGATAAAATAAATTTTGATATTGTCTGTGCAAATCCTCTGTCTCAGATAAACTATGAATGCAAAAGAAACTCAGTGTCTCAGAGTATAATAATAACAATAGCCCAGACAGGGATGTACGGCCTTAGTTTCATATCAAGAATGAACCATGGATAAACCACACTTAAAATAAACATATAGACATACTGTCATAGTTTGGACTTGGACTCTAACAGGTCATTTAAAAGATGCTACTTTCTGAAGAATACATTATAATTATGTTGTCCATTTCACAGGACTTACACCACCAGGAGCAGTTTCTTGACTCCTTAGAGCAGTTTTATGAAACCTGTCAACCACAGTAAAAAAAAAGCACAACTTCACTTACCAGTTTTCCTTTTGGGAAGTAAGAAAGCAATCAAGTTGTTACATGTATTAAAACTAGATAAACGTATTAAACATGTTATCATATTGACTGCTCCTATTAATTTATAATGATCAATTAACCATTACTCATAAAATCATATGTATTTTCACGAAATTCTCATAAAAATCATGTCATGACTGCTTTTCGGCAGAAATGACTTGATTTGAGGGAAAATTCATAACAGTCTGGCATTAAGAAATTGTGTATAAAAGGATTCCTACTCATATAGGGCGATCTAAAATGGATAAGGATCAGAAGATTCCCAATCTCATTTTTAGGCGATGTGGAGTAGACAAGGATCAGGACACCACTCTCATTACAGGGTGATGTAGAGTAGACAAGGATCAGAAGGACCCCACTCTCATTATAGGGTGATGTGGAGTAGACAAGGATCAGAGGGACACCACTCTCATTATAGGGCGATGTGGAGTAGACAAGGATCAGAAAGACCCCCACTCTCATTATAGGGTGATGTAGAGTAGACAAGGATCAGAAAGACCCCACTCTCATTATAGGGTGATGTAGAGTAGACAAGGATCAGAAGGACCCCACTCTCATTATACGGTGATGTAGAGTAGACAAGGATCAGAAGGACCCCACTCTCATTATAGGGTGATGTGGAGTAGACAAGGATCAGAAGGACCCCACTCTCATTATAGGGTGATGTAGAGTAGACAAGAATCAGAAGGACCCCACTCTCATTATAGGGTGATGTAGAGTAGACAAGGATCAGAAGGACCCCACTCTCATTATACGGTGATGTAGAGTAGACAAGGATCAGAAGGACCCCACTCTCATTATAGGGTGATGTGGAGTAGACAAGGATCAGAAGGACCCCACTCTCATTATAGGGTGATGTGGAGTAGACAAGGATCAGAAAGACCCCACTCTCATTATAGGGTGATGTAGAGTAGACAAGGATCAGAAGGACCCCACTCTCATTATACGGTGATGTAGAGTAGACAAGGATCAGAAGGACCCCACTCTCATTATAGGGTGATGTGGAGTAGACAAGGATCAGAAGGACCCCACTCTCATTATAGGGTGATGTGGGGTAAACAAGGATCAGAAGGACCCCACTCTTATTATAGGGTGATGTAGAGTAGACAAGAATAGAAGGACACCACTCTCATTATAGGGTGATGTAGAGTAGACAAGGATCAGAAGGACCCCACTCTCATTATACGATGATGTAGAGTAGACAAGGATCAGAAGGACACCACTCTCATTATAGGGTGATGTAGAGTAGACAAGGATCAGAAGGACCCCACTCTCATTATAGGGTGATGTAGAGTAGACAAGGATCAGAAGGACACCACTCTCATTATAGGTCGATGTAGAGTAGACACGGATCAGAAGGACCCCACTCTCATTATAGGGTGATGTAGAGTAGACAAGGATCAGAAGGACCCCACTCTCATTATAGGGTGACGTAGAGTAGACAAGGATCAGAAGGACCCCACTCTCATTATAGGGTGACGTAGAGTAGACAAGGATCAGAAGGACACCACTCTCATTATAGGGTGATGTAGAGTAGACAAGGATCAGAAGGACCCCACTCTCATTATTGGGTGATGTAGAGTAGACAAGGATCAGAAGGACCCCACTCTCATTATAGGGTGATGTAGAGCAGACAAGGATCAGAAGGACCCCACTCTCATTATACGGTGATGTAGAGTAGACAAGGATCAGAAGGATCCCACTTTCATTATAGGGTGATGTAGAGCAGACAAGGATCAGAAGGACCCCTCTCTTATTATAGGTCGATGTAGAGTAGACAAGGATCAGAAGGACCCCACTCTTATTATACGGTGATGTAGAGTAGACAAGGATCAGAAAGACCGCACTCTCATTATAGGGTGATGCAGAGTAGACAAGGATCAGAAGGACCCCACCCTCATTATAGGGTGATGTAGAGTAGACAAGGATCAGGACCCCACTCTCATTATAGGGTGATGTGGACTAGACAAGGATCAGAAGGAACCCACTCTCATTATAGGGTGATGTGGAGCAGACAAGGATCAGAAGGACCCCACTCTCATTATAGGGTGATGTAGAGTAGACAAGAATCAGAAGGAACCCACTATCATTATAGGGTGATGTGGAGTAGACAAGGATCAGAAGGACACCACTCTCATTATAGGGTGATGTAGAGTAGACAAGGATCAGAAGGACCCCACTCTCATTATAGGGTGATGTAGAGTAGACAAGGATCAGAAGGACCCCACTCTTATTATAGGGTGATGTAGAGTAGACAAGGATCAGAAGGACCCCACTCTCATTATGGGGTGATGTAGAGTAGACAAGGATCAGAAGGAACCCACTCTCATTACAGGGTGATGTAGAGTAGACAAGGATCAGAAGGAACCCACTATCATTATAGGGTGATGTGGAGTAGACAAGAATCAAAAGGACCCCACTCTCATTATAGGGTGATGTAAAATAGACAAGAATCAGAAGGACCCCACTCTCATTATAGGGTGATGTAGAGTAGACAAGAATCAGAGGGACCCCACTCTTATTATAGGGTGATGTAGAGTAGACAAGGATCAGAAAGACCCCACTCTCATTATAGGGTGATGTAGAGTAGACAAGGATCAGAAGGACCCCACTCTTATTATAGGGTGATGTAGAGCAGACAAGAATCAGAAGGACCCCACTCTCATTATAGGGTGATGTAGAGTAGACAAGAATCAGAAGGACCCCACTCTCATTATAGGGCGATGTAGAGTAGATAAGGATCAGAAGGACCCCACTCTCATTATAGGGTGATGTAGAGTAGACAAGGATCAGAAGGACCCCACTCTCATTATAGGGTGATATAGAGTAGACAAGAATCAGAAGGACCCCACTCTCATTATAGGGTGATGTAGAGTAGATAAGGATCAGAAGGACCCCACTTTCGTTATAGGGTGATGTAGAGTAGACAAGAATCAGAAGGACCCCACTCTCATTATAGGGTGAAGTAGAGTAGACAAGGATCAGAAGGACACCACTCTCATTATAGGTCGATGTAGAGTAGACAAGGATCAGAAGGGCCCCACTCTCATTATAGGGTGATGTAGAGTAGACAAGGATCAGAAGGACCCCACTCTCATTATAGGGTGATGTAGAGTAGACAAGGATCAGAAGGACACCACTCTCATTATAGGTCGATGTAGAGTAGACAAGGATCAGAAGGACCCCACTCTTATTATAGGGTGATGTAGGGTAGACAAGGATCAGAAGGACCCCACTCTCATTATAGGGTGATGTAGAGTAGATAAGGATCAGAAGGACCCCACTCTCATTATAGGGTGATGTAGAGTAGACAAGAATCAGAAGGACCCCACCCTCATTATAGGGTGATGTAGAGTTGACAAGAATCAGAAGGACCCCACTCTCATTATAGTGTGATGTAGAGTAGACAAGAATCAGAACGACCCCACTCTCATTATAGGGTGATGTAGAGAAGACAAGGATCAGAAGGACCCCACTCTCATTACAGGGTGATGTAGAGTAGACAAGGATCAGAATGACCCCACTCTCATTATAGGGTGATGTAGAGTTGACAAGAATCAGAAGGACCCCACTCTCATTATAGTGTGATGTAGAGTAGACAAGAATCAGAACGACCCCACTCTCATTGTAGGTCGATGTAGAGTAGACAAGGATCAGAAGGACCCCACTCTCGTTATAGGGTGATGTAGAGAAGACAAGGATCAGAAGGACCCCACTCTCTCATTATAGGGTGATGCAGAGTAGACAAGGATCAGAAGGACCCCACTCTCATTATAGGGTGATGTAGAGTAGACAAGGATCAGAAGTACCCCACTCTCATTATAGGGTGATGTAGAGTAGACAAGGATCAGAAGGACCCCACTCTCATTATAGGGTGATGTAGAGTAGACAAGAATCAGAAGGACCCCACTCTCATTATAGTGTGATGTAGAGTAGACAAGAATCAGAACGACCCCACTCTCATTGTAGGGTGATGTAGAGTAGACAAGGATCAGAAGGACACCACTCTCATTATAGGGTTATGTAAAATAGACAAGGATCAGAAGGACCCCACTCTCATTATAGGGTGATGTAGAGTAGACAAGAATCAGAAGGACCCCACTCTCATTATAGGGTGATGTAGAGTAGACAAGGATCAGAAGGACCCCACTCTCATTATAGGGTGATGTAGAGTAGACAAGGATCAGAAGGACCCCACTCTCATTATAGGGTGATGTGGAGTAGACAAGGATCAGAAGGACACCACTCTCATTATAGGGTGATGTAGAGTAGACAAGGATCAGAAGGACCCCACTCTCATTATAGGGTGATGTAGAGTAGACAAGGATCAGAAGGACCCCACTCTCATTATAGGGTGATGCAGAGTAGACAAGGATCAGAAGGACCCCACTCTCATTATAGGGTGATGTAGAGTAGACACGGATCAGAAGGACATCACTCTCATTATAGGGTGATGTAGAGTAGACAAGGATCAGAAGGACCCCACTCTCATTATAGGGTGATGTTGAGTAGACAAGGATCAGAAGGACCCCACTCTCATTATAGGGTGATGTAGAGTAGATAAGGATCAGAAGGACCCCACTCTCATTATAGGGTGATGTAGAGTAGACAAGGATCAGAAGGACCACACTCTCATTATAGGGTGATGTAGAGTAGACAAGGATCAGAAGGACACCACTCTCATTATAGGGTGATGTAGAGTAGACAAGGATCAGAAGGAACCCACTCTCTTTATAGGGTGATGTAGAGTAGACAAGGATCAGAAGGAACCCACTCTCATTATAGGGTGATGTAGAGTAGACAAGGATCAGAAGGACCCCACTCTCATTATAGGGAGATGTAGAGTAGACAAGGATCAGAAGGAACCCACTCTCATTATAGGGTGATGTGGAGCAGACAAGGATCAGGAGGACACCACTCTCATTATAGGGTGATGTAGAGTAGACAAGGATCAGAAGGACCCCACACTCATTATAGGGCGATGTAGAGTAGACAAGGATCAGAAGGACCCCACTCTCATTATAGGGCGATGTAAAATAGACAAGGATCATAAGGGCCCCACACTCATTATAGGATGATGTAGAGTAGACAAGGATCAGAAGGACCCCACTCTCATTATAGGGCGATGTAAAATAGACAAGGATCATAAGTGCCCCACACTCATTATAGGGTGATGTAGAGTAGACAAGGATCAGAAGGACCCCACTCTGATTATAGGGTGATGTAGAGTAGACAAGGATCAGAAGGACTCTACTCTCATTATAGGACGATGTAAAGTAGACAAGGATCAGAAGGACCCCACTCTCATTATAGGGTGATGTAGAGTAGACAAGGATCAGAAGGACCCCCACTCTCATTATAGGGTGATGTAGAGTAGACAAGGATCAGAAGGACCCCACTCTCATTATAGGGTGATGTAGGGTAGACAAGAATCAGAAGGACCCCCACTCTCATTATAGGGTGATGTAGAGTAGACAAGAATCAGAAGGACCCCACTCTCATTATAGGGTGATGTAGAGTAGACAAGGATCAGAAGGACCCCACTCTCATTATAGGGTGATGTCAAGTAGACAAGGATCAGAAGGACCCCACTCTCATTATAGGGTGGTGTAGAGTACACAAGGATCAGAAGGAACCCACTATCATTATAGGGTGATGTGGAGTAGACAAGAATCAGAAGGACCCCACTCTCATTATTGGGTGATGTAGAATAGACAAGAATCAGAAGGACCCCACTCTCATTATAGTGTGATGTGGAGTAGACAAGAATCAGGACCCCACTCTCATTATAGGGTGATGTAGAGTAGACAAGGATCAGAAGGACACCACTCTCATTATAGGGCGATGTGGAGTAGACAAGGATCAGAAGGACCCCATTCTCATTATGGGGTGATGTGGAGTAGACAAGGATCAGAAGGACCCCACTCTCATTATAGGGTGATGTGGAGTAGACAAGGATCAGAAGGACCCCACTCTCATTATAGGGTAATGTAGAGTAGACAAGGATCAGAAGGACCCCACTCTCATTATAGGGTGATGTAGAGTAGACAAGGATCAGAAGGACCCCACTCTCATTATACAGTGATGTAGAGTTGACAAGAATCAGAGGGACCCCACTCTTATTATAGGGTGATGTAGAGTAGACAAGGATCAGAACGACCCCACTCTAATTAAAGGGCAATGTAAAATAGACAAGGATCAGAAGGACCCCACTCTCATTATACAGTGATGTAGAGTTGAAAAGGGTCAGGCTGTCTCCTTTATTGATGATCACATATTTTATCCTCTATTGTGACAGTTTATTTTTGTACTAGCAAAGATCCAAAAGGATATTTCAGCTGACATGAACTTTTGTTTTGAACTCATAACATGTGCCCCTCTATACCATCATTAGAAAGTCCAACACACAATTAATCACGTTTTGTCTGTCTAACATAACTATTTTCCTTTTTTTAGTGGGGTTTATTGACACTTTTAAAAGCCAGGGTCACCTTGTGTCGGACTGTTTTAAGGGTGGAGGAAGCCAGAGAACCCAGAGAGGATCAGCGAGGAGCAGCAAGCAACTGTCAGACTCCCCAACATACTAACTCTGTACAAGCAGCAAGGGTTAGCATTGGATGAAGACAAGTGCACCATCAATGTGTTCTTCAGTGGATAGTGTTCTAGGAGCTCTTTTCACTAGTCCAGTTCCCTCCCTCCAGATGAGTCAATAAGGGGGAAAATGTGACAAAAAGGACACAGCACATTCACCCCTTCTGCCAATGGATAGAGTTTGTGGGGGGCACAAGTCAAGTTCCCTCCCCCGGATGAGTCAATAAGGGGGAAAATGTGAAAATAAGGACACAGCACATTCACCCCTTCAGTGGATAGAGTTAATAGGGGCCACCAGACCAGTCCCCCCCCCCCTCCCACCCGGATGAGTCAATAAAGGGGGAAAATGTGAAAATAAGGACACAGCACATTCACCCCTTCAGTGGATAGAGTTAATAGGGGCCACAGACCAGTCCCCAGTCACCCCCCTCCCCACCCGGATGAGTCAATAAAGGAGGGAAATGTGAAAATAAGGACACAGCACATTCACCCCTTCAGTGGATAGAGTTAATAGGGGCCACAGACCAGTCCCCCACCCCCACCCGGATGAGTCAATAAAGGGGGAAAATGTGAAAATAAGGACACAGCACATTCACCCCTTCAGTGGATAGAGTTAATAGGGGCCACCAGACCAGTTCCCCCCCCCCCCCCCCCACCCACCCAGATGAGTCAATAAAGGGAGAAAATGTGAAAATAAGGACACAGCAGATTCGCCCCTTCAGTGGATAGAGTTAATAGGGGCCACCAGACCAGTCCCCCCCCCCCCTCCACTCCCCACCCACCCGGATGAGTCAATAAAGGGAGAAAATGTGAAAATAAGGACACAGCACCCCTTCAGTGGATAGAGTTTCTCGTAAAACTGTTCAGCTGGCTGGTTCTGGGTGTTACGGTTCAGTTTTCTGATTTCCTGCAAAAAGTGAAACCAAACCATGTTGCCCATTTCAGAGAACTTCCACTGTAAGCATTGGTGACTGGATCCTATTTTACCGGTAAAACGGAACTTGCTTAAAGCACAGTAAACAAGTTAATCCAAAAGAAGAAGCCAAATATTAACCCCCTGCACACTGATGTCAAAATCTCAAAATTTCAGGATGCTAATTTTTCCCATAATGCATCTAGAAATTTAATCAATTCAGTCTTGTTTGACAGAGTTCATTGAACTCTGTCAAACAAGACTGAATTGATTAAATTTCTAGTTGCATTATGGGAATAATGGTTACTTGAAATATTGGAATTTTGACATCAGAGTGTGGGGGTTAAGAGTTCATAATGAAATGCTTGGTACGATTTTGAGAACATCACAGCGGTTCGAAAATTCTGAATCGTGCGACTTGAATCAAGTCAAATTGAATCAACACAACAATTTGGAATGGAATCAAGTTTTGACACTTCAAAAAGTCTGGAATTTTAAGAAAAATCATTTTTTGGAAGCTACTATTACATGAACGTATGAATCAGGCAAGTGAATAAATAAAGCTACAGAGTCTCAAATAAGACTTTTGTAAACAAAAATATTGATGAGATAAAGCAGGGACCGACCTGGGCATGCGCCAGTGCGTATTTGGTTCTGAAACATCAGGACCTGGCTCTTAAATCTCAGAAATAGGCTTCTCAGTTGGCGCGTAACTTCTCAGATCATATTTTGATATTCTTTCGATGGATAATCGAGAGAGACACTCTTACATGTATTATATATATGATTATCATTTATCATTGTTGTAGAGTGCTTAAGTTAATACTTCAAGTCTTAATTACCAAGCATTAATCTTCACTGTGGTTTCTGATCAAGTCTTGGCTGCCTAAATAGGCAGCCAAGACTTGATCAGAAACCACAGTGAAGAATAATGTTTGCTATAGTGTACTAAATGAAAATGATGAGAGCTATTACATACTTGCGATGTGTGTTACGAACAGCAGTGTGACTCCGTAAATTGAAATCTGGCGCATGAATTGAAAAAATAGGCTCCGAGGTTAGAGCGTATTTTAAATAGTCCTGATCGGTCCCTGTAAAGCCCAATTAAAATAAAGGCTTCTAAGCAAATAAATGATGTCATCACAAGATAAATAAGGGCTTTTAAGTGAATGAATGCATGATACCACAGAACCCCAAACAAGGATTTTTGACACTCTTTGTTAAAGCCAAATATAGAGGATATCTACGCTATTCGTGTGGACCTGAAAGTATTATTTTTCACTCGCGCAAGCGCTCGTGAAAAATACAACTTTCAGGTCCACACTCGTGAGATAATTCCCGATATTCACTAAAATAGTGTAGATTTTCTTTTTATTATATGCTACTTGACATTTTACTGTGCAATATTCAGCCCAATTTCACTGCAAACAGTTATGTTGAAAAAATAACAAAGATCAGCTGATCGTACATTCAGGGCGACGTTCAAGGTGACGTCATGCGCTGAAGCATAACGTCATTTAGGAAGGTACTGAAAAAAAATTCATCGTGTGGACATAAAAGTATTATTTTTCACTCGTGCAAGCACGCGTGAAAAATAAAACTTTCAGGTCCACACTCAGGAGATAATTGCAGATACCGACTAAAATAGAGTAGATTTTCTTTTTATTATACGCTACGAGACATTTTATTGCACAATATTCAGCCCAATTCGATCCCAAATGCGTACCTTTCAAAACAATAACAAAGATCACCTGATCGTTCCTTCAAGGCGATGTGATGCGGCGTAGCGTGACGTCATTTAGGAAGCTACTGAGAAATATTTCTCGATATCTATCGTGCCAATAGATATAAAGAAATATCTTTTAGATAATTTGCAATAATTCACAAGCTAGCATATAATAAATTTATTTATTTATGAGTGTTTAACTGGTAGAGTGCTAAATTATTTTTGTCTTGTCAAAGTTTGTTCACATGACCTTGCTTCATTACAGTTTATGGGAAAGTGACTATAAACAGTAACAAGGCGAATCCTTGTAGACTGAATAATTTCATTTCAAAGATAAATTATACACATCCAGTGAATATGCAGCAGCTTTCAAACTGTGGCACCTGCACTTCATTGTAAAGTCCAAATATGGGCTTCCAGCACTCGACCAGATAAGGTCACAAATTTCTGCTCACTGGCTAATTGTGACCATACCATGCGTCAAGTTCACTGAATAGTTTATACCCAATGTGCCTGTTTAAGAGGACCTCCACCCAAGCAGTGGTGACCGGATCCTATCTTTCCAGTAAAACATAGCTTGTTTACCACAGTAAACAAACAATGCTTCACCTCCTGGGGTTTCCACATGGAGAATATCAAAGCCAAAATATTGTTTTCAAGCAGAAAACCTGTTGTACGTGTACAGTGGCCCACATTCAGCATACCACACTTATTGGCGTTTAAAGCAATTTTGACAGAATGGTAACGCACGTATACAAACAAGTTAAAACAATTGTTTAACCTTTTACCCAACGTAGAGAAAAACAAAATTTATTATTTTAATTACTATTTTTTTAAATATTTAAAACAAAATTCAACAAAACGATATCATGTGACCCCCTCACTGGAACGAGCTCATCGAGCTCATTCCAATGAGGGCTCACATGATATGGTTTTGTTGATATGTTTTGAAAAATTAACTTTTTCAACGGATCAATTTGCAAATTATGCGGGCGGATGTGGGCGATTCGTTAGGTAAAGGGTTAAAATAACAAGAGGCCTGTCACGCCTAGAGAGCTCCGCTGAGAATAATTGATGACACACCGTCTATTGATAATACATATTGTTATGAAGTTTGGTGTAAAAATATTCAGCAGTTCAGAAATTATGGCTTGGACAAACAAATATCAAAAATATCTTAAGATTTTCTTGATCCTGTGACCTGTGACCTTGACCCTGTGGATTTACAGACCGCAGAATAATTGATGACACACCGTCTATTGATAATACATATTGTTATGAAGTTTGGTGGAAAAATATTCAGCGGTTTAGAAATTATGGCTCGGACAAATAAAATGTTGACGACGGACAGACGGACGACGGATGACAGACGACGGACGACAGACGACGGACGACGGACGAATCAGTATAAGAAAAGCTCTGCTGACTTTGTCAGCGGAGCTAATAAATCCAATTTAGAAGGCTCAATTGGGGCATATTTTCCTTTCTAATTTCAAAACCACTGCGGATGTTAATTATCACCAGATGAGCTTAAAAACGACAAAAAATTGATTAAATATGATTGGTGATTTCAATGAATTTGTGCTGGTTGGATATAAGGTATTATTTGACCAAGATATATTAGGAATTACTTGACTGTTATATGCTACGTATTATTTGACCATTATATTAGACAGCAGGTTACTATAAGAAAGAGGTTCCTTCATGCATCTTTGCATGTGCAGCTGAAATGGTCTGCATAAACTATGTCAGAAAAGTCTTATTATCTTAATTAATAGGAGAAATACTGTGAATGCTCAGTGATATATTTGGCAAGAAAATAATTGATGATTTTACAAAGTTAAGATGATTTCATAAAGTAAATCTCCAAAATTAACAATCTGTTTCTCAGGCCCTCCCACGTGGTCCTTTTGGCTACCGCATGCTCTCTTTTTATGACCAATGAAAACTTGAAAAAATAAAAATTAAATGGTTTATGTCTGATATTTTACACAAGTTAATAAAATTGATAAATTTGTCCCTTGAGTGCAACAAGGCTTTTCAATGCTTTAGCATTGCAAAGCCTTGTTGCACCCAAGGGACGAAATACACCACTACCCTTGCTATTCTGTAGATTATGAGGCCTAAAACATAAACTAAACCAAGAATATGAACTTCTGATGGCAAAGAAATAATTACAAAAATAAAATATAAAATAAAAAAACGCCCACTCGCTCGCCCCGCCCGCCCGCCCGCATGCAATTTTACAAAACTTGGCCTGAGAAACAGAACATCTACTTTGTGTGGCCTAAACTTAACACTTCAGCTAAGAAGTCGACGCATCTGCTCCCATAATTTAAAAATTGGGCAGTTGAAAAAAAAATTATTTTAAAAAAAATTTCATCAATCCCATACGTGAACCCTCACTGAAATGAGCAACTCGAGATCCTTCCATTGAGGGGTCAGATAAGAGGGTTTTGTAAAAATTTTTTTTTTAGAAAATTCAATAAAAAAAAACCAATAATTAAAATAATAAATTTTGATATCATATGTGCTGGGTAAAGAGTTATATTCACGACACTCTTACATCAGTGGGTTGGGATTTCATGAAATTGAAAAGTGGAGGAAGAAAAACATACCAAAAATAGCATCTGTTATTCATGCGGTCGCCTGTCTTATTCAATGCATATGGGAGCGTGGTGGCTCAGTAGGTAGAAGTGCAGGCTGAAAGCCGAGAGGACCTCGGTTCGAATCCCACCTGTGGTAACCACGTTGTGTCCTTGGGCAAGACACTTCATCTCCATTGCCTGCCTGAGGGCACGGTGGCATTGTGTACTAAGGTGTACTGCACGTCGATTGTGCACTTGTCTTCAACAAATGCTAACCCTGCTTGTGTGGAGTTAGTATGTTGGGGAGCTGACAGTTGCTCGCCGGTTGTCTCTGGGTACTCCGGCTTCCTCCACCCGTAAAACTGTCACGGTCATGATTAGCCATTGTGCATATATATGTGACCTTAAACACCACTAAATAAATAATAATATTCAATGCATGAAATTTTACACAAGAGAGAAAAGCTGAGAATTTTCTCCAGATCGCAAGCAAATCAAAATTCTCAACCCACTTTTCACAGTACTATAAATTAGAAGTGTCAACAGTTTTAGAAATTCCACCTCTGTCCTGATACCTGTGAGCTATTAGATGGTGGTTATTTTGTACACTACAGTACACAAAGAAGAAAGAACCCCCCACCAAGATAAATCTAGACTTATTTATTATCTATCCACTACAATAAAATCAATCACATAAAACTACTAACACCTTTATAATTCCACCCATTCAATGCCAAAATTCATCAACTAACACCTTTATAATTCCACTCATTCAATGCCAAAATTCATCAACTAACACCTTTATAATTCCACCCATTCAATGCCAAAATTCATCAACTAACACCTTTATAATTCCACCTATTCAATGCCAAAATTCATCAACTAACACCTTTATAATTCCACTCATTCAATGCCAAAATTCATCAACTAACAGCTTTATAATTCCACCCATTCAATGCCAAAATTCATCAACTAACACCTTTATAATTCCACCCATTCAATGCCAAAATTCATCAACTAACACCTTTATAATTCCACTCATTCAATGCCAAAATTCATCAACTAACAGCTTTATAATTCCACCCATTCAATGCCAAAATTCATCAACTAACACCTTTATAATTCCACTCATTCAATGCCAAAATTCATCAACTAACAGCTTTATAATTCCACCCATTCAATGCCAAAATTCATCAACTAACAGCTTTATAATTCCACCCATTCAATGCCAAAATTCATCAACTAACAGCTTTATAATTCCACCCATTCAATGCCAAAATTCATCAACTAACAGCTTTATAATTCCACCCATTCAATGCCAAAATTCATCAACTAACACCTTTATAATTCCACTCATTCAATGCCAAAATTCATCAACTAACAGCTTTATAATTCCACTCATTCAATGCCAAAATTCATCAACTAACACCTTTATAATTCCACTCATTCAATGCCAAAATTCATCAACTAACAGCTTTATAATTCCACCCATTCAATGCCAAAATTCATCAACTAACACCTTTATAATTCCACCCATTCAATGCCAAAATTCATCAACTAACACCTTTATAATTCCACTCATTCAATGCCAAAATTCATCAACTAACAGCTTTATAATTCCACCCATTCAATGCCAAAATTCATCAACTAACAGCTTTATAATTCCACCCATTCAATGCCAAAATTCATCAACTAACACCTTTATAATTCCACCCATTCAATGCCAAAATTCATCAACTAACAGCTTTATAATTCCAAACATTCAATGCCAAAATTCATCAATTAACACCTTTATAATTCCACCCATTCAATGCCAAAATTCATCAACAAACACTTTTATAATTCCACCCATTCAATGCCAAAATTCATCAGCTAACACCGTTATAATTTCACCCATTCAATACTAAAATTCATCAACTAACAGCTTTATAATTCCACCCATTCAATGCCAAAATTCATCAACCAATACCTTTATAATTCCACCCGTTCAATGCCAAAGTAAATCTACTCACACCATTATAATTTCACTCATTCAATCCCGAATTTCATCAACTAACAGCTTTATAATTCCACCCATTCAATGCCAAAATTCATCAACTAACACCTTTATAATTCCACCCATTGAATCCCAAAATTCATCAATTAACAGCTTTATAATTCCACCCAACAATGCAAAAATAAATCTACTAACACCTTTATAATGCCACCCATTCGATGCCAAAATTCATCAACTAACACCTTTATAATTCCACCCATTCAATGCCAAAATTCATCTACTAACAGCTATATAATTCCACCCATTGAATGCCAAAATTCATCAACTAACAGCTTTATCATTCCACCAATTCAATGCCAAAATTCATCAACTAACAGCTTTATAATTCCACCAATTCAATGCCAAAATTCATCAACTAACAGCTTTATAATTCCACCCATTCAATGCCAAAATTCATCAACTAACACCTTTATAATTTCACCCATTCAATGCCAAAATTCATCTACTAACAGCTTTATAATTCCACCCATTCAATGCCAAAATTCATCAACTAACACCTTTATAATTCCACCCATTCAATGCCAAAATTCATCAACTAACACCTTTATAATTCCACCCGTTCAATGCCAAAATTCATCAACTAACAGCTTTATAATTCCACCCATTCAATCCCAAAATTCATCAACTAACAGCTTTATAATTCCACCCATTCAATGCCAAAATACATCTACTAACACCTTTGTAATTCCACCCATTCAATGCCAAAAATAAATCTACTAACACCTTTATAATGCCACCCATTCAATGCCAAAATTCATCAACTAACACCTTTATAATTCCACCCATTCAATGCCAAAATTCATCAACTAACAGCTTTATAATTCCACCCATTCAATGCCAAAATTCATCTACTAACAGCTATATAATTCCACCCATTCAATGCCAAAATTCATCAACTAACAGCTTTATAATTCCACCCATTCAATGCCAAAATTCATCAACTAACACCTTTATAATTTCACCCATTCAATGCCAAAATTCATCAACTAACAGCTTTATAATTCCACCCATTCAATGCCAAAATTCATCAACTAACACCTTTATAATTTCACCCATTCAATGCCAAAATTCATCAACTAACACCTTTATAATTCCACCCGTTCAATGCCAAAATTCATCAACTAACAGCTTTATAATTCCACCCATTCAATCCCAAAATTCATCAACTAACAGCTTTATAATTCCACCCATTCAATGCCAAAATACATCTACTAACACCTTTATAATTCCACCCATTCAATGCCAAAATTCATCAACTAACACCTTTATAATTCCACCCGTTCAATGCCAAAATTCATCAACTAACAGCTTTATAATTCCACCCATTCAATGCCAAAATTCATCAACTAACAGCTTTATAATTCCACCCATTCAATGCCAAAATACATCTACTAACACCTTTATAATTCCACCCATTCAATGCCAAAATTCATCAACTAACACCTTTATAATTCCACCCATTCAATGCCAAAATTCATCAACTAACACCTTTATAATTTCACCCATTCAATGCCAAAATTCATCAACTAACACCTTTATAATTCCACCCATTCAATGCCAAAATTCATCAACTAACACCTTTATAATTTCACCCATTCAATGCCAAAATTCATCTACTAACAGCTTTATAATGCCACCCATTCAATGCCAAAATTCATCAACTAACAGCTATATAATTCCACCCATTCAATGCCAAAATTCATCAACTAACAGCTTTATAATTCCACCCATTCAATGCCAAAATTCATCAACTAACAGCTTTATAATTCCACCCATTCAATCCCAAAATTCATCAACTAACACCTTTATAATTCCACCTATTCAATGCCAAAATTCATCAACTAACACCTTTATAATGCCACCCATTCAATGCCAAAATTCATCAACTAACAGCTATATAATTCCACCCATTCAATGCCAAAATTCATCAACTAACAGCTATATAATTCCACCCATTCAATGCCAAAATTCATCAACTAACAGCTTTATAATTCCACCCATTCAATGCCAAAATTCATCAACTAACAGCTTTATAATTCCACCCATTCAATCCCAAAATTCATCAACTAACAGCTTTATAATTCCACCCATTCAATGCCAAAATACATCTACTAACACCTTTGTAATTCCACCCATTCAATGCCAAAAATAAATCTACTAACACCTTTATAATTCCACCCATTCAATGCCAAAATTCATCTACTAACACCTTTATAATTCCACCCATTCAATGCCAAAAATAAATCTACTAACAGCTGTATAATGCCACCCATTCGATGCCAAAATTCATCTACTAACACCTTTATAATTTCACCCATTCAATGCCAAAATTCATCTACTAACACCTTTATAATTTCACCCATTCAATGCCAAAATTCATCTACTAACACCTTTATAATTTCACCCATTCAATGCCAAAATTCATCAACTAACACCTTTATAATTCCACTCATTCAATGCCAAAATTCATCAACTAACACCTTTATAATTTCACCCATTCAATGCCAAAATTCATCTACTAACACCTTTATAATTTCACCCATTCAATGCCAAAATTCATCAACTAACACCTTTATAATTTCACCCATTCAATGCCAAAATTCATCTACTAACAGCTTTATAATTCCACCCATTCAATGCCAAAATTCATCAACTAACACCTTTATAATTCCACTCATTCAATGCCAAAATTCATCAACTAACACCTTTATAATTTCACCCATTCAATGCCAAAATTCATCTACTAACACCTTTATAATTTCACCCATTCAATGCCAAAATTCATCAACTAACACCTTTATAATTTCACCCATTCAATGCCAAAATTCATCTACTAACAGCTTTATAATTTCACCCATTCAATGCCAAAAATAAATCTACTAACACCTTTATAATGCCACCCATTCGATGCCAAAATTCATCAACTAACAGCTTTATAATTCCACCCATTCAATGCCAAAATTCATCTACTAACAGCTTTATAATTCCACCCATTCAATGCCAAAAATAAATCTACTAACACCTTTATAATGCCACCCATTCGATGCCAAAATTCATCAACTAACAGCTTTATAATTCCACCCATGCAATGCCAACATTCATCAACTAACAGTTTTATAATTCCACCCATTCAATGCCAAAATTCAATTGCTATGTACTCCCGCAAGAATTTTGTGCAAAAAAATGGATTTTTTTTTACTAATTTTATTATTTTTGGGAAGCTGATTAAAAATAACTGGTACCAATTATTTAGACCACCGCTTCATCCAACATTTTGAAAATCAAAATGGCCACCAGATTTTTATGTTTTCAATACAAAATGACACTTTTTGGGAAGCTATCACAATTGTTTGGATCAGTTGATTTTATTCGGATGTAGTCAGGACTTGACAATAATCTATAGTCACAAAAATATGTATAACCTACTACTGTAATGGGAAAAGGGTGGAATTTTATGTAAAACTGGGCTAGTGTCAAACTCAAAAATTGTCACAAATTCCATATGTATCAAACTAAAAAAATTGCCATCTATAAATTACATATCTGTTTTTTGTTAACCCTTCACCCAACACAGATGATATCATAATTTATTATTTTAAATATCATTTTTTTCCAAATTTTTCCAAAAATTTCAACAAAACCTATCATGTGACCCCTCACTGGCACGAGCTCAACGAGCTCGTTCCAAAGAGGGGTCACATGATATGGTTTTGTTGAAATTTTTTGAAAAATGATATTTTTTCAGCTGTTTAATTTGCATATTACGCATGCGGATGTGGCCGATTCATTGGGTAAAGGGTTAAAGTGGGACTGGTCCTATATTCGTGATCATGGAAGTTGCATTTCAACGGTATTACACCTTGTAAGTATACTTGTAATAATAGTTATTTTCTATAACACAGGATATTCCTAAGCATCACTGAGAAAAATGTTAGTGTTCTCCATGGCACAGGAAGTTATATCATATGGCTACAAAAGTGCCAGGATCACAATATTCAGTGTGAACATACATCATTTGTAACAGTGTTGTGTACAAGATGCATACAATCAAAATACATAAATTGATACTGTACATATGGGACTATTTAGTCGCAGTCATCTTCGTTTCTAACATGGTAATCCTCTATGGTACTGTCGCAGTCATCTTTGTTTGTAACATGGTAATCCTCAACGTTACTGTCAGTCATCTCATTTGTAACATGGTAATCCTCTACATTACTGTCACAGTCATCTTCGTTTGTAACATGGTAATTCACGCTATGTTACTGTCACAGTCATCTTCATTTGTAACATGGTAATCCTCTATGTTACTGTCACAGTCATCTTCGTTTGTAACATGGTAATCCTCTATGTTACTGTAACCGTCATCTTCGTTTGTAACATGGTAATCCTCTATGTTACTGTCACAGTCATCTTCGTTTGTAACATGGTAATCCTCTATGTTACTGTCACAGTCATCTTCGTTTGTAACATGGTAATCTGCTATGTTACTGTCACAGTCATCTTCATTTGTAACATGGTAATCCTCTATGTTACTGTCACAGTCATCTTCATTTGTAACATGGTAATCCTCTATGTTACTGTAACCGTCATCTTCGTTTGTAACATGGTAATCCTCTACGTTACTGTCAGTCATCTCATTTGTAACATGGTAATCCTCTATGTTACTGTAACAGACATCTTCGTTTGTAACATGGTAATCCTCTATGTTACTGTAACCGTCATCTTCATTTGTAACATGGTAATCCTCTATGTTACTGTCACAGTCATCTTCGTTTGTAACATGGTAATCCTCTATGTTACTGTCACAGTCATCTTCGTGTGTAACACGGTAATCCTCTGTGTTACTGTCAGTCATCTTCGTTTGTAACATGGTAATCCTCTGTGTTACTGTCACAGTCATCTTCATTTGTAACATGGTAATCCTCTGTGTTACTGTCACAGCCATCTTATTTGTAACATGGTAATCCTCTATGTTACATTCACAGTCATCTTCATTTGTAACACGGTAATCCTCCATGTTACTGTCAGTCATCTTCGTTTGTAACATGGTAATCCTCTATGTTATTGTCACAGTCATCTTCATTTGTAACATGGTAATCCTCTGTGTTACTGTCACAGCCATCTTATTTGTAACATGGTAATCCTCTATGTTACATTCACAGTCATCTTCATTTGTAACATGGTAATCCTCCATGTTACTGTCAGTCATCTTTGTTTGTAACACGGTAATCCTCTGTGTTACTGTCACAGCCATCTTATTTGTAACACGGTAATCCTCTGTGTTACTGTCACAGTCATCTTCATTTGTAACATGGTAATCCTCTATGTTACTGTCACAGTTATCTTCTTTTGTAACACAGTAATCCTCTATGTTACTGTCAGTCATCTTCGTTTGTAACATGGTAATCCTCTATGCTACTGTCACAGCCATCTCATTTGTAACATGGTAATCCTCTATGCTACTGTCACAGCCATCTCATTTGTAACACGGTAATCCTCTATATTACTATCACAGTCATCTTCATTTGTAACATGGTAATCCTCTATATTACTATCACAGTCATCTTCATTTGTAACACGGTAATCCTCTATATTACTATCACAGTCATCTTCATTTGTAACATGGTAATCCTCTATATTACTATCACAGTCATCTTCATTTGTAACACGGTAATCCTCTATATTACTATCACAGTCATCTTCATTTGTAACATGGTAATCCTCTATATTACTATCACAGTCATCTTTATTTGTAACATGGTAATCCTCTATATTACTATCACAGTCATCTTCATTTGTAACACGGTAATCCTCTATATTACTATCACAGTCATCTTCATTTGTAACATGGTAATCCTCTATATTACTATCACAGTCATCTTCATTTGTAACATGGTAATCCTCTATATTACTATCACAGTCATCTTCATTTGTAACACGGTAATCCTCTATGGTACTGTCACGGTCATCTTCATTTGTAACATGGTAATCCGCTATGTTACTGTCACAGTCATCTTCATTTGTAACACGGTAATCCTCTATATTACTATCACAGTCATCTTCATTTGTAACACGGTAATCCTCTATATTACTATCACAGTCATCTTCATTTGTAACATGGTAATCCTCTATATTACTATCACAGTCATCTTCATTTGTAACATGGTAATCCTCTATATTACTATCACAGTCATCTTCATTTGTAACATGGTAATCCTCTATATTACTATCACAGTCATCTTCATTTGTAACACGGTAATCCTCTATGGTACTGTCACAGTCATCTTCATTTGTAACATGGTAATCCTCTATATTACTATCACAGTCATCTTCATTTGTAACATGGTAATCCTCTATGTTACTGTCGGAGTCATCTTCATTTGTAACACGATAATCCTCTATGGTACTGTCACAGTCATCTTCATTTGTAACATGGTAATCCGCTATGTTACTGTCACAGTCATCTTCATTTGTAACATGGTAATCTGCTATGTTACTGTCACAGTCATCTTCATTTGTAACACGGTAATTCTCTATATTACTGTCACAGTCATCTTCATTTGTAACATGGTAATCCTCTATGTTACTGCAGTCACAACATTTGCAAAGTGTTGTGCATGGCAAGTACTTTTTCTTGCATGAGCGTTTACTGGAGCACTCATTCCGACACCCACAATTCACAAGTTTGACAACTGCCTGTAGAGCTGGTAACTCAAGGCATTTCTTTGTGGAAACCATTCTGTTTGATTCTCAATCAGTGGTGGTAGCCTGGTTTAGCCATTTTGAACTCTTTGGAAAGCATGGACACGAAATGTGCTCTCTGGGTGTGTGGTTTGAGTGCAGCAAGGGTCAGTGGCAGTTTTTCATCCTCAAGATTCTAATAACTGTGTCGATTCCTGAGCTTTTTGAGTAAGCGTCAAATACAAAACCTTCAAGCTGCCGTGTCCTTAACCCTTTACTTAACATGAAATGCAGACGATACTTGCAAATGAAATTTTTGAATACCTACTTTTTTTCATTTTTTACATAAAAAAACATAGCTTATGACCCCCATTGGAACGAGCTCGTTCCAATGAGGGGGGTCATAAGCTACGTTTTTGAGACAAAAAAATGAAAAAATAATGAAAGCTTAATGGTGATTTTTGTCAATAGTGCTGGCCGATTTTGGCCATTACATTGGGTAAAGGGTTAATTCGGCTTCAAACTCACCCTGTTCAAATTGGCTGAACACCTCTACCACATCACAGCTAGACTCCAGGCTTAAGACTGGTTAATCCACTTCTGTTTTGAAATACTCGCAAATTGACCTCCCCCGTTAGATCCAGTAAAAGCTTGGAGGCCTATCAGTCCCTAGCTTTTCTGTATACCAATAGTTTGGCATCTTTCATGAACATCAATTGTTCGTTTTGCCTTTCCTTTTTCGGTGATGAAGTTCAGCTTTCCTGATAAACTGGCATTTGCTACTTGGTCCATTAATAAAATTAACACACGCGTGTCTGAGGAATAAACATTTATGTCCCTAATCCTGGCATTATACTTGGACACAGGATCTAGCACAGGCAAAAGGATCAAAGTATCCACTTCCCCATGTGCAAGCCAGAAAATAAGCAGTCTGACATTTGCAGAATAAGGTCCCCAGAGGGTGAATTTGATGATGCTATCCCATACAGTGGGCCAATTTATCCTCTAGGTACCTCTTTCTGTTCAGTTTTGAGACCCTGATTCAGATTGAGGTTCACAGAGGGTAAATTTAGTGATGCTACCCTGCTGTGCAGGGTAGCATCACTAAATTCACACTCTGGGGACCTCATTTTGCAGATGACAGTCAGCTTATTTTCGGGCTTGCCCATGTGTATGCTTTACAATACTAGGGTCAAAGCTATCTTCTTTATTTGAATAGGTCGAAGTCCTGTAAACAACAACTAGCCTCTTGCTCTGTGCTAATATTTCTGGAGCAGAGTCTTTCCCACATATTCTGTAAGTTATGGCTTTGTTTCAATATGGAACAAAAGGGTCTAGCGAGGTACCATTTTGATATTGGTCAAGTCCTTTATATCAAATTTCAGCGTATCAACACCAGTAACTCTTTTGTCATGGGTCTGTCCATCAGAAGAGAACAGCGACCTTGAGATGTTAGAAAATTCATATTTTCCTATTGCCTCACCTGGGGACTGTATCATGCCAGGACAAAATTGCTGAACTACAAGAAACCTTGCTAGCAGTTGTCAATCTTCTCTTAACTTGACCAGTTTATTGCCAACTTTACACTGTGTCTTCTTGAGATGTGCTGAATGTTTTCAGCTTCATTTTTTTATCTGAGCCCATGCTGACGTTTTTGCTGAAGATGCAACTAATCTCTCTGAGACAAATTCTTTAAATTTGTCAGCACCCTTATCAACTCTTGAGAAGAATGTCTTCTTTGGCGGTGTCAGGAACCAGCACATTCAACACAACATTCATGAGTTTTGTGTCGTTATACAGGAAAGAATTACCATCACAATCTTTAATAATACACTGTCTGATGACAGCTGAATTGCTGAAGATGCAAAATGTAACTGAGCCACTCAGTTGATAAAGTTCCTTGGCATTTTCCTGTTCATAAGAGGTGCAATATCCATCTTGAAATTGCTGAATTAAGCTTTGCAGATCAGGAGCAATTATTAGTTTAGCCCGAGCCGTATTGAATTGTTGACGTACAGACGGCCAGACGGACGACTGGCCATGGCATAAGCTCAAATTTGGCTTCACCCAAAAACACTTGTTCTTGAACCCCAAAACACTTGTTCTCGACCCACGGTCATAACAAAGGTACCCAAGAAGTTTTGTAAAGATCGGTTCATAAATACGGCCTCTAGCGCGAGCCGTATTGAATTGTTGACGGACAGGCGGCCAGACGGACAACTGGCCATGGCATAAGCTTCGCCAAAGTTGAGCTAAAAATAAAAAAATAAAACAAACAGGCCTGGTCTTTTGAGGAGAGCTATAGCTCCCGCCCGCCATGGCTCCTGCAAAATTAATATAAGGAGGGTCATAATTGCTCTCCTTAAGAGCTGTAATAGCTTTCCTTAAACCTTTAATTCCATTATTAATAAAGGACTTAAGTATAGAATAGCTCTCCTGGCACTGGTTTAGGAGAGCCATAGTAGCTCCCCTAGATTTTTCAAAAGTTCAGGTCTGAACAAATGACCACAAATTTGGTATCAACGCACTGTTTAATTTCATACATCATAATACGTACAAAAGTATCAAAGCATTAACCAACTCAGCCTGTCAATCAAGACAGAATTGGTTATATTTGGGTTCGGATGTAAAATGGGTATCCAAATGTGACAATAGAGACACACACTGTGCCGGCAAAAAATCTCTTTGTTGTATTGAAGAAGAGTGAGATGAAGAAGTTGTTGCTACAGAGGACATTCCACATTCTCATGCTATTCTACAGCTTGCTTGCCAGTTGTGAAATAATAAGCTTAATGATGTGTCAATGAAACTGTAGCTTAACTTGACTGTGTGTTGTGTTTGATGAAAAGAATAATGTTCAATGTTTATGAAAGGATTATGAAATAAGACAAGAATTGTGATAATTGAGAATATGTTAATTTCTGTTCCCTGTATGCTGTTTTCAATAAAAATAGTATGAGGTGTAGACTGTACTAAAGAATTCAGGGGTAGGTTAATGTGGCCCTCTCAGTTAATGTATGTGGCCCTCACAGTTAATCTATGTCAACGACAGTTACCAGGTTACAGTGAAATTATTCCAAAATGAGTCATCCGATCAAGTTACAATGAAATCCCTTCATAAATACGGCCTGGCGACTGTGATCACGGTTGACCAATCACAACCACAAGAGATGTCCTCATCTAGACATTATACTGAGTCATACTACCAAGTTACAATGAAATGCCTTCATAAATACCCTGTAGTCTGTGCTAAAGATTTTCGGGTTTTGGGCCCCTGTAGCCGTCACAGTTGACCAATCGCGACCAAAAGGAGACGTTCTCATCTAGACATTATCTGAAGTCAACCTACCAAGTAACAATGAAATCCCTCCATAAATACGACCTATTGAGTGTGCTAAAGGTTTTTGGGTTTTGGGCTCGGGCAGTCGTCACGGTTGACAGATCATGACCAAATGGGGAAGTTCTCATCTAGACATCATACTGAGTCATCCTACCAAGTTACAATGAAATCCCTCCATATTAAATATGACCTGCAGACTGTGCTAAAAGTCTTTGGGTTTTGGGCTTGGGCAGCCGTCACGATTGACAGATCATGACCAAAAGGGGGGCATTCTCATCTAGATATTATACAGAGGCATCCTACCAAGGTACAATGAAATACCTTCATAAATATGACCTGTAGTAGACTGTGATAAAGGTTTTCAGGTTTTGGGCTTGGGCAGCCATCACGGTTGACCGATTGCGACCAAAAGGGGACGTTCTTATCTAGACATGATCCCCAAACCTGCATATGAAATTTTGTGACGATCGGTCAAGAACTAAAGGGTGTAGCCTGTGTTAAAGGAAAATGTCCTAGCACCGAACTAACCCTTTACCTAACAAATCGGTTGCATCTGCCAGGATAATATACAAATTAAGCAGTTGAAAAAACATTATTTTTTTTAAATTTATTATTTTTAAATATTTTTAAAAATTTTTTAAAAGTTTCAACAAAACCAAATCTTGTGACCCCTCAATGGAACGAGCTTGTCGAGCTCGTTCCAATGAGAGTGGTCACATGATATGGTTTTGTTGAAATTTTTTTTTAAATATTTAAAAATAATAAATTTTGATAACGTCTGCATTGGGTAAAGGGTTAAACCACTTTCCAGTAAACATTTGTCGGGTTGATGGGAAATATATAAACCTACTTCAGTGCTAATTGTATCTAGCCCACTGCCTTCGAGATACTTTCCTGCAGCATGGAGCAAAGCAAAACAGGCATGGAGATCTCCTAGCTATTCTCAAAATCCAGTTTCTCTTTTTGGCTGAAGTCTTCAATTTGATTGCCCTTTTATACAAGTCAAGATCAAGCGTGATCACAGTTCTGTGATTAGGACCTACAACAGAAGTAGATATCCCTTACGCAAGACACAAGACTGTATATAATGCACTATAATCAGTTGGCGGTCCCTTTAATAAGAAGATAGAAAATAAGCAGACTGTCATCTGCAAAATGAGGTCCTGAATCAGGGTCTCAAAACTAAACAGAAAGAGGTACCCACAGGATACATTGGCCCACTGTATGGGATAGCATCAGCACATTCACCCTCTGGGGACCACATTCTGCAAATGACAGATTGCTTATTTTCAGGCTTGCTTAACAATGGAGTCACAATTCCTTTTTGTGTCTTAGAGTTATCATCTTGCTGTTGACACTGTATTAGTAGGGAATTGGTCGCTGACCATGTTGGTATGATGTCTGTTTTTGAGATTTCCTGAATAGACTGCTGCTCTGATTCATCTTCGGCTGTCATATAGATTTTCACGAAGGACTGACTGAGTAGACTTCTGCTCAGAGTCATCAAGGGTTGTGGGTTGTTCTCCAGTACTAATGTGACCAGAAACTGGACCCCAAGGACAAATGATGCAAAGAGCCACGCCCTGTCATATTTCACATATTTTCGAAGGATGTCATCATGAAGGTGAAGTTCATTAGCTTCTGGTGTGTTATTGGTTTGCAAGCCTGAAAATAATTTTCATTGTGCTTCCAGACAAAATGTCAGACACCAAATGAATCATGTATGTCATTTAAGAATGATATCTGATATATTACAAAATTGAGTTTCAGTATTCGAAATAATGTGTTTTGGGTGTACATGTACCTTCATCTTAAAACTTCTCAGAATTCATCCAACCATACCTTGTTTGGCAGGGCTCAAATGATTGGGTTCATTCTGAACTGGAACTGAATTACCCTTCAGACACAATTTAGATACATGTATGGCTATATCAAATCATATTCCTTCCTTCACATGCTGTTAATACTGATGAGCTGTACAGCCACCTTCTTCACACACTCCCCAACTTGCCAGGAACAGAAACCACAATAATCATTAATTTTAGTCTTCCTAGTTATGTACATGATTTCCAGCATGCATAAAGTTCTGATCACTGAACTTCACTGATATAATTGTGGCATGAGACACTTTGACTGATGATTTTAAAGCTCAGTCAGACATTGTCCTTGTCAGACCACTTATTTTCTGGTATGTTGGTTTGTCTTCAACCACTGGTGAAATAAGAAAACTGATGTCAGTGTCAACAGGAACAATTTCATCAGGGATATGTGGAGGCTCATTTACTGGAAAACATTTATCCTTCTGGTTCTGACTGATAACAAGCATTGTACAATGCAGCGTATTTTGGCCGTCCAGAGTATGATCATGAAATTCAATATTATCCACAGCAAAGTGTATAGATTTCCCCTTCCCAAGTTGTCTTCATTTGTTCAGTAACTCCACAAGTAATCCAGTTTTCTATGTTTTACAACATTGGTATATGTAGCTCTGATTCCCCGACGGCAAAGCACATTCGCAAGATCTTTAATTCTATAGTCTTCTTGTGAACTGCGAGTGCTAGTCCAGCTGCAAGTCATGTTTCTGATCACCTTCTGACCACAGCATCAATGTTTGGATGGTAAGAGATTTGCCCATCAGTTCTGAACTGCAACATTATTTGTTGCAATACAATATTAACCTTTTACCTAACATAGTATTTTTAAAAAATAAAATAAAAGTTCACATTTTTCGAAAACAAATTTCACAATTTTTTTTCACAGTTTTTTGCTGCTATGTCAGGTAAAGGGTTAACTGACCTTTTTGATGGTTCATGTTCAAGCTTTCCGTTCACGTCTTTGTTTTTGGTATCAGAGAGGATCCATTTGACTGGTAGAGTGCTGGAAGCCCATATTTGGGCTTTAATCTGAAGTGCAGGTAACCCATCTTAAAGATTTTATATTCAGTGGATGCACTTCATATTATCCTTGAAGTGAAATTATTCAGTCTTCAGTGATTTGCCTTGTTAAAATTTATGGGAGAGTGCCCTTAGGCACTCTCCCATAAATTTTAACAAGGCAAAGATATGTCAACAAATTTTGATGACCAAAAATAATTTAGCACTCTACCAGTTAATAAAGGCAGCCAACTTTGGTTGAGCAAGAAAGTCCATCAGTGGTTCGGATCCCAAAACTTCCAATGGTCAGTTGATGCACTTTCCTCAGTATGGCAGCTGCATGTGCAAGACAACTGCCATCTGATCTGTGTGTTAATATTGTGAATACAGACAGAAAACTGAAATGGTTTTGGACATAACTGTACATAGAATGCATTCATTTTGGAGGGATACCTTAACACTAACAGGAAGTGAGATTGAGCATGAGCAGTGGTTTTGTTGTCTGCAAAATTAATGGTGGTCAACTGAGTGGTCAGTTGAAATGAATAAGGTACCAAAATATTGTTTAACCCTTAAGCCCCCATATAGCCCCAAACCGCCACTTTTATATTGCATTGAAGCAGGTGCTCCCTTGTGTAATCTTTTTTATTACTCTTGTGTGTAGACTGAATTTTCCCTGGCAGTAGTTCTACATCACTGCTGGCTGCCTGTATAGGCAGCCAGCAGTGATGTAGAACCACTGCCAAGTCATCAATAACTATGTAAGCAGAAAAAGGCCATAAATACTTTAAAATTAATCTGAGGACTTAAGGGTTAACTTGTGAAACTTTGTTCTAACATGTCACTAACAGTCACACCGAGAAGTTTTTCACTTATTACATGTTCGCTTTCATTTGTACGATGAAATTTGACAAACTTAGCATCATCGTTTTCAATGATGACACTTTTCAAATGTTTTTTTGTAACTGGAGGAGCCGACAACCGGATCCTTGACATTTTCAGTCAATAAATGGATATACTCTTAAAAAATATTGTTCATTGTAACAAACTCTCCTGCTGATAACGAGCATTTGACTGCATTCTAAATGTCAATATTGGCCATACACAGGGACCGACCTGGGCATGCGCCAGTGCGTATTTGGTTCTGAAACATCAGGACGTGGCTCTTAAATCTCAGAAATAGGCTTCTCAGTTGGCTCGTAACTTCTCAGATCATATTTTGATATTCTTTCGATGGATAATCGAGAGAGACACTCTTACATGTATTATATATATGATTATCATTTATCATTGTTGTAGAGTGCTTAAGTTAATACTTCAAGTCTTAATTACCAAGCATTAATCTTCACTGTGGTTTCTGATCAAGTCTTGGCTGCCTAAATAGGCAGCCAAGACTTGATCAGAAACCACAGTGAAAATTAATGTTTGCTATAGTGTACTAAATGAAAATGATGAGAGCTATTACATACTTGCAGTGTGTGTTACAAACAGCAGTGTGACTCCGTAAATTGAAATTTGGCGCATGAATTGAAAAAATAGGCTCCGAGGCTAGAGCGTATTTTATATAGTCCTGATTGGTCCCTGCATACACTGGCTAGTTTTTTAGGCTGTATCTTATCCAGAATTGGCTTGCTGATTTTTTATTCTTGGTTACTGAGACAATTCCTATGATTCATTTAATCAAAGGCTGCATTGTCAGAAGGTCCAGTTACAAGACCAAGAGCAACCCAAATTTTTTCGTCTTGGGATTTGGATTTTATATCTATAAATCTCTCCTGTCATGGGACTTGGATCCGTAGTCACTTCCAGACTGCATGATGATGTAGAACACGAACTTGAAGGCCATCTTTTTTTGGAAGTACACTGGCTTTGATGAATAGGCAGATTCAAGATATCTCTTCTCGGCCCCTTTCAGTTTCACACTATTTACAATACTTTTGTAGCAGGAAGAATGATAAACTGACTTGGAAGTATTCTTCCTCTTTAACACTTGCTATCTTTTCACAAAGAGGTAAAAAATTTATTTCTCCATATAAGGAACATTTGTTTGCATAATCTCTGGCTTTTTAAAATTTGTCCGGGATGAGTTAAGTGGTTTACCAGATGCAAATGAAGCATGTGCATTAATTGAGAGCAGGGGTACATGGATCTGTTGTCCATGATGATGCCTTCCAGTCGCAAATCACACCTGTAGAATTACTGATATAAATTACTGCTGGTTACAACACTTCACGTTAAACCTAGTTGCTTTTGATATTTGATTTTATCATATGACTCGGCCGTTTTGTTCACTTTAAAACATTTGATATTTTGTTTTCATATTAATCAGTCAGTTTCATTGGTCAATTTCAAAACTAGACAATTTGATTGGCTGAACAAAATACAACTGGGCCACATTTTCATAATTTGCATAATTAGAGTTGGGAGCTTTCATTGGTCAATTTCAAAACTGGACAATTTGATTGGCTAAACAAAATACAACTGGGTCACATTTGCATAATTTCAGTAGGGAGAATTTACATTATCTGTCCTATTTTGGGTGGGTTATATTGTATTAATCTTTTACCTAACGTAACGGCAAAAGCCGTCTCGCGCAATACAAGAAAAACGCCATTCATTTTTTTTTATATTAACACTTTTTGCTTCCAAAACATAGGTTATGACCCCTCATTAGAACTAGCATGTAGTGCTCATTCCAATGAGGGGTCATAATGTTTTGGAAGCAAAAAATGAAAATTTTTAGTTATACGAGGATGTTTTTTCCAAGTGCCGCCTGCAACTCAAGTCAGGTGATGGATTAAAAAGTCATACTAGGTGGCTAATTTGTGCGTGTGTGTGTCAAATGATAAATAGAATATGAAATGAGTGTTTTTCTCATATAATATTTATGAAACTCGTCCGAATTCTTAGACTTGTTTCATAAATATTATATGAGAAAAACACTTATTCCATATCCTCTATTTATTTATATTTATTCCGATGCCGTGTTTTAAAGTCAACGGTCACTTTAACTCTTTGTATGCTGCTGGCGGATATTCCTGCCCAGCACAGGGTTTCTTTTGTCACTGACAGAAGTATAATTTGGGCACATGTAATCATATTTTCACACCTGTAAATTGAATGGAATTTTTCAACAATGATTTCTTCTGTTACATTTTGATTAATTTTTAATCAAATCTAGTCATGGCTGCTTTACAGCAGCCATGACTAGATTTGATGAAAAATATCATAAAAATACTCAGCGGGTTAAGACTTGAAGCAATGAGATGTATTTATTGCTGTTGAGACGTCATAAATAAATCAGATTTTGTGTTTCTGTTACCAGACTTCATGTTTTCCCTGCTCCCAAACCCTCAACCTTGATCTTGACATGCCTTTCCTTTTCCTTTCACTCGTTAAAAATAATGATATAAGCAGAGGCTCCTATTCTAAATTGTAATTAGCATGATTGTTATTAATTTTCATAGGATGATGTACTATTTTTTGTTGTTATGCACATTTCATTTTTTTCTCAAGCAATGCCAGGTTAAAGTACACACACTTGTAGCCTATTTATTTAACCCTTTACCCAACGCAGACGATTTCAAAATTTATTATTTTAAATATAATTTTTTAAATTTAAAAAAAAAAATTTCAACAAAACCATATCATGTGACCCCTCTTTGGAACAAGCTCGTTCCAAAGAGAGGTCACATGATATGGTTTTGTTTAAATTTGTCGAAAAAATATTTTATCCGCTGCTGAATTTGCATATTACGCGGGCGGATGCAGGCAATTCGTTGGGGAAAGTGTTAATTTATACCAAATAGCCACTATACAGTATGTAAATTGCTCCTAGAAATTCTGAACAAGTTTTTACCAACAATAAACATGACAAAAAAATGACATTTCACTGCACAGATAGTTCCACAATTCCTGTAAAGCGATCCAGTGGCTAATAAAAGTTTCAGAATAGTGGCCATTTTGAAATACAAGATGGCCGCCAAAAATGAGCATACAAAATAACAAAAAAGGTCCAACCATTTTCAGATTCAACATGTTCAAATTGATAAAATTAGCCAAAAAATTCATTTTGGCACAAAATTCTAGCAGGCCCAATAATTTCAACATAACATACTCAACTACCTCCAAAACCAAGCTTGTGGTAATCGTGTCACACAATCTGCCTATTGAGGTACACATATCCTGGCTGAGATACATAGGTGAAACAAATCTACCTTACAAACCCCTTGTGAGCATCCTCATCTGTTTATTGATCAAAAGATTAATAGACACAGGTACTCATCCATTATATCACTCGAGGATGATTTTTGTCTCACCGCATGCTATTAAAATCAACCAGAGGTGTGACTGTCCCTGGATTATTATGCTCCCCGATGAGTCTGGGGGTGGGATGGGGAAATCTCATCCGAGGGGCAAGATACTTGAACCAGACCCGAGGCTTGCCGAGGGTCTGGTTCAAATATCTTACCCTGAGGGTGAGATTTCCCCATTCCCACCTTCAGACCCATCGAGGATGATTTTTCTCCCCCCACCATGCAGCGATTACGTTAGCCAGAGGTAATCGGGAGTCACATGCTGATTCAATCAACTCATTTTGTATTCATTGTTTTGAGAAACTAATGACAGCATCGGAATGAGCATGCACAAGTTATGTATATACCAGAGGTATATACCACGAAATTGATAAGGAACGGTGGCAGCTTGAGGGTTGAAGAGTTTTAGAGCATCGAACTTTGATCACACTGCATTCCGATGACGTCAATATGAATTGGTTGGTAACAAGAAACTGATACGATATGCATAACATCATAATAACGTTATAAATGTATAACGTCATGTGGGTGAGGTGGGATTATTATAATCCCTGATGGGTACGGATGTGGGATGGGAAAATCTCACCCGAGGGCAAGATATTTGGGCCAGACACGAGGCTTGCCGAGTGTCTGGACCAAATATCTTGTCCCGAGGGTGAGATTTTCCCATCCCACACCCATACCCATCAGGGATTATTTTTCTCCCCCTATCATACAGCGGTTACGTTAGCAGAGGTAATCGGTGGTCATGTGCTGATATAATCAACTCATTTGGTATTCGTTGTTTTGAAAAACTAATGACACCATCGGAAAGAACATGCAAAAGTTATGTATATACGAAAGGTATGTACCACGAAATCAATTAGGAACGGTGGCATCTTGGGGTCTAAAGAGTTTTAGAGCATCAAACTTTGAGCACACGGCATTCTGATGACGTCAATATGAATTAGTTGGTAGCAAAAATCAGATACGATATGCATAACGTCATAATAACGTTATAAATGTATAACGTCACGTGGGTGGGGTGGGAAACATCTGCCTCTCCCTGTTATCTCACCCTGGACAGACGTATGTTACGCATGCAGCGGGGGGAGACAGATCTGTCTCTCCCTGCTATCTCACCGGGACACACGTATGTTACACTTGCAGTGGGGGGAGAAAAGCCTATCAATCAAACCACCTCTCGCTCCCCTACTACAATGATTGGCATACCGCTAAAGCAGAAGAGTTATAAAATAGGTACCATGGTACTGAAATGCACATCCAGATAAGAATTGCAGATAAGCAGTTTCCTCATTTTCTTACCACACTCACTATAAAGAGATGAAGAAACAGCAAATTACAGGTTCCCATGGTGGTAAACATGCATACCAAGTTTCGACAACATTGGCCTATAAACATCAGAGAAAATCTCCAGACAAAATTTAGACCTAGCAGCAAATTATTCTGAGTCAAAAAGGGGCATAACTTTGGCAAAAATAGACTGCCCAGAACTATAATCGCAGGTGCACAGGTTCCCATGGCGGTGAACATGCATATCAAGTTTAGATGGTGTTGGCTTATAAACATCCGAGAAACTCTCCGGACAAAATTTAGACCCAGCAGCAAATTATTTTAAGCCAAAATGGGGGCATAACTATGGTGAAAATAGTCTGAACGGAACTATAATCGGAGGCACACAGGTTCCTGTGGTGATGAACATGCATACAAGTTTTAATTGGTTGAGTGCTATCCCTTATTCCTCTTTACCTGACATGTAATATGCGCGAATGCAGGCTGAAACCAGCCAACAATTAAGATACAAACTATAGTCAGCATCTCTCTTATGTAAAGGATTATAACACCTTGACCCGAAACAATAGGTGCCGGGTAAACAGGAACAGCCCCATCTGCCCAACAGTAAAATTGTTAAGACAATTGTCCCCTGAAACCTTAATATCTGAAATTATACACAAGAATGAAAAACATTTTTCAATGTAGATTGCCTGAAAACAAAACTGACTGGCATTCAATTACATTGTTATTCAGTTGTATAACACTTCGAGTCTGAGAAATTTTTATCAAGATCCCTTTGAAGATATAAAGATTATTGTTAAAAAAACAAACTTAGTTTATGTCCACTAGTTGCTCTAGTGAGACAAAATCAAAGAGGATTAACCCTTTACCCAACGAATCGCCCACATCTGCCCGCGTAATATGCAAATTCAGCAGTTGAAAAAATATTATTTTTCAAAAACTTTCAACAAAACCATATCATGTGACCCTCATTGGAATGAGCTCGATGAGCTCGTTACGACGAGGGATCACATAATATGGTTTTGTTGAAATTGTTTGAATAATTTTAAAAAATGGTATTTAAAATAATAAATTTTTGAAATCGTCTGCGTTGGATAAAGGGTTAAGCGAACTAAAACACCCTGGTAAGTTTATTTTTACTTAAAGTGTAATTGGAAATATTTTCTATTAAAACAAAACCTGACCAAAACCTGACAGACACAAAAAACAGATTTTTTTAGGTATAACTGTAAATTATTATAAAATTAACTCATTTGAAAATATTGATAGAAAGGGAACACTTTGTTTAAAGTAAGAAATTACTATTTTGGATGGACCAGCCCCTTCACTTCATAATCTTAAAATGTTTTTCAGTTCAAGTACTTTTAACTGTAATTTATTAAACAATGCCCCTGTACTTTGTATTAAAACCTTATTAAAATAAAACAATAATATAAACAAGAGGCCCCACGGGGCCTGAAGTGCTCATCTTGAACAGAACACAATATAAACAGAGTCCAACAATGAGTCTACATTAAGCAATCCATTTCCATAGGATACACTGTCAATCCTTAATTGAGCCTTGCAGATGTGACAAAAATAATCCGGGCATCACGCCTCTTCTTCAGTTGATCTGATCATAATGTAAAATGTAGTGCTCCCCTATGAAGCCCCTTGATACAACCTATGTGGATTGATCTTAGTTACACACCTCTAGAGGGCACTGAATACAAAATTTTTAATTCTTCAGCAACATGGCCAATTCTGGCTCCCATAGGGAGCCCAAATATTAATCCATGTTCTTTAGCAACATGGCCAATTCCGGCTCCCATAGGGAGCCCAAATATTAATCAAGGCTCTCGATTTGAACACAGTTGAATCTGACTTCCCTAGGGATGTTGTGTACCAAACATGAAGGCATTCTGACTGTTGGATCTGAAGAAGAGATATTTTAAAGAAATTTCTTCATATTGCACATATTGAATCGGGCCCCCGAAGAGATGTTGTATACCAAATATGAAAGCATTCTGACTAGTTGATCTGAAGAAGAAGATTTTTGAAGAAATTCCCTCATATTGTATTAAGTTAAATTTCAGGTTCCCATATAGAGCCCAAATATTAACCCAGGCACTCGAATTGAACAAACTTGAATCTGACCCCCCTAGAGATGTTGTATACCAAATATGAAAGCATTCTGACTGGTGGATCTAAAGAAGATTTTTAAAGAAATTTCCTCATATCGCACTAAGTAAAAATTTGGGCTACCATAGCATGCCCAAATATACATCTAGGGATCTGATTTGAACAAACTTGAATCTGCCCCCCTAGAGATGTTGCATACCAAATAAGAAAGCATTCTGGCTGGTGGATCTGAAGAAGATTAAAATTATCCCCCATAATTGAACAAAGTTAAAATTTGAGCTTCCGTAGGAAGCCCAAATATTAACCTAGGGACTTGGTTTGAACAATCTTAAATCTGACCCTCATAACAATGATGCATACCAAACATTAAAAGATTCTGACTTGTGGTTCATCAGAAGAAGATTTTTAAAGAATATTCCCCCATATTACCTTATGTTAAAAATTTGGGCTCCTGTATTGAGCCCAAATCCGAACGAATGGGCTTTATTTTAACAAACTTGTATCTGACCCCCCTATAAATGCGGTATACCGAATATCAAAAGATTCTGATGATTGGTTCTGGAGGAAAGATTTTTTTTAATTTTTGCAAATATGCTGACTCAGCATTTTTTCGATGCCCATTACAGAACACCATCCTAACATAACCGATAGCAATGTTTTGTTACCATTCAATTCTACTGGTCATAAGGATACTTCATACAAATAAAAGCTCTCTGTTCCGTGTGGTTTGGGAAATATGGGCGTTTGAAAATATTTCTAATTTTAGCTCCTATAGGGTTCCCATGGGGTTGCAGGCATTTTTTTTTTTTTGCATGAGTCAAGTACTTATGACCCAATAATACCACATTTGGTTCAAACCAGACCATGGGTTCAGAAAACAGAATTTTTTTTTTTTTGTTTTTTTTTTGGGGGGGGGGGGGGGGGGGACAAAAATCTTACCCCTCCCATTAGAAAGCCAAATATTGCTTCACGAACTTCGTTTGAACAGACTTGATTCTACACCTCAAAAGGAAGCTCCATAGCAAATATCAAGTCATTGTACACACTGGTTCATGAGAAGATTTTTAAAATATTTTGGAGCATTTTTCCCCACTCCCTCCCTATGGGGCTGGGCATGCTGAGGTGAACAAAAATGCAATGCCCCTTCGGGACCATCACTCACACAAACTTTCACTTGAATTGGCCTAGTGGCTTTGGAGGAGAAGACCAAAACATGGTGTTGACGGACGACAGATGGATGGATGGAAGGACGACAGACGATGGACGGCAGACGGAGAGCGATGGGATTAGCTGAGCTTGACTTTGTCAAGATGAGCTAAAAAAGTTGAAAAAATCAATTCTCCATTTCTGCAACAAATATTCTCTGGTTGGTCATTCACTGACTTGCGAAAAACCTCACAGCTCTAATGAGAGACCACCTGTCTTGAGAGACCACTTTTGCTTGGCAAAAGGGGTGGTCTCTCAAGACAGGTTCTACTGTACACCTGACTCCCCCTCCCAAAAAATTCCTTACAACACCCATTAACCCTTTACCCAACGAATCGCCCGCATCCACCCGCGTAATATGCAAATCCAGCAGTTGAAAAAATATTATTTTTCAAAAAATTTCAACAAAACCATATCATGTGACCCCTCGTTGGAACGAGCTCATCGAGCTCGTTCCAACGAGGGGTCACATGATATGGTTTTGTTGAAATTTTTCTAAAATTTTTTAAAAATGATATTTAAAATAAAAAATTTTGATATCGTCTGCATTGGTAAAGGGTTAAATTTGTAACTCTCAAATAAGAAATAATTTGAGAAGGTCCTAAGATATGAGGAATGGGGTATGACTGTCAAAAGTTAATCAATTTATTAAGTGAGGTGTGAAATCTCCAACACAATTCCCGCGAACATAGAAGGTATGACATATCAAGAGAATTCAATATAAAACATCAATGTTAAACAGCCACACATTAAGATGACCTTATGTATTGAATAACTCTTTATACCCCCTACAGAGAGACCAACCAGAGAGCTGCACAACACTGCCAAACATGTATTCTGTATTAATACAGCTAAAGCCAAATTTACAATGCCCTCTGCACTGATTTCAGATTGGCTGACTGATCTCCAAAATCCCCCCCATTCTCAAATTTATTTATAAAGCATAACAGGTTCAAGGCTATTAACCCTTTACCCAACGCAGACAATTTCAAAATTCATTATTTTAAATAAAAAATTTTTAAATTTAAAAAAAAAATTTCAACAAAACTATATCATGTGACCCCACTTTGGAACGAGCTCGATGAGCTCGTTCCAAAGAGGGGTCACATGATATGGTTTTCTTGACATTTTTCGAAAAATAATATTTTGTTAGCAGCTGTATTTGCATATTACGCAGGCAGATGCGGGCGATTCGTTGGGTAAAGGGTTAAACAGACCAAGGAAAGATTTTATGCCCACAAAATAAATCTTTTTCACAGGCTGTTTTTGGTAAAATTGCATTTTGGCATGCGTTTTTTATTTTATTTCTTATTTCTTTGCAATCAAAAGTTCATTTTCTTGCTTCATTTTATGTTTTAGGCCTCATAATATACAGAACAGCATGGGTGGTGGTGTATTTTGAAAAATAATGTAGCAGTCTAAGGCCACACGAAGTAGATCTTTTGTTTCTCAGGCCATTATTTGTATAATTGTATGCAGGCAAGTGTTTTTTATTTTATTTTTTATTTCTGTAATTATTTCTTTGCCATCAAAAGTTGTCATGTTCTTGGTTTATGTTTTAGGCCTCATAATCTACAGAATAGCATGGGTGGTGGTGTATTTTGTTCCTTGAGTACAACAAGACTTTGCAATGCTGACGCATTGCGAAGTCTTCTTGCACTCAAGGGACACATTTATAAATTTTAGTTACTTGGGTAAAATATCAGACATAAACCATTTAATTTTTATTTTTTTAAGTTTACACTGGTTATAAAAAGAGAGCATGCGGCAGCCAAAAGGACCATGTGGGAGGGCCTGAGAAACAGATTTCCAACTTTTTTAGGCCTAATGCAACATACTTGTCCTGCAAATCTCAAATTTCAGATTGAATCGAATTTGGAAAGAGATCAGGATGACAAGTTCAAATTAAATGAAATCTTGAAAAAAATCTCAATTCATTTTATATACATTGTACCTTCTCACAACCATAAATATTGTACATTCAAGTATTGTATGCAACAGCAACTGATTTGCAAATCAATAAAAATAACAAAAAAGGCCGCCTGGCCACACGTCCCCCGAAAAAAGTGTGCAATTCGAGCGATATTTGAAAAAAAAGAAGATTTTTGAAAGTTGAAAAAGGGACATAACTCTGGCAAAAAAAGGTCGGACCCAACCCGATTTGAACTTGACCTGTATTTTATGTTGATACACCAACATACTAAATTTCATTTGATTTGGCCACATATAACTGAAGTTACCATCAGGAAAACAAAAAAATAAATTTTCAATGTTGAAAAAGTGGCGTAACTCTTTCAAAAAATGTCAGACCGCAGCCTGATTCGAACTTGACATGTATTTTAGGTTGATACACATACATAAGCCATAAGCAAACTTTAGTATCAATTGGGAAAGCGAAATGTCATTTAGAGAAGCCAAATCTGGTAAATGTTCAAGTTCAAGGTCACTGTGAGCTTGACCTTTCGTACAATGACCTCAAAATAAATAGGATTCTTCCTATCATCATGCCTACCAACATGCCAAATTGGGTTTCAGTTGGCCATGCAGAACTTCAATTACAGAGCAGAAACCAACACTGATAAAAATTGAAATTCAAGTCACTGTGACCTTGATCTTTTGCACAATAATCCCAAAATGAATAGGGTTCTTCCTCTCATCATGCCTAACCCACAGGCATAGTTTGATTTCAGTCGGTCAAGCAGAACTTTAATTACAGAGCAGAAACCAACAGTGATAAAAATCACAGTTCAAGTCTCACCGTCGTGACTTTGACTTCTGAAACAATGATCCCAAAATCAACAAGGTCCTTACTCTCATCATGCCTAACACACATGCCAAGTTTGGTTTCAGTCGGCCAAGCAGAATTTTAGTTAGAGAGTGGAAACCAACTCCAATCTACAGATGGATGGAGAGCACCATGGCTATATCCCCCAAAAAAATTTCACAGGTAAAAATCAAGGGTTTTCAAGGCCTGCCTTCATTAATTCTAACTAGGACACTCTGGCTTTCCCAGTGGATCCTAGTTAGAATTACGCATTCATGAACTATGAAATATAAAACTCATCTTTTATCATTATACGCTGCATCTTGCTTTTTATTCCAAGGCTTTTCAAGGCCACCTAATTTTCCAGAATTTCAAGGTCAAATCACCCCAAAATTTCCTCAATAGCTGTACGTTGTAATCTTACATTATAGTGTAAAACAGGCAAATATTGAGATCCATTAATGAATTCTTTGATGTATATTAATTGGTAGTGTGCTGAAAGCCCAAATTTGGGCTTTCATCTGAACGTCGGCAACCCCAAATTAGAGTGATGTCACGCATGCAGCCCGACTTTCCCAGGAATGGCAATGCTTAGACGCAAAATAGTTGGAGCCATTTTTAGTTAACAGTTTACCTAACGAATCTGCCATATCTGCACTCGTGATATACAAAATTTGCTATTTAAATTTTATTTTTTCATTTCTCTACTTCAAAACATACCTCATGACCTATTAATGGAACAAACTTGATGAGCTTGTTCCAATAAGGACTAATAAGCCATGGTTAGAAGTAAAAAATGAAAAAATCTGATGTTTCAGAAAAATAATTTGTACTGTTGGCTTCAACTTGTGTTAGGTAAAGGATTAAAGATGCAGTACATAAAGCAATGTTGGGCTGTACGAGTCAATATTCTTTTTTGCATGTAATAACTCTCAATCCTTCAAAATGCATTTTGGGAATAATTGCCTAATTGCCTAAGTGACATGGGGAGTTGGGGCAGATGGGCGGTTGTGGGGGGGGGGGGGGGTGGGGGGTGGGGGGTGGATATTGTGGAACCTATATTCAAACCTGGCCTGTATTACTAGCTGGAATATACACATATCAACTTTGGTTGAAATCAAATAATCCAAACTGGAGTTATCAGTCGGCAACCAATTGTTTACAGACAGATGGATGGACCGACAGACGCATAGAGGAGGAGGTGGGTGGGGGGTGGGGAGAGTGGGGGTGTGTCAGAGGGAGTCCATTTCTTTTTCCACGTGGTCAGTCTAAATACTCCAGAATGCATTTTAAGCAGAGAAAAAAAAATACCTAACTGGCACCATGGGGGTGGGGGTGGGGTGGTGTTTGTCTGGGTTTTTGTGGTTACCACAAACTTCAACCAAAACTGTAAAAAAGCATTTTTGACGAAAGAAAAAAAAGGTGCCTAATTGCCCCACCCCCAGGGGATGGGGAGGGTGGGGTGAAGGTGGGGGGGGGGGGGGTTACATGTGGTTAAAAAAAGGTTCCGCATGTAGTGACTGTAAATAGTTCAAAATGCATATTCGAAGAAAAAAGAAAAAAAGGCCTAATTGGGGGGGGGGGGGGGAGGCAGGAGGGGAGGGGAGGCGGGAGGGAGGATGGGTGATGATAATTTCTGTCTGGATTTTTAACCACAAACTTTAACCAAAACTGTAAAAAAGCATTTCTGACAAAAGGAAAAAAAAGGTTCTGCATGTAGTGACTGTAAATAGTTCAAAATGCATATTGGAGGAAATAAAAAAAAAATGCCCCATTTGGGGAGGGTGGGCGCGGTGGTGTTTGTCTGGGTTTTTAAATAAAACTGTAAACCAGTACTTTTGACAAAAGAGAAAAAAGTGTCTAATTGGCCCCCGGGGTGGGGTGGGTGGGGATGGGGTGGGGGTGGAGATGGGGGTATATAAGTTTAAAAAAAAAAGGTTCAACATGTAGTGACTGTAAATAGTTCAAAATGCATATTGGAGAAAAAAAAGGGAAAAAAGCCTAATTGGGGGGAGGGGTGGGTGGGGGGGGGGTGGGGGGGTTAGGGACGGGGTGGTGTTTGTCTGGGTTTTTAACCACAAACTTGGAGTCATCCTACCAAGCTACAATGAAATCCCTTTATAATTTTGGCCTGTGGAATATTCTAAAGATTTTCGGGCTTCGGGCCTCTGTTGCCATCACAGTTGCCCAAAAGGGGACGATCTCATCTAGACATTATATGAAGTCAACCTATCAAGTTACAATGAAATCCCTCCATAAATATGACCTGTAGACTGTGCTAAATGTTTTCGGGCTTCGGGCCCCTGTTGCCGTCACAGTTGCCCAAAAGGGGATGTTCTCATCTAGACATTATATGAAGTCAGCTTATCAAGTTACAATGAAATCCCTTCATAAATATGACGTGTAGACTGTGCTAAGGTTTTCGGGCTTCGGGCTCGGGCAGCCATCATGGTTGAATGATCGCAACCAAAAGGGGACATTCTCATCTGGGCATCATGTGGATTGACCCTACAAAGTTACAATGAAGGTTTTCGGGCTTCGGGCACCTGTAGCCATCACAGTTGCCCAATCACGTCCAAAAGGGGACTTTCTCATGTAGACATTATATGAAGTCAACCTATCAAGTTACAATGAAATCCCTCCATAAATATGACCTGTAGACTGTGCTGAAGGTTTTCGGGTTTTGGGCTCGGGCAGTCGTCACGGTTGATAATTCAAGGCCAAATGGGGAAATTCTCATCTAGACATCATACAGAGTCATCGTATCAAGTTACAATGAAATCCATCCATATTAAACATGACCTGCAGACTGTGCTAAAAGTTTTTGGGTTTCGGGCTTGGGCAGCCATCACAGTTGACAGATCATGCCCAAAAGGGGACGTTCTCATCTAGGCATTATACAGAGGCATTCTATGAAGTTGCAATGAAATCCCTTCATAAATACGACCTGTAGACTGTGTTAATGGTTTTCGGGTTTTGGGCTCGGGCAGCCATACCGGTTGACCTATCATGACCAAAAGTTGTCATGTACACATGACCTAAAACCTGCATATGAAATTTTGTGATGATCAGACAAGAACTACTGGGTATAGCCTGTACTTGAAGGTTGAATAAAAAACTTTAACCACAAACTTTAACCAAAACTCCAAATGTCAACTAAACAGGAAAAGAAAAAAAAACCAAAAAAAAAACCCACTTGAACCTTCAGTAAAAAAACTTTAACCACAAACTTTAACCAAAACGCTAAAAGTTAACAGATGGACAGACAGACGGACGGACGGACAAAAGTCATTACTATAGACCTCACTGTAAACAGTCGGGCTAATAAAAGGCTTTGTATTCAAAGGACTTGCTTCATTTTATCTTTGAAAAAAAGTTATTTACTCTATATATTGGGACACTCTATATATTGGGACACTCTATAATTTGGGACACCCATTTTTTTCCAGAAATTTTTTTTTTTTTATGCTCCAATGTTTGGGACACTCAGGAGACTTGTTTCCTGTTGGTCCAGTCACCTGAAAACAGTGCAAAATGCTCAATATTAAATTTAAGTTTGTGTTTAATTTTCCTTTTTAAACAATAAAAAATTGATAATACAAACTGATTTGTGTTGTTTTTATTTAAACCTGTTCCTAAGTTTTAATATTTACAGTCCAGACTGACATGAGGAAGACTATTTAATATTACATTGTGACAGTCTTCAACCCTTTACCAAACGCTAGTAGCAGATGACACTCATAAAAAGAATTCTTGTGTAACTAAAAATTTTAATTTGTTTGCTTCCAAAACATAGCTTATGACCCCTCATTAGAACAAGCGCAATGCACTCGTTCCAATGAGGGGCATAAGCTATGTTTTGGAAGCAAAAAATGAAAATCTAAAAAAAAATTGGATGGCGATTTTCATAGAAAGTGATGGAAAATGAATCACACAGCTTGATTCAGCATCAAAACAAGACCAGGTTGTGTTTTTTTCCCCATTTTCTAAGATGTGGGACATCTGTGAAAATATTTATTTTTAGCTGTCCCAATACATAGAGTAAATACGGTAGTCTGCAAGGATTTGCCTTTGCACAATTTACGGGGCACTCTCCCATAAACTTTAACAAGGCAAAGACCTGTGAAGAAATTCTGATGACCAGAAATAATTTAGCACTAGCTCTACCAGTTAATATCTGTGTCATTGAATTTATGTCAATCTCTAAAAAAGCTGTACACATTTATATTTTCACTCAATTCAGAATGTCAATGAAAGGTTAATCCTGTAGGCTATTTGCACACAGATCAACAAACCAACACAATAGAGTGCTTTATTGGACCCCAGTGTACTGACTACCAAGTCTAACTATTTCACTGTTGTAGAGTTTTCCAGAAAGAAAAAGGGAGCAGTGGTATTGACATGGAGGGGGCAATGGGTGGGATGACTGCTCCCATAATAAAGATTTGATTAGGAACTTGAGAGTTCTGGCAGATTTTTATTCTTAGACTTTGGTCCATTCATGCCAATAATAATTCATCTCTTCAGTGTAACAAGACACCATCTGCAATGTTATTTATTTAATTATTAAGGTTTAGTAGCACTTGAACAGCCAAGGTCACATTGTGTCAGTGACAGTTTTAGGGGTGGCAGAAGCTGGAGTACCCAGAGAGACCCATCGAGTAACGACAGGCAGCTGCCAGCTCCCTAACATCTTAACTCCGCACTGCAGCACAGGCAGGGTTAGATTGGTTGTTCAAGACATGCACACCATTGACGTGCAATACGCCCAAGTACATGGCATCATCATGCCCACATGTGGACAATCTGAAATATTGTTAAAGCATTTTAGATTGCAACTTGTTGCACTCAACGGACGAATTTGATAAACATGAAGAATAGCGGACCCAACAAATTATACAAAAAACACCAACTTTTCCTAACTTTTCATGGTTTCCCTACATTCTTTAATGTTTTTTCTTTATATATTCATAAATTTGAAGGAATAAAAATCACTTTTTAGCTTGTTTTTACTAGTTTTTAACTTCCGTGATGAAGCAATTCAACTTGCACGTCAACCATCTTTTCTATCCGAAAGCAAGGACTATGATCGTTCATAGTCCTTGCCGAAAGTGTGTGTTCAATTTTGAAGCGCACTTGTTCTGCACCGGTACCACAAGGAGAAGTCGTAAATTTATTATGTTTCTGGCTGAAATTGGTGTTGGATTCACTTTTTTCATTTTTAAGGTAAGTTATTAAGTAATAAATAGCACCGTGCTCGACAGGTTAGGGTCAGTCTAGCAAGGGTTCGGGTTAGCTAACCCGAACCCTTCCTACACTGACCCTAATCAGTCGAACACAGTGCAATTTCCTGAACTGATGTGATACTGACTTCTCCACAAATGGGAGGAGACGCCCACCGTGACGTCACATGTTTGACAGTTTCCACTGAAAGAACGTCGCTGTTGATAAACTCGATCAGACGACTTTTCTGTGCCTCTCTTACGGGAAGGAAAAACTTGGTAAATAGTGTCTAAATGTATTAAAAACTCAGGGTTTTGGGTACATATGTGAAGAGAAAACACTAAAGAATGTAGGGAAAACATGAAAAGTTGGTTAAAGTTGGTAATTTTTGCATAATTTGTTGGGTCCACTATTCTTCATGTTTACCACGAATTTATAACTGTCAATCAGAATTATAGGTTCAATCATTAACATCTAAGAAAATGAGGCCCCGTGAGGCCTAAGGCGCATACCTGACCAAACTCCAAAGTAGTTTAACTGGTTGAGACCTAAATTATTTTTAAATGGCCATTTGTAAAGTGAGTATTTTTTCAGATTTCACACTACCAGCAAAAGGAGCCGTAGTTTAGCAAAATATTGCTCATAAATTATTGTTTTGTTGCAATTTATTGGAGAGTGACAGTTGGCTCTTTCCAATGAATTGTAACAAAACAATTTTATATTAACTGGTAGAGTGCCTGAAGCCCATATTTGGGCTTTACTCTGAAGTGTCAGTACCAGCACTTAAAGGCTTCATATTTTGTGGATGTTGTTCATACCACCTTTGAAGTGAAATTATTTATTCTGTTAGTATTTGCCTTGTTACAATTTATGGGAGAGTGCCTATTGGCACTCTCCCATAAATTGTAACAAGGCAAACACATGTGAACAAATTTTGATGACCAAAAATATTTCAGCACTCTACCAGTTAATATTTTTCTTTTACTGCTGAGCCAACAACAAATTATAATAAACATTTTAAAGCCACTAAAGCAGCTTTCAGAATTTTTTAGTAGAGCCCTGATAGTGGCTTCTAACACTCAACCAGTTAAAGAAGAGTTTAATCACCTTAAATTTAACTGAAATCAGTTCAGCAGTTTTGGAGGAGAAGGTGTAAACACCATGTTCATGGATGATTAATGGATGACAGACGGTGTGTGAACATAATAGCTCATCCTGACTTTCAGTCATGGGAGCTAAAAAGACATTTTATGGTATTTAAGGGACTTTTCCATCTGATCTTCAAGCACTTTCCACAATCTCTGTCTACAATGATTTTAATCACCCCAGATATTTGTATATACAGAAGTAAATAATTTTTATGCAAGTAGTTTGGAGAGAGCTTCCCAAGGAATAGTGTCAGGTAGAGATTTTATTTCAATGAATGAAAATAATGGCAAACAAAGTCATGAAAATAAGACAGTTTATAATTACATAACTTGACAAAGAGAGATTACCAAAATATAATTTTTAACCCAACGAATCTGCCATATGTGCCCATGTAATTTACAAACTAAGCTGTTACTTTACAATCACAATTGAATCCCTCCCCCCCCCCCCACCCACCCCCTTCCCCAAGGATGCTGCATAGTAAATATCAAAACATTCCGATTGTTGAATCTGAAGAAGCAGATTTTTAAAGAAAAATTCCTCATATTGAACTAAGTTATAATTCAGGCTCATCCCCCAGAGGATGCTGCATACCAATATCAAAACATTCCAACTACTGGATCTGAAGAAGAAGATTTTTAAAGAAAATTCCTCATTTTGAGCTAAGATACAATTCAAGTGCCCACAGTGAGCCCAAATATGAACCTAGGGACATGGCTTGAACAAACGTGAATCCCCCCCCCCCCTTCTCCCCCCCCCCCCCCCCCCCCCCCCCCACACTAATTCTTAGAATGCAGCATACCAAATAACAAACATTCCGACTGCTGGATCTGAAGAAGATGATTTTTAAAGAAAATTCCTCATTTTGAACTAAGTTATAATTCAGGCTCCCACAGTGAGCCCAAATATGAACAAAGGGACTTGGCTTGAACAAACTTGAATCTCCCCCCCCCCCTCCCCCACCCCACCCTTAAACATGCTGCATACCAAATATCAAAAGATTCTGATTGGTAAATCTGAAGAAGAAGATTTTTAAAGAATATTCCTCATACTGCACTAATTTAAACATTTGGGCTCCCATAGAGAGCCCAAATATGGACCTAGGGATTTGATTTCAATGAACCTGTGAAACAATCTTCCAAAGATCTTATACATGTATGTGAAATTTGAAAGCTTTTGGGGCAGTGGTTTGGAAGAAAAGTAGTCTTTAATGTTTTTCCCATTACCCACAGTGTTAAACAATTCTGACTCGACACTTTTTCAAAGTCCCAAAAAGGGACCCCATGATAAAACTGATAGCAATTGTTTTGAGCTATTCCATTCTGTTGGTCCTAAGGAAGCTTCACCCTAAATAAGAAGTGCCATGTAGTTGGAGATATGGGCGTTTTAATTTTTTTCTATTTTTAGCTCCTGCAGGAAAAAAGTTTTTGGCATAAATTAAGTACTTATGACCCAAAAAGCCATCATATCAAATTTGGTTCAAATCAACCTCTCGTTTTGGAAAATAGAAATTTTGGGAGGGTGAAAATTCTTTCCCCTCCCATAACGAAGGCAAATATAGCTCCTCGAACTTCTCTTGAACAAATCTGAGTCTACACATCAAACAAAAGTGCTCACCAAATATCAAGTCTCTGCTACTGCTGGATCATCATCATCAGATTTTTTAAGATTTAGGCACACTTTTTGGGTATGGACCTACCGGGGGGCAAGGCAACTTGATTTGAACAAAATCAAAATGCCATGTCATAACAAACTATTATCTCAAATTTCAATTAAATTGGTTCAGCATCAGGCAAGCTAAAAATTCTGACTGATTGATTTGAAGAAGATTTTTAAAGAATATTCCTCATATTGCACCAAAGTTAAAGTTTGACTTCTCATAGGGAGTCCAAATGTGACCCCAGGGACTTGATTAGAACAAACTTGAATCTAACCTACACTAAGAAGGCTCTATGCTAATCATTAAAAGATTCTGATTGCTGGAACTGAAGAAGATTTTAAAAAAAAATGTTCCTCATATTGCACTAAATTAAAATGTCGGTCCCCATAGGGAGCCCAAATATGAACCCAGGGACTAGATTTGAACAAACTTGAATCTGAACCTTCTAAGGATAATTCATTTGAAAAAAATTTGAATGGTGCATCTGAAGAAGAAAATTAAAAAAAAAATTTTTTTTCATATTGCACAAAGTTATAATTCAGGTCCCCACAGGGGGCCCAAATATTAACTCAGGGACTTGATTTGAACAAACTTAAATCTCACGCCTCTAAGAATGCTGCATACCAAATATCTAAAGATTCTGTCTTGGGGATTTGAAGAAGATTTAAAAAACAAAAAAAAATTTCTCATGTTACAAGCAAGTTAAAATTCATGCTCCAACAGTGAGCCCAAATCAAGTTCCATGGACTTGATCTGTGCAGACTTTATGCTGCCACCCCCCTTCCCCCCCTCCCCTCCCCTGCCCCCCCCCCCCCAAAAAAAAATAATAATAAAAGATGCAGTATACCAAATATCAAGAGATTTCTGACTGGAAGATCTAAAGAGGATTTTTTAACCCTTTACCCAACGCCGACGATATCAAAATTTATTATTTTCAATATCATTTTTTTACATTTTTCAAAAAATTTCAACAAAACCATATCATGTGACCCCTCATTGGAACGAGCTCAATGAGCTCGTTCCAATGAGGGGTCACATGATATGGTTTTGTTGAAATATTTTGAAAAATTAAATTTTTTCAACTGCTCAATTTGCATATTACGCGGGCGGGTGCGGGCGATTCCTTTGGTAAAGGGTTAATCAACTTGCAGCAAGTTAAAATTTGGGTTCCCATAGGGAGCCCAAATATGTACCCAGGGACTTGTTTTGAACACACCTAATCTGATTGTAACAAAACAATTATTTATGAACAAAAACTAAGGCTCCCTTTGATGTTAGTATGGAATCTGTTACAAATCACTTTTGAAAAATGCCGCTCAGGATCACCGATCCAATGTCGAGTTGTGACAACAGTTCCTCGCACCAAGGCCAACACACCTATGAAGTTTCATGACTCTAGGTTGAACCACTATCAAGTTCTCATCCGGAAACCAATTGTTGCGATATACTATGTTCAAGGTCACTGTGACCTTGACCTTTGACCTGGTGAGTCCAACATCAATAGGGTTCTTCCTCGCACCAAGGCCAACACGCCTGTAAAGTTTCATGACTCTAGGTTGAACCATTATCAAGTTATCATCCGGAAACCAATTGTTGCGATATACTATGTTCAAGGTCACTGTGACCTTGACCTTTGACCTGGTGAGTCCAAGATCAATAGGGTTCTTCCTCGCACCAAGGCCAACACACCTATGAAGTTTCATGACTCTAGGTTGAACCACTATCAAGTTATCATCCGGAAACCAATTGTTGCGATATACTATGTTAAAGGTCACTGTGACCTTGACCTTTGATCTGGTGAGTCCAAGATCAATTGAGTTCTTCTTCGCACCAAGGCCAACCCACCTATGAAGTTTCATGAATGTAGGTTGAACTACTATCAAGTTATCATCCGGAAAGGAATTGTTGCGATTTACTATGTTCAAGGTCATGTTGACCTTGACCTTTGACGTAGCAAGTCCAAAATCAATAGGGTTCTTCCCCTCAGCAAGGCCAATCTACCTATGAAGTTTCATGAATGTGAGTTGAACCATTATCAAGTTATCATCCGGAAACCAATTGTTTAAGATTTACTATGTTCAAGGTCACTGTGACCTTGATCTTCGACGTAGCATGTCCAAAATCAATAGGGTTCTTCCTCCCCACAAGACCAACCTACGTATGAAGTTTAATGAATGTGAGTTGAACCACTATCAAGTTATCATCCGGAAACCAATTGTTTACGCCCGCCCACCCGCCCGCCCGCCCGCCATTCACCAAACTATAAGTCGAGTTTGACTTCGTCACAACTCGACTAAAAATAATTTAGCACTCGATCAACCAATTAAACTAAGATCCAAGTGATTAACAGAATATTTTTTCAAGAACTTTCCATGAATTTTGCCGAGAAAGTCTATTTTTCAAACACTTTTAACCCTTTATCCAATATCCATATTTGTTACTTTTAACTATTTTTTGAAACATTTTCATAAAAGTGTCAACAAATTAAATAAAAGGCCGCTCGGCCACATGTCCCCCGAAAAAACAAGTCAAAAAAGGGTCATAACTCTAGTAAAAATGATCGGTCCGAACCCATATTCGAACTTGACCTGTATTTTTACGCTAGAAATTCACATACTAAAATTCTTTCCGATCAAATAATCCTAACTGGAGTTATCATCCGTATACAGCAAATATTGAAATTTTTAAGTGGAAAAAGGGGCATAACTCTAATAAAAATAACCTGGCCGAACCCATATTCGAACTTGTGGTTTGGGCTAAGAAGGTCAAATACCAAAATTGGATCCAATCAAATGATCCGAACTGGAGTTATCAGGCGGACACCAAGTGGGAAGGATGCACAGACGGATGGACAAATGGCTACTTATGTGGCTACTTTTATGGGACTACAATAAAATGCATGTCCATAATATTAAAACAAGTGATTTTTGAGAAAATTTTTGGGGTGGTAGCAAACCCTGGCCCTACCCTTTACTGACCCTAACCCTACCACCCACCCCCAATTCTAAACCCCACCCTAAACTAATCAAAATTCAATATATTTCTAGTCTATTTTAACTAAAATGCATGTCCATTGTATTAAAACAACTTTTGGGGTGAAAAAGTTTTGGGGTGGTAACCCTTTTCTGACCCTTACCCCACCCTATCCCAACTCTAAACCCCACCCTAGAATGATGACATTTAACTATGTGACTAGTCACATAAATTGCAGTAGTCACCTAACCCCCATTTCTACCAACAAATAGCCACCTATACCCCATATGTCAGCCGGGATGCACAAACGGACAATGCTGATTTGTATAGTCCCAAATTTGGGGAGAGGGGGGGGGGAGGGGGGGAGGTTAATCATATTACTACTCATTGGAAAGTAAATGAAAAGCTCATTCCAATGGTGGAAGGAGGGGTCACAAGATCTTGTTAAAATCTTTTTTAAACTGCTGAATTTATAAATAAAGTGGGCAAACACAACTGATTCGTTTGCTAACTTTACAAGATTTTAAATTCAATACCATTGAAGTAAATTAGAGGAGACATATGAATATTCATCAGCCAGTTGGGTTCCACCTTCTTTTTGTGGCTTCTACTGGGCAATTTAGAATGAGTAAAATAAAAAAAAATCTGAACCAAAAAAAAAATAGTTGAACACAGATAGACTTGAAAATGACAAACACTGTACAAAGGTGATAGTTACCTCCCTTCATCCATAAAATAACTTTGGAAAGCCATCACTGCATGTGAAGTTATTTCCCTTAGAACACAGTGTCTCATTTTTTTGAATGCACAGAAAAAGGAGGTGAGGTCTACCATTGAAAACACATATATATATATACATACCGTGGAAAGAGGAAAATTGTATTAAGAATTTTGAGGCATGTTTTTCCTGGCTCATGAATTCTTCAAGCTTGATGTCTATCCAAAAAAAAAGTTTTAGTTTGGCCCCACAAAGTAGATCTTCTGTTTCTCAGGCCATTATTTGCAAAATTGCATGGGGGCGAGCGTTTTTTTTTTTATTTCTGTAATTATTTCTTTGCCATCAAAAGTTCATGTTCTTGATTTATGTTTCAGGCCTCATAATCTACAGAATAGCATGGGAGGTGGTGTATTTCGCCCCTTGCACTCAAGGGACAAATTTATCAATTTTTTTTTAACTTTGGTAAAATATCAGACATAAACCATTTAATTTTTATTTTTTTTAGTTTACATTGGTTAAAAAAAGAGAGCATGCGGCAGCCAAAAGTACCATGCAGAAGGGCCTGACAAACATATTTTTATTTTTTTAGGCCTTATTTAAGAAGTTTTTTACCAGGTATTACCTACTATTTATTTGTGTTGGTGAAGGGGTTAACACTTTATCCATTTCATGGGATATCTAAATTTATTATTACAATTACTGTTTTTTCAAGTACTACTGGAAATTATCTATAGAATAACCGAGACAATACATATCTACATTTCTGAGAGTTCAGGTGGAATCCTGTTAATTGTCAATAAAATATATTCAATTTACACTTTATCTAATAAATTTGCTAAAGGTGTAAAGTTCTATCCTACATGTAAACAGCAGAAACTGTATTGTGTCCTTGTGCAAGATAATTAATACTGATTGCCCACATTGGGGCATGATGGTGCTGTGTACTAAAGCATACTACAGCTTTTGAGAAGTACCTAGATGGCACCTTTGGAGGGTCACTGCTGTTCAAACTGAGATCAAGATCACTGGAGCTTCGGGGAAAAATTGGGAGAGATGGGGAAAAGGGATGCCAAATGTGCCACTCTGGAGTAGTGGAGACCCTGGAACATTTTCTCTTGGAATGCCCACAGTATATACCTCATAGAATAAAATTTACTGGAAGAATAATGCAGAAGTGGGGTGAAGAAACAAAGGATAGATGGCTGAAGGGGGACACGAGGGAGAGGGTAGGAATGCTTATTGAAGAAATTGAAAAAGAGGAAGTGAGGGACACTATTAAGCAGTTTATATCTGAATGCTGGGAGGAGAGGAGAGGAGAGGAGAGGAAGAGGGGGTGGGGTGCAGGGGGAATGATGGCCTTCTCTTATGAGGACCGCGACAAATCAGCGGCTGGCCAAAGAGTTATTATTATTATTATTATTACATGTTGACAGGGCACTTGCCTTCAAACCCTACTTGTAGCGAGTACCGTATTTACTCTATATATTGGAACACTCTATAATTTGGGACACATATTTTTTCTAGAAAAATATTTTTTTTTATGCTCCAATGTTTGGGACACTCAGGAGACTTGTTTCCTGTTGGCCCAGTCACCTGAAAACAGTGCAAAATGCTCAATATTAAAGCTAAGTTTGTGTTTAATTTTCCTTTTTAAACAATAAAAAATTGATAATACATACTGATTTGTGTTGTTTTATTTAAATCTGTTCCTAAGTTTTAATATTTACAGTTCGGACTGACATGAGGAAGACTATTTAATATTACATTGTGACAGTCTTCAACCCTTTACTGAACGCTAGTGGCAGATGACACTCATAAAAAGAATTCTTGTGTAACTTAAAATTTTCATTTTTTGCTTCCAAAACATAGCTTATGACCCCTCACTAGAACGAGTGAAATGCGCTCATTCCAATGAGGGGCATAAGCTATGTTTTGGAACCAAAAAATGAAAATCTAAAAAAACATTGGATGGCGATTTACGTATATAGTGATGGAAAACGAATCACACACAACTTGATTCAGCATCAAATCAATACCAGGCTGTGTTTTTTCCCCATTTTCTAAGATGTGGGACATCTGTGAAAATATTTATTTTTAGCCGTCCCAATACATAGAGTAAATACTGTAGCGGTCGAGGTATAAAGGCCATTTACCAACCAGACTGGTTGGTCCGGATCTCTTAGTCTCATGGTAAATGGGTCGCGTTGTGTGCGAGAGGTCGACGGTTCGAACCCCGGTTCCCACACTTATCTCTTCTCCTGTTACATTTGGGGGCTCGTCCGATCCTCAGCAGTAGGTGGCACTGCGGGTGTTTTGACCGCTCTGAGGAGGGACTTGGGTGAGATTCACATGTGGTGAATCTCAAAAGAAGTGGAGAGTAGTGTAGCGGTTGAGATATAAAGGCCATTTACCAACCAGCCTGGTTGGTCTGGATCTCTTAGTCTCGTGGTAAATCGGTCGCTTTGTGTGCTAGAGGTCGACGGTTCGAACCCCGGCTCCCGCACTTATCTTTCCTTCTGTTACAATACGGTAAGTACCTTAGCGAGTCTTACAGTTGCTCAATTCTTTTCTAGTATTCCGGCTTCCTCCACCTGTAAAACTGCCTGACACAATGTGAGCCTGCTACATTCATTGCTCAAAACATCCAATTCAACAAAATTATACCCTTGTAGCTGAAAGCCTACTGCATACTCATCTTGCAAAATGTTTCACTGACCATCAGCACTTTTATCAAGATTTAGTACACCTTAGAATACAGTGGAACCCTGTTAATTGAATAGCCATTTTGCCAATGAAAATTATTCAATTAAGAGTATTCAATTAACAGGGATCATGTCTGACTTTCCTGTATTTCAGAGATTGTTATTTTATTATTATTATTATTTATTGGTGTTTAAGGTCACATATTTTTGCACAATGGCTAATCATGACCACAACATGAATATCAACTCAAGACCAGGGGTGAGCATTAATAAGCCATGTTGCCCATTTTAGAGAGGGTTTCCACCTCCCAAGCATTGGTGACTGGGTCCTATTTTACCAGTAAAACAAAGCCTGTTTACTGCAGTGAACAGGCACTGCTTCACTTCCCGGGGTTCCCGTGTGGATTTCAGAGATAAACTTAGCATTTGTTCTATTATATCTTGTTTGACAGAGCTCCATGAGCTCTGTCAAACGAGATATAATAGATTAAATGCCTGTATTTGATGTACTGAGGCCAAATAGGTCTATAAACAAAGGATTTCAGAGATAAACTTAGCATTTATTCTATTATATCTTGTTTGACAGAGCTCCATGAGCTCTGTCAAACGAGATATAATAGATTAAATGCCTGTATTTGATGTACTGAGGCCAAATAGGTCTATAAACAAAGGATTTCAGAGATAAACTTAGCATTTATTCTATTATATCTTGTTTGACAGAGCTCCATGAGCTCTGTCAAACGAGATATAATAGATTAAATGCCTGTATTTGATGTACTGAGGCCAAATAGGTCTATAAACAAAGGAAAACTGGGAGGAGTCGGGGAATTTTCTCGAAAGATTACAATATTTTTTATTCAATTAACAGGAGTTTACTCTATAACCTAAATTCAATTAACAGGTCAAATTTGTGCTGGAGGTATGGTAAATGGTTTTGTGTTTGGAAATTATATTCAATCAATTAACAGGGTTATTCAGTTAAGAAATATCCAATTAAGTGGACTCCACTGTAGTGCGGGCATCTGTAACTGATTGCCGAAATTTTAAACTTTTATTTATTTTCATTTATTGTGGGGTTTAATGACACTTTTGACAGCCATGGTCTCCCCTGTCAGACAATTTTACGGGTGGAGAGAGCTGGATAACCCAGAGAGAACCAGCATGCAATGGCAAGTAATGTCAGACTCAACATACCAACTCCACACAAAGATGGTTAGCACTGCTTGAAGGTAAGTGCACCAGCTAAGTGCAGTGCACCTTAGTTCACAGTGCCCCCATGTGGGCAGTCAGGATTAAGTACCTTGCCCAAGGACACAGCGTAATTGCCCCTGAAAATCTTTCATAGATAGATAGATAGATAGATAGATATTTTATTTAACGGCATATTTTTAAGTACATTAGTTGCATTTCTTACAATGTGTAATACATATACAGAAGTAATAATCTATACCGTTGGGAGATGACATAGCCAGATTGGCTGTCTTCCTGTCATTCCCGTAATACATCCCATAAACACTGACTACATGATCTGCGTCTTAGGCGTTGATAGAAATGATCTGAGGACAGTTATGTGTAAATTTTTAACTCTAGACCTGGTGACCTTCCACATTACTGTATAGATGGACAAGATTTCCAGATTCATTAATGAAATTTAACCCCTTCGGATTAAACTGGAATCAGGTGCAGGGACAGATATCCACACAAGCCACAAACATTAATGTAGCCTATGTGGATGCCTATCACTACCCCTTCGGTTCAAATTACAATAGTGTTATAATTACCAGACCCGACTGGGAGGAGGTTGATTTTAGAAAAATATGGTATGGTTCGAGTACCCAACATCAATCAAAAACGTAGTATGAACCATATTATACATACTACGTCCCAGGTTTGTCGACAATTCAAGGCAGTTAGACTGCCGATTTGCAAACCCTACTGTGCAGTGCAACAGTCAGGACATTGAGAGCCTTTTCGTCAATAGTCAATCATTTATACTTATGCTACTCATATAAGAGGACTTCCACACAGACATTGGTTACAGCTCTTATTTTACACCACTTCCTGGGTTCTCGGAAGGGGGGGGGGGGGTAGAATGGAGGAGGGGGCAATCCTGTATCTCTCTTATTTCTTTTGTCCTGATAATACTTCCTTCTGACTCTGATTCTTGGACAGCTCTCATTACAGTAACACCTGTCTTGAGAGACCGCCCTTTGGGCCACACAAAAGTGGTCTCTCAAGACAGGTGGTCTCTCATAACAGGTTTCAGATTTTCTCAAATCAGTGAATAACCGACTACAAAATTCAGAAATGGAGAAGAAAAGATTTTTGTAATTACTTTGTAGTTCTTTTTTATTTATGAAGTTTTTGTAACAAATTGAAGTGGACTGTTATAAAAATTATAAAAATAAGTTAGTGTTGAAAATCTTCATTGAAGATTTTCAACAGTAATTTATAACTTTTATAACAGTCCATTTCAATTTGTTACAAAAAGATTTTCAACACAAATTTATTTTTATTCCTATCTGTCAAAGCCAAGCCTATACAGTTTTACGGGTGGAGGAAGCCGGAGTACCCGGAGAGAACCACCGAGCAACTGTCAGCTTCCCAACATACTAACTCCACACAAGCAGGGTTAGCATTGGTTGAAGGCAAGTGCACCATCGACGTGCAGTACGCCTTAGTACACAACACCACCATGCCCCCATGTGGACAATGGGGGTGAAGTGTCTTGCCCATGGACACAATGCAGTTGACGCAGGTGGGATTCGAACCGAGGACCTCTCGGCTTGCAACCTGCACCTCTACCTACCGAGCCACCGCGTTCTGGGCCCTCACATTAAATGTATGTCAACCAAAGTTACAAAGTTGCAGTAAAATCATTCCAAAACAAGTCATCCTACCAAGTTACAATGAAATCCCTTCATAAATATGACTCGTAGACTTTGCTAAAGGAATCTAGGTCACATGCCAGTCCGGCGGTCACGGTTGATCAATCGTGAGCAAAATATTACAGTCTCTCATCCAGATATCACACCGAGTTATAATGAAATCCCTTCATAAAAACAGCCTGCATACAGGGCTAAAGGAATCTAGGTCATGTGACATGCGGCGGTAACAGCTGACTGATCAGGAATAAAATAAGATAGTCTCATTTACAGCACGTTGAGGGTGGATTAATACCAAAACGCCCGTACGGTGACATTTCCACCGTGGACTGCCAGTGACCCACTGCAGAATGTCAGTGACAATTTTGTTTCTATCGCCACAGCCACAGAGGATCCGAGTGACAAGGATTAAATATTATGAGAATGGCGATAATTAATCCATTCCCGACTTCAGCATTGTTTCCTGACGCTCAGCATTCCTGTGAGTTCAGTGTGCGTGCTGTGATATTTTATTCTCAGCACATTCAAATTCAATAGCAGCCAAACGTTTTTCTGAATTTATAACACATTTCAATATTGAAATCCCAGTGCACATTAATAAGAACGCTTATCATTTCAAGTCTGGGGATTTTGCGAGCGTGGTGAGAGAAGGCGGAGCCCGTCGGGAAGAATAACATGTGGCTAAAAAAAATTGAAGACAAAATTCTAATCACGCCGTCAATTCCTCATTGTTGAACCTTCACAGTGCCATCATAAGGAGGGTGCTCCCCCCAGCCCCCAAATAATTAATCTAATTTTGTAAGCTTTTAACCAGCCATCGATGAAAACATGGTGAGAAGTCCGAGGCAGTATGTCATAACGTCGTCTCAGCCAACATAGTTCGGCCCATCGTTCTCGAAAAGGAAAAGACAACGAAGGCGAATCGTGCACTGTACAGCAACTGGAACAGAATAACGGTTAAGACTGCTGTTAATGGCATTTTTTAGATGCACAAAAGATGTATAACTTTAACACCAAGTTGGGCTGTTGTGGTGACTTTCGTGGTGACGTCTCGCTCCCAGTCCCCCCACACCCACGGCTAGAGTTGCCAGCAGGTCCAGCTGAGAACATGTTGCACAAAATTTGTTTTTCTGTGATAACATCAATTTATCACACCTAACATCTCTTTTAACACCTATGATTGGTGGTAGCTTAATTGATAGTGGGTAATCGTGTGACAGAGAGCAGAAAACTGATAAACATTAATCAGGAGTTTATTACTGTAATAACTAACAATTAAAGAATAACAAGGCAGACTTAGGCAGTCTGATTCTTATGGTTTAAAGGACTAACAACAATTCTTTGTTGCATGTGGTTTGGAAAATATGAGCAATTTGTTTTTGGGCATAAATCAAATACATGTTCCTCAATACTACTCCATACCAAATTTGGTTCAAACTGACCACCAGTTTAGAATTAATACAAATTTTGGAATGGGCCCATAATATTGCCCTTCTCAGAATGAGGACAGAGAATGAGCTGCATAACACATTTCGTGGCCTTGTGACGGGTGGTTTTTGAGAAGATTTTGGAAGAATTTCAGGTTTTCGGGGCACTGCCCCAAGCCCATTAGGCTTAGCTACTTCTATTGAACAAACTTTGAAGGCTATCACTCAACGATAATTTATACCAAGTTTGGTTGGATTTGGTCCAGTGATTTTGAAGAAGATTGATATACAAAGTTCACAGACAACAGATATCAAGTAATGGCAATGGCTCCCTTCCAGTCAGGTGAGCTAAAAATCTGCGCAGGGCCTAAATATGGGGCGGGTGTTGATAACCTATTTATTTATAATTTTTATGACCTAAAAGAAGGATGTTTTTCATCTATTTTTTTCACCAATACAGTTGTCGATTTCTGGAAATTCCCCTATTAACTAGGAGAGCGCTGGGCTCTACTTAGAAGTGCATGTACCAAAGCCTGCCTAATCACTCCATATTCTGTGGATGTGCTTCATATTACCTTTAAAGTGGAATTATTTCACCTGTGTGGATTGTTCCGATTGTCCACGTGGGGGCACAGGGGCACAGTGGCACGGTGTTCTTAGGCATAATGCAAGTCGATGGTGCACTTGTCTTTATCCAATGCTAACTCTCTTGTGTGGAGTTAGTAAGTTGGTGAGTCTGACATCTGCTTGCCATTGCTTGGTGGTTCTCTATGGGTACTCCAGCTTCCTCCGCCCATAAAACTGTCTAACACGGGGTGTCCAAAGTGTGTGAGTGGTGGCCGAGTGGATACGTATGCAGGTCTCTCATGCTAGAGGTCCCAGGATCAGGGAAGTTAAGTTCTTGGGGTGTCCAAACACCCTCTCTCAGCATCAATTCTTGGGTAGATGCGGTCACAGTGTACCATCCTATCGGGTGGAGATGTGAAATGGCTGTCCTCTCTACAGAGACACACTCCGTGCAGGCTAAAGATCACTTTGTAGAATTCGAGAAGGGCGAGGCCATGAAGTTGCCACTAGGGAGGTCATCCCACACACCTGCACCATTGGGACAAGGAGAGGCATTAACTGGTAGAGTGCTAAATTATTTTTGACCATCAAAATTTGTTCACATGTCTTTGCCTTGTTACAATTTATGGGAGAGTGCCTGCAGGCACTCCCCCATAAATTGTAACAAGGCAAATCTACACAGACTAAAAAATTTCACTTCAAAGATAATATGAAGCATATTCACTGAGTATGAGGCCCTTGTATTACAGTCCCTGCACATCAGAGTAAAGCCCAAATATGGGCTTCCAGCATTCTACCAGTTAATATAAGTTGTATATAACTTGTTCGTCAATCCTTGTCAAAAAATAAAATTTAAAAAAAAAACTATGACTGCAAATCGTTTATAACTCTGCTGCCCACTTTAGAAGGCTTCCACATCAGTTGTTGATTAACTGGTAGAGTGCTAAATTATTTCTGGTCATCAAAATTTGTTCACATATTTTTGCCTTGCTACAATTTATGGGAGAGTGCCTACAGGCTGCGTGTGGTGGTGGGGTGCCAACAAGCTGCTTGTGGTGGTGGGGTGCCAACAGGCACTCTCCCATAAATTGTAACAAGACAAGTCCTTACAAACTAAATAATATCACTTCAAAGATAACACGAAGCACATCCAATGAGAATGAGGCCTTCAAGTTGTGGTACCTCCACTTCAGAGTAAAGCCCAAATATGGGCTTCCAGCACTTTACCAGTTAATGGGTTACCAGTAAAACAGAAATTTTTACCAAAGTAAATGAGGACTGCTTCACTTCCTGGGGTTCCCATAGGGGACAATCTGTTAATATCTGTATTACCAATGAAGATATGAGAAGTGATATGAAACAAGCCTGATGTACTGATAACATCAACTTTTTTATCACAGACAGATACATAGCAATATAACTTAGTACCAATATGACTCTCCATGTGTTGTCTTATATTGCAGTTATTGATTTTCCAGACTGTGTAATGACATTTAATTAGCCTCGTAGATATATTGCGAGCATCAAAAGATAGACAAATTTCTGCAAAATGATTTTTCATTGCACTCTAGTGGTAGTGTACTCTTACTGAAGTGGCTTGGTGTGTATGAAGACATCAGGCCCATCTTTCTAAAAACTACCACAAGCCGTCCTATTACATGAGATAATCCAAATGTAATGGACAAAATGAATAAAAAATATCTGTTTCTCAAACCCACAATATGATCATTTTTCTTGTATATTTTAAGATACCTTTTACCGTGCTGAGGACTTAGGACAAAAGAATAAAAATATGTTTCTCATAGCCACGAATATGATCACTTTTTTGCTTATTTATTAACCCTTCACCCAACGCAGACGATCTCAAAATTTATTATTTTAATTTTTGTATTTTTAATTTTTCCATCAAAAATCAACAAAACCATATCATGTGAGCACTTATTGGAACAATTTATTATTATTTATTTATTGGTGTTTAAGGTTACATATTTTTGCACAATGGTTAATCATGACCACAAAATGAGTATCAACTCAAGACCAGGGGTGAGTGTTAATAAGCCATGTTGCCCATTTTAGAGGCTTGCACCTCCCAAGCATTGGTGACTGGGTCCTATTTTACCAGTAAAACAGAGCCTGTTTACCGCAGTGAACAGGCACTGCTTCACTTCACCGGGGTTCCCACGGGGAACTTATTAGAACGAGCACGATGACACAAATGACTGGCTGATAGAAGTGTCGTTAACTGGTAGAGAGCTAAATTGCTTATCAATGGTTATTTGTAACTTCAGTTCACTATTCATTTCAATACCACACAACCAGTACAGAGTACCTTAGTTTTAAAGTACAGTAGAATCCTCTTAATTGAATATCCATTTTGCCAGTGAAAATTATTCAATTAACAGGAGTATACAATTAACAGGGATTTGGTCAGTTTCCTGTGTTCTAGAAGTAAACTGAGCATTTATTCTATTACATCTTGGTTGACAGAGCTCATAGAGCTCTGTCAAACAAGATACAATTGAATAAATGCCTGTATTGGATGTAGTGAGGCCAAAAAGGTTGATAAATAAGGGGAATTTGGAGTGTGTCACAGTAATTTTTTCGATATATTACAAAATTTTTTATACAATTAACAGGAGTTTACTCTACAACCCATATGCAATTAACAGATCAAATTTGCACTGAAAGTGTGGTAAATGGTTTTGTGTTTGAAAATTATATTCAATTAACAGGGATATACAATTAAAGAGATATCCAATTAAGTGGGCTCCACTGTATATTACTCATACCTGTTTTGTGGTAATTAATTGGAGAGTAACAGTTGGCACTCTCCAATAAATTGTAATAAATAATTTCACATTTAATGTTTTTTCTAGTGCTGAGCCAACATATACACGTAGTAGCTTTCAGCACTTTTTAGTAAAGCTCTGATAGTGGCTTCTAGCACTCAACGACTAAGACCCCAATGAACAAACAAATATATATTACTGGAATATATGGGAGAATTATTTACTTATTTATTAGGGGTTGATGACACTTTAACAGCCAGGGTCATATCATGTCGGTGACAGTTTTACGGGTGGAGGAAGCTGGAGTACCTGGAGAGAACCACCGTGCAACGATGAGCAGCTGTCACCTCTCCAACATCGTAACTCTGAACTCTGCACCGCGGCACAGGCCAGGTTAGATTGGTTGAAGACATGCGCACCATCAATGTACAGTACGCCTTGGTACACAGCATCATCATGCCCCCCATGTAGGCAATCGGGGTTAAGTGCCTTGCCGAAGGACACAATGCGGGAGCGCGAATCAGTCGCTGAAATGGTCACCCATCCAACTACTAACCGTGCTCGACGTTGCTTAACTTCGGTGATCTGATGAGAACCAGTTACCGCTAACCACAAGCTTGTTTATTGAATACTCCTACTAAATGAACATTTTCCAACATTTATCATTGGCAAAGTGGATATTCTATTAAGAGGGTTCTACTTATATTTTATTCACAAGAGACAGAATTCTACCGTTACTTTTGCCAACAGGGTATCCTTGTACTGACAAGACAATTCACAGTTAAATGCCTCGGCTTTAATTCAATTGGTAATAATTTTTGATTATTTATTTATTGGTGTTTAAGGTCACATACTTATGCACAATGGCTAATTGTGACCACAATTGTTGTCCTGAGCTGGGTGGTCAAAAGGCCTCAGAAACCCATTGTTCTCTAGGGCCTTATTACTATAAAGTTCAGAGCACAAATTGCACATTAAATTTTTAGTTTAGGTGGGGAATGGGATTGGGAAATTTAGGGTTATAAATTGGGAAAGGACATAAGGACACAATGCAGTTACCGATGGTTGAGATAGAACTGTGCTCCTTTTGGTTTTTGTCCAATGCACTAACCAGTGAGTCACCACTTTCCCAGGATAAAGTTATAACTCTCCTTTGTTACAGTGTATTTTGTATTAAATTTGACATAGAATATATATATTCTTGTCCCTATATCCCCATAAATTCTGTCTTTTGATTGGTCAGAATGCCTTGGACAAACAGCCATGGCAAAGGGTGTACCCAACATCCAAGGTATATGAGAGCGTGGAACAGGGTATAAGCGCATGCGAAACATCATGGGTATATGGTTTAAAGGAAAGCTTTCCGTGTTTGCTCGCCTCGATATAAAAATCAAACCAAAAAACCTGAAAATAGTCACAATATCATCAGTTTTCGGACAGTTATATCATATTTTGTTGTTATAAATTAAATAGTCGAATAATTAAAATGAAACAACTTGAGAAAAATAAAATGAGATCATATAATTCGTCCCCCGAGTACCAATGTGTTCTATGTGCCAGTAGGCACATAGAACACATTGGAACCCAGGGGACGATATGTCAACAAAATATTGTTTACTCGTTTCCTTAATGACACAAGGGATGTAACTCTATCTGTCAGGGTTGGGGTATTCGTATTCAGTATTCGTATTCAGTTGTATTCGAATACAGTTTATCAAGTATTCACATGTATTCAGTTTTCACTGAATGTTGTGAATACATGTATTCGTATTCAAATACATTAAAATTTGAGCTGTATTCATGAATACATTTTGAATACTTTCTATATTTTGGAATTAAAGAACCATATACTGAATAAAAGGTATTCACAGATCAAGCCCATGGACTCAGACAACAAATTCACAATATTAAAGACTTAATAATCCCCGATATTATTTATGTACCACCAAACACCTTGTCTGAAATTTTTGCATTGAAAGCAGACAATAGACTTAATTATCAATTAACTTGTCACAATACAACCTATTTATGTAACAATGGCTGCATATCCCCCATGGCTTTTTAAATTGTTGAAAACATGGACAATAAAAATAAAACAAAAAAACTTGTGTTATTGGACACAACTCAGTTATTCAATGATATTATCCAACAGACCTCCAGGTTTAACCATGAAGTGCATTGGCTAAAACTTTACTAGTCCTTCTTTTGTGGTGTCATTGCAATTGATACTTAACATTCAGGAGGAAACGCCAGTCTGTGATTTTTTAGAGGTAATCCACTCACATTTTGTGATGTGTTGTCCATGAAGAGAAGTCTAATTACTATGATACCCACCCATAGAGTGGATTTCCCGTCAGATAATTAATTTAGTTTCCAACAAAGCATGGTAAGCACAATTAAAGCTTCAGATAAAGGACCATCAGTTTAAAAATGACTTTTAACCCAACAAACAAAAAACTTAAAGGCCTTGCTATAAATACTTCTAATTTAAAAAGTATTCAAGTATTCAAAAATGTATTCATGAATACATTGTAATGTATTTGTATTCGTATTCAAATACATTTGAAAATTTGTGTATTTGTATTCGTATTCATGAAATTTCAAAGTATTCGTATTCGAATATTTATTTATTTATTTATTTATTGGTGTTTAAGGTCACATACTTATGCACAATGGCTAATCGTGACCGTGACAGTTTTACGGGTGGAGGAAGCCGGAGTACCCGGAGAGAATCACCGAGCAACGACGAGCAGCTGTCAGCACTCCAACATCGTAACTCTGAACTCTGTACCGCAGCACAGGCAGGGTTAGATTGGTTGAAGACATGCGCACCGTCGACGTGCAGTACGCCTCAGTACACAGCGTCATCGTGCCCCCATGTAGGCAATCGGGATTCGTATTCGAATACATTTACAAAGTATTCGCCCAAAGCCTGCTATCTGTTGTCTTTGTAAAAACTAAACAATTATCCAACTGATTGCGGAGCATGAGGAATGCATTAACAAATTTATTTCCACTGTTTCTATTGTGTTTCAAGTGGGACAGAAATGTAATCACCGCCGACATGAATGGTATATGGAGATTTAATACCTGGATGTCTCATTTAAAAACCGATATCTAGGCATTAAATCTCCATATACCATACATGTTGGCAGAGATAACTTATATTGCCCTTAGAACATCAAATGTAGGTATTTAACCCTTTACCTAACGTAATGGCCAAAACTGGCCAGCGCTATTCTAAAAAATCGCCAATTAATTTTCATTATTTTTTTCATTTTTTGTCTCAAAAACATAGGTTATGACCCTTCGTTGGAACGAGCTCGTCGAGCTCGTTCCAACGAGGGGTCATAACCTATGTTTATGAGACAAAAAAAATGAAAAAAATTAGTTATTCAAAAATTATTTTTGCAAGTGTCGTCTGCTTTTCAGGTTAGGTAAAGGGTTAATTTATTGAACTCTATCCAACAATCTGAAATACAATATTTTGTTTTGGGTGCATATTTCAGTTTAACTTTCAAGAGACAGGATGATATCATGTCAGGCAAGTTTACACTTGAATGAAGCAACAGTATATGCAGAGATAAATACCAGTAGGGGCAAGTAACAGTCCAACTCTTAAAATTTACAAATCAGCACAAGCAGGGCGAGCATTGGTTGATGGCTACTGTACAAGCAACACTTCATATGCTTCAGTACCTGGCACCACCACACTCTTACTATTTATCTAACAATCATATACATTTTGGCTTGAAAACCACGAGAAACGGTATGTATCACAAATGTGTTCCAATTCCGTATCATATAGATGACTCATTCTGATTCTGTATCATATAGATGACTCGTTTCCGGGAATACAACGGGCTATCATAACAGGTGCATGAATGCATTATGTGTATGTTTCAGTGATTGACTCAGCTGATCACTTACAAAATAAAACAGAATTCCTTGTATACTGCTAAATAAATTAAAAAAAAATAAAACAGAAAATTACTTACAATTAGCAACAGAACTATTGCTAGCTAATGACCCTCCTTCCCCATCTTGCCCCCCCCCCCCCCCACCCTCTCGGTGGTGTCCAGAATGGGATCACAACCCGCCGGCAAAGCCGGCTAGTTGAGATCCCATTCTGGACATCACCTCCAATCTGATACAAACCACAGGACATGCACATTATAATGATATCTGTATATATTAGTAACTAGCGGGTGAATACCCGGTGTTGCATGGGAGAAGATATCTCAGATATGACTGGCTCACCCATTTTCGAAATAGAAGGTCAAGGTCACCAATTTCAAAGTCAAGGTCATGCCGCACGCGCACCTTGCAAAAGTCAAAATGATCGATGGGTCAATATACCCACACATATGAAATTTTAGCCTGATCGGCCCAGCCGTTTTTGAAATAAAAGGTCAAGGTCATCAATTTCAAGGTCACCTGCATGGGCATGGCACCCATCTCATGTTACTCGCAGGGACGAATTACCCCCGTGTACAAAATTTGAGATCGATCGGTCAAGAAACGGAGGAGTTCACCCAGACCAAAGATAGAGAGAGAGATAGAGAGAGATACAGATACAGACATTCGTATTTATATATTAGATATATTGACTGCTTGAGTGTGTACTACTAATGCGCTGAGTATTTCATACATTATATATAGAGAGAATGGTGGCGCCATGTAATAAATTGTACAACATATCCATGATACACTTGTGCTAAACTGAATATGTAAAACATTGTATATGGAAAAAGCATGGTGGTGCCATGTACTAAAATGTACAGAACATCGATGGTACAGTTCTGATAAACTGAATACATAAAACATTATAAAATGGGAGCATGGTGGCACCACATACTAAAGTGTAAAGAACATCGTTAGTACACTTGTAATAGTCTAATCATTTAACCCTTTACCCAACGCAGACGATATCAAAATTTATTATTTTAAATATCATTTTTTTAAATTTTTCATAAAATTTCAACAAAACCATATCATGTGAGCCCTCATTGGAACGAGCTCAATGAGCTCGTTCCAATGAGGGGTCACATGATATGGTTTTGTTGAAATTTTTTGAAAAAATTAATTTTTTCAACTACTCAATTTGCATATTACACAGGCGGATGCGGGCGATTCGTTAGGTAAAGGGTTAATACGTTTTTAATGAGAACATGGAGGCACCATGTAATGAAGTGTGCAGCACATCGATGGAACAATTGTGATAAACTGAATATTGAAAACATCATATATGGAAAAAGCATGGTGGTGCCATGTACTAAAGTACTTTGCGTGTACAGCACATCGATAGTACGGTTCTCGTCAGATCACCGAAGTTAAGCAACGTCAAGCCTAGTTAGTCCTTGGATGGGTGACCGTCTGAGCGATCGATTCAGACTCCCGCGTTGTGTCCTTGGGCAAGGCACTTCACCCCGATTGTCCACATGGGGGCACTATGACGCCGTGTGCTAAGGCATACTGCACGTCGATGATGAGCATGTCTTCAATCAATCTAACCCTGCCTGTGCTGCAGTGTGGACTTACAATGTTGGGGAGCTGGCAGCTGCACATCGTTGCTCGGTGGTTCTCTCAGGGTACTCTAGCTTCATCCACCTGTAAAACTGTCACCAACATGATATGACCTTGGCTGTTAATGTGTCATTAAACCCTAATAAATAAATAAATAAATAAATCGATAGTACACTTGTGATAAAATGAATATTTAAAACATGGTGAAAGCATGGCAGTGCCATGTTCTAAAGAAAATGTACAGCACATTGATGGTACACTAACGATACACTGAAAATATAAAATCTATACTATATTTTAGAATGTCTCTGTCTGTCTGTAAAATTTTTTTACCGATATATGTCTTCAAAGGGGTCTTTCTACTAGGGGTACATTTTTATCAGAAATCTAATGGTGAGGTTTTAAAAAGTATTGGGGTAGGGGTGGGGGTGTAGAGGGACACCAGCAGTTATAATACTCTCCTCAGCCCGAGCAACGCTGGGTAACCCTGCTAGTATTATATATAATGAGTGCATGGTGGCATCACATACTTAAGTGTACAGCAAATTGATGGTACACTTGTCATAAACTGAGCATTTAATACATTATATAGTGAGAGCATGGTGGCATCACATACTAAAGTGTACAGCAAATTGACAGTACACTTGTCATAAACTGAGCATTTAATTAATACGTTACAGAGTGAGAGCATGGCACCACGCACTGAAGCGTACAGCAAATTCATGGTACACCTGTAATAAATTGAGTATTTAATTCATTATATAGTGAGAGCACAGTTGCACCATGTACTAAAGTTTACAGCAAATTGATGGTACACGTCTGATAAACTGAGCTTTTAACCCTTTGATACTTTTGTACATCTTATGACGTATGAAATCAAACCGCATTGATACTTTTGTACATCTTATGATATACAAAATCAAACCGCGTTGATACTTTTGTACGTCTTATGACGTACGAAATCAAACAGCGCCTTGATACTTTGTGGTCATTTGTTTTGTTAGTATTTTTTCGATTTTTTAGAGTTTTATCCTCAATTCCTATTTTCTCCCAAATAGTGCTCAGTGACAACAGTTGAGTCTAATGTTATCACCCCCTTAAAATACTAATATAATCCTGCTGTCAAGACTTTATAACTGGTTGAGTGCTAGAAGCCACTATCAGGGCTTTCAAAAAATGAGGATACCAGAGCAAAAGCCAACACTTTCCTTGTTTATATTTCATATTCTGTCAAACACAAATAATACTTTGTTTATATAAATTGGTTTTATTACAAATTATCGGAGAGTGCCTGTGGGCACTCTCCAATAATTTGTAATAACACTAGTTTTGAATAACAAATTCAGACCACCAAAATAATCTTACCCTCAACCAGATAATCACTAATGTGAAAAATATCTTGTTATTTGTATGTTTGATGTCGCATTTTGAAAAACGTCGAAGAAACTGAATTCCCATATTAATGGCTAATCATGACCACGACAGTTTTACGGGTGGAGAAAGCCGGAGTACCCGGAGAGAACCACCGAGCAACGGCGAGCAACTGTCAGCTCCCCAACATACTAATTCCACACAAGAAGGGTTAGCATTGGTTGAAGACGTGTGCACCATCGACGTGCAGTACGACTTAGTACACAGTGTCACCGTGCCCCCATGTGGGCAATGGGGGTGAAGTGTCTTGCCCAAGGACACAACGTGGTTGTCGCAGGTGGGATTCAAACCGAGGACCTCTCGGCTTGCAGCCTGCACCTCTACCAACTAAGCCACCGCGCCCCCAACTGAATTCCCAATGACGTTTGAACGCCAGAATAACTAAAGTCTCAAAATACATTATATAATGAGAGAATGGTGGCACAACATACTAAAGCGTACATCACATTGAGATTACACTTGTGATAAACTGAGAATTTAATACATTATATAGTGATAGCATGCATGGCGACATCACATACTAAACAGTACAGATATCTAATGGCAACCCATATATTTTATTGATGTTGATGGTATGGTCACTTTTAGCATCTATGCCTATATATTTACCAACTGTAGTCAAGTTTTGCCAATTGTTTATTCCTATGTTCCCCACTTTGAGAACTTCCACTCCAGAAATTAGTTATTGGGTTTACTGATGTTTACCCAGGGTTCCTGCAGGCAAGGACTGGTAAAATTCAAGGCAATTCAAGGAAAATTCTTAACATTTCTCGTGGCCTTACAATAGTGAATTGAGAGATTTTCAAGGCCCTGCATACATCAGTCCTAACATGAACCCTCTGGTCATCAACCCCCTCCCTTAAAGGGAAGAGGTAGGAGGGAGGGGGGATAACTGGAGGATACTAGTTAGGAATACTCCTTCACAAACTAGGGCATATATAGCTATATAGTCATGATAAGACACTTCATCAAGAATTTCTATAAATAGCGGGGGAGGAATTCGTCACATACAGGTGAATTGTGCACTTGGTGATACCTTCTTGAAATTTGGCACACTGTTAGTGTAGGCTATGAGGTTCTCAAAAACGATCGGCTACAAGTTGACACCGACCGGTGGCAACCAGTAGCGGCACAATCCAAAATGGCCGCCAGCGGCTGAAGGGAACCTCCTTTTCGACGGTCTACCGACTATACATCCGATTGTAAGGGCGCGAAAGTGAACTGTGATCCACGCACGTGTTGGAAACAGACGTGGGAGATGATGTAGAATAAAACGAGATTCTCTATACGGACGCATCAATTTCTTGGAACTTGAAAAGAGCGTTGTTTCTCCGGGATCAGCGTCATTCAGGCAAACCTGAATGACGCTGATCCCGGAGAAACAACGCTCTTTATGAAGCAGTCTCTTTGCCATACAATCTCTTGTTTGGCGTAATTCCGCAAGCAATTCTGATTTGTCTGTCGAAATTAATTCGAGAACGCGATTGTTCACAAAAATCATTCACAGAATGAGTGAGAATCCTCTTCGTGTACGGACTAGTACTGACTGGGAACGTTGTTGCTTTTGCCAGCAAGACAGTTCCAAGAAATTGATGCGTCCGTATAGAGAATCTCGTTTTCATGACGCCTATAAAGCTATTGAGGAAGACATAACGCGCTTCCTAGATAATGGCGTTGAGCTTCCATATAATTTGACCATTGATTGTTTGATGAGAGAGAGTGATGAGTGTATGTCGATGTCACTGTTGACGAATAAGGCAATATATCATAAGACATGCCGTGACAGTATTCGGACTCACATCGTACAGCGCGTGCTACACAAGCGAGAGCGAAATGAGGCAGTGGCATCCTGCTCCACGCTGAGTCCTAAAAGAACACGGACAAGTTTTGAATCTGGCTGTGACAGGAAACTGCCCCAGTGTGTTTATTGTCACAAACGCGAAGGTGACAGCAGTGAGCCTATTTGCAGATCAATGTCTGATAACAATAAACTCAAAATTATGGCAAAGGAAGCCGAGAACTGGGTTGTTTTTTCTCGGGTCAATGCAGCATTTGATTCCGCTGCTAGTGATCTTTACTATCACAAAACCTGTTATTGTAAGCTTGCCAATGAAGCACGAGCGGCTAAATCTAAAAAGTCGAAGAACGCCGAACATTCCGCGTCAGGCCTGCCCTATGACCCTCTCGTTATGGCAGAGCTCATAACATTTGTTGAACACAACGATTCCGCGATGAAGCTTGTCGATCTCAAGAATCTGTACAGTCGGAGGTTGAAGCAAGTCGGTTCTGATTGGCTTAGTGAAGAAATACATTCCACTCGATTCAAAGAACATTTGTTGCAGAAATTGGGCGATGGCTGGGACGCCTTCACACAGGGTAGAGATGTGTTTATTTCAAGTAGGTTTCGAGTTGGCTCCTTGTTGTCCGAATCTTTAACTCGTATAGTGTCTGAGGAAGAGGCAAAAAAGATAGTTGATGTGGGTCTTCTTCTGCGTAAACACATACTCATATCTCAAGCTCCTTTCACGGGATCATTTTCATCTTATTGCTTGAGCGAGCCTGTACCCAACTCACTCCTGACTCTTCTTAGAGTTCTACTTGAGGGCACATGTAGTATACAGAACTTAGGCGATGATGAGACTGTTAATGCCAAGACTCGAGTGGCTTGTACTATTTCACAGATGTTGATCAGCAATTCAGCGAAACGCTCCGAACATGCACAAAATGTTCACCAGAGACGTGACAGAGAAACTCCAATGCCTCTTTATGTGGGTTTGAAGTTGCATGCCCATGATCGTATGAAAAATCTTATCAGAGATTTTCATCAAATGGGACTCTCTGTCTCTTATGATCGCGTAATGGATGTTCGCAGGAGTTTCGCGAGAGCTGTTTCACTGCGGTTCAAGAACGAAGGTGTTGTAGTCCCAGCTAACTGCAAACGTAATGTTTTCTCGATAGGAACCACTGATAACATTGATGTATCTGGTAGATCTGATATGCATGGTACGTCCATCACACTCATTGGTCAACTGAGCAGGGACAATGTGGGTACTGATCCCCCACCACTGAGTTTAGATGTTCCAGAAGACACACAAATTGAACTCCCAGACGACTATGCATTTGTTCCTTTCGTTGAAGACTTTGGTGGGGACATCAGGCTTGAATCTCCAGATGAATGTAATGTACGGCCCAATGAATATGCAGATTTGAACGTGGGAGAGAATGACTGGTTGTCTCATGTGTCACAGATCAGCAATAAAGGGAAGGTTGATGGCAGCTGGCAGCTTGATGAAGTCCCTGTGACCTTTTCAGGCTTCTTTTCAAAACATGAAGATCAAGACAATGTCAAACCTCGTGCAGTTATTGGGGTATTCCCTGTTTTCAGTGAGCAGAAAGCGGACTCACTCAGTATGCAGAAGCATGCTATGTATGTGGTCAGGGAAGCTACTGCTTTCGTAAACCCCGGCCAGATACCTGTCATTGAAGGTGACTGTCCGTTGTATGCCAGGCAGAAAAAATGTCAATGGCTGTTCCCAGAGGAGATAGGTGAGGATCGAATGGTGTGTATGATTGGATTCCTGCATCTTGAAATGTGCACCCAAGAAGCTGGTGGTAAGCTTATGGGTGGTTCTGGTTGGGAGCGAATGTTTCACCTCGCAAAGATATTCACACCCGGTGTAGCATCATCCCTACTTGGTGGGAAACATGTCAAGAGGACGCGACAGGCATATCTTCTCACTCTAGCTTGGCTTGAGATCCTCAGAAAGAATGCTTATGAGATTTACTGTCAGCAGACTGGGCCCCATGAGTCATTTGAAATGTGGGAACAGAGGATTCTTTCACAATCTCCAACTGCGCGCTATTGGGGTGAAATCGTTCGGAACTTTCTCTTGACAAGCTGTCAATTCGTTCGGAACCAACGAATCGGTAACTGGCCTGGTACACTGTGTTCTATCGATGAGTTGTGCAGTTACTTTTTTGCCCTAGGACATACAAATTATTGTCGGTGGGTCCCCGTATTTCTGAGAGACATGTCTCAGCTACCCAGGCGGCATCCTTCAATCCACAACAAATTCATGGAAGGCCATTTTGTGGTCCAGCGTAGTGAGAGGAAGTTCAGTATGATGGGTTTAGATCAGAGCCAAGAACATAGTATCCAACTACTCAAAGAAGACAGTGGTCCAAAAGGTCTCTATGGCCAGGCTGAAGAGAAAGTCGTTATTGAGCTTTCAAGGTCAGAAGTTCTGCGTGTTATAGATGAGTATGAATATGCAAGTTTCCACACAACATCATCAGATAACACGGAACACCCGGAAAGTTCGGTATCAGAGCAGAAAAAATTTCTGAATCAATTGAAATCTCTCCTCGATCTGGTGAATCAGGGACTCATTATCAACCCTTATGATGAAACTAGTGGTCAGCTGGTGACATTAGATACTGGTGAATATATGGACCCCGAAGTTAGTAAGAGTTTACGGTCATTACCCGAAAGGGGCAAGCATTTATATTCCACTTTCTTGAAGGAAAGGCTTGTGGAATGCACCGTACCCCTGAATGATGTTATTCCCAAGGCAAATATATATACCTTCCTTAACCCACCCCCAGCCAACCTGGACAAAGGCCGAGACAAACTCATGTCAAGTAAAGCAACTGCCGCAATAGTTACCCAGATGTTCGTTTCACTGCAAGCCCGGCCTGATTCAAACATGGATGAGTTTTTCATGCACGAGAATGCACGTGATCCGCCAGCATTATCCGATAGAGGTAAGCTACGGAGTGGGACAAAATCTCAAATTCTCAATTGTTTACCAGCTATTCCTGCACAAGGGAAGAATTCAGCAGCTAGACAAGCTTCAGTTGTCATCTTGGATATGCCTGCTGTAGTCCATGTAATCAAACCACAGAAAGCGGATCTGTTTGGAGAATATGCTCGATTGCAATTATTGCCATACATCGAATCTCTGATTAACACGAACACCACAAGGGTTGATGCGATCTATGACTGTTACCCCGAAGGCAGTTTGAAGAATCAGACGCGAGCAAAACGCCTCGGTGAGACAGCAGTTAGGTTGATACGGGTGTCCGAGAACGTCCCTTTACCTAAAGGGAAGAATTGGCAGGCATTCTTGAAAGTTAGTGAGAATAAAGACGAATTTTTCAAGTTCCTGTCTGCTGAACTGCTGAAATTAACATCAACATCCGAGTACCAGTTGTTAACGACATCAGGAGAATATGTACTATGCAATAAGGATGTTAGCTTATGTGACATATCTCCATCGAACCACGAGGAAGCAGACACGCGCATGATGCTTCATCTCAACCATGCAGTCTCACAAGGTCACAAAATAGCTTTTCTTCGCACGGTTGATTCTGATGTCGTCATTCTGTCTTTGCACCATTTCGCAACATTCCGTGACCTTGGACTCAGTGAGCTGTGGATTGGGTTTGGAATTGGAAAGGCATATAAAGATATGCCAATTCATGAGATAGCTTCACAACTTGGACCTGATTACTGTAAGGCCCTGACTTTCTTCCACGCCTTCACAGGTTGTGATGTAACATCCAGCATGCTCGGCATTGGGAAGAAGACAGGATGGAATGCATGGATGAATTTTCCCGCATCAACTGAAATGATGATAGAATTGACTGAGAATCCGCAAGTCTTTTCAGAGGATTCCCCTCATATGCAGCATATCGAAAAACTCACCATACAGATGTACAGTAACAGTTGTGTCAGTACACGTGTCAATGATGCGAGACGGCATATGTTCACACATGGCCTTAAGTCTATGGAAAACATCCCGCCCACCAAAGCAGCTCTGTATCAACATGTAAAAAGGGTAATTCTTGTGTCATCTTTCATTTGGCATCGTGCTCTGCAGAAACACTTATGTGTGCCAGACCCATCACAGTACGGATGGGAGTGGAATCCACGTCTCAATATTCTGGTCCCATTTTGGACTCACCTAGGAGACGCAAGTGCTGCATGTGCACTGATGCTCCACTGTAGTTGTGCCAAGGCCTGCAAGGGCAATTGCAAATGCTTGAAAGCTGGATTAAGGTGCACACCTTTGTGTAAGTGTGAAGGTGGCTGTTGTAACAATATTGAGTAGTATACTGTCATGTTAGGACCAGTCATCTCCTATTCTGGTATTTTTTTTTCCATTTTCGGCCAGTTAACACATGTCATGTTTCTAGTTGAGTTGATTTTGCTAACAAATGTTCATCCCATGTGGCTTGCTACATTGTCCGGGGTATAGGAATACAGTTTTAGATTTCGGAAAATAGTCTGTTATTTACTGCACAAGACGGTGTTAATTCATGCATAGCATGATACAATATCCCCAACTATTTTGCCTCTGTACAACAGTTGATACCTTCGTTCACCCGTGTGTTCATCTATGGTATCCTTGTCTTTCTCTGGCCATAGGCCACATGTGACTAGTCAGTTCCTACTCCATAGCAAATCAACTTGGAAATCCTTCATCTTGTAGCGCACTCATGTCTCAATGAATCCATACCTGAGTTGATCTAATAAATCTAACGTAAGGTATCAAATTGCCATACCGGATCATATTTCGATAAGTTATTCGCTAAAACATTTCGACCACTCATCGACATCAAAGGTCATGTTTTGGCTCCCAGTGGTGGCTATATCTCTATATCCCTGGTAAAGTAGCATACCATGAGGGATGGGCATTAAGTGTCGGCAACATTAATCCTGACTTGGAACACACCACATCTTAACTGGCCGAAAATGAAGAATACTACTTGTAGTCAAAAAATATTCCTGTACCTCGAATGACTGCAAACATACACTCACCCCTTCTAGTCCCATTTTGCCAATGTTCTATACTGGCAAGATAACATTGTATAATTAACAACGGGAACTAATGCATCCCGAGTTCATTCCAGCACTGCCCTTGCTGGCAGACGTGTCGCTATGGTGTTGAGATTGAACCAGAACTCCTCTAGAAATTTGATAGTTTTATTTTCTTAGAAAATAAATCTATCGAAAATGCCGGAAGTTGAGAATAGACTGTCACTTTAATTGGATTATCAAATGTCCAAGTATCCCCACTGCTGCATACTATCGAGTACCCTTGTTCATGTGTTGACAGGAATCTCTCATACCATGTTCATTTGACCATTGCATTCCCGAGAAACATTCAACACTAATTTATCTACGGACGGACGATCATACTGACAGTCAGACACACAGACGCACACATCGACGGAAATTCTGATCCCATTATCCATTAATCTTCCCCCCAACTTGTTCCAAGGGCTTCACTCCATCATTCACATCAATTACAGCACATGTATGGTGTTAGGTTTGGAGCTTCAGTTGTGCGATCGGCGAAAATAGCTTTTTTTCGATCCGCTTGGCGGCCATTTTGGATTTCGCTGCTAGTGGTGGCTAGAGGATGGTGCCAACTTGTAGCCGATCGATTTTGAAATCTCTGATGCCTACCCTTACATCATGCCAAATTTCAGGAAGGTATCACCAAGTGCACAATTCTAGCGAATTCCTCCCCCGCTAAAAGGCATGTCGATTTAAGGCAAACAGTCGTTTGGGTCGCATGGAGGTTAACTAAATTGAAAAACACACGAATGAAAAATGGGTCTCACCAACCTGTCGCCAGGTCACACAAAATTTGAATGATCTACAATGAATGAATGGTGTAATGAAGTTGAGTATCAACCAATCATCAGCTGCAAAGGTGTTTGAATCTGCCTGATATATAGCTGCTCTGTTGGCCAATAATTGGCCAACAGAGCAGCTATACGTCAGGCAGATGCAAACACCTTTGCTGGTGATCGGTTGATGCTCAACTTCATTTTAAACTGTTGATCATCTTAAGATTAGCATTGGTACAATATCAATAATTAATTCTCTGCCACAAATAGTGATTATGGATGTCATACTCTTCTGCACCATACTAGCCCATAACAAGATAAGCTTTAATTGTAACTAATTTGTATCTTAATTGATGCAACACAGCTTCATTATTGTTCCTAAAGATTCATCCCTATTCATCAGGATATTGCCCATAGGAGCAAGAACTTGGTTATGATACAACAGTTTATATATCAGCATAGTTGTGATACATATATATTTACGTTACCCAATGGGTTACCAACGTCAAGTACAGGGGAATGAATGATAAGTAACCAAAGCTCAGACCAGGTGAACAATAAATGGGTTATGGAAAATTTTGAAAACAGCAGGCCAGGAATATTCAGGGAATTTCAAGGCCTCCTTGACAATTTTACAGAATACTAGGGCCTCAATGGCCTATAATCAAATTCAAGTTCATTTCATGAATCCGAAGCCCCATGAGAACCCTGTTACCACATTAAGAAATCACTGCTCCTCTTTCTGGGGAAGCAATGTGACAACTGAATGATGTGTAAATGACAGGGAAAAACTGAAGAAACACTTTTCATGCATAAATATATGTTGAGAAGAGAATTGTGGTATGAGTTTATCGGAGCCCAGAAATATAGGGAAGTGGTCAAGTGTCGAAAGTTTAATGTTATTGTAAATGTGTGTCGAAATCGTAGAAAAATAAAATTGTATATTATCGTGGAAAAAGTTGAAAATTCTTAAAAGCACAGAAAACTAAAGCAGTATTAATTGCAAGTGATGAATGACTTCAATCTCACCCACACAGACCACCTTCAATGTTATCAACATGTAAATTTGTTCTGTTCAATAAATTTGGACAGCTTGTAATAAATCTATGAAATAAAATCCTGACAAAGAACTAGTGATTTATGGACAGGTGATAACAATAATACACTATCATGAGAGTGTAGGGTGATCCAATTGAAATTCAGTGTAGAATATCAGTTGGTCTTGCCTTTTCATTCACAAGTAACAGTTGTTGCGAGAACATTTTTTACAGTAGATTGTAGTTTTAATCAAGTGGAACAGCTGTGAAGTGGAATATGATGAATGGCTCCTTTTTACATTTTTTTTCCAAAACACATAGTGAGAGCAGTAAAGCTAGAATTGATTCACCTATCTAACAAGACCAGAGGGGTGTGGTCGCTCAATAGGTAGAGATACAGACAGCATGCCAAGAGGTTCTCGGTTCGAATCCCACATTGTGTTCTTGGGCAAAACACTTCACCCCCATTGACCACTTGCAGGCATGGTGGCATTGTGTACTAAGGTGCACTGCATGTCGATGGTGCACCTGTCTTCAACCAATGCTAACCGTGCTTGTGTGGAGTTAGTATGCTGGGGAGCTGACAGTAGCTTGCCTTTGCTCTGTGGTTCTCTCTAGGTACTCCGACTTCCTCCACACATAAAACTGTTGTGGTCATGATTAGCCATTGAGCAGAAATATGTGACCTTAAACACAAATAAATAAATAAATAAATAATAAATAAATAAATAAATAAATAAATAAATAAATAAATAAACAAGAGGCCCCAAGGGGCCTGAGGGCGCTCACCTGACATGGTAGCATAAATATCAACCCAGAGAATTGATTTCAACAAGTTGCATCTGCAACTCCTAAGAAAAGCTTATACCAAATATCCAAAGATTCTGACCAGTGGATCTAAAAAAAAGAGAAGATTTATATCTTATATAACCCCTACTCACATGAAATTTCATTAATATGCGGCCAGTGGTTTGGGAGAAAAAGGTCCAAACACCACCTTCACGACGGACGCCGGACGACGGACAAAAAGTGATAAGAAAAGCTCACCCTGACTTTCAGTCAGGTGAGCTAATAACAAGACCAGAGAACAATATTTCCTACTCCTTTACACACAGAAAATCAAAATGTATTTTTTTAAATTATTAGGTTTTTTCTTAAATTTTCAAAATATAAACAAAACCATATCATGTGACCCCCCCCCCCCCCCCCCCCCTTCATTGGAACGAGCTCGATGATTCATTAGGTAAAGGGTTAACTCAATAACAAGCATTTTCATTTGGGCCCAAAACATAGCTTTTTGACTCTCATTAGTGCCAGCTCGTTCTAACGAGCAGTTAAAACAATATTTCGGGAAGGAAAATTGAAAAAAAAATGTGTGAATGGAAAATTTTTATGTATATAGCGCTGGGCAAAAAAAAAAAAAAAAATCCACAGTTTGCCATTATTTATTTATTGGGGTTTATTATCACATATTTCTGCACAATGGCTAATCATGACCACAACATGGATATAAAGTAAAGTCCATCCAATTGTTTATACCCATGTTGCCATTTTAGAGAACTTCCACCCCAGGCATTGGCGATACAGTAAAGCCTGTCTTGAGAGACCACCTGTCTTGAGAGACCACATCTGCCAGGCACCGATTGGTTTTACTCTTTAATGGACCTGCTATGGGAGACCACCTGTCTTGAGAGACCACTGTGACCTGGTACCAACTTGTAGTTTAATGCCATAAAGGACCTGTCTTGAGAGACCGCCCCTTTGAAGACTGAAACCATGACAAAAACTTTTTACCTGTCCTGGAATTGGAAAATCCATTGTGGTTATACTATTTATTTATTTATTGATGTTTAAGGTCACATATTTCTGCACAATGGCTAATCATGATCGCGACAGTTTAACGGGTGGAGGAAGCCGGAGTACCCGGAGACAACCACCGAGCAACGGCGAGCAACTGTCAGCTCCCCAACATACGAACTCCACACAAGCAGGGTTAGCATTGGTTGAAGACAGGTGCACCATCGACGTGCAGTACGCCTTAGTACACAACGTCACCATGCCCCCACGTAGGCAATGGGGGTGAAGTGTCTTGCCCAAGGACACAATGCGGTTGCCGCAGGTGGGATTCGAACCGAGGACCTCTCGGCTTGCAGCCTGCACCTCTACCTACTGAGCCACCGCGCCCCCTTGTGGTTATACTAACATAATTGAAATTGAAAGTATTAAAAACTCTTAATTGGGTTTCAATTGCTATTCAGTTACATAACTCATTAAAGATTGAGATTTTTTTCAAGACCCCTGTGAAAATATTAGGATTATTGCTGAATAAACAATTTCATACATAACTGAAATGTGACATTTAGGATTATAAAAATAAATTTGTGTTGAAAATCTTCAAAGAAGATTTTCAACACTAATTTATTTTTATAATTTTTATAACAGTCCATTTCAATTTATTACAAAAACTTCAGAAAAAAGAACTACAAAGTAATTACAAAAATCCATTCTTCTCCATTTCTGAATTTTGTGGCTGATTATTCAGACTTGAGAAAACCTGAAACCTGTTATGAGAGACCACCTGTCTTGAGAGACCACTTTTGTGTGGCCCAAAGGGTGGTCTCTCAAGACAGGTTCTACTGTAGCGTCCTATTTTACCAGTAAAACTGAGCTTGTTTATTACAGAAAACAAGCACTGATTCACTTCCCAAGGTTCCCGCTATTTGCCATATATGGTGGAAGTGTAACTTCATATAACAGAGAGAAATTATGCCTTAACAAACCCTAACACCTAGAGATCATATTGTACCCAAGGATGAATCAGTAATATGTAATAATCTAAACCAATGTAAATCTTTAAACTATCGCAAATATATTTTATTTATTGGGGTTTACCAACACTTTCAACAGCAAGGGTTACCTCGTGTCTGGCAGTTTTACAGGTGGAGACAGCCCGAAAACCTGAAGAAAACCACTGACCATTGGTGAGCAACTGTAAAGACTCCCCAACTTACTAACTCCAAGCATTGTGAGCATTGGTGGAAGTCAAGAGCTGCATCGACATGCAGTATGCCTTAGTACACAGCGTCACCATGCCCCTCCCCCTGGCAATCAGAATGAAGTGCCTTGCCCAAGGATACAACACAGTTACCCCTGGTGGGGATCAACCTTGGACCTTTCAGTTCGAAGTTCAATGCTGATACCACTGAGCTGCAATACTCCCAGCCACTCTCCAATACACAGGAACAAAACAATTATTGATCAACAAAATCTTGCTACAGTAATGCTCCACTTGCTAGCAGCATTGTATCTTGGGAAAAATAAATACTTGTGTTAAAATCGCCTCGGAAAAATAATTTAGCACTCTACCAGCTTAGGTCACATTAAAGCAGTTTTGGTGGAAAGAACTGCAGTTGAGAATATCAATTTGACTTGTTGAGGGTGTAATAAGTGATGCAAACCTGTCAATAAATTCAGATGACAAAGATGTCTACCTAATTTTTTTATTAACAGGTGTTTATGGACACATATTTTTGCAGAATGGCTATTCTTGACCGCAACTTGACGAGTCAAGTTTAGCCTATAGTTTTTTTTCATGCTGCCCATTCTAGAGGAATTCCACCCCACACATTGATGACTTGAGTCCTATTTTACCAGTAAAACAGAGGTTGTTCAGCACACTGTTCTCACAGGGGCTGCATTTGCATAAAAAATATGAATTATTTGTGGAGGGAAGATACACATGCATAAAATTCTATTTTTTAGTGAACTAAACAAGCCAGAAAATAAGCAGACTTAATTGTCATCTGCAAAATGAGGTCTCCAGAGGGTGAATTTAGTGATGCTACCTGAACAGCAGGGTAGCATCACTAAATTTACGCTCTGTGAACCTCAATCTGAACCAGGGTCTCGAAACTAAACAGAAAGAGGTACCCAGACAGTTTTACAGATGGAGGAAGCCAGAGTACCCAGAGAGAACCACTGAGCAACGTTAGGCAACATTCAGACCTCCCAACATACAAACTTCACACAGGCAGGGTTAGCATTAATTGAAGACAGGTGCACCATCGACATGCAGCATGCCTTAGTACACAGCGCCATCGTGCCCCTCCCCCACACCCCTGGCAATCAGAATGATGTGCCTTGCCCAAAGACACAACACAGGGGTGGGGATCAACCGTGGACCTTTTGGTTTGAAGTACAATGCTGTAACCACTGAGCCACCAACCTCCCCTCACTATCACAAATAATGACACTCCTCTTTTTTTTTGTTAATGACATTAAATCTAGTACTGAAATGGTTAACCGGATAATCAGTTAGAAACCAGTTAGCCACTTAACCAATTAGAAAAAAGAAAAACTGTCAACTGGTTATCCAAAATATCGATAGTGATCGTCATTCCACGTTTAAAACGTAGTAAAACTGCCACTTCTCATTAGTGAAAGATTTCACATCGAAGCCGCGCTGTGTATATTGAGAAATAATCGACTTTGGCATTCACGATTTTGTTAATGATCGGCAGTTTCTGTGAATAATGAGTAATCGCAGAAACTATTCCGTAGTGTATATACAAACAGACATTATTGAGTACTCGACAACGTTCGTTTGTATACATACTACGGAATAGTTTGATAATGCTGCCTTCCAATTCCTATAGTTTTGATCCAATATTCGGTGAAATAATGGCCACAGATAACCGGATATTATCCAGTTATAGATCTCGGTTAGTCGGTTATGAAAATGAGCCAACCGTTTCAGCCCTCCTAATTCAATCAAGAAAGTACCTGTATTTAATTAAACATTTTTCCCAATTTTTCCATATTTACTGATTTAGAAAACTGGAATCTGCATTCCCAATTGCCAAATCTATCAATATTGCCCTAGTACTGAATTTTTCTCAAAAATTGACAAAAAATACATTCAAAGGCATGAGAAGCATATTTAAATTGTACGAGGAATTGATTCACAACACCTGCTGTCAATACTGGCAATCTATAGACTATTGCAGGGAGGGGGGGGGGAGGAGGGGAGGGGGGTTGATCTGTGTACTATTCTGTTTGTAACCTAAGGATAAATGTGTAAAATCAGGGTATTTGATGACTGGATTCGCATCGCAAAATGCTATACAAAAATGTCCAAATGCTAACTATTTTTTTTTCATATTGGCCTTGTATTCACTATTTATCAACACATTTTAAAACCAAGATGGAAACTGGTAAACAAATTTTTAAAAACAAAAAATACTCTGAAATAGAGAGTTCTAAAATTAGTGTTCTTACAGATAAGGATGTTTTTACACATTACAAAGTATAGGTACAGTATACAAAGATAAGGAAGTTTTACACATTTAGAATACAGGAACAGTACACAGAGATAAGAATGTTTTACACATTTAGAGTACAGGAACAGTACACAGAGATAAGAATGTTTTACACATTTAGAGTACAGGAACAGTACACAGAGATAAGAATGTTTTACACATTTAGAGTACAGGAACAGTACACAGAGATAAGAATGTTTTACACATTTAGAGTACAGGAACAGTACACAGAGATAAGCATGTTTTACACATTTAGAGTACAGGAACAGTACACAGAGATAAAAATGTTTTACACATTTGGAGTACAGGAACAGTACACAGAGATAAGAATGTTTTACACATTTAGAATACAGGAACAGTACACAGAGATAAGAATGTTTTACACATTTAGAGTGCAGGAACAGTACACAGAGATAAGAATGTTTTATACATTTAGAGTACAGGAACCGTACACAGAGATAAGGATGTTTTACACATTTAGAGTACAGGAACAGTACACAGAGATAAAAATGTTTTACACATTTGGAGTACAGGAACAGTACACAGAGATAAGGGTGTTTTACACATTTAGAATACAGGAACAGTACACCGAGATAAGAATGTTTTACACATTTAGAGTACAGGAACAGTTCACAGAGATAAGAATGTTTTACACATTTAGAGTACAGGAACAGTACACAGAGATAAGGATGTTTTACACATTTAGAGTACAGGAACAGTACACAGAGATAAGAATGTTTTACACATTTAGAGTACAGGAACAGTACACAGAGATAAGAATGTTTTACACATTTAGAGTACAGGAACATTACACAGAGATAAGAATGTTTTACACATTTAGAGTACAGGAACAGTACACAGAGATAAGGATGTTTTACACATTTAGAGTACAGGAACAGTACACAGAGATAAGAATGTTTTACACATTTAGAATACAGGAACAGTACACAGAGATAAGAATGTTTTACACATTTAGAGTACAGGAACAGTACACAGAGATAAAAATGTTTTACACAATTGGAGTACAGGAACAGTACACAGAGATAAGAATGTTTTACACATTTAGAGTACAGGAACAGTAAAACAGAGATAAGAATGTTTTACACATTTAGAGTACAGGAACAGTACACAGAGATAAGAATGTTTTACACATTTAGAGTACAGGAACAGTACACAGAGATAAGAATGTTTTACACATTTAGAGTACAGGAACAGTAAAACAGAGATAAGAATGTTTTACACATTTAGAGTACACGGACAGTACACAGAGATAAGAATGTTTTACACATTTAGAGTACAGGAACAGTACACAGAGATAAGAATGTTTTACGCATTTGGAGTACAGGAACAGTACACAGAGATAAGAATGTTTTATACATTTAGAGCACAAGAACAGTACACAGAGATAAGAATGTTTTATACATTTAGAGTACAGGAATAGTACACAGAGATAAGAATGTTTTATACATTTAGAGTACAGGAACAGTACACAGAGATAATAATGTTTACACATTTAGAGTACAGGAACAGTACACAGAGATAAGGATGTTTTACACATTTAGAGAACAGGAACAGTACACAGAGATAAGAATGTTTTACACATTTAGAGTACAGGAACAGTACACAGAGATAAGAATGTTTTACACATTTAGAGTACAGGAACAGTAAAACAGAGATAAGAATATTTTACACATTTAAAGTACAGGAACAGTACACAGAGATAAGAATGTTTTACACATTTAGAGTACAGGAACAGTACACAGAGATAAGAATGTTTTACACATTTAGAGTACAGGAACAGTACACAGAGAAAAGAATGTTTTACACATTTGGAGTACAAGAACAGTACACAGAGATAAGAATGTTTTACACATTTAGAGTACAGGAACAGTACACAGAGATAAGAATGTTTTACACATTTGGAGTACAGGAACAGTACACAGAGATAAGAATGTTTTATACATTTAGAGCACAAGAACAGTACACAGAGATAAGAATGTTTTATACATTTAGAGTACAGGAATAGTACACAGAGATAAGAATGTTTTATACATTTAGAGTACAGGAACAGTACACAGAGATAATAATGTTTTACACATTTAGAGTACAGGAACAGTACACAGAGATAAGAATGTTTTCCACATTTAGAGTACAGGAACAGTACACAGAGATAAGAATGTTTTACACATTAAGAGTACAAGAACCGTACACAGAGATAAGAAAGTTTTACACATTTAGAGCACAGGAACAGTGCACAGAGATAAGGATGTTTTACACCTTTAGAATACAGGATCAGTACACAGAGATAAGAATGTTTTACACATTTAGAGTACAGGAACAGTACACAGAGATAAGAATGTTTTACACATTTAGAGTACAGGAACAGTACACAGAGATAAGAATGTTTTACACATTTAGAGTACAGGAACAGTACATAGATATATGAATGGTTTACACATTTAGAGTACAGGAACAGTACACAGAGATAAGAATGTTTTACACATTTAGAGTACAGGAACAGTACACAAAGATAAGAATGTTTTACACATTTAGAGTACAGATTTGGAGTACAGGAACAGTATACAGAGATAAGAATGTTTTATACATTTAGAGCACAGGAACAGTACACAGAGATAAGAATGTTTTATACATTTAGAGTACAGGAACAGTACACAGAGATAAGAATGTTTTACACATTTAGAGTACAGGAACAGTACACAGAGATAAGAATGTTTTACACATTAAGAGTACAGGAACCGTACACAGAGATAAGAATGTTTCACACATTAAGAGTACAGGAACCGTACACAGAGAAAAGAAAGTTTTACACATTTAGAGTACAGGTATAATACACAGAGATAAGAATGTTTTACACATTTAGAGTACTGGAACAGTACACATAGATAAGAATGTTTCATACATTTCGAGTACAGGAACAGTACACAGAGATAGGAATGTTTTACACATTTAGAGTACAGGAACAGTACACAGAGATAGGAATGTTTTACACATTTAGAATACAGGAACAGTACACAGAGATAAGAATGTTTTACACATTTAGAGTACAGGTATAATACACAGAGATAAGAATGATTTACACATTTATTAGAGTACAGGAACAGTACACAGAGATAAGAAAGTTTTACACATTTAGAGTACAGGAACAGTACACAGAGATAAGAATGTTTTATACATTTAGAGTACAGGAACAGTACACAGAGATAAGAATGTTTTACACATTTAGAGTACAGGTATAATACACAGAGATAAGAATGATTTACACATTTATTCGAGTACAGGAACAGTACACAGAGATAAGAAAGTTTTACACATTTAGAGTACAGGAACAGTACACAGAGATAAGAATGTTTTACACATTAAGAATACAGGAACCGTACACAGAGATAAGAAAGTTTTACACATTTAGAGCACAGGAACAGTACACAGAGATAAGGATGTTTTACACATTTAGAATACAGGAACAGTACACAGAGATAAGAATGTTTTACACATTTAGAGTACAGGTATAATACACAGAGATAAGAATGATTTACACATTTATTAGAGTACAGGAACAGTACACAGAGATAAGAATGTGTTATACATTTAGAGTACAGGAACAGTACACAGAGATAGGAATGTTTTACACATTTAGAGTACAGGTATAATACACAGAGATAAGAATGTTTTACACATTTAGAGTACTGGAACAGTACACATAGATAAGAATGTTTTATACATTTCGAGTACAGGAACAGTAGACAGAGATAGGAATGTATTACACATTTAGAGTACAGGAACAGTACACAGAGATAGGAATGCTTTACACATTTAGAATACAGGAACAGTACACAGAGATAAGAATGTTTTACACATTTAGAGTACAGGTATAATACACAGAGATAAGAATGATTTACACATTTATTAGAGTACAGGAACAGTACACAGAGATAAGAAAGTTTTACACATTTAGAGTACAGGAACAGTACACAGAGATAAGAATGTTTTATACATTTAGAGTACAGGAACAGTACACAGAGATAAGAATGTTTTACACATTTAGAGTACAGGAACAGTACACAGAGATAGGAATGTTTTATACGTTTAGAGTACAGGAACAGTACACAGAGATAAGAATGTTTTATACATTTAGAGTACAGGGACAGTACACAGATAAGAAAGTTTTACACATTTAGAGTACAGGAACAGTACAGAGAGATAAGAATGTTTTACACATTTAGAGTACAGGAACAGTACACATAGATAGGAATGTTCTATACATTTAGAGAACACGAGCAGTACACAGAGATAGGAATGTTTTATACATTTAGAGTACAGGAACAGTACACAGATAATAATGTTTTACACATTTAGAGTACAGGAACAGTACACAGAGATAAGGATGTTTTCCACATTTAGAGTACAGGAACAGTACACAGAGATAAGAATGTTTTACACATTAAGAGTACAAGAACCGTACACAGAGATAAGAAAGTTTTACACATTTAGAGCACAGGAACAGTGCACAGAGATAAGGATGTTTTACACCTTTGGAATACAGGAACAGTACACAGAGATAAGAATGTTTTACACATTTAGAGTACAGGAACAGTACACAGAGATAAGAATGTTTTACACATTTAGAGTACAGGAACAGTACACAGAGATAAGAATGTTTTACACATTTAGAGTACAGGAACAGTACATAGATATATGAATGGTTTACACATTTAGAGTACAGGAACAGTACACAGAGATAAGAATGTTTTACACATTTAGAGTACAGGAACAGTACACAAAGATAAGAATGTTTTACACATTTGGAGTACAGGAACAGTACACAGAGATAAGAATGTTTTATACATTTAGAGTACAGATTTGGAGTACAGGAACAGTATACAGAGATAAGAATGTTTTATACATTTAGAGCACAGGAACAGTACACAGAGATAAGAATGTTTTATACATTTAGAGTACAGGAACAGTACACAGAGATAAGAATGTTTTATACATTTAGAGTACAGGAACAGTACACAGAGATAAGAAAGTTTTACACATTTAGAGTACAGGAACAGTACACAGAGATAAGAATGTTTTACACATTAAGAGTACAGGAACCGTACACAGAGATAAGAATGTTTCACACATTAAGAGTACAGGAACCGTACACAGAGATAAGAAAGTTTTACACATTTAGAGTACAGGTATAATACACAGAGATAAGAATGTTTTACACATTTAGAGTACTGGAACAGTACACATAGATAAGAATGTTTCATACATTTCGAGTACAGGAACAGTAGACAGAGATAGGAATGTTTTACACATTTAGAGTACAGGAACAGTACACAGAGATAGGAATGTTTTACACATTTAGAATACAGGAACAGTACACAGAGATAAGAATGTTTTACACATTTAGAGTACAGGTATAATACACAGAGATAAGAATGATTTACACATTTATTAGAGTACAGGAACAGTACACAGAGATAAGAAAGTTTTACACATTTAGAGTACAGGAACAGTACACAGAGATAAGAATGTTTTATACATTTAGAGTACAGGAACAGTACACAGAGATAAGAATGTTTTACACATTTAGAGTACAGGTATAATACACAGAGATAAGAACGATTTACACATTTATTAGAGTACAGGAACAGTACACAGAGATAAGAAAGTTTTACACATTTAGAGTACAGGAACAGTACACAGAGAAAAGAATGTTTTACACATTAAGAGTACAGGAACCGTACACAGAGATAGGAATGTTTTATACATTTAGAGTACAGGAACAGTACATAGATATATGAATGGTTTACACATTTAGAGTACAGGAACAGTACACAGAGATAAGAATGTTTTACACATTTAGAGTACAGGAACAGTACACAAAGATAAGAATGTTTTACACATTTGGAGTACAGGAACAGTACACAGAGATAAGAATGTTTTATACATTTAGAGTACAGATTTGGAGTACAGGAACAGTATACAGAGATAAGAATGTTTTATACATTTAGAGCACAGGAACAGTACACAGAGATAAGAATGTTTTATACATTTAGAGTACAGGAACAGTACACAGAGATAAGAATGTTTTATACATTTAGAGTACAGGAACAGTACACAGAGATAAGAAAGTTTTACACATTTAGAGTACAGGAACAGTACACAGAGATAAGAATGTTTTACACATTTAGAGTACAGGAACAGTACACAAAGATAAGAATGTTTTACACATTTGGAGTACAGGAACAGTACACAGAGATAAGAATGTTTTATACATTTAGAGTACAGATTTGGAGTACAGGAACAGTATACAGAGATAAGAATGTTTTATACATTTAGAGCACAGGAACAGTACACAGAGATAAGAATGTTTTATACATTTAGAGTACAGGAACAGTACACAGAGATAAGAATGTTTTATACATTTAGAGTACAGGAACAGTACACAGAGATAAGAAAGTTTTACACATTTAGAGTACAGGAACAGTACACAGAGATAAGAATGTTTTACACATTAAGAGTACAGGAACCGTACACAGAGATAAGAATGTTTCACACATTAAGAGTACAGGAACCGTACACAGAGATAAGAAAGTTTTACACATTTAGAGTACAGGTATAATACACAGAGATAAGAATGTTTTACACATTTAGAGTACTGGAACAGTACACATAGATAAGAATGTTTCATACATTTCGAGTACAGGAACAGTAGACAGAGATAGGAATGTTTTACACATTTAGAGTACAGGAACAGTACACAGAGATAGGAATGTTTTACACATTTAGAATACAGGAACAGTACACAGAGATAAGAATGTTTTACACATTTAGAGTACAGGTATAATACACAGAGATAAGAATGATTTACACATTTATTAGAGTACAGGAACAGTACACAGAGATAAGAAAGTTTTACACATTTAGAGTACAGGAACAGTACACAGAGATAAGAATGTTTTATACATTTAGAGTACAGGAACAGTACACAGAGATAAGAATGTTTTACACATTCAGAGTACAGGTATAATACACAGAGATAAGAACGATTTACACATTTATTAGAGTACAGGAACAGTACACAGAGATAAGAAAGTTTTACACATTTAGAGTACAGGAACAGTACACAGAGAAAAGAATGTTTTACACATTAAGAGTACAGGAACCGTACACAGAGATAAGAAAGTTCTACACATTTAGAGCACAGGAACAGTACACAGAGATAAGGATGTTTTACACATTTAGAATACAGGAACAGTACACAGAGATAAGAATGTTTTACACATTTAGAGTACAGGTATAATACACAGAGATAAGAATGATTTACACATTTATTAGAGTACAGGAACAGTACACAGAGATAAGAAAGTTTTACACATTTAGAGTACAGGAACAGTACACAGAGATAAGAATGTTTCACACATTTAGAGTACAGGAACAGTACACAGAGATAAGAATGTTTTACACATTTAGAGTACAGGAACAGTACACAGAGATAGGAATGTTTTATACATTTAGAGTACAGGAACAGTACACAGAGATAGGAATGTTTTATACATTTAGAGTACAGGAACAGTACACAGAGATAAGAATGTTTTATACATTTAGAGTACAGGAACAGTACACAGAGATAGGAATGTTTTACACATTTAGAGTACAGGTATAATACACAGAGATAAGAATGTTTTACACATTTAGAGTACTGGAACAGTACACATAGATAAGAATGTTTTATACATTTCGAGTACAGGAACAGTAGACAGAGATAGGAATGTTTTACACATTTAGAGTACAGGAACAGTACACAGAGATAGGAATGTTTTACACATTTAGAATACAGGAACAGTACACAGAGATAAGAATGTTTTACACATTTAGAGTACAGGTATAATACACAGAGATAAGAATGATTTACACATTTATTAGAGTACAGGAACAGTACACAGAGATAAGAAAGTTTTACACATTTAGAGTACAGGAACAGTACACAGAGATAAGAATGTTTTATACATTTAGAGTACAGGAACAGTACACAGAGATAAGAATGTTTTACACATTTAGAGTACAGGAACAGTACACAGAGATAGGAATGTTTTATACGTTTAGAGTACAGGAACAGTACACAGAGATAAGAATGTTTTATACATTTAGAGTACAGGGACAGTACATAGATAAGAAAGTTTTACACATTTAGAGTACAGGAACAGTACAGAGAGATAAGAATGTTTTACACATTTAGAGTACAGGAACAGTACACATAGATAGGAATGTTTTATACATTTAGAGAACACGAGCAATACACAGAGATAGGAATGTTTTATACATTTAGAGTACAGGAACAGTACACAGAGATAAGAATGTTTTATACATTTAGAGTACAGGAACAGTACACAGAGATAGGAATGTTTTATACATTTAGAGTACAGGAACAGTACAAAGAGATAAGAATGTTTTATACATATAGAGTACAGGAACAGTACACAGAGATAGGAATGTTTTATACATTTAGAGTACAGGAACCATACACAGAGATAGGAATGTTTTATATATTTAGAGTACAGGAACAGTACACAGAGATAAGAATGTTTTACACATTTGGAGTACAGGAACAGTACACAGAGATAGGAATGTTTTATACATTTAGAGTACAGGAACAGTACACAGAGATAGGAATGTTTTATACATTTAGAGTACAGGAACAGTACACAGAGATAAGAATGTTTTACACATTTAGAGTACAGGAACCGTACACAGAGATAGGAATGTTTTATACATTAAGAGTACAGGAACAGTACACAGAGATAGGAATGTTTTATACTTTTAGAGTACAGGAACAGTACACAGAGATAAGAATGTTTTACACATTTAGAGTACAGGAACAGGACACAGAGATAAGAATGTTTTACACACATTTTTTAGGAAATCTACTGTACACACAGATAAGGATTGTTTTAAACATTACAGAGTATAGGTATAGTACACAGAGGTAAGAATGTTTTACACATTTAGAGTACAGGAACAGTACACAGAGATAAGAATGTTTTACACATTTAGAGCACAGGTATAGTGCACACAGATAAGGATGCTTTATACATTTAGAGTAGAAGTAGTGTATACACAGATCGGGAGGTTTTACAGACTTTAGAGTACAGCTAAAGTACACATGGATAATGGGGAGATTTACAAATGTAGAGAGTACAGCTAAAGTACAAACAGATAATGGGGGTGGGGTACAAATGTAAAGTACAGCTAAAGTACACACAGATAAGGGGAGATTTACAAATGTAGAGTACAGCTAAAGTACACACAGATAAGGGGAGATTTACAAATGTAGAGTACAGCAAAAGTACACATGGATAAGGGGAGATTTACAAATGTAGAGAACAGCTAAAGTACACATGGATAAGGGGAGATTTACAAATGTTGAGTACCGCTAAAGTACACATGGATAAGGGAAGATTCACAAATGTAGAGTACAGCTAAAGCACACATGGATAAGGGGAGATTTACAAATGTTGAGTACCGCTAAAGTACATGCGGATAAGGGGAGATTTACAAATGTTGAGTACAGCTAAAGTACACATGGATAAGGGGAGATTTACAAATGTTGAGTACAGCTAAAGTACACACGGATAAGGGGAGATTTACAAATGTAGAGTACAGCTAAAGTACACATGGATAATGGGGGATTACAAATGTAGAGTACAGCTGAAGTACACACGGATAATGAGGGGGGGGGAATTTACAAATGTAGAGTACATCTAAAGTACACACAGATAATGGGGGATTACAAATGTAGAGTACAGCTAAAGTACACATGGATAATGAGGGGGGGGGGATTTACAAACTTGGAGTACAGCTAAAGTACAAACCGATAATGGGGGGTGGGGTACAAATGTAGAGTACAGCTAAAGTACACACAGATAAGGGAAGATTTACAAATGTAGAGTACAGCTAAAGTACAAACAGATAAGGGGAGATTTACAAATGTAGAGTACAGCTAAAGTACACATGGATAAGGGGAGATTTACAAATGTTGAGTACCGCAAAAGTACACACGGATAAGGGGAGATTTACAATTGTAGAGTACAGCTAAAGTGCACATGGATAATGGGAGTGGGGTACAAATGTAGAGTACAGCTAAAGTACACACGGATAAGGAAAGATTTACAAATGTAGAGTACAGCTAAAGTACACATGGATAAGGGGAGATTTACAAATGTAGAGTATAGCTAAAGTACACATGGATAAGGGGAGATTTACAAATGTAGAGTACAGCTAAAGTACACATGGATAAGGGAAGATTTACAAATGTAGAGTATAGCTAAAGTACACATGGATAAGGGGAGATTTACAAATGTAGAGTACAGCTAAAGTACACACAGATAATGGGGGGGGGGGGGGGGGTACAAATGTCGAGTACAGCTAAAGTGCACATGGATAAGGGGAGATTTACAAATGTAGAGTACATTTAAGTACAAAGAGATAAGGGGAGATTTACAAATGTACAGTACAGCTAAAGTACACACAGATAATGGGAGGTGGGGTACAAATGTAGAGTACAGCTAAAGTACACACAGATAATGGGGAGATTTACAAATGTAGAGTACAGCTAAAGTACAAAGAGATAAGGGGAGATTTACAAATGTAGAGTACAGCTAAAGTACACACAGATAATGGGAGGTGGGGTACAAATATAGAGTACAGCTAAAGTACACACGGATAATGGGGAGATTTACAAATGTAGAGTACAGCTAACGTACACACGGATAAGGGGAGATTTACAAATGTTGAGTACCGCTAAAGTACACACGGATAAGGGGAGATTTACAAATCTAGAGTACAGCTAAAGTACACGCAGATAAGGGGAGATTTACAAATGTAGAGTACAGCTAAAGTGCACATGGATAATGGGAGTGGGGTACAAATGTAGAGTACAGCTAAAGTAATCAAGGATAAGGGGAGATTTACAAATGTAGAGTACAGCTAAAGTACACATGGATAAGGGGAGATTTACAAATGTAGAGTACAGCTAAAGTACACACGGATAATGGCGGTTGGGTACAAGTGTAGAGTACAGCTAAAGTGCACACGGATAATGATGGGGGGGGGGGGGGGGGGGTAACAAATGTAGAGTACAGCTAAAGTACACACAGATAAGGGAAGATTTACAAATGTAGAGTACAGGTAAAGTACACACAGATAAGGGGAGATTTACAAATGTAGAGTACAGCTAAAGTACACATGGATAAGGGGAGATTTACAAATGTTGAGTACCGCTAAAGTACACATGGATAAGGGGAGATTTACAAACGTAGAGTACAGCTAAAGTGCACATGGATAAGGGGAGATTTACAAATGCTGAGTACCGCTAAAGTACACATGGATAAGGGGACATTTACAAATGCATGGTACAACAAAAGTACACTCAGATAAGGGGAGATTTACAAATGTAGAGTTCAGCTAAAGTACACATGGATAAGGGGAGATTTACAAATGTTGAGTACCGCGAAAGTACACATGGATAAGGGGAGATTTACAAATGTAGAGTACAGCTAAAGTGCACATGGATAAGGGGAGATTTACAGATGTAGAGTACAGCTAAAGTACACACGGATAAGGGGAGATTTACAAATGCATGGTACAGCTTAAGTACACTCAGATAAGGGGAGATTTACAAATGTTGAGTACTGCTAAAGTACACATGGATAAGGGGAGATTTACAAATGTAGAGCACAGCTAAAGTCCAAACAGATAAGGGGAGATTTACAAATGTAGAGCACAGCTAAAGTACACACGGATAATGGGGGTGGAGTACAAATGTAGAGTACAGCTAAAGTACACATTATTTATTTATTGTTGTTTAAGGTCACATACTTCTGCACAATGGCTAACCATGACCACAACATGGAGATAACGTCAAGGTCAGTCAATCGCTTATACCCCATGTAGCCTATTTTAGAGGACTTGCACCCCAAGCATTAGTGACTGGGTCCTATTTTACCAGTGAAACACAGCTTGTTTACCACAGTAAACAAGCACTGCTTCACTTCCCGAGGTTCCCATGCGGGAAAGTACACATCGATAATGGGAGATTTACAAATGTAGAGTACAGCTAAGGTACACATGGATAAGGGGAGATTTACAAATGTTGAGTACCGCTAAAGTACACACGGATAAGGGGAGATTTACAAATGTAGAGAACAGTTAAAGTACACATGGATAAGGGAAAATTTACAAATGTTGAGTACCGCTAAAGTACACACAGATAAGGGGAGATTTACAAATGTAGAGTACAGCTAAAGTACACACAGATAAGGGGAGATTTACAAATGTAGAGTACAGCAAAAGTACACATGGATAAGGGGAGATTTACAAATGTAGAGTACAGCTAAAGTACACATGGATAAGGGGAGATTTACAAATGTATGGTACAGCTAAAGTACACTCAGATAAGGGGAGATTTACAAATGTTGAGTACAGCTAAAGTACACATGGATAATGGGGAGATTTACAAATGTAGAGTACCGCTAAAGTACAAACAGATAAGGGGAGATTTACAAATGTAGAGTACAGCTAAAGTACACATGGATAAGGGGAGATTTACAAATGTTGAGTACCGCTAAAGTACACATGGATAAGGGGAGATTTACAAATGTTGAGTACCGCTAAAGTACACACGGATAAGGGGAGATTTACAAATGTTGAGTACAGCTAAAGTACACATGGATAAGGGGAGATTTACAAATGTTGAGTACCGCTAAAGTACACACGGATAAGGGGAGATTTACAAATGTTGAGTACAGCTAAAGTACACATGGATAAGGGAAGATTTACAAATGTAAAGTACAGCTAAAGTACACACGGATAAGGGGAGATTTACAAATGTAGAGTACAGCTAAAGTACACATGGATAATGGGGGAATACAAATGTAGAGTACAGCTGAAGTACACACGGATAATGAGGGGGGGGGAGGGGAATTTACAAATGTAGAGTACATCTAAAGTACACACAGATAATGGGGGATTACAAATGTAGAGTACAGCTAAAGTACACATGGATAATGAGGGGGGGGGGGGGAATTTACAAACTTGGAGTACAGCTAAAGTACAAACCGATAATGGGGGGTGGGGTACAAATGTAGAGTACAGCTAAAGTACACACAGATAAGGGAAGATTTACAAATGCAGAGTACAGCTAAAACACAAACAGATAAGGGGAGATTTACAAATGTAGAGTACCGCTAAAGTACACATGGATAAGGGGAGATTTACAAATGTTGAGTACCGCTAAAGTACACACGGATAAGGGGAGATTTACAAATGTTGAGTACAGCTAAAGTACACATGGATAAGGGGAGATTTACAAATGTTGAGTACCGCTAAAGTACACACGGATAAGGGGAGATTTACAAATGTAGAGAACAGTTAAAGTACACATGGATAAGGGAAAATTTACAAATGTTGAGTACCGCTAAAGTACACACAGATAAGGGGAGATTTACAAATGTAGAGTACAGCTAAAGTACACACAGATAAGGGGAGATTTACAAATGTAGAGTACAGCAAAAGTACACATGGATAAGGGGAGATTTACAAATGTAGAGTACAGCTAAAGTACACATGGATAAGGGGAGATTTACAAATGTATGGTACAGCTAAAGTACACTCAGATAAGGGGAGATTTACAAATGTTGAGTACAGCTAAAGTACACATGGATAATGGGGAGATTTACAAATGTTGAGTACCGCTAAAGTACACTCAGATAAGGGGAGATTTACAAATGTTGAGTACCATTAAAGTACACATGGATAAGGGAAGATTCACAAATGTAGAGTACAGCTAAAGCACACATGGATAAGGGGAGATTTACAAATGTTGAGTACCGCTAAAGTACACACGGATAAGGGGAGATTTACAAATGTTGAGTACAGCTAAAGTACACATGGATAAGGGGAGATTTACAAATGTTGAGTACCGCTAAAGTACACACGGATAAGGGGAGATTTACAAATGTTGAGTACAGCTAAAGTACACATGGATAAGGGAAGATTTACAAATGTAAAGTACAGCTAAAGTACACACGGATAAGGGGAGATTTACAAATGTAGAGTACAGCTAAAGTACACATGGATAATGGGGGAATACAAATGTAGAGTACAGCTGAAGTACACACGGATAATGAGGGGGGGGGGGGGAGGGGAATTTACAAATGTAGAGTACATCTAAAGTACACACAGATAATGGGGGATTACAAATGTAGAGTACAGCTAAAGTACACATGGATAATGAGGGGGGGGGGGAATTTACAAACTTGGAGTACAGCTAAAGTACAAACCGATAATGGGGGGTGGGGTACAAATGTAGAGTACAGCTAAAGTACACACAGATAAGGGAAGATTTACAAATGTAGAGTACAGCTAAAGTACAAACAGATAAGGGGAGATTTACAAATGTAGAGTACAGCTAAAGTACACACAGATAAGGGGAGATTTACAAATGTAGAGTACAGCTAAAGTACAAACAGATAAGGGAAGATTTACAAATGCAGAGTACAGCTAAAACACAAACAGATAAGGGGAGATTTACAAATGTAGAGTACAGCTAAAGTACACATGGATAAGGGGAGATTTACAAATGTTGAGTACTGCTAAAGTACACACGGATAAGGGGAGATTTACAAATGTAGAGTACAGCTAAAGTGCACATGGATAATGGGAGTGGGGTACAAATATAGAGTACAGCTAAAGTACACACGGATAAGGAAAGATTTACAAATGTAGAGTACAGCTAAAGTACACACGGATAAGGGGAGATTTACAAATGTAGAGCATAGCTAAAGTACACATGGATAAGGGGAGATTTACAAATGTAGAGTACAGCTAAAGTACACACGGATAATGGGGGGGGGGGGTACAAATGTAGAGTACAGCTAAAGTGCACATGGATAAGGGGAGATTTACAAATGTACAGTACAGATAAAGTACACACAGATAATGGGAGGTGGGGTACAAATGTAGAGTACAGCTAAAGTACACACGGATAATGGGGAGATTTACAAATGTAGAGTACAGCTAAAGTACAAAGAGATAAGGGGAGATTTACAAATGTAGAGTACAGCTAAAGTACACACAGATAATGGGAGGTGGGGTACAAATGTAGAGTACAGCTAAAGTACACACGGATAATGGGGAGATTTACAAATGTCGAGTACAGCTAAAGTACACACGGATAAGGGGAGATTTACAAATGTTGAGTACCGCTAAAGTACACACGGATAAGGGGAGATTTACAAATCTAGAGTACAGCTAAAGTACACGCAGATAAGGGGAGATTTACAAATGTAGAGTACAGCTAAAGTGCACATGGATAATGGGAGTGGGGTACAAATGTAGAGTACAGCTAAAGTAATCAAGGATAAGGGGAGATTTACAAATGTAGAGTACAGCTAAAGTACACATGGATAAGGGGAGATTTACAAATGTAGAGTACAGCTAAAGTACACATGGATAATGGCGGTTGGGTACAAATGTAGAGTACAGCTAAAGTGCACACGGATAATGATGGGGGGGGGGGGGGGGGTAACAAATGTAGAGTACAGCAAAAGTACACACAGATAAGCGGAGATTTACAAATGTAGAGTACAGCTAAAGTAATCAAGGATAAGGGGAGATTTACAAATGTAGAGTACAGCTAAAGTACACATGGATAATGGCGGTTGGGTACAAATGTAGAGTACAGCTAAAGTGCACACGGATAATGATGGGGGGGGGGGGGGTAACAAATGTAGAGTACAGCAAAAGTACACACAGATAAGGGGAGATTTACAAATGTAGAGTACAGCTAAAGTACACATGGATAAGGGGAGATTTACAAATGTTGAGTACCGCTAAAGTACACATGGATAAGGGGAGATTTACAAATGTAGAGTACAGCTAAAGTGCACATGGATAAGGGGAGATTTACAAATGCTGAGTACCGCTAAAGTACACATGGATAAGGGTAGATTTAAAAATGCATGGTACAACAAAAGTACACTCTGATAAGGGGGGATTTACAAATGTAGAGTTCAGCTAAAGTACACATGGATAAGGGGAGATTTACAAATGTTGAATACCCCTAAAGTACACATGGATAAGGGGAGATTTACAAATGTAGAGTACAGCTAAAGTGCACATGGATAAGGGGAGATTTACAGATGTAGAGTACAGCTAAAGTACACACGGATAAGGGGAAATTTACAAATGCATGGTACAGCTTAAGTACACTCAGATAAGGGGAGATTTACAAATGTTGAGTACCGCTAAAGTACACATGGATAAGGGGAGATTTACAAATGTAGAGCACAGCTAAAGTCCAAACAGATAAGGGGAGATTTACAAATGTAGAGCACAGCTAAAGTACACATGGATAATGGGGGTGGAGTACAAATGTAGAGTACAGCTAAAGTACACATTATTTATTTATTGTTGTTTAAGGTCACATACTTCTGCACAATGGCGAACCATGACCACAACATGGAGATAACGTCAAGGTCAGTCAATCGCTTATACCCCATGTAGCCTATTTTAGAGGACTTGCACCCCAAGCATTAGTGACTGGGTCCTATTTTACCAGTGAAACAGAGCTTGTTTACCACAGTAAACAAGCACTGCTTCACTTCCCGAGGTTCCCATGCGGGAAAGTACACATCGATAATGGGAGATTTACAAATGTAGAGTACAGCTAAGGTACACATGGATAAGGGGAGATTTACAAATGTTGAGTACCACTAAAGTACACATGGATAAGGGGAGATTTACAAATGTAGAGTACAGCTAAAGTACACATGGATAAGGGAAAATTTACAAATGTTGAGTACCGCTAAAGTACACACAGATAAGGGGAGATTTACAAATGTAGAGTACAGCTAAAGTACACACAGATAAGGGGAGATTTACAAATGTAGAGTACAGCTAAAGAACACATGGATAAGGGGAGATTTACAAATGTAGAGTACAGCTAAAGTACACATGGATAATGGGGGATTACAAATGTTGAGTACCGCTAAAGTACACATGGATAAGGGAAGATTTACAAATGTAGAGTACGGCTAAAGCACACATGGATAAGGGGAGATTTACAAATGTTGAGTACCGCTAAGTACACACGGATAAGGGGAGATTTACAAATGTTGAGTACAGCAAAAGTACACATGGATAAGGGGAGATTTACAAATGTTGAGTACCGCTAAAGTACACACGGATAAGGGGAGATTTACAAATGTTGAGTACAGCTAAAGTACACATGGATAAGGGAAGATTTACAAATGTAAAGTACAGCTAAAGTACACACGGATAAGGGGAGATTTACAAATGTAGAGTACAGCTAAAGTACACATGGATAATGGGGGATTACAAATGTAGAGTACAGCTGAAGTACACACGGATAATGAGGGGGGGGGGGGAATTTACAAATGTAGAGTACATCTAAAGAACACACAGATAATGGGGGATTACAAATGTAGAGTACAGCTAAAGTACACATGGATAATGAGGGGGGGGGAGATTTACAAACTTGGAGTACAGCTAAAGTACAAACCGATAATGGGGGGTGGGGTACAAATGTAGAGTACAGCTAAAGTACACACAGATAAGGGAAGATTTACAAATGTAGAGTACAGCTAAAGTACAAACAGATAAGGGGAGATTTACAAATGTAGAGTACAGCTAAAGTACACACAGATAAGGGGAGATTTACAAATGTAGAGTATAGCTAAAGTACACATGGATAAGGGGAGATTTACAAATGTTGAGTACCGCTAAAGTACACACGGATAAGGGGAGATTTACAAATGCAGAGTACAGCTAAAGTACACATGGATAAGGGGAGATTTACAAATGTTGAGTACCGCTAAAGTACACACGGATAAGGGGAGATTTACAAATGCAGAGTACAGCTAAAGTGCACATGGATAATGGGAGTGGGGTACAAATGTAGAGTACAGCTAAAGTACACATCGATAAGGGGAGATTTACAAATGTAGAGTACAGCTAAAGTACACACGGATAATGGGCGTTGGGTACAAATGTAGAGTACAGCTAAAGTACACACGGATAATGATGGGGGGGGGGGGGGGGGGGGGGGTTACAAATGTAGAGTACAGCTAAAGTACACACAGATAAGGGAAAATTTACAAATGTAGAGTACAGCTAAAGTACAAACAGATAAGGGAAAATTTACAAATGTAGAGTACAGCTAAAGTACACACAGATAAGGGGAGATTTACAAATGTAGAGTACAGCTAAAGTACACACAGATAAGGGGAGATTTACAAATGTAGAGTACAGCTAAAGTACACATGGATAAGGGGAGATTTACAAATGTTGAGTACCGCTAAAGTACACATGGATAAGGGGAGATTTACAAATGTAGAGTACAGCTAAAGTTCACATGGATAAGGGGAGATTTACAAATGTTGAGTACCGCTAAACTACACATGGATAAGGGGAGATTTACAAATGCATTGTACAACTAAAGTACACTCAGATAAGGGGAGATTTACAAATGTAGAGTTCAGCTAAAGTACACACGGATAATGATGGGGGGGGGGGGGGGTGGGTACAAATGTAGAGTACAGCTAAAGTACACACAGATAAGGGGAGATTTACAAATGTAGAGTACAGCTAAAGTACACACAGATAAGGGGAGATTTACAAATGTAGAGTACAGCTAAAGTACACATGGATAAGGGGAGATTTACAAATGTAGAGTACCGCGAAAGTACACATGGATAAGGGGAGATTTACAAATGTAGAGCACAGCTAAAGTCCAAACAGATAAGGGGAGATTTACAAATGTAGAGCACAGCTATAGTACACACGGATAATGGGGGTGGAGTACAAATGTAGAGTACAGCTAAAGTACACATTATTTATTTATTGTTGTTTAAGGTCACATACTTCTGCACAATGGCGAACCATGACCACAACATGGAGATAACGTCAAGGTCAGTCAATCTCTTATACCCCATGTAGCCTATTTTAGAGGACTTGCACCCCAAGCATTAGTGACTGGGTCCTATTTTACCAGTGAAACAGAGCTTGTTTACCACAGTAAACAAGCACTGCTTCACTTCCCGAGGTTCCCATGCGGGAAAGTACACATCGATAATGGGAGATTTACAAATGTAGAGTACAGCTAAGGTACACATGGATAAGGGGAGATTTACAAATGTTGAGTACCACTAAAGTACACATGGATAAGGGGAGCTTTACAAATGTTGAGTACCGGTAAAGTACACATGGATAAGGGGAGATTTACAAATGTAGAGTACAGCTAAAGTACACATGGATAAGGGAAAATTTACAAATGTTGAGTACCGCTAAAGTACACACAGATAAGGGGAGATTTACAAATATAGAGTACAGCTAAAGTACACACAGATAAGGGGAGATTTACAAATGTAGAGTACAGCAAAAGTACACATGGATAAGGGGAGATTTACAAATATAGAGTACAGCTAAAGTACACACAGATAAGGGGAGATTTACAAATGTAGAGTACAGCAAAAGTACACATGGATAAGGGGAGATTTACAAATATAGAGTACAGCTAAAGTACACATGGATAAGGGAAGATTTACAAATGTAGAGTACAGCTAAAGCACACATGGATAAGGGGAGATTTACAAATGTTGAGTACAGCAAAAGTACACATGGATAAGGGAAGATTTACAAATGTAAAGTACAGCTAAAGTACACACGGATAAGGGGAGATTTACAAATGTAGAGTACAGCTAAAGTACACATGGATAATAGGGGATTACAAATGTAGAGTACAGCTGAAGTACACACGGATAATGGGGGGGGGGGGGGGGGAATTTACAAATGTAGAGTACATCTAAAGTACACACAGATAATGGGGGATTACAAATGTAGAGTACAGCTAAAGTACACATGGATAATGAGGGGGCGGGGGAGATTTACAAACTTGGAGTACAGCTAAAGTACAAACCGATAATGGGGGGTGGGGTACAAATGTAGAGTACAGCTAAAGTACACATGGATAAGGGGAGATTTACAAATGTAGAGTACAGCTAAAGTACACACGGATAAGGGGAGATTTACAAATGTATGGTACAGCTAAAGTACACATGGATAAGGGGAGATTTACAAATGTTGAGTACCGCTAAAATACACACAGATAATGGGGGTGGGGTACAAATGTAGAGTACAGCTAAAGTACACATGGATAAGGGGAGATTTACAAATGTAGAGTACAGCTAAAGTACACACGGATAAGGGGAGACATACAAATGTAGAGTACAGCTAAAGTACACGTGGATAAGGGGAGATTTACAAATGTAGAGTACAGCTAAAGTACACATGGATAAGAGAAGATTTACAAATGTAGAGTACAGCTAAAGTACACACAGATAAGGGAAGATTTACAAATGTTGAGTACAGCTAAAGTACACATGGATAAGGGGAGATTTACAAATGTAGAGTACAGCTAAAGCACACATGGATAAGGGGAGATTTACAAATGTATGGTACAGCTAAAGTACACTCAGATAAGGGGAGATTTACAAATGTTGAGTACAGCTAAAGTACACATGGATAATGGGGAGATTTACAAATGTAGAGTACAGCTAAAGTACACATGGATAAGGGGAGATTTACAAATGAAGAGTACAACTAAAGTACACATGGATAAGGGGAGATTTACAAATGTAGAGTACAGTTAAGTACACATGGATAATGGGGAGATTTACAAATGTAGAGTAAAGCTAAAGTACACACGGATAAGGGGAGATTTACAAATGTAGAGTACAGCTAAAGTACACATGGATAAGGGGAGATTTACAAATGTATGGTACAGCTAAAGGACACATGGATAATGAGGAGATTTACAAATGTAGAGTCCTGCTAAAGTACACATGGATAAGGGGAGATTTACAAATGTATGGTACAGCTAAAGTACACTCAGATAAGGGGAGATTTACAAATGTTGAGTACAGCTAAAGTACACATGGATAAGGGGAGATTTACAAATGTAGAGTACAGCTAAGATCACATGGATCAGGGGAGATTTACAAATGTATGGTACAGCTAAAGTACACTCAGATAAGGGGAGATTTACAAATGTTGAGTACAGCTAAAGTACACACAGATAATGGGAGATTTACAAATGTAGAGTACAGCTAAAGTACACATGGATAATGAGGGGGGGGGGATTTACAAACTTGGAGTACAGCTAAAGTACAAACCGATAATGGGGGGTGGGGTACAAATGTAGAGTACAGCTAAAGTACACACAGATAAGGGAAGATTTACAAATGTAGAGTACAGCTAAAGTACACATGGATAAGGGGAGATTTACAAATGTAGAGTACAGCTAAAGTACACATGGATAAGGGGAGATTTACAAATGTTGAGTACCGCTAAAGTACACATGGATAAGGGGAGATTTACAAATGTAGAGTACAGCTAAAGTACACATGGATAAGGGGAGATTTACAAATGTAGAGTACAGCTAAAGTACACACGGATAATGGCGGTTGGGTACAAATGTAGAGTACAGCTAAAGTGCACACGGATAATGATGGGGTGGTGTGGGGGGGGGGGGGTAACAAATGTAGAGTACAGCTAAAGTACACACAGATAAGGGGAGATTTACAAATGTAGAGTACAGCTAAAGTACACATGGATAAGGGGAGATTTACAAATGTTGAGTACCGCTAAAGTACACATGGATAAGGGGAGATTTACAAATGTAGAGTACAGCTAAAGTGCACATGGATAAGGGGAGATTTACAAATGCTGAGTACCGCTAAAGTACACATGGATGAGGGGAGATTTAAAAATGCATGGTACAACAAAAGTACACTCAGATGAGGGGAGATTTACAAATGTAGAGTTCAGCTAAAGTACACATGGATAAGGGGAGATTTACAAATGTTGAGTACCGCTAAAGTACACATGGATAAGGGGAGATTTACAAATGTAGAGTACAGCTAAAGTGCACATGGATAAGGGGAGATTTACAGATGTAGAGTACAGCTAAAGTACAGACGGATAAGGGGAGATTTACAAATGCATGGTACAGCTCAAGTACACTCAGATAAGGGGAGATTTACAAATGTTGAGTACCGCTAAAGTACACATGGATAAGGGGAGATTTACAAATGTAGACACAGCTAAAGTCCAAACAGATAAGGGGAGATTTACAAATGTAGAGCACAGCTAAAGTACACACGGATAATGGGGGTGGAGTACAAATGTAGAGTACAGCTAAAGTACACATTATTTATTTATTGTTGTTTAAGGTCACATACTTCTGCACAATGGCGAACCATGACCACAACATGGAGATAACGTCAAGGTCAGTCAATCGCTTATACCCCATGTAGCCTATTTTAGAGGACTTGCACCCCAAGCATTAGTGACTGGGTCCTATTTTACCTGTGAAACAGAGCTTGTTTACCACAGTAAACAAGCACTGCTTCACTTCCCGAGGTTCCCATGCGGGAAAGTACACATCGATAATGGGAGATTTACAAATGTAGAGTACAGCTAAGGTACACATGGATAAGGGGAGATTTACAAATGTTGAGTACCGCTAAAGTACACATGGATAAGGGGAGATTTACAAATGTAGAGTACAGCTAAAGTACACATGGATAAGGGAAAATTTACAAATGTTGAGTACCGCTAAAGTACACACAGATAAGGGGAGATTTACAAATGTAGAGTACAGCTAAAGTACACACAGATAAGGGGAGATTTACAAATGTAGAGTACAGCAAAAGTACACATGGATAACGGGAGATTTACAAATGTAGAGTACAGCTAAAGTACACATGGATAAGGGGAGATTTACAAATGTTGAGTACCGCTAAAGTACACATGGATAAGGGAAGATTTACAAATGTAGAGTACAGCTAAAGCACACATGGATAAGGGGAGATTTACAAATGTTGAGTACCGCTAAAGTACACACGGATAAGGGGAGATTTACAAATGTTGAGTACAGCAAAAGTACACATGGATAAGGGGAGATTTACAAATGTTGAGTACCGCTAAAGTACACACGGATAAGGGGAGATTTACAAATGTTGAGTACAGCTAAAGTACACATGGATAAGGGAAGATTTACAAATGTAAAGTACAGCTAAAGTACACACGGATAAGGGGAGATTTACAAATGTAGAGTACAGCTAAAGTACACATGGATAATGGGGGAATACAAATGTAGAGTACAGCTGAAGTACACACGGATAATGAGGGGGGGGGGAATTTACAAATGTAGAGTACATCTAAAGTACACACAGATAATGGGGGATTACAAATGTAGAGTACAGCTAAAGTACACATGGATAATGAGGGGGGGGGGGGGAGATTTACAAACTTGGAGTACAGCTAAAGTACAAACCGATAATGGGGGGTGGGGTACAAATGTAGAGTACAGCTAAAGTACACACAGATAAGGGAAGATTTACATATGTAGAGTACAGCTAAAGTACAAACAGATAAGGGGAGATTTACAAATGTAGAGTACAGCTAAAGTACACATGGATAAGGGGAGATTTACAAATGTTGAGTACCGCTAAAGTACAAACGGATAAGGGGAGATTTACAAATGTAGAGTACAGCTAAAGTGCACATGGATAATGGGAGTGGGATACAAATGTAGAGTACAGCTAAAGTACACATGGATAAGGGGAGATTTACAAATGGAGAGTACAGCTAAAGTACACACGGATAAAGGGGGTTGGGTACAAATGTAGAGTACAGCTAAAGTACACACGGATAAGGGAAAATTTACAAATGTAGAGTACAGCTAAAGTACAAACAGATAAGGGGAGATTTACAAATGTAGAGTACAGCTAAAGTACACATGGATAAGGGGAGATTTACAAATGTTGAGTATCGCTAAAGTACACATGGATAAGGGGAGATTTACAAATGTAGAGTACAGCTAAAGTTTACATGGATAAGGGGATATTTACAAATGTTGAGTATCGCTAAAGTACACATGGATAAGGGGAGATTTACAAATGTAGAGTACAGCTAAAGTTTACATGGATAAGGGGATATTTACAAATGTTGAGTACCGCTAAAGTACACACTGATAAGGGGAGATTTACAAATGTATAGTACAGCTAAAGTGCACATGGATAAGGGGAGATTTACAGATGTAGAGTACAGCTAAAGTACACACGGATAAGGGGAGATTTACAAATGTAGAGTACAGCTAAAGTACACACAGATAAGGGGAGATTTACAAATGTAGAGTAGAGCTAAAGTACACACAGATAATTGGGGTGGGGTACAAATGGAGAGTACAGCTAAAGTACACTTGGATAAGGGGAGATTTACAAATGTTGAGAACCACTAAAGTACACACAGATAATGGGGGTGGGGTACAAATGTAGGGTACAGCTAAAGTACACATGGATAAGGGGAGATTTACATATGTACAGTACAGCTAAAGTACACATGGATAAGGGGAGATTTACAAATGTAGAGTACAGCTAAAGTACACATGGATAAGGGAGATTTACAAATGTAGAGTACAGTTAAAGTACACATGGATAAGGGGAGATTTACAAATGTAGAGTAAGCTAAAGTACACACGGATAATGGGAGATTTGCAAATGTAGAGTACAGCTAAAGTGCACATGGATAAGGGGAGATTTACAAATTTTGAGTACCGCTAAAACACACACAGATAATGGGGGTGGGGTACAAATGTAGAGTACAGGTAAAGTGCACATGGATAAGGGGAGATTTACAAATGTTGAGTACAGCTAAAGTACACATGTATAAGGGGGAGATTTACAAATGTAGAGTTCAGCTAAAGTACACATGGATAAGGGGAGATTTACAAATGCTGAGTACGGCTAAAGTACACACGGATAAGTTGAGATTTACAAATGTAGAGTACAGCTAAAGTGCACATGGATAATGGGAGATTTGCAAATGTAGAGTACAGCTAAAGTGCACATGGATAAGGGGAGATTTACAAATTTTGAGTACCGCTAAAACACACACAGATAATGGGAGGTGGGGTACAAATGTAGAGTACAGCTAAAGTACACATCGATAAGGGGAGATTTACAAATGTAGAGTACAGCTAAAATACACACAGATAATGGGGGTGGGGTACAAATGTAGAGTACAGCTAAAGTACACTTGGATAAGGGGAGATTTACAAATGTTGAGTACCACTAAAGTACACACAGATAATGGGGGTGGGGTACAAATGTAGAGTACAGCTAAAGTACACATGGATAAGGGGAGATTTACGTATGTACAGTACAGCTCCCCTTATCCATGTGTACTTTAGCTGTACCATGCATTTGTAAATCTCCCCTTATCCGTGTGTACTTTAGCTGTACTCTACATTTGTAAATCTCCCCTTATCCATGTGTACTTTAGCTGTACTCTACATTTGTACCCCACCCCCATTATCTGTGTGTATTTTAGCTGTTCTCTACATTTGTAAGTCTCCCCTTATCCGTGTGTACTTTAGCTGTACTCTACATTTGTAAATCTCCCCTTATCCATGTGTACTTTAGCTGTACTCTACATTTGTACCCCACCCGCATTATCTGTGTGTACTTTAGTGGTACTCAACATTTGTAAATCTCCCCTTATCCAAGTGTACTTTAGCTGTACTCTACATTTGTACCCCACCCCCATTATCTGTGTGTATTTTAGCGGTACTCAACATTTGTAAATCTCCCCTTATCCGTGTGTACTTTAGCTGTATTCTACATTTAGAATAAGCTAAAGTACACACGGATAATGGGGAGATTTACAAATGTAGAATACAGCTAAAGTGCACATGGATAAGGGGAGATTTACAAATGAAGAGTACAACTAAAGTACACATGGATAAGGGGAGATTTACAAATGTAGAGTACAGTTAAGTACACAAGGATAATGGGGAGATTTACAAATGTAGGGTAGAGCTAAAGTACACACGGGTAAGGGGAGATTTACAAATGTAGAGTACAGCTAAAGTACACATGAATAAGGGGAGATTGACAAATGTATGGTACAGCTAAATGACACATGGATAATGAGGAGATTTACAAATGTAGAGTACAGCTAAAGTACACATGGATAAGGGGAGATTTACAAATGTATGGTACAGCTAAAGTACACTCAGATAAGGGGAGATTTACAAATGTTGAGTACAGCTAAAGTACACATGGATAAGGGGAGATTTATAAATGTAGAGTACAGCTAAAGTACACATGGATAAGGGGAGATTTACAAATGTATGGTACAGCTAAAGTACACTCAGATAAGGGGAGATTTACAAATGTTGAGTACCGCTAAAATACACACAGATAATGGGGGTGGGGTACAAATGTAGAGTGCAGCTAAAGTACACATGGATAAGGAAAGATTTACAAATGTAGAGTACAGCTAAAGTACACACGGATAAGGGGAGACTTACAAATGTAGAGTACAGCTAAAGTACACATGGATAAGGGAAGATTTACAAATGTATGGTACAGCTAAAGTACACACAGATAAGGGGAGATTTACAAATGTAGAGTACAGCAAAAGTACACATGGATAAGGGGAGATTTACAAATGTAGAGTACAGCTAAAGTACACATGGATAAGGGGAGATTTACAAATGTTGAGTACCGCTAAAGTACACATGGATAAGGGAAGATTTACAAATGTAGAGTACAGCTAAAGCACACATGGATAAGGGGAGATTTACAAATGTTGAGTACCGCTAAAGTACACACGGATAAGGGGAGATTTACAAATGTTGAGTACAGCTAAAGTACACATGGATAAGGGGAGATTTACAAATGTTGAGTACCGCTAAAGTACACACGGATAAGGGGAGATTTACAAATGTTGAGTACAGCTAAAGTACACATGGATAAGGGAAGATTTACAAATGTAGAGTACAGCTAAAGTACACACGGATAAGGGGAGATTTACAAATGTAGAGTACAGCTAAAGTACACATGGATAATGGGGGATTACAAATGTAGAGTACAGCTGAAGTACACACGGATAATGAGGGGGGGGGGGGGGCAATTTACAAATGTAGAGTACATCTAAAGTACACACAGATAATGGGGGATTACAAATGTAGAGTACAGCTAAAGTACACATGGATAATGAGGGGGAGGGGGGAGATTTACAAACTTAGAGTACAGCTAAAGTACAAACCGATAATGGGGGGTGGGGTACAAATGTAGAGTACAGCTAAAGTACACACAGATAAGGGAAGATTTACAAATGTAGAGTACAGATAAAGTACAAACAGATAAGGGGAGATTTACAAATGTAGAGTACAGCTAACGTACACATGGATAAGGGGAGATTTACAAATGTTGAGTACGGCTAAAGTACACACGGATAAGGGGAGATTTACAAATGCAGAGTACAGCTAAAGTGCACATGGATAATGGGAGTGGGGTACAAATGTAGAGTACAGCTAAAGTACACATGGATAAGGGGAGATTTACAAATGTAGAGTACAGCTAAAGTACACACGGATAATGGGGGTTGGGTACAAATGTAGAGTACAGCTAAAGTACCCATGGATAATGATGGGGGGGGGGGGGTACAAATGTAGAGTACAGCTAGAGTACACACAGATAAGGGAAAATTTACAAATGTAGAGTACAGCTAAAGTACACACAGATAAGGGGAAATTTACAAATGTAGAGTACAGCTAAAGTACACACAGATAAGGGGAGATTGACAAATGTAGAGTACAGCTAAAGTACACATGGATAAGGGGAGATTTACAAATATTGAGTACCGCTAAAGGACACATGGATAAGGGGAGATTTACAAGTGTAGAGTACAGCTAAAGTTCACATGGATAAGGGGAGATTTACAAATGTTGAGTACCGCTAAACAACACATGGATAAGGGGAGATTTACAAATGCATGGTACAACTAAAGTACACTCAGATAAGGGGAGATTTACAAATGTAGAGTTCAGCTAAAGTACACATGGATAAGGAGAGATTTACAAATGTTGAGTACTGCTAAAGTACACATGGATAAGGGGAGCTTTACAAATGTATAGTACAGCTAAAGAGCACATGGATAAGGGGGGATTTACAGATGTAGAGAATAGCTAAAGTACACATGGATAAGGGGAGATTTACAAATGTTGAGTACCGCTAAAGTACACACGGATAAGGGGAGATTTACAAATGTAGAGTAGAGCTAAAGTACACATGGATAAGGGAAAATTTACAAATGTTGAATACCGCTAAAGTACACACAGATAAGGGGAGATTTACAAATGTAGAGTTCAGCTAAAGTACACATGGATAAGGGGAGATTTACAAATGTAGAGTACCGCTAAAATACACACAGATAATGGGGGTGGGGTACAAATGTAGAGTACAGCTAAAGTACACTTGGATAAGGGGAGATTTACAAATGTTGAGTACCACTAAAGTACACACAGATAATGGGGGTGGGGTACAAATGTAGAGTACAGCTAAAGTACACATGGATAAGGGGAGATTTGCAAATGTAGAGTATAGCTAAAGTACACATGGATAATGGGGAGATTTACAAATGTAGAGTACAGCTAAAGTACACACGGATAAGGGGAGATTTACAAACGTTGAGTACCGCTAAAATACACACAGATAATGGGGGTGGGGTACAAATGTAGAGTACAGCTAAAGTACACTTGGATAAGGGGAGATTTACAAATGTTGAGTACCACTAAAGTACACACAGATAATGGGGGTGGGGTACAAATGTAGAGTACAGCTAAAGTACACATGGATAAGGGGAGATTTGCAAATGTAGAGTATAGCTAAAGTACACATGGATAATGGGGAGATTTACAAATGTAGAGTACAGCTAAAGTACACACGGATAAGGGGAGATTTACAAATGTTGAGTACCGCTAAAGTACACACGGATAACGGGAGATTTACAAATGTAGAGTAGAGCTAAAGTACACATGGATAAAAGAAAATTTACAAATGTTGAGTACCGCTAAAGTACACACAGATAAGGGGAGATTTACAAATGTAGAGTTCAGCTAAAGTACACATGGATAAGGGGAGATTTACACATGTAGAGTACCGCTAAAATACACACAGATAATGGGGGTGGGGTACAAATGTAGAGTACAGCTAAAGTACACTTGGATAAGGGGAGATTTACAAATGTTGAGTACCAATAAAGTACACACAGATAACGGGGGTGGGGTACAAATGTAGAGTACAGCTAAAGTACACATGGATAAGGGGAGATTTACATATGTACAGTACAGCTCCCCTTATCCATGTGTACTTTAGCTGTACCATACATTTGTAAATCTCCCCTTATCCGTGTGTACTTTAGCTGCACTCTACATTTGTAAATCTCCCCTTATCCATGTGTACTTTAGCTGTACTCTACATTTGTACCCCACCCCCATTATCTGTGTGTATTTTAGCTGTACTCTACATTTGTAAGTCTCCCCTTATCCGTGTGTACTTTAGCTGTACTCTACATTTGTAAATCTCCCCTTATCCATGTGTACTTTAGCTGTACTCTACATTTGTACCCCACCCGCATTATCTGTGTGTACTTTAGTGGTACTCAACATTTGTAAATCTCCCCTTATCCAAGTGTACTTTAGCTGTACTCTACATTTGTACCCCACCCCCATTATCTGTGTGTATTTTAGCGGTACTCAACATTTGTAAATCTCCCCTTATCCGTGTGTACTTTAGCTGTATTCTACATTTGTAAATCTCCCCATTATCCATGTGTACTTTAGCTATACTCTACATTTGCAAATCTCCTCTTATCCATGTGTACTTTAGCTGTACTCAACATTTGTAAATCTCCCCTTATCCATGTGCACTTTAGCTGTATTCTACATTTGTAAATCTCCCCATTATCCGTGTGTACTTTAGCTTACTCTACATTTGTAAATCTCCCCTTATCCATGTGTACTTTAGCTGTACTCTACATTTGTAAATCTCCCCTTATCCATGTGTACTTTAGCTGTACTCAACATTTGTAAATCTCCCCATTATCCGTGTGTACTTTAGCTTACTCTACATTTGTAAATCTCCCCTTATCCATGTGTACTTTAGCTGTACTCTACATTTGTAAATCTCCCCTTATCCATGTGCACTTTAGCTGGGAGATTTACAAATGTAGAGTACAGCTAAAGTACACATGAATAAGGGGAGATTGACAAATGTATGGTACAGCTAAATGACACATGGATAATGGGGAGATTTACAAATGTAGAGTACAGCTAAAGTACACATGGATAAGGGGAGATTTACAAATGTATGGAACAGGTAAAGTGCACTCAGATAAGGGGAGATTTACAAATGTTGAGTACAGCTAAAGTACACATGGATAAGGGGAGATTTACAAATGTAGAGTATAGCTAAGATACACATGGATAAGGGGAGATTTACAAATGTATGGTACAGCTAAAGTACACTCAGATAAGGGGAGATTTACAAATGTTGAGTACAGCTAAAGTACACATGGATAAGGGGAGATTTACAAATGTAGAGTACAGCTAAAGTACACATGGATAAGGGGAGATTTACAAATGTATGGTACAGCTAAAGTACACTCAGATAAGGGGAGATTTACAAATGTTGAGTACAGCTAAAGTACACATGGATAAGAGGAGATTTACAAATGTAGAGTACAGCTAAAGTACACATGGATAAGGGGAGATTTACAAATGTATGGTACAGCTAAAGTACACTCAGATAAGGGGAGATTTACAAATGTTGAGTACCGCTAAAATACACACAGATAATGGGGGTGGGGTACAAATGTAGAGTGCAGCTAAAGTACACATGGATAAGGGGAGATTTACAAATGTAGAGTACAGCTAAAGTACACACGGATAAGGGGAGACTTACAAATGTAGAGTACAGCTAAAGTACACATGGATAAGGGGAGATTTACAAATGTATGGTACAGCTAAAGTACACTCAGATAAGGGGAGATTTACAAATGTTGAGTACCGCTAAAATACACACAGATAATGGGGGTGGGGTACAAATGTAGAGTGCAGCTAAAGTACACATGGATAAGGGGAGATTTACAAATGTAGAGTACAGCTAAAGTACACACAGATAAGGGGAGATTTACAAATGTTGAGTACAGCTAAAGTACACATGGATAAGGGGAGATTTACAAATGTAGAGTACAGCTAAAGTACACATGGATAAGGGGAGATTTACAAATGTATGGTACAGCTAAAGTACACTCAGATAAGGGGAGATTTACAAATGTTGAGTACAGCTAAAGTACACATGGATAAGGGGGATTTAAAAATGTAGAGTACAGCTAAAGTACCCATGGATAAGGGGAGATTTACAAATGAAGAGTACAACTAAAGTACACATGGATAAGGGGAGATTTACAAATGTAGAGTACAGTTAAGTACACAAGGATAATGGGGAGATTTACAAATGTAGAGTACAGCTAAAGTACACACGGATAAGGGGAGATTTACAAATGTAGAGTACAGCTAAAGTACACATGGATAAGGGGAGATTTACAAATGTATGGTACAGCTAAAGGACACATGGATAATGGGGAGATTTACAAATGTAGAGTACAGCTAAAGTACACATGGATAAGGGGAGATTTACAAATGTATGGTACAGGTAAAGTACACTCAGATAAGGGGAGATTTACAAATGTTGAGTACAGCTAAAGTACACATGGATAAGGGGAGATTTACAAATGTAGAGTACAGCTAAGATACACATGGATAAGGGGAGATTTACAAATGTATGGTACAGCTAAAGTACACTCAGATAAGGGGAGATTTACAAATGTTGAGTACAGCTAAAGTACACATGGATAAGGGGAGATTTACAAATGTAGAGTACAGCTAAAGTACACATGGATAAGGGGAGATTTACAAATGTATGGTACAGCTAAAGTACACTCAGATAAGGGGAGATTTACAAATGTTGAGTACAGCTAAAGTACACTCAGATAAGGGGAGATTTACAAATGTAGAGTACAGCTAAAGTACACATGGATAAGGGAAGATTTACAAATGTAGAGTACCGCTAAAGTACACATGGATAATGGGGGGAGGAGGGTTACAAATGTAGAGTACAGCTAAAGTACACATGGATAATGGGGGGGGGGGAGGGTTACAAATGTAGAGTACAGCTAAAGTACACATGGATAATGGGGAGAGGAGGGTTACAAATGTAGAGTACAGCTAAAGTACACATGGTTAATGGGGGTGGGGGTGGGGTACAAATTTAGAGTTCTGTTAAAGTACACATGGATAAGGGTTTTTTTTACAAATGTAGAGGACAGCTAAAGTACACATAGATAATGGGGGGTGGGGTACAAATGTAGAGTACAGCTAAAGTACACACGGATAATGGGGGTGGGGGTGGGGTACAAATTTAGAGTTCAGCTAAAGTACACATGGATAAGGGTTTTTTTTTACAAACGTAGAGGACAGCTAAAGTGGACATAGATAATGGGGGGTGTGTACAAATGTAGAGTACAGCTAAAGTACACATGGATAATGGGGGGGGGGGGGGTTACAAATGTAGAGTGCAGCTAAAGTACACATGGATAATGGGGGGTGGGGGGGGTACAAATGCAGAGTACAGCTAAAGTATACATGGATAATTGAGGGGGGGGGTACAAATGTAGAGTGCAGCTAAAGTACACATGGATAATGGGGGGTGGGGGTGACAAATGTAGTGTACAGCTCAAGTACACATGGATAAGGGGAGATTTACAAATGTAGAGTACAGCTAAGATACACATGGATAAGGGGAGATTTACAAATGTATGGTACAGCTAAAGTACACTCAGATAAGGGGAGATTTACAAATGTTGAGTACAGCTAAAGTACTCATGGATAAGGGGAGATTTACAAATGTAGAGTACAGCTAAAGTACACATGGATAAGGGGAGATTTACAAATGTATGGTACAGCTAAAGTACACTCAGATAAGGGGAGATTTACAAATGTTGAGTACAGCTAAAGTACACTCAGATAAGGGGAGATTTACAAATGTAGAGTACAGCTAAAGTACACATGGATAAGGGAAGATTTACAAATGTAGAGTACCGCTAAAGTACACATGGATAATGGGGGGAGGAGGGTTACAAATGTAGAGTACAGCTAAAGTACACATGGATAATGGGGGGGGGGAGGGTTACAAATGTAGAGTACAGCTAAAGTACACATGGATAATGGGGGTGGGGGTGGGGTACAAATTTAGAGTTCTGTTAAAGTACACATGGATAAGGGTTTTTTTTACAAATGTAGAGGACAGCTAAAGTACACATAGATAATGGGGGGTGGGGTACAAATGTAGAGTACAGCTAAAGTACACACGGATAATGGGGGTGGGGGTGGGGTACAAATTTAGAGTTCAGCTAAAGTACACATGGATAAGGGTTTTTTTTTACAAACGTAGAGGACAGCTAAAGTGGACATAGATAATGGGGGGTGTGTACAAATGTAGAGTACAGCTAAAGTACACATGGATAATGGGGGGGGGGGGGGGGGGTTACAAATGTAGAGTGCAGCTAAAGTACACATGGATAATGGGGGGTGGGGGGGGGGGTACAAATGCAGAGTACAGCTAAAGTATACATGGATAATTGAGGGGGGGGGTACAAATGTAGAGTGCAGCTAAAGTACACATGGATAATGGGGGGTGGGGGTGACAAATGTAGTGTACAGCTCAAGTACACATGGATAATGGGGGGGGGGGGTTACAAATGTAGAGTACAGCTAGAGGACACATAGATAAGGTTTTTTTTACAAATGTAGAGTACACCTAAAGTACACACGGATAATGGGGGGGGGGGGGGGGGGGTTACAAATTTAGAGTTCAGCTAAAGTACACATGGATAAGGATTTTTTTTACAAATGTAGAGTACAGCTAAAGTACACAGGGATGATGGGGTTGGGGGTCACAAATGTACAGTACAGCTAAAGGACACACAGATAAGGGGGGGGGGGGTTACAAATGTAAAGTACAGCTAAAGTACACACGGATGCACAGATGAGGGGGGGGGGGGTTACAAATGTACAGTACAGCTAAAGTACACTCGGATAAGGGCATTTTACACAAGTAGCATACATGTACAGTACAGGTCGAATTAAGTTGTAGGATAACCACTATAAACTATGTATCTTTCTCTTCCTTCACTGATAAGACCAGAAGCTGACATCATTTTCTGGAAAGCTCTCACTGAGAGCTTTCCAGAAAATGTCAGATTCTGATCTTATCAGTGAATGAGCAGCAGTATACTTAGTTTATTGTCGTTATGCTAATTTATTTTGACTTGTACTGTAGGTACAGTACACAGAGATAAGGATGTCTTGAAGGACTGCAATGATTAATTGCAAAACAATGTCTTAGATTTTGAAAGCTGATGCAGTGAAACCCTGGTTTATTTTACATACTAGCATTGACAGTGATAAATATGCCACTGACATAGGATAATTCTGTTAACCAAAAGTTGGTGAATTTGCTCTAATTTACTAAAATATTTATTCCATTAATCCCTTATATCTTGTTTGACAGAAGAGCTCATTGAGCTTCACCACACAAGATATAAGGAATTGAATAGTTTGAAAATATTTTCTGTGAGGAGCCCAAATATGAGCCCAGCGACTTTATTTGAACAAACTTGAATCTCACCACACTAAGGATTTCAACACAGGGGAGCCCACTTAATTGGGTATCTCTTAATGGTATATCCCTGTTAATTGAATATAATTTCCCAACACAAAACCATTTACCATACCTCCAGTTCAAAGTTGATCTGTTAATTGAATATAGGCTATAGAGTGACCTCCTGTTAATTGAATAAAAATCTTGTAACATGTTGAGAAATTACCTTGACTCTCCCCAGTTTTCCTTTGGTTATAGACCTATTTGGCCTCAATACATCCAATACAGGCATTTAATCTATTATATCTTGTTTGACAGAGCTCATGGTGCTCTGACAAACAAGATATAATTGACAGAGCTCATGGTACTCTGACAAACAAGATATAATAGACTAAATGCAAAGTTTATCTCTAGAATACAGGAAAGTTACACAATCCCTATAACTGAATACTCCTGTTGATTGAATAATTTTCATTGTCAAAATGGCTATTCAATTAACTATGTAACAAAAGAATCTGACTTGTGGATGTGAAGAAATTTTTTTTTTACTCAGTCCTTATATTGCACTAAGTTAAAATCTGAGATTCCACAGGCAGTCCAAATATGATTCAAGGGACTTGATTTTAACAAATATGGAATCTGAACCTCCTAAGGTTACTGCATATCAAATGATCCTGACAGGTGGATCTGAAGAGGATTTTTAAAGGAATTTCCTCCATTACACTAAGTCAAAATTTAGGTTGCCATAGAGACCCCAAATATAAAATGTGGGACTTAATTTGAACAAACTTGAATCTGGCCCCAGGTGCCCCACTTAGTATACTGCAAACCAAATATCAAAAGATTCTGAATGATGGATCTGAAAAACAGGATTTTTAAAGAATATTTCTCATATTGCATTAAGTTAAAAGTTTGGACAAGAAAAAGGATTTTTAAAGAATATGCCTCATATTGCACCAAGTTAAAATTTGGGCTCCCATAGGGCCTTCAAATATGACCCTTTTCACAAAAGCAAATTCTGGTTCACAAGAAGAATGAATTCTTTTCACATTTTAGAAACACTTTCCCAAGACAAAAGATGCACAAATCACAAATATAATATTGTATAATATATATATTTATCATATGACTCGTCCGTTTTGTTCACTTTAAAACATTTGATATTTCGTTTTCATATTAAATAGTGATAAATAAAGCCTTCTGTCAATTTCATTGGTCAATTTCAAAACTAGACAATTTGATTGGCTGAACAAAATACAACTGGGCCACATTTTCATAATTTGCATAATTAGAGTTGGGAGCTTTCATTGGTCAATTTCAAAACTGGACAATTTGATTGGCTAAACAAAATACAACTGGGTCACATTTGCATAATTTCAGTAGGGAGAATTTACGTTATCTGTCCTATTTAGGGTGGGTTATATTGTATTAATCTTTTACCTACAAGAAAAACGCAAATCATTTTTTTTTTATTTTCACTTTTTGCTTCCAAAACATAGTTTATGACCCCTCATTGCAACGAGCTCAACGAGCTCGTTCAAATGAGGGGTCATAACCTATGTTTTGGAGGCAAAAAATGAAAATTTTTAGTTATATGAGGATGTTTTTTCTCGTCCGACCTATTTGGCCTTAGCACTCGCCAAAGGCTCGCCCAAACGGAAAATTCTTAGACTTGTTTCATAAATATTATATATGAGAAAAACACTCATTTCATATCCTCTATATAATAATTAACTCTGCTTCTATCTATAATAATGCGCCATCCTGTAATAATAATCTCCAATGTTCAATAAATGTATAAATGAGTGACACTTCACAATGAGTTGAATGAGATGAATGGATCTCAGAAGTCCACTGATAGAGACTTACAATCTTCAAATAGACAGTTCCAGAATGAGAAATGTCTCCAATGTTATATGGTTCCATTAACTGCTGATTGGCCGAATAAAGTCACCTCAATAAGTCTCTAGATGGTTCTGTTTAATTTCAGGTAAACAAGTGTGAACCAAATATACAATCAGTGAGATAAAAATTGATCCTGTTCAAAAGTAGTATCTGAAAACATGTTGATAGGTACATTCAAAGGTCACTCACTGCAAATAAATGAGCACACAAGCCAGAGTATGCTAATTCTAATTAAAACATAATTTTAGAAAACATTAATTATTTGTAATTATTAACCAAGGACATATCGATTCCAATATTATAATAAGGATCCATAACAGCTCTCATGGTGGCCATAATGGCTAGAACACAAAAGTGATTATCGAAAGGAACCTTCTAGTCACCACTAATCTACCACAAAAAAAGAGGATCTATGGTGCACTTCATTTTCAAGTTATTCCGTGGACAAGCAAAAATTATAAAAAATCCAAAATGGCTGCTATGTTGGCCATACTGGATATGGCAGAAAACTGATTATCAAAAGGAACCTTCCTCTGGATACCAGTAATCCACCACAAAAGATACATAGTGAATTTTATTTTCAAGTTATTGTGTAGACAGGGGGCGTAGTGGCGTTGCGGTAACTGGTTCTCGTCCAATTGCCGCAGTTAAACAACGTTGAGTCTGGTCAGTCTTTGGATGGGTGACTGTCTGGAGCGATTGATTCAGACTCATGTGTTGTATCCTTGGGCAAGGAAGGAACTTAACCCAATTAACCCCATTGGAGCATGATGACGCCATGTACTAAGGCGTACTGCGGGTCGATGGTGCACGTCTTCAACTAATCTAACCCTGCCTGGGCTGCAGTGCAGAGTTATAATGTTGGGGAGCTTGCAGCTGCTCGTCATTCTCTCCGGGTGCTCAGGTTTCCTCCACCCATAAAACTGTCACTGACACGATATGACCTTGGCTGTTAAAGTGTCGTTAAACCTTAATAAATAAATAAATTGCGAAGACAAGGAAAAATTACAAAAAATCCAAGATGGCTGCCATGTTGGCCATATTGGAATGGAAGAAAACTGATTATCAAAAGGAACATATTGAATATGGCAAAAAAAATGATAATTGAAAGTAACCTTCATCTAGTCGTCAATCATGCACCACAAAAAAGTAAGATCAATGCTGCATTTCATTTTCAAATTACTGCGCGGACAGCAAAAAATGACCCTCAAAAAAATCCAACAAGGCTTCCATGGTGGCCATATTGGATATGGCAAAAAACAGATTACTGAAACGCAAAAACAGGATCCATAATACATTTCATTTTCAAGTTATTGCGCCGACAGACAGACAGATGGATGGATGGATGGATGGATGGATGGATGGATGGATGGATGGATGGATGGATGGATGGATGGATGGATGGATGGATGGACATGCGGGAAAACAGGAGTTGTGGGCTTAATGTTTTTGTGGAAAAATCGGACAACCCCATCTGTTAATTGACCATAAACCTTAACATAAACCCCGAAAAATCGCTACAAATCGATTCTTGCCTCACAAGTCTCATATTTTAGACATTAACCTCATAATATTTGTACGTAAGCTCATAATTTGGAAATAAGCTCATAATGCCTGTCCGGGCCACAAAAATACCTCATATGTCCCGTATTATTGTACGGACGGACGGACAGACAGAGATACAGACTGACAGACCATAACATAATATGGCATGCTCCACAGAGCTGCCGTATAAAAATTTAAATATATTATATAAATACATAAAATATATAAGAAAATAATTTTGATATCATGAGTTTTGGGTGATGGGTCAAAGTGGTCAACATTTTGTCAAATTATCAGCTTTCTGTGAAAATCCCGGTGTTCAACCGGAACAAAATTTTTTTCAATCGATGAACAAAGTTATCCAGTTTTCATAATGTTGGGTAGGTTGAACAAACACACCCTCACCCACGGCTGCTACAAGTTACTCTGCTGTGCTGTTTGCTATCCCTTATTTCTGAATCCATTTCATTGTATATAATACAGTGTGTAGAATTTAGTATTTATTTATTGGTCTTCAACCCTTTACCCAATGGAGACGATATCAAAATTTATTATTTTAAATATTTTTTTAACTTTTCTAAAAATTTCAACAAAACCAGATCATGTGACCCCTTATTGGAACGAGCTTGACAAGCTTGTTCTAAAGAGGGGTTACATGATATGGTTTGGCTGAATTTTTTTGTAAAATAATATTTTTTAAGCTGCTGGATTTGCAGATTATGCAGGCAGATAAATAAAGTCAAGTTTGTACCCATATTGCCTATTTTAGAGGACTTACATCCCAAGAATCAGCCCTTGAAATTAGGAATATTTTACAACGGCAATCAATTGCTGTGGTAAATTCCATTTCCCACGGCATTGCCACAGCAATCACAGACACGAAAATCAATTGTGTACATTATGTGAAGATGATGAGTTGTAAGCCTCAGGCTTTATGTCTAATCCATGACCTTGTTTGTATAGTTTAAGAGTTGTTCACTTGGCTTCTTGGAAATAAATATGGTTTGAACTAAAGAACATCACAAATCAAGTACTAGGAGTGCATGTAGCCTTTCCTAACTCAAGCATTGAATATCAGGACTGTCAGGTAACTGCCAGTCCTGATATTCAATACTTGAGTTATATCATTAAGAGTGTTGCACAAGGGAATTTTGGGTGGTACGTTGCTCATGATTTCTAATACACATTATTAAAATATTACAAATTGAGCATCTGGGGAAAATGTTACTACAGCATTAATGTGCCATGGTAAAACTAATTTACTACAGCATTCACCACGACAGTGCTGATTGCCGTGGCCAATTTCGAGGGCTGAGCATTGGTGGCTGGATCTTAATTTACCAGTAAACTATTCATGGCAACAGGATTACAGGGGTTAAAGATCTCAATACAAAGATTAATAGATAACTGTAGTGGGTAAACTTTCTCATGCACAATCAAACGATTATCAACTCGTGACACACTGTGTGCACAAGTACTGATATCACATGAATTAAAATTTATGAATAATTGCGACTTCAAATCATGATAACATAACCTCCCACGCATGTGTTTACTCAACAAACCCTGTCGGGAGGATTGTAAACTGTGACTTGTTGTACAAGCTGGTAACTAAATCAAATTCTACAAAAGGATTGTTAGGATAACATTCTTGTTACCTTCAATTATATTATCCACCAATCATCACATACCTATAACTTCTTCTATTTGAACTACAAATTCCATACCCTTTAACAAGATTAATGTCTTGGTGTAACAAACGAAAATGAATCTGGGACACATGTACCCTGTAATAATCCACTCTCCTGTTCAAGACAACACTAGGGGCCAATTTTATTATTTATTTATTGGTGTATCAGGTCACATAGTTATGCACACTTGCTAACCATGACTGTGACAGTTTTATGGTGGAGGAAGACAGAGTATGCGGAGAGAACCACTGAGCATTGACGAGCAGTGTCAGCTCCTCAACATTCTAACTCTGTTCAAGCTCCGCTCAAGCAGGGTTACAGTGGTTGAAGATGTGTGCATCATTGGCATACAGTACACCTTAGTACATGGTGTCATCATGCACCCATGTAGGCAATTTGGAAAAAGTGCCTTGCCCAAGGACAAAACACGGGTCGTCCCGGATGGGGATCTAAATCGGGACCTCTAGCAGTCCAACAGTCTACCACTGAGCCACTGCGCTCCCCAGGGGCCAATAATATAATTTTGAAATTGTATTTTTTGCCTATCCCTATAAATGGTTTGAATAAATTATTAGCATTTTTAAAGATGTCTTTTAGCTCTTAGAAACCGGGAGTCAAGTTTTCTTGCCAGTGATGTGATACGGCAGGTAATCTGGCGGTGACAGTTCGGCTATCTTTGGGCTGGGGGGGAATTAAACACTGAGCAGGTGCTTCTAGTCAAGTGTCGTCTGCCTAACACTTGACAAGAAGCACCTGCTTTACTGTAAGTTTTTTGTGGTACGTCATGTTCAATAAATTCATTGTGATTCCCTGGCTTCTAAGAGTTAAAATAGAAGTTACAAAATATTTATACCCTCTATGTCCACACATCTGTCTGTCCGTGCAAGTCCCTTCAAGTCCATAACTCGGTAGATAGAAGTTGAATCTTGGAAGAAATTGATGTGCATGTCTAACAAGACATGCTCTGTCAGACTCATATGCTATGCAGTTTGCACATTCCACCTGTTTTTATGTCAAGACATGTACATATTTTGTCTGCACAAGTCTATAACTTGACTAATAGTAGTCAGATCTTAAAAAACAGTCAAGACATTAGTTTCAAACTTTTTTTTCACTCAATCTGCAAGTTCAATGCACTTTGTCAAGTGGCTGTTTAACAACAGTTCAAGTTGAATCTGTTACCTGCATGTGAAGGTATTTCAAATTTGTGATGTTCCCATAATACCGACTGTCATAAAATTGTATAAAACTTGGACGTTACGCAGACACTGAACATCATAATACCCCACACCACTTAACTCTTAGAAGCTGGAAGTCAAGTTTTCTTGCCTATGATGTAATATGGCAGGTACTCTGGCTGTGACGGTTCGGCTATCATTGGGCTGGGGGAGAATTAAACACTGAGCAGGTGCTTCTAGTCAAGTGTCATCTGCCTGAATAGGCCTGAATAAGCAGATGACACTTGACTAAGAGCACCTGCTTTACTGTAAGTTGTTCGAGGTATGTCTTGTTCAATAAATTCATTCTGATTCCCCGGCTTCAAAAAGTTAAAACACTAACGATTATTTTCAGTGATTAAAATTCACAAGTGAAAAACACAATTCTCAAAAACATGATTGTAAAATTTTTATAGGATTGGTCCAAGCAGGATTTGATTTAACTGGATTCGAATAGCAATTTTCGAATCAATTTTCAACTACGGCTAATCAATTTCACATGAAAAAACATATAAATAATAGGAAATACTTATTAAAATTTATCCAAGTTAGTAAACTGCTAATCAATTTTTAAAAATTAAATCGACCCCTTGGGTCCAAGAATTCTCTTTCATGTTCACGGAAGTAGTATGGCTTCTTGAAGAGAGACAAAACACTATTTTGGGAGCAGGAGAAAAATATTTACTCTGCCTTCCCCCCGACCCGCCCCCCCCCCCCACCCCCCTTCATTTAACCTTGTGATGGAATTCCTTTTTCTTCTTTTTTTAAATTACAACAAAATTATATCCTGTGACCACTTATTGGAACAACCTTGTTAAGCCCGTTCCAATAAGGGTCGCATGATATGTTTTTTTGCTGAAAATTTTTGGGAAAAAAATAATAATTAAAATACAAGATTTTGACACTGTGTGTATTGGGTAAAGAATCAGAAAAATATTTCTCAGTGTTAACTCTTTGCATACTGCTGGCGGTTATTTATTTATATTTATTTATTGGTATTTAAGGTCACATATTTCTGCACAATGGCTAATCATGACGACAGTTTTATGGGTGGAGAGAACCACCGAGCAAAGGCTAGCAACTGTCAGCTCCCCAACATACGAAGTCCACACAAGCAGGGTTAGCACTGGTTGAAGACAGGTGCATCATCGGCGTGCAATACGCCTTAGTACACAACGTCACCGTGCCCGCACGTAGGCAATGGGGGTGAAGTGTCTTGCCCAAGGACACAACACGGTTGCCACAGGTGGGATTTGAACCGAGGACCTAACGGCTTGCAGCCTGCGCCTCTACCTAATGAGCCACCGCCCCCCCCCCCCTCCCTGCTGGCAGTTATTCCTGCCCAGCACAGGGCTTAGCTCTTGTCACTGATATAAGTATTTAAACATATTTTCCCCTGTAACTTGAATGGATTTTTTCACCAATGATTTCTTGTCATATTTAGATTAATTTTTCATCAACTCTAGTCATGGCTGCTTAACAGCAGCCATGACTAGATTTGATAAAAAAATAACTTGTAAATACTGAGCAGGTTAAGAGTTAACCATTTACCTAATGAATCAGTCACATCTGTCGCCATAGTTTAAAAATTAAACACTGAAAAAAAATTTTCAACAAAGCCTTGTCCTGTGACCCCTAAATAGAGCTTGTTCCAATGAATGTTCACATGATATGGTTTTGTTGATACTTTTTAAAAAAAAACTAGAGTGACGTCACGCATGCAGCCCGACTTTCCCAGGAATGGCAATGCTTAAACGCAAAATAGTCGGGGCCATTTTTTTTAACAGTTTACCTAAAGAATCTGCCATATCTGCACTCATGATATACAAAATTTGCTATTCAAATTTTATTTTTTCATTTCTCTACTTCAAAACATACCTCATGACCTATTAATGGAACAAACTTGATGAGCTTGTTCCAATAAGGAGAAAAAAGCCATGGTCAGAAGTAAAAAATGAAAAAATCTGATGTTTCAGAAAAATAATTTGTACTGTTGGCTTCAACTTGTGTTAGATAAAGGATGAAAGATGCAGTACATAAAGCAATGTTGGGCTCTCTGAGTCAATTTTCTTTTTTGCATGTAATAACTCCCAATCCTTCAAAATGCATTTTGTGAATAATTGCCAAAGCGACACATTTGTGTGTGTGTGTGTGTGTGTGTGTGTGAGGGTGTGTGTGTGTGTGTGTGTGTGGGTTTGTCTTACCAACTTGACGAGGTAACTAGACAAAAGAGTTTGCGTGTTTTGCCTTACCGAGGTACAAAAGACAAAAGAAACCCTTTACCTCGGTTGTTTTCCCAGAACTGTACCGGCAAAACGAGGTAGAAACTGTTAGTCCACACAAAGGACAAACAATGGGGTACCTCGGTATGTAGGGTAAACAAGACTCTGTGTGTGTGTGTGTGTGTGTGTGTGTGTGTGTGTGTGTGTGTTTGAGGTTAAAAAATCGCACTGGCACAGACATTTCCTACTGAAATGTTTTTTTCTTTTAATATGCCGCCGAAAAATTGTTTTCATTTACTGAACCCTGATTGGTTTCAAACATGAATTGAATTCATCTTTTAACATTTTTGCTATTTCGATATTCATTCTGTTGTACGTTAAAGTGAAAGGAATGATGGACCTCCTTTCGCATTCGCCCTCTGATATGTTCATACCAAATGGCCAGAGGGTTTGAAGCGTATTGATCCAAAAAGCTTCACGTTTTTTTCTAAATTCATCCGTTTCTTCTAATGTGTCTTTAATTGGTGGTTGTTCAATTGGGTGGATTTCGAAATCGTCCAAAGAATGGCCAGGAAGGTTAAAATGTTGTGCTACTGGGGCATCAGCATTATGTTTTATATCCTGTTTGTGTCTAGTAGCACGTTCTCGGAAAGGATTTTGACTTTGACCAACATACTGTTTCCGACATCGCTTACAGGTGATAAGGTAAATAATGTTTGGTGAATCACAATGGATGGGGTTACGGATCTGATAATGATTTTTCGTTTGTTCGGAGGAAAATTCCTCTTTCTGATCAGGCATAAATGTATGCAGTCTACAACGAGGCTTTTTGCAATTAAATACCGCGCCACTACTATTTTGCAACGGTCTGTTGTGTTCAATCTTCAGTGGCTCGAAATCGGTAGTTTCAGCTGGACTTTCGAGCTTTTTCAGGGTTTGGGATTTCAGGCTACGCAAAAGGCGCAGCGAGTACCCTCTCGATCTGAGGGCGCCAAATAGAGTAGAACAAGCCTCATTGAAATTTACCTTATCACTTGAATTGCGGTGGAAACGAATTAGCTGTGATTTGATGATACCTTTAAATGTATGTTGAGGATGAAATGATTTTGTGTGCAACAATTGATGTGAATCAGTTGGTTTAAAATATACTTTATAATCTAAATGACCGGACGCCTGAAACTGCTTGCCTTTATACACGGTCACATCGAGAAAATCAACAGAATTTTCACTGATAGTAGCTTTCAATTTAATATTTGGATCGTGATTGTTCAAAATTTCTAAAAATTCATCAAAATCTTCTTTTGAATGTTCCCAAATAATAAAAATATCATCTAAATATCTGAGATATACGAGAGGATGCTTTGCACATTTGCTTAAGGCATTTTCCTCCCATTCCGCTACATAAATGCTTGCAAAATTAGGACTGAATCTTTTACCCATAGGACAACCCATTATTTGTAGAAAATATTCTCCATTGAATTGAAAGTCATTACCTTTTAAGCTCAGCTCTAAAAGATCCAAAATTTGTTCATCCGGGCGTTTCGCATCCGGATATTTTTCAAATGCATTTTTAACTGATTTAACACCTTTATCAATATCAATGTTCGTATACATACTGTCGATATCCAAAGTAGCCAGAATTGCATTTTTCGATATTTTCAATTTCGAAATTTTTGACAGGAAATCCTGTGTATTTTTTAGATAGCTCGGATGTCTATTTGCTATAGGTTTCAGATGATAATCAATTAATTCCGATATCGAATAAGATTCCGAATTACAATCTGATACAATTGGCCTCCCGGGTGGAGTTAAGTCATCCGTCCATGAAGAACGGTCCTTGTGGATCTTTGGTAGGATATAAAATTGTCTTGTTTGAGCACTGAGCTTAGCTGTTAAATATTTCAATTGTTTTTTGGTAATGTGACCTTCGTCGAGGAGAAATTTTAAGATCTTATTGAATTTTTCGATATTACTAGGCCAAATAAGTGAATCTATTTTCTTATAATGTTTAGTATTGCTGAGTTGTCTCATGGCTTCCTTTATATAATTATCCCGAGATAGAACAACTACCGACCCACCTTTGTCGGCTGGTTTAATTACTAATTTCTTATTTTTTCGAAGTTTCGTGAGGGCTCTCCGTTCACCAGCTGTTAAATTGTCTTTATCGGAGAGTATGTTCATGCTGAACACCTTTTTGATGATTCGTTTGCTAGCTTCAATAATTTCGGGATCTACTTCACTATCTGGAGGTGACCAACCAGATGATTCTGTAAAAGGAAGTTTCCGACCGCTGGCGTTTCTAAAGCGGTCTACTAATTTCATTTGCCTAAGAAAATTACAGTTGTATGATGGTAAATTTGTTTGGTTATCAGTTTTAGGCTTTGGTGCTGGTACAAAAGTTAAACCGCGATCTAAAAGAGATTTCTCTTGGGTTGTTAGGTCATTGGTGCCAGACAGGTTAACCACATTAGTTCCTAATCCCACATCTGTTAGGCGGCTGTTACCTTTGCCTTTACTTAGTTTAAATTTAGGTGGTTCAGCCAGTGATCGTACATAATATTGGCGGTTCTCGTGGTCCAATGGATTAAATCCTGAGCAACATCAAACTTCGCGTCATCAATTTTTGGTATCACGTTAACGTCCTTCACTTTCCGAATGGTTTCGTTGATGATGCTCAGGGTTCTCCTCTCAGCCTGAGGGAGTTTTTGCGAAAAGTTTAGTTCAGCGAAATAAATTTTTGCTGATCTAAACTTGACCCTGATATCGCTAAGCATATTCCGCAATTGCTTAACTACGAGATCAGAATTATCGTTTCGAGAATTCACGCCAATATTTAATAATATTTTTTGGGGACTGGACTGGCCCCTGTGCCCTTTAAACATAGAGCGCAGATGATTGAATTTGGCGCCGGGGTAACACTCCACCTGGACGTCCGGATGGGGATTTCGATCAATGCGTGTGTGTGTGTGTGTGTGTGTGTGTGTGTGTGTGTGTGGGGGGGGGGGGGGGGGGGGGAGAGGGAGGGGAAGAGGGAGGGGAGGGGGGAAGGAGTTGTAGAACCTAAATTGAAACCTGGCCTGTATTACAAGCTGGAAAATACACATATCAACTTTTGTTGAAATCAAATAATCCAAACTGGAGTTATCAGTCGGAAACCAATTGTTTACAGACAGATGGATGGACCGACAGATGGACGGATGAAAGTCATGATTATAGCCCTGACTATAAACAGTCAGGCTAAAAATGCATTTTGTACAAAAGAAAAAATATTGCATGAATGGCCCTGGGTGAGGAGGAGGTGGGGTGGGGCTGGGGGAGGTGGGGGAGGTGGGGGGGAGTCCATTTTTTTTTCCACATGTGGTGCTGATTCTAAATGCTTCAGAATGCATTTTGAACAGAGAAAAAAAAATACCTAACTGGCACCATGGGGGTGGGAAAAAAGCATTTTTGACGAAAGAAAAAAAAGTGTCTAATTGCCCCCCCCCCCCCTCCCCACCTCAAAGGGGGAGGGTACGTGAGTTTAAAAAAAGGTTCCACATGTAGAGACTGTAAATAGTTCAAAATGCATATTGGAGGAAATAAAAAAAAAAAATGCCTAATTGGGAGGGGGGGGGTGGGGGGTGGGGCGGTGTGTGTCTGGGTTTTTAACCAAAACTGTAAACAAGCATTTTTGACGAAAGAAGAAAAAGGTGCCTAATTGGCCCTCAGTGGAGGGGGATGAGGGGGGGTGGGATGGGAGGTATGTAAGGTTAAAAACAAAAGGTTCCACATGTAGTGACTGTAAATAGTTCAAAATGCATATTGGAGAAAAGAAGAAAAAAAAAAAAGCCTAATTGGGGGGGAGGGGGGGGGGTGTTTGTCTGGATTTTTAACCACAAACTTGGAGTCATCCTACCAAGCTACAATGAAATCCCTTCATAATTTTGGCCTGTGGAATATTCTAAAGGTTTTCGGGCTTCTGGCCTCTGTTGCCGTCACAGTTGCCCAAAAGGAGATGTTCTCATCTCAACATTATATGAAGTCAACCTATCAAGTTACAATGAAATCCCTCCATAAATATGACCTGTAGAATGTGCTAATGGTTTTCGGGCTCCGGGCCCCTGTTGCCATCACAGTTGCCCAAAAGGGGATGTTCTCATCTAGACATTATATGAAGTCAACCTATCAAGTTACAATGAAATCCCTCCATAAATATGACCTGTAGACTGTGCTGAAGGTTTTCGGGCTTTGGGTTCGGGCAGTCGTGACGGTTGATAGATCACGCCCAAATAGGGAAATTCTCATGTAGACATCATACAGAATCATCGTATCAAGTTACAATGAAATCCGTCCATATTAAACATGACCTGCAGACTGTGCTAAAAGTTTTGGGGATTCGGGCTTGGGCAGCCATCACGGTTGACAGATCATGCCCAAATGGTGATGTTCTCATCTAGGCATTATATAGAGGCATTGTATGAAGCCATCACAGTTGCCCAATCATTTCAACAAGGGGACTTTCTCATGTAGACATTATATGAAGTCAACCTATCACATTACAATGAAATCCCTCCATAAATATGACCTGTAGACTGTGCTAAAGGTTTTCGGGTTTTGGGTTCGGGCAGTCGTGACGGTTGATAGATCACGCCCAAATAGGGAAATTCTCATGTAGACATCATACAGAATCATCGTATCAAGTTACAATGAAATCCATCCATATTAAACATGACCTGCAGACTGTGCTAAAAGTTTTGGGGATTCGGGCTTGGGCAGCCATCACGGTTGACAGATCATGCCCAAATGGTGATGTTCTCATCTAGGCATTATATAGAGGCATTGTATGAAGTTGCAATGAAATCCCTTCATAAATACGACCTGTAGAATGTGCTAATGGTTTTCGGGTTTTGGGCTCGGGCAGCCATACCGGTTGATCGATCATGACCAAAAGGGGACGTTCTCATGTAGACATGACCTAAAACCTGCATATGAAATTTTGTGACGATCAGACAAGAACTACCAGGGATAGCCTGTACTTGAAGGTTGAATAAAAAACTTTAACCACAAACTTTAACCAAAACTCCAAACTCCAAATGTCAACTAAACAGGAAAAGAAAAAAAAAAAAAAAAAAAAAACCACTTGAACCTTCAGTAAAAAACTTTAACCACAAACTTTAACCAAAACTCTAAAAGTTAAAAGACGGACAGACAGACAGATGGACAGACGGACGGACAAAAGTCATTACTATAGCCCACACTGTAAACAGTCGGGCTAAAAAGGTAAAAATACAGTAATTAAAATAATAAATTTTGATATTGCATATGTTGGTTAACTGGCAGAGATTTGGAAGTCCATATTTAGGCTTTACTAGGAAAGCGCAGTGGCTCAGTGGTAGGCTGTTGGACTTCTATGCTAGAGGTCCCAAGTTCGATGCCCTCCAGGACGGCCCATGTTGTGTCCTTGGGCAAGGCACTTTCTGCCGGTTGCCTACATGGGGGCATGATGACACCGTGTACTAAGGCATACTGCACGTCGATGAGGCATAAGTCTTCAACCGCTGTAACCCTTCATGACCGGAGCTTGAACAGAGTTATAATGTTGAGGAGCTGACAGTTGCTCATCGATGCTCGGTGGTTCTCCCCGGGTACTACGGCTTCCTCCACCTGTAAAACTGTCATGATTAGCCATTGTGCATAAGTATGTGACCTTAAACACCAATAAATAAATATACTAAGTCAAAAAATAGTATAATAGAAACAAATGTGAAAAAATAGCATAAAGAATGAAATATAATAGTTCTAATGTTGCATCTTTGTGGACAAGAAGTTGTGCAAAGAGTTTAATGACATGTTGTTGTTGTCCACAAAACCGAGAGCCTGGGTTATTGAGAAAACACCCTAAAATGCCAAGGTTAACCAAAAATCAGAGGTTGCATGCCATTGGTATACATGAGGCTGGGATACCTCCAGATGAGCTTGCTGATGAGTTCAGAGTCACTGTGGCCACTATTTACCGTCTCAATGGAAGGTATAGAACCACTGGATGTACTGCCGACCGACCACATTCAGGTTGACCAAGAGTTATGACCCCTGAACACATCAGGACGTCTCACTTGCGGGATCTTTTCCTTCCGGCGACGAGGACAGCAGCAGTTACTCCTGGTAGAACTAACAAAAGAATCAATGCACAAACTGTCTGCAACAGACTGGCTGAACATGGCATCCGAAATAGGTGTGCACACCACGCACCAATCCTTACCCAGCGGCATCCTACCATCGGAATGGAATGGGTATGTCAGCATGTTCGCTGGACTCAGCGTTTAGTGCACAGTTCTTTTTTATGATGAATCACGATTTTGTCTACGGCGTGGTGATGTTAGGGAAAGAGTGCATCGCCAATGAGGAGAATGGTTTTCTGATGCTTGCATGTAGGAATGCGACCGTTTCGGTGTGGGTAGTGTAATGGTTTGGGCAGGAATTTCCTTGCACCACCGAACACAGTTGATCTTCATTGATGGTAATCTGAATGGACAGCGATATAGAGACGAGATTCTTAATGCTGTTGTTGTCCTGTTGTTCAATGCTAATGTCGGATTGCAGTTATTCCAGCAAAACAATGCTCGATGTCACGTGGCACGCATCTGCCGTGACTTTCTTGAGGAACAGAGCATCGAACTTCTTCCCTGGCTCTCACTTTCGCCAGATTTGTTGCCAATCGAGCATCTCTGGGATCAATTGGACCATCGGATATGACTTCATGATCTTCAGGTGTTAGGCGATTTACGTAATGTTCTAAGGCAGGAGTGGAATGCAATACCACAGGGTGACATCCAGAGACTTATCAGGTCCTGTCACTATTGATGTCTTGCCATCCAAGAGGCAAACAGTGGACATACACGCTGCATGTGTGAACTTTTCATTTCACGCCATGTCTGAACTGCGATGTCCTGACATGATGCTGGCAACAGTAAGAACATGAAATTATGCAAATTCATACAGCTAGACTCAAAATATGAACTTACAATAAGGCTAAAAAAAAATAATGCTTTGATTCTCAGGCCCTCCCTCGTTGGATTTGAACCTCCTCATTAGACATTTTTATTATGTCATGTTTTTTAAAGAATTTGTGAAAATGGAATGGTCATTTTTTCACATTTCTCAACATATAATTATTTAGCTGTGTTTGCAGTAAATTGGTTTTTCTTGTTGCAGTTTATGGGAGAGTGCCCAGAGGCACTCTCCCATAAACTGCAACAAGGCAAATTCTGATAAACTGGATCATGATTTGATTATTTATTTATTTGCTGGTGTTTAAGGTCATATATTTCTGCACAATGGCTAATAATGGCCGCAACACCGATATAAACTCAAGTTTAACCAATCATTTAGAGCCATGTTTCCCATTTTAAAGGACTCCTACCCCAAGCATTGGTTACTGGGGCCTATTCTAATGGATCATGATGCTTGACAGATCTATACCATTAAAAAGAACAATAAAATACAAATCCTTTCAGCTGTTGTTATGGCAGTTAGTTATAAAAGGTATACTATAATTACACTAAAATACAACCTTTTCTCTTTTTCAAGTGGAAAGACAGCAAAAAGATTTACTGAGTATACTCAACCCTTTACACAAAAAAAAAAATAAAAAAAAAAAATCAATAAAATCCTCCCTCCCTCACTGATTTAAAAAAAAAAATTGCCTGAGAATCAATTCATTTTTTTTATTTGGCCTAATTTGTTTTGGATTAAAGTCGATAATACTAAAAAAAAATTGCTCCTCAAAGTTTATTATACTTTCTTTTTTGACTCAGTATATAATAATAATAGGCTTTATCTACTTTATACGTAAAAACAGTAACGTTTTATCTTTTATCGTTATCGAAAACTCGCCGTCAATAAAAAATCTTTTATCGTTACTGCAGTAAGAATAAAAGTCACGTGATATCGCAAGAATACAACGTTCACGCCCATCTCATTTGCATGACGTACTATTTCATTCAACACTTTGAATAACTAATTATCGCTGCCGCAGATCGAAACAAATAAAATGGGGCGTATTTATCGAAATGTATTGAATAAAAAAGAAGGCCATTAATTAAACTTACTGAATTGTAAAAATAAAATTTGACGGAAAAGAGTAAAAATTAGTAACTTACACTTTTTCAAATGAGATTATTTCACCCTTTGAGACTTTAATTATCCTGACGTTCAAACGTCACTGGGAATTCAGTTTCTTCAACATTTTTCAAAATGTGACGTCAAACGTCGGAAAGTACAAATAACCAGATATTTTTCACATTAGTGATTATCTGGTTGACGGCTAGATTATTTTTAGTGGTCTGCATTTGTTAATCAAAACTTGTTTTATTACGGGAGTGGGGGAGGTGGGGGTGTAGATAAAAGGGTTATATACACATGGTGTTTGTAAAAAATCTTTTATCGCGACTCGAGTGTTTTCGGGGGCTACATAGCTACTCGTCGCTGCGCGACTCGTAGCTATATATGCCCCCGAAAACGCTCTCGTCGCGATAAAAGATTTTTTACAAATACCATGTGTATATGACCCATATTTACTATATACCACAGGCGGTGACTATAACATCAACACTCAACTGATGGTTTCATATTGACCCCGACAAGAAGCAAATTTTGTTGTTGACACCTTGCTCAGTCAGTTACATTTCATTGGATAGCGCCTTCTGGAACTATCCAATCAAATGTTCCAGAGCATTATTTGGTGAAAGAAGATCTGTGGTCAAGAAAAATGTAGCACTCTACCAGTTTAGTTTAGTTATTGAGGTTTAACGATTTTTTTGAACAGCCAGGTTCACCTGTTGTCGGACAGTTTTATGGGTGGAAGAAACTGAAATACCCTGAGAGTACCACCGAGCAATGGCAAGCAACTGTCAGACTCCCCACCATGCAAACTCCTCAGAACCAGGGTTAGCATTGGTTGAAACATGTACGCCATCAACATGCAGTTGGCCTCAGTAAACATGGCCACTGTGCCCTGCTCAGTAAACATGGCCACAGTGCCCTCACGTGGGCAATCGGGATTAAGCACCTTGCCCAAGGACACAATGCAGTTACCCCTGGATGGTATCAAACTATAGGCCTTTTGGTTTGAAGTCCAATGCTGAAACCAATGAGCAGCATGCTTCCACTCTACCAGTTAACCCTTTACCCAATGAATCGCCCACGTCCGCCCGCGTAATATGCAAATTCAGCATTTGAAAAAATATTATTTTTCAAAAAATTTCAACAAAACCATATCATGTGACCCCTTGTTGGAACGAGCTCGTCGAGCTCGTTCCAACGAGGGGTCACATGATATGGTTTTGTTGAAAGTTTTTGAAAAATTTAAAAAAATGATATTCAAAATAATAAATTTTGATATCGTCTGCGTTGGGTAAAGGGTTAAATATAACAGATGGAAGTATAAACATCTCTAAGGAATATTCAATAAAATCATCCAACTTATCATGCACTGAGGCAAAATAAATATTTATGAAGGTTGCAAAACATAATCAGAAAAATTATGCAACATTAAGAATTACAAATAACAATTTTATTTAATTAAGTCATCATTGAGTGATGTTCTAGACGGAAAAAATGTTCAGGCCATCGTCTAATTATTGTTATCATACTTGTAAATTAGTGACAAAATTGGCATGTCTAGTTTGAAATTGTACATATGTCAAGAAACTTATGTGGAATGCATCAAATCTGTGCTATTAAAATGCTTTCCTTACTATAACCAGGGGCTATGTCTATTTATCCAGGAATTATATAATTAACCGGTAGAGTGCTGAGAGCCTGTATTTGGGCTTTATTCTGAAGTGCAGATAGCGAGACTTAACTCCTTGTATGCTGCTGTGGATATTCCTGCCTAAGACAGGATTTTGTTTGTAGCTGAAATAAGGATGATTAATTGGGCACATTTAACCCTTTACCCAATGAATCTCATGCATCCGCCCCACGTAATATGCAAATTCCGCAGCTGAAAAAAATATTATTTTTCGAAAAGTTTCAACAAAACCATATCATGTGACCCCTCTTTGGAATGAGCTTGTTGAGCTTGTTCCAAAAAGGGGTCACATAATATGGTTTTGTTAAAATTTTTCGAAAATATTTAAAAAATGATATTTAAAATAATAAATTTTGAAATCGTCTGCGTTGGGCAAAGGGTTAAAGAAACTTTCCCTTGTAAATCGAATGGACTATTTCATCCAAGATTTCTTGAGTTAAATTTGGATGCATTTTTAATCAAATTTAGTCATGGCTGCTGTTTTTTTCTATTTTTAGCTCCTGTGGTTCCCATTGGGCGACAGGAAAAAAAATGTTTTGCATAAATTAAGTACTTATGCCCCAATAAGCCCTCATATCAAATTTGGTCCAAATCTGCCTCTTGGTTTGGAAAATAGAAATTTTGGGAGGGTCAAATATTCTTGCCCCTCCCATAACGACGGCAAATATAGCCCCACAAACTTCTCTCGAGCAAATCTGAGTCTACACCTCAAAAGGAAGCTGCACACCAAATATCAAGTCTCTGCTAGTGCTGGTTCATGAGAAGAAGATTTTTTAAGATTTCAGCACACTTTTTGGGTGTGGCGCTACCGAGGGGCGAGGCAACTTGATTTGAACAAAATCAAATTGCGATGTCATAACAATTCTTTCAAATATCAAACTGGTAGAGTGCTGAATTATTTTTGGTCATTAAAATTTGTTCACATATGTTTGCCTTGTTAGCATTTATGGGAGAGTGCCAATAGGCACTCTCCCATAAATTGTAACAAGGAAAATACTAACAGACTAAATAATTTCAATTCAAAGGTGGTATGAACAACATCCACAAAATATGAAGCCTTTAAGTGCTGGTACTGACACTTCAGAGTAAAGCTCAAATATGGGCTTCCAGCACTCTACCAGTTAAATTGGTTCAGCGGTTTGGGAGGAGAAGATGCAAACACCATGTTCATGGACGACGGGCGGTGAGTGATCACTATAGCTCTCCTGACTGAAAGTCAGGTGAGCTAAAAATGTTACCACCTACCCACTACTGAAATTCTGAAAAGTCTTCAGTAGGGTGGGAATGAGACAACGAAGAGGAAAGGGGTGGTAAATACATGTGGTCTGATGTAATATATTGTCAAGTTTATGAGATGGCATCCATGAAATTCAAAAATAATTATCAGAATATTTAAAACATAGAGAATACGACAATATTTTCCAGACACAGATTGATGTGTATTTTTAAATGACTGATTAACTGGTAAAGTGCGGAGTTTTTTCTGACAACAAATCAAAGCTCATCATATACTGCTCTCTGACATTTAATTGGATAGTGCCTAATAGGCACTATCCAATTAAATGTCAGAGAGCAAGGTATTGTATAAAAAATCTGATTCATATCAGGGGCAATAAAGACTTCTTCAGGCAGAATGTAGCTACAGACAGTTATTGCCTGTCACTTTTAGTAAAGCCCAAAATAGGGCTTCCAGCACTCTACCAATTAAGGATTTTTGCTAGTATTTCTGTTTTATACAAGGATATTATTTTTGCTTTAATTCTCTGCAACAAAACTTAAATCGAATGTCATCTATACAGATATGAAATACCTACATGGGTGTATGAGTTGAGGTGGGGCTTGCTGCACTCTCATCCCCTTCCAGTTCCACCAACAACCTGCTAATTTTGCAGTTTTCATTGCAAGGGATTGGTATTTTCAGAACAAATTGTTCAGAGGGAGGGGGCATTTTTATAATTTTGGCAAATATCAGGGTAGTGGGCAGAACATTTTCATGGGCAAATTCGAGGCAGGGGCCTGCATTTTGATTTTGAAACAACAGTTCAGGGCAATTTGATTGGTCAGCCCCCATCCCCAAGAAACTGTCCTCCATAAGCCTACCATTAGCCGCATTCTATCAGTCCTCTTTAGAACTACTTACTAAATGTAAATTCAGAATACCTAATTCGAATTTATGATTGACAGGATATAGGAGCAGACACATAAAAAATTATTTTGTTTTCAACCGGATACCAAGAAAAAATATTGATAGAACCGTTCAAATAACAAACTGGTGAAGTTTTGTACTAGTGCAAAATAATGTAAATATCAATAAATCTTTGAAAATGTTATCATCAACCAAAATAAGTTGGAGCTTACTGGTGAGAATCTCTCCCCACCCCCTCCCTTATTTCTCTTTCAGCCTCTGACTAAGATCTTTGGATACTCATTTAGTGAGCTTTGAATGCCATCTTTTGTGTTTTAAGTGTTCGGACCAACAATAGCGATTTCATAGGTGGCAAGGTCAAAGACTTAAGACTGGTTCTCTGACAAAATTGTCTGTTTCTCAGTAAAATTCTTTCAACCGTTCAAATCGTTGACTATTTAATATAATTAACAATTAATTACGGTGAATTCTTTTTTCAGGGTTGGGTGTGTAATAAATACAGAACAACCCTTATATTTGAATGGGTTAATGATTACTGGACTGAAGTGTGTGGCGCTGGGATACCACTTGAGCCTCGTCATATCCCTGCGTCACTTGCTCTCGTCCAGTAATCGTTAACCCATTCAAACATAAGTGTGGTTTTGTATACTGAGCAGTTGAAAAAAATGCTGTTTTTCAAAATATTTAAACAAAACCATATCATCCGACCCACTTCATTGGAATGAGCTCATCCAATGAAGGTGGGTGGTGGTGGGTGGGGGAGGGGTCACATGATATGGTTTTGTTGATTTTTCATTTTAAATTTGAAAAAAATAATATTCAAAATAATAAATGTTGATATCTTGGGCATTGAAGGGGATAAAGGCAGGGGCCGACCTGGGCATGCGCCAGTGCGTATTTGGTTCTGAAACATCAGAACCTGGCTCTTAAATCTCAGAAATAGGCTTCTCAGTTGGCACGTAAGTTCTCAGATCATATTTTGATATTCTTTCAATGGATAATCGAGAGAGACACTCTTACATGTATTATGTATATGATTATCATTTATCATTGTTGTAGAGTGCTTAAGTTAATACTTCAAGTCTTAATTACCAAGCATTAATCTTCACTGTGGTTTCTGATCAAGTCTTGGCTGCCTAAATAGGCAGCCAAGACTTGATCAGAAACCACAGTGAATATTAATGTTTGCTATAGTGTACTAAATGAAAATGATGAGAGCTATTACATACTTGCAGTGCATGTTACAAACAGCAGTGTGACTCCGTAAATTGAAATCTGGCGCATGAATTGAAAAAATAGGCTCCGAGGCTAGAGCGTATTTCAAATAGTCCTGATCGGTCCCTGTAAAGGGTTAAGAATGAGAAAAATCAGAGGAGAAGGGTAGATTGTTTATTATGTAGTTGTTTACTTGAGTCAACTCCAGAATCACCAATCATTTAACACTATTGTTTTTACTAATTACAGTGGAACCCTGTTAATTGAATAGCCACTTTGCCAGTGAGAGCTTGGAGGTACTGTGAGCAAGCTCACAAAGAGATACCCCCCCCCCCCCCCACCCCCATGCCTCAGTCGTAGCCTTTTTGGTACATTAAAATGTATAAGTTAGATTATCTCCCCTTGGAAATGTCAGAACAGCATTATACTGCTTCATGCACATCTTCATATGGAGTTCTTCCATTGTGGAAAGTTTCATGAAAATTCCTCAAATGGTTTAGGAGGAGTTACGCTTATAAGGACCCCCCCCAAACAAGACATAAGCAGATTAAATGCCTGTATTGGATGTATTAAGGCCAAACAGATCTATAATCAAAGGAAAACTATGGAGAGTCAGGGTAATTTCTCGACAGGTTACAAGATGTTTTATTCAATTAACAGAAGTTTACTCTATAACCTATATTCAATTAATCAAATTTGTACTGGATTTATGATAAATGGTTTTGTGTTGGGAAATTGTATTCAATTAACAGGGATATACAATTAAGAGATATCCAATTAAGTGGGCTCCACTGTATTGTTTTTGCTAATTACCTGTAATCTTTTGTCAGTTGGTGGTAACAAAAAGACTTTAATCTATCCGTTCACATACACAGTTCCTGTAAAAACAGACAAAAAACAGACTAAAGTTTTCAATGAGGACCTGAAACTGCTCGAGTCCAGGGCTCTTGATGAGTTTCTTTTTAGAAACTCATCAAGCTGAATGTATGGTTTGCTCAAGTTGCGTTGAACTTTTAGTAACCCGACTATCACTTGTTTGTCTGTTGGGTTTTAACAACAATTTCAAGAGACAAAGTCACAAATTTTGATGTTTGGGGCTTTTGAAAGTGTCATTAAACTCCAACAAACAAACCTAATGGGAACTACCAAGCAGCAGGGTTCGTACACCTGCCGGAAAAAGAAATTCCATACTTTTTCTAGGCACATCGACATACTTTCTACACCCATTCAAGTACTTTAATCTGTAATGATAAGGAAAACTCCAAATTTCACCTTGTTTTGTCAAGGGGCAGTACAGATATAATGTGGAAACACCCTAACAGTAAAGTTTTGTTTAACCCTTTACCCAATGCAGACAATATCAAAATTTATTATTTTAAATATCATTTTTTTAAATTTTTCAAAAAATTTCAACAAAACCTAATAGTGTGACCCCTCGTTGGAACGAGCTCGATGAGCTCGTTCCAACAAGGGGTCACACGATATGGTTTTGTTGAAATTTTTTGAAAAATAAAATTTTTTCAACTGCTGAATTTGCATATTACGTGGACGGATGCAGCCGATTCGTTAGGTAAAGGGTTAATTGAGGGCTATAACTCCGAAACTACTCGCACAAAAATTAAGAAAATCAAACTTGACTTTTTGACTATGGTCATTTGTTCAATTGTAAAACTTTTGCCCAAAAGAAACTAGAGTCTTTGTGTTAGATCCATACAATGTGGGAGAATAACAATCTTGAGCTAAACAAAAAAAAATTATTTTCAGACAAAACAATAAGGTTGTTACAATGGGGGCTCATAAGCTATGCTTTTGAGGCAAAAATGGAAAAAATAAAATTTTAATTAGGGAATTTGTAAGGCGTACTAGTCGGTTATGTCAGTTACGTTGGATAAAAAGAGTGGAGCCCACTTGTTTGGATATCTCTTAATTGAATAAACTTTTTCAGTGGATATTACTTCCAAACACAAAACCATTTATCACACCTTCAGTGCAAATAATGCCTGTTAATCCTTTACATAATGAATCGCCCAAATCTGCCGATGTAATTTGCAAATTGAGCAGTTGAAAAAAATTATTTTTTCGAATGTGACCCCCTCATTTAAACAAGGTCATCAAGCTCATTCCAATGAAGGGGTCACATGATCTGGTTTTGTTGAATTTTTTTTTTTAATTTAAAAAAATAGTAATTAAAATAATAAATTTTGATATTCTCTGTGTTGGGTAAATGGTCAATTACATATGGATTATATAGAGTAAAGGCATGTCTTCAGCCAATCTAACCCTGTCTGTGCTGCAGTGCGGAGTGTTACGATGTTGGGGAGCTGGCAGCTGCTCGTCGTTGCTCGGTGGTTCTCTCCGGGTACAGTAAAACCTGTCTTGAGAGACCACTGTCTTGAGAGACCACCTGTCTTGAGAGACCACATCTGCCAGGCACCGATTGGTTTTACTCTATAATGGACCTGCTATGGGAGACCACCTGTCTTGAGAGACCACCTGTCTTGAGAGACCACTGTTACCTGGTACCAACTTGTATTTTTATGCCATAATGGACCTGTCTTGAGAGACCGCCCCTTTGAGGACTAAAACCATGACAAATTTTTTTACCTGTTCTGGAATTGGAAAATCCATTGTGGTTATACTAACATAATTAAAAGTATTAAAAGCTCTTAATTGGGTTTCAATTGCTAACTCATTAAAGATTGAGATGTTTTTATAAGACCCCTGTGAAAAGATTAGGATTATTGCTGAATAAACAATTTCATACATACCTGAAATGTGACAGATAGGAATAAAAATAAATTTGTGTGGAAAATCTTTTTGTAACAAATTGAAATGGACTGTTATAAAAATTATAAAAATAAATTAGTGCTGAAAATCTTCAATGAAGATTTTCAACACTAATTTATTTTTATAATTTTTTTAATAGTCCATTTCAATTTGTTACAGAAACTTCATAAAAGAGAACAACTACAAAGTAATTACAAAAATCCATTCTTCTCCATTTCTGAATTTTGTGGTTGGTTATTCACTGACTTGAGAAAACCTGAAACCTGTTATGAGAGACCACCTGTCTTGAGAGACCACTTTTGTGTGGCACAAAGGGCGGTCTCTCAAGACAGGTTCTACTGTACTGCGGCTTCCTCCACTCGTAAAACTGTCAAGGTCATGATTAGCCATTGTGCATAAATATGTGACTTTAAACACCAATAAATAGATAAATAAATATAGAGTAAAACGTATGTTAAATGAAGAAATAATTCCTATACAGTAGAATCATCTTAATTGAATATCCATTTTGCCAGTGAAAATTATTCAATTAACAGGAGTATACAAGTAACAGGGATTTGGTCAGTTTCCTGTGTTCTGGAGGTAAACAGAGCATTTATTCTATTATATCTTATTTGACAGAGCTCATAGAGCTCTGTCAAACAAGATATAATAGAATAAATGCCTGTATTGGATGTAGTGAGGCCAAAAAGGTTGATAAATAAGGCGAATTTGGTGTGTGTCACAGTAATTTTTTCGACATATTATAAAAATTTATATACAATTAAGAGGAGGTTACTCAACAACCCATATGCAATTAACAGATCAAATTTGTACTGAAGATATGCTAAATGGTTTTGTGTTTGAAAATTATATTCAATTAACAGGGATATACAATTAAGAGATATCCAATTAAGTGGGCTCCACTGTAATATGTGAAGAAATTACATGTACACTGAATTTCCTGGCTCAACACTCATTTCCTGTTTATAGAACTCTTTTGGCCTCATTTCACCAAATACAAGCATTTAATCTACTGTATCTTTTTTACAGAGCTCCATGAGCTCTGTCAAACAAGATACAGAAGAAAGAATGCTCAGTTTATCTCTCGGATAAAGGAGAGTAGCCAAATTCCCATTAACTGAATCCTCATGTTTTTTAATAATTTTCAATGACCTGAAAAAAAGCATCTGCAGATGGAGGCCATCAGAGGGTGAATTTGCTGATACTAGAATCCCCCAATATATATCCTCTAGGTTCCTCTTTCTGCACACAAATGTTTCTCATACTGCAACTAGAAATGTAACTGATTCAAGTTTGTTTGACAGAGCTCAGAGGGCTCTGTCAAACAAGATTGAATTGATTACATTCCTAGTTGCATTATGGGAAAAATTTTGGGAGCGCGGTGGTTCATTGGTTACGACGTTGAGCTTCAAACTGAAATGTCCAAGGTTTGCTCACTGCCAGGGGTAACTGCATTGTGTCCTTAGAGTATGAAACCTTTAAGTTGCATTAGAGTACAAATATCCTGATTGCTCAAGTGGGGGGCATGGTGGCACTGTGTAATATAGCATACTGCATGTCGATGGTGCACCTGTCTTCAACCAATGCTAACCCTGCTTGTGTGCGGAGTTAGTACACTGAAGAGTTTGACAGTTGCCCACTGTTGGGGGCATGTTGGCATTGTGTACTAAGGCGTATTGCACGTCGATGGTGCACTTGTCTTCAACCAATGCTAACCCTGCTTGTGCGGAGTTAGTACAGTTAAAACTAGAAGTCCTGTCATGAAATGCACACAAATAGAACGTCGATCTGTGTGTTAATCTACCCGTTATGACCATAGTAAGGCTATCAAATTCTGTACATATGGCCTGTGCGCAAGCAATGTTTCAGCCAATGGACCACCGGGTAACCCAGAGGTCCACTGGCAGAAACATTGCCTGTGTTTGCAATGAATAACCAGGAGAACCTGCCATGCTTTGGGTGCCATTCGATATGGCAATTGTGCTCAATTCCTATGTGCTTAATTAATTAAGCGTAGATAAGCGCACAGTTCGTGACAGAACTTCTAGTTTTAACTGCACATTGAGGCGTTTGACAGTTGCCCACTGTTGCTCTATTGTTCTCTATTGTACTCCAGCTTGCTCTACCCATAAAACTGTTCAACATGAGGTGACCATGGCAGACAAAAGTGTTGTTAAACCCCAAATAAATAAATAAATGAATAAATAAATAAATAAATAAATAAATAAATAAATAAATAAATAAATAAATAAATAAATAAATAAATAAATTTGGATGTTTCACCATCAGCATGCAGAAGGTTAGGAGCAAGCAGAGCTTACAATACAATTTAAAACACAATTAAGTATATACATTTGCACTGAGTACACAAAATCTGGCAAACTTGCCAAGAAAGAAATTTAAGATGTGTTAAATTAACAAAAAATATACAGCTGGGGTCTTTGTACAGATCAAAAGGTTGCATTTAAACAGTAAATAGTAAAATATTGTATAACAGCTACTGGTTGACTGGAGGTAGAGTCATGTTTTATTGGTCTAGTTTTATTACTGACTCTTGTAACATACACATAGCTTTTATTGCTGTTTAATGAAAATCCCCCACTAAGCTGTGTGATAAAGAAATATGAAAGCTTTGCCAAATGTTCCTATAAATACCATGTGACTAAGTAAAATAGACAGAGGGAAGAATTCCTCTATAGCTCTGACATGGAGGTAATATCCTGTAGTGAGAGAGGTCAGCCAGTGAATTTGTAACATCATATACCAGTTTATTGTAGAAGACTTGTGTGGCTTTATACTTAATCTCACCCCCACACATCTTTATATAACACACAGTCTTCACTGTTTACCAAACTCTATCACAAGACTAACTACACATTGAAACAAAATATCTTGTCCAGTGAATCTCACTTAACCCTTTACCCAACGAATCGCCCGCATCCGCCCACGTAATATGCAAATTCAGCAGCTGAAAAAATATTATTTTTCGAAAAATTTCAACAAAACCATATCATGTGACCCCTCTTTGGAACGAGCTCCTCGTTTTGTTGAAATGTTTTGAAAAAATTTAAAAAATGATATTTAAAATAATAAATTTTGAAATTGTCAGCATTGGGTAAAGGGTTAACTGGTAGAGTGCTGGAAGCCCTATTTTGGGCTTTACTAAAAGTGACAGGCAATAACTGTCTGTAGCTACATTCTGCCTGAGGAAGCCTTTATTGTCCCTGATATGGATCAGATTTTTTATACAATACCTTGCTCTCTGACATTTAATTGGATAGTGCCTATAAGGCACTATCCAATTAAATGTAATAGAGCAGTATATGATGAGCTTTGATTTGCTGTCAGAAAAAACTCAGCACTTTACCAGTTAACCATTTACTCAACACAGGGAATATCAAAATTTATTATTTTAATTACTATTTTTTTTAAATTTTTCAAAAAATTTCAACAAAACCATATCATATGACCCCTCATTGGAACAAGCTCACGGGGTCACATGATATGGTTTTGTTGAAACAATTTCAAAAAATTATTTTTTCCAACTGCTCAATTTGTAAATTACGTGGGAGGATGTGGGCGATTCATTAGGTAAAAGGATAACTCTAAATCTCTGAACTGCTAGAGTACTAAATTATTTTTGGTCATCAAAATTGGTTCACATTTTTGCATCGTTACAATTTAATCGAGAGTGCCCCAAAAATTGTAACAAGGTAAATCACTACAGACGAAATAGGTTCATTTCAAGGATCACATAAAGCACATCCAGAGTACGAAGCCTTCAAGTTGCAGTAGAGTATGAAGCCTTCAAGTTGCAGTAGAGTACAAAGTCTTCAAGTTGCAATAGAGTACAAAGCCTTCAAGTTGCAATAGAGTATGAAGCCTTCAAGTTGCAGTAGAGGATGAAGCCTTCAAGTTGCAGTAGAGTACAAAGTCTTCAAGTTGCAATAGAGTACAAAGCCTTCAAATTGCAATAGAGTGTGAAGCCTTCAAGTTGCAGTAGAGTATGAAGCCTTCAAGTTGCAGTAGAGTACAAAGCCTTCAAGTTGCTTAGAGTATGAAGCCTTCAAGTTGCAGTAGAGTACGAAGCCTTCAAGTTGCATTAGAGTACAAAGTCTTCAAGTTGCAGTAGAGTACAAAGCCTTCAAGTTGCAGTAGAGTATGAAACCTTCAAGTTGCATTAGAGTACAAAGCCTTCAAGTTGCAGTAGAGTACAAAGCCTTCACATTGCAGTAGAGTATGAAGCCTTCAAGTTGCAGTAGAGTATGAAGCCTTCAAGTTGCAGTAGAGTACAAAGTCTTCAAGTTGCAGTAGAGTACAAAGCCTTCAAGTTGCAGTAGAGTATGAAGCCTTCAAGTTGCAGTAGAGTACAAAGTCTTCAAGTTGCAGTAGAGTACAAAGCCTTCAAGTTGCAGTAGAGTACAAAGCCTTCAAGTTGCAGTAGAGTACAAAGCCTTCAAGTTGCAGTAGAGTATGAAGCCTTCAAGTTGCAGTAGAGTACAAAGCCTTCAAGTTGCAATAGAGTATGAAGCCTTCAAGTTGCAGTAGAGTACGAAGCCTTCAAGTTGAAGTAGATTACAAAGCCTTCAAGTTGCTTACAGTATGAAGCCTTCAAATTGCAGTAGAGTACGAAGCCAGCCTTCAAGTTGCATTAGAGTACAAAGCCTTCAAATTGCAGTAGAGTACAAAGCATTCACGTTGCAGTAGAGTATGAAGCCTTCAAGTTGCAATAGAGTATGAAGCCTTCAAGTTGCAGTAGAGTATGAAGCCTTCAAGTTGCATTAGAGTACAAAGCCTTCAAATTGCAGTAGAGTACAAAGCCTTCAAGTTGCAATAGAGTATGAAGCCTTCAAGTTGCAGTAGAGTACGAAGCCTCCAAGTTGCAATAGAGTACAAAGTCTTCAAGTTGCAGTAGAGTACAAAGCCTTCAAGTTGCTTAGAGTATGAAGCCTTCAAGTTGCAGTAGAGTACAAAGCCTTCAAGTTGCATTAGAGTACAAAGCCTTCAAATTGCAGTAGAGTACAAAGTCTTCAAGTTGCAATAGAGTACAAAGCCTTCAAGTTGTAGTAGAGTATGAAGCCTTTAAGTTGCAGTAGAGTACAAAGCCTTCAAGTTGCAGTAGAGTACAAAGCCTTCACATTGCAGTAGAGTATGAAGCCTTCATGTTGCAGTAGACTATGAAGCCTTCAAGTTGCAGTGGAGTACAAAGTCTTCAAGTTGCAGTAGAGTACAAAGCCTTCAAGTTGCAGCAGAGTATGAAGCCTTCAAGTTGCGACAGAGTTTGAAGCCTTCAAGTGGCAGTAGAGTATGAAGCCTTCAAGTTGCAGTGGAGTACGAACACTTCAAGTTGCAGTAGAGTATGAAGCCTTCAAATTGCAGGAGAGTATGAAGCCTTCAAGTTGCAGTAAAGTATGAAGCCATCATCAAGTGGAAGAAGAGTACAAAGCCTTCACATTGCAGTAGAGTATGAAGCCTTCACGTTGCAGTAGACTATGAAGCCTTCAAGTTGCAGTGGAGTACAAAGTCTTCAAGTTGCAGTAGAGTACAAAGCCTTCAAGTTGCAGCAGAGTATGAAGCCTTCAAGTTGCGACAGAGTTTGAAGCCTTCAAGTGGCAGTAGAGTATGAAGCCTTCAAGTTGCAGTGGAGTACGAAGCCTTCAAGTTGCAGTGGAGTACGAAGCCTTCAATTTGCAGTAGAGTACGATGCCTTCAAGTTGCAGTAGAGTATGAAGCCTTCAAGTTGCAGTAGAGTACAAAGCCTTCAAGTTGCAGTAGAGTATGAAGCCTTCAGGTCACAGTAGAGCATAAATCCTTCAAGTTGCAGTAGAGTATGATGCCTTCAAGTTGCAGTAGAGTGTGAAGCCATCATCAAGTTGCAGTAGGGTGCGAAGCCATCATCAAGTTGCAGTAGAGTATGAAGCCTTCAAGTTGCAGTAGAGTATGAAGCATTCAAGTTGCAGTAGAGTATGAAGCCTTCAGGTCACAGTAGAGCATAAATCCTTCAAGTTGCAGTAGAGTACGAAGCCTTCAAGTTGCAGTAGAGTGCAAAGTCATCATCAAGTTGCGGGAGAGTGCAAAGCCATCATCAAGTTGCAATAGAGCATGAAGCCTTCAAGTTACAGTAGAGTGTGAAGCATTCAAGTTGCAGAAGAGTACGAAGATTCAAGTTGCAGTAGCATATAAAGCTTTCAAGTTGCAATAAAGTATGAAGTTGCAGTAGAGTACAAAACCTTCACATTGCAGTAGAGCACGAAGACTTAAGTTGTAGTTGAGTATGAAGCCTTCAAGTTGCAGTAGAGTATGATGCTTTCAAGTTGCAGTGGAGTACGAAGTCTTCAAGTTGCAGTAGAGTATGAACCCTTCAGGTTGCAGTAGAGAAGGAAGCCTTCAAGTTGCAGTAGAGTTTGAAGCCTTCAAGTTGCAGTAACGCGCGAAGCCATCATCAAGTTGCAGTAGAGTATGAAGCCTTCAAGTTGCAGTAGAGTATGAAGCCTTCAAGTTGCAGTAGAGTATGAAGCCTTCAAGTTGCTTAGAGTATGAAGCCTTCAAGTTGCAGTAGAGTATGAAGCATTCAAGTTGCAGTAAAGTACGAAGCCATCATCAAGTGGAAGAAGAGTATGAAGCCTTCAAATTGCAGTAGAGTACAAAGCCTTCAAGTTGCAGTAGAGTATGAAGCCTTCAAGTTGCAGTAAAGTACGAAGCCATCATCAAGTGGAAGAAGAGTATGAAGCCTTCAAGTTGCAGTAGAGTATGAAGCCTTCAAGTTGCAGTAGAGTATGAAGCCTTCAAATTGCAGTAAAGTACAAAGCCATCATCAAGTGGAAGAAGAGTATGAAGCCTTCAAGTTGCAGTAGAGTATGAAGCCTTCAAGTTGCAGTAGAGTACGAAGCCTTCAAGTTGCAGTAGAGTACAAAGCCTTCAAGTTGCAGTAGAGTACGGAGCCTTCAAGTTGCAGTAGAGTATGAAGCCTTCAAGTTGCAGTAGAGTATGAAGCCTTCAAGTTGCAGTAAAGTACGAAGCCATCATCAAGTTGCAGTAGAGTATGAAGCCTTCAAGTTGCAGTAGAGTATGAAGCCTTCAAGTTGCAGTAAAGTACGAAGTCATCATCAAGTTGCAGTAGAGTATGAAGCCTTCAAGTTGCAGTAGAGTATGAAGCCTTCAATTTGCAGTAGAGTATGAAGCCTTCAAGTTGCAGTAAAGTACGAAGCCATCATCAAGTTGCAGTAGAGTATGAAGCCTTCAAGTTGCAGTAGAGTATGAAGCCTTCAAGTTGCAGTAGAGTATGAAGCCTTCAAGTTGCAGTAAACTACGAAGCCATCATCAAGTTGCAGTAGAGTATGAAGCCTTCAAGTTGCAGTAGAGTATGAAGCCTTCAAGTTGCAGTAGGGTATGAAGCCTTCAAGTTGCAGTAGAGTATGAAGCCATCATCAAGTTGCAGTAGAGTATGAAGCCTTCAAGTTGCAGTAGAGTATGAAGCCTTCAAGTTGCAGTAAAGTACGAAGCCATCATCAAGTTGCAGTAGAGTATGAAGCCTTCAAGTTGCAGTAGAGTATGAAGCCTTCAAGTTGCAGTAGAGTATCAAGCCTTCAAGTTGCAGTAAAGTATGAAGCCATCATCAAGTGGAAGAAGAGTATGAAGCCTTCAAGTTGCAGTGGAGTACGGAGCCTTCAAGTTGCAGTAGAGTATGAAGCCTTCAAGTTGCAGTAGAGTACAAATCCTTCAAGTTGCAGTAAAGTACGAAGCCTTCAAGTTGCAGTAGAGTACGAAGCCTTCAAGTTGCAGTAGAGTATGAAGCCTTCAAGTTGCAGTAGAGTACAAAGCCTTCAAGTTGCAGTAGAGTATGAAGCCTTCAAATTGCAGTAGAGTACAAAGCCTTCAAGTTGCACTAGAGTGTGAAGCCTTCAAGTTGCAGTAAAGTACGAAGCCATCATCAAGTGGAAGAAGAGTATGAAGCCTTCAAGTTGCAGTAGAGTACGAAGCCTTCAAGTTGCAGTAGAGTATGAAGCCTTCAAGTTGCAGTAAAGTACGAAGCCATCATCAAGTGGAAGAAGAGTATGAAGCCTTCAAGTTGCAGTAGAGTACGAAGCCTTCAAGTTGCAGTAGAGTATGAAGCCTTCAAGTTGCAGTAGAGTATGAAGCCTTCAAGTTGCAGTAGAGTATGAAGCCTTCAAGTTGCAGGAGAGTACGAAGCCTTCAAGTTGCAGTAGAGTATGAAGCCTTCAAGTTGCAGTAGAGTATGAAGCCTTCAAGTTGCAGTAAAGTACGAAGCCATCATCAAGTGGAAGAAGAGTATGAAGCCTTCAAGTTGCAGTAGAGTATGAAGCCTTCAAGTTGCAGTAGAGTATGAAGCCTTCAAGTTGCAGTAGAGTACGAAGCCTTCAGGTTGCAGTAGAGTACAAAGCCTTCAAGTTGCAGTAGAGTACAAAGCCTTCAAGTTGCTTAGAGTATGAAGCCTTCAAGTTGCAGTAGAGTATGAAGCCTTCAAGTTGCAGTAGAGTATGAAGCATTCAAGTTGCAGTAAAGTACGAAGCCATCATCAAGTGGAAGAAGAGTATGAAGCCTTCAAGTTGCAGTAGAGTACGAAGCCTTCAAGTTGCAGTAGAGTACGAAGCCTTCAAGTTGCAGTAGAGTATGAAGCCTTCAGGTTGCAGTAGAGTATGAAGTCTTCAAGTTGCAGTAGAGTATGAAGTCTTCAGGTTGCAGTAGAGTATGAAGTCTTCAAGTTGCAGTAGAGTATGAAGTCTTCAAGTTGCAGTAGAGTATGAGGCCTTCAAGTTGCAGTAGAGTATGAGGCCTTCAAGTTGCAGTAGAGTATGAAGCCTTCAAGTTGCAGTAAAGTACGAAGCCATCATCAAGTGGAAGAAGAGTATGAAGCCTTTGAGTTGCAGTAGAGTACGAAGCCTTTCAAGTTGCAGTAGAGTAGGAAGTCTTCAAGTTGCAGTAAAGTATGAAGCCTTCAAGTTGCAGTAGAGTATAAAACCTCCAAGTTGCAGTAGAGTACAAAGCCTTCAAGTTGCAGTACCTTCAGAATAAAATAAAGCCCAAATATGGGCTTCCAGCACTCTACCAGTTAACTGAATAAGCTTGTTAACTGAATATAACTTCCAAACACAAATCATTTACAATACTTTCCATGCAAATGTGACCTGCAAATTTCATATAGGTTATTGAGTGAACTCCTCTTGATTGAATAATAAAATCTTGTAAGGCCTAAACAAGTTAAAAATTCTGTTTCTCAGGCCCTTCTGCATGGTCCTTTAGACTGCCGCATGCTCTCTTTTTATGACCAATGCAAACATACAAAGGATAAAAATTAATTGTTTAATGTGTGATATTTTACCCAACTAAGTTAATGAAGTTGATAAATTTGTCCCTTGAGTGCTACAAGACCTTGGAATGCTTTAGCACTGCAAACCCTTCTTGCACTCCAGGAATGAAATACACCACCATCCATGCTATTCTGTAAATTATGAGGCCTTTAAACATAAAACAAATCAAGAACATGAATTTTTGATGGCAAAGAAATAATTACAAAAAAAAAAAATAAAATAAAAAACTACCCACCTGCGTGAGATTTTAGAAGAAAAAATATGGCATGAGAAACAGAAGATCTACTTTGTGGGGCCTATTATGTTGAGAATTTACACTGACAATTACCAAATTTCCACTGTTTTTGTACCTCTTTGGCATCAGTGGATCCAACAGACATTTAATCTGACAGACCTCCATGAGATATTACAGAATTTATTACAGTTAAAACCAGAAGTCCTGTTATGAACTGTGCGCTTATCTAGGCTTAATTTCGCACAGGAATTGCGCGCAACTGCCATATCGAATGGCATTCAAAGCACAGCAGGTTTTCCTGGTTACTCATAGCAAACACAGGCAATGTTTCTGCCAATGGACCTCCGGGTTACCCGGAGGTCCATTGGCTGAAACATTGCTTGTGCACAGGCGATATGTACAGAATGTGATAGCCTTACTATGGTCATAACGCATAGATTAACGCGCAGATCAACGTTATATTTGTGCGCATTTCATGACAGGACTTCTAGTTTTAACTGTACATGGCTGTTCTATAAAATCTCCATCTACCACAACAATAAACCACGTGGAAAATGAAATTGCTTGCGGACTATTTTGGAACGATCACGTCATCTGTCAGAACTCAACATAACCCCACCTACTTGGAATTTCCATTTGACCTACAATCACAGAAGCTGTGTTGTTTAAACAAAGTGACTGCGTTGTAATAACTTATCACAATTTATTTATTTATTGGTGTTTAAGGTCACACACTTATGCACTATGGCAAATCATGACCGTGACAGTTTTAGCGGTGGAATTAGTCAGAGTACCCGGAGAGAACCACTGAGCAATGACAAGCAGCTGTCAGCTCCCCAACATCGTAACTGGGCAGTGGGCACTGCAGCTCCAAAAGGGTTCGATTGGTTAAAGACATGTGCACCATCGATGTACAGTACACCTTAATGCATGGCGTCATCATGCCCCAATGCAGGCAATGGGGGTTAAGTGCCTTGCCCAAGGACACAGCATGGGAGTCTGAATAGATCGTTCAGATGGTCACCCATCCGAGGACTAACCGGGCTCGACTTTGCTTAACTTCGGTGATCTGATGAGAGCCGGTTACCACAATGCCACCATACCCCCCACTTATCACAAAGACAGACAATAAACTAAATAAAAACATCTTTGTGTATGGAATTACTTCTATAGGAGAGTTCAAACCAATCATTATTAGCTGTTTTATGATAACAAATTGAATAGAACTAGCTAAAAAAAAATGCATGTGCTACGACAATATAAATATATGGTCACCACATGTTTGGCCTACCTTTAAATCTGCCCACAGGAATTCCCCCCCCCCCCCAAATTGCACATGTGTTTGTAAATATTAGCAGATGAAAGAAGCTATGAACTGATTGCGAAATAACTTATTGATAGTTGTCAAATGAGTTGGTAAGTATCCTTATGATAATTGTTTTTATAGACGTGAAGACATGTAATAAACACAGAATGACACATGCGCGTGAATAGGTTAGTCGATATGGTCAGGCCTAAAAACAGGCAGTCTGACATATGCAGAATGTGGGCCAATTTATCCTCCTCTGTAGCAGGGTAGCATCACTAAATTCACCCTCTGGGGTCCTCATTTTACAAATGAGTCTGCTTATTTTCTGACTTGGATATGGCACTTGTGCTATAGCGGAATGATGAAAGGCAAGACCATATCGATTAACCCATTCACACACGCATGTTGTTCTGTGTATATATACTCAGTATATCTCTAGAGAAGACAGGGAAGTGAACAAATTCTTGATAATTGAATATTCCTGATAATTGAACAATTTTCAATAGCAAAGAAACTATTCAATTACCTGGGTTCTACTTTTATCCCATTATTTAATGAACTGGCCAGAGCTGGCCATGTAATATACAAATTCAGTGGTAGAGAAAAACAAGATAATAAGTAAAATTGATGGAAGCGTCCTGACAGTTGATTTACTTAACAAGCAGATTCATACAATTGTGGTTCCCCGCTATGGGAAATAATATGGTACATGTCTTGGAAATGCAAGGACCATAACTCGGATTAAAAATATGCAGGCAATGTTTTTTATAACATGTGCAGGAGCGGCTTGTCACAAAGATTCCTCATACCAAATTTCATTGATTTCCATCCACTCACTGCTGAGATATTGCTGAAGACAGAAAAAAATTCTGAAAAATTTACAAGACCATGTGCAGGAGCGGCTTGTCACAAGAATCCCTCATACCAAATTTAATTGAAATCCATCACCGAACTGGTAAGATATCGCTATGTACGGAAAAAAATCCTGAAAAATTGACAAAGTAAGGACCGTAACTTTGGTTAAAAATTAGTGCAGGCAACTTTTTTATTACATGTGCAGGAGCGGCTTGTCACAAGGATCCCTCATAACAAATTTCATTGAAATCCATCCACACACTGCTGAGATATTTTTTTTAATCTTATTTGTTTTAAAAGGATTGGCAAACAAGTTATGATACTTATATTAACAATTCTCCTTGGCCCAATGGCACAAGTGTGTTATATGACCTGCATAGCAGCAACTTTGTGAACTTGTTCTTCTCAAATACTATGAAGGAATCTTTAGCCTGCACAGAGTGTGTCTCTCTCCACACAGAGGAAAGCCATTTTACGTCCCACCTGATAGGACAGTATGCTGTGACAGCATCAACCCCATAACTGATGCTGACAGAGAGTGTTCGGACACCTCGAGAACTTTCCCCAAACGAGAATCGATCCCGGGACCTCTGGCATGAGAGACCAGTACACTTATCTACTCAGCAATAACTCTCCTGTCTCCACTTGACCATCACTCTGCTGAGATATTGTGGCAGATGGACGGATGGCCAGATGGGTGGTTGGACAGATGGATGGATGGATGGATGGATGGATGGATGGATGGATGGATGGATGGATGGATGGATGGATGGACAGATGAATGGATAGATGGACAGACAGGTAAAGCAATGACTATATGCTTCACCAAAACCTTTTTGGGGAGCATATAATTGTTTAACAAGTTTCAACAGAACCCTATCATGTGACCACCTCATTGGAACATGAAAGGTCACATGATAGGGTTTTGTTGAATTGTTTGAAAAATAGTAAATCTTAATATCATCCACTTTGCCAAAAAATAGCTTGCGAACACTCACTGCAATGAACTCAACATGTTCGATCATTCCAGTTAGATGGTTATGCTACATGTATATAATAACTCAATGAACTCAACATGCTCTATCATTCTTGTAAGTTGGTTATAAATCTTTTATCTACTGCAATGAACTCCACATGCTCGATCATTCCAGTAAGATGGTTATGCTATATACTCACTCAACATGTCTGATCATTCCAGTAAGTTATAAGCTATATACATTAAAACCCGTCTTGAGAGACCAACCTTTTTGCCAAGCAAAAGTGGTCTCTCGAAACAGGTGGTCTCTCATGACACGTACATTACAGAGTAAAACAACAAAACGGTACAAAATGACAGCATTCTCCCAAGACAGATGGTCTCTCACAACAGGTTTTACTGTACTCACTCAATGAACTTAACATGCTCAATAATTCCAGTGACGTGGTTATAAGCTTTATTTACTCACTCGGTGAACTCAACATGCTCGATATTTCCAGTAAAGTGGTTATAAGCTATATTTTGGTAACAAAAATCAAAAAAGCTTGAAAATTTGAATGGGGATTTTTGCAAATAGTGCTGGCTTGATATATTGTCATAACCTTAAGTAAATTGTGACTGTCAACTCCTTAAATGCTGCTGAAAGATCGATATTGCTGCCCAGCACAGGGTTTCTCTTGTCACCGAAATAAGTATAATTTAGGCACATATGATAAAATTTTCACCCTGTAAATTGAAGGGATTTTTTCACCAAAAGATTTCTTATTTTACATCTGGATTAATTTTTCATCAAATCTAGCCATTGCAGCTGCACAGTAACCATGACTAGATTTGGTGAAATATATCTTGAAAATACTCTGCGGGTTTAGAGTTAAGACACCCTGCTATGGAGTGTGGACTCAAATTTCTTTCAGAATATTTCTTCTTGCATTCTCAGTTCTTGCATTTGTTTATCTTTGGAAGTTTAATGACACCTTTATCTGGTAGAGTGCTGGAAGCCCATATTTGGGCTTTATTCTGCAGTACAGGTACCACAGCTTGAAGGCTCATATTCAGTGGATGTGCTCTGTATTATCATTGAAGTGATATTATTCAGTCTGTAAGGGTCTACCTTGTTACAATTTATGGGAGAGTGCCCATAGGCACTCTTCAAAATATTATAACAGGGAAAAGACATGTGTACAAGATTCGATGGCCAACAATAATTTAGCACTCTACCAGTTAATAAGCAGTGTCATATCATTGTAAGACAGTTTTGCAGTTGGAGAATGATTATTTTTTTATTTATTAGTGTTTAAAGTCACCATCAGCATCTATACATTTATCGTGATGGCAACACAAGTTTAAAACTTTAGTTAGAACAGAACTTGTTTATCACAGTGTTCAAGCACTGCTCCATTCCTTGGCTTCCACTGCAATGCTGTTGGAGAAGTGCAGAATACCCAGAATAAACAGTCACTTTTCAACTATTTAACCCATTCATAAGAGGCACTTCCACTCAAGAAAATAAGCAGACTGTCATCTGCAAAATGAGGTCCCCTGAGGGTGAATTTAGTGATGCTACCCTGCATAGCAGGGTAGCATCACTAAATTTACCCTCTGTGAACCTTAATCTGAATCAGGGTCTCAAAACTAAACAGAATGAGGTATCCAGAGGATAAATTGGCCCACTGTATGGGATAGCATCATCAAATTCATCCTCTGGGGACCTCATTCTGCAAATGTCAGACTGCTTATTTTCAGGCCTGCTTCTACTTAACCATCTGCACACTGATTTCAAAATGGCAACATTTTCAAAAGCAAATATCTCCCATAATGCAGATATAATTGGTTAAATTCATAGTTATACAAGAGAAAAACAGAGTTAATCTAGAAAAGTCTTTTGACTACCAGTGTGCTAGGGGTTAATTAGCATTGACTGAAGACTTGCATGGAGGCAAGCTTTATCTTATTGTATTGTAGCACCACACTATAACAAACACAAGTGGTATAAAGTTGTGGGCATCAGAATAAAATCTGCAATTTATCCAGCAGTGACAGACTATTGGTTTGCCAAACAAGACTAAACTGGTTAAATTCCTTGTTGCATTGTGGGAGAGATTTGCTACTTGAAACTCTGGTATCTCAACATTAGTGTACAGGGGGTTGACCAAAGATTAACACCAACTACAATTAAAGTGTCAATGACATTGTAGCTTAACTTGTATGTGTGTTGTGTTTGATGAAAAGGATAATGTTCAATGTTTATGAAAGAATTATGAAATAAGACAAGAATTGTGATGATAGGGAATATGTTAATTTCTGTTCCCTGTATGCTATGTTTTTAATAAAAAAAAAATGAGGTGTACACGGTACTAAAGAGCTGGGGGGTGGGTTAATATGACCCCACAGTTAATGTATGTGGCCCTCACTGTTAACGTATGTCAATGAAAGTTACCACATTACAGTGAAATTATTCCAAAATGTGTCATCCTATCAAGTTACATTAAAATCCCTTCCTAAATATGGCCTGTAGACTGTGCTAAAGGTTTTCGGGCTTCAGGCCTGTGTAGCCACGATGGCAGACCGACTGCAACTAAATGGGAACGTCCTCATCTCAACATTATACTGAGTCATTCTACTAAGTTACAATGAAATCCCTTCACAAATACGACCTGTAGTCTGTACTAAAGTTTTGGGGGTTTTGGGCTCAGGGAAATTCCCATCCAGACATCATAGAGTCAACCTACCAAGTTACAATGAAATCCCGCCATATTAAACATGACCTGCAGACTGTGCTAAACGTTTTTGGGTTTCGGGTTTGGGCAGCCATCATGGTTGACAGATCAAGGGGACATTCTCATCTAGGCATTATACAGAGGCATCCTACCAAGTTACAATAAAATCCCTACATAAATACGACCTGTAGACTGTGCTAATGGTTTTCGGGTTTTGGGCTCGGGCAGTCATACCGGTTGACCGATCACGACCAAAAGGGGACTTCCTCATCTAGACATGACCCCAAACCTGCATATGAAATTTTGTGATGATCAGACAAGAACTACAGGGTGTAGCCTGTGCTAAAGGAAAATGTGAACAGACTCACAAACTAACAGACTCACAGACTAACAGACTTCCGCACGCGTGATGGCAATAGCTTATCTTGAATTTGTCAGGTTAAGCTAAAAATGGATGTATGTAAATAAAAAAATAATGGTAAGGCCTCAGAAAATTCATTTTCAGTTTCTCGGGCCATTTTTTGTACAATTGCATGAGGGTGGGAGTTTTTTAATATTTTATTTTTGTAATTATTTCTTTGCCGTCAAAAGTTAATGTTCTTGGTTTATTTTATGTTTTAGGCCTCATAATCTACAGAATAGCATGGGTGATGGTGTATTTTGTCCCTTGAGTGCAAGAAGGCTTTGCAATGCTAAAGCATTGCAAAGCCTTGTTGCACTCAAGGAACAAATTTATCAATTTTAGTAACTTGGGTAAAATATTAGACATAAAGCCTTTAATTTTTAGTTTTTTAAGTTTGCGTTGGTTTATAAGAGATCATGCAAAAGCCAAAAGGACCATGCAGGAGGGCCTGAGAAACAGTTTTTTAACTTTTTTAGGCCTAAATAGAAATTCTTGTTATTAAAATTGCGGAAAACGAATATAGAAAATGAGAAGAAATCACAAAAAAGTTGTGAAAATATGGATAATTTTCTTAATAATTTGTTGAGAACTGATTCGAAAAATGTCTTTAAAAAAACATAGAATGGGAATGATGCTTTTTGAGCATAAGAGCTGTGAAGATTTTGGTGAAGGGTTACTGTAATTTTATGAAGCTAAGGGTTACAATAATTTTATGTTTTATAATTTACACTTCACAGCCTTTAGGGGGTAATTCAATAAAAAGGAGAGAACTTCAATCACCAGTCATACTCAAATCTTTTTATTCCTTCTTTGATAATCAGTGTAATGTGAAAATCATATTCTGAACACAAATCTCGAAAAACTGATAAAATTCATTAACTTTATACGGACAAATCAATATTCCCTTCATCACTTTAATTTCTTTAATAACAGTTATGAAGTATCATTAGGTAGTTATCCAAATCAGACCTCAAGTCTTATTTTTTATTTGTTAGCCGCAAGTTTTGAGATCAATTTGCGAATCTACACAGAGATCCGAAAAATTGCTTACAATCTCAATTTGTTTTTTTTTGCTGACTGAACTAGATTTTAGGTTCTTACAATTATCTGTTGTATATCAGTGAAAAAAATTAACTCACATTAAATAATTAATTTCTTTATTATATTATTTATTTAGTTAATATTAGTTATTTTTTTACTGGTGTTTAACCCTTTACCTAACCTGAAAAGCAGACGACACTTGAAAAAAAAATTCTTGAATAACTATTTTTTTTCATCTTTTGTCTCAAAAACATAGGTTATGACCCCTCATTGGAACGAGCTCGTCGAGCTCGTTCCAATGAGGGGTCATAACCTATGTTTTTGAGACAAAAAATGAAAAAATAATTAAATTAATTGCCGATTTTTGAGAATAGCGCTGGCCGGTTTTGGCCGTTACGTTGGGTAAAGGGTTAATTAAGGACACATATTTCTGCACAATGGCCATAATCATAACAGCAACATGGACATAACAGAAAGTTTATTCCTTTTTAAAGGATTTCCATCCCAGGCATCTGTGACTGGGTCCTATTTTACAAGTAAAACATAGACTGTTTACCACAGTAAACAAACACCATTTCACTTCTCATGGTTACCACGAGGAAACCCAATTAATTGAATGTTACTTTCAAACACAATCCATTTCCCATATTTTCAGTAGAAAGTTGACCTGCTAATTGCATATCAGTTACATCACTTCTGTTAATTGAATAATGAATCGTGTTATATGTCGAGAAATTATCCCAGCGTTCACCGAATTAAACTTGTTTTTAGATCTATTACTCCTCAGTAAATCCAATATAGGAACATTGAATCTATTTTATCTTGTTTTACAGAATAAATGTTCAGTTTATTTCTAGAACACAGGGAAGTGATCAAATTAACCCTTTACCCAATGTAATGGCCAAAAACCGGTCAGCGCTATTCTCAAAAATCACCAATTAATTTTCATTATTTCTGTCTCAGAAACATAGGATATGACTCCTCTTTGGAATGAGCTCATGTTTTTGAGGCAAAAAATTAAAAAAATTAGTTATGGCCACACAAAGTAGATCTTCTGTTTCTCAGGCCATTATTTGTAAAACTGCATGCGGGCGAGCGTTTTTTTATTTTATTTTTTATTTCAGTAATTACTTCTTTGCCATCAAATGTTCATGTTCTTGGTTCAAGTTTTAGGCCTCATAATCTACAGAATAGCATGGGTGGTGGTGTATTTCATCCCTTGAGTGCAAGAAGGCTTTGCAATGCTAAAGCATTGCAAAGCCTTCTTGCACTCAAGGGACAAATTCATCAATTTTTTCAACTTGGGTAAAATATCAGACATAAACCATTTAATTTTTTTTTTTTTTAAGTTTAAATTGGTTGTAAAAAGAGAGCATGCGGCAGCCAAAAGGACCATGCGGGAGGGCCTGAGAAACAGATTTTTTATTTTTTTAGGCCTATTCAAGAATTTTGTTTGCATGTGTCGTCTTACTTTCATGTTAGGAAAAGGGTTAAAAGTAATCAAATTCTTCTGTTAATTAAATGACTGTTTAATTAGGAGGGTTAGACTTCATGGAGGCCAGATTAAGTTTTACAGTATTTATTATTTATTTATTGGTGATTAAGGTCACATACTTATGCACAATGGCTAATTATGACCGTGACAGTTTTACGGGTGAAGAAGCTGGAGTACCCGGAGAGAACCACCGAGCAACGACGAGCAGCTGCCAGCTCCCCAACATCGTAGCTCTGCACTGCAGCAAAGGCAGGGTTTAGATTGGTTGAAGACATGCGTATCATCGACGCGCAGTACGCCTTAGTACTTGGCATCATTGTGCCCCATGTGCACAACTGCGGTTAAGTGCCTTGCCCAAGGACACAACGAAGGAGTCCGAATTGATCACTCAGACAGTCACCCATCCAATGATTAACCAAGCTCGATGTTGCGTAACTTCGGTGATCTGATGAGAACTGGTTACCACAATGCCACCACACCCCCAATTTTTGCGGTGGATACCTAAGAGCATCTTGTGAGTGAGCACAAGAAATAAGTTTTTCAAGGTGCAGCATTTCTGTGAGTGGAAAAAACATAATTTCTTGTGCCAACAAATGAAGTTTATTTATTAAGGATCAACAACACTTTAACAGCCAAGATCATATTGTGTCGTCGACAGATTTACGGGTGGAGGAAGCAGGTGTACCCTGAGAAAACCACCGAGCAGCAGCCAGTTCCCCAACATTGGAACTCCGCACAGCTGCACAGGCAGGATTAGATTGGTTGAGGACATGTGCACCATCGACATGCAGTATGCCTTAGTACACGGCATCATCGTGCTCCCATGTGGACAAGCAGGGTTAAGTGCCTTGCCCAAGGACACAACGCAAGAGTCTGAATTTATCGATCAGATGGTCACCCATCCCACAAATGAAATAACCTTAAGATATTTTCACTTTATTTCTAAACCGCGATGCCACAAGTTCCTTTCGCTTCTACATAGCACAATATCAGTCAGGTACTTTAACTTTTTTCTACGCCACGATGCCACGAGTTCCTTTCACTTCATCAGTCTTGTATAAAGTATCATCATTTATTTCTAAACCACGATGCCACAAGTTCCTTTTGCTTCTTTATAGTCTTATATGATGTACCATCACTTATTTCTAAGTCGCGATGCCACGAGTTCTTTTTGCTTCTTCATAGTCTGATATCAGGTACAATCACTTTTTTCTAAGCCACGACGCCACAAGTTCCTTTCACTTCATCATAGTCTTATAACGAAGTACCATCACCTATTTCTATGCAGCTTCCTTTGAGATATTTTCATTTCTCCTCGTTCTTCCAGGAAATATTCTCATGTTGTATCTAATCTGTCTCCCAGGAGAAAGTTTTATTTCTCTTGGTTATCCATGAGATACTTCAATGCCATTTCTTGGCAGCATTCCTGGAGTAATTTTCACTTTTCCACATCCAATGAGATATTTTCACCACCTGTCTCAGCAACTTTCCATGAGATATTTTCACCTCATTTTTTTAAGAAGTTTGAATATTTTTATTTCACAACAGCCTTCAATGAGACATCTTCATCTCATTTTGAAGCAGCATCCAATGACATATTTTCATATCACCGCAGCTTTCCATGAAACATCCATGTCATGTGGTCACTTCATTTTTAAAATGATCAGCATCCTTTTTTTTTATTTTTCTGCATCCTTCCACAAGATATTTCCACCTCTTTTCTGAGCCTCCCAGCATATATTTCTATTTCCCCACATTCTCCCATATGATCTGTTTCTTCCAGTACGACCACTGTGGACTGGTCACATTCCACAGGGTTGCCAATATTTCCACAGATGCAGATTCTAAACACTAATTATAGGAATAATCATCAAAAATTTAATTAAAGAAGCGCTGGGTACAACACGTTGCTTCTTTAACCCTTTACCTAACGAATCACCTACATCCGCCGCGTAATATGCAAATTCAGAAGTTGAAAAAAATATTAATTTTCAGAAAATTACAACAAAACTATATCATGTGACCCCTCATTGGAACGAGCTCATTGAAAATAATATTTAGAATCATAAATTTTGATATCCCCTGCATTGGGTAAAGGGTTAACTTAACTTTTGCTGAGAATATTTGTTACTGGATGAATGCATGCATGGACATCTCTGCCCATCGGTGGATTACGACTATTTCACGGCAACTGTACTATACCCATTCATTTCCCAGCAGCAGCCAGGTAATATTTTTTTCTTTTCTCCACAGCCATCAACAGATATTTTTGCCTCAACTCTAAGACAAAAATTCCATGGTTATCCTAGTACAGCAGAACCTGTCTTGAGAGACCACCCTTTTTGACAGACAAAAGTGATCTCTCAAAACAGGTGGTCTCTCTATTACAGAGTAGAACAACCAAATGGTACCAAGTCACAGTGGTCTCTCAAGACAGGTGGTTTCTCATGACAGCGGTCTCTCAAGACAGGTTTTACTGTATCTCCTCAGCCTTCTGTGAGATACAGTGAGTTAATTTTTTTTAAGCAGCTTCAAGTGAGATATTTTTTTTATTTCTCTTTATTATTCTGTATGATATGTCATTTCCAAGCTGCCATCCTTCAGTTATTTTTGATTTTCCACGCAATGCGCTCGTTCCAATGAGGGGCATAAGCTATGTTTTGGAAGCAAAAAATGAAAATCTAAAAAAAAATTGAATGGCGATTTTCGTATATAGTGATGGAAAACGAATCACACACAACTTGATTCAGCATCAAATCAAGACCAGGTTGTGTTTTTTCCCCATTTTCTAAGATGTGGGACATCTGTGAATATATTTATTTTTAGCTGTCCCAATACATAGAGTAAATACTGTATATTTGGTTAGATCGAAGTCGGCTTTCCGATTCATTTTCCTTTGAATCTTTTCACTACAATTCCACTTGGTATCAGTTATTTTAGTCGTCTCACAAAACGTATTTCTGAGATAGAATATAGAGGATATTCACGAAAATTTGATGAATACCGAAAATCCTCATATTTCTTGTAGCCACGAACGAGATATTTTCGGTATTCATCAAATTTTCGTGAATTTTCTTTTTATTTAATGCTCTACGACTACAAACTCTCCAATTTGTGGCCTTTATTTGCCATTAAGGCGCAAAATTTATGTGCCGAACCGGCGTCCATACAAAAATTACAACAACCAAACTCCAACCATTGGAATGTGTGAATATCCGCACAAAAAGTAGTCCCGTCTTATTTCTCCCCTAACTTTACGATTTACCAAGGCTGGCGAATTGAAATAATCGCAATGTGTTTCGAAGAAATAGAACAATAACAAAAAACACCACTTTCTTATTTTCAATAACAAGACACGTCATTTTATTTTTTTTGAACTCAATGCACTGAAGACGTGTGAAGTTGAACTGAAGAAATTTGAAAGTGATTTCGGCTTTTCGCTGGAAGGTGAATGAGAAAGTCAAACTTTGAAACCGCTGATTTAATGAATTGATTTAGTCACTGTCACTATCAATTATTCGAATTTGTTTGTATTTGGGACTCTGGAATTCATTACTGATGTGCTGACTCATTTAAAGTACATGTGATTCGTCATCCGAACCTACGATGAAATATCGATTTCTAAATATCATTTTGATATTTCGTTTTGCCGACCGACAGGGGAATATGACTTAATTTTTCAGCGTGAATTGATGCCTGAGCATTAAATAAATTTATTTATTTAATGGTGTTTAAGATCACATACTTATACACAATGGCTAATCGTGACCATGACTGTTTTACGGGTGATGGAAGCTGGAGTACCCAGTGAGAACCACCTAGCAACTGTAAGCTCCTCAACATTCTAACTCTGTTCAAGCTCCGCTCAAGCAGGGTTACAGTGGTTGAAGACATGTGCACCATCGACATGCAGTACACCTTAGTACACTGCATCATCGTGCCTCCATGTAGGCAACCAGGATAAAGTGCCTTAATTGCCCAAGGACACAATGTGAGTCATCCCAAATGGGGGCCAAACTCGGGACCTCCAGCACAGAAGTTGCCACTGCGCTCCCAGCTGAGATAGAAATTGTACATAAATAATATTGAAAATAAATTTCCACTATATCAACATAAAAAGATCTGTACCCGTACCGCCATCCATGCCCAATCCAGTTTCACTTATCACTGCCACTGGAGGCACGGTGGTGCTGCGGTAACCGGTTCTTGTCAGATCACCAAAGTTAAGCAATGTCGGGCCCAGGTTAGGCCTCGGATGGGTGACCATCTGAGCGATCGATTCGGACTCCTGTGTTGTGCCTTTGGGCAAGGCACTTAACCCCAATTGTCCACATGGGGAGCATGATGATGCCATGTAATAAGGCATACTGCACCTCAATGGTGCACATGTCTTCAACCAATCTATCCCTGCCTGTGCTGCAGTGCAGAGTTACGATGTTGGGCAGCTGGCAGCTGCTTGTCGTTGCTCGGTGGTTCTCTCAAGGTACTCCGGCTTCCTCCACCTGTAAAACTGTCACAGTCATGATTAGCCATTGTGCATAAGTACATTACCTTAAACACCAATAAATAAATAAACAAGTAATCACTACTACTGCTGAAAGCAAATTTAAAGATCCTTAGCATTATATCGACAATGAGCTCACGGTTGATAGCGGTTAGCCTGCAGTTCCCAGTACAGAATTTTCAAACCCTTTCTGTTTTTGAACAAAAACCCTTACTAGGTAATATTTCAACTAGACATTATCAAGGCATGCCGTCGACGAAGGCAAGCCTTGATGAAGTGGTGGTTGGAATATTTTATCAATCAGGATGGACAGATGGATGGACCGAGGGATGGACAGATGGATGGATGGATGGATGGATGGATGGATGGATGGATGGATGGATGGATGGATGGATGGATGGATGGATGTACTTACATCCGAGTAAATATGCGGCTATCAATTACGTGGCTGCCAATGGATAGATGGATGTCCAAAAATCTGGACATCGCTGTTCCAACCTTTAACCCTTTACCTAACGTGAAAAGCAGACAACACTTGCAAAAAAATTCTTGAATAACTAATTTTTTTCATTTTTTGTCTCAAAAACATAGGTTATGACCCCTCGTTGGAACGAGCTCGGCGAGCTCGTTCCAACGAGGGGTCATAACCTATGTTTTTGAGACAAAAAATGAAAAAAATAGTGAAAATTAATTGGCGATTTTTGAGAATAGCGCTGGTCGGTTTTGGCCATTACGTTGGGTAAAGAGTTAATGTGACTATGATGTAAAGCATCTTATTTTGTCAGACAGATGATTTTCAGATGTCTAGAAAATTTTTGTTCCACGTAATAGACATTAGCCACAAGAATATCCATTTAGGACAAATCGTAGCCACATAAGTAGTCATAATGTAAATGTAAGCACGCCTGGATGGATGGACAGATGGATGAACAGACAGGGGTAAAACAATATGCCCCTACTACTCGTCGCAGGGGGCATAAAAATGTTTTTACTGAGTGTCTAACCCTGTACACTGTACAGCTTTAGTGTAAATCTCATCAACAGCAACTCTTCACCCAACATAGTGGCCAAAAACAGCCAGTAATATTCTCAAGAGGTATTTAAACTCAGATCATGACAACTCATTGGAATGGTTTGTGGAAAAGTTTTTATCAGTGAATTCCAATGAAAGTGTCAATGACACTGTAGCTCAACTTGTTTAAGACATGTACATGTATAGTATGTGACACAGCAATGACAAACATCTAGGTAATGACCTCATAACAAAAGTATATGTAAAGTATTGTAACGGTCTGTACATAAATGCTGACCACAGCCTGTAACAAATATATAGGTAAAGTATTGTAAAAGTGGGGTGACAGTTACATATTAAACTAAAAAAGAAATCTTTGAGTCCCAGAGAGGGTCTGACTGAACCCAAAAATATTTGTTCTCACAACACAGTGATAACAAAGGCACCACAAAACCCACGTTCCTTTGTGATAACAAAGGTACCCCAAGAAGGTTAGTGAAGGTCAGTTCATAAATACAGACTCTAGCCCGAGCCGTACTGACATGTGCACTTACTGGGTATAAGTAGCACTGAACAAATCAAAGTTCATCTAATTTGCATAATTTCTGCGCGAGAAAAAAACCTGTATTATATGTGATGAATTCCATGTTACTAAACATTCATACAGAAATTTATTCAAATCAGAACTTTCATACAGAAGTTCTGAACAAAAAACTGATTGCACTAATTTTGGTACAAAATGGCCACTGGCAGCCATCTTCAATTTCGGACCGCACCCAAAAACACTTGTTCTCATCCCAAGGTGATAACAAAGGTACCCAAGAAGTTTCATTAAGATCGGTTCATAAATACAGCCTCCAGCCCTAGCCGTATTGACATGTGCACTTACAGTGTATATTAAGTAGTACTGAATAAATCAAAGTTCATCTAATTTGCATAATTTTTGCACGAGAAAAAAACCTATATTATATGTGATGTATTCCATGTTACTAAACATTCATACAAAAATTTATTCAAATCAAAACTTTCATACAGAAGTTCTGTACAAAAAACTGATTGCACTAATTTTGGTACAAAATGGCTGCTGGCGGCCATCTTGAAATTCGGACCACACCCAAAAATACTTGTTCTCATCCCACGGTGATAACAAAGGTATCCAAGAAGTTTTGTAAAGATCGGTTCATAAATACAGCCTCTAGCCTGAGCCGTATAGAAGTTGTGTACAAAAAACTGATTGGACCTAATTTCGGTACAAAATGGCCACTGGCAGCCATCTCGAATTTTGGATCGCACCCAGAAACACTCCTTCTCATCAAATCAGAACTTCCATACAGAAGTTCTGTACAAAAAACAGATTGCACTAAAGTACAAAATTGCTGCTGGAGGCCATCTTGAATTTTGGACCGCACCCAAAACCATTTGTTCTCGTCCCATGGTGATCACAAAGGTACCCAAGAAGTTTCGTAAAGATCAGTTCATAAATACGACCTCTAGCCTGAGCCATATTGGCATTTGCAGTTACAGGGCTGAAAGTAACATTAAATAGATCAAAGTTAGTCTAAATGTCATAATTTATGCACGATAAAAAAACCAGTTTTATATGTGATGTATCCCATGGTACTAAACATTCACACAAAAAATTATTCAAATCAACGCTTTCATATGGAAGTTCTACGCAAAAATCTGATTGCACCTAATGTTGTACAAAATGGCTGCCAGCGGCCATCTTGAATTTCAGACCAGACTTAAAAACACTCGTTCTCATCCCACTGTGATAACAAAGGTACCCAAGAAGTTTCGTAAAGATTGGTTCATAAATACGGCCTCTAGCCCGAGGCATATTGGCATTTGCACTTACAGTGCTGGAAGTAACACAAAATAAATCAAAGTTAGTCTAATTTGCATAATTTACGCACGAGAAAAAAAAACATATTATATGTGATGTATCCCATGGTACTAAACATTCATCCAAAAAAATCTGATTGCACCTAATTTTGTACAAAATGGCTGCCAGTGGCCATCTTGAATTTTGGACCGGACCCCAAAACACTTGTTTTTATCTCACGGTGATAACAAAGGTACCCAAGAAGTTTTGTAAAGATCGGTTCATAAATACTGAGCCGTGTGTATGCACGATGGGCAGATGGACAGATGGACCATGACAATACCTCAAATTTGGCTTCGCCAAAGTTGAGCTAAAATGAAACATAATTATTCTATTTTCATTCAAAACACACTATTAACTGAAAATAGAATATGTTTTCATTTTTAGAATTCACTTCAAAAAATCTCCACAGTCCAGTGTAAGTATTTCCAATAGTTTCTTGAATCCAGCACCCTATGTAATGACATGTAACTAACTTACCCAAAGCATTTTTACAACCATAGTCATTATATATTTTTATGTAGCATGTGATATGGCAGTTACCAATTTTTTATAACCAGAAAGTGTGACTAACCCTGTGCACTGACAGGGTTAGTCACACTTTCTGGTTATAAAAAAATTCATTTCTGACTGAATAACTAACCCTGTACACTGCACAGCCTAATACTGTAAATGTCATCAATATCAGCTCTTTACCCAACGTAATGTCAAAACCAGCCAGTAATATTCAAACTCAGCTTAAGAACCCTCGTTGAGTTTGTTTTTAGTGAATTCCAAAAATGAAAAGATTTTCTATTTTCAACAAGAGCTGGACTTTCGTCCGGTGCATACCCCCACATGGTGTACCGCCTAGTGTGGGCATACCTATGACCAACAAATATCATTTATGAATATTCTCGTATGGACTGACGGACAGATGCACAGATGGACGGATGCAATCCAGTATACCCCCCCCCCCCCCCTTCCATTTTATTCGAAAGTTTTCAACAATTTGTAAGTCAAAAGGTATGGTAAATTGTTTGGTGTTTAGAAGTTTTATGCAATGAAGCAGAAGCCTTTGTCATAGGCAAACTGCATGCCATAGTTCACTGAAATCTGATAACCCCAATCCAGTATGCACCCCCCCCCCCCCCCCCCCATTTTCTTCGAAAGTTTTCAACAATTTCTAAGTCAAAAGGTATGGTAAATTGTTTGGTGTTTGGAAGTCTTATGCAATGAGGCAGAAGCCTTTGTCATAGGCAAATTGCATGCCATATTTCACCAAAATCCAATAACCCATATCTGAGATACAGGCTGAACAGACAAATAATGTCTATTTCCTACAATTTTTAAGTCAAAAAGGGGGGATAACACTAAAAAGGAGAATGTGAGAAATACTGTTGAATCCTTTTTTTTAAAGCCTGTACCATAAGCAGTGTTCATGGCAAATTTCATTGCAATAGAACATTCGATACCCGAGATACAAACTGAACAGACAAAATTTGGCTCGCACTGACACAATTTCTAAGTGGACAATTAATAAAAAAAAAAAAAAAAATAATAAAAAAAAAAATAACTAGTGTGGGCATACCTATGACCAACAAATATTATAAAAAAATAATAATTTACTTAAGTTATGAATACTTTCGGACGGACTCACACACGGACGGACAGATGGACGGACGGACAGATGGATGGGCGGACAGACGGATGGACGCATGTAATCCAGTATACCCACATTTTCTTCGAAAGTGGGGGTATAATTAATAGCTTGTTTTAATAGCTTGTTGATTATCAAATGAACAATAAAATCAGTGAATGACTGACAATTTACAAATCTACATTGTCAACAAAATTTATAATACTGTGATCTTCAGAGAGCATTATAAACCCATTTTTACCCAACGAATCGCCCGCATCCGCCCACGTAATATGCAAATTCAGCAGTTGAAAAAATATTATTTTTCCAAAAATTTCAACACAAGAGCTTCTTGAGCTCGTTCCAATGAGGGGTCACATGATATAGTTTTGTTGAAATTTTTTGAAAAATTAAAAAAATTGATATTTAAAATAATAAATTTTGATATCGTCTGCAATGGGTAAAGGGTTAATTTTGTTCGTGACTTCATATAATTGAGATGGTACAATGTCTTTCATTGATAATATTTTATATTGGTGTGAATCATATGCAGATGATTCTACACCTTAACCTTCAAAGGCCTAAATCAAATTTCACCATTATTTTATCTTAAAACAGCTAGGTTTCCCAAAATACAAATCACGGGAAAGTTCTGTAGACATTTGTCAAAGAAAACAATTGAGCCCACTTGATTGGATATCTCTTAAGATCATAAACAAGAGACCCCCCCCTCCCCTGGGTTTATCACTAAACACATGAAAATGACAAAATTTCTGTAAATTGAATAGTTGTTTTAACCCTCATCTCAACCAGTTGACCCATCAGCATGCGTAATTTACAATTTAACAAATAAAGCAGTTTAAAGAAAAAAATGCCGCTCAGGATCACCGATCCAATGTCGAGTTGTGACAACAGTTCCTCGCACCAAGGCCAACACACCTATGAAGTTTCATGACTCTAGGTTGAACCACTATCAAGTTCTCATCCGGAAACCAATTGTTGCGATATACTATGTTCAAGGTCACTGTGACCTTGACCTTTGACCTGGTGAGTCCAACATCAATAGGGTTCTTCCTCGCACCAAGGCCAACATGCCTGTAAAGTTTCATGACTCTAGGTTGAACCACTATCAAGTTATCATCCAGAAACCAATTGTTGTGATATACTATGTTCAAGGTCACTGTGACCTTGACCTTTGACCTGGTGAGTCCAAGATCAATAGGGTTCTTCCTCGCACCAAGGCCAACACACCTATGAAGTTTCATGACTCTAGGTTGAACCACTATCAAGTTATCATCCGGAAACCAATTGTTGCGATATACTATGTTAAAGGTCACTGTGACCTTGACCTTTGATCTGGTGAGTCCAAGATCAATAGAGTTCTTCCTCGCACCAAGGCCAACCCACCTATGAAGTTTCATGAACGTAGGTTGAACTACTATCAAGTTATCATCCGGAAAGGAATTGTTGCGATTTACTATGTTCACGGTCACGTTGACCTTGACCTTTGACGTAGCGAGTCCAAAATCAATAGGGTTCTTCCCCTCACCAAGGCCAATCTACCTATGAAGTTTCATGAATGTGAGTTGAACCATTATCAAGTTATCATCCGGAAACCAATTGTTTAAGATTTACTACGTTCAAGGTCACGGTGACCTTGACCTTCGACGTAGCATGTCCAAAATCAATAGGGTTCTTCCTCCCACCAAGACCAACCTACGTATGAAGTTTAATGAATGTGAGTTGAACCACTATCAAGTTATCATCCGGAAACCAATTGTTTACGCCCGCCCGCCCGCCCGCCCGCCCGCCCGCCCGCCATTCACCAAACTATAAGTTGAGTTTGACTTCGTCACAACTCGACTAAAAATTAAGTTTCAACAAAACCATATCGTGTGATTCCCCTCCCCACCTCTTCATTGCAACGGGCTCGTTGACGGGGGCACGTGATATGTTTTTTCTTGAAAGTTTTTGAGAAATTTAAAAAAAAACAACAATCATTAACCCTTAACCTGCAGTGTTTTCTTGACTTTTTTCATGAAATCCAGTCATGGCTGCTGCAAAGCAGCCATGACTGAATTTGATGAAAAAATCAAATAAATGTAGCCCAGCTATCATTCAAGATATGATTGATCCAATATACCGAAAAACATTGTGTTGAATAGAAGCCAAATTGAACCCTTTAAGGAAACGGCTTATACAAGCTAAAAGCTAAGGAGATGGCTTATACAAGCTAAAAGCTTACTGCTGAATCCTTTCAACACATCTCGTCCTTGACTCACTACTTTAATGCATACCATTGTATTGTTCACTCTGTATGACAATCATTTGGTAGTTTATTATATGTATGCATCATATTTTCTCATGAATAAATATTGTTTAAACTAAACTGAACCCTTTATTATTGATTTATTTCTTTATTAGTGTTTAAGGTCACATATTTTTTGCACAATGGCTAATCATGACCACAACATGAGTATCAACTCAAGACCAGGGGGTGAGCATTAATAAGCCATGTTGCCCATTTTAGAGAGGGTTTGCACCTCACAAGCATTGGTGATAGGTTTCTATTTTACCAGTAAAACAAAGTCTATTTACCGCAGTGAACAGGCAATGCTTCACTTCCCCGGATTCCCACGGGGAAATCGAAACCTTTTTGTTGGCAAGAGCACTGGTTTCCTGGCAGGAATATCTGCCAGCAGCATGCAGAGAGTTAAAATAACAAGAACTGGCCCGTTGCATACCGCCTTATCGCTTACTGAATTTCATTGAAATTCCTCCACTAACTTCCAAGTTTGGAAATAAGCGAATTGTTATCTGCAAAATGAGGCCCCCAGAGGGTGAATTTTGTGATGCTATCCTGCACAGGGTAGCATCAAGAAATTTACCCTTTGTGAACCTCAATCTAAATCAAGGTCTCAGGCCTAAACAGAAAGAGGTACCCAAAGAATGCATTGGGGGAATCTAGCCCACTGTATGGGATAGCATCAGTAAATTCACCCTCTGAGGACCTCATTTTGAAAATGACAGATTGCTTATTTCCAGGCCTGCTCACTTTTGAGATATGGATCCAGATGAATGGGCAGATAGATAGACAGACAGGTGGATGGATGGAAGGACGCATATAAAGCGGTATACTGCCAGTCTCTTTGAGCGTGAGGGTATAATAAATTGTGATATCCTGAGCGCTGTGAAGGATTAACTGAATACAGTGGAACCCTGTTAATTTAATAGCCACTTTGTCAATAAAAATTATTCAATTAACAAGAGTATTCAATTAACTGGGATTGTGTCACTTTCCTGTATTCTACTTTCCGTCAAAATCAATTTGAGAGATTCTGAAATTGGAAACGCTAATTTTACTATTTATTTCATTACAGTATTCTTTCCTGTATTCTCAAGATAAACTTTGCATTTATTCTATTATATCTTGTTCGCCAGAGCTCCATGAGCACTGTCAAACAAGATATAATAGATTAAATGCCTGTATTGGACAGTCCTTGAAATTGTTTATTTTTTATGATGGCACTTAACTGCTGTCAAAAATCAATTTTGCGACGGCAGTTACGACAGCATTTTAAATGAATCTTTATAGCTATACAGGCCTGTCACCATGAGTACAATCGATAGCAATTTGTTTGCTGTCACAAATCCATATGACGATAGCATTTTGCGACGGCATTGCCATTTGCCTTTGCCAATTTCAAGGGCTGATTGGATGCCTGTATTGGATGTACTAAGGTCAAATAGGTCTATAAATAAGGTCAAATAGGTCTATAAACAAAGGAAAACTGGGGAGAGTCAGGGTAATTTCCCGACAGGTTACAAAATATTTTATTCAATTAACAGGTGTTTATTCTATAATCTATATTCAATTAACAGGTCAAATTTGTACTGGATATATGGTAAATGTTTAGTGTTGGGCAATTATATTCAATTAACAGGGATATACAATTAAGTGATATCCAATTAAGTCAGCTCCACTCTACTTGAAGGCATATATATAATAAAAAGATTATTAGTACAGTAAAGGTTTCTGCTGCATAGTATTACATGAATTTACATCTCTTTGAGAACCTTCAACCCGGCAGTACTGCACTCGTCGGCTATGCCAACTCATGCAATATTGCTTGGTTAAAAGTCCTTGACTCAATATAGCGATATCGCACATCAGAAAACTTTACTGTACAGATAATCTCTGTATGTCCTACATCAACGTAAAGTATTATCAATATAATGGCTGTATTTATTGGAATCTTTATTGCAATTATAAAAGTGAAATTGACCACTTCATAATTATAGAAAGACATAAAAAGAAAAGCAATGAAAAGATTAGCAGCAGGGGAGCTGTCAGGCTGGGTGTCAAGTATATCATATGCAATAAGTCTAATGCATGAACACATTAATATAGCTCAACAAATCAGTGGGATGTTTCATATATTATTGAAATCCAATTTTTCCAGTCATTATTCCTGGTGGGGTTACTTAGCAAATTATTTCGTTAAATGTACAGCTTTTAGTGGACATGTGCTTGTTGTAGATCAAGGACACAGTAGATGAGTGAAAATCAAGGATGTAAGAATCACAAGTACATTTCTAACATAGTTGGAAGATATTAATAACAGGTTATTAATTGAAAATACAGTACGTGGAGAGTGTATTATCACTAAATCACCCACAGAGTGGAGATTCCACCTGAGGAATAATTACAAATTTGTTGCAAAGCATAACCAGCACCAGCAAAGTTTCAGCCAATGGACCTCCGGGTTAAACCCAGAGGTCCACTGGCTGAAACATTGCTTGTGTTTTTTTGTCCATATGTACAAAATTTGAAAGTTATAGCTTGGGTGATAACTCCACTCTGCAGGTGATTTAGTTACAATCCACTCTCCACAAACTGTAGAATATGTTTTCAATTTTGAAATTCATTAGAAACAAACTCAACAAGGGTTCTTAAGCTGAGTTTGAATAGTACTGGCTGGTTTTGACCATTACATTTGGTAAAGAGTTGATGTAGATGACATTTACACTAAGGCTGTACAGTGCACAGGGTTAGTTATTCAGTTAGAAATGAATTTTTTTTTTATAACCAGAAAGTGTGACTAACCCTATGCAGTGCACAGGGTTAGTCACTCTTTCTGGTTATAAAAATTGTTAACTGCCATATCACATGCAACATGAAAATATAATGACTAAGGCTGTAAGTTAGTTACATGTCATTACATAGGGTGATGGATTCAAGGAACTATTGGAAATACTTATACTGGATTGTGGAAACTTTTTGAAGTGAATTCCAAAAATGAAAACATATTCTATTTTCAATTAACCCTCTACCTAACGAATCGCCCACATCTGCCCACATCTGCCCATGCAAATTCAGCAGTTGAAAAAATATTATTTTGCAAAAAATTTCAACAAAACCATATCAAGCTCGTTCCAACAATGGGTCACATGATATGGTTTTGTTGAAAGTTTTTGAAAAATTTAAAAAAATGATATTTAAAAGAATAAATTTTGATATCGTCTGTATTGGGTAAAGGGTTAACAGTATGTTTAAGATAGAGTGTATATGATAGAGCTGCAATGATTAATCATGAAACAAATGTATCATGATTCATTCTCTGACGATATGTATCACAATTTGCTTGCACTGTATCACGATACACGTGGACATAAAATTTCGTGAATATTTTGTTAATGACACTTCAAAAATGGTCTCAGTTGACTATTCGCATCCATTATATGTAGTTTTCCTTTGAAATTGGAATTGTAAAAAGTCTGAATTTACATTGATCTTGGGTATTTGTTAGCATCGAATAGCACAAGCCATTAAACTCACTGTTGAACTTTTATATACTACAGTACAAGCTGTCTTGAGAGACCACATATACCAGGCACCGATTGATTTTACTCTATAATGGACCTGCTATGGGAGACCACCTGTCTTGAGAGACCACTGTGACCTGGTACCAACTTGTATTTTTATGCCATAATAGACCTGTCTTGAAGACTGAAACCATGACAAAAACTTTCTACCTGTTCTGGAATTGGAAAATCCATTGTGGTTATACTAACATAATTAAAAGTATTAAAAGCTCTTAATTGGGTTTCAATTGCTAACTTTATAGGAATAAAAATAAGTTTGTGTTGAAAATCTTTTTGTAACAAATTGAAATGGACTGTTATAAAAATTATAAAAATAAATTAGTGTTGAAAATCTTCAATGAAGATTTCAACACTAATTTATTTTTATAATTTTTATAACAGTCCATTTCAATTTGTTACAAAAACTTCATAAAAAAGAACTACAAAGTAATTACAGAAATCCATTCTTCTCCATTTCTGAATTTTGTGGTTGGTTATTCACTGACTTGAGGAAACCTGAAACCTGTTATGAGAGACCACCTGTCTTGAGAGACCACTTTTGTGTGGCCCAAAGGGCGGTCTCTCAAAACAGGTTCTACTGTATGATCCAACAAATCACAAACTCTAAGGAAACAGAAGAGTGTGTCACAACGTTTTTGTTAATTGTCAAAAAGTTTGAGAAATCTAATTTCATTGAAATGAAGCTGCTGGACCCAAAACTGTATGATGATTTGTTATTTCGCCATTGTGTGGGGGGATATTAAGACTTTTCCCTCTTCTCACCAGCCCAGTAGAAATGTTCACCAGCCCAGTAGAAATGTTCACCAGCCCAGTAGAAATGTTCAGTAGAAATGTTCACCAGCCCAGTAGAAATGTTCACCAGTCCAGTAGAAATGTACACCAGCCCAGTAGAAATGTACACCAGCCCAGTAGAAATGTTCACCAGTCCAGTAGAAATGTTCACCAGTCCAGTAGAAATGTTCACCAGCCCAGCCCAGTAGAAATGTTCACCAGCCCAGTAGAAATGTTCACCAGTCCAGTGGAAATGTTCACCAGCCCAGTCGAAATGTTCACCAGCCCAGTAGAAATGTACACCAGTCCAGTAGAAATGTACACCAGCCCAGTAGAAATGTTCACCAGTCCAGTAGAAATGTTCACCAGTCCAGTAGAAATGTTCACCAGCCCAGCCCAGTAGAAATGTTCACCAGCCCAGTAGAAATGTTCACCAGCCCAGTAGAAATGTTCACCAGCCCAGTAGAAAGAAATGTTCACCAGCCCAGTAGAAATGTTCACCAGCCCAGTAGAAATGTTCACCAGCCCAGTAGAAATGTTCACCAGCCCAGTAGAAATGTTCACCAGTCCAGCAGAAATGTTCACGAGCCCAGTAGAAATGTTCACCAGCCCAGTAGAAATGTTCACCAGCCCAGTAGAAATGTGAGGACTCAAGAAGCAAATCTGCAGTTATGGACCACCGGGAGACCCGGTGGTCCATAACTGCAGATTTGCTTCTTGTGTCCTCACTTTTTGATGATTGACAAGTGTATCATGATTCGTATCAAATCTTGGGGATCGTATCGTGATATGTATCCTGAAAAATCTTATTGTTGCAGCCCCAGTATAAGACAAAGAGAGATTATTTTTTCAGCATAGCAACACCAATCACTACAAGAGAACCAGATGTCCCCTTCTGGGCACCACAAAGCTTTAATGATTAAATTGTATGTTGACACCAATGGCTTCACTGGAGGCCAAGTGTAAATGACTTCCCGATCTGTATACTTTCGTTTTGGGTAACTTTATTTTTTTTATGTAGGGATGATGGCAAATAAATATCTTTTATGGGTGGAATCATGCTACAGAAATGAAGGAATAGTTGCCTGCTGCATTTTATGAAAAGTTGTAACCTCTGCACCTGGGTACTTATGAGACATGAAGCACATGCAACTCCCAATGATAAGGTGATGTGGTAGAATGATGTGGCACATACAACCTTCAAGGATGTGGTAATTTGGTAGAATGATGCAGTGGGTGCAATCCCCAAGGTTGTAGTAATTTGGTAGAATGACTTGGCATGCACAACCCCAAGGATATGGTAATTTGGTTGAATGTGGCATGCACAACCCCCAAAGATATGGTAATTTGGTAGAATAATGTGACCTGCACAACCCCCAAGGATATAGCAATTTGGTTGAATGATGTGGCATGCACAACCCCAAGGATATGGTAATTTGGTTGAATGTGGTGTGCACAACCCCCAAAGATATGGTAATTTGGTAGAATAATATGACCTGCACAACCCCCAAGGATATAGCAATTCGGTTGAATGATGTGGCATGCACAACCCCAAGGATATGGTAATTTGGTAGAATGTGGCATGCACAACCCCCAAAGATATGGTAATTTGCAGAATGACGTGACATGCACAACCCCCAAGGATATAGAAATTTGGTAGAATGATGTGGCATGCACAACCTCAAGGATATGGTAATTCAGTAGAATGTTGCATGCACAACCCCCAAGGATATAATTTAGTAGAATGGCGTGGCATGCACAACCCCCAAGCATAAAGCAATTTGGTGGAATGATGTGGCATGCATAACTCTTAAGGATATAGCAATTTGGTAGAATGACATGGCATGTACAAACCCCAAGGATATGATAATTTGATAGAAGGTTTTGGCATGCACAATCCCCAAGGATATAGCAATTTGATAGAATGACATGGCATGTACAAACCCCAAGGATATGATAATTTGATAGAAGGATTTGGCATGCACAACCCCCAAGGATATAGCAATTTGGTAGAATGACATGGCATGTACAAACCCCAAGAATATGATAATTTGATAGAAGGATTTGGCATGCACAACCCCCAAGGATATAGCAATTTGGTAGAATGACATGGCATGTACAAACCCCAAGGGTATGATAATTCGATAGGATTTGGCATGCACAACCCCCAAGGATATAGCAATTTGGTAGAATGACATGGCATGTACAAACCCCAAGGATATGATAATTTCATAGAAGGATTTGGCATGCACAACCCCCCAAGGATATAGCAATTTGGTAGAATGACATGGCATGTACAAACCCCAAGGATATGATAATTTGATAGAAGGATTTGGCATGCACAACCCCCAAGGATATAGCAATTTGGTAGAATGACATGGCATGTACAAACCCCAATGATGTGATAATTTGATAGAAGGATTTGGCATGCACAACCTCCAAGGATATAGCAATTTGGTAGAATGACATGGCATGTACAAAGCCCCAAGGATATGATAATTTGATAGATGGATTTGGCATGCACAACCACCAAGGATATAGCAATTTGGTAAAATGACATGGCATGTACAAAACCCAAGGATATGATAATTTGATTGAAGGATTTGGCATGCACAACCCCCAAGGATATAGCAATTTGGTAGAATGACATGGCATGTACAAACCCCAAAGATATGATAATTTGATAGAAGGATTTGGCATGCACAACCCCCAAGAATATAGCAATTTGGTAGAATGACATGGCATGCACAAACTCCAAGGATATGATAATTTGGTAGAATGATGTTACATGCACAAACTCCAAGGATATAGCAATTTGGTAGAATGATTTGGCATGCACAACCCCAAGGATAATGTAATTCAGTAGAATGTGGCATGCACGACCCTCAAGGATATAGTATGGTAGAACAATCCCCAAAGATATGGCAATTTGGTAGAATAACATAGCAGGCACAACTCTTAATGATATGACAATTTGGTTGAATGACATGACATGCACAAACTCCAAGGATATGATAATTTGGTAGAATGATGTTACATGCACAACCCCCAAAGATATAGCAATTTGGTAGAATGATTTGGCATGCACAATCCCAAGGATAAGGTAATTCAGTAGAATGTGGCATGCACAACCCTCAAGGATATAATTTGGTAGAATAATGTCATTATGTGGCATGTACAATCCCCAAAGATATGGCAATTTGGTAGAATAACATAGCAGGCACAACCCTTATATATAATGATATGACAATTTGGTGGAATGACATGGCATGCACAACCCCCAAGGATATGATAGTTTGGTAGAATGATGTTACATGCACAACCCTCAAGGATATAGCAATAGCAGTAGAACGATTTGGCATGCACAACCCCAAGGATAAGGTAATTCAGTAGAATGTGGCATGCACAACCCTCAAGGATATAATTTGGTAGAATAATGTCATTATGTGGCATGCACAATCCCCAAAGATATGACAATTTGGTAGAATAACATAGCAGGTACAACCCTTAAGGATATGACAATTTGGTAGAATGACATGACATGCACAAACCCAGGGATATAATTTGGTAGAATGACATGGCATGCACACCCTCAAGGATACGGTAATTTGGTAAAATGACATGGCATGCACAAACCCCAAGGATATGATAATTTGGTAGAATGACATGGCATGCACACCCCCAAGGATATGGTAATTTACTAAAATGACATGGCATGCACAAACCCCAAGGATATGATAATTTGATAGAAGGATAAGTGGTTTCACAGAAATTGCTCTGTACACTCTCATCTTTATTCTTATTCATTTGTTTATCTATTTTCAAACAGTTTTATTGATTGAGCGCCGCTGTATAGGAAATTAGAATTGAAACAATTCACGATGCTCAGGTTAATTTCCCCATGACATAAGCTCATTTGGGATTCCTGGACTAAGAAATGAGCTTTTGATGATGCAGTGGAACCCTGTTAATTGAATAGCCAATTTAGAATAAACATATTTTATTTGCCATTTGACAATGCAAATCAGGATTGGAGGACAAGTGCTTACCACTTAGAAGACCCGCCGTTCCTGTACAATGACTAACAATTTACAATATGGCAGAACGTATTCCATAAATAACAGAATCTAACAAAATCTAAATATTATACACATATAGACAAACACAAATTAAACTGAAAGAGAGAGAGAGAGAGAGAGAGAGAGAAGAGAGAGAGAGAGAGAGAGTGTGTGTGAAGAGATCAAAAAAATAAATGGAATATAAAGAACAAAAGAAAACATGAAATACAACATTAGATCCAGTGATGATGCCCGCCACCCACCCATTTGCATTCTACAGTATCTTGGCCGTAATGTGAGTCTAAATTAACATCTTGATTACTGCCACTAAGCATAGGTTTTCACTTCTGGGGATGTTCACACAACTATTTCGAAATTCATTGCGTGGCCTAACCCATGATAACCTAACTTTCGCCGTGGGTACACTATCACAGTGGGAGTTTCAGGTCCCGCCGCGATAGCATACCCATGGCAGAAGTCAGATTATTACTATTATATCCTAGAGGACACAATTATGTAGAGAAATACCTAATTATGAGGCTGTAGATCGAATGTGTATAAGTCACCAATGAATTTTTGAACAGATAAAAAAATAGATACATTTAGCCCAAGAACATTAGGTTTCACTAGGGAAAAAAATCGGAGAAAGCTGATTTTTTCAAGGAATGTCGACTACATGTCACTGAACGATTAGACAAAAGTCCCCTAAAATCCCAGTTGAGCTTTTTTTTCTACAGCCTTTTTTCGAAAACGCGTTTGAAAAAAATCCAAAAAAATCGCAGAACATTAGGTTTCACTAGGGAAAAAAATCGGAGAAAGCTGATTTTTTCAGGGAATGTCGAGTACATGTCACTGAACGATTAGACAAAAGTCCCCTAAAATCCCAGTTGAGCTTTTTTTTCTACAGCCTTTTTTCGGAAACGCGTTTGAAAAAAATTTTTAAAAATCGCACGAACTTTGTAACCTCGAATTGATCCAACTGTATTTTTTGTTTATGCGTATTTCGAGCTACATAATGTCTAATATACATTTACCTAGAGGAAAATGTGCATTCTGTGACAATTTCTGCGAAAAATTATTGAAAATTCACAAAAAAGTATCGGATTTACGTAAAAAATGACGATTTTCCTAACGGATTTGCCCAAAGTGTCGTAGTACAGAACGGGATGTTAGTTGGACAGACGATAAAAAATCCACCACCATTTGAAGACTTTTATCATTGCTTACAAAATAGACATTATGGAAGACCCCCTCTGCTTCTGGCCGAGTTCCCCTTTTGGCATAAAATTCGTCAGCATGAGAACTCAACTATTTTCGGGCTTGGGACCGAACAGACACGTCTGTGTCTGGCAGTATTAGATCAATAAATAATATTTACAGAATGTACAAAAATCAATAAATAATATTTACAGAATGTACAAATCAATCAACATGGATTAAGTTACATTGACTATTATCAACGCTATATACAGAAATGACATGACCTATATACATATTATTCATCAAACTCAGAAATTTCCGACAGGACAGTGTTTCTGTGGTTGTTACATGAATCCGAACTGCAATTACACAAACCTGAGCAAGAGAGTCCTGCCTTCTTACACCCACACCTTTTTGTACAAGCGCTCTTGCAACCACAACTGATCAGATTCAGTAGGTTATCGGGGGCACATGGCTTTGTGGCTGCAGTCGGTACAAGAAGTCCATTGTCTAGCGACCACCCCCAATCCATCGGAGGAAGCGAAGTGCCCAGCCATTGTTGGACCTGGAGATAACATCTGTAGACATGTTGTTGTGCAGCATCGCTGCTTGGTGGGAGTGAGGCTAGGTCGATGGGTTTATTCAGTTTAGATTTTGCTACATAACGCTTGTAAGTGACATATCTATATTGGTCGAGAGAGGAAACAGTTTTACTCCCGTATAAGATCAGGAGAAGTTGTTCCCCGGCAGCGGCTACTGCACTTGGTGTACTGTCATCCACCAAAATTGTGTTGACATACTGTTGTGAGTCGCTAGTAACATCGGAGACAATTGTACTGAATACTTTCTTCTTACCAACTCGAAAGAGTGCAGAAGTAGTGTCACAACCACTTATAGAATGTGCTACAAGGAGGTTGCTTCTATGGTCACCCATTTTGGTTGCTATTTCACTAACTGAAACTAGTAAGTTTGGGGTAATGGAATACATCATGTGAATATTACATCCCGGTTGAACTCGAGAGGTAAGAATGACTAACAAGTCTGTGTCTGTTCCCACAACGACAACATTGTTGTCATCTTGAGCGATGTCAAGTGCAGTTTCGGCTATCAGTACATCAGCATCAGCCTCGGCCTGCTTGGACTGAATATTGATAGCAGATAGCTCCTGCATTAGAAGATCGATCAGTTGGGTTTTGTTCTTGGCATTTGCAAGAAAATCGGATTGGGGTGTGGTGGCTGGTAACTCGGGTGAGATATTGATATCAATGGAATACCTGTCTTTAGATCTACGGGCTTGTTCCATGCCCTTTGTCGACATTGTACAAGCATAACCAGCAAAAACAACCACGACGTTCGCCCCAAAATGTCTCACTAGATAATTGGAATATGATGTACATATGTCCTTATATGACGACTGTTTAGGCCATACAACTGCCCTCAATAAAAATCCACCATCTACAACAAACAGAGAATGTTCTGGGATTTTAGTTTGCTCGGAACCGTATGTTTTGAGGATCTTACCGAGCGTGCTTTTCTGTGTCTTCCTCATTCCAGCAGAATCAAACAATGCTGGTGGTTTCGGGGCGAGTTCATATTTGAGATACTCTTCCATCTCTGCTTGTGACTGAATAACACATGTGATGCGGTTGAACAGAATTGTGGGGTCAATCACTACCTTACTTCCACGGACTTTGATGCTATTTGCCATCGATGCGAAAGACTTCACAGTGTCAACACGTCGTAGTTTGATGCTGTTGAACGTTTTGCTTACAACATTCGATACGCAACATTCACCAATTTTGCGAACTTGGTCACAGTTCACAGTTTCGTCGGCCACAAGCCTGGTCGCTATAGAGACTAATTGTAGTGGATCTCTATTCTGAAAGGGGGAATGCACTCTGAGCCAGTTCAATAATTTGGTGATATCATTGGCATCAGTCAATTGTGAACTTTGATGGAGATCCCGATGTTGTTCGCCATGACCAGTGTGAACATGAACAAAATTTTCGAGAGCATTACATATCGGAAGGCAAAGAGGTAGTCCATGTACCCATTTCGCAACAGTGCTATCGGTTATTCCCCTGCCATGTGTGAGACCACCAGGGAGCTTGAACATTCTCATTAAACACTGCTCTATGGTCTGATCAGAATATATCCCGTCCCAGAATTTATCTGAGCGCCTTATGGTAAAGTAACCTTTCTCAGTGAACAACTTCAAATCATCCTGTTGCATTATTTCTGTTAGCTCATTCATCTGCTGCAAATAGAGATGAGAACTTTTTGCGTATGCAAAATGACCACCTGCGTGAAATACTGGAATCATATTGCGAACACAATATATGTGGAGTTCCCTGTTGCCTGTGCGCTCTGCTCTCAAGAACAACTGGAGAAGACCTATTTGCTCGTAGTATTGTACCCAAAGCTTTCCTGTGCGTCCTACGGACGCATTCTGGAGCAGTTTGTGTAATTTTGACAGTAGATGGTTGACACTTTCTTGATTGACAGCGTCAGCTGTTGTACAGTCACCTCTGGCAAGTCCACAGAATATTTCATTGACTTCTGTGCAGTCTATGTTATCAAGTGTTCGGCTTTCTTCAAACACAAGTTTTGTAATGGCAATTTGTGTTAGCAAATGGGCACGAACTGCTCTTGAATATGCATGACCACTGATCAAATGATGGATTGACCCACCAGCATAAACAGTCCCCCAAAGTTCATCCAAGCCGCTACCAGCCATGATCGAACCAATTGCCCCTAAATATGACATAATCATATGGAAGCCGCCGAGTCTAACGAAAACTTTTGTCAACTTATCTGACGAAGACACAATCTCCACTGCTTTGATATAAAGTGGTTGGTCAAACATCACTGGACAAACGTTCAGTCCCTGTTTCTCACATTCAGTTTGTGCAAACATGAGAGCAGTGTAAATTGTGCTCGGGTTGGACGGTATTTGAATGAGAAAAGTCGATGCCGTTTGAATTTGAGTTTAGGGGGTATGGTTAATATTTCACACGTTTCACCAGTTCACTATGGAATAAATGACTATTGTTATATATCATTATAAAGCCACTGCTTTTCTGCAATTTTTGATATATAATTTAACTCCCAAAGTAGTCGTAGATTTGATTTAATGGACGTTGTGTACCGTTGTGTGTATGAAAACAATAAAAAAAATTTCGTAATTTTGTACATTTTCGTGAATATTTCACCATTGAGTGTGAGGATTGGTACAAAGTTGGCATTTTCTGTTGGGGATATGTATTCTCAATATAATTCAGCACGATATTTATGATTCTCACCCTACTAAGGCGAATAAGAATGAGAAATATGGAGGTGGGTCGAAATTTTTTTTTTTTTTTTTTTTTTTATAAAAAAAACGCTATAACTAAAAAAGCTCAACTCGGATTCGCGGGGACTTTTCACACTTTATCCGCAATGTGTGTCCCGGAAACATATAAAAAAATCAGCTTTCTCCGATTTTTTTCCTTACTTTCTCATTTATAATGTGCCTGGACTAATTACTATTTTTGGGTAATAGCAGGCCTCCATATAATACTAAATCAGTTGAATTCCAGTTGGCTGTGAATTTTGACAAATCACCGATGAGGATATTGCGAATATCAAAATTCAAGATACACACGAAGAAATAGTGTTCTGCGTCCTTAACACCATCGTTACATGAACAAAATGGAGTATTGGATATGTAATCATTGAATTTGTCACAATTGAGGTCATTACAACCAGTTCGTAGTCTTGCGTGAATGATGTTGTATTTTCTTGTTCCGGTTGAGAAGTATGACAGAGGCTTATACAAAGGTGGTAAAATGGATTTCTTGAATTCCGCAAGCGACGCACTATTTTGTACTGTTTCCGGTAGGGTATTCCAAATTTGGACGCACGAAGGAAAAAATGAACGTTTGAACAGCTCTGTTCGACAGGAACAGGGAACAAAATTAGACGAATTTCGTAGATTACATTGGGATACATCAGAAACACGTAGCGGTATCTTACTTACTTACTTACTCCTCTTCTCAGCATCCAGATAGGACAACGTCAACATCACTAATGTTGAGATGGGTCTCTTGTTAAAAGCAGAATTGTAGTGTCTATACATGCCCGCCACCATAAAAACCGTTAAAATTATACTAAATCTGTACAAAGTTGTGTGAGTAACCATGGTTTCAGGTTGAATTGCACTTAATCAGTAGATTATACCTGGCACAATGGAGATTGTAACACATACTGTTTATGAGGTGGTTTAAAGCTGTCTGGGTTAGTATGTCACATTCAATAAAGCTATTGTCCATAAGAATCTGCAGTTTATCATCATCAGGTAGGTTCTTGAAGTCAAGTATAAAATTCTTCTTACACAGTTCAGCAATTGCAGTAAGAGTGGGTTGTCTTACTGACATCAGTATTGGACACTTAAGTAGAAAGTGTATTAGATCCTCTACTTCGGCATTACACAGCTGACAGGTACTGACCATTTGTTGAGGGTTGAACTTGCTACGATGTAGTTGCAGGATATATGTATCAGTTAGCAATTTAAGTCGAGTAGCTAACCGTGGCACTGCTCTTGATGGATTACCCTTTATATACAAAATGCTATGTACTATACCAGGTTGATATATTGTTGAATTTAGGTAAGATAAGCTGCTATATGTACTAGCAGCAGTTATAATAGAATCAGACCAATACTCATACACTGCATCTTTTACCATATTCTTCCATAGATTCTTATCCCTTGGTTCTTGAAGTAAACTAGTTGGGGATGGTAAATCATACTTGTACAAGAGTTTTTTCACACCAACAAACCAACTGGCACTATTCAGATCTTTTACTGCAATCTGTCGTTCTGCGATTTGTCGCTCTATACAATTTCCAGGTTGTAGGCATATACTATTGAAGAATGTTAACATTTTAATGTCAATCTGTGCATGTGTCGGCAGAAGTCCTGTTAGGATGTATATAACTGGATCAGCTACATTCGAAGATAAGGATAGGATTTGTTTAATAAATTTTTTCTGAAAATTTTCGATCTTTTTTAATTCTCTTTTAGCTAGAGAGAGTAGCTCAAGGCCATATAGCAACACTGGCAAGACGTACACCTTATATAGATGTATCGACGACTGAGGATCCAGTCCATTTACGCCATGCAGACCTATCGGCATCAGACTGTAACTTGCTCTACGTGCCTTCTTAATATTACACTCGACTGTCTGTTTTGCTGTTCCTGCTAAAGTTGTTGCTCTTGTAATTCCAAGATGTACTGTACAATCAACATTCGGCATATCCGATCCTTTTAATGACCATGTTCTACTATCCGAGATTTTTGTTTGTGAACCTGGATTAATCGTAACAACCACACTTTTCTTTGGTTGAAGTAAATATCGATGACATGAACTATAATACTGAGCAGTGTTCACTAGAATTTGTAGATCATTTGGGTCTGTACTAATGAGCGCGATATCATCAGCGCAGGCAGTTGCATTTACTGATATAGATCCAATGCTTGCACCTATTCTAGATCTTGAGAACATATGTAATAGGTCTTCAACATATAATTTGTACAGATCGGCACTTAGGATACCACCTTGTCGAACACCTTGACAGATCTTAAACCGTTCAGATGTATAGTTTTCCCATTTAACTACTGAAGAACAGTTAGTATGCAGGTTGTCTATCATGGACCATACAGTATCATCCACACCATAAAAATAGGTTTTCCTTAATAAGATCTCCTTCGACACCACATCAAAAGCAGACTTGGCATCCAGGAAAGCAACATATGCTGTTGTATTATTGTCTTTGCATTCACGAAGAACTTCTTCCAACAGTATTGTACTATTCATAGGTGAAGATCCCTGAGTAAATCCCCTTTGTAGTGGTGACTGAACAGGGAGGGTGTGCTCACGGAGGACATCTCTCAATATAACTTCCACAATCTTCATAAGTACAGGAAGTACTGTTATTCCTCTATAATTCATAGAATGTTGTTTGTCACCTTTGTTTTTATACACCGGATTTAGTAAACCTATTTTCAGAAAGTCAGGAACAGTCTTATAACTAAACATCAAGTTGATGAGATCAGTAATCAAATGACAGAAATGATATCCAGCATAAATGAAATGTTCAATTGTTAAACCATAGATATTAGCAGCTTTACCTTTATTTAACTTACACATGGCCTTATAGACAGTATCTGGATCAACAACAATCTGTGAGTCTGGTGTCTGCGATGTTACTAGACTGATATGATCGTAGTCATTTTGACACAGTTTAAAATAAGAATGATCAAAATCATGACAATCTGTTGAGGTGGCTAGAGTACTGAAATGTAGATGCCAACCACTAACAATATCTTCATTATGAAAAATGTCCTCATTAACGTGTAGATCATTCAGGAAGATGGTACCGTTTTTCCTCTGGTGCTTTATCAACTTATAGAAGAGATTGCGGTCAGTAGCACGAGCATTCATTATTTTATTTTTAAATAGAGTATCTTTGGCTACAACCGCCTTACGAACTAGAGTTCGGTTGTTATATCTAGTTTCTTTTTTTGAAAGTAATAGAGGATGATGTATGTCAGTAGGCTTACCAGCTGAAGACCAGCGACGAAATGCCTTACGGCTCTCTTTGAGAGCATGTGAAATTTCAGAGTTCCATACAGATAGCTTTGGTTTTGTTTGATTTCTTCGTTTTGCAGGGAAGGCATCCCCAGCAGCTTTATCAAGAATGTCTAAAGCATTATCAATTACATGTCCCACGTCTTTAGCACTATTAACAGTGCTTACAAATGTCTTAATATGTTTGTTGATGAACCGTTGGTATCGTGGTTTATCGATTTTGTTCCAGTTAATTTTACCCTTTTTTGGGTTGGATTGAACACAAGTTAATTCCTGTAAATTAATCGGAATGTGCATAAGTTTTGGTAAGTGATCTGATGTATTCGATGGGAAATCCTGAAAAATCTGCGTATACGATCGTTTTATATCCTTTGAGTAGAAGACATAATCAATTTCTGTAACTAGGACTCCATAAACATTAACAAATGTAGGGCCATTGAAATTGGTAGACAGATTGCATTCAACCATAAATTGTTCCAAGGCCTTCGTGCGTGGAGAGTTATTTCCCTTAGAAATATCTTCATTAAAATCACCACCGATTATAAACTGATGTGTCATATTATATTTGTAGAATAACTCGTTTAATTGATCAATAATCTCAAAAAAAAAAATCACGTTGCGAGCTCGACTTAGTGGGCATATAGACTGAAACTATAATATATGGCACAGATGAAGTTACTTCAACACAATGAATTCGAGTACTACAATCTGGTAGAGGTCTTATATATTTGTCTATTGGACGTTTCCAAAGAATTGCAACACCACCATAACCCCGAGGCATATGTGCAGGAGGTATTGGTTGATCATCGTCAACTGCTTTTCCAAACCCAGTCAACTCATTACTAATTTGGCTGATAAGGGACAGTTCACAATTGAATAGCCAGTGTTCTTGTATCAGGACAATGTCACAAACACTGAATAAATCCTTAAATGCACTTGAGCATGTCTTAATGTTCTTGCAGTTATAAGTTGCTATTGTTACCCCAGCACTAGATGTACTGGGCTCAGACAAATCTATCGTTACGTCTGTTTTTTGTGAGTCCGGTCCCGCCACAAAAAATGCTGATTAGAACGGCCAGAATATTTAGAAAAACTATTAATTTGTGGAGAGTTATAATTCCACTGTTTACTATTAAATGGAGGTTCCTTATTAAAATAATTACTAGAAGTATCAGGTGGGTTATCAGGAGTACCTTTGAATGTATGTGAGTGCTTATGATAATTTGTCCCTCGACGACTATGTTGACGATTAACATTATCGCAATTCCGCACAGACAGGTATGAATTATGGGAATTAAATTGTTGATTATAAGCATTGTCATTTATATTTTCAGATTGTACATAGCATCCAATGTCATCTTTCCCGACCTTATTCGCACTTAACATATCCTCATCAAGCGATTGTGGAACAAGATTGTCATGAGTGTATTGCTTTAAACTGATATCTGCACTATTATCATCAACAGTAGTATGATAATTCAAAGGAGATCCAATGAGGTCAGAAACATGTGTCTTATCGCACGGCTTATATAGTCTATCCTCATGTTTGGGTTTGGAATTACAGTTTGTTGATGTTTTCTGTTGTGGATCAAATGAAGAATCTTCTAATTTGTCGAACATAATATCCATTTGTTTCATAATAAATGTGGCTGCTCTCTCCTGTAAGTGGCTCATCATATCATAAACTTTAGAATCATATACAGGGTGAACTGGGGATTGCCTATCAGCACTCATGGACGCTTGAGCACAAGAGGTGCCTTTGTTAAGAGTGTGCATATTTTGTTTACGTAACAAGTCATTTGACTTTTCCAGTTCATTTATTCTCATTTCTAGTTTATTAATATGTGTCCGAAGCCACACTCTTTCAGACTGAGAGTCTTCTAAAAGTTTTTCCTTAATTTTTACCTCTTCTTCGCGCTTTCGGACTTTCATTTCACGAGATCGAATAGATTTAGAGTCAGCAGGAACACTATTATCCACTTTTATTGGGGAAGTACTTCTTACATCAGTATCAATCGAGTTACTGTAGCTGTTCGGACCAATGATAAGCGTACCTGGGATTGTTAGATTTGTCAAATCAGAATCAGTTTGGTTGGTTAGGTTAACATGATTAATAGCATTGTCAATATTATCACTATTGTTAATGCTTATATGACTGTGTACACTGGCAGGCGTACCAGGGTCAGATACATTTATCGTTGTATGATCAACTTGTATAAATACCTCATCATTTTTACTAATGTTTATATGACACGTTGAACAAAGTAGCTCGCCTTCTTGGGTCGCAATTAAGCATTCAGTATGTAAAATATCACAGCAGACAGCACAGGATGTGAGATTACTATTATCGGATGTAGTACATGCTTTACAGATTTGTGAATTAACTTCCTCAATTAGCAAGTTGTTAGCTATAGTGTTCTCACTGTCCAGTTCGATAACAGGCAGGTTAAGAGTAGGTGCACATTTATTAAAATCTGTATTAACTACTTGGACTTTGGAGACCTGATTTTGACACATTTTACAAATATATATTTGCAAAGTAGATTCAATAGATTCTATTTCAGTATCTGCTAATTTTTCGCAAAAATAGTGAATCCAAAATTTACATTTATCGCATTGTACTGCACGTTTATTCACGTTACGTTTGCATTTCATACATTTTACACTTTCCGTTTCCATTTTTACAGATACATGGCAGATGTCTGAAGTATTTGAGGTTTTAGAGAGTTTTCTTTCTTGGTGTATCTTATCAGGTCATGGAGAAAACTCGGAGCAGAGCCAGTGACAATTTTGTAAAAGTTGCACAGTTTCTGGACATCGCGCCTGGTTTCCAAGTTGTTCCAACCAACTTCCAACAGAAGTCAGTCGCGTGGAACAGATCATGTCAACCCACTAACTATTCGGGTTGCGTCGCAGTGAACATCTTCCAAACGCTTTAGTTGAACTACCATATTCTAAAATCGGTAGTATGAATGCGTGATATATTTTTTCAAGAATTTTCCTATTAAAAATATACTTCAATTTTCTTAACTGAGATAATCTCGAACATGCCTTTCTACAAATTTCATCAATGTGATCTGCCCAAGTCAAGTTTGATTGCAAGGTTAAACTCAAATGCTTATGAGAGTTAGAAAAATCGATTATTTCACTATTAAACAAAATGCTTAACTGCGACATATTGTTGCTGAGTGTGAAAAGGACTGTTTTTGTCTTTTTAGCATTAAATGAGACCAGCCACATGTTAGCCCATCCGTTTACCTTCTTGAGTTCCAAATTCATCTTTGCTTGGATATTGCCAGGGTCGTCAGACGATTCAGTCAGACAAGTATCGTCAGCAAAGAGGCGAGGAACTGAATCAATTTTGTCGACGATGTCACTGATATAAATAAGAAACAGAAAAGGCCCAAGAACTGACCCCTGTGGGACCCCGGCCTTGATTTCCCTATAACTGGAGTTACAACTGTTTATTTTTACTCTCTGTTTTCTGTCTGTTAAGTAGCTGTAAAACCAGCAATAGCCGCTTTGTCAAAGAAAATTATTCAATTAACAGGAGTATTCAATTGACAGGGATTGTGTCACATTCCTGTATTCTAGAGATAAACTTTGCATTTATTCTAGTATAACTTGTTTGACAGAACTCCATGAGCTCTGTCAAACAAAATACAATAGAGTAAATGCTTGTGTTGGATGTACTGAGGCCAAATAGGTCTATAAACAAAGAAAAACTGGAGTATACTCTATAGCCTATATTCAATTAACAGGTCAAATAAATTTGTACAGGAAGTATGGTAAATGGTTTTGTGTTCGGAAATTATATTCATTTAGCAGAGACATTCAGTTAAGAGATATCCCATTAAGTGGGTTCCACTGTATTATTCACACGGATGCTAGAAGTTCGCAAGGTTAACATGTAATTTTTGCCTACGTCGTTCTACTGTCTTATTTTCACAGAATAACTCACAACTTTTGTCAGTGAACATTAGATATCTGTTGCGGTACCATAATTTTTTTATAAAACCCTGTTCAGGCTGTTCTTCCTGCATACTTTCTGATTTGATTTGGAGTTGATGTTGACGTCAAGAAATATTTGAACCGAACAATGATAATCTTTTCTTCTTTTCAGTCCACAGCGCTCTAAGCAAGCTATTAACTGAAAATGGAATATGTTTTCATTTTTGGAATTCACGTTAAACAATTTCCACAATACTGTATAAGTATTTCCATTAGTTCCTTGAATCCTGCACCCTATAGTTAAAACTAGACGACCAGTCATGAAATGCACACAAATAGCACGTCGATCTGCACGTTAATCTACATGTTATGACCATAGTAAGGCTATCAATTTCTGTACATATGGCCTGTGCACAAGCAATGTTTCAGCCAATGGACCTCCAGGCTAACCCGGAGGTCCATTGGCAGAAACAGTGCCTGTGTTTGCTATGAGTAACCAGGAGAACCTCAGGGTTTCCGCTAGACTGCCTGCAGGTCTGTCGACCGTACCCATTCCCCCCACTGATCATACTATGATCAGTCAGAAAAGCTGGTGGTTAAAATGTTGAGTACAATGCTGTATCGTAACGACACTCAGGATCCTTTGTTTCCATGTAATATAGGCATAATTATGTTGTATACTATGCCTACTATTACTGTATGTATATTCTTAATCTGTCTTGACACCCCTTTATGGAATATTCAAGAAACGACATGTAAAGCTCACACTTCAGCGTACTTGCGGCAATAGCCAGTTCATACCATAAAAGTGAAGGTTGTCCTCCACTGACTCAGGTCGCAGTAAAATTACGAGTCGCACGCACTTGGGCTGTAAACATGGCTCTGAGAGCCATGTAACCGCCCAAGTGTGCGCGATGGTAATTTTACTGCGACACCACTCAACAAAGTTTAACATTGTGAAAAATGTTCAGTTTAACCCCCTGCACACTGATGTCAAAATATCTAAATTTTAGACAGAAAAAGTTTCCCATAATGCAACTGGAAATTTAACCAATTCAATCTCGTTTGACAGAGCTCATTGAGCTCTGTCAAACGAGATTGAATTGGGTAAATTTCTAGATGCATTATGGGAAAAAACAGCTTTCTGAAATTTTGGTATTTTGACATCAGAGTGAAGGGTGTTAATGTAGTTCTTTTGAGCCTCGACTTGTCTAGTAGTGCATGGTATTACAATCAGAATCGGCCTCAGAATACGCCGATTGTGAATTCAGATAACCGGTAATCAGTCAGTGACCATTTTTGGTAATAGGTTGAACACTATTGCCCACAGTGTCTGCCTCAGGAAATAGTCCATGATAAAGAATAGATTGTGAAGTATTTAATGACACAAATTTAATGAAATAATTTTCAAATAAACATCAACTAAAGTCACAGACAACAAATGTTTATCATTCCTCGTCCCATGAGGCTGAATCTATGATTATTCTACAGTGCTGCTTGATTGGCGGTGTATTATCGCTTTCATCATTTTAATGAAAGGACTTAATTGGTAGAATGCTAAATTATTTTTGGAAATCAGAATTTGTTCACATGCCTTTGCTTTGTTACAATTTATGAGAGAGTGCCTGTGGGCATGGTTCCTGTGGGTGTGGTGCCTGTGGGCACTCTCTTTTAAACTGTAACAAGTCCAATTCTTGCAGACTAAATAATTTCACTGCAAAGATAATATGAAGCACCTTCATTGAATACGAAGCCTTTTTTTTTTTTTTTTTGGGGGGGGAGGGGGGGGGGGTCCACTAGATTCTGATTAAAGTGCAAATATGGCTTCAAGCACTCTACCAGTTAATAACCGAAAGAAGTGTCTAATATGCTAACACAAAACATTGTTTGGTTATTCACATTGATTTATTTATTTATCCAGGGACCAGCCCAGGGGGTAATTTTAGGGAGACTTCATGTCTCCCTCCAAAACAATTAGAAGACTGCAGAGTCAAGTAGGGAGACTTTATAGGCAAGTGGGTAAAATTAAGAATATTTCTGTACCACCCCCTTCATATTTTCAGCTTGTGGTCCTCCATTAACCTACTTTCAAACTGGATTATTTTGTTGAGTCGCATAAGTCACCTAGTTTCGTTTTGATACTTGAAGCTCCGACTGAAATGGAACAAAATAGAAATAAAAAATCCACAAAAAGATACAATGGATTCTCTTGTGATTTCAAATAATTGGTCGCTTATTTGACGAATGAAAATGTCCATTTATCACACTCAAGCACATTTGATTCTTGAAAATAATCATTTTATGTAAACCTTGGATCACTCTGTTCAGCCTTTCCTCATTCTGGACATTTTTAGAGGGTGACTTGTAATCGCCCGACTATTTTTTCTAGGTGACTTTGGGCTTAGAAGGGTGACATAATCACTCTAGTTGCACTCACGGCTGGTCCCTGTATTTATCTATTGGTCTTTAAAGTCACATATTTCTGCCCCATGGCAAATCATGACAGGTTTACGGGTGAAGGAAGCCAGAGTACTTGGAGAGAACAACCAAGCAATGGCAAGCAACTGTCAGCTCTCCATCATACTAACTCCACACAAGGAGGGTTGGGTTAGAATGGTTGAAGACAAGTGCCCCTCCCCTCCCGTTATTCACAATGAACCAACTAGGATCTCATTTTTTCTTTTATGATTGTGCCCTGTTCTGGTTCCATCTTTGCATGAAGACAAGGTTCCTGTTCTTATGAGAAATGATGCAAGCGATAATACACTACCCATAAAGCAACACTGTAGAATAATCAAGAATCCCTGTTAATTGACGTCCAAAGCTATAACAAATGAACCACTTACTCTCATGAAAGTCTGTGGATTCACAGTACATTGGATCCCACTTAATTGGATATCTCTTAATTGTATATCCCTGTCAATTGAATATAAATTCCAAACACAAAACCCTTTACCATACCTATAGAACAAATCTGGCCTGTTAATTGAATATAGGTTATAGAGTAAGCGCCTGTTATGGAATAATGAAAGTGTCAATGACACTGTAGCTCAACTTGTTTAAGACATGTACATGTATAGTATGTGACACAGCGATGACAAACATCTAGGTAATGACCTGATAACAAAGGTACATGTAAAGTATTGTAACGGTCTGTACATAAATGCTGACCGCAGCCTGTAACAAATATATAGGTAAAGTACTGTAAAGGTGGGGTGACAGTTAGATGCTAAACTAGAAAAGAAATCTTTGAGTCCCAGAGTGGGTCTGATTGAACCCAAAAATATTTGTTCTCATAACACAGTGATAACAAAGGCACCCATAAACACAAATCAAAGTTCATCTAATTTGCATAATGTCTGCACGAGAAAAAAACCCGTATTATATGTGATGTATTCCATGTTACTAAACATTTCTACAAAAATTTATTCAAATCAGAACTTTCATACAGAAGTTCTGTACAAAAAACTGATTGCACTAATTTTGGTACAAAATGGCTGCTGAAAGCCATCTTGAATTTCGGACCGCACCCAAAAACACTCGTTCTCGTCCCACGGTGATAACAAAGGTACGCAAGAAGTTTCGTAAAGATCGGTTCATCAATTCAGCCTCTAGCATGAGCCGTAAGGAAGTTGTGTACAAAAGACTGATTGGACCTAATTTGGGTACAAAATGGCCACTGGCAGCCATCTTGAATTTTGGACCGCACCCAGAAACAACTGTTCTCGTCCCAAGGTGATAACAAAGGTACCCAAGAAGTTTTGTGAAGATCGGTTCATAAAATACAGCCTCTACCCTGAGCCGCATTCACACGTGCACTTACTGTGTATAAGTAGCACTGAATAAATCAAAGTTCATCTAATTTGCATAATTTCTGCTCGAGATACAAACCTGTATTATATGTGATGTATTCCATGTTACTAAACATTCACACAAAAATTTATTCAAATCAGAACTTTCATACAGAAGTTCTGTACAAATGAAAGTCTCAATGACACTGTAGCTCAACTTGTCAAGACAAAGACATGTACATGTATAGTATGTGACACAGCAATGACAAACATCTAGGTAATGACCTGATAACAAAGGTACATATAAAGTATTGTAACGGTCTGTACATAAATACTGACCGTTGCCTGTAACAAATGTATAGGTAAAGTATTGTAAAGGTGGGTGACAGTCAGATGCTAAACTAGAAAAAAAAGTTTGAGTCCCAGAGTGGGTCTGACTGAACCCCAAAATATTTGTTCTCATAGCACAGTGATAACAAAGGCACCCCAAAACACACTCGTTCCTGTCCCAAGGTGAAAACAAAAGTACCCAAGAAGTTTTGTGAAGATCAGTTCATAAATACGAGCTGCATAGAACTTGTGACAAAAAACTGATTGGGCCTAATTTCGGTACAAAATGGCCACTGGCAGCCATCTTGAATTTTGGACCATACCCAGAAACACTCATTCTCATCCCAAGGTGATAACAAAGGTACCCAAGAAGTTTTGTGAAGATCGGTTCTGAGCCGTATTGACATGTGTGCTTACATTGTGTAAGTAGCACTGAATAAATCAAAGTTCATCTAATTTGCATAATTTCTGCACGAAAAAAAACCCCTTACAATATGTGATGTATTCCATGTTACTAAACATTCATACAAAAATTTATTCAAATCAGAACTTTCATACAGAAGTTCTGTACAAAAGACTGATTGCACTAATTTTGGTACAAAATGGCTGCTGGTGGCCATCTTGAATTTCGGACCACACCCAAAAACACTCGCTCTCATCCCACGGTGATAACAAAGGTACCCAAGAAGTTTCGTAAAGATTGGTTCATAAATATGGCCTCTAGTCTGAGCTGTATAGAAGTTGTGTACAAAAAACTGATTGGACCTGATTTCGGTACAAAATGGCCATCTCGAATTTTGGATCGCACCCAGAAACACTTGTTCTCATACCAAGGTAACAACAAAGATACCCAAGAAGTTTCATGAAGATCGGTTCATAAATACAGACTCTAGTCTGAGCCGTATTGACATGTGTACTTACTGTGTGTAAGTCGCACTGAAAAAATCCAAGTTCATCTAATTTGCATAATTTCTACACGAGAAAAAAACCTGTATTACATGTGATGTATTCCATGTTACTAAACATTCATACAAAAATTTATTCAAATCAGAACTTTCATACAGAAGTTCTGTACAAAAAACTGATTGCACTAACTAAAGTACAAAATGGCTGCTGGTGGCCATCTTGAATTTCGGACCACACTCAAAAACAACTCGTTCTCGTCCCACGGTGATAACAAAGTTACTCAAGAAGTTTCGTAAAGATCGGTTCATAAATACGACCACTAGCCCGAGCCATATAGGCATTTGCAGTTACAGTGCTGAAAGTAACACGAAATAGATCAAAGTTCATCTAATTTGCATAATTTATACACGAGAAAAAAACCCGTATTATATGTGATGTATTCCATGGTACTAAACATTCACACAAAAAATTATTCAAATCAGCACTTTCGTATGGAAGTTCTGTGCAAAAATCTGATTGCACCTAATTTTGTACAAAATGGCTGCCAGTGGCCATCTTGAATTTCAGACCGGACCCCAAAACACTTGTTCTCGTCCCACGGTGATAACAAAGGTACCCAAGAAGTTTCGTAAAGATCAGTTCATAAATATGGCCTCTAGCCCGAGCCGTATTGGCATTTGCACTTACAGTGCTGAAAGTAACACTAAATAAATCAAAGTTAGTTTAATTTGCATAATTGACACACAAGAAAAAAACCTCTATTATATGTGATGTTTCCCATGGTACAAAACATTCATACAAAAAATTATTCAAATCAGAGTTTTCATATGGAAGTTCTGCGCAAAAATCTGATTGCACATAATTTTGTACAAAAAGGCTGCCAGCGGCCGACTTGAATTTTGGATCCCACCCAAAAACACTTGTTCTCGTCCCACGGAGAGGTACTCAAGAAGTACCAAGGTACTCAAGAAGTTTCGTAAAGATCGATTCATAAATACGGCCTCCAGCCTGAGCCGTATTGAATTGTTGATGGACAGACGGACGACTGGCCATGGCATAAGCTTAAATTTGACTTACTTCAAAGTTGAGCTAAAAAATCAATAGCTCACATCTAGAGTAGGGTTGGGCGGTATTTCGGTATACCGATTATATTCGGTAATATTTTCAATACCGTTACCGATACCGGCAAATAATTGTTTAATCGGTATACCGAAAACTCGGTTTTACCGCGATATGCAATTCTCAAATTGCCCATCGCGGTTGGCTGTGAATAGTTTCATGTCAATCAGGCTCGATACACTTGGCTTAAATTTGGGTAATTATTGTATTCTGTTTAGTTTCTTGCTGTGCGAATCATAGTAAAGTTCAAGATACGTGTGTGTTTGCAGGTTTCTGCCAAGTCATTTATATTCTGTGGAGGCATTTAATGAATAGCTGACTGCTGGAACTGAAGCAATTCTGTTTACCTTGAATTTGAAACAAGTTGAGGTGGAGGGCACGCACTTAGCATGCGTAGTTAGTCACGTGGACACTTTCGGCCAATGGCACTGCCGTCTGCTGAAGTTAAATAAAAATAGGACATTTTCTTTGGGGGAAATATCAGGGGATTCCAAACGAAACTCACAGTGATTGGCTGCTAGGACACGCAGTACGTCATTACTGCCTCGTGATTTCAGAAATGTGCTTGCAGGATTATTCAACACAAAAAGGACGAAAGTCTTGTCATTATTTAAAAAAAAATAAAAAAGCCCAACTTACTTACATTTTCTACCAAGCAGCATTCGCCCCATACAACCTTTTTATTTGAATGGTGATGTGTATGTAATACGGTTATTAATTTTAATCAAACATGAAAATTATTGTGATGAACTGTGGCAATCGCATGCCCTTCTGTTATTACTTTTTGCACACTTCACTTCTCAATCTCATGTCACTGGACGATTCTGATTCGAAGAATTATTATCTCTGGGTTTGATTTTATTTTGAATTTTCTTCGATAAACATCAAATGTGCCTTGTTATATACCCCAAGTTGTCCCAACTGAACTTTGTGCTAAACTAAAATCATTTGTGAGTGAATATTTGAAAAAGTTTTGATTTTTGACGGCCGTCTTGTGCAAAGCTTCAGGCTCAAATTTTACAGTTTCGACACGTTGAAGTTGCGTTTTTTGTTATGGAGAAGACACCCTTTGATTTTAATCGGTATTTTGGTATACCACGGTAATATTTTGCGATTACCGCGGTATTTATTTTTACCAATACCGCCCAACCCTAATCTAGAGGTCACCCGAACACACATACCAAGTTTCAAAGTGATCCGATCATAAATGTACTCTGAAGGGTGTGCCAAAGGGAAATATTGAAGCCTGACTAAACTAAGTTCAAAGGTTGTTGCCAGTGGCAATGTTTTTTGTCAGAAATGGAAGAAAATCGATAACTCCTTAGATATCACCACTCACAAGCACACACAGTTTCCAAGCAATCCAATCATAAATGTGCCCTGCAGAGTGTGTCAAAGGGAAATATTGATGCATAACTGCACTAAGTTTTTACTAAGTTTATCAGAGGTCGTTGCCAATGGCAGAAAATCGATAGCTCCCATATATAGGTCACCCCAAACAAGCACACCAGGTTTCAAAGTGATCCGGTCAAAAATGCGCACTGCAGGCTGCACCAAAGGGAAATATTGATGCATAACTGCACGAATTTCATCGAAGGTCATTGTCAGCGGCAACATTTTTTGACAAAAATTGAAATAAATCGATAGCTCAAATCTAGAGATAACCTCAAACAAGCATACCAAGTTTCAAACCGATCTTATCACAAATGTTCCCTGTAGGGCATACCAAAGCAATATATTGATGCCTCACCTAACTAAGTTCAAATATCGTTGGAAGAAAATCAATAGCTCCCATCTAGCGGTCGCTCCAAACAAGAATGTCAGATTTCAAAGCAATCTGATCATAAATGTGCCCTGTAGGGTGTGCCAAAGGGAAATATTGAGGCCTGACTAAACTAAGTTCTAAGAACGTTGGCCGCGGCAACATTTTTTGACAGAAATTGAAGAAAATCTATAGCCCCCATCTAGAGGTCTCCCCAAACAAGCATGCAAGGTTTCAAAGCAATCTGATCATAAATGGGCCCTGTAGGGTGTGCCAAAGGGAAATATTGAGGCCTGACTAAACTAAGTTCTAAGAACGTTGGCCGCGGCAACATTTTTTGACAGAAATTGAAGAAAATCGATAGCTCCCATCTAGAGGTCTCCCCAAACAAGCATGCCAGGTTTCAAAGCAATCTGATCATAAATGGGCCCTGTAGGGTGTGCCAAAGGGAAATATTGAGGTCTGACTGAACTAAGTTCTACGAACGTTGGCCGTGGCAACATTTTTTGCCGGAAATTAAAGAAAATCGATAGCTGCCATCTAGAGGTCACCCTAAATAAGCATACCAGGTTTCAAACCAATCAAATCATAAATGCAACCTGTGAGGAAATTGTGGATGGACACGTACGTACGTACATATGTACGCACATACGCCCAGACATATGTACGCCAACGGACGAGAAGTGATGGCAATAGCTCAGCTTGACTTTGTCAAGTTGAGATAAAAATTACACCCTCATTTACTAGAGTATATCATTTACCCTTTAAGTAATGCATAGACTGCATCTGTCTCCGTAATTTACATTTGACGAAAATATTATTTTTCAAAATAATTTCAACAAAGCTATATTATGTGACCCCCTCATTGCAATGTGCTCATCTAGCTCATTCCAATGAGGAGGTCACATAATATGGTTTTGTTAAAATGTTTTGAAAATGAATGAATTCTAAGTTTCTGGTTAGCAGTTTCAAAGGGTGACAGCGAAACCTACATTCAAAATCCCACATATCAACATTCTATCTTGAACAGAGAGGAGATTTTTTTCAATTTCTGAAAACAAGAAAGAGCATAAGTTAGTGTTTTCTCATGCGCTGACAGTGTTAGAATGGGCATCTCCATCATATATGGTGGGGATGCGGTGGCATTGGGGTAACCGGTTCTTGTCAGATCACCGAAGTTAACCCTTTACCCAACATAATGACCAAAACCGGCTTGTGCTATTCACAAAAATCACCAATTAATTTTCATTATTTTTTTCATTTTTTGTCTCAAAAAACTAGGTTATGACCCCCTCTTGGTAACCTTATGGTGTTATGAAAAAAAGATTTTCAAGTCCGCGCCTATATGTACTATTTTGTGGCGGTTGTCCGGGTAGTTGTCCTGGCATTTTCATTAGCGGTTGTCAGACTGGCAGTTGTCAATTCTTTGGTTGTCGTTTCGAGCCGATTTCAAAACGTACTTTCTTTTTCATACACCAAAACCTAAGACCTCTGACAAGTTCCAAGTTAGGAACGAAACCAGTTAGGTCATTTCATTTAAATACCAGCAGCAGTCTGTACAACAATAGTCAGCATTATGAATACGTATATCTACGTAATAACCTTCGAGTGCCAGTTCTCGTTAGGTGGTCCTCTCGGATCGATTCTTCGATTATTTCTTCATATTTTGCATCCTGACTTTTAGTTGAGCGAGGTATAAAACTTACACTGAGTACATGAACTGTCTTTCTTGTTATATTTTTTTACATTCTCCATCATTTCATTAGATTACTGTTTTTATTTGAAGACTTTTTTGTGGCTGAGACTAAAATTTGTTTCTCTCAAACTGAACACCCAAATAAATGACTCACACATGTAGACAACCATTCATGATAGATATAGAATCAAGGTGGATATGATGAAAGAATGCCCACACAAGCTGCTGTTATACTGGGATAAATACCATCATATACAAATAGCATTGTCTGAAGAACAAAAATAGTTTACTGGGAGTTCTACTGCTAGACAATCATTATAGATATAAAACACCATTCATTTTATATTAATGCAATAAAGAGATAAAAAGAACAACAAACTTTGATAACTCAGTTATATTTTGATGGAAGATGATCTATTATTGCTTACAAGAATTCACCAATTTATATACATCATCACAATCCTGGCCCTGTAAATAAACATCAGAAGCTTCACCCTTTAACTCCTTGCATGCTGCTGGTGGATATTACTGCCCAGGGCGGAAAATCCTTGCCACTGAAATATGTACAGTAGAACCTGTCTTGAGAGACCACCCTTTGGACCACACAAAAGTGGTCTCTCAAGACAGGTGGTCTCTCATAACAGGTTTCAGGTTTCCTCAAGTCAGTGAATAACCAACCACAAAATTCAGAAATGGAGAAGAATAGATTTTTGTAATTACTTTGTAGTTGTTCTTTTTTATTAAGTTTTTGTAACAAATTGAAATGGACTGTTATAAAAATTATAAAAATAAATTAGTGTTGAAAATCTTCATTGAAGATTTTCAACACTAATTTATTTTTATAATTTTTATAACAGTTCATTTCAATTTGTTACAAAAAGATTTTCAACACAAATTTATTTTTATTCCTATCTGTCACATTTCAGGTATGTATGAAATTGTTTATTCAGCAATAAACCTAATCTTTTCACAGGGGTCTTATAAAAACATCTCAGTCTTTAATGAGTTAGCAATTGAATCCCAATTAAGAGCTTTTAATACCTTTAATTATGTTAGTATAACCACAATGGATTTTCCAATTCCAGAACAGGTGAAGTTTTTGTCATGGTTTCAGTCTTCAAAGGGGCGGTCTCTCAAGACAGGTCTATTATGGCATAAAAATACAAGTTGGTACCAGGTCACAGTGATCTCTCAAGACAGGTGGTCTCCCATAGCAGGTCCATTATAGAGTAAAACCAATCGGTGCCTGGTATATGTGGTCTCTCAAGACAGGTGGTCTCTCAAGACAGTGGTCTCTCAAGACAGGTTTTACTGTATAAGGCTTAATAAAATTAAAAATCTGTTTCTCAGGCCCCCCCGCACGGTCCTTTTGGCTGCCGCATGCTCTCTTTTTATGACCAATGCAAACTTGAAAAAATAAAAATTAAATGGTTTATGTCTCATATTTTACACAAGTTAATAAAACTGATAAATTTGTACCTTGAGTACAACAAGGCTTTGCAATGCTTTAGCCTTGTTGCACCCAAGGGACGAAATACACCACCACCCTTGCTATTCTGTAGATTATGAGGCCTAAAACATAAAATAAACCAAGAATATGAACTTCTGATGGCAAAGAAATAATTACAAAAATAAAATATAAAATAAAAATACGCCAGCCCGCATGCAATTTTACAAAACTTGGCCTGAGAAACAGAACATCTACTTTGTGTGGCCTAATCTGGGCACATTTAACTAATTTTTCTTCCTCTAAACTGAACTGACTTTTGACCAATGATCTCTGGAGTTACATCTGGATGAATGTTTCATCAAATCTAGTCATGGCTGCTGGGAAGCAGCCATGACTAGATTTGATAAAAATATTTTATAAACCCTCTGAAAATGAATTAGTTGTAGAATACTACATATGTGATGGTTATTTATTTATTTATTGATGTTTAAGGTCACATATTTATGCACAATGGCTAATCATGACCGTGACAGTTTTGCGGGTGGAGGAAGCTGGAGTACCCGGAGAGAACCACCGAGCAACGACGAGCAGCTGCCAGCTCCCCAACATCGTAACTCCGCACTGCAGCCCACGCAGGGTTAGATTGGTTGAAGACATGCACACCATCAACGTGCAGTACGCGGGCAATGGAGATGAAGGGTCTTGCCCAAGGACACAACGCGGTTGCCGCAGGTGGGATTCGAACCGAGGACCTCTCGGCTTGCAGCCTGCACCTCTACCTACTGAGCCACCGCGCTCCCATGTGATGGTTATAATACATTTTCTCTCTCACCTTTTGTCATGAAACTGGGTCTTTAAAATGGAACCTAAAAAGAAAAATATGAGGTCTTAAGAATGGTGAACAATTTTAAAACTAGAGGTACTGTGAGCAAGCTCACAAAGTGATACCCCCCGTGCCTGTCAGAACGGAATTATATTGCTTCACGCACATCTTCATATGGAGTTCTTCCACTGTGTAAAGTTTCATGAAAATTCTTCATTTCATGAAAATTCTTCAAACGGTTTAGGAGGAGTTGCACTTATAAGGATGGACAGACAGATGGATGGACGGACAGGGAGATTCCTATATACCCCCTCAAACTTTGTTTGCGGGGGGTATCATTAATCTTTAACCCCTACATAACGAATCAATTGTATCCACATGTAATATACAAACTGAACGGTTGAAAAAATATGATTTTTCAAAAAAAATTCAACAAAACCATGTTATGCTACCCCCATTGGAACGTGCTTAAGCTCGTTCCAATAAGGGTTCCTATGATCTGGTTTTGCTGAATTTTTTTTGAAAATGTGAAAACGTAATATTTAAAATAATAAATTTTGATATTGTCCACATTGGTTAAAGGGTTAACACTTTACCCATCATAATGGACAAAACTGACTATTCACAAAAATCACCATTCAATTTTTGTCTCAAAAACATAGTCTATGACGAGCTCACTGAGCTTCTTCCAATGAGGGATCATAAGCTATGTTTTTGACGCAAAAATGAAAAAAATTGAGTTACTCAAGAATTTAGTATGCAAAAGTCATCTGCATTTCATGTTTGGTAAAGGGTTAATTAATTAAGTTAGTCCTTAATATTAAGTCATGATTTACTGATATTTCTCTTCTCTTAAAAAATGAATATATCACTATTCATTAATTAACCCTTTACCTAACAGGAAAAGCAGACGACACTTGCAAAAAGAATTCTTGAATAACTCATTTTTTTCATTTTTTGTCTCAAAAACATTGGTTATGACCCCTCATTGGAACAAGTTCGACGAGCTTGTTCCAAAGAGGGTCATAACCTATGTTTTTGAGACAAAAAATAAAAATATAATGAAAATTAGTTGGCGATTTTTTAGAATAGCTGTGGCCGGTTTTGACCGTTACGTTAGGTAAAGGGTTAAAGATAAAATAAAGGTCACAAAACTAATGTAAGATGCAATAAGGATATAGTCAACAATTCATTTTGGCTTACAATTTGCGCACATTTAATATTAGTAGTAATATTGGTCTCTGGCTGGGTACAAGGCCAGGGATTTTCCAAGTGGTTAACAGATCTGGTTATGGGCCCTTTTCAAACAGACTTCATCATCCCATCTCCACAACATGCGAAGACCATTAACACTTCGACAAAGTTCTCACTGAGATGAGGAACTCCATTTCAAGCATTACAGTGAGACCTTGTAAAATTGAATAGCCACTTTGCCAATGAAAATTATTCAATTAACAGGAGCATTCAATTAACAGGGATTGTGTCACTTTCCTATATTCTGGAGATAAACTTACCATTTATTCTATTAAATCTTGTTTGACAGAGCTCTATGAGCTCTGCCAAACAAGATATAATAGATTAAATGCCTGTATTGGATATACTGAGGCCAAATAGGTCTATAACCAAAGAAAAACTGGGGAGAGTCAGGGTAATTTCTCGTTACTTTACTTTAAAGATTTTTTATTCAATTCACAGGAGTTTACTCTATAACCAATATTCAATTAACAGGTCAAATTTGGAGGTATGGTAAATGGTTTTGTGTTGGGAAATTATATTCAATTAACAGGGATATACAATTAAGAGATATCCAATTAAGTGGGTTCCACTGTATTGTAAGAACATTTCAAGGAGTTTGACAATGATTTTCAAACATTATCAAGGCTGTAAAAATTACAGTACAAGTCAAAATAAGTTGTGGGATAACCACTATAAACTACGTATCTTTCTCTTCCTACACAAATAAGTCCAGAAACTGACATCATTTTCTGGAAAGCTCTCACTGAGAGCTTTCCAGGAAATGATGTCAGATTCTGATCTCATCAGTGCAGGGGCAGCAGTATACTTAGATTATTGCAGTTATGCTACAATTTATTTTAACTTGTACTGTAGGTAAATGGTTGTTTCATATTTACATTTACCTGCCATTCACCCTTTAAGACATAAGGTGATACATTTCCGTTTAAAACTACATTATTCGACTTTCGACAAATTTCTTCACACTAATTTGTTTGTTAACTCTTTCCGTACAATGACCTACTTCATAATGATGATAAAATAGTTATGATGACACAACGATGAAATGCTGTGATGTAACACCCTGTGGCTCAGAGGTTATGGCATTGATCTTCAAACAGAGATGCCATGGTTCGATCCCCACCAGGGGTTACTGTGTCGTGTCCTCAGGCAATGCACTTAATCCAGATTGCCCCTGTGTGGGCACAGTGAAGCAGAGTACTGAGGCATAATGCAAACCCTGCTTGTGTGAAATTAGTGCGTTGGGGAGTTTGACAGTTGCTTGCCATTGCTCAGTCATTCTCTCCAGGCACTCTGGCCTCCTCACCCCGTAAAACTGTCAGACAGGAGATCACCCTGACTGTTGAGTCGTTAAACTCCCAAAAAAATAAATAACACCCTGTCTGAGCCCTTTCCATAAGTTTATTATATCACAGTACATTATCCGATCACCGACAGAAAGTCATTCATTTATTTATTGGTGTTTAAGGTCACATATTTCAGCAATGGCTAATCATGACCACAACATGAATAAAAAGTCAAGTGCAGCCAATCTTATGCATGCAGCCAATATTAGAGGGACTTCCACCCCAGCCATTGGTTAGCGGGATCCTACTTTACCAGTATTGGTATTTAACCCTTTTCTCAATGTAATCGCCAAAACCAGCAAGTGCTATTCACAAAATTACACACCATTAAATTTTCAGAATTTTTTTATTTGTTGTCTGAAAAACATAGCTTATGAACCTTCTTTGGAACAAGCTCCTTGTGGAACAAGCTGCTTGAGCTTGTTCCAATGAGGGGATCATAAGCTATATTTTGAAGCAAAAATCAGAAAAAAATTTTTATTCAATAATTTTGTTTGCAAGTGTCGTCTGTTTTTCATGTAAGGAAAAGGGTTATGGTCACATATTTTGGAACAATGGATAATCGTGACTGCAACATGGAGATAAAATCAAGTTTAGTCAATCGCTTATATCACTGTTGCCCTTTTCAGAGGACTTCCTGGGGACTGGGTCCTATTATACCAATAAGACAGAGCTTGTTTACCATAGTAGACCAGCACTGCTTCACTTCCCGTGGCTCCCACAGGGAGTACCTTTCTAGAGCAGATTGTGCCTTGCTCCACTCAAGGGATGATACTTAAAAATTGAATGCAATTTTTATAATCTTTATTGGAGTATGAACGTGTGGGAATGGGTACAAATGTATGAATCCTTCGGGATTCATACATTTGTACCCATTCCCACACGTTCATACTCCAATAAAGATTATAAAAATTGCTTTCAATTCGTATAATTACATTCCGTAACTGTTTAAACTACTTTTCACCAAACAACAAAGCAGAAAGACGAAATAAAACATGTACGAACGAACGAAGCGAAAAGCCACCTTCACACAAAAGACAAAGTGCACAACTCTGAGTTTTCACAACTTAAGAAATGGAAACAAGTATTTTAGTAACAGGCTTTATGCCACAGTTGGGAAATGTCACCAAAGAAACAGCAGCGGAGTTGATAACTGCGAGAGGCACTAAAAGTTAAAAACCCGCCCAAACACCATCCGAATTACATTCTGTCAACTGCGCTCTACCGTAAATGCGGGTCAAAGTTCGACCAAATGTATTCATTGGAAAATGAATTACATTTGGTCATGACGTTTTCATCCAGCTGACCAATGGGAATTGAGTATTTGGACACAAAACGTATAACAACATTAACAATGTAATTATATATCTATGCATGACGAAATACAAAAAGGGGCATCAAATTTAGCTATTATAAACATTGCAGCCATCATGCTGCATAAAATTTCAACTTTCTTTGCCAATAACTGTATGCAGCAAAATGTTGTGTCTAGGAGGAGAATGAGGGAGATATGTTGTTACACACTAATTAAGAATTAGGATGCAATAATTGTGTTACTTCACCTACTCATTAAGAAATCTTGAATGTAGGTAAAGATGGTAAAACTAGAAGATTGGAACTAGTTTATAAGACAGAAATAAGGTACTCAGATTTCTGTTCTATTATCAAGTATATAAACAACAATTTATTAATAAGATCTTTCTAATTAAAACCTTCAGTAAATACATTTGTACTGCTCGAGATTAATTAATGTTTTGTATTGTTTGCATTCCACATTGAAATAAACCATCATAGCTTGTTGTAGATAGTTAAAGGTGACACACTGTCAGTATCCATTCTAATTCCTGTGTTCTAACTTGATAAAATTGGCATACATTCCCATCAGTCTCAAAATAAATCATACAATAACTTAAGAACATCACTTTAATTTTTCTACAAGGGGGTTGGTAGCTACCTTTTTTTATAGAAAGGTGGTCAAGCAGAGATTCTTTTGGATGTGTGCAAGGACTGAATATGGGCTCCTCTTCCTAATGCCAATTGGGCATGATTTTTTCTCCTTTCAAACCAAACATTTCCAAATCTCAGTGCCCATTCAAACAAAAATTTAAATCACAATTGCTGTCGTGACCTGAGCAGTCATATGCCACCAAAAAACCACAAATTACCAATGTAGAAAGCGTTTGAATTCAAGTCCAAATGACTGGTTATTTTTTAATTCTCACAAGGTGGGGTGCAGTGGTGTCGCGGTAACCGGTTCTCATCACATCACCGAAGTTAAGCAACATCGAGCCTGGTTAGTCCTCGGATGGGTGACCGTCTGGGCGGTTGATTCGGACTCCCACGTTATGTCCTTGGGCAAGGCACTTAACCATGATTGTCCACACAGGGGCACGATGACGCCATTTACTAAGGCATACTGCACGTCGATGGAGCTCATGTCTTCAACCAATCTACCCCTGCCTGTGCTGCCGTGCAGAGTTACGATGTTGGGGAGCTAGCAGCTGCTCATCGTTGCTCGTGGTTCTCTCCGGGTACTCCGGCTTCCTCCACCTGTAAAACTGTCATGGTCATGATTAGCCATTGTGCATAAGTATGTGACCTTAAACACCAATAAATAAATAATCCTGACATGGCCTAATTTTGACGTCTTTTTACTGCAATAAAACATACACCTCAACAAGCAGTTTTCAATACACTTGTAAGTCACAATCTAATCTAAGAATCCCTCAGTTGTTTCTAGACAAGTCTTGGCTGCCTACAAAGGCAGCCAAGACTAGCCTAGACACAACTGCAAAGCCACAGTATGAAGATTGTCAGAACAATTTGAAGGTAATATTTCTTATTCTTTGTATGGTGCTTCTCCAAAACAAATTCGCACCTGGTGCCTTCATAAAGCAAATGTATTATCAATGCATGGGGCCAAAAAAGGGCAGAAGAATTCTTGTCAATTATTATTTATTATTATTAATATTTATTGGTGTTTAAGGTCATATACTTCTGCACAATGGCTAATCATGACCGTGACAGTTTTATGGGTGGAGGAAGCCGAAGTACCCAGAAAGAACCACCGAGCAACTGCCAGCTCCCCAACATCGTAACATCGCAATGCAGCACAGGCAGGGTTAGATCGGTTGAAGACATGCATACCGTTGACATGCAGTATGCTTTAGTACATGACATCATCGTGCCCCCATGCGGACAATCGGGTTAAGTGCCTTGCCCAATGACACAACGCGGGAGTGTGAATTGATCACTCAGATGGTCACCCATCCAATGATTAACTGGGCTCGACGTTGCTTAACTTCGGTGATCTGACAAGAACCAATTCCCGCAACGCCACCACGCCAATTCTTGTCAATAATTAGAACACAAATGTGTAGGGAATAATAGTGTAGCCAGAAGATGAGAGGGCAATGTCTTCACTCCCTCCCCCCCCCCCACCCCCCACAATCCACTCTTAACTCCATGCACACTAATGTTGGAGTGGGATACCACTCCTGTCTGTGACTGGTAAGGTATTCTACCGGGTTCTAGAGAGAAGGAAGGACACCGTCAATCCACAGCTACGAGATGAGGAGGCAGGGTTCCGACAAAACAGATCATGGACGGACGAGATTGCAATGCTCCACATCATAGTCGAGCAGTCTTTGGAGTGGAACTCGTCCCTCTACATCATCTTCATTGATTATGACAAGGCATTTGACAGCGTGGAACGAGAGATCATGTGGAAGCTCCTTTGACACTACAGCATCCCAACTAAGTTTGTTATTAGAATAATAAATTATTTATTGTACTTCTACACCATTAACCCTTTACCTATCGTAACGGCTATTCACAAAAATCGCAAGTTAATTTTCATTATTTTTTTTCATTTTTTGTCTCAAAAACATAGGTTATGACCCCTCATTGGAACGAGCTCGTCGAGCTCGTTCCAATGAGGGGTCATAACCTATGTTTTTGAGACAAAAAATGAAAAAAATTAGTTGTTCAAGAATTTTTTTGCAAGTGTCGTCTGCTTTTCATGTTAGGTAAAGAGTTAAGGTCAAATGTACATATAGATTAACCCTTTACCCAACGTAACGGACAAAACTGGCCAGCGCTATTCTCAAAAATCACCAATTAATTTTCAAAATATTTTCATTTTTTGTCTCAAAAACAGAGGTTATGACTCCTCGTTAGAACGAGCTCGTCGAGCTCGTTCCAACGAGGGGTCATAACCTATGTTTTTGAGACAAAAAATGAAAAAAATTAGTTATTCAAGAATTTTTTTTGCAAGTGTCGTCTGCTTTTCATGTTAGGTAAAGGGTTAAAATTACACATTAAGACAAAAACAAGAACTCTTACAATGGCATGTCCTTTCAGTAATCCACATAGGTGGGGAGCGCAGTGGCTCAGTAGGTAGAGGTGCAGGCTGCAAGCCGAGAGGTCCTCGGTTCGAATCCCACCTGCGGCAACCGCATTGTGTCCTTGGGCAAGACACTTCATCTCCATTGCCCACGTGGGGGCACGATGACGCCGTGTACTAAGGCGTACTGCACGTCGATGGTGCGTATGTCTTCAACCAATCTAACCCTGCCTGTGCTGCAGTGCAGAGTTACGATGTTGGGGAGCTGGCAGCTGCTCGTCATTGCTCGGTGGTTCTCTCCAGGTACTCCCAGCTTCCTCCACCCGTAAAACTCTGTAAAACTGTCGGGGTCATGATTAGCCATTGTGCATAAATATGTGACATTAAACACCAATAAATAAATAAATAAATCTACATAGGACAGCTCAAGATCAGCATCCAGGTACAAACTGGAGTAGACAAGGATGATTACTATTTGACAAAACTCAGTTAAGGGGAATGGAAACAGAAACAATTCGGCAAAATTTGTCGTGTGGAATTTCTTTTCATTCCTAGTTTAGATCATGCACTACAGTGGAAGACCCTAACTCGGAAAATATACTCTCTGTTTTGATCTTTCCCAAGTGATTTGGGAAAGAAAAGTGGTGCAAAAGCACCAAGAAAAAATAATCCCAAACTGGGTCGAGCGCCATCGGCACACACCCAGTAGGGGACGCTCTTCTCTTAGTACAATTTCACGACTTCCGGAACCAGTGCGCAAGCAGTCACCAATGAATCATTCTTTTGAGTCCGGCAACATAGGAGTTACGTGATCAGCGGAGAGGAAGGATTCTTACCCGAATAAGAAGACGGGAGGGCCTCCATGTAAACAATTGTGGTAGGTATAATAAGAAAGGAAATTTACTATAAAATTTAAATTTCTTATCAACCTACCTTACAACTGTTTACTACAGGCTGAATAGACAAGATGGAGGGAATCACATAACCAACCCCCACATACATGTAACCCAATTGCACTGAAACCGTGGACAGAGGAAGAGGTCCTAGGCCTATCAAACTATAGCATCACAAACATTAGTAAAAGACAATGAGAGATGAGACATATGGTTCTGTGCGACGCACAGACAGAAAGGGCAGTAACAGCACAGAGCTGGAACTGATCTTGTAAGAAGCCGAATGGCTAGGGTAGACAACAGTCTGAGCAGAAGAAAGAGGGCCCATAGTCAAAGGTCCTCTGCCTGCTCCTGCAACTGACACAGGTGGAGAAAGTAGCACTTCTCCAGTAGGCTGCCTGCATAACATCCGACAACATGACGGAGTTAGTATAAGCCCAAGAGGTAAACAATGCACGCACTTAATGGGCAGAAATACGATTGGTAATACAATCGCCAGTCGTTAGACAAGCGTAAGCCACGCGAATAGCAAGACAAATCCATCGAGAAATGGAATCATGAGAGATCTTCTGTCAACCAGGAATAAGAGACAGAAATGAAAGTGTCAATAACACTGTAGCTCAACTTGACAAACTTGAACTTGGTAAGTTATAAATGAAATGGCAAAATTGAAGATCATTGGGACCAATGTCAGTTTTTTTGCCAGTGGCAACATTTTTTGACAGAAACCGAAGAAAATCGATAGCTCCCATCTAGAGGCCTCCCCAAACAAGCATGCCAGGTTTCAAAGCAATCCGATCATAAATGTGCCCTGTAGGGTGTACAAAAGGGAAATATTGTGATCTGACTAGACTAAATTCTAAGAACGTTGGCAGTGGCAACAGTTTTTGACAGAAATGGAAGAAAATCGATAGCTCCCATCTAGAGGTCACCGTAAATAAGCATACCAGGTTTCAAAGCAATCTAATCATAAATGAGCCCTGTAGGGTGAGCCAAAGGGAAATATTGTGGTCGGACTAAACTAAGTTCTAAGAATGTTGGCTGCGGCAACATTTTTTGATGGAAATTGAAAAAAATCGATAGCTCCCATCTAGAGGTCACCCCAAACAAGCATGAAAGGTTTCAAAGCAATCCGATCATAAATGTGCCCTGTAGGGTATGCCAAAGGGAAATATCGAGTCTTCTGACTAAACCAAGTTCTAAGAACGTTGGCCGTGGCAACATTTTTTGCCGGAAATTGAAGAAAATCGATAGCTCCCATCTAGAGGTCACCCTAAATAAGCATACCAGGTTTCAAAGCAATCAAATCATAAATGTGCCCTGTAGGGTGTGCCAAAGGGAAATATTGTGGTTTGACTAAACTAAGTTCTAAGAACGTTGGCCGCGGCAACATTTTTTGACAGAAATTGAAGAAAATCGATAGCTCCCATCTAGAGGTCACCCCAAACAAGCATGCCAGGTTTCAAAGCAATCTGATCATAAATGTATCCTGTAGGGTGTGCCAAAGGGAAATATTGAGTCTTCTGACTAAACTAAGTTCTAAGAACGTTGGTCGCGGCAACATTTTCTGACAGAAATTGAAGAGATCGATAGCTCCCATCTAGAGGTCTCCCCAAACAAGCATACCAGGTTTCAAAGCAATCTGATCGTAAATGTACCCTGTAGGGTGTGCCAAAGGGAAATATTGAGGTCTGACTAAACTAAGTTCTACGAATGTTGGCCGTGGCAACATTTTTTGCCGGAAATTGAAGAAAACCGATAGCTCTCATCTAGAGGTCACCCTAAATAAGCGTATCAGGGTTCAAAGCAATCAAATCATAAATGTGCCCTGTAGGGTGTGCCAAAGGGAAATACTGTGGTTTGACTAAACTAAGTTCTAAGAACGTTGGCCGCGGCAACATTTTTTGACGGAAATTGAAGAAAATCGATAGCTCCCATCTAGAGGTCACCCCATACAAGCATAAGAAGTTTCAAAGTAATCTGATCATAAATGCGACCTGTGAGGTGTGCCAAAGGAAATTGTGGACGTACGTACTAACGTACTAACATACTAACGTACTAACGTACGTACGTACGTATGTACGTACGCCGACGGACGAGAAGTGATGGCAATAGCTCAGCTTGACTTTGTCAAGTTGAGCTAAAAATTGTTTCCTACCCTTCCTAATGAACTGCATCCAATTGAGATAATTACGAATTGCACGAACCGGACAGAGCAAAGGGTGGTTACCCTCAACAGAAGGAAGAGCCCTGATACAGATAGGAGGTGGAGTCGTTTCTGGTATCGGATTATTGGAGCAATCAGTGGTAAATGTAACACCGTTGGGAGAGCTCCTGAAAAAGGCCGGGTCAATCGAGAGGGCGTGAAGCTCACTAACCCGTCTGGCTGAGGCAAAAGCCATCAGAAAAGCTGTCTTGTATGTGAGAAAAACACATATCCACCTGGGATAAAGGTTCGAACGCAGCCCCCTCCCCCCCCCCCTCCCCCACCCCCCAAGCAAAGCAGCACCCAATAAGAGCACCACGTAGCGGGACAATATACGTCCGTTTTGTATTTTTGAAGGGTTGGGGTAAGGATGGGGGTGAAGGTGAAAATTGTTTGGACCAACCCCATATTCGAACTTGACCTGTATTTTGTTGTGATTAAACAACATACCAAGTTTGGAACCAATCGGAAAACAAATAATAAAAGTTATCATCCGGAAACCAAATATTTGATGCATTCTATGTCCAACAAGGTCCATAATTCGGGGAAACTTCGAAGCTTGAACTGACACCATATTCGAACTTGACCTGTCTTTTGTTTTGATTAAACCACATACCAAGTTTAGGAGTCAATCGAAAAAAAAATACTAAAGTTATCATCTGGAATCCAAATATTGACGAACAGACAGACCGACAAATGGACAAATGGATGGACAAATGGACAGACAGACAGACTGATTCCATAATTCAACGGTTTTTCAACAAGAGTATAAAAAATCAGTTAGGCCATACTAAAGTTATAATCCGGAAAACACAAAATGCACAAATTCAAGAGGAATAACTCTGGAAAGGTACATGCAATTTTGGCCGAACGTGAATTTGAGCTGTGCTTTGTGGTCATAAACAAAATCTGAGAATTTGAAACAAATTAGTCAATGCAAACTAAAGTTATCATCCGGAAACCACATAATTCACAAATTTGCAATCATTCAAGGGGAATAACTATGGAATGGTACATGCGATTATGGCCAAAGGTGAACTTGAGCTGCGCTTTGTGGTCAAAAACAAAATCTGAGAATTTGAAAAAAATCGGTCAAGGCAAACTAAAGTTATCATCCAGAAACAACAAAATCCACAAATTTGCAATCACTCAAGGGGAATAACTCTGGAAAGGTATAGGCAATTGTGGGCAAAAGTGAACTTGAGCTGTATTTTGTGGTCAAAAACAAAAATCTGAAAATTCGAAATAAATCGGTCAAGGCAAACTAAAGTTATCGTCCAGAAACGAAAAGTTGGGCTAAATTCCCATAAATAAAGGGGCATAACTCTACTGCAAATGGGCCGCTAGAAACGGAAATCAAACCCGTCCTGTATTTTGTCATACTAAATCCACATGCCAAATTTAACTCAGCTCAATCCATTACAACTAAAGTTATCGCCCGGAAACGAATTGTGTCCATGGACGGACAGACAGACAGACGGGTGGAGAGACCATTCACATAATACATCCCGTTTTTCAAACAGGTGTAAAAAATCAACATCTGAAAAATTTGGTGTCAATCCGTCAAGGCGTTCGGCTTTAAATGAACGGAAACCAATTTTTTTTCAAAAATTGTGTTTTCAAATGTCCATAACTCTAGATGTACTGAGTAACACCAATATCGAACTTGACCTGTATTTTAATGCTAAAAACAACTTCTGAAAAGTTTGATGTCGATCCGTCAAGGCGTTCGACTTTAAATGGACGAAAACCAAATTGTTTACGGACGGACAGATGCACGGACAGACAGACAGATGCACGGACAGACAGACTGATAACATAATACGGCCGTTTTTTAAACGGGCGTATAAAAAAGATTCCATCTTGGGATAAGCTGCAAAGTCCTATGCCTTTTCAAGGAAAAGTGACGAACAAGCTTGGAGACTATGGATTTGTGCTGATACGATGCTGTCCCACATTCGAAAAGGTCTTCGAAAGCATGGACCTGTACCCTTTGATGGTAACAGGCTGGAGACCCCGAGAATCAAACAGATATACCAGAAAACTCCACAATCTGTGAAATCAAAGGATTGACATAATCAACAGAGTGATCGGCACTGTGACCATCGACAGAAGACCTTCCACTTAGACGTATAGGCTAAACCAGTGAAGTGCCTCCTTGAAGAAGAAATGCACTCCACAGCTCGTCTTGTTCATGCAGGTTTGTATCCTGGTTAGAACCATTAGGCAGAATCGGAAATGGCGAGAGGGCGTAGCCAAAAAGACCATTCCAATCGAGTGACAGAGCGTCCACGGTGAAAGCCAGAGGACCTGGACACGGGGACACGAAAGTGTCCACCTAATGGTTCCAACAAGTCGCAAAGAGATCGATGTGGGGACGACCCCAGAGATCGCAAAGCAACTGAAACACTGCCCTGTGGAGCATCCACTAGGTGGAAATGACCCTGCCCCATCGAGACAGGGAGTCGGCTAGGACGTTCATACGACCGGGAATGTGAAACCACCACTCCGGCGTTGACATCCTAAGTGAGCAGTAGAAGAACCCAAGCCAATTTGTACATGGGAACAGAGTGCGTGCCGCCTTGGTTCCAAATTAAGCAACCACTGTCGAATTGTCGTCGAACAGAAGGACCTGGCGATTCGAAAGATGGGGGATCCACTGCCGGAAACTCAGAAGAAGAGCAAGCAGCTCCATCTGGTTGATGTGAACAGCTGCTTGATCCTGGTCCCATGACCCGTGGAGGGAAAGACCTACAGGATCCAACATCTCACCCCATCCAAGATCGCTGGAGACTGCCGTCAGAACAATATCAGACGTGGTAAGTCCAACGGAACTCCCTGCATAATCCACTGAACATCCAAGCAGGAAAGAAGGTGATGATGAAGAGACTCCGGTAACTGGAGCACAAGATCCAGAGGATCGACATTCGGCCTCCAACGACTGAGCAGAAAGTGTTGGAGAGGTCTGACATGCAGCCTAGAGGAATGAGAACTGGTTGGAGTCAGCCATCCTTCTTCAGCACCAAGAACAGGCGGGAATAAAATCCCACTGAATGAATGTTCTTGACAACCTCGATCACTCCCTTTGACACAAGTTTGTCTATCTCTGTGATTAAAAGTTCCCGACGTGTAATGTCTAAAGGAACTTGTGTTGGAAGAGGCAGTCTCGACAGAGTGGGGTGTCTCCAGAAGGATATCCGCAGCCTGGTCCGAACAACATCTAACACCCAAGGATCAGATGTGATTGTAGTCCAATGGTCTGCAAACTCTGATATCCTTCCTCCAACTTGGGATGAATCGAGGTGAGGACATTTTGAGCCATGGCGAGGCCCGTGTGAGGAGAAACCGTCTCCTCTACCATATGAAGAATCCTGAGTCCTCCCTCCAGCGTGCCGAAGCTTACCTTTACCCTGTGAGTAAGAAGTAGAAACAGCGGCAGGAGGATCAGCCCTTGGCTTCTCAGAGGAAGCAGAAGGGTGCTTGTTAGGCTTTGGATGGCCCCTGCCTCCAACAGAAGGCTGATCAAGCTGACGAAGCAGCAGCTGATCTTTGGAATGACATAGGACGTCATCCCTGACCATCGCCACGGAACCGTGGAATAGTCGCGCACCCACCAAAGAAGCAGATCGAAGAGAAGCATGCTGCCCCTCAGGAAGGGAACGGCTTGTCTCCAACACAGTGTCCTGGCGAACTAATTCCAAGTTAGCAGTGTTACAGGCATGCGAGTAAGATGCACATGCAACGGAGCCTTATGTCATCAAACTTATTTGGAGGCAGATAAGCAGCTAAAACAGAGACAATGAAATCTGAGAAAGAAAGCATGCCCAGCATCTCTCTCGATAAGCCCAACAGGGACTCCAGAGTCGCCATAGGAATAACAGCCAACTTGGGCTTGGAAAGCCCGAGGGAGGTGGAATCCTGATCCAAGACCGTCAAAGTCTGGCAGACTGACTGATTGGCGGAATCGTAAGAACGATAACGCACTGGAGGCAAAAAAGTGTCAGCCCTGGTAAAGAACGAAGTCCTCATAGCCTTTGAACCCAGCTTAGAGTCCAAAGCTGTAAATGCTAACCACCTGTACCAACTGGCACTGTCGAAGGTGCCCTGAAGCGGGTTGCTCCACAGGCTGTAGGTGCACGACCGATGATCGCGGCCTGGCTGACACCATCGGCTGGTCTGACGGTTTGAGATCTGGAAGGAACTTAAACACAAAGTCAAGAGCTGCCCTCAAGTCAGAAGACTGTTGGCTCTTGATGTTAGGTATGTCTGACCATCCTCTGAGTCGGAAGACACATAGCCCATCATGAGCAAACCAGCCGATGCCTCCCATGGTGTAGGCACACCTGAGGGATCAGAAAGCGGCCTGCTTCCAATCCCGGGAGGCGGCGCCACAGGGGACACCTGGAAACCACTAGTAGCCTCACTGGAGGCAGCGGGAGGGCCTGTGGAATGAACCTGAGTGAGAAAGGAGAGGGCCTCCCTAGCTAAGCTCACGGCCCGTGTCTGCCAGTTCAACGTGGGAACGAACCAGCAAAGTGGCTTCACTCCTGACCCTTTTAACCAGCGAAGGGTCATGATCCTCACAACACCCGACAGCCGAAACACCTGAAGGCAGATGCGCATAGAAGTACAACATACCCCGAGGATCTACAGTGCAGGAACTCAGGATAGTCGCTGCGGACCTCTGAGGGACAGAAGGTCCAGGTTGCACATAAAAGTGTCGGTCCCGCAAAACTGGACATGGGACCAGAGTGCATGAACGGAAACATTATATTGAGTCCACGGTGACCCCACCATGAACATCTGAATCCAAATCAAAACCTGCTGGGCTCGATGGTGGAGAGACCACAGCAGAGGGATCAGCCGGCAACCACTTTCGACTTTGTCGAAGAAGCAGAAATCCCTGCAGGGATAAGCCGAAGCCGGCTGAAATGAGTCGCCGTGGCCCCCTAGGGACAGAAGGTCCAGACTGCACAAAAAGCATTGGTCCCGCAAAACTGGCTATGGGACCAGAGTGTGTGGACGGAAACGCAACAGAGTCCACGGTGACCCCACCATGAACAGCCGAATCCTATATGAAAACTGCTGGGCTCGACGACTGAGAGACCACAGCAGAGGATTCGGCCGGTACCCCCACGTCCACACTACCAGACATCTCTGCAGACCTCTGCAGGGATAAGCTGAGACCGGCTGAAATGGTGACCGATGACATAGCAGATGGAACAGCAGTAGCAGCAGATATGACTGGAGCTGTTGAAACTGGTCGAAAAATGGAGAGAGCAATCGAGCTCAGCTTCAAAGGAGGAGTCACAACCCTAGTGACAGCCTCAGATGTTGACTGGAGAGGGACCACAGTATCCACCACAGTTAAAGACTGCACATCCCCCACGGAGAGGGAATAACTCACCAGACATGATCGTGTCGGGAGAATCCGAATGATAGCATTCCCCCTCCTCCCTGCGGGTGTGGGAGGAACGGTTACGAGAATGCACCACATGCTTGGGCAAAAGGCATTGCCCTCAAGGAACAGTCCTGGGCATAACAGAGGTGAAAGCAGTGGAAGAAAATGTGAACTCAACAGATGTAGAGAGTAGAAGAATACCCCCCCAACTACGAGAGAAAGGTGGCAGAAAAAAAAGGACCGGCAGGAACACAACTGAACCCAGACGGCCGACAGGGGCCCAAAAAAACAGAAATTCTGCCTTCAACAGAGAGGAGAAATCCTGTCCATACGGCCCCCATTGACACCTAACTCCAATAATAATGAAAGTGTCAATGAAAATGTAGCTTAACTTGTGTGTTGTGTTTGATGAAAAGGATAATGTTCAATGTTTATGAAAGGATTATGAAATAAGACAAGAATTGTGATAATTGGGAATATGTTCATTTCTGTTCCCCGTATGCTATGTTTTAAATAAAAATAATGTGAGGTGTACACTGTACTAAAGAGCTGAGGGGTGGGTTAATATGACCTCACAGTTAATGTATGTGGCCCTCAAAGTTAACGTATGTCAACGAAAGTTACCAAGTTACAGTGAAATTATTCCAAAACGAGTCATCCTATCAAGTTACATTGAAATCCCTTCATAAATATGGCCTGTAGACTGTGCTAAAGGTTTTTGGGCTTCAGGCCTGTGTAGCCATGATGGTAGACCGATTGCAACTAAAAGGGGAAGTCCTCATCTCGACATTATACTGAGTCATTCTACTAAGTTACAATGAAATCCCTTCACAAATACGACCTGTAGTCTGTACTAAAGTTTAAAGGGTTTTGGGCTTGGGCAGCCATCATGGTTGAAAGATCACGACCAAAAGGGGGCATTGTCATCTGGGCATAATCTGGAGTGATCCAACGAAGTTACAATAAATTCCTTTTTTCATATATATGACCTGTAGACTGTGCTCAAGATTTTCGGGCTTTGGCCCCTGAAGCCATCACAGCTGACCAATCATGACCAAAAGGGGATGTCATCATCGAGGCATTATATGGAGTCAACCTAACAAGTTACAATGAAATCCTTCCATAAATACAACCTACAGACTATGCTAAAGGTTTTTGGGCTTGGGCAGCCATCAAGGCTAAATATTCGCGACAAAGGGCGATATTTTCATCTAGACATTATTTGGAGTCATCCTACCAAGCTACAATGAAATCCCTTCATAAATATGACCTGAAGACTGTGCTACAGGTTTTGGGCTTCGGGCCCCTGTAGCCGTCACATTAGCCCAATTGTGTCCAAAAGGGGACGTTCTCATCTAGACATTATATGAAGTCAATCTACCAAGTTACAATGAAATCCCTTCATTAATATGACCTGTAGACTGTGCTAAAGGTTTTTGGGCTTCGAGCTCGGGCAGCCATCATGGTTGAATGATCACAACCAAAAGGGGATATTCTCATCTGGGCATCATCTCGAGTGATCCTACGAAGTTACAAAGAAATCCCTTCATAAATATAACCTGTGGACTGTGCTAAAGGTTTTCGGGCTTTGGGCACTCATAGCTGTCACAGCTGACCAATCACGACCAAAAGGAGATGTCATCATCTAGGCTTTAGATGGCGTCAACCTAACAAGTTACAATGAAATACTTACGTAAATACAATCTATAGACAATGCTAATGGTTTTGGGGCTCGGGCAGCCATCAAGGCCCAAAAGTGGATGTTCTCATCTAGACATTTTATTTGGAGTCATCCTACCAAGTTACAATGGAATCCCTTCATAAATATGACCTGTAGACTGTGCTACATTTTTTCGGGCTTCGGGCCCTTGTAGACGTCACAGTTGCCCAATCACATCCAAAATGGGACGTTCTCATCTAGACATTATATGGAGTCAACCTACTAAGTTACAATGAAACCCCTCCATAAATATGACCTGTTAGACTGTGCTAAAGGTTTTTGGGTTTTGGTCTCGGGCAGTTGTCACGGTTGACAGATTGTGACCAAAGTGGGAAGTTCTCATCTAGACATCATCCTGAGTCATCCTACCAAGTTACAATGAAATCCCTCCATATTAAATATGACCTGCAGACTGTGCTAAAAGTTTTTGGGTTTTCGGCTTGGGCAGCAATCACGGTTGACAATCATGACCAAAAGGGGACGTTCTCATCTAGACATTATACAGAGGCATCCTACCAAGTTAGAATGAAATCCCTTCATAAATACGACCTGTAGACTGTGCTAATGGTTTTGGGGTTTTGGGCTCAGGCAGCCATACCGGTTGACCAATCGCAACCAAAAGGGGACGTTCTCATCTACACATGTCTCCCAAACCTGCATATGAAATTTCGTGACGATCAGAAAAAACTACGGGGTGTAGCCTGTGCTAAAGGAAAATGTGAACAGACTCACAGATTCACAGACTTTCGCACACGTGATGGCAATAACTTATCTTGACTTTGTCAAGTTAAGCTAATAATAATATCCAAAAGGATAATATAAATTTATCAACCAAAACATTTTATGTCCGAACCACACGGTATGCGAATGTCGCACGTGGACATGATGAATATATAAAATTCAATGAAAATGTGGGTGAAAATAATAACGAGAATATATAAAACACAGTCCTGTTATTATACGATCCTCAGATCCATAATTCCAGTCACAGGTAACCATTATCAACAAGCTGAATTATCACTGTTTCTTAATGTAAATGTTCATCTCGCCACGCGGGCGGTTGAAAAAAGAATGAGTCAATAGTTACTGCCTGCACACTGGTACCTGAAGCCGTGGATCTGTACTAAAAGAGCGTCTCCTACTGGGTGTGTGCCGGTAGCGCTCGACCCAGTTTTGGCTTATTTTTTCTTGGTGCTTTTGCACCACTTTTCTTTCCCAAATCCCTTGGGAAAGATCAAAATAGAGAGAATATTTTCCGAGTTAGGGTCTTCCACTGTAGTGCATGCCTGTAGTAAACAATTGTAAGGCAGGTTGATAAGAATTTCCTCATATTACACTAAGTTAAACTCCCATAGGAAGTCGGAATATCAACCCAAGGACTAGGTTTGAACAAACTTGAATCTCTAGAGATATTGTATACAAATTATGAAAGCATTCTGACTACAGGGTTTAAAGAAGGAGATTTTTTTAAAAACTCCTCATATTAGACTAAGCTGATATATATTTACCCAGGTAACCGATTTGAAGAAATCTGAAAATGACCCACCTAGAGATGTTGTATACCAAATATGAAAGGATTCTGACTGGTGTATCTGAAGAAGATTTTTAAAGTTAAAATTCAGGTTCCCATTGGGATCCTAAATATAAACCCAGGAACTCGATTTGAACAAACTTGAATCTGACCCCCTATAGATGTTGTATACCAAACATGAAAGGATCCTGACTGGTAGATCTAAAGAAGATTTTTAAAGAAATTTCCTCAAATTGCATCAAGTTAAAATTTGGGCTCCAATAGAGTCCAGATACTAACTCAGGGACCTGATTTGAACAAACTGGATTCTGCCCCCCCCCCCCCCCTCCCCCGTAGAGATGTTGTATACCAAATATGAAAGCATTCTGACAAGTGGATCTGAAGAAGAAGATTTTTAAAAAAATTTCCTCATATTTCACTAAGTTAAAATTTGGGCTCCTACATTATTAACCCAGGGACTCGATTTGAACAAACCTGAATCTGACCCCCCTGGAGATGTTATATACCAAATATCAAAAGATTCTAATTGATGGTTCTGGAGAAGAAGATTTTTTTAATTTTGAAAAAACAATTTATGGGTGCTATCAGAGTAATGCCACTTGTGGTGCCCTCTTGAGGGCATGGCAACTTTATTTGGACAAACTTGAATTGAAAGATAATAAGGAACATTCACATCAAATTTGGTTCAATTCGGCCCTGTGGTTTTTGAGGAGAAGTCGATAATGTAAAGTTTATCCCGGATGGATGACGACAGACGGACGGATGACGGACAGAAAGTGATTAGAAAAGCTTCCCTTGAGCTTTGCTCAGGTGAGCTAAAAATGAAATAAAAACATGCCCGCCCACATGCAATTTTACCAAAAAATGGTCAGAGAAACAGAAGATCAACTTAATGGGGCCTAAACAGGCTTGGCAATTTCAGGAGAGCGATTTTTTAGCTCTCCTTACTGCCCTCCTGAAAGAATTAAGGAGAGCGAAAAATTGCCCTCCAAAATATTTTGGTCTGGGATGATTGAGATTACATGTATTATGCTCACATTAAATTTTTGTTGTAAAGCAAAAATGTAACTTCGAAGTCACATAACATCACGTAATTTCATTTTGAAAGTGGTTTAGTGGTAAAAGGTAATGGCTGAAACCATACCCAAACACAGTTGCAATCATTTGAAGCAAAATGGGTCACAGCAATATTTTTTTTTCTGTCAGTTTCAAGTTCAACAACTGACATCACAGTTTGAGGGGTAATTATTCAAGGAATATTGACACTATAATATACTACCATTACTACTATCCTGTCACTTGAAGCACTTGCACCAGGATGTGACTGTAGATTCAAGCTGACCTGTTGTCCAAGAAAGTCATACGCCTACCACTACCACCTTCAACCCCCCTTGGGGGGTTGAAGGTGGTAGTGGTAGGCGTATGACTTTCTTGGACAACAGATCTGGGTACACACACAGGTCTTGTCAAGTGTGTGTTCGGTTGTTGAGTGAGACATCTAGATGTCTAAGAGATTTCGCTTTACCTTAGTAAAGTTAATAAAATCACTGATGTAGTCTGTTGGCTTCAGTATCAATGAGTTCGTTCAACTGGATACTTAAAATGCTGTGTAAAGCTAATTGCTCTCCTAAGCTGATTGAGGAGAGTGATTTTTTTGCCCTCCTGCATTTTTCAGAATGCCAGGCCTGCCTAAAGGGTTAATATTATATGATGAGATTTAAATATCTATTTCCTTCTTATCATTCTACCATCCATTCACATTGAACTTTCAAGTACCCTGCTAACCATTTCTCATCAAACTTCATTCATCAGATGAACTAAAAAAAGAAAAGTAAATTTCAAACAGATGTTTAACCTCTGACCTTTATAGTGTCCTTTCAGAAATGTGTGAAGCACTTGTCCGCCCCCACACCTATTTTTTACCACTGTTTGATGGGCTATGCCATATGCTTGAGTAGCCATCCAATTATTAAGTAAACAAGATCACTTCCAGCTTTGAATGATAATTACGGGATTGACAGTAAATAGATCAGTTTGAACATGAATCACATTTTACAGCTAACATTTCCTCTTCAATATTAATATATATGAACATATATTTATACACTTATAGTGTTGGTTAAGTCAAACGCTGTTTATTTCTAACATGCGTCTGATTTCTTATCATATACAGTGGAGCCCACTTAATTGGATGTCTCTTAATTGTATATCCGTGTTAATTGAATATAATTTCCCAACACAAAACCATTTACCATACTTCCAGTACAAATTTGACCTGTTAATTGAATATAGGTTATAGAGTAAACTCCTATTAATTGAATAAAAAATCGCGACATCGACGCCGTAGCTGCGATGGGTAGTGCAATCTCACAAAATTCTAAGTCATCAAGAGCCATAACTCCAAGAAAAATATCTGGAACAACACATGCATTGAACAGTTGCTAGACATCAATAAGATACACTTACATGCCAAATATAAAGTCATTCCATGAAGTATTTCAAAAGTTATTGAGTTTTGAAACTCGTTGGTCACAGACAAACTCATTGGTCACAGACAGACTGACAGTCCAACCGACCGACAGACCAACACATGCAATGAACAGTGTCTAGACATCAATAAGATACACTTACATGCCAAATATAAAGTCATTCCATGAAGTATTTCAAAAGTTATTGAGTTTTGAAACTCGTTGGTCACAGACAAACTCGTAGGTCACAGACAGACCAACAGTCCGACCGACTGACAGACCAACACGTGCATTGAACAGTGGCTAGACATCAATAAGATACGCTTACATGCCAAATACAAAGTCATTCCATCAAGTATTTCAAAAGTTATTGAGTTTTGAAACTCGTTGGTCACAGACAAACTCGTTGGTCACAGACAGACCGACCGACAGACCGACAGACAGAGACCTAAAAAAATAAAACATCTGTTTCTCAGGCCCTCCCGCATGGTCCTTTTGGCTGCCGCATGCTCTCTTTTTATAATCAATTTAAACTTAAAAAAATATAAATAAAATGGTTTATGTCTGATATTTTACCCAAGTTGATAAAATTGATGAATTTGTCCCTTGAGTGCAAGAAGGCTTTGCAATGCTTTAGCATTGCAAAGCCTTCTTGCACTCAAGGGATGAAATACACCACCACTCATGCTATTCACCAGATTATGAAGCCTAAAACTTGAACCAAGAACATGAACTTCTGATTGCAAAGAAGTAATTACTGAAATAAAAAATAAAATAAAAAAACGCTCACCAGCATGCAATTTTACAAATAATGACCTGAGAAACAGAAGAAATACTTTGTGTGGCCTAATCTAATATATCTTGTTTGACAGAGCTCATGGAGCTCTGTCAAACAAGATATAATAGAATAATGCTAAGTTTATTTTTAGAATACAGGAAAGTGACACAATCCCTGTTAATTGAATATTCCTGCTAATTGAATAATTTTCATTTGCAAAGAGGCTATTCAATTAACAGGGTTCCACTGTATATATATTGAGAACTTTGTATACCTTTACAATATGGCCCTGCCAGTCGGATATTTTAGTTCAAGTTGATTCGATTCTAGTTTATTTAGAGTTGAGTCATTTTTCGAGTTGATTCTTTTTAAACCAACAGCTTGACTTCTCAACTCAGAGGGATTTAACATTCTTTTATCATGAAAATCGTCTGAGAAACAACGGTTTAGAATCCCATTATGACTTATGTATAATGCCAATTTTACTAAGGCCACGATTAGAAGTCAGTAAACCTTGTTGGTATCATTTAACAGTGATACAAATAGGGTTTTGTAACATATTTTTCTATTTCTTTTGTGGCCAAACTGGATTATTGCATCGTTTAAAGAAAAAACTCTGTCATTTATCTTGACCAAATTGACTCGAGAAAAAGGACATCTGCAAATCAGAGATGACTTGAGTAGATTTTGCATTCTGACTCGAGATTCGACTCAAAATTCCAGTAATCGCAGGGCCCTAGTTTATACTTTGAGTGTTATACTACTCTCCCCACCGTGAATCTCACCCCAGATTCCACCACAGAGCGGTCGAAACATCCACCATGCTTCACCACAGCATCCACAATGCCACCAACTGCTGAGGATCGGACAAGCCTCCAAATGTAACAGGAGGACAGATAAGGGCGGGAGCCGGGTTCGAACCGTCGACCTCTAGCACACAAAGTACCAATTTACCATAAGACTGAGGAATCTGGACCAACCACAACCTTTAAGCAAAACTGTAAAAATGCATTTTTGACAAAAGAAAAAACAAGAGGCCCCAGGGGGCCTGAGGGTGCTCACCTGACATGGTAGCCTAAATATCAACCCAGAGAATTGATTTCAACAAGTTGCATCTGCTCCTCCTAAGAAAAGCTTATACCAAATATCCAAAGATTCTGACAAGTGGATCTAAAAAAAAGATTTTTTTTTTATTCCTCATATTGAACTAAGTTATAATTCGGGCTCCCACTTGGCGCCCATATATATGAACCCAGGGACTTGGCTTTAACAAACTTGAATCTCCCCCCCCCCCCCCCCCAGAATCAGAATCAGATCCACCCCACAATGTTGCATACCAAATATCAAAAGATTCTGCCTGCTGGATTTGGAGAAGAAGATTTTATAAGAAATTTGCCTGAAATGCACAAAGTTCGAAATCGGGATCCTATCCTGAGCCCAAATATGAACCCAGGGGGCCAATTTGAACAATCTTGAATCAGATCCACCCTACAATGTTCCATATCAAATATCAAAAGATTCTGCCTGCTGGATCTGGAGAAGAAGATTTTTTAATGTTTTTCCCATAGCCTACAGTGTTAAAAAGTGCCGACTCAGCACTTTTTCAAAGTCCCGAAACTGTACCCTATGATAAAAACGATGGCATTTTTTTTTTCCAATCACTTCTGTTGGTCCTAAGGAAGCTTCACACCAAATAAAAATTCTCAGTGCTGTGCAGTTTTGGAGATATGGGCATTTTAATTTTTTTCTATTTTTAGCTCCTGCGGTTCCCACGGGACTGCAGGAAAAAAATTTTTGGCATAAATCAAGAACTTATAACCCAATAATACCTCATATTAAATTTGGTTCAAATCGGCCTCTGGGTTCAGAAAATAAAAATTCTCGCCCCTCTCAGAACAAAGGTAAATATTGCCCGTCAAACTTCTCTTGAACAAACTTGAGTCTACACCTCAAATGGAAGCTGCATACCAAATATCAAGTCTCTGCTATGGCTGGTTCATGAGAAGAAGATTTTTTAAAATTTTGTGCTTTTTGGCCCCACCCCACTCCACAATATGAGCAAAAATCCAATTTGAAGAAAAACCCAAATGCCCCTATATAACCACTACTTACATGAAATTTAATTAAAACGTGGCCAGTGATTTAGGAGAAAGAGGCTCAAACACCACCTTCACGTTGGACGATGGAGGACAGACAACAGATGATGGATGGACGGACGGATGGACTACAGAAGAAAAGATCACCCTGACTTTAAGTCACGTGAGCTAAGAAGTGCCTAATTGGCCCCTGGAGGGGGGGGGGGGGGGGTTACGTGAGTTTAAAAAAAATTCTACATGCATCGACTGAAAATAGTTCAAAATGCATATTGGAAGAAAGAAAAAAAAAATGCCTAATTGAAGGCGGGGGCTGGGCAGGGCAATAACTTCAACAATTTTCATTGGATAATTGTGGTCATTAAAACTTGTCCTAGGACACGTACTGAAAAGAATTGAACTCGACCCACTCGTTCCATAGAGGGGTCACATTATATAGTTTTCTTGAAATGTTTTGATTTAATAATATTTTTTCAGCTGATGAATTTGTTTTTTACATGGGCGGATGTGACCGATTTACTGGGTAAAGTGTTAAGGTAACATATTTTGGTAAAATGGCTAATTGTGCCTGCAACATGGATATAAAGTAACATTCAGCCAATCGTTTATACCTATTTTAGAGGCCATTCACTGCAGGCTTTGGTCACTGGATCCAATTTTACCAGAAAAACATGTTTACCACAGTGAACAATCACTACCTCACTCTTTGGAAGTGCAGGGCATTATAGGCCTGGCATTCTTTAGGAGTGCTGCACGCCTAGAAAAAATTGCGACATCGAAACCGTAGCTGCGACGGGTAGTGCAATCTCACAAAATTCTAAGTTCATCAAGGGCCAGAACTCCAAGAAAAATATTTGGAACAACACATGCATTGAACAGTGGATAGACATCAATAAGATACACTTACATGCCAAATATAAAGCCATTCCATCAAAAGTTGCCCGTCAAAAGTTGTTGAGTTTTGAAACTCGTTGGTCACAGACAAACTCGTTGGTCACAGACAGACCAACCGACAGACCCACCGGCAGACAGACCGACAGACAGACAGACTGACACTGCCACTTATAGAGCTGCTAGTCGCAGCTAAAAATTGAGGAGGGCAATTTTTTGCACCCCTGCTTTTTCTGGAATGCCAGACCTGTTTGGGACTGCCTTTAAAATCTGTTATCATTTGTCGATGTTGCATTGATTCACAGTAATTCATGACCCATTCTGTGTCACATTTCGATACATTTTGAGTATAGAAGACAGTCACATAAGAATTGTATGCAACATTTTAAATAATGAGAAGATGTGTGTGCCAATTTTTCCACTGTGTTGATGAAAGTAGTACAATTTTTCAGTCACAATGATTAATATCTTGAAATAATTGGACTTCAACACTTGTGCATAGAGCGTGTATTATCCATAAATCACCTCTCAATTTATTTATTGGTGTTTAAGGTCACATACTTATGCACAATGGCTAACCATGACGTGACAGTTTTACGGGTGGAGGAAGCCGGAGAGAACCACCGAGCAACGGCGAGCAACTGTCAGCTCCCCAACATACCAACTCCACACAAGCAGGGTTAGTATTGGTTGAAGACAGGTGCACCATCAACGTGCAGTACGCCTTAGTACACAGCGTCACCGTGCCCCAACGTGGGCAATGGGGGTGAAGTGTCGTGCCCAAGGACACAACGCGGTTGCCGCAGGTGGGATTCGAACCGAGGACCTCTCGGATTGCAGCCTGCACCTCTACCAACTGAGCCACCGCGCCCCCTAATCACCTCTCAAGCAATGAATGATAATTTGATGCAGAGCATAATTATCATAAGCAAAGTTTGAGACAAAGGACCTCCGGGTTTTGGTTGAAACTTGGCTTATGCTTCTGTATGAAATTTGAGAGTAGTACCTTGGGTTATACCTCCACTTCATGGGTGATTGGGTGACAGTCCACCCTCCACGTACTGAAACCAAAATACCATACAAATACATGCTTTGAAAATATCAGGTGCAATTGCACTCCCAAGCAATCTGAGGAGGTCAATTGTTTTGCACTCCTTGATTTTCTGGACTGACAGGCCTAGTGTTAATCAACTATTATTATACAAATAACTTATCTACAACATGAATATATAATATAGCATCACTTTCTTGGGCTCATGGCAAAGAATTTGATTTTTTTCTTTTATTACTTTCCAAAGTGTGATTTACTGGGATTTCTGGGTTTGATTATAAACGATAACTTCACAAGTGAATTATGCAATCAACAATTGGGTCATGTATCCATGCTTGCAAACGAAGATGCTTTGCCGTGTGTGTAAAGGGGACTTCATTGTTTTTTTGTTTTTTTAAACCCTTTACCTAACTTGAAAAGCAGACACTTGCAAAAAAGATTCTTGAATAACTATTATTTTAATTTTTTGTCTCAAAAACATAGGTTATGACCCCTCATTGGAACGAGCTCGATGAGCTCGTTTCAATGAGGGGTCATAACCTATGTTTTAGAGACAAAAAATGAAAAAATAATGAAAATTAATTGGTGATTTTTTAGAATAGCTCTGGCCGGTTTTGGCCGTTACATTAGGTAAAGGGTTACATAATATAATTATCATTAATAATGAAAAGTAATAAACAGAGTAATCGCTTGACTGGACTGGTTACGTGAAATAATTCATTTGAGGCGAGGGACTATATTGTAAAACACTTGTGTGCATTCGCGCACTCGTGTTTGTACAACATCCCTCACCTCTCATGAATTATTTCACGTAACCAGTCAAGTCAAGCGATTACTCTCTATATATTTTGAGTTCAAGGTTTCTTTCAGCACCTTTGGCTACATCACGACCTCAACAATGGTATGCAGTCAAATTTGGCCAATCGTTTATAGCTATGCTGCCCACATTAGAGGATTTCCACAAAAGTTCTGGGTCTCATTTTGCCCACTATAACAGAACTTGTTTACGATAGGAAACAAGCACTGTTCCACGTCCAAGGGTTCCTAAGAGGGAAGGAATTGAATGATTTGTATTAACTGCTGTATGTGTATGGTACACTGGGATACAGTTGTCAGGCCACTGAAAAATTTGAAAGACATTCAAACATTTAAACACCTAGCAGAACCAATAATGCATCATTAAATAAGGGGGACAACTCTAGCTGTTCGTTCATATCAGCCAAGCTCGATAATGAGCAATTGTGAGAAAGAAAATACAATTTAATAAATAAAATTTTATCTCGATAATACTTAGGCCACCTGTCACAATCAATGGGAAAGCTTACACAAACTCTTAGCACTCTGGTAATGCAACAGAATTTTCTCCAATCATTCTGTTTTTCTCTCATGTAACTATGAATTTAACCAATTATATCTTGTTTGACAGAGCTAAATGAGCTCTGTCAAACAAGGTATATTTGTTTAATATCAAACTGCATTATGGGAAAGATTTGCTGCTGAAAACTGCCATTTTGAGATCAGAGTGGAGAGGGTTAAAATAGTTTAATGGAGTTTGTGACTTGTATGTTTTTAAATAATTCTTTCATTCACAAGGGTGTTAATATATTTCTTTTCACATACAGTGTAACATAGTGGTGGGAGAGACTTCCCACTTGTCTGGTATGTCTCTCCACCAAAGGAGAGACTTGAATTTATTTATTTATTATTTATTTATTGGTGTTTATGGTCACAAACGTATGCACAATGGCTAATCGTGACCGTGACAGTTTTATGGGTGAAGGATGCCGGAGTACCCAGAAAGAACTGCTGAGCATCGACGAGCAACTGTCCTTTCCTCAACATTCTAACTCTGTTCAAGCTCCGCTCAAGCAGGGTTAAGCGGTTAAAGACATGTGCACCATCGACGTGCAGGACGCCTTAGTACACGGTGTCATCGTGCCCCCATGTAGGCAACCGGGATAAAGTGCCTTGCCCAAGGACTCAATGCAGGTCATCCTGAATGGGGATCGAATTCGGGACCTCCAGCATAGAAGTCCAACAGTCTACCACTGCATGAGCCACCGTGCTCCCAGAGAGACTTGAAGGCATTTAGACTTGATTCAGATGACATAATACAAAACATCAAGAAAAATACTGCCTTTAGTTTCGTTTGGTTAAGTTTAGGCCACACAAAGTAGATCTTCTGTTTCTCGGGCCATTATTTGTGAAATTGCATGCGGGCGAGCGTTTTTTTATTTTATTTTTTATTTCAGTAATTACTTCTTTGCCATCAAAAGTTCATGTTCTTGGTTCAAGTTGTAGGCCTCATAATCTACAGAATAGCATGGGTGGTGGTGTATTTCATCCCTTGAAAGCAAGAAGGCTTTGCAACGCTAAAGCATTGCAAAGCCTTCTTGCACTCAAGGGACAAATTCATCAATTTTTTTAACTTGGGTAAAATATCAGATATAAACCATTTAATTTTAATTTTTTTCAAGTTGAAATTGGTTATAAAAAGAGAGCATGCGGCAGCCAAAAGGACCATGCGAGAGGGCCTGAGAAACAGATTTTTTATTTTTTTAGGCCTTAAAACTATTTAATTTTTTATCAGTACTTTAAAAGATTAACACTCCTTACATTTTGACTTTTCAATTACCGAGTCTGAATCACATATGTTGCATGTCTCAGTTGCATGTTTGTAAACAAATCCTTCACCCAGTTATACAGGTCAAGTGTACTTTTGCAGTCAGAATAAAAGAACATTGAGCTTGAACATCATGCTTTGATATACAAAAACTGGTTACGATTTAACTCTTAACTTGTGGGGTATTTTTAATAATATTTTCATCAAATCTAGTCAGGGCTGCTTTTTAGCAGCCATAGCTTGATTTCATGAAATGTTTGTCAAAAGTTAACCCTTTACCCAACGTAACTGCCAAAACCGGCCAGCGCTATTCACAAAAATCACCAATTAGTTTTTATTATTTTTTGTCCCCAAAACATAGGTTAACCCTTTACCCAACGCAGACGATATCAAAATTTATTATTTTAAATATAATTTTTTAAAATTTTTCAAACTATTTCATCAAAACCATATCATGTGACCCCTCATTGGAACGACCTCAATGAGCTCATTCCAATGAGGGGGTCACATGATATGGTTTTGTTGAAATATTTTGAAAAATTTAATTTTTTCAACTGCCCAATCTGCATATTATGCGGACGGATGCGGGCAATTCGTTAGGTAAAGGGTTAAGACCTCTCGTTGGAACGAGCTTGTCAAGCTCGTTCCAATGAGGTGTCATAACCTGTGTTTTTGAGACAAAAATGAAAAAAAATAGTTATTCAAGAATTTTGTTTGCAAGTGTCATCTGCTTTTCATGTCAGGTAAAGGGTTAACCCTTTACCTAACATGAAAAGCAGACGACACTTGCAAAAATAATTCTTGAATAACTAATTTTTTTCATTTTTTGTCTCAAAAACATAGGTTATGACCCCTAATTGGAACGAGCTCGTCGAGCTTGTTCCAATGAGGGGTCATAACCTATGTTTTTAAGACAAAAAATGAAAAAATAATGAAAATTAATTGACGATTTTTGAGAATAGCACTGGCCGGTTTTGGCCATTACGTTGGGTAAAGGGTTAACTCAAGAAATCATTGCTTAAAAAGTTTGTTAAATTTGTCCAATTTATATTTTTTCTGGTGGCAAGAGATTTGCAGTCATAGGCAGGAAATCTAAATTTTATAGTAAATTTCCTTTCTTATTATACCTACCACAATTGTTTACTTCAGGCTTGCACTTCAGTGGAAGTCCCTAACTCGGATAAAATACTCTCTATTTTTGTCTTTCCCAAGCAAGTTGGGAAAGAAAAGTGGTGCAAAAGCACCAATAAAAAATAAGCCAAAACTGGGTTGAGTGCAACCGGCGCAGACCCAGTACGGGACGCTCTCTCCCAAGTACAACTCCACGACTTCCGTTGCCAGTGCGCATATACCGTCTCTAAAGACTCATTCTTTTTGAATCCGTAAACGTTAGAGTTATGTGATCAGCGGGGAGGAAAGATTCTTTACCCGTAAAGAAGACGGGAGGGCCTCCATGTAAACAATTGTGGTAGGTATAATAAGAAAGGAAATTTACTATAAAATTTAGATTTCTTATCAACCTACTCACAATTGTTTACTTCAGGCTGAATAGACAAAAGGCTGGAGGCAATCGCATAACCAACCCCCACATAACTCCAGTGCACTGGAACCGTGAAGTAGAAGGAAGAGGTCCTGAGGCTTATCAACCATAATGTCGCAATCATTGGTAAAGGACAATGAAAAGAGACATATGAGCCTGTGTGACACACAGACAGAAAAAGGGCAGTAACAGCACAAGGCTGAAACTGACCTTCAAGAAGCCTAATGGCTATGGCAGACAACAGCCTGAGCAGAAGAAAGAGGACCCAGGGCAAAAAGGTCCTCCGACTGCTCCTGCAACTGGCGCAAATAAAAGGTGGAGAAAGTAGAAGCATTTCTCCAGTAGGCTGCCTGCATAACATCTGACAACTTGACGGAGTTAGAATAAGCCCAAGAGGTAGACAGTGCCCACACCTCGTGGGCAGAAATACGATTGGTAATACAATCGCCAGCTGCTAAATGACTATAAGCCTTACGAATAGCAAGACAAATCCATCGAGAAATGGATTGAGGAGAGATCTTCTGTCGACCCGGAATGAGAGACAGAAAAAAACGTTTCCTGCCTTTCCGTATGAAGCGTGTCCGATCAAGATAAATGCGAATAGCACGGACCGGACAGAGCAAAGGGCGATTACCCTCAACAGAGGGAAGAGCCCTGATACAGATAGGAGGAGGAGTAGTATCTGGTAACTGATTCTTAGCCAAAAAGGAGCAATCAGTGGTAAAAGTAACACTGTTGGGAGAGCTCCTAAAAAAGGCCGGGTCAACCAAGAGGGCGTGAACCTCACTAACCCGTCTGGCTGAAGCAAATGCCATCAGAAAAGCCATCTTATATGTGAGAAAATGCATATCCACCTGGGATAAAGGTTCGAACGGCGCCCCCCCCCCCCCCCCCCCCCCCAAGCAAAGCAGCACCCACGAAAGATTCCATCGAGGAGTAAGCTGCAAAGTCCGAGGCTTTTTCAAAGAAAAGTGCCGAACAAGCTTGGAGAGGTAAGGATTAGTGCCGATACGACGCTTCCCCACATAAGAAAAAGTCTCTGAAAGCATAGACCTGTAACCCTTGATGGTAACAGGCTGGAGACCCCGAGAATCAAACAGATATACCAGAAACTCTGCAATCTGTGAAATCGAAGGATTGGCATAATCAACAGAGTGATCAGCACACCATCGACAGAAGACCTTCCATTTAGCTGCATAAGCTAAACCAGTGGAGTGCCTCCTTGAAGAAGAAATGCACTCCACTGCTCGTCTCGAAAAACCTCTACGGAGGAGACAGGACCTGACAAAAGAAATGCGTGAAGGCACAACGAAGTCTGGTCGACGTGAAACCTCCTCGGGCGACCTTGACAAAGAAGGTCGCGACGTAGCGGGAGACGTGCCGGAACCGCCGCCATCAGCGAGCGGAGCTGATTGATCCACACCCGCTGAGGCGACAGGGGAGCGATCAGAATGATTCGACAACTGCAGGTTCGAATTTTAGCGAGAACCTAAGGAAGAATCGGAACCGGCGGGAAAGCGTAGCCGACTAGACCGTTTTAATCGAGTGACAGAGCGTCCACGGCCAAAGCCAGAGGATCTGGACACGGGGACACGAAAGTGTCCACCTGATGGTTCCAACGAGTCGCAAAGAGGTTGATGTGGGGACGTCCCCAGAGATCGCAAAGCGACTGGAACACTGCCCTGTGAAGCATCCACTCGGTGGAAATAACCCTGCCCTGTTGGGACAGGGAGTCGGCTAGGACGTTCAGACGACCGGGAATGTGATGAACAACCACTCCGGCGTGAACATCCTGAGCGAGCAGTAGAAGATCCCAAGCTAACTCGTACATCGGAACCGAGTGCGTGCCACCCTGGTTCCGAATGTAAGCAACCACTGTCGAATTGTCGGATAGTAAAAGGACCTGGCGATTCAACAGGTGAGGGACCACTGCCTGAAAGTCAGAAGAAGAGCAAGAAGCTCCTTCTGGTTGATGTGTAGAGCTGCTTGATCCTGGTCCTACATCCCGTGTAGGGAAAGACCGAGAGGATCCAACATCGCATCCCATCCAAGATCGCTGGCATCTGCCGTCAGAACGCGATCGGACGTGGGTAAGTCCAGTGGAACGCCCTGCGTAATCCACTGAACATCTGTCCAGGGAAGAAGGTGAGGATACAGAGAGTCCGGAAACGGAAGCACCTGATCCAGAGAATCTACATTCGGCCTCCAACGACTGAGCAGAAAGTGTTGGAGAGGTCTGACACGCAGCCGACCGAGAGGAAAGAGATCCGTCACCGAACCGCAGAGACCGATCAGCCGGAGAAAACTCCGAGCGGTCGCGGACCTGGACTGGGACAGAGTCAGAGCAAAAGCTGAGAGAATCACAGCCTTGGCCTGGGGAACCGCCACCAAATTGAATTTGGTTTGGAAAGACATCCCCAGATGACAAAACAACTGAGAAGGGACCAGGTCCGACTTCTCCTCGTTGACTCTGAATCCTAGCGACATGAGCAAGCTCAACAGAGTGGCGACATCCGATTCCAGTAAGGCAGCATTGGAATGCCTCTGGAGGATATCGTCCAGATATGCCGAAGTAGTCACCCTGGACTGTGTGCGATGGAACGCTATCACATGCAACATCAGTCTGGTGAATGCCCAAGGAGCCAGGTTGAGGCCGAAAGGCATGGCCTTGAACTGGTAAACTCGCCCCAGAAAAGCGAACCTGAGATACTTCCCTGACGCCCGATGCATCGGAACGTGGAAGTAAGCGTCTCGCAGGTCGATGCTGGCTGCGAAATCTCCCTGGTGAATTGATTGGCGGACCGACCTGAAAGTCTCCATTCTGAACTTGGGAGCAATGATAGACTGGTTCAGGATACTCAGATCGATAACCGGTCGGAGTCAGCCATCCTTCTTCGGCACCAAGAACAGGGGGGAATAGAAACCCACTGACTGAACATTCTTGACGACCTCGATCGCCCCCTTTGCCAGGAGATTGGCAATCTCCATGGACAAAAGTTCCCGACGTAAAACGTCTGAAGGAACTGTGGTTGGAAGAGGCACCCTTGACAGAGTGGGGTGCCATCGGAAGGATATGCGCAGCCCGGACCGAACAACATCTAACACCCACGGAGCGGATGTGATGGTGGCCCAATGGTCTGCGAACTCTGCTATCCTTCCTCCAACCTGGGACGAGTCGAGGTGAGGACCTTCATTTCGAGCCCCGACGAGGCCCGCGAGAGGAGAAACCACCTCCTCTGCTAAATGAAGAATCCTGAGACTTCCCTCGATTCTGCCGATCCCTACCTTTACCCCGTGAATAAGAAGTAGAGGCGGCGGCAGAAGGACCAGCCTTTTGCTTCACAGAGGAAGCAGAAGGGTACTTGTTAGGCTTGGAACGGCCCTTGCCTCCCAGAGAAGGCTGATCAAGCTGACGAAACAGCAGCTGATCTTTGGAATGATGTAGGACGTCATCCCGAACCGTCGACACGGAACCATGGAAAAGTTGCGGACCTGTCAAAGAAGCAGATCGAAGAGCAGCACGCTGCTCCTCGGGAAGGGATCGTCCTGTGTCCAGCACAGCGTCCCTTCAAACTAATTCCAAATTAGCCGTGTTACAGGCATGCGTGTGAGTAAGGTGCATAAGAGCCTTGGACAGCACACGCAAAGGAGCCTGTACCTCGTCAAACTTATCTGGAGGCAGATAAGCAGCCAAAGCTGAGACGACGTGATCTGAGAGAGAAAGCATGCCAAGCATCTCTCTAAATAAGCCCAACGAGGACTCCAGAGTCGTCATTGGAATGACGGCAGACTTGGGCTTAGAAAGCCCGAGGGAAGTGGAGTCCTGATCCAGAACCGTCAAAGTCTGGCAGACCGACGGATTGGCGGAATCGTAGGAACGATAACGCACAGGAGGCAAAAAGGTGTCAACCCTGGTGAAGAACGAAGTCTTCAAAGCCTTGGAATTCAGCTTGGAATCCAATGCTGAAAAAGCTTCAACCACCTGTACCGACTGGCACGGTCGAAGGCGCCCAGAAGCAGGTTGCTCCATAGGCTGTTGGCGCGCGACCGATGATCGCGGCCAGGCTGACACTGGCGGCTGGTTAGCAGGTTTGAGATCAGGCAGAAACCCAAACACAAAGTCAAGAGCTGCCCCCAAGTCCGAAGACTGCTGGCCCTCGACCTCAAGCATGTAGGACTCCTCCCCAGAGTCGGAAGACACATAGCCCATCGTGGGCAAACCAGCCGACGCCTCCCATGGTGTCGGAACACCAGAGGAATCAGAAACCGGCCTGTTTCCAATCCCGGGAGGTGGCGCCATAGGAGGCGCCTGGAAACCACTCATAGCCTCGCTGGAAGCAACAGGAAGGCTCTTAGAAAGAACCTGAGTGAGTAAGGAGAGGGCCTCCCTAAGCTCACTGCCCGTACCGACCGGTTCGACAGGGGAGCGAACCGGCAAAGTGGCTTCACCTCTGACCCTCTTAACCAGCGAAGGGTCACGATCCTCCAAAACACCCGACGCGGGACGACGGGTGGCAGCCGAAACATCTGAAGGCAGACGTGTATTGGGGTACGATGCACCCGAGGATCAATATGGCGAGAACTCATGAGAGTCACCGCAGATCTCTGCGGGGCAAAAGGTCCAGGCTGCACAAAAGGCGTTGGTCCCCCAAAACTGGTCGTGTGGCCAGAATGAGTAGACGGAAACGCCACGGAGTTCATAGTGTTTCCACTACGAACATCCGAATCCAAAGACACAACTGTGGTGCTCGACGGCGAAGAGACCACAGAGATGGGTTCGGCCGGCAGCCCCTTCCGACTTCGCCGAGTTGAAGTCAGGGAAGGCTGAGGCCGATATCCCACGTCTACAGTATCGGACATTCCTGCAGTCCCCTGCAGCGAAAAGCCGAGGCCGGCTGAAACTGACGACGAAGCAGACGGACCAGCAGTAGTAGTAGATACGCTGAGAGTCGTTGAGGCTGGTGAAATAGTGGAGAGAGCACACCGGCTCGGCTCCGAAGGAGGAGTCACAACCCTAGTGACAGCCTCAGATGTCGACTGGAGGGGGACCGTAGTCCCGGAACCAGGCACCTCTTCACCAGAACACTCAACGGCACAGGAAAAGACTGCACATCCCCCACGGTGGAGGAATAACTCTCACCAGACAAAGTCGACTCGGGAGGCCCCGAACGACCATGTTCTCCTTTCCCACGGGAGCGGGAGGCACGGCCACGAGAACGAACGACATGGTTTACTGACGCCCAGAAGGTGGAAGACCATGCTCCACAGACACCACATGGCCGCTCGGCCGAACACCCATTACAGGAGGAACAAGACGAATGTACATCGTCCACATGCTTTGGCAGCAGACACTGCCCACAAGGAATTGTCCTGGGCATGATAGAGGTGAGAGGAGCAGAGAAGGTGAAATCAGAAAACAGAACACCCCCAAAGAAGAGAGAAAGGTGACAGAAACAAAGACCCCAGACGGTCGACCGGGAACCACACAACAGGAAGACTACTCTCAAAAGAAAGAAGAAACACTGTAGGAGTGGTACCCTGCTGACACCTAACTCTAACACAATTAGAAAATTTTGCAAAAAAAGCATTAACAATAATTGTGAAATAATCTAAGGCCAAACCGTGTGGCACACGAAAATCACGCGCGACTCGAGAGTGAACAAATAAATATACATTATGGACATATAACAGAAAAGAGAATATAAAAAAACACTGTTCCTGAGAATACAAAGGATACACTGTGGTACAATGAATCAGGAATCATCAAACATCGAGCTGGTGGAACACTGATAAGCGTGCAAAAACATCTCGACATGAAGCGGATTATAAAAAGAATGAGTCTTTAGAGACGGTATACGCGCACCGGCAACGGAAGTCGTGGAGTTGTACTTGGGAGAGAGCGTCCCGTACTGGGTCTGCGCCGGTTGCACTCGACCCAGTTTTGGCTTATTTTTTATTGGTGCTTTTGCACCACTTTTCTTTCCCAACTTGCTTGGGAAAGACAAAAATAGAGAGTATTTTATCCGAGTTAGGGACTTCCACTGTAGTGCAAGCCTGAAGTAAACAATTGTGAGTAGGTTGATAAGAAAATCTGCTATCAGCATGAGAGGTGTTAATGGTCAAAAGGGCAGTTCTTGTTTACTGTGCAGTGGGCGCAGTTGAATTTGAAAATGGAGGGAACTGAACATTATAAACAAGAGCTATTTCTAAAGGCAAGTCAGTGCTGGAACGATGAAGCATAAATGAATTTTAAAAAAATTACTGAAAATTTGACAATTTTATTGAAATTCAGCCACTCGCTGCACAGGTATGGATCCGGATGGATGGACAGATGGATGGTCAGACAGACAGATGGATGGATGGATGGATGGTGGATGGATGGATGGATGGATGGATGGATGGATGGATGGATGGATGGATGGATGGATGGATGGATGGATGGATGCCCCTAAAATCAGGGTTTACGTGCCTAAAATATTTAAGGAATTTAAAAAGCATGGACAACCATTAAAAATTACTTTTCAAGTCTAATTTCTTGGTGGTAGCAAACCCTAATCCTTTCAACTAACTGATCCTAACCCTAACCCTTACCCTATTTATTATTATTGATCTATTTATTAAGGTTTAACGACACTGTAACAGCCAAGGTCACATCGTGTCGGTGCCTTTTTTTACGGGTGATGGAAGCCTGAGTACGCGGTGAGAAAACCACCAAGCAACAACGAGCAGCTGCCAGTTCCCCAACATCGTAAGTCAGCACTGCAGCACAGGCAGGGTTAGATTGGTTGAAGTTTACTGGTGACTATATAATGTGTAGATAAGAACTTTACTAAGGCCGGGATGCGGCGTCATTATACATAAGTCGTAACGGGATTCAAAACAGTTGTTTCTCACGCAATTTATATGATGAAAGAACGTTAAATTCCTCTCTGTTGAGAAGAAATTGGACCATCGGTTTTATAAGAATCGACTCAAAAAATTATTTGACTCTAAATAATCGAATCGAATCGAACTAGTATATCTGACTCGCTGGGCCCTGTTGTAAAGGTCTATCGTGGCAGGGTTAGATTGGTTAAGACATGCGCACCATCGACATGCGCCTTAGTAAATGGCATCATGGTGCCCCCATGTAGACAATCTGGGTTAAGTACCTTGCCCAAGGACACAACGTGGTAGTACAAATCAATCACTCAGACAGTCACCCATCCAACGACTATATATATATTACCGGGCTCGACGTTGCTTAATTGTGGTAATCTGATGAGAACTGGTTACCGCAATGCCACCGTAACTCCCAACCCTTCCCCTAACATAAAATCCCTGAAAATACAATACACACTTTTTGTCACTTTTCAGCCACATAAATGAAAGTGTCAATAACACAGTAGTTAAAGTTGACTGCGTGTTGTGTTTGATGAAAAGGATAATGTTTGATATTTATGAAAGGATTATGTAATAACACAAAAATTGTGATAATTGAGAATATGTTAATTTCTGTTCCCTGTATGCTTTGTTTTCAATAAGAATAATTTGAGTGTAGACTGTACTAAAGAATTAAGACCTGGGTTGATGTGACCCTAACAGTTAATGTATGTCAACCAAAGTTACCAAGTTACAATTACATCATTCCAAAACGAGTTATCCTACCAAGTTACAATGAAATCCCATTAAAAAATATAACTCATAGACTTTGCTAAAGGAATCTAGGTCACGTGACGGTTCGGTGGTCACGGTTGAGCGATCATGACCAAAATAGGGGAGCCTCATCTCGATATCATACCAAGTTATCCTACCAAGTTACAATGAAATCCCTCCATAAAAACAACCTGAAAGCAGAGCTAATGGAATCTAGGTCAAGTGACCAGACAGCGGTAATGGCTCACCGATCATGACCAAAATATGACAGTCTTATCTATACATCATACCAAGTTATCCTTCCAAATTACACTAAAACTGCTTCATAAAAATGTACTTTTCACTGTGCTAAACAAATCTAGGTCACGTGCCTGTGTGGATGTCATGGTTGACCGATCATTACCAAAATAGGATGTTCTCATCTAGACATTATACTGAGTCATCCTACAAATTTGCAATAAAAATAAATGCAAGCTTTAGACTGTGCTAAAGGAATCTAGGTAACGTGCCCCTGCGGCCATTACGGTTGACTGAACCCGACCAAAAAAGAGCGTTCTCATCTACACATTATATAGTCACTAGTAGACTGTGCTAAAGGTTTCGGGCTTCGGGCTGGCATAGCCATCATGGTTGACAGATCATGACCAAAAGGGGATGTTCCCCTTTGGACACTATACGAAGTAATCCTACCAAGTCACAATGAAATCCCTTCATAAATACGACCTGTAGACTGTGCTAAAGGTTTTCAGATTTTGGGGCTTTCGCAGCCATACCGGTTGAGCGATTCCGACCAAAAGGGGACTTTCTCATCTAGACATGACCCCAAACCTGCATATGAAATTTCGTGACGATCAGAAAACTACTACGGGGTGTAGCCTGTGCTAAAATTAATGTGAACAGACTCAGACTTACAAACTGACAGACTCAAAGACTTCCACACGTGTGACAGCAATAGCTTATCTTGACTCTGTCAAGTTAAGCTAAAAACCATTTTAGCCACATAATCCACTTTTTCAGACACAAAAACACCATTTGTTAGTTCAAATTTATGTGGCTGGTCACATAAAGCAGACTACACACATAACAGTGCTGTGTATCAACAACTAGGCACATAAACTTGATCTTTTGGTGTAGACAGATGGATGGACAGATGGATGGATGGATGGATGGATGGATGGATGGATGGATGGATGAATAGACAGATGGATGGACATTCTTAAAAACGGGAGTTGTGGGCTTAATTTTTTGCAGAAAAATCGATCATTTTAAAATGTTCGGACAACCGCTAAAAAGTCGTATCTTCGGAAAGTTTTTTTGGGGAATAGACATGGTTAGATCCCCAAGATAAACCTGAAGAGGGGGCAACGCTAACCCCAGCCATTAATTGACCATAAACCTTAACATAAACCCCGAAAAATCGCTACAAATCGATTCTTGCCTCATAAGTATCATATTTTAGACATTAACCTCATAATATTTGTATGTAAGCTCATAATCTGGAAGTAATCTCATAATGCCTGTACGGGCCAAAAAAACCCCTCGTTAAGTCCCGTATTATTGCCCGGACCAACAGACGGATGGACGGATAGACAGACTTCGAGGGTGAGGGAAAATTATTGATCTGTTGGAGTGGATAGATGGACAGACAGACAAGACAGATGGAGACCAGGGCAAATATTTCATCTAGTTTTGGGAGAATCCATTTGGATTCTCCAGAAAATGGTTGTGAGAATCCGTACCTGCTACGAGTGTCCCATGATCCCATGAGGCATCCATAGTTGAATCTCAGTTGTATACTGATAACACACGTTAACCCTCTACCAGCACAGCTTTTAATTTTTAAAACATAAACTGAATTTGATTTGAAACACAACCACTATTTACCAATGAAATCTTACAAATATGGCTGTCATTGGAACCGGCTCATTGAGCTGGTTCCAATGACAGCCATATTTGTACAAAGTGTCAGGATATTTCGCCATGTTAGTCATGTATTGGTTATTTTGCTGCCGCAATGATAGGTACAGGGTTAAATTGACTCAATTCTGTTCATGCGAATTCTAGCAGAGACCTAGCAGGGATGCAGTGTGAATCTACATGGATGTGTTGCACGAATCTTTGCGTGAATCGATTCTCGGATTCTCGTCCAAATATAAGCCCTGGAGACAGACATCAAGGGTAGGGAAAAATTATTGTGAGAATAATTAATTTTGCTTTAACAAGAACAACTGATTGTGATGATGATGTGAATAGTTTGGTGATGATAACTGTGAGAGTTAATGTAATTATGCCTAATGAGAGACTATCAATGTTAGATGCTAATTATTCTCCGCATAACGATAACGAAGCTGTCATTTTTCGATGAAGATAATGAAACTATATGTCCTTTTATCTTTAGTTAACCCTTTACCCAACGAATCACCCGCATCCGCCCGCATAATATGCAAATTCAAATGTTGAAAAAAAAATTATTTTTCAAAAAATTTCAACAAAACCATATCATGTGACCCTCACTGGAACGAGCTCGTTCCAACAAGGGGTCACATGATATGGTTTTGTTGAAATTTTTGGAAAAATTTTAAAAAATGATATTTAAAATAATAAATTTTGATATCGTCTGCATTGGGTAAAGGGTTAAAAGAAGGATAACTGCAATGTTTGAGGTTTTCAGAACATTGTTGTTTAAATTACTCTTTACCTGCTGATGGGGAACATTCCTGCCATGGACATATAATCTCTTACCGCAAGTACAATTCGGGCATTTTTAATTAAATTTACCCCCACTAAATTACATCAAGGTTTTCGCCAATGATTTCTTGAGTTAAATTACCAAAACGATTTTCAGGAAATCTTTAAAGCAGCCATGACTAGATTTGATAAAAAGATTTTAAAAAATACTCAGTTCTAGAGTTAAATTTTGAGCAGGTAAAATTAATGGGACAAAATAGAATGCTATTGGATATGAGTTTATTCTCAATTAGTTTGACACATATTATGTATGAACAGTGTAGTAAAAATGTAAAGTACTTGGATTTTATGTCACTTAATGTACAGCACACCATATCACTCAGGGCCACTGTCTCCCTCTCCCTGCCCCTCCCTCCCCCCCTCCCCCCCCCCCCCACATGCACAAATGGGATTAAGGATCTTGCCCAAGAACATAATGCAGCAGACGTGGGTCAGGACTGAATCATCCCCCGCCCCACATCGGTTTCAAGTCCAACGTCCAATGCGCTAACCAATGAGCCACCATGCTTGCATAGTACATTGGAGCCCACTTAATTGGATATCTCTTAATTGTATATTCCTGTTAATTGAATATAATTTTTAAACACAAAACCATTTACCATACCTTCAGCACAAATTTCATCTGTTAATTGCATATGGGTTGTAGAGTAAACTCCTGTTAATTGTATATAAATTTTTGTAAATGTCGAAAAATTGCTGTGACACACACCAAATTACCCTTATTTATCAACCTTTTTGGCCTCATACATCCAATAAAGACATTTATTATATCTTGTTTGACAGAGCTCTATGAGCTCTGTCAAACAAGATATAATAGAATAAATGCTCAGTTTACCTCCAGAACACAGGAAACTGACCATATCCCTGTTAATTGTATACTCCTGTTAATTGAATAATTTTCACTGGCAAAATGGATATTCAATTAAGAGGATTCTACTGTATTTATAATAAAGGCACATGAAAATTTGTTCAATTAAATTTTCTTATGTGAGCAAATTTAATTATTTATTTGTGCTCAAGGTGACATATTTCAGCACAATGGCAAATTGTGACCACATAGTGGATATAAAGTAGAGTCCAGTTAATCATTTATACCCATTTTGTTCATTTTAGAGGATCACCACCCAAGGCACTGGTTAGGCCACACAAAGTAGATCTTCTGTTTCTCAGGCCATTATTTGTGAAATTGCATGCGGGCGAGCGGTTTTTTATTTTATTTTTTATTTCCGTAATTTCTTCTTTGCCATCAAAAGTTCATGTTCTTGGTTCAAGTTTAAGGCCTCATAATCTACAGAATAGAAAGGGTGGTGGTGTATTTCATCCCTTGAGTGCAAGAAGGCTTTGCAATGCTAAAGCATTGCAAAGCCTTCTTGCACTCAAGGGACAAATTCATCAATTTTTTTAACTTGGGTAAAATATCAAACATAAATCATTTAATTTTTATTTTTTTTAAGTTTAAATTGGTTATAAAAAGAGAGCATGCGGCAGCCAAAAGGACCATGCAGGAGGGCCTGAGAAACAGATTTTTTTATTTTTTTAGGCCTTACCAGGTCCTATTTTTCCAGTAAAACAGAGCTTGTTCACCACAGTAAACACAAGCATGATTTCACTTCCCAGGGGAAGGTAGGCACAGGGATGTTCTCCCAATTATTTGAGGCGAGTACTTGCCTCAGGGATTGTTTGTGAGGGGCCTGGGATTTTGGATGTTTTAAAGAAGTGTATATAGGCTGACCTATCGATACATGCTTAGTTATGACTAGCTGGTAGAGTAGAATCATCTTAATTGAATATCTACAGTTGCATTACTAACCAGGTTCCATTCATATAAAAAATCATCTTGTTTCAGTTTGTTGGTGTTCCACCGATCTTTCCTGCATCGTGGTGGTCACAATTATCTTTGGAGAAAAAATGTACCCATACACACAGAAACACAGGTAAAACATTACCCAAATTGTAAGGAAATAATTGAGTAGATACTGTCAATAAAATGCAGGAGAATGTTTCTCCCAACAATAATTTGATCACTAGTTATTGCTTCGCATCTTCGTCGCATGCTGAGCCTGTAACACCCTTTCTGCACATTGCACTGGGGCCTATCCTTGCTCCCGGTAGTCCCGTATGTTCCTCTTTTTATGTTTACAAAAAAGACACATTATTGGTTGGTTTTAACTCTTTGCATGCTGCTGGCGGATATTCCTGCCCAAAACACAAAATCTCTTGCCATTTATTTATCTATTTATTGGTGTTTTAAGGTCACACATTTATGCACAATGGCTAATCATGACCGTGACAGTTTTACGGGTGGTGGAAGCCGGAGTACCCGGAGAGAACCACCGAGCAACGGCGAGCAACTGTCAGCTCCCCAACATACTAACTCCACACAAGCAAGATTAGCATTGGTTGAGACAAGTGCACCATCGACGTGCAGTACGCCTTAGTACCCAACGCCACTGTGCCCCCACGTGGGCAATGGAGATGAAGTGTGTCTTGCCCAAGGACACAATGCGGTTGCCACAGGTGGGATTTGAACCAAGGACCTCTCGGCTTGCAGCCTGCACCTCTACCTACTGAACCACCACGCTCCCCTCTTGCCATTAAAATGGACAAATTTAAAAAATTTTCCTCCCTGTCAAATGACTGAATGTACTTATTGACCAAAGATTTCTTGAGTGAAATTGAGATTAATTTTTCAGCAAATCTAGCCACAGCAGCCATGACTAGATTTGATGAAAGATATTTTGAAAATACTCAGTAGGTTACGAGTTAATATAGACAGTATGGCAATTTGACCATCATCACTTTTCAGAGCGAGATCATATGGTATGTTCCAGGGAATAAAGATTTGAACATTTGTTGTTAGTAACATCTGTTGAACACTTAGTGTATTCATATTTTTTGTAATGTAGAAAGGAAAAGTCTGAGATATACATCTCTAGATGTCTGTGTGTACTTGTTGGTAAACAGTGCAACTTGGATCATATGGGTCACTTGCACTTTTATTAAGCTTTTTTATGGTTCAGCTGTAAATTGATGTCTTGCTGGAGGTAGACTGGCTGATAACACCAATTAAGTGTGTGTATGTGTGGGTGGGTGGTGGGGGGGGGGGGGGGGGGGTTGGGGGGGACACTGGATCCATCTATCAGGTCACTTGCATAGTACTGCAATACACTTCATTGATAAGTTCCATAATTTTCTGTTGATGAAAGATGGAGGCAATACAGGTTATACAAAGCTAGATAGAACTGTGCTGCTGAAAATGTCTGAAATATGTTCAAGCAGATGTGCAGTGAAGCAAAGATATGAATCTTGTATGTAGCTGTATAGTTATTTATATTTATTTATTCAATGGTGTTTAAGGTCACATATTTTTGCACAATGGCTAATCATGACCACAACATGAGTATCAACTCAAGACCAGGGGTGAGCGTTAATAAGCCATGTTGCCCATTTTAGAGGGGGTTTGCCCCTCCCAAGCATTGGTGAATGGGTCCTATTTTACCAGTAAAACAAAGCCTGTTTATGGCAGTGAACAGGCACTGCTTCACATCCCAGAGTTCCTGCAGGGATGCAGCTGTATAGTTAGGTTTGACTAACTGAATCAAAGTTTAAATATCTGCATGCCCATTTTTGCTATTTAATGACCTTCCAAGAACACAAAGCATGAACTGGTACTTAGCCATCTGGTAAACATGCTTAGTTATGACTAGCTGGTAGAGTAGAATCATCTTAATTGAATATCCATTTTGCCAGTGAAAATTATTCAATTAACAGGGATTTGGTCAGTTTCCTGTGTTCTGGGGGTAAACTGAGCATTTATTCTATTATATCTTGTTTGACAGAGCTCATAGAGCTCTGTCAAACAAGATATAATAGAATAAATGTCTGTATTGGATGTAGTGAGGCCAAAAAGGTTGATAATAAGGGGAATTTGGTGCCTGTCGTAGTAATTTTTTCGGCATATTACAAAAATTTTCTACAATTAACAGGAGTTTACTCTACAACCCATATGCAATTAACAGATCAAATTTGTACTGAAGGTATGGTAAATGGTTTTGTGTTTGAAAATTATATTCAATTAACAGGGATATACAATTAAGAGATATCCAATTAAGTGTGCTCCACTGTACTTAGCCATCCGGTCAACAGGCTCAGTTATGACTAGCTTCATATATTGGGGATGGAGGACCAACGTCTTCCAGACCGTGACATGAATTTACACATTGTTTTTTAGCTAAACATCTTTTCCTTGTAGCCATGCTATTTGGACAAGGAGTTCCCAATCACCAAAGCCAGTCACAACAACTGGCAATGTTCTAATAAGACTAAAATACTCGTCTCTGAGTGGAAGAGCTCGCATAGTTTCTTCTATGTTTACAGCTCAAGTAGCATATTACTACCTGACATCATCATGCAAAATACTTGCAATGACGTTGCCCATGTCGTAATTATTCATCAATGGTGTGAATTGCAAACCACATCATTTTTCTAGGTTTTTTTACAAGAAGCAGGTTTTTAAAGATTATTCCTCATATTGGACCATGGGGAGCCCAAATATTAACCCATGAATTTGATTTGAACAAACTTAAATCTGTCTCCCTCCCCCCTCCCCACCCCATGATATGTTGTATACCAAATATGAAAGCATTCTGACTGGTGGATCTGAAGAAGATTTTTGAAGAAATTTTCTCATATTGCACTAAGTTAAATTTTGGGCTACCATAAGGAGCCCAAATATTAACCCAGGGACCTGATTTGAATAATATTGAATCTGACTCTCATAATAATGATGTATACCAAACATTAAAAGATTCTGACTGGTGGTTCCGAAGAAGAATTTTAAAGATTATTCTCCATATTGCTGTAAGTTAAAATTTATTTATTGAGCCCAAACGTGAACAAAGGGGCTTCATTTTAACAAACTTGTATCTGACCCTTACCCTTTCCCTTCCCTCCCCCCCCCTCCCCCATGGATGCTTTTTACCAAATATCAAAAGATTCTGATCAGTGGTTCTGGAGAAAAAAAAAAATTTAATTTTTGAAAATATGCTGACTCAGCATTTTTTAGAATGCTCCCCACCCCCTCCCCAAAAGTTTTGGGGTTTCCGGACTGTGCAGCCATCATGGTTGACCGATTGTAACGAAAATGGATGTTCTCATCTAGACATGACCTTGACCCTGCATATGAAATTTTGTGATGATTGGACAAGAACTACAGGTTGTAGCCTGTGGTAAAGAAAATGTGAACAGACTAAAAGACTCACACAGACTAACAGACTTCCGCAAGTGTGATGGCAATAGCTTATCCTGACTTCGTCAATTTAAGCTAATTATAAATATTACACATTCTTAACACACTTGGTATTTCCAAGATTTGTTTTACAGAAAAATTAATCCAAATGTAAAATAAGCAATCCTTGGGGAAAAAATTCATCCAATTTACGGGGTGAACATTTTTTGTGCCTAACTATACTTATTTCGGGGACAAGAGCAACCCTGTGCTGGGCAAGATTATCCACCAGCAGCAAAGAAAGAATTAAACCACAAACACTGTCAATCTCTACTCAAGTACAGTATTAAAGAGCTACCTGTCTGTTTGGACAAATCATTAACTTGTCAAGAACTTTTTTTCAAAGAGCATTTTTTCAAAGATCCCATGCTACCAGCAACAGATGCCTTAGATTAGCAGGAATTTGATGGTAAATAATTCTTTTGTTACAATTTATTGGAGAGTGCATGTGTACACTGTCCAGACAATTTTAACCAAACAATTTTATTTGAACATAATTGTTTTCTACTACCGAGTAAGCTAATGCATATGGTGTAAAGCCATTAAAAAGACTCTCGGCACTTTTCAATAAAGCCATGATAGTGGCTTCTAGCACCCAACTAGTTAAAAAGTGTGGAATATTACAGGGCGGAGCCAGAGTAGTTCAAAAAGTGGAAACTTTTGAACTCTTCTTCAGGAGGTCTGATGTTATAATTCATCAGTTAAATGTAACTTCGTTGTTCTTTCTGAACGCATAATTTGATTGGTTGGCTCCATGCTCTAATCTCAGGTAAATTCACTCTTAGCGTGCTCTAATTGGTGGAAGCGGGTCAATTAGAACATGTCTGTATCCACGCTCAAGCCTGAAAATAAGCAATCTGTCATTTGCAAAATGAGGTCCCCAGAGAGTGAATTTGCTGATGCTATCCCATACAGTTGGTCAATTTATCCTCTGGGTTCCTCTTCCTCCTTAGCGGCATTAAACTAAATTTAGAATTGAATATAAATTGTGGGGGTGTGTGGGGGGGGGGGGGGGGGGGGGGGGGGTCATCATCACTGGAATTTCTGTTGTATATTGTTCTTTTTTTTTCTTTTTTTTTGTTTGTCTTCTTTGTTTTCAATCTGCTTTTACCCGTTTCTCTCTCTCTCTCTCTCTCTCTCTCTCTTTCTCTCTCTCTCTCTCTACTCTCTTTCTTTATATCTCTCTCTCTTTTGAGTTAACTTCTTTTGTGTATAATGTTTACATATTGTTATATTTTGTTCTGCCTTTTGTAATCTATTAGTTTTTGTACAGGAGCGGAGGGTTTTCTAAGTGGTCAGCACTTCTCCTCCAATCCTGATTTGCATTGTTGAATGGCAAATAAAAATATGTTTAATCTAATCTAATCTCTTTTTTAGGTTTGAGACCCTGATTCAAATTGAGGTTCGCAGAGGGTAAATTTAGTAATGCTACCCTGCTGTGCAGGGTAGCATCACCAAATCTACCCTCTGGAGACCTCATTTTGCAGATGAGTCTTCTTATTTTCTGGCTTGTCCACGCTATGCATGAGCAACAGCACTAAACCACTCTTGTCACAGATCAAACACATCTCGGAGTTGTTTTCTGTAAATTTGATCATGGCAAAAAACTGAGATCGAAAATGACATTCTTTTTTATTGTCTTTCATCAAATAAAACGGATTTGGAGAATTTTTTCACTTCCAACGATGACAGGAATTACAACGGAGATAAACGTCTCTTGTTTCGTTAGACAATCGGGAATTTAACAATGGAAAACCATTTGTTAACTCCCCCATTTGGGGCTCGTTAACTGGTAGAGTGCTAGAAGCCACTATCAGGGCTTTAATATGAACAGCAGGTACCCCAGCCTCAACGTCTCATATTCTGTGGATGTACTTCATAATACCTTAGAAGTGAAAATACTTGGTGTATAAGGGTATGCCTTGTTACTATTTATGGGAGAGTGCCACTTGGCACTCTCCCATAAATTGTAACAAGGCAAAGACACAAAAACAAATTTTGATGACCAAAAATAACTTAGTACTCTAACAGTTAACAAGCGGTTTTCCATAGACAAATTCCTGAATGTTTAACTCATCAAGAGACGTTTAGATTTGGAAAACATCTCGAGTATTTGAAAATAATTTCTAAATCAGCAGGACATGAATTGAATCATTAGGCCACACAAAGTAGATATTCTGTTTCTCAGGCCATTATTTGTGAAATTGCATGCGGGCGAGCGGTTTTTTATTTTATTTTTTATTTCAGTTATTACTTCTTTGCCATCAAAAGTTCATGTTCTTGGTTCAAGTTTTAGGCCTCATAATCTACAGAATAGCATGGGTGGTGGTGTATTTCATCCCTTGAGTGCAAGAAGGCTTTGCAATGCTAAAGCATTGCAAAGCCTTCTTGCACTCAAGGGACAAATTCATCAATTTTTTTAACTTGGGTAAAATATCAGAAACAAAAAGAGAGCATGCGGCAGCCAAAAGGACCATGAGGGAGGGCCTGAGAAACAGACTTTTTATTTTTTTAGGCCTTAGGGTTTGTTTAGAGAAATGCCACCCCAAGCATTGGTGACTGGGTACTATTTCACCAGTCAGACAGAGCTTGTTTAACCCTTTACCTAACATGAAAAGCAGACGACACTTGCAAAAATAATTCTTGAATAACTAATTTTTTTCATTTTTTGTCTCAAAAACATAGGTTATGACCCCTCGTTGGAACGAGCTCAACGAGCTCGTTCCAATGAGGGGTCATAACCTATGTTTTTGAGACAAAAAATGAAAAAAATAATGAAAATTAATTGGCAATTTTTGAGAATAGCGCTGGCCGGTTTTGGCCGTTACGTTGGGTAAAGGGTTAACACAGTCAACAAGCTCTGCTTCACTTCCCAGGGTTCCGACAAGGGTTCACAGGGTCCTTGATCTGAGTTCAAGCGTCCCAATTAAATACTCTTGTGTGATAGTACTCTGCTTGATTGCTACCGGATGAGTTGAAGAATTGTGGGAAGAGGCAGAAGGGGATCAGGGAGGGCAAGAAGAGGCAATTTTTACCAATTTACTCAGGGTAGCTCAAACTATTACAGATAAGAAATAAATTACTCTTATTTTCAATGGTGTCAGCTCAAGTTAACTTCAGAAGTTTAAAAAAAAACTCTAACTGGCGGATCTGAAGAAGATTTTTAAAGAATATTCCTCATATTGAACTAAGTTAATATTTATATTCCAATATATTAACACAGGGTCTTGATTTGAACAAACCTGAATCTGAACCCCCTAAGAATGCTGCATGTCAAATATCAAAAGATTCTGATTAGTGAGTGGATCTGAAGATGATTTTTCAAGAAATTTCTTCATCAGGCACTCAAATTTCAACTCAAAGTTCAAATTTGGAGATCCTTTTTTAAATACTGGGAGCTAAGAGTTATGACCCCTGCAGAGCCCCCCCCCCCCCCCCACCCACCCACCCACACACACCCTGTGAGTGTGGTAAGTTTAACTGAATAAGTTTGAATTGACATATGATGTGGAACATGCTTATCACATTTGGTTCAATTCGGTTCAGTAGTTTATGAGGAGAAATCAAAAATGTGTTCGAATCCCACCTGCAGCAACCGCATTGTGTCCTTCGGCAAGACACTTACTCCCATTTGCCTACATGGGGGCTCGGTGGCATTGTGTACTAAGACGTACTGCACGCCGATGGTGGACTTGTCTTCAATCAATGCTAACCCTGCTCGCGTGGAGTTAGTACGTTGGGGAGCCTGACAGTTGATTGCTGTTGCTCAGTGGTTCTCTCCAGGTACTCTGGCTTCCTCCACCCATAAAACTGTCCATCACGAGGTGACCCTGGCTGCCAAAAGAGCCGTTAAACCCCAAAAAATAAATAATCAATAATGTTCATGATGGACAGATGGACAGACATATTGATGGAGAGACAGCAGACAGAAAGTCATCTATGAAGCTTCCCTTGAGCTCCTCTCAGGTGAGCTAAGAAAAAAAAAAACAAAAGATAAACCAGAGGGGGGGGGGGGGGCACTAAAAATTTGCAAGACGTGACGTTCTATTTTTTATTTGGCTCCTTTTTACACCCACCCACCAACTACGTGCAAATTTTCTACTACCGTTCTCAGACACCCACCCCCCATTCTCCCATTAAAATCCAAAATAAGCTTATAAACTTAGTAGGCACAGCTGTCTTTAGGGGGTTTTCATAATGTTCTTAACCCTTTACCCAACGTAACGGCCAAAACTGGCCAGCGCTTTTCTAAAAAATCGCCAATTAATTTTTAGTATTTTTTCATTTTTTGTCTCAAAAACATAGGTTATGACCGACCCCTCATTGGAACGAGCTCGTTCCAATGAGGGGTCATAACCTATGTTTTTGAGACAAAAAATGAAAACAATTAGTTATTCAATCATTTTTTGGCAAGTGTCGTCGGCTTTTCATGTTAGGTAAAGGGTTAAACTGGTACCACCAATTTAAACCTCTGTGGGCTGCTGTGGGCCCCAATCTACAAATGACAAGCTGTTCATTATCAGGCTTTGCCAGAGCAGGTGTACATATACGGGAACAAATTTTCATTTGAATTGTTCCCAAAATATTGTCTGCACATTTTCTACATTTTGAACAAGACACCCACCCCCTACTAACGTGTGACATTTTCCCAGTTTAAGCCCAATATTCTCACATATAAAGCCTCCTGATGTTGTATTTATGTTAAGAGTGTGATGTACAGCATCATCTTTAAGGTTTAAAACACAAATGATGGTATATATTAGCTGATATATTGATATATTTTTAAAAAATTCAAAAAATTGCACAAGTTGGAAATGCACATTTTTGGTGCATTCAAGAGACCCACCAGTGCCCCCACGTCACATCTAACAAATTTTTGGTGGCCTCCCCCTGGATAAACTATAAATTAATTTATATTGGCCTTAACATTATCTCAGTTATATGACAAGTGAACTAATGGTAATTGGATAACCCTCACAGATAGCCATGAAAAAGAAAATGTCAATAAAATAATGACCATTTGTAACACAACACTACTGATGTAACTAATAGTCTGCAAGGTCAATACAATGAATGACCAATGATAATGACTTGATACCTAAGGGCAGATAAAAAGGTCATAGATTCAGTTCTCTATTGCCTGGAATTAAGACGGCTGCATTTTTATTGAATGTTACAGAATGAACTGCTTCCAACCTGTATTATTTTTTCACCGAATGAGCAGGGAGGGTGGGGCCACCAAAAATTTGCGAGACGTGACATGGGGGTGGGTGGGTCTCTTGAGTGCGCCAAAAATGTGCATTTCCAACTTGTGCAATTTTTGAATTTTTTAAAAATATATCAATATATCAGCTAATTTGTGTTTCAAACCTTAAAGATGATGTTGTACATCACACTCTGAACATAAATACAACATCAGGAGGCTTTATATGTGAGAATCATAATCTGGGAAAATGTCACACGTTAGTAGGGGGTGGGTGTCTTCTTCGAAGTGTAGAAAATGTGCAGACAATATTTTGGGAACAATTCAAATGAAAATTTGTTCCCGTATATGTACACCTGCTCTGGCCAAGCCTGAGCAGGTGTACATATACGGGAACAAATTTTTGTAGATTGGGGCCCACAGCAGCCCACAGAGGTTTAAATTGTGGCACCAGTTTAAGAACATTATGAAAACCCCCTAAAGACAGCTGTGCCTTCTAAGTTTATAAGTTTATTTTAGATTTTAATGGGAGAATGGGGGGTGTGTGTCTGAGAAGAGTAGTAGAAAACTGGATGGAAAATTGGGTTTTGTAAAAAGGAGCCAAATAAAAAATAGGACGTCACGTCTTGCAAATTTTTAGTGCCCCCCCCCCCCCCCCTCCCCCTGGAATGAGGCAAAAAAAAAAAAGTTTTGATCCTCAGAGAGTTTTTTACAAAACAGTGAGGGAGGAAGAATTTTATTTTTTATTACCGTCGGAAATATGAATTAACAAATACATGGCAATCCACCCTGAGTGCTATAAGTTATATATACACCTGGAACTTAATTAAGCACGCCCTGAAATGTTTCCTGACAGTGAAGTTGCTGTTACTGATTATTATGTTTTAATGATTGCTATGTCTTGCAGTACATTCCATCTGATGAAACATGATGTTTCTTTGATAGCATACCCCAAACACATTCCCTCGTCCACATGAAACATGCTTCCCACATTAACCCTTTACCCAACGAACCGGCCACATCCGCCAGTGTAATATGCAAATTCAGAAGCTGAAAAAATATTAATTTTCAAACAATTTCAACAAAACCATATCATTGAGCTCATTCCAATGAGGGGTCACATGATATAGTTTTGTTGAAATTTCTTTAAAAATTAAAAATATTTAAAATAATAAATTTTGATATCGTCTGCATTGGGTAAAGGGTTAACCACGAGTATAGGTCATGTTTTTGTTTTTTGTGGTATATACTTAACAGTATAAACTGAAGTATCATCTGAAACAAAAATTTTCATATCAGAACAACGGTTTATAAGCTATAACATTCTCGCATATAGCCTTGCTTAATTGGAGGATGGGGGTGCGGTGGCATTGCGGTAACTGGTTCTCGTCAGATCACCGAAGTTAAGCTGGGTTAGTCCTCGGATGGGTGACCGTCTGACCGATCGATTTTGGACTCCCGCACTGTGTCCTTAGGCAAGGTACTTAACCCCCCATTGTCCACATGGGGGCACGATGACGCCGTCTACCAAGGCGTACTGCACGTCGATGGTGCGCATGTCTTCAACCAATCTAACCCTTCTGTGCTGCAGTGCGGAGTTACGATGTTGGGGAGCTGGCAGCTGCTCGTCGTTGCTTGGTGGTTCTCTCCGGGTACTCCGACTTCCTCCACCCGTAAAACTGTCACGGTCATGATTAGCCATTGTGCATAAGTATGTGACCTTAAACACAAATAAACAAATAAATAAATTGGAGGATGAAAAGGAGGCTCTGGGAGGAGGATGAAAAGGAGGCTCTAGGAGGGGGAGAAAAATGATCCATCATGACCTGATGTGAGAGATGGAAAACTCTCACCCAAAGGGGCAGATTTTTGCTTCACACATGGGGCTTGCTGAGTTACCGGCCCAAAAATTTGCCCCCTCAGGTGAGATTTTTCCATGATGGATTATATTATTCTTTCAACGAGTGGTGGAAACCATATGCATAGAAGACCCATTTATCAGAGCTGTAGGTTTTTTAATTTCTTGTTCGGTTTCGGTTTTGGTTTTTCAGGTGGAGTAAAACCTCGGTTCGGTTCGGTTTTCAGTTTGTTCATGAGGCCAAGTAAAATTCAATAAAACTCATTGTCCGGAGTCATAATTGAATGGTAGTGAAATTGAGTGAAACTCAATGAATGCCCGAAATAAGCTATATAATACATGAAGAATCAGGAAGGCCAATATAATAATTACCTAAATATACAGAACTTTTATTGTGCTTGGCCATTTTTCGAGGTCTGACACCTACACGCAACTTGAGGAAAGCTGCAAACACAACTAAACTGAAATGTCGGAAATTCACAGAATGTAGCCTTCCCAGAGTAGTGAGAGTACTCTCACTACTCTGGGATGTCTACATTCTGTAAATTTCTGCAGCAAGAGAGTATTTAATAAAAAAACGAAAAACCTTAGATAACAGGATGTCGACGGTTTCGGTTTTTTAAAAAAACTAAAAACCTCGGTTCGGTTTCGGGTTAACCTTCAGCTCTATCATTTATGACCTGGTAATGGGAAATATTCCTGGGGCAATGGCACACCCAGATGGGGAGTGGTTAGTTAGTAACACTAAAACAAGTAGCTGCTGCTGTTGTTGCACGGGCCAGGGACAAATGGTCAATAAAGTAGCTCGGCCCAGTTTTGGCTTATTTTTTCGTGGTGTTTTTACACCACTTTTCTTTCCCAAATCTTGGGAAAGATTAAAATAGAGAGTATTTTATCCGAGTTAGGTTCTTCCACTGTAGCCTGTTGTAAACAATTGAGGTAGGTTGATAAGAAATTGTTAAGGAGGAAGAGCCAGTAATGATGGGTCAATACAAAATAGATGCGACTTGTTGTTGGCGATTCATGATTTGGCAATTCTGATTTGCAGGAGGCTGTTGGTAAAGACCGACCCAGCAAGGTAGAAGCTTATAAACTTGCCCCATAGTAAGGTGAGACTGACCTCACACTACTGGCTAAGCAAGGGAGCCCCAACTCATGGGGCAGAGCTAAGCTTGTTACAGTGGATCCAACAAAACAAACAACTGCTTGCTCATATTTTACGGGGACCCAGAGGGAGCTTCAAGAGGGATTTTGCAAGTACAGGTGGCAAAGGTTTCGAGAGGCAAGTGGGGATTATCCATAGTTCATGGTAAGGTCAGGAGGGATACAAAGAAAAAGGTGGTTCAGAGCAGCCAGGTGCTCAGAGGGATGGACATGGGTGCAGACAAATGGAAAAGGCAAACAGGTAAGTAAAGGCTGGAGGATAGTTAAAGTAAATGAGTCTGCCAATAAAGATCATGTGAAAATTGTAAAATTTTTGTGACCCGTGTGAGGACCATTGGGGTCTTTGGTGGCAAAGGGAATGGAACTGTAGTACCGTGAAACCATATTAATTGTATAGCCATTTTGCCAAGGAAAATTATTCAATTAACACACGTATTCACTTAAGAGGTATGGTGTCATTTTCCTGTATTCTAGAGATAAACTTAGCATTTATTCTATTACATCTTGTTTGACAGAGCTCAAAGAGCTCTGTCAAACAAGATATAATAGATTAAATGCCTGTATTGGATGTACTTAGGCCAAATATGTCTATAAACAAAGGAATATTGGGGAGAGTCAGGGTAATTTTTCAACAGGTTACAAAATTATTTATTCAATTAACAGGAGTTTACTCTATAACCTATATTCAATTAACAGGTCAAAATTGTACTGGAGGTATGGTAAATAATTGTGTGTTGGGAAATTATATCAATTAACAGTTATTCGGTTAAAGAGATATCCAATTAAGTGGGATCCACTATCAATGATATAAGGGGCCAAGGGTAGGCCATCAAGAGGAGACAAGCAGAAATTTTGCCCATATCAGTTGTGTAAGGACTTGGTGAAATTAGACTCTGCAGGGTAACCTGCCTGCTGACATCAGGCAATCTGTGAAAGTGCATAGGTGAAGTTAGTTTGTGTATATAATAAACAAGAGCTTGTAACATATCTGGGTATTCCAGTTCATTGGGCATAAGGTGGAAATGAATGATCATAAGCTTGAGTGGATCCACAATGCATACTCTCCGTAGTTGAAATTAGTTGGAGAGAGCTATCAAGAGCTTATAGATTCGCTTCAAGCTAGGAGCTTGGAGTGGGTTGAGTGAGCCAGGCAAATCTCATGCATGAATACTGTATGTTTGAACGGTTGATGAAGAATGGTTTAATTTGAACGAGACTATGGTGTGCACCTGAAAGCGGGTGAGTTGTCGACAAAGAGTCAATGCTGTTAAAACAAGTAAAGCAAGCCAGAGGAGTTAGGCCACACAAAGTAGATCTTCTGTTTCTCAGGCCATTATTTGTGAAATTGCATGCGGGCGAGCGGTTTTTTATTTTATTTTTTATTTCAGTAATTTCTTTTTTGCCATCAAAAGTTCATGTTCTTGGTTCAAGTTTTAAGTCTCATAATCTACAGAATAGCATGGGTGGTGATGTATTTCATCCCTTGAGTGTTAAAGCATTGCAAAGCCTTCTTGTACTCAAGGGACAAATTCATCAATTTTTTTAACTTGGGTAAAATATCAGACATAAACCATTTAATTTTTATTTTTTTAAAGTTTAAATTGGTTATAAAAAGAGAGCATGTGGCAGCCAAAAGGACCATGCGGGAGGGCCTGAGAAACAGATTTTTTATTGTTTTAGGCCTTAATGAACTGTGGTAGTTAGTGAAACAGGAAAACAATTAGCATTAACTCTCAACCAACTGAGTATTTTTAATTTATTACATTCCTCAGTTCGTTTTGCATTGAATTTAATATTGATTAATAAACAGCTGTGCCATGAGCACATGATACGCCCGTTATTAATTACAAGAGGGAACCACACAATATGAGTATATACGTGTACTTGTCAGGTTACATATACTTGCCACCAAAAAATCATGAAAATTGCTCAAAGTCCAACATGTGGAAAAATTGCCTATATTTTGATGAATAAAGTCCCATAACTCTGGAATGACAAATCGGACAGCGACACAAATTGAATGGGAGATTCCTTCTATGAACATATACTTGCAACCAAAAAATCATGAAAATTGCTCTTAGCATTTTCAAGTTATTGTTCAACATGTGAAAAATAAAGTCCCATAACTCTGGAATGACTAATCGAACGGCGACACCAACCGAAAGGGAGCTTCCTTCCGTCAACATAAACCACCTACCAAAAAAATCGTGAAAATCACTTGAAGCGTTCTCGAGTTATCGTACAACGTGTAAAAAATCAACAATTTTCTAAGTAATAAAGTCCCATAACTCTGGAATGACTAATCGAACGGCATCACTAAACGAAAGACAGCTTCCCTCCATCGATATACACCACCTACCCAAAAATCACGAAAATCTCTCAAAGCGTTCTCGAGTTATCATATGACGTGTTAAAAATCAACAATTTTCTAAGTAATAAAAATAAAAAACTTTGGAACGACTGACGTATATAAGCCATGCCCCCACATCAGTTAATTAAAATGAATTTTCCTTCTGAATATTTTTAAAAATCCTTTCTTTCCTCTATGAACAGGTTCGTTAACACAGTTGACAAAATCCAAATAGAAATGTTTTATCTTATGGCTGAATGCCATTCCCCAAATGCGACTGGAACGCAACATAAAATAGTAAAATATCGAACGACAGTCACAAAAATAAAACTGGGCCATTTCAAATCGAAAATTTGACACAGAATGTGATGAATTCATACGCGCTAATTTCAGAAGTATTTCAGAGTTGCATTTGAGAATATTTTGTGTTGAATTATTTTTAATGAAAGACATTTTGGTCTAAAATGTAATTTACTAAAGAGAGTGACCCATTCTTACGGCAAGTTACGGTATATAATTCGCCTCGAGACAGGACTATTTCGTATTTACTTCCTGCTAATTTTAGAAATGTTTCCGTGTTTACAGTAAATTGGATTATATCTGACAATAGTTTGGGTTGAATTATTATAGTAAAAGACCTCTTTATTCCAAATGTCATGTAATAAACAGAGTAATCAATTTGTTTTGAGACGGGACTGTTTCGTAAATCACTCGGGCTACGACCTCGTGATTTACTCACGTCCCGTCTCTCGATGAATTATTTACCGTAATGCTCAAAACAACGCCCTCGTGATTTACTCACATCTAGGGTTTAATGATTTCCCGGTTTCTTAAAAAATCGGGACCGGAAAATTTTTCCCGTTTATATTCGGGAACCGGGAACGGAACCGGGAATAGAAGGGGTTGTTAACTTGTTACAAGTCTGTGTTTACAATAATGGAATCGGACCAAAATCGTATCGTTTTTTAATCTTAAATGAAAGACATTTCACACAAAACCTAGGTAACATTCATACAGAAAACAAACATTGAATTTGAAAGCTGTAGTTTCAACTTTCAGCTGTAAAAGTGTAAATAAACAATGTCTTTTGAATCACTGTCCAGACTGTCCAATGCTCAATACTGTAAAGTTTGTAAACTACTGTGTAGTGTTCAATGTTTATTGAGTCACCGAAATGCATCCAAATAAATCGAATGAGTAAAGTACTAGAGTGACTGTCACTATAGTACTTTACTCATTCCATTTATTTAGATGCGTTTTTACATCTTTGTGCACAATAATACTTCCTCAACAACAGCAAATTACTCAACGCTTTGTCACTTAATCTGGACCGTATTTTGGTACATATGTGCCCAGCCGTAGAAAAACTGCGCTCTGACTCTACAGATGTCGGCTTTCCCGTTATGAGGGCGTTATATAAAAAGTTCAGATTGTCCGTTCTAACTCCGTTGGTCTCATACAACTTGAATTCGTTCCCGATATTTGCATTTGTTGGTTCTGCACGTGTGGTAATAGATGTTTTACAAGCTGTATCGTCAATATAGCCCTGCAGTACATCCTCAAGTGTCGGTGCAGTTGAAGGATTTTCAGTGAGATCAGGTGATACATTGCTAACACTTGCGGGAGACTCGACGACTTCGGAAGCCTCACTCAGACTTAAGTCACTTAACCCTTTGAGGCGGATGAGCTCTGTACGGGCAAACTTTACTCTGACAGTTTTCGCACATGTCTCAAGGAATGCTGGTTCGTCCAACAAACAAAAGTTTGGGTTGTGGAGGTATTTCAAAAGAGTTACAAGGGTTTTGTCTCGTCTCTTACATAAGCGTTCCTTCAGCCTTTCGCTCAATCGCTTGCTTATGTCAGAATCTAATGAATCTAACTGTGCAAATAGAAATTTCAATATCCCCTCAGCAGAAACGAAAGTTGTGTCACGCCGGCATAAAGCTTCATTCGCCACTGTAATAGGCCTAAGTGCATTGGCGATATCTGTGACAGCCTCGACTTCAGGCTGAGTAAGACAAGATGTGCATGAAATATCTAAGAATGCCTTTAACATGCATGGTCGGAGTCTGAGATAGCGAGTGAACATAGCTTCTATTGTATTCCAACGGGTTTTCACATCGATTATGGGCTTCAACTCTTTCCCTTGATCCTGCTTCACATAAGTTTGTAAAATCTCATCAGCGCGTCCACGTCGAAACTTCTTGCAGTCACTTCTAACCTTGGTCACCAAGTCAGCAAAGTTTATTATATCCAAATTTATCAAAGTACCACATTGACTTTCTTCGACGTTGAGACCATCGTCAAATTCATCATCGGATATATCATTATCATCGTCACCCTCATTACCCGTGAGCGAAGCAGATTCCTCGTCCTCAGGCTCTGACTCACACTGTACTGCACCAGCAGCACCACTAGTACTAGTACTACCAAAGCCTTTGTACATAACATCTGATACTGCAAGGTGAATACCATGGCTGAGACACAACACAGAGACAGTTGGCATAAGTCGACCAAATTTGACCATTACTGATGCGCCATCACTTGTACATACGGCTATATGCTCATCAACAGACAACCCAAAAGTTGAAAGGTGCTCAGTGACAGAAACAACCATAGCCTCTGCTGTAAACTTCCCAGTAATTTTGCAAAGCCTGTATTCCAAAACTCACCGTCTTTAGCATGTATATCTATGTTCATGTACCGACGGTTCCTAACACTTGTCCATTCATCTAGTGTTATACTGAAACGTTCACCATTAGCAATTCGCTCAGATAAATCGGCCTTAATTCTAGAACGAACATCGTCTGCATGATTAGCGACCAACTGCATAACTGCTGATGGATCCCGTGGTAGTTTATGTCCCATTTTTTCGATATTTGACCGTATAAAATCACTTTTGGTTATACCGTTTATTGAAAATCCATCAAGGGCAGCTAACTTGGAAATTATTTCCTCCAATGGTTGCCTTTGTCGTACCAAAAAAGCATCAACTGACGTCTGTTTAGCAATTTTCGATGGTCCCGCACTAACACTACTATCTGTAGTCGGACGTTTGATCAACTCAATCTTGTGAACCAGACGTAAATGTTTTGCAAGACCTCCCGTGGAACCGCCGGAAAGTGTTAATGTTTTTGAGCATTTCTTGCATTCTGCCTTTGAATCAGATATTCTGTTGAAGTATTCCCAGGCGGGAGATGCATTCTGCCTCGACGCCATTGCAAATTTGCAGGAAAGTGTAATAAAGAATAAAGACAAGTAGAATCGCAGATTAATTTCAAAGTTGAAACTTGCAGACGATAAAATGTTTTTGACAAGATCACAAGAACGATAACACAAAAGTTTGACAAAACTGCATAAGCACGCTTGACTGGAAATGTATATTGTAAGATCGATAACTCTAAATGTCTATAGCTACGATTCTGGCTTTACAAGTTACAAGTTACAACTGGAGAAGATTGGAGTTATCGATCCCGCGATATATAAATTCCCCGACAGGCGCAATTTTGTTGCTCTTCTAAGTTGTAACATTACTGCCATTTACTGGCATGCTATGCATGTTACCATATAACTAAAAGTGAATTTATACGGTCAAATATCGAAAATGGGACATAAACTACCACGGGACTGACGGGAGTGAGTCCGAGTGACGGAATCCATGGTAGTTACTAACTTACTAGTTATACGGTTGGTCGCCAATCATGCAGGCGATGTTCGTTCTAAAATCAAGGCCGATTTATTTTTCGGGTTGTTTGTTGTTGATGAGCATATAGCCGTACTGCCTATGCACAAGTGATATCGCGCCAGAAATGACTGATAACGAGTTGGAACTCGGTATACAAATAATAAAATCGTTGAATAAAGGGGTATGTGACAAACATTGACGATAGATCTGAATAAGTGAGCTTTTAATCTTATAAGAAACACAGTAAGAAGTCCGTAAAATATCGTTTTCTCATTCCCGGTTCCCGAATTTTCCCGATGGTAAAAATCCGGTTTTCGGGAACGGGAAGTAACCAATCGGGAAACGGGAATTCCCGGTCCCGAATTAAACCCTACTCACATCCCGTCTCTCGATGAATTATTTACCGTAACACTCAAAACAAATTGATTACTCTCTATATATTTTTCATTTAGTCATGGCTGCCATGAAGCATTGATCTAAAATTTCAACAAATCATTGGTGCAAAAATCCATTCAATTTACAGGGGAAATTTGACTAAATGTACTAAATGTACTCAAATTATACATATCTCAGTGACAAGAGAAATTCTGTCCTTGGCAGGAATATCTGCCCAAGTTGCTTGAGAGGTGCAAATAAAGAATACATTGTGTTTCCAAGCAATGACAGGAGAACTAGAGAATGCCAGGGGCCCCTAAAAGAATTTGAACGTTTGAGCAGGGGATAAATTCATTGTGATTTAGGTTGAGTATAATTATATTTTTATGGACCATTCTCATTGCGCATGTGAATAAATATTGTTGTTATTACTGAATATATGTTTCATGCAGGGAACGTCAGCCGAGGTTGAATATATGTTTCATGCAGGGAACGTGAGACCATGTCCCCTGTCAACAAACAGAATTCCTATATGTCCCGTTCTTACACAAGTAAAATTGAATTGGAAAAAAAAATCTTTATTCAATGTTTAAGTACGCAATCAATGGGTGAAATGCTCTCGATTCGTTTAATGGAGGTTAATAGATATAAACAAAGCCCAAAACAATGTCTGAAATCATTAGCTGACTTGCAATGGGAGGGCAGTGGCTCAGAGGGTGGAGATGCAGGCTGCAAGCTGAGAGGTCTTCAGTTCGAATCCCACCTGTGGCAACCGCATTGTGTCCATGGGAAAGGCACTTAATCCCAACTGCCCACGTGGGTGCACGGTGGCGCTGTGTACTAAGGCATACTGAATGTCGATGGTGCACTTGTCTTCAACCAATGGTAACCCTGCTTGTGTCTAATACGTTGGGGAGTCTGGCAGTTGCTCGGTAGTCTCTCCAGGTACCCCGGCTTCCTCCACACAGTAAAACTGTCCGACACAGGGTGACCCTGGCTGTCAAAAGTGTCATTAAACCCCAAAAAATAAATAAATAACTGTCTTGCAATACTAGGATTTGAAGCAACAATGCTGACCTAAACACAAATTTTGACAAATGAAAATGATTAAGATTTACGCCTCCCACACTCATGCCACCCCCCCCCCCCCCCCCCCCCCCAAAAAAAAATCAATTTTCCAGCCAACTTTTGACAGTATAATGAAAGGTTAAAAGCTGGTGGGATAGTGCTAAACAATGCATATCTGCAATATAAAAGCTTTCCAGCCATGAGAATCAAAATAACTGAGTTAAACATAAACTGTCACAAATTGGACACAGATGCAGATGCCTACGTCAACGCACCCAAGTCAAAGCTTGAGCTCACTGAAAATCAGAAAACGTTCATTCAAGTTATTATGCCGATTTTATGACATGCTCAGACGAGCAGACTGTCAGACAGACAGATGCCCACCGACCTCCATCAAAACATAGGTCTAATTATTATCACAGCTAGACTAATAAATTGTGCATTGGATAAAGGATTATTTATTTATTTATTGGTATTTATGGTCACTTTCAGCATCTTTGGCTGTCTCATAACTGCAACAAAAGGAAGAAGTCTATATATTACCAACCTACACTGTCCACTTTAGTGGACCTCCACTTCAGGCATTAGTTCTATTTTACTGGTAATGCAGAAATTGTTTACCATAGTATACAAGCACTACTCCATTTCTTCAGATTCCCACGGTGAAGGGCAAAGGGTTTAATTCTTAACCTGCTGAGTATTTTCTTGAGTTTCTCATAAAATCAAGTCATGGCTGCTGTAAAGCAGCCATGACTTGATTTCATGAAAAATTCAACCGAGTCTGGAATAAAATGAAAGTGTCAATGACACTGTAGCTCAACTTGACAAACTTGAACTTGGTAAGTTATAAATGAAATGGCAAAATTGAAGATCATTGGTACCAATGTCATTTTTTTTGCCAGTGGCAACATTTTTTGACAGAAACCGAAGAAAATCGATAGCTCCCATCTAGAGGCCTCCCCAAACAAGCATGCCAGGTTTCAAAGCAATCCCATCATAAATGTGCCCTGTAGGGTGTACAAATGGGAAATATTGTGGTCTGACTAGACTAAATTCTAAGAACGTTGGCCGTGGCAACATTTTTTGACAGAAACCGAAGAAAATCGACAGCTCCCATCTAGAGGTCACCATAAATAAGCATACCAGGTTTCAAAGCAATCTAATCATAAATGTGCCCTGGAGGGTGAGCCAAAGGGAAATATTGTGGTCTGACTGAACTAAGTTCTAAGAATGTTGGCTGCGGTAACATTTTTTGATGGAAATTGAAGAAAATCGATAGCTCCCATCTAGAGGTCACCCCAAATAAGCATGCCAGGTTTCAAAGCAATCTGATCATAAATGTGCCCTGTAGGGTGTGCCAAAGGGAAATATTGAGTCTTCTGACTAAACTAAGTTCTAAGAACGTTGGCCGTGGCAACATTTTTTGCCGGAAATTGAAGAAAATCGATAGCTCCCATCTAGAGGTCACCCTAAATAAGCATACCAGGTTTCAAAGCAATCAAATCATAAATGTGCCCTGGAGGGTGAGCCAAAGGGAAATATTGTGGTTTGACTAAATTAAGTTCTAAGAACGTTGGCCGTGGCAACATTTTTTGACGGAAATTGAAGAAAATCGATAGCTCCCATCTAGAGGTCACCCCAAACAAGCATACCAAGTTTCAAAGTAATCTGATCATAAATGTGACCTGTGAGGTGTGCCAAAGGAAATTGTGGACGTACGTACTAACGTACTAACGTACGTACGTACGCCGATGGACGAGAAGTGATGGCAATAGCTCAGCTTGACTTTGTCAAGTTGAGCTAAAAAAAACATTGATAAGGCCCAACAAAGTAGATCTTCTGTTTCTCAGGCAAGGGCAAAGGGTTTAATTCTTAACCTGCTGAGTATTTTCTTGAGTTTCTCATAAAATCAAGTCATGGCTGCTGTAAAGCAGCCATGACTTGATTTCATGAAAAATTCAACCGAGTCTGGAATAAAATGAAAGTGTCAATGACACTGTAGCTCAACTTGACAAACTTGAACTTGGTAAGTTATAAATGAAATGGCAAAATTGAAGATCATTGGTACCAATGTCATTTTTTTTGCCAGTGGCAACATTTTTTGACAGAAACCGAAGAAAATCGATAGCTCCCATCTAGAGGTCACCCCAAACAAGCATGCCAGGTTTCAAAGCAATCCGATCATAAATGTACCCTGTAGGGTGTGCCAAACGGAAATATTGAGTCTTCTGACTAAACCAAGTTCTAAGAACGTTGGCCGCGGCAACATTTTTTGACAGAAATTGAAGAAAATCGATAGCTCCCATCTAGAGGTCTCCCCAAACAAGCATACCAGGTTTCAAAGCAATCTTCTCATAAATGTGCCCTGTAGGGTGTGCCAAAGGGAAATATTGAGGTCTGACTAAACTAAGTTCTACGAACGTTGGCCGTGGCAACATTTTTTGCCGGAAATTGAAGAAAATCGATAGCTCCCATCTAGAGGTCACCCTAAATAAGCATACCAGGTTTCAAAGCAATCAAATCATAAATGTGCCCTGTAGGGTGTGCCAAAGGGAAATATTGTGGTTTGACTAAACTAAGTTCTAAGAACATTGGCCGCGGCAACATTGTTTGACGGAAATTGAAGAAAATCGATAGCTCCCATCTAGAGGTCACCCCAAACAAGCATACCAAGTTTCAAAGTAATCTGATCATAAATGTGACCTGTGAGGTGTGCCAAAGGAAATTGTGGACGTACGTACTAACGTACTAACGTACGTACGTACGCCGATGGACGAGAAGTGATGGCAATAGCTCAGCTTGACTTTGTCAAGTTGAGCTAAAAAAAACATTGATAAGGCCCCACAAAGTAGATCTTCTGTTTCTCAGGCAATTTTTTGTAAAATTGCATGCGAGCGAGCGTTTTTTTATTTTATTTTTTATTTCTGTAATTATTTCTTTACCATCAAAAGTTCATATCTTGGTTTATGTTTTAGGCCTCATAATCTACAGAATAGCAATGGGCAGGTAGTGTATTTTGTCACTTGAATGCAAGAAGGCTTTGCAATGCTAAAGCATTGCTCAAGGGACAAATTTATCAATTTTTTAAACTTTTCTACAATATCAGACATAAACCATTTAATTTTGATTTTTTTCAAGTTTCCATCGATTATAAAAAGAGAGCACGCGGCAGCCAAAAGGACCATGCGGGAGGGCCTGAGAAACAGATTTTTAATTTTTTTAGGCCTAAGAGAACTACTTGAATTTGATGAGGATTATTTTGTTATAACAGCCATATTTAGACCTTTACTAGTTGGTATTTGTTTATTTACTGGTGCTTTATGTCAATTCAGCAACTAAGATTATATCACGGTGATATTTATATTCTAGGTAGGAAAATCTGCCTACAGCAGGCAAAGAGCTCATGGATTAGTGGAACTAAATTTATATATTCATTTATTGGGGTTTAACAACACTTTTGACAGCCAGAGTCACCTCATGTCAGACAGTTTTACGGGTGGAGGAAGCTGGAGTACCCAAAGAGAATCACCAAGCAACAGTGAGCATCTGTCAGACTCACCAACGTACTAACTCCACGCAAGCAGGGTTAGCATTGGTTGATGACCTATGTACCATCAACGTGCAGAAAGCATTAGTACACAGCCCCACCATTCCCACACCTGGGCAAACAGGATTAAGTGGCTTGCCCAAGGACACAACGCAGTTACTCCTGGTGGGGATGAATATTTATTTATTTATTGGTGTTTAAGGTCACATTTTTGCACAATGGCTAATCATGACCACAACATGAGTATCAACTCAAGACCAGAGGTGAGCGTTAATAAGCCATGCTGTCCATTTTAGAGAGGGTTTGCACTTCCCAAGCATTGGTGACTGGTTCCTATTTTACCAGTAAAACAGTCTTCAACCAATGCTAACACTACTTGTGTGGAGTTAGTATGTTGGGGAGCTGACAGTTGCTCGCTATTGTGCGGTGGTTCTTCCGGGTAGTCCGACTTCCTCCACCCGTAAAACTGTCATGGTCATGATTAGCCATTTTGCAGAGATATGTGATCTTAAACACCAATAAATAAATAATAAATACCAGTAAAACAGAGCCTGTTTACCACATTGAACAGGCACCGCTTCACATCCCGGGGTTCCCGCGGGGATGGTGGGGATCGAATTTTCGGTTGAAGTTCAATGCCATAATCACTGAGCCATCGCACTCCCTGTGAAACTAAATGAGTTAAAACTACACATTACAGTCTTTCTACAATCTCCTTCCAGTCCTTCAAACTCGACACAATAATGCACCCAGACATATAAATACCGATATTATAATTATCAAATGATCACTTTCTAAGGGTCATAAAAATTCATGAGAAAAAAATATGAGAGGATTAAAGATGGGTGAAAGATTTTTTCTCTGTCCTTGAGTAATCAATATTTAATATCAACAGATATTTGTTTTTCTGACTTTAATGTTTTAATATAATCTCTGATGACCACATTCAATGTCTGACCACCCTGATAAACAATTGTTTTATATTCTCTACTCTTTCTCGACTTATCCAATACAGGAGGTTTCTAGCTTAACCCCCTACACACTGATGTCAAAATATCTAAATTTTAAGGCGAAAAAATTTCCCATAATGTAACTAGAAATTTAACCAATTCAATCTCATTTGACAGAGCTCATTAAGCTCTGTCAAACGAGATTGAATTGGTTAAATTTCTAGATGCATTATGGGAAAAAACAGCTTCCTGAAATGTTGGTACTTTGACATCAGGGTGAAGGGGGTTAAAATAGTGGGACTTCAAGACTTTAGAATGGTCTATTTTGAGAAAGACAGGTCAAACAGAAATACCCACTATGTTAATCATGATTCAGTAAAATGGGAGAGATAAAATAACATTTTCCAATTTTTTTACATAAGGTCTATTAATATTATTTTTTTGTTTCTCATGCAATTTCCCCGTAAATTTTATTATGAGCAGACATGTTCACCTCTAGAATAATTTTTCAGGGAACTTGAGGGTGATTTTCAGGGAAATGGGATGGATTTCAGGGAAAAGTTTGCACGGGGACAAAACAAAAGAAAAAACTTGTGAATTTTTAGCTCATGGACCACCATTAACACCAGGTTATATTCAGATCTCGTTGTCAATTGTGCTGATGCATTTATGCTATGTTAAAAAATCATAAAATAATTGTTGATTTGACCCCTCCCCCACCATCCTTTTCTTCATGACCCCCCACCCACAGAGCACCACCACCTGTGATTTGCTTTTATCAAAGTCTACTAAGCTAATAATTTCCCAAGTCTGGAAATGTTAACAGGAAAAGATGTCCTAATGTTCAGTTACTTCAAGAAGATTAGTACTAGGAAAGTATCTTTATCAAAAACCTTCATGCATGTTGGACATTTGTGCCCTGCACAAAACTTTCCTTTTCATCATTGAAGCATTAAATGGTCTTTTTAATTCCATTCGAAATTTTCTGGGTACAGACAGCCAACAGTTATTTATTTATTTATTTATTTATTGGTGTTTAAGGTCACATACTTTTGCACAATGGCTAATCGTGACCGTGACAGTTTTACGGGTGGAGGAAGCCGGAGTACCCGGAGAGAACCACCGAGCAACGACGAGCAGCTGTCAGCTCCCCAACATCGTAACTCTGAACTCTGCACCGCAGCACAGGCAGGGTTAGATTGGTTGAAGACATGTGCACCATCGACGTGCAGTACGCCTCAGTACACAGTGTCATCGTGCCCCCCTGTAGGCAATCATTTATTCCGTTGTGCTGACAACAGAACTGTTGACAGCCAACAGTTAACAGTTCTGTAGTCAGCGCAACGGAATAAATGTAGTGTTAGAAAATAAGTCTATTGTGTATAAATATGCAGTCATAATTTTTCGGCATCCTAAGCGACATTAACCTATTTTTAAACTGCGTTTAAACTGTTTATTTGAAAAATATAAGAAAGTAAATTATCAAATTATTTGAACACTAATAATCGCAACAGAACTGCGTTGCTATGGTAACTTTTTTCTATGTTATCCCTTCCAGTAAAAAAGTTATAAATTCTAATTACTGATGGTTTTGTAATTGCAGAGGTTGAATTTGGACTTGGGTGGAGGTGGCAACGTCTCCATTGCCTCAGATACATCATCCAGAGCCCCTTGACCCCCCCTCCCCCTCCTCCACTCCCTATTAGAACAAGAACAACTCAATAGACAAGAATAGACCTAGTTGTAAAATTGTCTTTACCGATTACGATTATGTTATGATTTTGAAAGGTCTACAGTAGGTTAACCCTTTACCTAACATGAAAAGCAGACGACACTTGCAAAAAAAAATTCTTGAATAATTAATTTTTTTCATTTTTTGTCTCAAAAACATAGGTTATGACCCCTCAGGCTCGACGAGCTCATTCCAATAAGGGGTCATAACCTATGTTTTGGAGACAAAAAATGAAAAAATCATGAAAATTAATTGGCGATTTTTGAGAATAGCGCTGGCCGGTTTTGGCCGTTACGTTGGTTAAAGAGTTAAAAATAAAAAACCTGCCTCCCTCAAGATGAAAATTGAGAGGAAACAAAATAAAAATAAAAAACTGCCTCCCTCCTCACTTTTTTATTTGGCCTAAATTCAGTTCTCTAGTTTTTATATGGTTTCTTTTTGTCCCTGCTTCTTCTTTTTATTCTCCGGGTCTTCTATCTTCTACCCATTTCCTTTTGAGCACAAGAACTTGAAAAATGAATCTTCCTATCTTGCTGCTTTTTGGTATACTGATAGTAAGGTTTAATACTGGGAACGGAAATTTCACATATCTGCGGCTTCAGTTCTGAAAGCCAATCATGATACCCAGGAAATTTATAGACCATGGAATCAATCATTGCGTATTCTAGTTTATAAGATTACGGGGAATATCAATTCCTCCCAAGACCGGCATCACTATTGGAGTTATGGTTTAATCTCGCAAACAGGAATTTCCAGGTTACCAGTTCTGAAAATAAGTGCTGATGTCTGGGAAATTCATAGACTGGAATCAGAAATCAAAAGTTGCAGAAAAAAACCTTTGATTCCTGGTTCTGTCCTATGAATTTTCAAGGTATTGGGACTAATATTCAGAAACGACAACCAGAAAATTCCTGGTATCGTGACTTTCAAAAATTAGAACAAGAATATTCCCGTTCCTGGAATTTAAACCCTAACTGATAGGCAGTGATTAGCACTTGATCAGATCATGTTTTTCAGGCTTATGGGGCTGTGAGGGTGAGTGTCCCTGGACATGTTTTGAAAGTATGACCTATGGACCTAGTACCCACAACAAATGGGACGAAAATTAATGCAGGCTCAAAATGTGCATCAAGGTCACAAATCTCCCAGGGGTCACTGAATGATCATAATGAATTCTGTTTCTCTAGTCTTTAACCCTTTACACAACGCAGACGATATCAAAATTTATTATTTTAAATATCATTTATTTTAAATTTTTCAAACAATTTCAACAAAATCGTATCATGTGACCCCTCATTGGAACGAGCTCAATGAGCTCGTTCCAATGAGGGAGTCACATGATATGGTTTTGTTGAAATATTTTGAAAAATTTCATTTTTTCAACTGCCCAATTTGCATATTACGCGGGCGGATGCGGGCGATTCGTTAGGTTAAGGGTTAAAATGAATTGATTTAGTCTTTATGGAGTTCCCTTGTTACAATCTGCAGGAAAGTGCCCAAAGGCACTCTCTCATAAATTGTAACAAGAATGATGCGAAGAAGTTTTGATAACCAACAAGATTTTACCTAAGTACCAGTTAATTATTTATTTACTTGTTTATTTGTTGGTGTTACAGGTCACTTTCAGCATCTATGGCTATAACATGACAACAACATAGGTAGGAAGTCCAGTTTAGCCAATCGTCTATACCTATTCTGTCCATTTGAGAGGATTTCCACTGAAGGTGTTGATTCTGCGTCTTATTTTACCAGTAAAACACAACTTTACACTAATAAGGCCTAAAAAAATAAATAATCTGTTTCTCAGGCCCTCCCGCATGGTCATTTTGGCTGCCGCATGCTCTCTTTTTATAACCAATGTAATCTTTAAAAAAAAAAATTAAATAGTTTATGTCTGATATTTTACTCAAGTTAAAAAAATTTATAAATTTGTCCCTTGAGTGCAAGAAGGCTTTGCAATGCTTTAGCATTGCAAAGCCTTCTTGCTCTCAAGGGATGAAATACACCACCACCCATGCTATTCCATAGATTATGAGGCCAAAAACATAAACCAAGAACATGAACTTTTGATGGCAGTGAAATAATTACAGAAATAAAAAAAAAAATAAAAAAACGCCCACCTGCATGCAATTTTACAAATAATGGCCTGAGAAACAGAAGATCTACTTTGTATGGCCTAAACAAGCAGTGATTTGTGAACGATTAAAATTAAGTTCCTATAATAAATTAGTTTTGATCCATTTGTCTCCGGCGCATTCCAAAGTTTCAAGTTACCATAGCTGTATGAACTTCTTCCGAACATGTGCAGATCGCTTTACTCGTTTCTAAAATGAGAACACGGTTGTACAGTTAAAACTAGAAGTCCTGTCATCTAGGCTTAATTGCGCGTAGGAATTACGCGCAGTTGTCATATCGAATGGCATCGAAAGCACAGCAGGTTCTCCTGGTTACTCATAGCAAACAGAGGCAATGTTTCTGCCAATGGACCTCCGGGTTCCCCGGAGGTCCATTGGCAGAAACATTGCTTGTGCGCAGGCCATATGTGCAGAATTTGATAGCCTTACTATGGTCATAACGCGTTGATTAACGTGCAGATAAACGTGCTATTTGTGCGCTTTTCATGACAGGACTTTTAACTGTAAGTTCTGTCACTAACAGCGATTTCTGGCAAAAGAAATCTCTATCTTACTATTCTATATATCAAGAAAGGGATATTTTTTACAGAAAATGTTACTGACAGGATTTCCAACAACTATGATGAGAAAGACTCCCCACTGACAGATTTCTGATCATTTCCATGTGAATACATTGGGTATTGTATTGTTTTGAGTTTAGCGGTTGGAAATAATGGTTATCCGGTTGATATCTGGTTAAGGTCAATGGTTATCCAGATAGTAAAATTGGCCAACTGTTTCAGCACTATTCGTTAGGTGAAGGGTTAACCAGCCAATGCTATTCACAAAAATCACTATCCAATTTTCATTATTTTTTTCATTTTTTATCACAAAAACATAGTTTATAACCCCTCATTGGAATGAGCTCAGTAGGTAGAGGTGCAGGCTGCAAGCCGAGAGGTCCTCAGTTCGAATCCCACCTGCGGCAACCACGTTGTGTCCTTGGGCAAGACACTTCATCTCCATTGCCCGCGTGGGGGCACGATGACGCCGTGTACTAAGGCGTACTGCACGTCGATGGTACGCATGTATTCAACCAATCTAACTCTGCCTGTGCCGCAGTGCGGAGTTACGATGTTGGGGAGCTGGCAGCTGCTCGTCGTTGCTCAGTGGTTCTCTCCGGGTACTCCGGCTTCCTCCACCCGTAAAACTGTCACGGTCATGATTAGCCATTGTGCATAAATATGTGACCTTAAACATAAATAAATAAATAAATTAAACATGAATAAATAATAATAATAATAATAATAATGAGGAGTCATAAGCCATTTTTTGTGATAAAAAATGACAAAAATTTAGTTATTCAAGTATTTTATTTGCAAGTGTCGTCTACTTTTCGTGTTAGGTAAAGAGTTAAAATAAATTTTGAAATCGAATGCATGATTTATTTATTTTTGGGGTTTATTGACACTTTTGACAGCCATGATCACCTCGTGTCGGACAGTTTTACGGGTGGAGGATGACGGAATACCCAGAGAGAACCACTGAGGAGGGTCAAGTAACTGCCAGACTCTCCAATTTTCGAACTCCGCACAATCAAGGTTAGCACTGGTTGAAGATAGGTGCACCATCGATGTGCAGTACGCCTTAGTACACAGCGCTACCATGCCCCTATATGGATGTTTGATGTGCAGTACGCCTTAGTACACAGTGCCACCGTGCCCCTATATGGATGATCGGGATTAAGTGCTTTGCCTAAAGACACAATGCAGTTGCCCATGGATGGGACTGAACTGTGGACCTTTCGGTTTGAAGCGTGAATTAGATAAAGGATTCAAAAATCAATTGTTCTCCAAAATCAATTGTTCTCCATGTGTTCCTGATAATTAATTAAATTGAATGTAAGCTCATCATCAATTGTGATTAAAGAAATTTGTTCCATAGATTATTGTCATCATCATATACAGGTGTTTCAAGAATTACCTGGTAAACTTGACCTAGTCTCATCCAAAGTTTAATTGTTCATCAATCAACAAAGCTTCTCCTGAAAGATAAAAAGAGAAACGTCTTTTACTTTATATTGTTTGAACAAAGTCTTCGGCAGAACTTGATGTCCAGAAGAATCCTGAATACTATAAATAAAGAACAACGGTGACAGCCTGGGCAATGACCCCAAACTATATTGGCCAAATGGTCTATAATACTGGAATGAAATGTTTTGTGAATTTGGTGCTCACTATACAGTAAAACCTGTCTTGAGAGACCACTGTCTTGAGAGACCACATCTGCCATGCACCGATTGGTTTTACTCTATAATGGGCCTGCTATGGGAGACCACCTGTCTTGAGAGACCACCTGTCTTGAGAGACCACGAAAGGAATGGTTTTGCGTGCAGGGACGATATGGGGAACAAGCCCCTTTCGACCCTCGGTGACTGTAGATGGTTTTGATTGTCTGGGCGTGGCACAGGAGGAATGTAGAAGGAAGCAGCTTATCCTCTTCTATGTTTTTTGCGGGACTTCTTCTTTGGAGGTGGTTGTGATGGAGAAGAGTTTGTAGAATCTTGTGGTGGTTGTGGTGGAGATGAGTTTGTCGGGTCTTGCTGGTTTCTTTTGTTAATGAGATCTTTGGCCATTCTGGAGATTTCATCCGAGCGCTTATCACCATCTTTGCACTTTTCCTGGAGCTGATTACACTGCGCCCTCAGTTCCCTTGCTTCTGCTATCAGCGCGGCCAGTGTTGGTTGGTTGGAAGAGTCTCCCTTGCCCGGGCTGTCCGGAAGCGAAGGAAGAGGGGAGTGAGGGGTGGGAGGCGGTGAAAAAACAACTTTCAGTTCCTCCTCAGTCTCCACTGGATGTTCATCATCCAACTGTAACGGCTCAGGAGCCGGCAGTTGATTGGGTGTACCAGTGGGACTAGGAGGGGAACTGGCAGCTGCCTCCAGAGCCTCCACCCCCTCACTCAAATCTTTCTTCCTATTCCGGAAGACCTCCAAGTGCCTGGCATCCCTGCGCTTGGTCGATGGGCTCTTCTTCTTTTTCTTGTGTCTCTTTTCAGGGCCTCCATGCCCCTTCGGGTGAGGACCAGTGGGAGAGGGGATCCTCTCTCCAAAGGTACTACCTCTTCCCGAAGAGGTTGGTGTTGTTATTGTAGGCTTCTCAATTTCAAATTCCACTTTCAGGTGGACGCTCAAGCCTATTTCCTGGATAGTCCAGGAGACAGGGCATGAGACGTCCCAGAGCTGAAATGGCTTTCACTAGTCTATCTGGTAGTTCCATGGGTATCTAGGTGTTGTTCACGCTCTGAAGTCAGATGTGTGAATGATGCACGACACGCTGTGTGTTGAGAGACCACTGTGACCTGGTACCAACTTGTATTTTTATGCCATAATGATGGACCTGTCTTGAGAGACCGCCCCTTTGAAGACAGAAACCATGACAAAACCTTTTTACCTGTTCTGGAATTGGAAAATCCATTGTGGTTATACTAACATAATTAAAAGTATTAAAAGCTCTTAAATGCGTTTCAATTGCTAACTCATTAAAGATTGAGATGTTTTTATAAGACCCCAATGAAAAGATTAGGATTATTGCTGAATGAACAATTTCATACAAACCTGAAATATGACAGATAGGAATAAAAATAAATTTGTGTTGAAAATCTTTTTGTAACAAACTGAAACGGTCAGTTATAAAAATAAACTAGTGTTGAAAATCTTCAATGAAGATTTTCAACACTAATTTATTTTTATAATTTTTATAACAGTCCATTTCAATTTGTTGCAAAAACTTCATAAAAAAGAACAACTACAAAGTAATTACAAAAATCCATTCTTCTCCATTTCTGAATTTTGTGGTTGGTTATTCACTGACTTGAGAAAACCTGAAACCTGTTATGGGAGACCACCTGTCTTGAGAGACCACTTTTGTGTGGCCCAAAGGGCGCTCTCTCAAGACAGGTTCTACTGTAGTCCATAAGGTTTCAAATTTAATAAAATAATCTGAACAAAGTCGCCAAAAGCTGCATTGACCTTATTTTCATAAGGTTCATTTATTTATTTATTGGGGTTTAATGACACTTTCAACAGCCAGGGAACCTTCTGTCGGGGGATAAGGTCAATACAGCCACTAATATGTTGGAACTTTGGGGTTTTGGGCTCGGGCAGCCATCAAGGTTGAATGATCGCCACTAAAAGGGGACGTTCTCATCTGGACATTATTTGGAGTCATCCTACCAAGTTACAATGAAATCCCTTCATAAATATGACCTGTAGACTGTGCTAAAGGTTTTCAGGTTTTGGGCTCGGGCAGTCGTCATGGTTGACAGATCACGACCAAATGGGTAAGTTCTCATCTAGACATCATACAGAGTCATCCTACCAAGTTACAATAAAATCCCTCCATATTAAATATGACCTGCAGACTGTGCTAAGAGGTTTTGGGTTTCGGGCTTGGGCAGCCATAATGGTTGACAGATCATGTCCAAAAGGGGACGTTATCATCTAGACATTATACAGAGGCATCCTACCAAGTTACAATGAAATCCCTTCATAAATACGACCTGTAGACTGAGCTAATGGTTTTCGGGTTTTGGGCTCGGGCAGCCATACCGGTTGACCGATCTAGACCTGCAAACCTGCATATGAAATTTCATGACACGAACTACAGGTTGTAGCCTGTGCTAAAGGAAAATGTGAACAGACTCACAGACTTCCTCGCGTGTGATGGTATCACGGAACTAAATATTTTCCCATAGGTGACCATTATAACGTTCAGGCAGAAAAAAATATGATTGCATCACTTTAATTTTGGCATGCACATATTTTTCAGGGAATTCCGTACAAAAACACACAAAAAGTAAATTGTATTTTTCAAGTCCAAAAGTCATTAAATCACCCTCTTTTTTATCAGGAATATTCAACAATAATGCAAGATGTTAATAGAATGTTTCAAACGTTTACTGAAACACTTTATTTTCCCAAGGCTGTTTATTTTTAGAGATTGCATCATTTCCGAGTGCAGCATTTTAAGGCGGTTAACTCTAATTTCAATATTTAGTTTCACGATACCTGATGGCAATAGCTTATCTCGACTTTGTCAAGTTAAGCTAAAAATTAGTTATTCAAGAATTTTTCTTGCAAGTGCGTTTACTTTTCATGTTAGGTAAAGGGTTAAAAAAAAAGCAAAAAAAACAAACAATTATGTCCCCATTACACCCATGGCAAAAGTGTCTTCATTTGCATGCACGGATACATGACACAATTGTTGATTGCATAATTCACTTGTGAAGTTATCATTTATTATCAAACCGGGGAAATCCCAGTAAATCACACTTTGGAAAGTAATAAATTTCATTAAATTAACACAGCCACTGTGGTAGTATTTACTAAAATAATACAGATAAGATTACCTGTATTTATAAATAAGAGCAGACCTGAGATTAACTTATAGCAAATCGGTTAGACATTTTTATTTAGGGAACTAAATTTCTACTTCAAGATCACTGTGATCTTGTCCCCGACACAGAAAATAAATTTCTACTTTTAAGGTGATTGTGATCTTGTACCCTGGCACAACTAGCCCAAAATGAATAGGTTTCTCCCTCTCACATAAACAACCTAATCATCAAGTTTGCTTATGATTGGTTAGGCGAAAATGCCAAAAAGGAGAGTGGAAACAAACCACAGTTAACCCTTTACCCAACGTAATGGCCAAAACCGGCCAGCGCTATTCTCAAAAATCGGCAATTAATTTTCAAAATATTTTCATTTTTTGTCTCAAAAACATAGGTTATGACCCCTCGTTGGAACGAGCTCGTCGAGCTCGTTCCAACGAGGGGTCATAACCTATGTTTTTGAGACAAAAAATGAAAAAAATTAGTTATTCAAGAATTTTTTTTGCAAGTGTCGTCTGCTTTTCATGTTAGGTAAAGGGTTAAGCAGAATTTTAATTATTGGAGAACAGAAAGCAACAGCCTAAAATTTTTTAAAACCCCGAAAAAAATGTTCAAGTTGAAGGTCACTGTGACCTTGACCTTTTTTTACACAATGACCTGAAAATAAATAGGGTTCTTTCTCTCATCATGCCCAACCCACGTGCCAAGTTAGGTTTCGATCAGGAATACGTGATATTAATTAAGGGGCTGAAACAACAGCTGACCAATAAAATTTTAATTTCAAAGTCACTGTAACCCTGACCTTTTGGCACAATTACCTAAGAAATATAGAGGGTTCTTCCTCTCATCATTCCCGACCACATGTCAAGTTGGGTTTCAATCGGGACAGATAAAATTTTAAGTTCCTTGAACTTTGGCACAATGATCTAAAAATATGTATGATTCTTTTATCCTGTAATCATGTTCAACCCACATGCCTCTCTTTATGTCTGATCCACATGCTAAGTTTGGTTTCGATCAGGCAAACCACATTTTAATTTCAGAGTGGAAACCAACTTTGTGACCAATGAAACCTTAAATTCAAGTTCACTGTGACCTTTATCTTTGAAAACAATAACCCCAAAATAAGTAGGGTTGTTTGTTTCATCATGTTGAACCCTTAAGCCAAGCTTAGTTTCGATCGGGCGAGCAGAATTTCAATTAGAGAAGTCGACACTGGTAAATGTTTCAATTCAAAGTCACTATGACCTTGACCTTTGGCACAATGATTTCAAAATGAATAGGGTTCTTCCTCTCATCATGCCTAACACACATGCAAAGTTCGGTTTCAGTCGACCAGAGAGAATTTTAGTTAAAGAATGGAATATAATTTGCAGAGGGAGGGGGGGGGGGGGGGGGATAAAAATCTGGTATTGACCTGCGGTATTCCCAAGGGTTATGGCCAAATTTAAGGGTAACAGAATTGATGTAAATGTCATACAAATTAGATGACATTGGATGCTCATGAAATTTTAGTATGCTGTAGAGTAGAAAAATAGAAGATAGCCATTTTTTTTTAGTTTTTTATTTATCGCTAATTTTGACGTTTTTATGTCGCTTCAAAGCTTTATCATTCTTAACATGTTTAGTAAAATCGCTAAGCTTTTTTAAGGGTTAAAAACGTTTCCAGGAGTTCAAAATGACATGACCATGCTCGGCAGAGCTCCTACAAATAACAGTGAAAATTTTTAGGAACGGCTTACAGACGAGTAGTCAGAGTTTAAAGTCAGTGGACGGTACTGTTACTCCAGTTTGAGATACTCTTGGCTTTTAGGTGACAGGGCATGACATGGGATGCTTTATCCAGTGGCTTAGTGCATTAACCCTTTACCCAACACAGACTATATCAATATTTATTATTTTAAATATCATTTTTTAATTTTTTTCAAAAAATGTCAAGAAAAACCATATCATGTGACCCCTCTTTGGAACGAGCTCGACGAGCTCGTTCCAAAGAGGGGTCACATGATATGGTTTTGTTGAAATTTTGCAAAAAATATTTTTTCAGCTGCTGAATTTGCATATTACGCAGGCAGATGTGTGCGATCCGTAGGATAAAGGGTTAAAAGGCAGCATACATCTTCTCTTCATTGTTGAACCCATTCAGAGATGAACGTGTTTTGCTGAATGACTTCAGGAAATTAGCTTGTGGCTTCAAAATACAGTGGAGCCCACTTATTTGGATATCTCTTAACTGAATAATGCTGTTAATTGAATATAATTTCCGAACACAAAACTATTTACCATACCTACAGTACAAATTTGACCTGTTAATTGAATATAGGTTATAGAGTAAACACCCGTTAATTGAATAAAAAAAATCCTCTAACCTGTCAAGAAATTACCCTGACTCTGCCCAGTACATCCAATAAAAGCATTTAGTCTATTATACCTTGTTTGACAGAGCTCAAGGAGCTCTGTCAAACAAGATATAATAGAAATGAAAGTGTCAATGACACTGTAGCTCAACTTGTCAAGACAAAGACATGTACATGTATAGTATGTGACACAGCAATGACAAACATCTAGGTAATGACCTGATAACAAAGGTACATATAAAGTATTGTAACGGTCTGTACATAAATACTGACCGTTGCCTGTAACAAATGTATAGGTAAAGCATTGTAAAGGTGGGTGACAGTCAGATGCTGAACTAGAAAAAATCTTTGAGTCCCAGAGTGGGTCTGACTGAACCCCAAAATATTTGTTCTCATAGCACAGTGATAACAAAGGCACCCCAAAACACACTCGTTCCTGTCCCAAGGTGAAAACAAAAGTACTCAAGAAGTTTTGTGAAGATCAGTTCATAAATACGAGCTGTATAGAACTTGTGACAAAAAACTGATTGGACCTAATTTCGGTACAAAATGGCCACTGGCAGACATCTTGAATTTTGGACCGTACCCAGAAACACTCATTCTCATCCCAAGGAGATAACAAAGGTACCCAAGAAGTTTTGTGAAGATCGGTTCATAAATACAGCCTCTACCCTGAGCCGTATTGACATGTGTGCTTACATTGTGTAAGTAGCACTGAATAAATCAAAGTTCATCTAATTTGCATAATTTCTGCACGAAAAAAAAACCCTTACAATATGTGATGTATTCCATGTTACTAAACATTCATACAAAAATTTATTCAAATCAGAACTTTCATACAGAAGTTCTATACAAAAGACTGATTGCACTAATTTTGGTACAAAATGGCTGCTGGTGGCCATCTTGAATTTTGGACCACACCCCAAAACACTCGCTCTCATCCCACGGTGATAACAAAGGTACCCAAGAAGTTTCGTAAAGATTGGTTCATAAATATGGCCTCTAGTCTGAGCTGTATAGAAGATGTGTACAAAAAACTGATTAGACCTAATTTCGGTACAAAATGGCCACTGGCAGCCATCTTGAATTTTAGACCGCACCCAGAAACACTCGTTCTCATCCCAAGGTGATAACAAAGGTACCCAAGACATTTCGTGAAGATCAGTTCATAAATACAGACTCTAGTCTGAGCCGTATTGACATGTGTACTTACTGTGTGTAAGTCGCACTGAAAAAATCAAAGTTCATCTAATTTGCATAATTTCTGCACGAGAAAAAAACCCGTATTATATGTGATGCATCCCATGGTACTAAACATTCACACAAAAAAATTATTCAAATCAGGGCTTTCACATATGGAAGTTCTGTGCAAAAATCTGATTGCACCTAATTTTGTACAAAATGGCTGCCATCAGCCATCTTGAATTTCGGACCGGACCCCAAAACACTCGTTCTCGTCCCACGGTGATACCAAAGGTACCCAAGAAGTTTCGTAAAGATCGGTTCATAAATACGGCCTCTAGCCCGAGCCGTATTGGCATTTGCAATTACAGTGCTGAAAGTAACCCCAAAAAACATCAAAATTAGTCTAATTTGCACAATTTACGTACGAGATAAAAACCTGTATTATATGTGATGTATCCCATGGTACTAAACATTCATACAAAAAATTATTCAAATCAGAGCTTTCATATGGAAGTTTTGTACAAAAAACAGATTTCTGCATCGTCGGTACAAAATGGCGGCTGGCAGCCATCTTGAATTTCGGACCGCACCCAAAAACACTCGTTCTCGTCCCACGGTCATAACAAAGGTACCCAAGAAGTTTTGTAAAGATCGGTTCATAAATACGGCCTCTAGCCCGAGCCATAGCAGCTTGGCACTTACAGCTTTGAAAGTAACACTAAATAAATCAAAGTCAGTCTAATTTGCATAATTTACGCACGAGAAAAAAACCCGTATTATATGTGATGTATCCCATGGTACTAAACATTTATACAAAACTTTATTCAAATCAGAACTTTCATACAGAAGTTCTGTACAAAAAACTGATTTTTGCATCATCGGTACAAAATGGCCACTGGCAGCCATCTTGAATTTCGGACCACACCTAAAAACACTCGTTCCCATCCCAGGGTCATAACAAAGGTACACAAGAAGTTTCGTAAAGATCGGTTCATAAATACGACCTCTAGCCCGAGCCATAGCCAATTGTTGACGTACGGACAGACGGACAGACGGACAGACGGACGACGGACGACGGGCCATGACAATAGCTCAAATTTGACTTCGTCAAAGTTGAGCTAAAAATGCTAAGTTTATCTCTAGAATACAGGAAAGTGACACAATCCCTGTTAATTGAATACTCCTGTTAACTAAATAATTTGCATTGGCAAAGTGGCTATTCAATTAACAGGGTTTACCTGTAAGATTGTTTCTAATTTGTTCTCTTCTGTCTTTTCTAAAATGTCAAAAAACACTCAAGCCTATAAGGCCTAACAAAATAAAAAATTTGTTTCTCAGGCCCTCCCGCATGGTCCTTTTGGCTGATGCATGCTATCTTTTTATAACCAATTTAAACTTAAAAAAAAAATAAAAATTTAATGGTTCATGTCTGATATTTTACCCAAGTTAAAAAAATTGATGAATTTATCCCTTGAGTGCAAGAAGGCTTTGCAATGCTTTAGCATTGCAAAGCCTTCTTGCACTCAAGGGATGAAATACACCAGCACTCATGCTATTCTGTTGATGAGGCCTAAAACATAAACCAAGAACATGAACTTTTGGTGGCAAAGAAGTATTTACTGAAATAAAAAAAATAAAATGAAAAAAACAATCTAGAATCTGACCCTTATAACAATGATGTATACCAAATATTACAAGATTCTGACTGGTGGTTCTGAAGAAGAAGATTTTTAAAGAATATTCCCCAAATTACCCTATGTTAACACTTCGGGCTCCTGTAGAGAGCCCAAATATGAACCAATGAGCTTTATTTCAACAAACTTTTATCTGACCCCCCCCCCCCCCCCCCCCCCCCCCTATGAATGCTGTATACCAAATATCAAAAGATTCTGATGATTGGTTCTGGAGAAAAGATTTTTTAAAATTTTTGCAAATATGCTGACTCATCATTTTTTCGATGCCCATTACAGAACACCCTAACATAACCGATGGCAATTTTTTTTTACCACTCAATTCTACTGGTCATAAGGATACTTCATACCAAATGAAAGCTCTCTGTTCTGTGGGGTTTGGGAAATATGGGTGTTTGAAAATATTTCTATTTTTAGCTCCCAGGGTTCCCATGGGGATGCAGGAATTATTTTTTTTGCATCGGTCAAGTACTTATGACCCAATACTACCACAAACCAAATTTGGTTCATACTGGACCATCGGTTCCGAAAATAGAAATTTTGGGCGGGGCCAAAAATCTTACCCCTCCTATTACAAAGCCAAATATTACTTCACGAACTTCGTTTGAACAAACTTGATTCTACACCTCATATGGAAGCTCCATAGCAAATATCAAGTCATTGTACACACTGGTTCTTGAGAAGAAGAGTTTTAAAATATTTTGGAGCATTTTCCCCCACTCCCTCCCTATGGGGCTGGGCATGTTGAGTTGAACAAAAATGAAATGGCCCTTTGGGACCATCACTCACACAAACTTTCACTTGAATTGGCCCAGCGGCTTTGGAGAAGAAGACCAAAACATGGTGTTGACGGATGACGGACGGCAGACGATGGATGACGGACGGAGAGCGATGAGATTAGCTCAGCTTGACTTTGTCAAGATGAGCTAAAAAAAAACTCTTCGGTCTTTTATAAAATGTCAAAAAAAACAAAATTGAAGCTTATAAAGTAGTGGTCACTTGGGTGTCTGACATGCCCATTACTCGAGAATTATTATTGAAATTTATCTGTCTCATTAAGCTGCCACAAATTATTTCTCTTATGTTACAAGTTGCCCCCTGGACCTTGGTATTCAGAAAACTTCCTCTAATATTCATCCACTGATGGTCATCATTTATAAAACAAGATCGTTATCTCAGATATTGAATATGATAGCCTATTATAAAGAGTAATGTCTGCCAGGCAGCAGTGAAAACACTAATTGTACTGACAAGGAAATAATTGTGCTGTCTTTCTTCATGCAGACAAATTCATTACAGCATGTAAATAACAAGTTAACTGGTAGACTGATAAATAACAGGTACTGAAACAAAAAACTCAATTCATACAAATAAAAATTGTATGCTTCTAATACCAAATCAAGCTTTCAGCTCACCAGTCTGTTCAGAATTTGACCCTGTTAAGTAGAGCTGTGGGTTTTTAAATTTCTTGTTTGGTTTCGGTTTTGGTTTTTCAGGTGGAGTAAAACCTCGGTTCGGTTCGGTTTTCGGTTTGTTCATGAGGCCAAGTAAAATTCAATAAAACTCATTCTTATGTCCGGAGAGATAACTGAATGGTAGCGAAATTGAATGGAACTCAATGAATGCCCGAAATAAGCTATAATACATGAAGAATCAGGAAGGCCAATATAATAATTACCTAAATATACAGAACTTTTATTGTGCTTGGCCATTTTTCGAGGTCTGACACCTACACGCAACTTGAGGAAAGCTGCAAACACAACTAAGCTGAAATGTCGGAAATCCACAGAATGTAGCCTTCCCAGAGTAGTGAGAGTACCCAGACACTGCCATTGGCAGTGTCTGGGTACTCCCACTACTCTAGAATGGCTACATTCTGTGAATTTCTGCAGCAAGAGAGTATTTAATAAAAAAATTAAAAACCTCAGATTACGGGATGTCGACGGTTTCGGTTTCGTTTTTATAAAAAAAAAAAAACAACCTCGGTTCGGTTTCGGTTAACCTACAGCTCTACTGTTAAGGGCGGTTTGTTCACCCACTTTTTGCGTAGACAACCGTTGATGTAAATTGTTGTGCCTTTACTTAAAAAGATATAGTACATGCATTCTTTTCTTCCACAGTTATAATTTCCCAAGAAAACGTCAAGATATTAACATAATTTGTGGAACCAAGCCAGGAAATAAGCCGACTGTCATCTGCAAAATGAGATCCCCAGAGGGTGAATTTAGTGACGCTACCCTGCACAGCAGGGTAGCATCACTAAATTTACCCTCTGTGAACCTCAATCTGAATTAAGGTCTCAAACCTAATGAGAAAGAGGTACCCAAATGATAAACTGGCCCACTGTATAGGACAGCATCAGCAAATTCACCCTCTGGGGACCTCATTCTGCTTATAGTGTGGAATCATAAAACTACAGCTGAGGTGAGTCTTCCTGTCTGTTTGTGATGTAATCAAAAGTGTCACGTGGTGGCACGCTGGTGATGTGTACTAAGGCGTACTGCACGTTGATGGTGCACTTGTCTTCAACCAATGCTCTTGTTGGAATTAATATGTTGGGGAGTCTGGCAGTTGCTTGCCCTTGCTTGGAGGTTCTCTCTGGGTACTCTGGCTTCCTCCATCCACTCCACTTCTTTCTCCCCCCACTGCATGTGTAACATACGTGTGTCCCGGGTGAGATAGCAGGGAGAGACAGATGTATCTCACCCCACCCACGTGATGTTATACATTTATAACGTTATTATGACGTTATGCATATCGTATCAGTTTCTTGCAACCAACTAATTTATATTGACGTCATCGGAATGCAGTGTGATCAAAGTTCGATGCTCTAAAACTATTCAACCCTCAAGCTGCCACCGTTCCTAATCGATTTCGTGGTATATACCTTTTGTATATACATAACTTTTACATGCTCTTTCCGATGGTGTCATTAGTTTTTCAAAACAACGAATACCAAATGAGTTGATTACATCAGCACGTGACCCCCGGTTACCTCAGGCTAACGTAATCGCTGAATGGTGGGGGGAGAAAAATAATCCCTGATGGGTACGGGTGTGGGATGGGAAAATCTCACCCTCGGGACAAGATATTTGGTCCAGACACTCGGTAAGCCTCGTGTCTGGCCCAAATATCTTGCCCTCGGGTGAGATTTTCCCATCCCACCCCCCGTACCCAGCAGGGATTATAATCCCCCACCAAGGTGGTTTACTAAAAAGGGGAATTCTAAGAGGAAAAAGGCCCATAACTCTAAAAAAAAATGGACAAAACCTGTTACTTGTGAATATCCTTTCCCCCATGGTGGTCTATCAGCATACCAAAGATCAGTTAAATCAAACAACCACCGACTGTGATATGAAGGTCCTAAGTTATTACGTACGTACGTGCATATGTGCGTACGTATGTATGGATGGACAGACAGACAAAACCCATGGCAGGGGATAATCAGGGAGCGCAGTGATTATGGAACTGTGACTTCAAACCAAAAGGTACGTGGTTCGATACCCAACAGCGACAATCTATATTGTGTCCTTGGACAAGGCACTTAATCCCGTTTGCCCAGATAGGGGCATGGTGGCAATGTGTATTAAGACGTACTGCAAATCAATAGTGCTCTTGTCTTCAAACAATGCTAATCCTACTTGTGTCGAGTTGGTACGTTCAGGAGTCCGACAGTAGCTTGCCATTGCTCTCAAGGTACTCTGGCCTCTTCCAGCCATAAAACCATCCGACAAAAGATGACCCTGGCTGTCAAAAGTACCGTTAAAAACCCAATAACAAAAACAATGGAAGCCTAAAAAAGTTAAAAATCTGTTTCTTTAGGCCCTCCCGGATGGTCCTTTTGGCTGCTGCATGCTCTCTTTATATAACCAATGCAAACTTAAAAAAGAAAAAATTATATGGTTTATGTCTGATATTTTACCCAAGTTAATAAAATTTATAAATATGTCTATGAGTGCAAATATTTCTATTTTTAGCTCCTGTGGTTCCCACAGGGACAGAGGAAATTTTTTTTTACATGTGTCAGGTACTTATGACCCAATAATATCAAATATCAAATTTGGTTCAATCGGACCATCGGTTCAGAAAATAGAAATTTTGGGCAGGGCCAAAAATCTTGGCCCTATACCATTACAAAGGCAAATATTGTTTCACGAACTTCGTCTGAAGAAACTTGATTCTACACCTCAAAAGGAAGCTGCATACCAAATATTAAGTCATTGTACCCACTGGCTGATGAGAAGATTTTAAAAATATTTTGGAGTATTCTCCCCCACCCCCTCCCTTTGGGGCTGGGCATGTTGAGTTGAACAAAAAAGCAATACCCCTTTGGGACCATCAGTCACACTTGAATTGGCCCAGTGGTTTTGGAGGAGAAGACAAAAATATGGAGTTGATGGACGACGGACGGAGAGTGATTAGATAAGCTCAGCTTGACTTTGTTGAGGTGAGCCAAAACTCGCCAGTCTGCATGCAATTTTAGAAAAAATGGTCTGAGAAACAGAAGATTTAATCTATATGGCCTAATCATATTTTTTTTCTCTTGCTTTGTCATCAGTAGAGCTATTCACTGCTATAATGGCTTGCCTTTACAAGTGAAAGGAACATTTTCGGGTGCTAAATTGATATTTTTAGTACAACTGGATGAATTGCATGAACACTGATGATGTAACAAGTTTTGATTTTCTGATAAAATTTTAAAACTCTAAAAGACAAAAAGGATAAAATAATGGAACAAGAACCAAGCCAGAAAATAAGCAGACGGTCATCTGCAAAATGAGGTCCCCAGAGGGTGAATTTGGTGATGGTACCCTGCACAGCAACTTCAATCTGAATCAGGGTCTCCAACCTAAACAAAAAGAGGAACCCAGAGGATAAATTGGCCCAATGTATGGGACAGCATCAGGAAATTCACCCTCTGGGGACCTCATTCTACAAATGACGGATTGCTTATTTTCAGGCTTGACAAGAACGGAGAACATTGAGTGAAACAAGTCGGAAGTAAAGAATTTACTGAATATATTTGACTTGATATATGGGTACAGGTTGTCACTTTCATCTTGTCACAATTTATGAATGAGAGAGAAAAATAATAATTTCCTCAATTTGAATAAAATGCCAGTACCAGTTAGAAATAATTACATCAAAGAGAGATCAGTTCTCATAAATGTCAGCCAGACTGTCAATGACAATTGTAACAGCTGTGAGATATTTTCATTGTAGAGTTAACGTCAAAAATTAAATTTTCCTTTCAGGAGATAAAATCTCCAAAATGCACAGCCACAAGAAACAGGGGAATACTGGGAGGGGGAAACTTACACTACGGCTGCCGTGGACTCGTCACTTTCCATGGATGGGCAATATTCCTACAGGTCTTGTTAGTTATTCAGGTGAAAACGTTGGAACGGCTTCTCATTAACACGGAAGAGGATATTTCAAATTTAAATTACCTGCCCTATTCACAATACTCACAATGTATACAGGTTCTGGAAGATCTGAATGTGACCTTTTTTGAAGACACAACAAACATCTTACAATATCACTCAAATGCACTCAGCTTAATGACACAGTTGATGGTTAAAAACATGGCTCAAAATGGTCAAAATGTTCTCATTTTGGGGATAAATTCCCAATTTTCGTGCATCGATAGTGATAAACCTGTGTCATTGGAATTCCCCATTCCTCCACTGAGGATTTTACAGCATAAGGCGATTTTTCTGACAAATAAAAAACATGGGTTTCTTATTCATTTTTTTAGAAACCTTTCTCAAAGCAAATTTACACAAAAATATTGTTCCATTTGTAACCTGCCAATTGTCGGGCCCCAAACAGGTCTGGGTTAGTCACTGAACACTCCTTGAATCAAGACCATCAACAGATTATTTTGGCTAAATCACCATTAATGCGAATTATTTACTAAATCCACACCAGCACAAAATAAAATTATAGCTCAAAATAGCCATTTGGCCGAGGATATCCAATAACCTCGGAAATGACCTATTAATAGAAAAACGAGCCCTACAGATGCAATAATATTAAATTCCGAATACTAATAATAGGAATAACCCAGGGCCTTATCCAGGTATAATTTGTGGACACCTGTCCATATATACCGCAGCCATATCTGAAAGTCACAAAAGTCAGAATTATCATAATGCTCCTTATGCTTTCCATATACCTGTTCCATGGGGGCGCGGTGGCTCAGTAGGTAGAGGTGCAGTCTGCAAGCCGAGAGGTCCTCGGTTCGAATCCCACCTGCGGCAACCGCGTTGTGTCCTTGGGCAAGACACTTCACCCCCACTGCCCATGTGGGGGCACGATGACGCCGTGTACTAAGGCGTACTGCACGTCGATGGTACGTATGTCTTCAACCAATCTAACCCTGCCTGTGCTGCAGTGCGGAGTTACGATGTTGGGGAGCTGGCAGCTGCTCGTCGTTGCTCGGTGGTTCTCTCCGGGTACTCCGGCTTCCTCCACCCGTACAACTGTCACGGTCATGATTAGCCATTGTGCATAAATATGTGACCTTAAACATCAATAAATAAATAAATAAATACCTGTTCCATACAGGCCTAAAAATAAGCAGTCTGACATTTGCAGAATGAGGTCCTCAGAGGGACAATTTGATGATGTTATCCCATGCAGTGGGCCAATTTATCTTCTGGGTACCTCTTTCTGTTTAGTTTTGAGACCCTGATTCAGACTGAGGTTCACAGAGGGTAAATTTAGTGATGCTACCCTGCTATGCTGGGTAGCATCACTAAATTCACCCTCTGGGAACCTCATGTCACAGATGACAGTCTGCTTATTTTCTGGCTTGGTTCCTTACATCTTTTTTTATTGGAGTACATTTGCCTCGGGCACATTTTTAGTCAGCTGCAGTATCCAAGTTTGGGATTCAAGTGATCAGCTGCAAGTTGGTTTTAGTTATGTACAATTTTTACTGAATTTCAACTGCAGGCTTGGCAATTTCAGGAGAGCGATTTTTAGCTCTCCTTACTGCCCTCCTGAAAGAATTAAGGAGAGCGAATAATTGCCCTCCTAAATATTTTGGTCTGGGATGATTGAGATTACATGTATTATGCTCACATTTAATTTTTGTTGTAAAGCAAAAATGTAATTTAACTTCGAAGTCACATAACATCACGTAATAATTGAGATCATTCCAAAGAGTTTACTCTATAACCTATATTCAATTAACAGGCCAAATTTGTACCACACCTCCAGTACAAATTTGACCTGTTAATTGAATATAGGTTATAGAGTAAACTCCTGTTAATTGAATAAAAAAATTTGTAACCTGTCAAGAAATTACCCTGACTCTCCCCAGTTTTCCTTTGTTTGTAGACCTCAGTACATCCAATACAGGCATTTAACCCTTTACCCAACGCAGACGTTATAAAAATTTATTATTTTAAATATAATTTTTTTTAATTTTTCAAAAAATTTCAACAAAACCATATCATGTGACCCCTCGTTGGAACGAGATCAACGAGCTCGTTCCAACGAGGGGTCACATGATATGGTTTTGTTGAAATTTTTGGAAAAATAATATTTGTTCAACTGCTGAATTTGCATATTACGCAGGCAGATGCGGGTGATTCGTTGGGTGAAGGGTTAATCTATTATATCTTGTTTGACAGAGGTCATGGAGTTTATCTGCAGAATACAGGAAAGTGACACAATCCCTGTTAATTGAATACTCCTGTTAATTGAATAATTTTCATTTGCAAAGTGGCTATTCAAGTAACAGGGTTCCACTATACTACAATTTCAGACCCTTTTCCACCCAATGGTCCTCACACGGGTCACAAAAATTTTACAATTTTTACATGATCTTTATTGGCAGACTCATTTACTCTAACTGTCCTCCAGCCATTACTTAACTGTTTGACTTTTCCATTTGTCTGCACTCTTGTCCATCCCTCTGAGTTCCTGGCTGCTCTGAACCACCTTTTTCTTTTGTGTCCCTCCTGACCTTACCAGGGAATGTGGATAATCCCAACTTGCCCCTCGGAACCTTTGCCACCTGTGCTTACAAAATCCCTTGTGAACCTCCCTCTGGGTCCCCATAGAATATGAGCAAGCAGTTGTCTGTTCAGCAGGATAGCATCACTAAATTTACCCTCTGTGAACCTCAATCTGAATCACGGTATCAAACCTAAGCAGAAAGAGGTACCCAGAGGATCAATTGGCCCACTGTATGGGACAGCATCACAAAATTCACCCTCTGGGGACCTCATTTTGCAAATAACAGTCTGCTTATTTTCTGGCTTGGTATTAAGACATCGCAATTAATTTAGGGACATCCTCAATTAAAAAACAGGTGTTCCCAAAAAATTCCTGGATCCATCCCTGGGCAAATTGTCAGGTATTACTGAAATTTACCCTCTGGGGTCCTCATTTTGCAGATAACGGTCTGCTTATTTTCTGGCTTGGTATTAAGACATTGCAATTAATTTAGGGACATCCTCAATTAAAACACAGGTGTTCCCCCAAAATTCCTAAATCCATCCATGGGCAAATTGTCAGGTGTCACTGATCTTTTGGGTGTTTTGGACTTATGGTGTTGTTTGCTCAAACTTGGTATATTTGGTCACTCCAGTGAATCGTCAGTCCTCAAAAAAAAAACTTCCTCATTTCAATGTTTTAGACATGAAAATGATCTTACTTAATTGGATAATACTTTCAGTTGAATATACCTTCCAAACACAAAGCCATATATACCACACCATCAGTACAAATTTGACCTGTTAATTGCATATTGGTTATAGAGTAAACTCCTGTTAACTGAATAAAAAAATCTTGTGATATGTTGAGAAACAGCGCTTATATTTCGACGAGAATCCGAGAATCGATTCGCACAAAGATTCACGCAATAAAACCGACGAGAATCCATGTAGATTCTCGCTGCACCACTGCTAGGATTCGCGTGAAAAGAATTGAGTCAATTTAACCCTTTATCTAACATAGTGGCAACAAATTAACCAATAGAAGGCTAACATGACCTGAAATACAGGTCATTGAGCCAGATCCAACGACAGCCATATTTGTAAGATTTTATTGGTAAATATTGTTCATTTAATTATTTTATCATTTATTTATTATTTATTGTTTAAAAATTATCAAATTTTAGTTTTAAAAATTAAAAAGGTGTGTTGGGTAAAAGGTTAACATGTGTTATCAGTATAAAACAGTGGTTCAACCATGGTGACGTCATGGGATCCTGGGACACTCATAGTAGGTATGGATTCTCGCAACCATTTTTACGAGAATCCAAATGGATTCTCACAAATTTAGACGAAATATAAGCCCTGTGAAATTACCCCAACACTCGCCATATTTCCCTCGTTCATAGACATATATAGCTTCAGTACCTTTAATAGCCTCAGTACCTCTAATAGCCTCAGTACCTCTAATACAGGCATTTAATCTTTTATATCTTGTTTGACAGAGTTCCATGAAAGAAAAGTTAACAGATCTCGGTTAATTGGATACTCCTCTTAATTGAATAATTTACCATGGCAAAGTGGCTATTCAATTAATAGGGTTTCTATGTATTTACTTCTAGATATATGGTAGTAACATATCATGCAATTCGAATGTAGCTGTAATTTATTCATGAATTCATCTGTTCATTCAGTGAGTCAATAAACACCATTTTCATTCATATATCCATCACTTGTTTGTGCATAATTACCCACACATGTGCAACAGTGACATTTTACGAGGTTTCTGTAAACTCTCTAGCTTTCATTGACCTTACATTTAACCCTTTCAAATCTGTGTTCCTGAGTGGTATCATTCAAGACTGTCCACAACCCTGAGAGAAGAATGAATAAATACAGGATTTTCAAGGGGTTTTCTTGAGGATTTTTAACCCTTTGAACCGACAGGCTGCTTTTCCGGGCCAGGAACATGATAGTAGTTATTTATTGGTGTTTAAGGTCACATACTTATGCACAATGGCTAATCATGCAGTGTTTCCGCTAGGACGGTAGAGGGTCCTTTAACTGGTAGAGTGCTGAATTATTTTTGGCCATCAAATCTTGTGCACATGTCTTTGCCTTGTTACAATTTATGGGAGAGTGCCTATGGGCACTCTCCCATAAATTGTTTCAAGGCGAACCCTTACAGACTAAATAATATCACTTCAAAGAAAACACAAAGCATATCCACTGGATATGAACCGTCAAGTTGTGGTACCTGCACTTCAGAATAAGGGCTTCCAGCACTCTACCAGTTAATCAGCCCCATTCTCTTCTGCATATTTTCCTCTCACATCACAAACTGGAATACAAAGCAGGCACAGGAAGTGATACAAAAATGTGACTTAAAACTGCTACCTATTTATGTACGTCACAGAAACATAACAGAACACATAATTAAATGGAACTTTGTTAGAATCACAGATTCGACAGAAATAAGGATCCCTTATCCCCCCCCCCCCCCCCCCCCCCCCCACACACACACACACTTTAAACAGTAAGGTATTGATGTCTTCTTGTTGACCAAGTTGAAAGACTAGCACATCGACACAATATCACAACATGCGCGACAGTGCAACAATCACATCATTAACGACCAAGGCAATCAGTAACAGTGACATCATCTGCATGGTTTTATTTTTCTTCTTGCCTTAAAACCATTCTGTCCCAAGAACACTCTAGAGTGGACTTAGGACAGAATAGTTCTAAGGCGATGTACTGATTAGTTGTTACGGCATAAGACATACTAGGGAATTAAGTAATTGTCTGTCACCATCTGGCAGTTTCTGGATTTTCCCCTCAGTACAGGCCCCAACATTTTTGTTCTGGCAGAAATGCTGCATCATGACCATGACAGTTTTACGGGTGGAGGAAGCCAGAAAAAATAATTTTGTGATTTGTAAACATTTGTGATTTGAGAAGCAATCTGGGTGATTTTAGAACATAAGTGGATTACCGGCACCGGCCACGATTGTTTTGAAATCTTTCAGATCACATAATGATCCTAAATTGTGTAAGCTGGCATGCTATTGGGGTGTATGATCATTACTGCAGCCCCAACACTGACTCAGATAATCTCAGACTCGACAAGTAAGTTCTTTGATATTGAGGAGGAATAATAAGAAATTAACCCTTTACCCAACGGAGACGATATCAAAATTTATTATTTTAAATATAATTTTTAAAAAATTTTCCAAAAATTTCAACAGAACCATATCATGTGAACCCTCGATGGAACAAGCTCGACGAGCTTGTTCCAACGAGGGGTCACATGATATGGTTTTGTTGAAATGTTTTGAGAAATAATATTTTTTCAACTGCTGAATTTGCATATTACGCGGGCGGATGCAGGCGATTCGTTGGGTAAAGGGTTAAGTGTGTACACACAGCCGCGAGAATAAACATGGGAATGTTTTCTAGACTTATTAACATAACTGGTCAAGAAGGTAGAGGGGTTAAAGCCTCTTCAGCCCTACTAGTATCGTGGCCTCTCACACAAACATGGACATTAGCTGTTCCCATTTAGGGTGTATGACCAGGTAGGGAATGATGAGCCTTTACTATCCACGATACTAAAAAGATATGAATGAAAGCATTAATGACAATTAACATTCTGACTTTGTAGTGGTGTCTAGTGAGAAGTCTTGGCTGCCTACACAGACAGCCAACACTTCCCTCAGGGGTGTAAGTTCCATTAAGTCAAAAAGTCGGATAGTAATTAATATAAGTCGAAACAGTTCAAAAAGTTGAAGTAATCACCCCTGATGCAGGCATAACTAGTTGGTGTTAAGACTCAGCCTCACCCCAGGCCAATCTGGGCTCATTCGAGCCCAGATCAGCCTGAGGTGAGGTCGAGTCTTGTTAAGACTAGCACACAACATGTGTTTTCAGTCCCAAACAAAATATTTTCAGACTAAAATTTTTTTTTCTTCTTCTTAAAATTGACCAAAATGCATCAAAACACAAAAAACTAATTTCCGGATTTTGGTCCAAAATTTTCTAAGTCCCACCTGGACCCCAAATTTTCAGTGTAAAAAAATTTTTTTTTTTTTGGTCTTAAAATTGACCAAAACGCATAAAAAACCAAAAAACTAATTTCCAGATTTTGGTCCAAAATTTTCTAAGTCCCACCCGGACCCCTAATTTAAGTAACACTAAATAAATCAAAGTTAGCCTAATTTGCATAATTTACGCACAAGAAAAAAACCCATATTATATGTAATGTATCGCATGGTACTAAACATTCATACAAAAAATTATTCAAATCAGAGCTTTCATATGGAAGTTCTGTGCAAAAATCTGATTGCCCCTAATTTTGTACAAAATGGCTGCCAGCGGCCATCTTGAATTTCCGACCAGACCCAAAAACAATCGTTCTCGTCTCACAGTGATAACAAAGGTACCCATGATGTTTCGTAAAGATCGGTTCATAAATACGGCCTCTGGCCCGAGCCGTATAGGAATTTGCACTTACAGTGCTGAAAGTAACACTAAATAAATCAAAGTTAGTCTAATTTGTATAATATAAGCACGAGAAAAAAAACCATATGATATGTAATGTATCTCATGGTACTAAACATTCATACGAAAAATTATTCAAATCAGAGCTTTCATATGGAAGTTGTGTACAAAAAAAAAATTTCTGCATCGTCGGTACAAAATGGCTGCTGGCAGCCATCTTGAATTTCGGACTGCACCCAAAAACACTCGTTCTCATCCCACGGTCATAACAAAGGTACCAAAGAAGTTTCGTAAAGATTGGTTCATAAATATGGCCTCTAGCCCGAGCCATAGCAGCTTGGCACTTACAGCTCTGAAAGTAACACTAAATAAATCAAAGTCAGTCTAATTTGCATAATTTACGCACGAGAAAAAAACCCGTATTATATGTGATGTATCCCATGGTACTAAACATTTATACAAAACTTTATTCAAATCAGAACTTTCATACAGAAGTTCTGTACAAAAAACTGATTTTTGCATCATCGGTACAAAATGGCCACTGGCAGCCATCTTGAATTTCGGACCACACCTAAAAACACTCGTTCCTGTCCCAGGGTCATAACAAAGGTACACAAGAAGTTTTGTAAAGATCGGTTCATAAATACGACCTCTAGCCCGAGCCATAGCCAATTGTTGACGTACGGACAGACGGACAGACAGACGGACAGACGGACAGACAGACGGACGGACAGACGGATGGATGGACGGATGGACGGACGGACAGATGGATGGACGGATGGAGAGACGGACGACGGACGACGGGCCATGACAATAGCTCAAATTTGACTTTGTCAAAGTTGAGCTAAAAATCACAAAGTAATTATTGATTGAAAATTCCCCATGACCCCTCCCTCCCCTCTTCTTCGTGCCAATCCCCCAGCACCCTCCTGGAGTTGCCTTTCACCAAAGACCTTGCGAATAGATTTTCTTCTTTCTTTTCTGAAAAAATTGAGACTATCGGGGCTTTGCTTGATACAAGCTCACAATCCGATCTTCGACAGATGGCCGACATGCCGTGCACCTGTGTTAAAGCTGTTGCACAGTTGTCCCAATTCAAACCTTTGGCTACAACAGATATCCAGAGGTTAATATCCAAGGCACCATCTAAGCAATGCATGCTAGATATCATTCCAAGTTGGTAGTTAAAAGCATCTCTTTCGGAGTTAACTACTGAAACTGGTCAATGCCTCCCTCCACTCTGGTGTCTTTCCGACAAGCATGAAACACGCTTTAGTAAAACCTCTTCTCAAAAATCCAACACTTAACCCAGAAGTTCTGAAAAACTACCGACCTGTCTCTAATCTTTCATTCCTATCAAAGATTATTGAGCATGTGGTGGCTTCTCAGCTGAATTCTCATTTGGCAGCCCACGGCCTAGCCGAAGTTAACCAATCTGCATACAGATCTAATTGCAGTACAGAAACGGCGCTTCTAAGGATCCAAAATGATATGATCCTATCCACGGACAGGCACAACCTAACATGTCTTATTTTGTTGGATTTAAGCACCGCTTTTGACACCATAGACCATAACATACTTATTGAAAGACTGGCAGTGAGAATAGGCCTTACTGACCGAGCACTTAATTGGTTTTCGTCGTACATTAATGGTCGCACACAGAGCGTCCTTATTGGCAGTGAGTCATCAGACAAGGTCACACTACGTTTTGGCATCCCTCAAGAATCGGTGTTGGGTCCCCTACTGTACACTGTCTATGTCTTACCTCTCGGTGACATTATCCGAAGCCAGGACCTTGACTTTCATTTTTACGCAGATGACACACAGCTGTATATTAGTTTTATTCATGCTTTTGAGTCTGAAGCATGCAGTAAAATTTAACTTTGTATTTCAGACATCGGGGCATGGTTGACTAAAAACTTTCTTAAATTGAACGATGACAAGATAGAAGTAATATATATAGGTCTACCTCATCAACTTTCAAAAATATCCAAACTGTCCCTCAATATTGGAGGTTCTGCGATAAAACCCTGTAGCTGTGTTCGAAATGTAGGTTATTTCATGAATGAAAATTTGGCCGCTGGTGAACATATCAAACATGTCTCTTGCAGTGCATTTTTTCATCTTCGAAATACTAGCAAAATTTGATCCTTCATCGATACGCAGACGTCACAACAGCTTGTCCACGTCTTTGTTACCAGTCGCCTCGACTACTGCAACTCTCTTCTGATTGGCTCTAAAACATCTATTCTTGAAAAGCTGCAACACATCCAAAATTGTGCTGCACGGGTCATAACCAGAACTCAAAAGTACTGCCATACAACACCAGTACTCTCTGAGTTACACTGGCTACCCGTTAAGCATAGAATTCAATTTAAAATTGTCCTTTTGGTGTTTAAGTGTATCTCGAGTTCTGCACCATCCTACCTGTCCGATCTGCTTACCATCCACAAACCACCAAGGTCTCTTTGGTCATCAGGTCAACTCAATCTGGTTCAGCCCATATCTAAATATACTAGTGCTGGTGATAGGGCCTTTGTGGTTGCTGGCCCAAGGCTTTGGAATTCTCTTCCAATTAACATAAAAAATAGTAAATCACTTGAAAGGCATTTCCTTCAGTGGTCTTTTAATTTTGGTCATAAACTGACATTACCAGGTGCGTGGGTGTGACTGAGTCAGTGAGGATTGCCTTGTTACTCATCAAGTTACACTCACATACTTGTTTTGGCAAAGTTGTAGTTCGTTTTGTTTTGTTTTTTGGTCTTAATTCAAAACCCTTTTTCTTTTAGGTTCTGTCGCTTATCGCCACGATATACGTCCCAAAATTGAGATAAACGCATAAAAAACTGATTTTTTTCCCAAACAAAATATTGTCAGCCTAATTTTTTTTTTTCTTCTTAAAACGCATAAAAAACAAAAAAACTAATTTCCGGATTTTGGTCCAAAATTTTTTAAGTCCCACCCAGATCCCAATTTTTCAGTGTAAAAAAATTTTTTTCTTTTTTTTGTCTTAAAATCGACCAAAGCGCATAAAAAACAAAAAAAAATTTCCGGATTTTGGTCCAAAATTTTCAAAGTCCCACCCAGACCACAAAATTTCAGTGTAAAAAAATTTTTTTGTTTTGTTTTAAAATCGACCGAAACGCATAAAAAACAACAAAAAAATTTCCAGATTTTGGTCCCAAATTTTCAAAGTCCCACCCGGCCCCCAAATTTTCAGTGTAAAAAAAATATTTTTTTTTGTCTTAAAATTGACCCAAACACATAAAAAACAAACAAAAAATTTCCGGATTTTGGTCAAAAAATTTCTAAGTCTGGAACTGGGCCCCAAATTTTCAGCGTAAATATGAACCCAGGGACTTGGCTTGAACAAACTTGAATCTCACCCCCCTAAGGATGCAGCATACCAAATATCAAAAGATTCTTATTGGTACATCTGAAGAAGATTTTTAAAGAATATTCTTCATACTGCACTAATTTAAACATTTGGGCTCCCATAGAGAGCCCAAATATGGACCAGCAATTGATTTCAATAAACATGTGAAACAATCTTCCAAAGATGTTATAAGTGAAATTTGAAAGCTTTTGGAGCAGTGGTTTGGGAGAAAAGTAGTGTTAAATGTTTTTCCCATTACCCACAGTGTTAAAAATGCTGACTCAGCACTTTTTCAAAGTCCCCAAAAAGTACCCCATGATAAAACCGATAGCAATTTTTTTTTTACCATTCCATTCTGTTGGTCCTAAGGAAGTTTCACAACAAATAAGAATTCTCAGTGCTGTGTAGTTTTGGAGATATGGGAGTTTTAATTTGTTTCTATTTTTAGCTCCTGCAGTTCCCTTGGGGCGACGGGAAAAAAATTTTTCGCATAAATTAAGTACTTATGACCCAATAAGACCTCATATCAAATTTAGTCCAAATCTGCCTCTCGGTTTGGAAAACAGAAATTTGGGGAGGGGCAAATATTCTTGCCCCTTCCATTACGACGTCAAATATAGACGACAAACTTCTCTTGAACAAATCTGAGTCTGCGCCTCAAAAGAAAGCTGCACACCAAATATCAAGTCTCTGCTACTGCTGGTTCATGAGAAGAAGATTTTTTTAAGATTTCAGCACACTTTTTGGGTGTGGCCCTATCGATGGGCGAGGCAACTTGATTTGAACAAAATCAAATTGCGATGCCATAACAAACTATTATTCAAATATAAATTAAATTGGTTCAGCGGTTTGGGAGGAGAAGACGCAAACACCATGTTCACGGACGACGGACGGTGAGTGATCACTTTCGCTCTCCTGACTGAAAGTTAGGTGAGCTAAAAATCCGCAAAAAGCGACAGTTGGCAATTAATTTCCCTGTGATTTCAAATAAATGGTCGTTTATTTGACGAATGAAAATGGCCATTTATCACACTCAAGCACATTCATTTCTTGAAAATAATCGATTTCATGTAAACCTCGGATCACTCATTTCAGTCTTTCCTCATTTTGGCCAATTTTTAGAGGGCGACTTGCAATCACCCCGACTATTTTTCTAGGCGACTTTGGGCTTAGAAGGTTGACATAATCGCCCTAGTCTGCCTCATGGCTGGTCCCTGGGACATACCATATTGAAAGTGTCAATCACATTGCAGACCAAGAACGGACTGAACTAAATAGCAAGTTCCAAGTCATTCACACAAGTTTCTTTACATGGCCGCTGGCGGCCATGTTTTTCACTAAAATTCAGAAAAATTTACACCAAAGCTATATATGAAATCTGAAAAAGATCAGTTGAGAGACGTAGCCTGTGGGGTGTTCTAATGGAGTTGTTGACAATTTAGATTGAATCCCAGGAAGGCTGCTGGTGGCAATGTTTTTCAACAAAACTCTGAAAAATTTGATAGCTCCTATCTAGACATCACATCAAAGCTGTATATGAAATTTTAAAAAGATTGGGTGAGAGATGCAGCCTTTAGGGTGTGCCATTGGAATTGATTACAATTTATATGCCAAATCTAAGATGGTGGTCACTGGCGGGCATGTTTTTCAACAAAGTTCAGAAAAATCTGATAGCTCCTATCTAGACATTGCCCCAAAGCCTAGTAGTCCAGGCACATTAGACATAAAAATGAGAAAGTAAGGAAAAAAATCGGAGAAAGCTGATTTTTTTATATGTTTCCGGGACACACATTGCGGATAAAGTGTGAAAAGTCCCCGCGAATCCGAGTTGAGCTTTTTTAGTTATAGCGTTTTTTTGATGAAAAAAAAAATTTTAAAAAAAATTCGACCCAGCTCCATATTTCTCATTCTTATTCGCCTTAGTAGGGTGAGAATCATAAATATCGTGCTGAATTATATTGAGAATACATATCCCCAACAGAAAATGCCAACTTTGTACCAATCCTCACACTCAATGGTGAAATATTCACGAAAATGAACAAAATTACGAAAAAAACTTTATTGTTTTCATACACACAACGGTACACAACGTCCATTAAATCAAATCTACGACTACTTTGGGAGTTAAATTATATATCAAAAATTGCAGAAAAGCAGTGGCTTTATAATGATATATAACAATAGTCATTTATTCCATAATGAACTGGTGAAACGTGTGAAATATTAACCATACCCCCTAAACTCAAATTCAAACGGCATCGACTTTTCTCATTCAAATACCGTATTATAGCATCATTGTTTCAATTTCCATGTTCGATTAAATCACATAATGTGGTGTTCGCCTACACTCAAGATGCATTGGCATGTAATGTGTGACCAACCACTTTATATCAAAGCAGTGGAGATTGTGTCTTCGTCAGATAAGTTGACAAAAGTTTTTGTTAGACTCGGCGGCTTCCATATGATTATGTCATATTTAGGGGCAATTGGTTCGATCATGGCTGGTAGCGGCTTGGATGAACTTTGGGGGACTGTTTATGCTGGTGGGTCAATCCATCATTTGATCAGTGGTCATGCATATTCAAGAGCAGTTCGTGCCCATTTGCTAACACAAATTGCCATTACAAAACTTGTGTTTGAAGAAAGCCGAACACTAGATAACATAGACTGCACAGAAGTCAATGAAATATTCTGTGGACTTGCCAGAGGTGACTGTACAACAGCTGACGCTGTCAATCAAGAAAGTGTCAACCATCTACTGTCAAAATTACACGAACTGCTCCAGAATGCGTCCGTAGGACGCACAGGAAAGCTTTGTGTACAATACTACGAGCAAATAGGTCTTCTCCAGTTGTTCTTGAGAGCAGAGCGCACAGGCGACTGGGAACTCCACACATATTGTGTTCGCAATATGATTCCAGTATTTCACGCAGGTGGTCATTTTGCATACGCAAAAAGTTCTCATCTCTATTTGCAGCAGATGAATGAGCTAACAGAAATAATGCAACAGGATGATTTGAAGTTGTTCACTGAGAAAGGTTACTTTACCATAAGGCGCTCAGATAAATTCTGGGACGGGATATATTCTGATCAGACCATAGAGCAGTGTTTAATGAGAATGTTCAAGCTCCCTGGTGGTCTCACACATGGCAGGGGAATAACCGATAGCACTGTTGCGAAATGGGTACATGGACTACCTCTTTGCCTTCCGATATGTAATGCTCTCGAAAATTTTGTTCATGTTCACACTGGTCATGGCGAACAACATCGGGATCTCCGTCAAAGTTCACAATTGACTGATGCCAATGATATCACCAAATTATTGAACTGGCTCAGAGTGCATTCCCCCTTTCAGAATAGAGATCCACTACAATTAGTCTCTATAGCGTCCGGGCTTGTGGCCGACGAAACTGTGAACTGTGACCAAGTTCGCAAAATTGGTGAATGTTGCATATCGAATGTTGTAAGCAAAACGTTCAACAGCATCAAACTATGACGTGTTGACACTGTGAAGTCTTTCGCATCGATGGCAAATAGCATCAAAGTCCGTGGAAGTAAGGTAGTGATTGACCCCACAATTCTGTTCAACCGCATCACATGTGTTATTCAGTCACAAGCAGAGATGGAAGAGTATCTCAAATATGAACTCGCCCCGAAACCACCAGCATTGTTTGATTCTGCTGGAATGAGGAAGACACAGAAAAGCACGCTCGGTAAGATCCTCAAAACATACGGTTCCGAGCAAACTAAAATCCCAGAACATTCTCTGTTTGTTGTAGATGGTGGATTTTTATTGAGGGCAGTTGTATGGCCTAAACAGTCGTCATATAAGGACATATGTACATCATATTCCAAATATCTAGTGAGACATTTTGGGGCGAACGTCGTGGTTGTTTTTGCTGGTTATGCTTGTACAATGTCGACAAAGGGCATGGAACAAGCCCGTAGATCTAAAGACAGGTATTCCATTGATATCAATATCTCACCCGAGTTACCAGCCACCACACCCCAATCCGATTTCCTTGCAAATGCCAAGAACAAAACCCAACTGATCGATCTTCTAATGCAGGAGCAATCTGCTATCAATATTCAGTCCAAGCAGGCCGAGGCTGATGCTGATGTACTGATAGCCGAAACTGCACTTGACATCGCTCAAGATGACAACAATGTTGTCGTTGTAGGAACAGACACAGACTTGTTAGTCATTCTTACCTCTCGAGTTCAACCGGGATGTAATATTCACATGATGTATTCGATTACCCCAACCTTACAAGTTTCAGTTAGTGAAATAGCAACCAAAATGGGTGACCATAGAAGCAACCTCCTTGTAGCACATTCTATAAGTGGTTGTGACACTACTTCTGCACTCTTTCGAGTTGGTAAGAAGAAAGTATTCAGTACAATTGTCTCCGATGTTACTAGCGACTCACAACAGTATGTCAACACAATTTTGGCGGATGACAGTACACCAAGTGCAGTAGCCGCTGCCGGGGAACAATTTCTCCTGATCTTATACGGGAGTAAAACAGTTTCCTCTCTCGACCAATATAGATATGTCACTTACAAGCGTTATGTAGCAAAATCTAAACTGAATAAACCCATCGACCTAGCCTCACTCCCACCAAGCAGCGATGCTGCACAACAACATGTCTACAGATGTTATCTCCAGGTCCAACAATGGCTGGGCACTTCGCTTCCTCCGACGGATTGGGGGTGGTCGCTAGACAATGGACTTCTTGTACCGACTGCAGCCACAAAGCCATGTGCCCCCGATAACCTACTGAATCTGATCAGTTGTGGTTGCAAGAGTGCTTGTACAAAAAGGTGTGGGTGTAAGAAGGCAGGACTCTCTTGCTCAGGTTTGTGTAATTGCAGTTCGGATTCTTGTAACAACCACAGAAACACTGTCCTGTCGGAAATTTCTGAGTTCGATGAATAATATGTATATAGGTCATGTCATTTCTGTATATAGCGTTGATAATAGTCAATGTAACTTAATCCATGTTGATTGATTTGTACATTCTGTAAATATTATTTATTGATTTTTGTACATTCTGTAAATATTATTTTTTGATCTAATGCTGCCAGACACAGACGTGTCTGTTCGGTCCCAAGCCCGAAAATAGTTGAGTTCTCATGCTGACGAATTTTATGCCAAAAGGGGAACTCGGCCAGAAGCAGAGGGGGTCTTCCATAATGTCTATTTTGTAAGCAATGATAAAAGTCTTCAAATGGTGGTGGATTTTTTATCGTCTGTCCAACTAACATCCCGTTCTGTACTACGACCCTTTGGGCAAATCCGTTAGGAAAATCGTCATTTTTTGCGTAAATCCGATACTTTTTTGTGAATTTTCAATAATTTTTCGCAGAAATTGTCACAAAATGCACATTTTCCTCTAGGTAAATGTATATTAGACATTATGTAGCTCGAAATACGCGTAAACAAAAAATACAGTTGGATCAATTCGAGGTTACAAAGTTCGTGCGATTTTTTTTCATTTTTTTCAAACGCGTTTTCGAAAAAAGGCTGTAGAAAAAAAAGCTCAACTGGGATTTTAGGAGACTTTTGTCTAATCGTTCAGTGACATGTACTCGACATTCCCTGAAAAAATCAGCTTTCTCCGATTTTTTCCCTAGTGAAACCTAATGTTCTTGGGCTATAGTATGAAATGAACTGATTGGGTGAGAACTGCAGTCTGTAGGGTGTGCTAAAGTAAATGTGGATGGATAGAAGAACGTACAGACATACTGACAGACCACGTATTGCAATCCATCCCAATAGCTCATACGTATTTACTCTATGTATTGGGACAGCTAAAATTAATTATTTTCACAGGTCTCCCAATTCTTAGAAAATGGGGAAAGAACACAGCCTGGTCAAGATTTGATACTGAATAATGTTGTGTGTGATTCGTTTTCCATCACTATATACGGAAATCGCCGTCCAATTTTTTTTTAATATTTTCATTTTTTGCTTCCAAAACATAGCTTATGATCCCTCACTGGAACGAGCACACTGTGCTCGTTCCAATGAGGGATCATAAGCTATGTTTTGGAAGCAAAAAACGAAAATTTTTAGTTACTCAAGAATTTTTTTTTTATGAGTGTCGTCTGCTACTAGCGACGGCCCAACTGGAAACAAATCTCCTGAATGTCCCAAACTTTGGAGCATAAAAAACATATAGTTTTCTGGGAAAAATGTGTGTCCCAAATCATAGAGTGTCCCAATACAAAGAGTAAATACTTCACGTTGTTAAGATGAGCTCAAAATGAAATTTTTCGGCTTTTAGGAAGAAAGAACAGAATTCGATAAAGCCTGAACTAGAAGGTTCAAGTAATTTTCCATATCATAAGACTAATATAATTATATAAAGATACTGTTATAATGAAATGAGATAACTCAGGTACAAACAAGTACAAAAAACCTCAGAATGTGTAATTAATTACCTTCATGTGACAAAGGATTCTGATGTATTGTCTAGATAGAATGGAGGGCTGTCAATAATCTAATGAAATCTGCAAAGATTTTGCCTCTCAAACAATAATAGCTCAGGAGGTTCTCTTCATCATCTTTCTTTACTATGCTCTATATATTATGGATGTCCTTGAGACCTGTAATTAAAAACAATAGTTTCTTTCGGTAACTTAACTTAGTACAGTTATACCTAAGCTGTCAGTAGATTTACAGAGTTAATACAAGGCCAATCATCTGATTTAGAGATTTTTTAACGGTAAGAAATAAAAGATAAGTCTCAAGGTAACAGTTACCTTGTATACTAGAGGTTTATTATGGCACCTAGGTTATTTATATTTATTTATTCATTGGTGTTTACGGTCACATATTTTTTCACAATGGCTAATCATAACCACAACATGAGTATCAACTCCAGACCAGGGGTGAGCGTAAATAAGCCATGTGGCCCACTTTAGAAAGGGTTTGCACCTCCCAAGCATTTGGTGACTTGGTCCTATTTTACCAGTAAAACAGAGCCTGTTTACTGCTGTGAACAGACACTGCTTCACTTCCCGGGGAAGCACCTTGGTTACTACCCTCACTTAACCCTTTACCCAACGCAGACGATATCAAAATTTAATATCATTTTTTTATATTTTTCGAAACATTTCAACAAAACCATATCATGTGACCTCTCATTTGGAACAAGCTACTGAATATTTCTGAATTTTGTTGAAAATCATGGCCGCCAGCAACCATCTTGGATTCGGATATAAATTGTCAACAATTCCATTAGCACTCCCGGAAGCGGGTCAATTAGAACATGTCTGTATTCACAGTCAGGCCTGAAAATAAGCAGTCAGACATTTGCAGAATGAGGTCCCCAGAGGGTGAAATGGATGATGCTACCCCATACAGTGGGCCATTTTATCCTTTGGGTACCTCTTTCTGTTAAGTTTTGAGATCCTGATTCAGATTGAGGTTCACAGAGGGTAAATTTAGTGATGCTACCCTGCTGTGCAGGGTAGCATCACTAAATTCACCCTCTGGGGACCTCAATTTGCAGATGACAGTCTGCTTATTTTCTGGCTTACTCCCTACAGGTCGCATCTCTCACCTGATCTTTTATGAAATTCATATAAAGTTTTGGTGTGATGTTTAGATGGGAGCTATCAAATTTTTCTGAATTTCAGTCAAAAATATGGCTGTCAGCAGCCATCTTGGATTGGCATTTGAATTGTCAATAATTCCATTAGCACACCCTGCAGGCCACATCTCTCACCCTATCTTTTTCAAATTTGATAGTTTTGGTGTGATCTAGATGGGAGCTATCAATTTTTTTCGAATTTCATCAAAAAACTTGGCCACCAGTGCCCATCTTAGGTTTGGCATATAAACTGTCAACAAGTCCATTAGTACACCCTATAGGCCGCATCTCTCACCCAATCTTTTTCAAATTTCATATGTAGTTTTGGTGTGATGTCCAGGTGGGAGCTTTTGATTTTTTCCAAATTTTGTTAAAAAACTTGGCTGCCTGTGGCAATCTTAGATTTGGGATATAAATTGTCAACAATTTAATTAGCACACCCTACAGGCTGCATCTCTCACCCAATCATTTTCAAAATTTATATGTAACTTTGGAATGATATCCAGACTGGAGTTATCAAATTTTTCTGCATTTCGTTGAAAAAGATAGCTGCCACCAGCCATCTTGGATTTGACCTATAAATTGTCAACAATTTCATTAGTACACCTAACAGGCCCCATCCCTCACCTGATTTTTTCAGATATGATTTGTAGCTTTGGTGTGATGTCTTTTCTGTAGAAACTTGAGTGAGTGACATGGCATTACTGAATCTTTCTATTTAGTTCAGTCCCTTCTTGGACAAGTTGAGCTGCAGTGTCATTGACACTTTCAGTATGGTATGTCCAGGGTGTTTCATTCTTTGCCATTGAATTTATCGGGAAACTGTCTGCTATTACAGCTAAATTAGCTGTTGTGCCACAGCTGAAGCTGACATGTTGTGTGCTAGTCTTTGCAAGACTCGACCACACCTCGGGCTGATCTGGGCTCAATTGAGCCCAGATTGGCCTGGGGTGAGGCCGAGTCTTCACAGCGACTAGTTATGACTGCATCAGGGGTGATTATTTCGGCTTTTTGACCTGTTTCAACTTATACCTCAGGCTGATCTGGGCTCAAACAAGTCCAGATTGGACTAGGGTGAGGCTGAGTCTTAACAGTGACTAGTTATGAATGCATCAGGGGCAATTATTTTGGCTTTTTGACCTGTTTCGACTTATATTAATTACCCCTGTGATGAATATTCTGACTTTTTGACTTGCTGGAACTTACACCCCTGAGGGAAGTGTTGGCTGCCTGAATAGGCAGCCAAGACTTCAAAAGACACCACTACAAAGTCAGAATGTTACCTTATTATATAAGGGAGCAAAAAGTAAGAATTCTCAAGGCTTTTAAAGGCATTTTCAGAATCTATAACAAGAATAAAATGAACATATTGTGAGAATCAAAGTGGATTCTCATATATTTCATTTGCATGAATTGATTCTGATTCTCGCTTGAAGTTTAAACTCTGTTTTCAGATATATAAGTCAGAAAAAGCTGTAACTATGCACTACCTTCTCCCATGTGAGAATCCCAGGAAATACTGTGGTAAACAAGATCTGTTTTACTGTTTAAATAGGACCCATTCACCAATGCCTGGGGTGGAAGTACTCTAAAATGGGTATTATGGGTAAACGTTTGGGTGGACTTGATTAAATAAATAAATAAATAAATAAATAAATAAATAAATAAATAAATAAATAAATAAATAAACCACCTTCATAGGTTAAGCCTTTACCTAACAAAAAGTAGACAAATATCAAGAAAATTGACTTAAGGCCACACAAAGTAGATCTTCTGTTTCTCAGGCCATTATTTGTGAAATTGCATGCGGGCGAGCGTTTTTTTATTTTATTTTTTATTTCAGTAATTTCTTCTTTGCCATCAAAAGTTCATGTTCTTGGTTCAAATTTTAGGCCTCGTAATCTACAGAATAGCATGGGTGGTGGTGTATTTCATCCCTTGAGTGCAAGAAGGCTTTGCAATGCTAAAGCATTGCAAAGCCTTCTTGCACTCAAGGGACAAATTCATCAATTTGTTCAACTTGGGTAAAATATCAGACGTAAACCATTTAATTTTTATTTTTTTTAAGTTTAAATTGGTTATAAAAAGAGAGCATGCGGCAGCCAAAAGGACCATGCAGGAGGGCCTGAGAAACAGATTTTTTATTTTTTTTAGGCCTAATCATTTCTTTTTTTACCTTACACAGATTTTTAAAAAAATAGTTTTCAAATTTCAACTCATAATTATGAACAATCTCAATAAAACTATACTTTCAATGCATTGCACTTAGGTTAAACATTTACTAAACTGGTAGAGTGATGAATTATTTCTGGTTGACAAAATTTGTTCACCTGTATTTTCCTTGTTACAATTTATGGGAGAGTGCCAGTGGGCACTCTCCCATAAATTTTAACAAAGAAAATCCACACAGACAAAATAGTTTCAATCCAAGAATAAAATGTGGCTCGTACACAGAATATGAAGCCTTTAAGTTGGAGTACCTGCACTTAACCCTTTACCCAACGTAACGGCCAAAACCGGCCAGCGCGATTCTCAAAAATCGCCAATGAATTTTTATTATTTTTTCATTTTTTGTCTCAAAAACATAGGTTATAACCCCTCGTTGGAACGAGCTCATCGAGCTCGTTCCAACGAGGGGTCATAACCTATGTTTTTGAGACAAAAAATGAAAAAATTTAGTTATTCAAGAATTTTTTTTGCAAGTGTCGTCTGCTTTTCATGTTAGGTAAAGGGTTAACAAAAAAGCAAAAATATCAAGACTTAACCCTTTACCTAACACAGCTTTTTGAGAAAAAAATTAAAGTTTCAATTTCTAACCCATAATTCTGAACATGTTCCATAAAACTATATTTTCAATACATTGCCCTACTTTACACAAAGGAAAAAAAAATCAAGTCAATTTACTTAACCCTTTATCTAACACAACAATGAAAAAAAGCTTACACCACTATGTTGTGTTAAAATAAACAACAGAAAGAAATGATTTGGAATTTAATTCAATTTTAAAAACAACAGTGACTTTGAAAAAAGCTACTCAAAGAAAGACAAAGTCCACCATCCAAGCTATCTGCCCCATTCTAGCAATATTAAAATGTCTATGAGAAAAAAAAAACCAGAAAAAACAGGCCTTCTGACCCATTATTTGAAAATTTAATGAAAATTTAAAAAAAAAAATCCATTGGTATTTTAAACTTCAATGAAAAAAAAATACATTTAAGGCCACACAAAGTAGATTTTCTGTTTCTCAGGCAATTATTTGTGAAATTGCATGCGGGCGAGCGTTTTTTTATTTTATTTGTTATTTCAGTAATTTCTTCTTTGCCATCAAAAGTTCATGTTCTTGGTTCAAGTTTTAGGCCTCATAATATACAGAATAGCATGAGTGGTGATGTACTTCGTCCCTGAGTGCAAGAAGGCTTTGCAATGCTAAAGCATTGCAAAGCCTTCTTGCACTCAAGGGACAAATTCATCAATTTTTTTAACTAAGGTAAAATATCAGACATAAACCATTTAATTTTTATTTTTTTTAAGTTTAAATTGGTTATAAATAGAGAGCATGCGGCAGCCAAAAGGACCATGTGGGAGGGCCTGAGAAACAGATTTTTTATTTTTTTAGGCCTAAGGAAAACAAAATTTTTTTTAAAATCCATTGGCATTTTGTCCGATTGGCATTTTGTCCGGTTGGCATTTTGTCCGATTGGCATTTTGTCCATTGGCATTTTGTCTGATTGGCATTTTGTCCATTGGCATTTTGCCTGATTGGCATTTTGTCCATTGGCATTTTGTCTGATTGGCATTTTGTCCATTGGCATTTTGTCTGATTGGCATTTTGTCCATTGGCATTTTGTCTGATTGGCATTTTGTCCATTGGCATTTTGTCTGATTGGCATTTTGTCCATTGGCATTTTGTCTGATTGGCATTTTGTCCATTGGCATTTTGTCCATTGGCATTTTGTCTGATTGGCATTTTGTCCATTGGCATTTTGTCCGATTGGCATTTTGTCCGGTTGGCATTTTGTCCGATTGGCATTTTGTCCATTGGCATTTTGTCTGACTGGCATTTTGTCCATTGGCATTTTGTCTGATTGGCATTTTGTCCATTGGCATTTTGTCTGATTGGCATTTTGTCCATTGGCATTTTGTCCATTGGCATTTTGTCTGATTGGCATTTTGTCCATTGGCATTTTGTCTGATTGGCATTTTGTCCATTGGCATTTTGTCTGATTGGCATTTTGTCCAGTTGGCATTTTGTCCGATTGGCATTTTGTCCATTGGCATTTTGTCTGATTGGCATTTTGTCTGATTGGCATTTTGTCCATTGGCATTTTGTCTGATTGGCATTTTGTCCAATGGCATTTTGTCTGATTGGCATTTTGTCCGGTTGGCATTTTGTCCGATTGGCATTTTGTCCATTGGCATTTTGTCTGATTGGCATTTTGTCCGATTGGCATTTTGTCCGGTTGGCATTTTGTCCGATTGGCATTTTGTCCATTGGCATTTTGTCTGATTGGCATTTTGTCTGATTGGCATTTTGTCCATTGGCATTTTGTCTGATTGGCATTTTGTCTGATTGGCATTTTGTCTGATTGGCATTTTGTCCGTACACCTAGGATGATATATATTTTACAATGTGCTAAAGAAATTGTTGGAAAATTTATATCCAAATCCATGATGGTTAGCTCCCATCTAGACATCACCCGAAAGCTACGTATGAAATCTGAAAAAGATTCGGTGAGAGATGCAGCCTGCGGGGTGTGCTAATGAAAGTGTTGACAATTTATATCTGAATCCCAGATGGTGGTTTTTCAACAAAACCACGTTTTCCAAAAAAAATTTTGAAAAAATCGATAGCTACTATCTAGACATTGCCCCAAAGCTACATAGGAAATTTGGTAAAGATCGGGTGAGAGCTGCGACCTGTAGGGTGTGCTAAAGGAATTGTTGGACAATTTATATCCAAATCCAAGATGGCCACTGGCGGTCATGTTTTTCAAAGAAATTTGAAAAAATTGATAGCTCCCATCTAGACATTGCACCAAAGCCACATATGAAATTTGGAACTGATCGGGTGAGAGCTATGGCCTGTAGGGTGTGATAAAGGAATTGTGGATGGACAACCTAGACAGATGGACAAGCGGACAGATAACGGATCACAACCCATCTCAATAGCTCATACTTGACGTTGTCAAGTTGAGCTAAAAATCACAGTAAAATCAGATCACAAATAACTCTGGAAAAAAAGAATATTCATGTCCAGAACACAGACTAGAAAAGGTGGAAAACAGTAACGAAACCCCAGAATATTCTGGAAAAGACCAGAAAACTTACATCCCTGTTTCCCAGAAACCAATGTTATGGTACTGTAACTTCCATCGGCAAGGCCAACAAAAGAATTTATGTATATGTTACAGCATAACCTCCACATGTACATGTTAGAGAAGAAACCCACCAAATTGGCGCTAGGACCTAAGGTATTAAACTCTAGTATATATATATTAACCCTTAACCTAACATGAAAAGCAGACGACACTTGAATTCTTGAATAACTTATTTTTTTCATTTTTTGGCTCAAAAACATAGGTTATGACCCCCTCATTGGAACAAGCTTGATGAGCTTGTTACAATGAGGTGTCATAACCTATGTTTTTGAGATAAAAATGAAAAAATAATGAAAGTTAATTGTCGATTTTTTATAATAGCACTGGCCGTTTTTGCCTGTTACATTAGGTGACGGGTTAAGCTTGTATTTACTGTGGAATATGGAGTGGTTGAACCCACAAGGATCAAGAATCGAAAATTGATTCTAGCTTGCAGGAGGAGTTAACGAGAACCAAAACCAATTCTTGTGAATCGAGATAAATGTTAATTAAGTCCTGTGAAAGCTCACATGTATCTCAAAGGAATAACATATCAATGTTATTGGCAAATGGTTAACCTTTTACTAATGAATCGGGAATATCCTCCCATGCAATTTACAAAATTGAGCAGCTGAAAAAATGTTACTTTTCAAAATATTTCAACAAAACCATATCATGTAACACCCTCATAGAAACAAGCTGACCTTGAGCTCATACCAACAAGAGGATCACATGATATGGTTTTATTAAAAAATTTTGAACAATTTGAAAAAATAATATTTAAAATATTAAATTTTGATATCCTGTGCATTGTGTAAAGGGTTAACATTCTTCAGTTTTGTGGTAACAGAAATAAATATTTTGTAACAAATTGACATCTGCCAATTTCACATGCTTCGGGAGTATTTTCAAGATATTTTTCATCCAATCTAGTCATGGCTGCGTTACAGCAACCATGACTAGATTTGATGACAAATTAATCTAAATTATACAAGAAATCATTGGTTCAAAAAACCATTCAATACACAGAGGGAAAATATGTTTAAATGTACTCAAACCCTGTGCTGGGCTGGTATATCAACAAGCAGCATGCAAAGTATTTATTTATTTATTGATGTTTAAGGTCACATACTTATGCACAATGGCTAATCATGAACATGACAGTTTTACGGGTGGAGGAAGCCAGAGTATCCGGAGAGAACCACCAAGCATCGATGAGCAACTGTCAGCTGCTCAACATTCTAACTCTGTTCAAGCGCCACTCAAGCAGGGTTACAGCGGCTGAAGACATGTGCACCATCGACGTGCAGTATGCCTTAGTACACGGCGTCACCGTGCCCCCATGTAGGCTACAGGGATAAAGTGCCTTGCCCAATGACACATCACGGGTCATCCAGGAGGGGAATCGAACTTGGGACCTCTAGCATAGAAGTCCAACAGTCTTCTACTGAGCCACCACGCTCCCAGCATGCAAAGAGTTAAGAATAGGTCACACCAAACAAAACTGATATCCACTTCACATCTCTAACAAGATATCTGTGTCAATGGTCAAATACCGGAGGGCATACTGATGACTTGAAATGACCCAGTAAAATCAAACTTTTTTAACACCTGGGTGGAATGTTAATGAAAATTTCAAGAGCATTTTGAAGATCCTGGGAAATCTTATCTGCAAAGTAAGCCCTTTGTATTTATCAATTAAAATATAGACTGAATGGAAAGTAGATCTGAGTGTTTTCAAGTACACTGCAATAACTCAATGATCAATGAATCACGCGGACATTATATCAACACTTATATATATTTAAATCAACAATAATCTCACTACTTCTGGGAAATACCAATAAAATATCAGATTGGTTTGTCTGGCTTTAAAGGACAGGTCAGAGCTTGCCTCAGGGGGATACACACTATACAAGAGGACATACCATGAGAGTAAATGCATATACAATAAAATTTATCTACCCACCAGCAAACTACGATATACTAACACACTGCTATCGGACTGTTAGTTACTCATTTGCACAGTCACGTCTCAACATGATAATAAATAGCATACTTGAAAATGTTTGATAAACTTGTGTACATATGCCATTTTGTAGATTTTGAAAAAAAACCCCCGTATTTTATTTTTTACTGGTTATGCAAAACCTTAGAAACATGACCTTACATGTCCTGCACAATGGAACAAATTTCATTAACCCCCTGCACACAGATGTCAAAATATTCAGATTTAAATTTGCCATTTTTCCCACAATGCAACTGGAAATTTAACCAATTCAATCTTGTTTTACAGAGCTCATTAATGAGCTCTGTCAAACAAGATTGAATTGGTTAAGTTTCTAGTTGCATTATGGGAAATATTTGCACCCTGAACTTTCAATATTTCGACATCAGTGTACAGATGGTTAATTTTTAAGCCTTTAGAATGGTTTAATTTGGGGGCCGCTGCCAACTTTTAAAGTCAGTTGCTGTTTCTAAACATTAGGCCCCACAAAGCAGATCTTCTGTTTCTCAGACCACTGAGTGGGAGGACGTCCATTTTTTCTATCTTATTTTTGTAATTATTTCTTTGCCATCAAAAGTTTGGGTTCTTGATTTGCTTTATGTTTTATGCCTCATAATCTACAGAACAGCATGGAGAGGGTGTATTTCCAGGGCTTGCCTTGAGTAAAATGATCGGGGCCTAAAAAAAGTGTCCCACATATTGAGGTCGGGGCCTTTTCGGGGCTGATTTTCCATTTTGTCCATTATTGTTAGTGCTTTTTTGTGGAAAATGTCGGGGCTTGAAAAAAAGCCCCCAGCAAGTGCTCCTCGGGGCTGATCTCGGGGCCTGGGCTGATCAGCCCCGACTCAAGGCAAGCCCTGTATTTCATCTCTTGAGTGCAAGAAGCCTTGTTGCACTCAAGAGACAAATTTATCAGTTTTATTAACTTGGGTAAACTATATGACATAAACCATTTAATTTTTATTTTTTAAAAGTTTGCATTGGTTATAAAAAGAGAGTGTGCGGCAGCCAAAAGGACCATGAGGGAGGGACTTAGAAAGAGATTTTTAACTTTTAAGGCCTTAGATAATTTTTCTGTAATACTGACAACCAGAAATACCATTCTTTGATTTCTTGGGGATGCTTTGATGCCTTAAAATATATATTAACCCTATGTAGCCAAATAGTGTTCAACTGATTACCAATAATGGCCGTTGACCGATAACTAGTTATTTGAGATCACAATCGGCCGATTCCGATTATAATACCGTGCATTTCTTAACAAGTCGACGTTCGCAAAGAACTACATTACATTGAATTTATTTTACAGTGTTTACAGTTCGTTCACTACGAGATAAGTCGAGACTCGAAAGAACTACATTAAAATGAACATATTTCACAGTGTTAAACTCCGTTGACTCAAGTAAAATTACCAGTCGCGCACACTTGGGTGGTAAACGTGGCTCTGGAAGCCACGTTTACCACCCAAGTGCGTGCAACTGATAATTTTTATCGCGACCTGAGTCAATGGGTGCAACCTTCATTTTTCCGGTATGAAGTGGCGATTACCGAAAGTATGCTCAATTGTAAGCTTTACATGTCCTTTAACTTGTATATCCCGTAAAAGGGCGTCTAGAGAGATTAAGAATACATATTATTGAGTTGTATCAATGACATCATTTGACATTAACAATTGAACAATTGCAGAAGATAATTAATTGCGGTTCATGAATCATCACAAAATTCTTGGCAACAATCGGTTGAACCGATGTTCCAGGAGGTGTTGCCGTTGTCATCCGATTGCCCACAATCGGCCGATTGTGGTGGCCGGTTCCGATCAACAGTTGAACACTATAGCCAAATTCATATTTTGATCACTTTTATTTATTTATTTATTTATTTATTTATTGGTGTTTAAGGTCAAATATTTATGTACAATGACTAATCATGACCGTGACAGTTTTATGGGTGGAGAAACCGGAGTACCCGGAGAGAACCACCGAGCAACGATGAGCAGCTGCCAGCTCCCCAACATCAAAACGATGCACTGCAGAACAGCGCACTGCAGCTCGGGCAGTGTAAGATTGGTTGAAGACACCATCGACGTGTAGTACGCCTCAGTACATGGCGTCATCGTGCCCCCATGTGGACAATCGGGGTTAAGTGCCTTGCACAAGGACTCAATCGCTCAGACGGTCACCCATATGAGGACTAACCGGGCTCGACGTTGCTTAACTTCAGCGATCTGACCAGAACCGGTTACCGCAACGCTACCGCACCCCCATCACTTTTGACTGCATCAGAACATGTGACTGCTTTATATGACGTCTCTGAGAAGTTACTAGTACATTATAAGTAGACTGCACTTTAGCAGTTGATTCTAAGAAAGTCATGGCTGCCTATAAAGACAGACAAGACTTGCCTAGAAACAACAGCAATGCCACAGGATATAGACTGTCATTATGTAACAAGAATGTATAAAAATCTAGATACAGTAGAATCCTCTTAATTGAATATTCATTTTGCCAGTGAAAATTATTCAATTAACAGGAGTATATAATTAACAGGGATTTGGTCAGTTTCCTGTGTTCTGGTGGTAAACTGAGCATTTATTCTATTATATCTTGTTTGACAGAGCTCCTAGAGCTCTGTCAAACAAGATATAATTGAGTAAATGCCTGTACTGGATGTAGTGAGGCCAAAAAGGTTGATAAATAAGGGGAATTTGGTGCGTGTCACAGTAATGTTTTCGACATGTTATAACAATTTCTATACAATTAACAGGAGTTTACTCCACAACCCATATGCAATTAACGGATCAAATTTGTACTGAAAGTATGGTAAATGGTTTTGTGTTTGAAAATTATATTCAATTAACAGGGATATACAATTAAGAGATATCCAATTAAGTGGGCTTCACTGTATAATGTTAAAAGATCTATTTGGCCAATATAAGAATACTAGTCAAATCGGAGAACATTTGTTCAAGTTAATTATTAAGCGAACGAGCACAAAAATTCATAATAATTGACTACTTAAGGCCCATAACTCTGTAACAAAAAGTCAGGCCAGGCTAGTTTTCAAACTCACTTGGGATATTATTGCAAAAGTCCTGTATGGCAAATATTACTCAAAAGTTATTTCGCTAACAAGCTCAAAAAATTCATAACAGGTGAGCTAAAACAGTACTGGTGTACTAATATGTTCTGCCCAATATATCTTGATATCTTGGGGGGGAGTGGGGGAAGTGGTTTGGGGGGGCGGGTGGTTATCTGAGGATTTCATTCCCTCTGAGAGACAGATGGAGGGAGGAGTGGTTTGGGGTTGGGCGGTTATCTGAGGATCTCATTCCCTCTGAGAGACAGGGGGAGGGGGAGGGGGTAAGGTCACATACTTATGCACAATTGCTAATTATGACCGTGAGTTTTACGGGCGGAGGAAGCCAGAGTACCCGGAGAGAACCACCGAGCATCGAAGAACAATTGTCAGCTCCTCAACATTCTAACTCTGTTCAAGCACCGCTCAAGCAGGGTTACAGCAGTTGAAGACATGTGCAGCATCAAAGAGCAGTAAGCCTTAGTACACAGCGTCATTGTGCCCCATATAGGCAACTGGGATAAAATGCCTTACCCAAGGACACAACGCGGGTCGTCCCGGACGGTGGTTCGAACTTCGGACCTCTAGCAGAGACATCCAGCAGTCTACCACTGAGCCACCGTGCCCCCACAAAATTTTTAATTAAGCACTGCTTTGTACTCGGTGCTTCATTATTTAAATTTTTTATTATTCCCTTATTCCCAGCATTAGTGTTCTTTATCTAATATTACGGCATCTGTGGAAATTATTGCCCACCCGTGGAAAGCGACCAGTCCGCAGTGGCCATATATATACTGTATAAATTTAGTTTGTCTGATCTGGTTTGATTGGGGTTTTACATCACTTTCAACAAATATGGCTATATGATGCCTATATCATGACGTTGTTAGTTCCCAACATGAAGGTAGAATTACTCCAACAAATCCAGTGGATGGCTTAACTGGTAGAGTTTTTTGGGTTGTCAAAATTCTGTTCACATGTTATTGCCTTGTTACAATTTATAGGAGAGTGCCTAAAGGCCCTCTCCCATAAATTGTAACAGGGCAAATTCCTCCAGACTAAATAATATCACATCAAAAATTAATTGAAGCGCATCCATAGAATATGAACCTTTCAGCTGTGGTACCCGCACTTCAAGATAAAGCCCAAAAATGGGCTTCCAGCACTCTACCAGTTAAGGAATCCACGAACCACTGGATTCACAGAGACCTCAATATAAGGAAGGAACAAATTCTTCAGAATTTACTACATCAATATAGTGAAATGTCAATGTGAACAACCAGGCTATTGCTGCTATTGCTGCTGTGAATTAACAACCTGGCTAACAAATGTGGATCTATTATACCCGGGCACACACAGGGTTCAAGCTATACAGTAATGTGTCTTTCTAAACTGATGTGAATCTGGTTAGTCTTGAAAAATGTATTTGATACTATCATAGAGTAAATGGAAACATGTTTAGAGATATAAAAATACGTACTGAATCAGAGTGCATTACCAAGCCAGAAAATAAGCAGACTGACATTTGCAAATTGAGGTCCCCAGTGTGTGAATTTAGTGATGCTACCCTGCATAGCAGGGTAGCATCACTCAATTTATCCTCTGTGAACCTCAATCTGAATCAGGGTGCAAAGCGAAACAGAAAGATGTACCCAGAGGATAAATGGCCCACTGTATGGGATATCGTCATCAAATTCACCCTCTGGGGACCTCATTCTGCAAATGTCAGGCGGCTTATTTTCAGGCCTAAGCATTACATGCTTCGAGTGGGTGTTTGAGTGCCGGAACTTTGTGAAGGGGTGGGTTATGGAAAAAATATGCAGTACGGGTAGGTGGGTTAAAAATTCTGCCAAATAAAAGTTTCCATGTATGTTCACATTTTTTTTTTCAGCCCCCTCTACCCCTCCCCCTCCACCACCCAGGGTTAGAAAGGAAACAATTAACCTTCTGAAACCAGGTGGTATCTTCCACGTTATTTCAATGGCAGCAATTGGAAAAGTCCATATTCATTACCTGGGGGTAGACCAATTAATACTCTCAACATGAGGTCCCAAGGCCGCACGCTGAAAATATTAATTGGTCTACCCCACATATGCACTTCCCACCCATTCTACTTGATGAAATCATGATGGATCATGTTCCTGCACTGGAAAAGTAGTCCCAAGGATTGTAAGGGTTAACATTCACAAAACTGTCAACTTTGGATGTAGGTAATTATATTAATAAAAGTTGTGCATGTTACCAGGTATCACCAAATTCTTGTGATGCACTCTACATAGGCAAAAGCCTATCCTTCATTTGCTTTCCCAGCAGACATTTTCTACCTCCCACTGAGCTTGGATACTTATACTGACATTAAATATCTTTCAACTGTGAAATACTCCCTTGAAAAGGTGCATTCAGACATACCAAGTCATCATTGAGAGAAATATTTATCCACTGTACAGTTCTAAAAGCCAAAGTCAATGGACTACTGAGTAGCGATATATTTTGCAACCTTTATTTATTTTGCACTTGTTGCATGAATGGGGCAGTTAAAGTCTACTTAATTGTATATCAACCCAATGACTCCCAATATGTACAGTTAAAACTGGAAGTCCTGTCAAGAAATGCACACAAATAGCACATCGATCTGCACGTTAATAAGCGTTATGACCACAGTAAGGCTATGATGTTCTGTACATATGTCCTGTGCACAAGCAATGTTTCAGCCAATGGACCTTCAGGTAACCCAGACAAACATTGCCTGTATTTGCTATGAGTAACCAGGAGAAACTGCCATGCTTTGGATGTCATTCGAAATGGCAATTGCATGCAATTCCAACGCGCAATTAAGTCTAAATAAGCGCACAGTTCATGGCAGGACTTCTAGTTTTAACTGTAGTGCTTCGTAACATTGCCTGTGTTTGTCAGGCTTGGCAATTTCAGGAGAGCGATTTTTTAGCTCTCCTTACTGCCCTCCTGAAAGAATTAAGGAGAGCAAAAAATTGCCCTCCTAAATATTTTGGTCTGGGATGATTGAGATTACAGTATTATGCTCACATTAAATTTTTGTTGTAAAGCAAAAATGTAATTTAACTTCGAAGTCACATAACATCACGTAATTTCATTTTGAAAGTGGTTTAGTGGTAAAAGGTAATGGCTGCAACCATACCCAAACACATTTGCAATCATTTGAAGCAAAATGGGTCACAGCAATATTTTTTTTTCTGTCAGTTTCAAGTTCAACAACTGACATCACAGTTTGAGGGGTAATTATTCAAGGAATATTGACATTATAATATACTACCATTACTACTATCCTGTCACTTGAAGCACTTGCACCAGAATGTGACTGTAGATTCAAGCAGACCTGTTGTCCAAGAAAGTCAAACGCCTACCACTACCACCTTCAACCCCCTTGGGGGGGTTGAAGGTGGTAGTGGTAGGCGTATGACTTTCTTGGACAACAGGTCTGGGTACACACACAGGTCTTGTCAAGTGTGTGTTCGGTTGTTGAGTGAGACATCTAGATGTCTAAGAGATTTCGCTTTACCTCAGTAAAGTTAATAAAATCACTGATGTAATAGTCTGTTGGTTTCAGTTTCAATGAGTTCGTTCAACTGGACACTTAAAATGCTGTGTAAAGCTAATTGCTCTCCTAAGCTGATTGAGGAGAGCGATTTTTTGCCCTCCTGCATTTTTCAGAATGCCAGGCCTGGTTTGTTATGAGTGACCAGGGGGACCTGTTATGCTTTGGAAGCCATTCGATATGGCAATTGCGTGCAATTCCTCTGCACAATTAAGCCTAGATAAGCGCACAGTTCGTGACAGGACTTCTAATTTTAACTGTAAATCTTCTTGCATTAGGTTGTATAAAAAGTTTTAACAGACTGTTATTAACTTCCAGGAATAAGCCATTTAAACAGTACAGTGGAACCCTGTTAATTGAATACCCACTTTGCCAATGAAAACTATTTAATTAATAGGAGTATTCAATTAACAGGGATGGAGTCACTTTCCTGTATTCTGGAGATAAACTTAGCATTTATTCTATTATATCTTATTTGACAGAACTTTATGAGCTCTGTCAACAAGATATAATACATTAAATGTCTGTATTGGATGTAGTGAGGTCAAATAGGCCTATAAACAAAGGAAAACTGGGGAGAGACGGTAATTTCTCGACAGGCTACAAATTTTTTTTTTTTCAATTAACAGTTTACTCTTTTACCTATATTCAATTAACAGGTCAAATTTGTGTACTGGAGGTATAGTAAATGGTTTAGTGTTGGGAAATTATATTCAATTAACAGGGATATACAATTAAGAGATATCCAATTAAGTGGGCTCCACTAGTGGAGTATCACCTTCATTTCCATATGAAGTTTTTATATTCAAGAAATGAATCCCACCTGCGGCAACCGCGTTGTGTCCTTGGGCAAGACACTTCATCCCCATTGCCCGCGTGGGGGCACGATGACGCCGTGTACTAAGGCGTACTGCACGTCGATGGTGCGCATGTCTTCAACCAATCTAACCCTGCCTGTGCTGCAGTGCGGAGTTACGATGTTGGGGAGCTGGCAGCTGCTCGTCGTTGCTCGGTGGTTCTCTCCGGGTACTCCGGCTTCCTCCACCCGTAAAACTGTCGAGGTCATGATTAGCCATTGTGCATAAATATGTGACCTTAAACGTCAATAAATAAATAAATAAATAAATATTCAAGAAATACATAAGTCATTGTTTAACCCATTACCCAGCACAGACAGAAAAAATTGTTTTTTGAATTATTTTTTGCAAGAAATTTTTCAAAAGCTTTCAACAAAACTATATCATGTTACCCCCTCCTCAATGGACAAGCTTTGCTTCAATGAGGGGGGGGGGGGTCACATGATATGGGTTTGGTTTGAACTATTTATTTGTGTTTAAGGTTACATACTAATGCACAATGGCTAATCACAACTCTGTTCAAGCTCTGCTCAAGCAGGGTTACAGCGGTTGAAGACATGTGCACCATCGACATGCAGTTAGTACATTGTATCATCGTGACCCCATGTAGGCAACTAAGATAAAGTGCCTTGCCCAAAGACACAACATGGATCATCCCGGACAGGGATTGAACTCGGGACCTCTAGCATAGAAGTCCAACAGCCTACCACTGAGCCACCGTCTCCCCAAAAAATACCTTGTGTCTACGCATATAAAGACAAATGCGACTGGGCATATATCTCTGACACAGAGCATATATAACGGAAACTTCTTAGACTCATTTCATAAATATTATATGAGAAAAACACTCATTTCATATTCTATTTATCATACGACACACACACGCACAAATTAGCCACTTAGTATGACTTTTTAACCCATCATCTAACTTGAGTTGCAGACGACACTTGGAAAAACATTCTCGTATAACTAAAAAAATTCATTTTTTGCTTCCAAAACATAGGTTATGACCACTCATTGGAACAAGCTCGTTGAGCTCGTTCCAATGAGGGGTCATAACCTATGTTTTGGAAGCAAAAAGTGAAAATATAAAAAAACAAGAGGCCCCACGGGGCCTGAAGAGCTCATCTTGTACAGAACACAATTTAAACAGAGTCCAAGAATGAGTCTACATTAAGCAAGCCATCTCCATAGGCTACACTGTCAATCCTTGAGTCCCTCAGGAGTGACAAAAATAATCTGGGCATCATGCCTTTTCTTCAGTTGATCATAAGTAAAATGTAGAGCTCCCCTATGAAGCCCCTTGATACAACCTATGTGGATTAATCTTAGTACCTCTAGAGGGTACTGAAAAAAATTGATAAATTTGTCCCTTGAGTGCAACAAGGCTTTGTAATGCTTTAGCACTGCAAAGCCTTCTTGCTCTCAAGAGATGAAATACACCACCACCTATGCTATTCCATTGATGATGAGGCCTAAAATATAAACCAAAGACATGAACTTTTGATGGCAAAGAAATAATTACAGAAATAAAAAATAAAATAAAGCAAAGCAAGAGGCCCCACAGGGCCTGAAACACTAACCTTGAACAGAACATGATATAAACAAAGTTCAAGAATGAGTCTACATTAAAAGCCATCTCCATTGGCTACACTGTAAAATCCTTGAGTCCCTCAGGAGTGACAAAAATAGTCTGGGCATCATGCCTTTTCTTCAGTCGATCATAAGTAAAATGTAGAGCTCCCCTATGAAGCCCCTTGATACAACCTATGTGGATTAATCTTAGTACCTCTAGAGGGTACTGAATACAAAATTTTTAATTCTTCAGCAAAATGGCCAATTCCAGCTCCCAAAGAGAGCCCAAATATTAACCCAGGCTCTTGATTTGAACATAGTTAAATCTGGTTTCCCTAGAGATGTTGTGTACTGAATATGAAAGCATTCTGACTGTTGGATCTGAAGAAGAGAAATTGTAAAGAAATTTCTTTGAATTGCACTAAGTTCAAATTTGGGCTACCATAGCGAGCCCAAATATTAACTTATGGATCCGATTTGAACAAACCTGAATCTGCCCCCCTCCCCTAGAGATGTTGTATACCAAATGTGAAAGCATTCTGACAAGTGAATCTGAAGAAGAAGATTTTTGAAGAAATTCCCTCATATTGTACTAAGTTAAATTTCATGTTCCCATATGGAGCCCAAATATTAACCTAGGCACTCAAATTGAACAACCTGGAATCTGACCCCTCTAGAGATGTTGTATACCAACTATACAAGCATTCCGACTGGTGGATCTGAAGAAGAAGATTTTTAAAGAAATTTCCTCATATTGCACTAAGTCAAAATTTGGGCTACCATAGTGAGCCCAAATATATACCTAGGGATCTGATTTGAACAAACTTGAATCTGACCCCCATAGAGATGTTGTATACCAAATATCAAAGCATTCTGACTGATGGATCTGAAGAAGAAGATTTTTTTAAATTACCCTCCATATTGAACAAAGATAAAATTTGGGCTTCCATAGGAAGCCCAAATATTAACCTAGGGACTTGGTTTGAACAATCTAGAATCTGACCCTCATAACAATGATGTATACCAAATATTAAAAGATTCTGACTGGTGGTTCTGAAGAAGAAGATTTTTAAAGAATATTCCCAATATTACCCTATATTAAAACTTCGGGCTCCTGGCAGGAGAGCCCAAATATGAACCAATGAGCTTTATTTCAGCAAACTTTTATCTGACCCCCCTATGAATGCTGTATACCAAATATCAAAAGATTCTGATGATTGGTTCTGGAGAAAAGATTTTTTTAAATTTTTCCAAATATGCTGACTCAGCATTTTTTCGATGCCCATTACAGAACACCCTAACATAACTGATGGCAATTTTTTTTTACCATTCAATTCCACTGGTCATAAGGATACTTCATACCAAATAAAAGCTCTCTGTTCCGTGGGGTTTGGGAAATATGGACGTTTGAAAATATTTTTATTTTTAACTCCCAGGGTTCCCATGGGGATGCGGGAATTTTTTTTTTTGCATGGGTCAAGTACTTATGACCCAATACTACTACAAACCAAATTTGGTTCATACCGGACCATCGGTTCAGAAAATAGAAATTTTGGACGGGGCCAAAAATCTTACCCCTCCTATTACAAAGCCAAATATTACTTCACGAACTTCGTTTGAACAAACTTGATTCTACACCTCATATGGAAGCTCCATAGCAAATATTATGTCATTGTGCACACTGGTTCTTGAGAAGAAGATTTTTAAAATATTTTGGAGCATTTTCCCCCACTCCCTTCCTATGGGGCTGGGCATGCTGAGTTGAACAAAAATGAAATGCCCCTTTGGGACCATCACTCACACAAACTTTCACTTGAATTGGCCCAGTGGCTTTGGAGGAGAAGACCAAAACATGGTGTTGACGGACGACGGCGTACGACGGACGACAGACGACGGACGACAGACGATGGACGACAGACGAAGGACGGAGAGCGATGAGATTAGCTCAGCTTGACTATGTCAAGATGAGCTAAAAATGAATGGCGTTTTTCTTGTAGGTAAAAGATTAATACAATATAACCCACCCTAAATAGGAAAGATAACGTAAATTCTCCCTACTGAAATTATGCAAATGTGACCCAGTTGTATTTTGTTTAGCCAATCAAATTGTCCAGTTTTGACATTGACCAATGAAAGCTCCCAACTCTAATTATGCAAATTATGAAAATGTGGCTGAGTTGTATTTTGTTCAGCCAATCAAATTGTCTCTTTTTGAAATTGACCAATGAAATTGACGGAAGGCTTTATTTATCACTGATTAATATGAAAGCAAAATATCAAATGTTTTAAAGTGAACAAAACGGACGAGTCATATGATAATTTGTATTTCAATAAGTACTGAAGTCGAGACCTTGTCTGTGGACAATACCAACAAGTCCAAAGGATAAATCAAGACTTCAATACACCATCTCCTACCTTCACCCCCAACCCTAGAGCTGTAGGTTAACTGAAACCGAAACGAGGTTTTTAGATTTTTTAAAAAACCGAAACCAAAACCGTCGACATCCCGTAATCTAAGGTTTTTTGTTTTTTATTAAATACTCTCCTGCTGCAGAAATTCACAGAATGTAGCCATTCCAGAGTAGTGTCTGGGTACTCTCAGTACTCTGGGAAGGATACATTCTGTGAATTTCCAACATTTCAGTTTAGTTGTGTTTGCAGCTTTCCTCAAGTTGCGTGCTGGTGTCAGACCTCGAAAAAGGCCAAGCACAATAAAAGTTCTGTATATTTAGCTACCGTAATTATTATATTGGCCTTCCTGATTCTTCATGTATTATAGCTTATTTCGGGCATTCATTGAGTTTCACTCAATTTCACTACCATTCAGGTATGACTCCAGACATGACATAGGAATGATTTTTATTCAATTTTACTTGGCCTCATGAACAAACCGAAAACCGAACCGAACCGAGGTTTTACTCCACCTGAAAAACCAAAACCGAAACCGAACAAGAAATTTAAAAACCTACAGCTCTACCCAACCCTAACTCCCAGGGTGGTAATGCAGGGATACTTCTGTACTTCTCTATGTATTTGGGAAAGTTGCACCATGAATGTTGCACCATGAATGTTGCACCATGAATGTTTCAACTGGGAATTTTCTATGAAGCAAAGAAACACATAGATTAAGAAACATTACTTTCAAATTGAATTGAGAACACTCACAAGCTACATTCAGTGACTTGGCATTCAGGTCTAGGCAAGTCCTGGCTGCCTATATAGACAGCCATGACTTGCTTAGAAACAACGGAGAAGGTTCTTAAGGGGTAGGGAGCGCGGTGGCTCAGTAATTGGGTTTCAATTGCTAACTCATTAAAGATTGAGATGTTTCTATAAGACTCCCGTGAAAAGATTAGGATTATTGCTGAATAAACAATTTCATACATACCTGAAATGTGACAGATAGGAATGAAAATAAATTTGTGTTGAAAATCTTTTTGTAACAAATTGAAATGGACTGTTATAAAAATTATAAAAATAAATTAGTGTTGAAAATCTTCAACGAAGATTTTCAACACTAATTTATTTTTATAATTTTTATAACAGTCCACTTCAATTTGTTACAAAAACTTCATAAATAAAAAAGAACTACAAAGTAATTACAAAAATCTATTCTTCTCCATTTCTGAATTTTGTGGTTGGTTATTCACTGACTTGAGAAAACCTGAAACCTGTTATGAGAGACCACCTGTCTTGAGAGACCACTTTTGTGTGGCCCAAAGAGCAGTCTCTCAAGACAGGTTTTACTGTAGTATGGTATCTTTGAAAAAAATACCCATGTTTCGAATCACCTATTGAAAATAATTTAGCACCTAACCGGTTAAAAAACACAAAAACCTAAACCATCTTTCACAATGAAAGTTGATTCTCTCTGAAATTAATAAACAATACTGAAAACGAATATTTCATGTTGATAATTGAATAAAATTACATACTTTACAAAAACTTTATAACAACGAAACAATATTTTAGCAGAATATAAAGCCTCGGGGAAATCAACTTGCGATACTCTGTTTGTGTAAAGTTATTCTCATCAGTTTTCATTTCTAGTTAAATTTGTAAAGTGCTCATAAACTTGACAATAAGTCTTGCAATTTTATGTATAATATTTCATCTGATAGCATATAATATATAAAATATTCCGTTTTCCTGCCTATTGTCAAGAAAAGTTCATTAATAAATAAAAGGCAATGCATTTTAATACGGTAAGTTTACATGTTCTTGGAAGTCTGACAACTACAATAAATATTTTTCCAGTTTCATATGTCTGAGATCCTGCACCATTCCTGGCACTCTAATCTATGATTTTCCAAACCAAAGTACATGTAGCTCTCCTTAAACCCTCAATTCCCTTATTGATAACTGACTTAAGAATAGAATAGCTCTCCTTAAACCTTCGATTCCCTTATTGATAACTGACTTAAGTATAGAATAGCTCTCCTTAAACCTTCGATTCCCTTATTGATAACTGACTTAAGTATAGAATAGCTCTCCTTAAACCCTCAATTCCCTTATTAATAACTGACTTAAGTATAGAATAGCTCTCCTTAAACCCTCAATTCCCTTATTAATAACTGACTTAAGTATAGGATAGCTCTCCTTAAACCTTCGATTCCCTTATTGATAACTGACTTAAGTATAGAATAGCTCTCCTTAAACCCTCAATTCCCTTATTAATAACTGACTTAAGTATAGAATAGCTCTCCTTAAACCCTCAATTCCATTATTAATAACTGACTTAAGTATAGAATAGCTCTCCTTAAACCCTCAATTCCCTTATTAATAACTGACTTAAGTATAGAATAGCTCTCCTTAAACCTTCGATTCCCTTATTTATGACTGACTAAAGTATAGAATAGCTCTCCTTAAACCCTCAATTCCCTAACTGATAACTGACTTAAGTATAGAAAAGCTCTCCTTAAACCTTCGATTCCCTTACTGATAACTGACTTAAGTATAGGATAGCTCTCCTTAAACCCTCAATTCCCTTATTAATAACTGACTTAAGTATAGGATAGCTCTCCTTAAACCTTCGATTCCCTTATTGATAACTGACTTAAGTATAGAATAGCTCTCCTTAAACCCTCAATTCCCTTATTAATAACTGACTTAAGTATAGAATAGCTCTCCTTAAACCCTCAATTCCATTATTAATAACTGACTTAAGTATAGAATAGCTCTCCTTAAACCCTCAATTCCCTTATTAATAACTGACTTAAGTATAGAATAGCTCTCCTTAAACCTTCGATTCCCTTATTTATGACTGACTAAAGTATAGAATAGCTCTCCTTAAACCCTCAATTCCCTAACTGATAACTGACTTAAGTATAGAATAGTTCTCCTTAAACCTTCAATTCCTATTAAAAACTGACTTTAGTATAGAATAGCTCTCCTGGAACAGGTTTAGGGAAGCCATAGTAGGTCCTCTAGATTTTTTAAAAGTCCAGGCTTGATGTAGTGTTGCTTAGCTTGAAGCTCCTAAAAATGGAACCCAGTTACAGTTAAAACTAGAAGTCCTGTCATGAAATGCGCGCAAATAGCAGGTCGATCTGCGTGTTAATCTACGCGTTACGGCCAAAGTAAGGCTATCAAATTCTATACATATAGCAAATGCATAAGCAATGTTTCAGCCAATGGACCTCCGGGTAACCCGGAGGTCCATTGGCAGAAACATTGCTTGTGTTTGCTATGACTAACCAGGAGATCCTGCCGTGCTTTGGATGCCATTCGATATGGCAATTGCGTGCAATTCCTACGCGCAATTAAGCCTAGATAAGCGTACAGTTCGTGACAGGACTTCTACATTTAACTGTAACCCTTTACCCAACGAACTGGCGGCATTCATCTCCTTTAATTTTCAAATAAAGCATTAGAAAAAAAAACGAAACCATATCATGTGACCCCCTCATTTGAACAAGCTCATCGAGCTCATTCCAATGAAGGGTCACATGATATGGTTTTGTTGAATTTGTATGAAAAACTTTACAAATCAATAATTAAAATAATAAATGTTGATATCCTGTTTAATGGGTAAAGGGTTAATTTGATGAATGGTTGGGGGGGGGGGGGGGGGGTCATTGTTGTTCAAAGTGAGATCCAAGTCAAAGGAGTTAACCCTTTACCCAACGAATCGCCCGCATCCACCCGCGTAATATGCAAATTCAGCAGGTGAATAAATATTATTTTTCGAAAAATTTCAACAAAATCATAGCATATGACCCCTCTTTGGAACGAGCTCATCGAGCTCATTCCAAAGAGGGGTCACATGATATGGTTTTGTTGAATTTTTTTTTTAAAATTTGAAAAATGATATTTAAAATAATAAATTTTTATATCGTCTGCATTGGGTAAAGGGTTAAGGGGAGATTTGGGAAAGGTGAGAAACGATGCCAAATGTACAATAACTTAGGTGTAACAAAGATCCTGGAACATTTCATTTTAGAATGCCCCCGGTTCTCGTCAGGTCACCAAAGTTAAGCAGCGTCGAGCGTGGTAAGTAGTTGGATGGGTGACCATTTCAACGACTGATTTGCACACCCGCTTTGTGTCCTTGGGCAAGGCACTTAACCCTGATTGCCGCCTACATGGGGGCACGATGATGCTGTGTACTAAGGCGTACTGCACGTCAATGGTGCGCATGTCTTCAACCAATCTAACCCTGCTGCAGTGCAGAGTTCAGAGTTATGATGTTGGAGAGCTGACAGCAAGCTGCTTGTCGTTGTTCGGTGGTTCTCTCCAGCTTCCGCCACCTGTAAAACTGTCACTGACATGATATGACCCTGGCTCTTAGAGTGTTGTTAAAACCTAATAAATAAATAAAATAAATAAATAGAATGCCCCAAATATTTGCCTAGTAGAAAAAGACTCCTTGGGTAACTAATGGAAAAGTGGTATGAAAACATGAAGGATAATTAGATTTATTTATTTAATTATTAAGGTTTTAACGACACTTTAACAGCCAAGGTCATATTGTGTCAGTGACTTTACGAGTGGAGGAATTCGGAGTACCCAGAGAGAATCACCGAGCAATGATGAGCAGCTGCCAGCTCCCCAACATCGTAACTATGCACTGCAGCACAGGCAGACCTGGGTAAGATTGGTTGAAGACATGCGCACCATTGACATGCAATACCCCTTAGTACATGACGTCATCGTGCCCATGTGGACAATCGAGGTTAAATGCCTTGCCCAAGGACACAATGCAGGAGTCCAAATCAATCGCTCAGGCAGTCACCCATCTGAGGACTAACAGGGCTCAACTTTGCTTAACTTTGGTGATCTGATGAGAACCAGTTACAACGCCACCATGACCCCAGATAATTGGATGAGTAATGACATGAGGAAAAGGGTCAATTTTATAGTTGTAGAGATCGAGAAGGTGCCATGGGGGGGGGGGGGGGGGAAACTGTTTTTGATTGAATACTGGGAGATTAGGAGGGAGAGTGGGAGGAATATCTCTGCATGGCACTGCATTGGTTAATGTAGGCATCCACATTAGAGGACCGCGACAAATCAGCGGAAGGCTGAAGATTTATTCAATTAACATGAGTATTTCATTAAAAGAGAAGTGGTCTGTTCACTGTATTCTAGAGATAGATTGAGTATTCTAATATAATACATCAGGATGCTGTATTTCTATATGCAGGGATACTTACCTGCAAATAATTAATAATTAACAATTAATGCACATTACAGCTCTCTACCAGGACTAATGATTGACAGAAAACAAAGCAATTATTAACAGTGGCCTAATACTGGCAACAATGGGACATTTATTGATAAGTGCACACAAACCTGCGTGCACTCAAAACATATGCCACCCTTATAATAAATACATAATTGATTAAGTTCAAGCCATGAAAACAAATATTATGTAAGGAGAACTGATAAACTTACAACTATACCAGCATGAATAGATTCAATGGCATGTGTTCGCTTAATGATAAAATCAATTACGCAACTTGTATTATTGATGGTGTTAACACCTTAACTTTTTACCCAATGCAGATGATATCAAAATTCATTATTTGAAATATTATTTTTCAGAATTTTTCAACAACTTTTAACAGAACCATATCATGTGACCCCTTAACTGTAACGAGCTCAAAGAGCTCCTTCTAATGAGGGGGATCATGTGATATGGTTTTGTTTGAATTTTTTTTTTAAATAATACTTTTTCAACTGCTGAATTTGCAGGCCTGGCATTCTTTAGGAGTGCTGCACACCTACTGCACACCTAGAAAAAATTGAGGAGGGCAATTTTTTGCAGCCCTTGATTTTCTGGAATACCAGACCTGTTTGGGACGGCCTTTAAAATCTATTATCATTTCGTCCCCTGAGTTCCAATGTGTTCTCTGTGCCTACTGGCACAGAGAACACATTGGAACTCAGGGGACGATTTGTCAATGTTGCCTTGATTTGCAAAAATTCATGATCAATTCTGTGTCGCATTTTGATACATTTTGAGTGTAGAAGACAGTCACATAAGAATCAAATGTGACATTTTGAATAATGAGATGTGTATGCTAATTTGTCCACTGTGTAGCTGAATGTAGTACAATTTTTCAGTCACAATATTAACACCTTGAAGTGAATAAAGTGTATAACCAAAATAGCATACAAGTTCTTGCATTGAAAATATCAGGTGCAATTGCACTCCCAAGCAATCTGAGGAGGACAACTGTTTTGCACGCCTTCATTTTCTAGATTGCCAGGCCTGTCTTCTCCTACTTTTTTAGCTCTCTGAACATTGAAACTTCCCCTCTGGGAAAGCAATGACATTCGGAAAGTTGTATCTCTCCTACTTCGATAAATCTCTGTTTTCCATATCACACGGGCAGATGAGGCCAATTCGTTAGATAAAGAGTTAAAACCATGTTGGGTGTTATAATAATAATAATTAGATGAGTGATACTCAGGCCTGAAAATAAGCAGTCTGACATTTGCAAAATGAGGTCCCCAGAGGGTGAATTTGATGATGCTAATCGAGAGAATGGGCCAATTTATCCTCATGGTACCTCTTTCTGTTTAGTTTTGAGACCCTGATTCAGAATGAGGTTCACAGAGGGTAAATTTAGTGATGCTATCCTGCTGTGCGGGGTAGCATCACGAAATTCACCCTCTGGGGACCTCATTTTGCAGATGACAGTCTGCTTATTTTCTGGCTTGGTGATACTGTAGAATCAGAGGCTTTTCCTGGCCTACAAAAACATTAAGCCCTTTGAAGGAATTGCACAAAATTTCATCACCAAAATTCACCCTCTGGGGAGCTCATTTTGCAAATGACAGTCTGCTTATTTTCTGGCTTGTGTTTAATGTCTTTTTTCTTTTACAATAAGTAGATTTTGGTTGGTCTGACTCATTTGCCCTAAGCGACCTTTAAGTATGAAGTTTTTATAACAAATTGAAATGGACTGTTATAAAAATTATAAAAATAAATTAGTGTTGAAAATCTTCACTGGAGATTTAATTTTTTCAACTGCTCAATTTGCATATTACGCGGGCGGATGCGGGCGATTCATTAGGTAAAGGGTTAACTACTCTTTTGTTTATGGACATGCCACATGGGTAAATCTTAGGCCATGAATGATGTTTGCCTTTCATATTATTAAGATTTCTGTGTGATACGGAATAGAATACAGAATGCAAATTGCGTGCTGATGTACAGTAAAACCTGTCTTGAGAGACCACTGTCTTGAGAGACCACCTGTCTTGAGAGACCACATCTACCAGGCACCGATTGGTTTTACTCTATAATGGACCTGCTATGGGAGACCACCTGTCTTGAGAGACCATCCGTCTTGAGAGACCACTGTGACCTGGTACCAACTTGTATTTTTATGCCATAATCGACCTGTCTTGAGAGACCGCCTCTTTGAAGACTGAAACCATGGCAAAAACTTTTTACCTGTTCTGGAATTGGAAAATCCATTGTGGTTATACTAACATAATTAAAGTATTAAAAGCTCTTAATTGGGTTTCAATTGCTAACTCATTAAAGATTGAGATGTTTTTATAAGACCCCTGTGAAAGATTAGGATTATTGCTGAATAAACAATTTCATACATACCTGAAATGTGACAGATAGGAATAAAAATAAATTTGTGTTGAAAATCTTTTTGTAACAAATTGAAATGGACTGTTATAAAAAATTATAAAAATAAATTAGTGTTGAAAATCTTCAATGAAGATTTTCAACACTAATTTATTTTTATAATTTTTATAACAGTCCATTTCAATTTGTTACAAAAACTTCATAAAAAAGAACAACTACAAAGTAATTGCACGAATCCATTCTTCTCCATTTCTGAATTTTGTGGTTGGTTATTCACTGACTTGAGAAAACCTGAAACCTGTTATGAGAGACCACCTGTCTTGAGAGACCACTTTTGTGTGGCCCAAAGGGCGGTCTCTCAAGTCAGGTTCTACTGTAATAGGTTTTCTGCACTTGTTTTCAGCTATGAAAAAAAAGTTTATTTAAAAAATAATTCAACAAAACCATATCATGTGAACCCTCACTGGAACAAGCTCATTGAGCTTGTTCCAATACAGGGGTCACATGATATGGTTTTGTTGATGTTTTTTTGAAAAATTTCCAAAAATAGTATTTAAAATAATAAATTTTGATATTGTGTGCACTTGAAAAGGATCAATCTAAGATTATTTTTTTTTGGCAAATGTTGTCTCCTTACTGTGTTAGATAAAGGCTTAAGAAAAATGAAACCTTACAAACTTCACTGTATGTTTGATGGCTGTCATTATCAAACAAGCTGTGAAAATTGCTGGAAGCCATAAAAAACATTTCTTCCAATGTTCTTTCTGTATGTTAGATAGCTTTTAACAGTCTTGAGGGTTGAAAGTCACGATCAAGAGTTTTTCCAGGAAAGTAAATGAATCCACAAGAATGATTTCATGGGTTTTATTTTCATGTACAGTTTAGTGAATGTCTATTACAAGCAAAATATCCAGTTTCTACCAAATAATGACACAAAATTCTTGAAAAAGTGCCAATAGGATAAAAGCACAAGCAAAGTTTTCGTAAATGGACCATATTGTTCAATCCATAATATGTTCAGTGGATGAAACTCTACTTTAATTTCTTATCTTTTTCAATGAACATAATAAGACCTATATTTGAGTGGTAATACCACCACAGTAAGAGGGGGAGGGGGGGGGGGGGGATTTGGGGGTTATTGGTAGTGAACTTTTCATGTATCCTTTAAGTTATCCCTTAAGTTTTCTAGATCTAAAAAAAAACAAGGTGCAAAGCCACAGGTATCCCCTGCCAAGCAGAAAGCATAAAAATTGAAATTTTCTAAATTGAAGAAAGTGGAAAAAGGCCCATAACTGTAGAAAATGAAAAATAGACATGGTCAAAACTAAACCTACATATGAAATTTTGTTGAAATCGGAGAAAAAAATACATGGCTGCAGCAGCCATGCTACCATTGACTGATCTAAAACCAAACATTATGAAAAGTAGTCATGGTCAAAGCTGAACTCGTATATAAATTTTTTGTAAAATCGGAGAAAAAAATACATGCTACCATTGGCTGATTTGAAGCCAAACATGAAAAGTAGTCATGGTCAAAGATAAACCTGCATATGAAATATTGTTAAAATCGGAGAAAAAAATACATGGCTGCAGCAGCCATGCTACCAAGTCAATAGAGATGGGCGGTATTGGAATTTTGAGTTCAGTGTCGGTTTCGGTATTTTTGTGTGGGCATACCGCGGTATCGGTTCGGTATTCGGTATGTGACTTCAGATTCACTGATAGTAGGGGAATCCATGTCAGAAAAATACAGAATAAGTTGTTCTTGTATCATTCTATTACAGTGCTACACATGCCATTGTTGATGGGCTCAACATTGTCATTCTTTTGTCAACACAGATCATATCTACAGTAATTTGGTGACTTGTTCTAAATCCGCCTTAACTTTTCAAGCTCCACTTAAGGCGTCTGTAATCATAGAATGTGTGTCCTGAAGATGTCATCTTTAGGTGGGCCTGATGACAGTAGTAAAATTATCTGGTCAGTGATTTCTAGCCAAGTCTTGGCTGCCTTAACAGGCAGCCAAGACTTGGCTAGAAATCACTGCTAAGCAACTGGACATGTACAGGTCGTAGACTATTGATAATTTAGTACAATTGCACTGGTTCTTAAGGCTTAACAAAACTGAAAAATAAAATCAGTCACTTCTTTCATGAAAATGAACACATCAACTGCTATCAATCCTCATCAAGGCCTTATAAATAGTGAATGCACAGGGAAAATTGAAAATACCGTTGGTTTCGGTATTCAAAGATTGGGTCGGTTCGGTTTTTCGGTGTCCCCATGATATCGGTATCGGTTCGGTTTTTCGGTATATTGCCCATCTCTACAAGTCAAACATTACGAAAAGTAGTCATGGTCAAAGCAAAACCTGCAAATGAAATTTCATCAAATGGACAAAATAAATACACATTTAGAATGTACTTACTGATCTCAAACACACACAGTTGATGACAGTGTCCTACATACCTGAGATATCATATTACACAGGGCTTGCCTTGAGTCGGGGCTGATCAGCCCAGGCCCCGAGATCAGCCCCGAGGAGCACTTGCTGGGGGCTTTTTTTCAAGTCCTGACATTTTCCACAAAAAAGCACTAACAATAATGGACAAAATGGAAAATCAGCCCCGAAAAGGCCCCGACCTCAATATGTGGGGCACTTTTTTTTAGGCCCCGACCATTTTACTCAAGGCGAGCCTCGATTACATTCACACAAAGACAATTTTATTCAGTGCCTTATTGCTTTTTTTCACTCACTGTAGTAGAAGAGAAAACAAGCCAAAACAATTTCACCCCTCAATTCCCACACCCCAGGGGCAGCCACCACAACCAAAATAGGAAGTTTTCATCTACTCGTCAGTCTAAGACAACCTGCCAAATTTCAAGTAAATTGGTTAAGATAAAAAAAAATGTTAAAATCACCCCCACACTGCTGCTACTGCAGCAGCCACTGTGTGCAGCCAACTGTGACCAAAATACGATGTTCTCATCTAGACATCAACCCGAACATGCATATAAAATTTGGTGATGATCAGATGAGAACTACGGCCTGTAGTCTGCGCCATACAAAATTCATGATGGCTGCTGCAGCAGCCAATGTAAGCAGCTGACCATGACCAAAATAGGACGTTCTCATCTAGACACCAACCTGAACATGCATATGAAATTTGGTGATGATCGAATACGAACTACGGCCTGTAGCCTGCACCATACAAATTGTGGACAGACAGACTCACAAACTTCCGCATGCCCCATGACAATAGCTCAGCTTGACTTTGTCAAGATAAGCTAAATGAAAGTGTCAATGACACTGTAGCTCAACTTGTCAAGACAAAGACATGTACATGTATAGTATGTGACACAGCAATGACAAACATCTAGGTAATGACCTGACAACAAAGGTACATATAAAGTATTGTAACGGTCTGTACATAAATACTGACCGTTGCCTGTAACAAATGTATAGGTAAAGTATTGTAAAGGTGGGTGACAGTCAGATGCTAAACTAGAAAAAAATCTTTGAGTCCCAGAGTGGGTCTGATTGAACCCCAAAATATTTGTTCTCATAGCACAGTGATAACAAAGGCACCCCAAAACACACTCGTTCCTGTCCCAAGGTGAAAACAAAGGTACCCAAGAAGTTCTGTGAAGATCAGTTCATAAATACGAGCTGTATAGAAGTTGCGACAAAAAAACTGATTGGACCTAATTTCGGTACAAAATGGCCACTGGCAGCCATCTTGAATTTTGGACCTCACCCAGAAACACTCATTCTCGTCCCAAGGTGATAACAAAGGTACCCAAGAAGTTTTGTGAAGATCGGTTCATAAATACAGCCTCTACCCTGGCCTGAGCCGTATTGACATGTGTGCTTACATTGTGTAAGTAGCACTGAATAAATCAAAGTTCATCTAATTTGCATAATTTCTGCACGAAAAAAAAAACCCTTACAATATGTGATGTATTCCATGTTACTAAACATTCATACAAAAATTTATTCAAATCAGAACTTTCATACAGAAGTTCTGTACAAAAGACTGATTGCACTAATTTTGGTTCAAAATGGCTGCGGTGGCCATCTTGAATTTTGGACCACACCCAAAAACACTCGCTCTCATCCCACGGTGATAACAAAGGTACCCAAGAAGTTTCGTAAAGATTGGTTCATAAATATGGCCTCCAGTCTGAGCTGTATAGAAGTTGTGTACAAAAAACTGATTAGACCTAATTTCAGTACAAAATGGCCACTGGCAGCCATCTTGAATTTTAGACAGCACCAGAAACACTCGTTCTCGTCCCAAGGTGATAACAAAGGTACCCAAGACATTTCGTGAAGATCAGTTCAAAAATACAGACTCTTGCCCGAGTCGTATTGACATGTGTACTTACTGTGTGTAAGTCGCACTGAAAAAATCAAAGTTCATCTAATTTGCATGATTTCTGCACGAGAAAAAAACCCGTATTATATGTGATGTATTCCATGGTACTAAACATTCACACACAAAATTATTCAAATCAGCGCTTTCATATGGAAGTTCTGTGCAAAAATCTGATTGCACCTAATTTTGTACAAAATGACTGCCATTGGCCATCTTGAATTTCGGACCGGACCCAAAAACACACATTCTCGTCCCACGGTGATACCAAAGGTACCCAAGAAGTTTTGTAAACATTGGTTCATAAATACGGCCTCTAGCCCGAACCGGATTGGCATTTGCACTTACAGTGCTGAAAGTAACACCAAAAGACATCAAAATTAGTCTAATTTGCACAATTTACGCATGAGAAAAAACACGTATTATATGTGATGTATCCCATGGTACTAAACATTCATACAAAAAATTATTCAAATCAGAGCTTTCATATGGAAGTTCTGTACAAAAAACAGATTTCTGCATCGTCGGTACAAAATGGTGGCTGGCAGCCATCTTGAATTTCGGACCTCACCCCAAAACACTTGTTCTCGTCCCACGGTCATAACAAAGGTACCCAAGAAGTTTCGTAAAGATCGGTTCATAAATACGGCCTCTAGCCCGAGCCGTATCCAATTGTTGACTTACGGACAGACGGATGACGGGCCATGACAAAAGCTCAAATTTGGCTTCGCCAAAGTTGAGCTAAAAATGGGCAAAACCTGTTACTTGTGAATATACTAACCCCCGTGGTAGTCAATCACCATACCAAAGATCATTTAAATCCAACATCCACTGACTGAGATAAAGGTCCAAAGTTGTTATGGATGGAGGGACACCTAGACATGATGGATGGAACCAATTTCTATATCCCCTGCAAACTTTGTTTTGGCGGGAGATAAAAAATTAGGAGAAACATACTTTACCTGATAAATCTGAAGTTGTTTTAATCTTTTCTAGCAAGCACTTAACCCTTTACCCACTGAATCCTCCACCCGTAAAACTGTCACCGATATGATGTGACCCTGGCTGTTAATGTGTCGTTAAACCCTGTTACAATTTTTTTTTTTAATGGTGAATTATATGTGTAGTAGTTGTTTCTAATTAGCTTGCCATAAAAAAACAAGATTCCATTTGTAAGTTTTTTTTTATAAATGAAAAGAAAAGACAGCTCCGGGAACGATCTGTTGCTTTCGTTTATTAAAAGTAACAAAAGGAAACTTTGCATTTTTTTCGGCTGATGTAATAGGTGAGTTTTTTTTTAACAATTACTTGCTTCTTAATTGAACCTTGCGTGTTTAAGATTGGCCATTGTGCAGAAATGTGACCTCAACCCTTTACCTAACGAATCGCCTGCATCCGCCCGCGTAATATGCAAATTCAGCAGCTGAAAAAATATTATTTTTCGAAAAATTTCAACAAAACCATATCATGTGACCCCTCGTTGGAACGAGCTCGTTGAGCTCGTTCCAAAGAGGGGGTCACATGATATGGTTTTGTTGAAATTTTTTGAAAAAATTATATTTAAAATAATAAATTTTGATATCGTCTGCGTTGGGTAAAGGGTTAAACATAGAATAAACGTATTGTGTTTTCAAGTAAAAAAATTTATTCTACGAGTAGGAATAAGAATGAAACCGACGAGCCTCTGGTGAGTCAGTTTCATTCTTAATCCTACGAGTAGAATAAATTTTTTACTTGAAAACAATATACGTTTTTATTTTGTTTATCCCATAAATCATTTACAGGGCAATCGCATCTAAATCGTGCTATTACTTGCTACAAAACACTGCGATAAGTGAGGAGCACATTGGTCCAATTCGATCAACAACCAAAACTGCCAAAAATAAACAAAGCGCAGTGATACATTTTTGTCTAAAAATAATTCCCTCACAAACTTGAGTCAAAATTGCAAAAATACTTTATTAAATGAACAATGTTTATCTTTCTTATTTTCGTAGTTTATTGTTGTTTTTTTCGTTGTTGATTCAACTTGAGTTTTATGAACAAAGCAGACGACACATGCATTTGTTCATTTACACTTTCCTAATTTGGAAAATGAAACATCACTCATCATGTCCCACCTTTCACAATCGAACTTGTATGCTTTTCAACGCAGGGTTTTGATTGATTTAATTTGTGTTTTCTTTGTTAATTGTTGTTCATTTTATTGTTAGGCAGAGTTGAAATGTGTCATATATTCTAAAACTAAACATTTAAGCAACGGTCAGCGTTTGATAAATGTTGGTTCATTATGTCTCCCACAAGCGTAAAACAGGTCACGACAACGTGAATGCAGTAGAGGTCAGAGGTCCATCTATACTATAGGAATAAATTCTTTCAGTGTTAAAACTATGGGGAAAATTTATCACCCTACTAGGTGAATAAAGCAAAAATTTATCCATTCTATTCATCTCGAAAGGCATTCATTCATACACACAGCACTGGGAATTCCTTTGATTATGCATTCACCATTCATTGAATATTGTATATCATTATTATTACAGGACAGTGCTGTGTATATGAATGAATACATTGCGAGATGAATAAAATGCCTAAATTTTTTTGAGAGAGGTTATTTATGGAGTCTTCAGATAGAAAGTTCCAGAAAAAGAAATTTCTCCAATATTCTATTTTCCATCAATTATGATTGGCTGGATAAAGTCACCTCATTAGATGATTCTGTTTAATTTCAAGTAACATGATTTACATTTATTTATTGGGGTTTAAGGTCACATACTTATGAACAATGGCTAATCATGACCGTGACAGTTTTACGGGTGGAGGAAGCCGGAGTACCCGGAGAGAACCACCGAGCAACGACGAGCAGCTGCCAGCTCTCCAACATCGTAACTCTGCACTGCAGCACAGGCTGGGTCAGATTGGTTGAAGATAAGCACACCATCGACAGGCAGTACGCCTTAGTATACGGCGTCATCGTGCCCACATGTGGACGATCGGGGTGAAGTGCCTTGCTCAAGGACACAACGCGGGAGTCCGAATCGATCGCTCAGATGGTCACCCATCCGAGGACTAACCGGGTTTGATGTTGCTTAACTTCAGTGATCTGACGAGAAACGGTTGCCGCAACGCCACCGTGCCCCCACAGTGACATGATCTGAGGTTTGCAGCTCTGATCTTATGTTCATCCATGATGTAAAGCATTGAGGTTGAACATATGCTCTGAGCTAGAAGCATCAGACCATGTTACTGTTAACCCTTTGCCCAACGCAGACGATATAAAAATTTATTATTTTAAATATGAATTTTTTTAAATTTTAAAAAAAATTTCAACAAAACCATATCATGTGACCCCTCATTGGAACGAGCTCGCCGAGCTCGTTCCAAAGAGGGGTCACACGATATGGTTTTGTTGGAGTTTTTTGAAAAATAATATTTTTTCAGCTGCTGAATTTGTTTGTTACGTGGGTGGATGTGGCCGATTTATGATTTATTTATTTATTATTCATAAAATATGAAATTCAAAATTTTGACTAATTCCAACCCAATTTAAATTGAAAAACGGAAAAACAGGCTTTTTGTAACGGGATTGTTAGATAAATGTATTATCATGACCAAATGCATGTCCTGTAATTTGTATCAGATTCAAGGTCGCGTTTACAATTAGATCGCAACGAGCCCATGGTCATGATAATGTATATGTATCAGGAGATGGAAATGGTCATTCTTAACGGTTTATCTAATGTGGGTAGCAGACAATATTTGCAGAATAAATTCTCGACTTTCTAAAAATTTTCAATTTTTTCTCAAAAACATAGCTTATGACCCCTCATTTGAATGAGCAGATCTGAGAATGTTTTGAACTGTGAGTACTGATGTATAAAGTAAATGTGCTACTGAACGTTCTTAGCATTTGGCAGTGTCATACATAGGGCCCTGCAATCGGATATTTTAGTTCAAGTCGATTCTCGATTCGATTCTAGTTTAAAACTTGCGAGTCAAGTCATTTTTCCAATTGATTCTTCTAAAACAGACGGCCTGATTTCTTCTCAACAGAGAGGGATTTAACATTCTTTCATCGCGTGAATCGCGTGAGAAACAATCGTTTAGAATCCCCTTACGACTTATGTATAATGCCGACTTTACTAAGGCCACGATGAGGCATCAGTAAATCGTATTGGTATCATTTAACAGTGATACGAATAGGGTTTTGTAACATATTTCCTTATTTCTTTTGTGGCCAATCTGAATTATTGCATCATTTAAAGAAAGAACTCACAATGAAAACTCTGTCATTTATCGGGATCGAATCGACTCGAGAAAAAGGACATCTGCGAATTGGAGACGAATCGAGTCAATTTCACGTTCCGATTCGAGATTTATGTTTGTGGAAATTCTGTTAAGGTGTAAACAGCATGTCGAGTCAATTTCACGTTCCGATTCGAGATTTATGTTTGTGGAAATTCTGTTAAGGTGTAAACAGCATGTGCAATGCACCTCTATTCATATGTGGATGCAATGTGCAACCTTTTAGTCGACTAAGTCAAGAACTAGAGGATGGCCACCAAAGGGTGGCTGATTCCCCCGAAAAAAGCCTTGATAGCCATTCCAACCTTATTCGCGACACACCCTCTGTTTGTGGGCAATAATAATACCCAGTATCATTAATATCCTTGAAGGCTGTAAGAAGTTATGGAGCGGACACGAATTCCGTCTACGCCCGGATGGACAGACGGACGACGTCACAGCTAGATTTCCCCGAATTTTTTTCGGGGGAATAAAAATTGGTAAGTCTTGACTGGCAAAATATGCAGGATTAGGGATTTAACCGGTTGAAGGCTAGACTATTTTTGGTGGTCTGAATTTGTTATTCAAATTTTGTCTTATTACAAATTATTGGAGAGTGCCCACAGGCACTCTCCAATAATTTCTAATAAAATATATTTATGTTAAAATGTTATTTGCGTTGACTGAATATGAAACACGAGCAAGGAAAATGTTGGCTTTTGCTCTGGTACTTGACTTCAACAGTTAAAACTAGAAGTCCTGTCATGAAATGCGCGCAAACAGCACGTCGATCTGCGCGTTAATCTACGTGTTATGACCATAGTAAGGCTATCACATTCTGTACATATGGCCTGTGCACAAGCAATATTTCAGCCAATGGACCTCCGGGTAACCCAGAGGTCCATTGGCAGAAACATTGCCTGTGTTTGCTAAGAGTAACCAGAACTTGCCGTGCTTTGGATGACATTCGATATGGCAATTGCACGTAATTCCTACACGCAATTAAGCCTAGATAAGTGCACAGTTTGTGACAGGACTTCTAGTTTTAACTGCAGCACTCAACCAGTTTATTTATGCTGTATTATTATGGCAGGCCTTGCATTTAGTCTGAGCTGAGGCTGAACGGTTGAGACCAGCCATATGTTTTCCGGGGCCTACAGTAGGCCCAGAGAAAATAATATTTTACCATCCAGTTTAATGAAAAATTGCCCCAATAACACTCTATATAGTTGGCCCAAAGTCCATTCTATAAGGTGTATTAGAAGGCCCCAAGGTTAATTTAACCCTTAAGGGCTTTGAGATTTTTATACATTTTCAAAATACTTTGAAAGTCTACCTAAAGTGGCTTTGCAGTTGTTTCTAGTCAAGACTTGGCTGCCTATAGAAACAAATGACAAGGTACTGAGAACAATGCATGTAGGTGCATCTGTTCCTTTGCTTTAAAAAGTTATCAAGGCCCTTAAGGGGTAAAATGCACGGCCTGTTTTGGTCAAACTTTATTTATTTTTGCTTGCTACTGTATGTCTGTGATTAATAGACACTCCAAGTGAATGCTCTTTTGTAAGTTTATATGCTTATGAATGGTTGACAAAGATATGCATCTTTCTTCAACATAACATTCTCAGATCTCATTTAATGAATGACATTCAATATGATTATGAATGAAACTGTTATGTGGGAAATTTGAACTGGATTTTTCTGGGTTGTCAAGCGAGAAAAATGATTACATATAGTTATTCAAAGAAATACCAAAGCAATAAATACTTCACTAGGTTTACTATAACTACATATTAATGTTATAAGGTTAGTAGCATATTTGTTGTATCACACATTGATTTAGGTCACAGAATTTATGAGTACAGCCCAAGAAGGGCCAATGAAACCAATCCAATTGTTAAACCAGTGGCAAAGATAATTGGAAGGAGTGGTTGCCACTCACTCAGAATAGTTTTTGTCATAAATCTTGAGTTGTCAACATTTTTCTCATGTAAGCTGAAAGTATGTTTTTATATCTATTTATTGCTGTTTAAGGTCACATATTTTTGCAGAATGGCTAAGCATGACCACGACATGAGTATCAACTCAAGACAAGGGGTGAGCGTTAATAAGCCATGTTGCCCATTTTAGAGAGAGTTTGCACTTCTCAAGCATTGGTGAATGGGTCCTATTTTACCAGTAAAACTGAGCCTGTATACCGCAATGAACAGGCACTGCTTCACTTCCCGGGTTTCCTGTGGGGATACTTACTAATTAATTTCACTTCAAAGATATTTATTTATTGGTGTTTAAGGTCACATAGTTATGCACAATGGCAAATCATGACCGTTCACTTCAAAGATAATATGAAGCACATGCAATGAATATGAAGCTTTTAAGCTGTGGTGCATGTACATGCTCTTTAGAATAAAGCCCAAATACTTTTATTTTTGGTGGTCTAAATTTGTTATAGAAAATTTGTTTTATTACAAATTATTGGAGAGTGCCCACGGGCACTCTTCAATAATTTGTAATAGAACAAACTTATATAAACAAAATAGGAAACATGTGCAAGGAAGATGTTGGGTTTTCCTCTGCTACCATCATTTTTTGAAAACCCTGATACTGGCGTCTCGCAATCAAGCAGTTCCCGTGGGGAGAAAGTATGTATCCAATATTAATAAAAGCAAAGAAGATATTAGTTTTTAAACATACTGTTTTGTACTGTTTTTGTAAAACAATTAACACAAACTAACAACTGATAAGAAACATTTCTGCTCTACTAAGCAAATTAATTTCCAAAGGTCTCAAAGATCCAACAACAATAACAAATAAACAAAGTTCTAAACACATGTTCACACTGTTCTTTATTAAATCGTTTACCCAACGAATCGCCCGCATCCGCCCGCGTAATATGCAAATTCAGCAGCTGAAAAAATATTATTTTTCGAAAAATTTCAACAAAACCATATCATGTGACCCCTCTTTGGAACGAGCTCGTTGAGCTCGTTCCAATGAGGGGGCCACATGATATGGTTTTGTTGAAATTTTGTGAAAAAATTTAAAAAATGGTATTTAAAATAATAAATTTTGATATCGTCTGCGTTGGTTAAAGGGTTAAATGGAGTCTTTAACCCTTTAATACTTTTGTAAGTCTTACAAAATCAAACAGTGCGTTGATACTTTGTGGTCATTTGTTTTATTATTTTTCGATTTTTTAAAGTTTTAACCTCAATTCCTATTTTCTCCCGAATAGTCCTCAGTGGCAACCACTGAGCCAAATGTTATCCAAGCTTAAAATACTAATATAATCCTACTGTCAAGACTTCTTAACTGGTTGAGTGCTAGAAACCACTATAAGATCATACAAAAAATGAGGATACTACAGCAGAACACTTTCCTTGCTTATATTTCATATTCAGTCAAACACAAATAATATTTTAATTTATCATATGACTCTTCCGTTTTGTTCACTTGAAAACATTTGATATTTTGTTTTCATATTAATCATTGATAAATAAAGCCTTCCGTCAATTTCATTGGTCAATTTCAAAACTAGACAATTTGATTGGCTGAACAAAATACAACTGGGCCACGTTTTCATAATTTGCATAATTAGAGTTAGGAGCTTTCATTGGTCAATTTCAAAACTGGACAATTTGATTGGCTAAACAAAATACAACTGGGTCAGATTTGCATAATTTCAGTAGGGAGAATTTACTTTATCTGTCCTATTTAGGGTGGGTTATATTGTATTAATCTTTTACCTAACGTAACGGCAAAAACCGTCTCGTGCAATACAAGAAAAACGGTATTCATTTCTTTTTATATTTTCACTTTTTGCTTTCAAAACATAGGTTATGACCCCTCATTGGAACTAACGTGTCGCACTCGTTCCAATGGGTGGTCATAACCTATGTTTTGGAAGCAAAAAATGAAAATTTTTAGTTATACGAGGATGTTTTTTCCAAGTGCCGTCTGCAACTCAAGTTAGGTGATGGGTTAAAAATTTAAGTCATACTAAGTGGCTAAATTGTGCGTGTGTGTGTCATATGATAAATAGAATATGAAAATGAGTGATTTTCTCATATAATATTTATGAAACTCATCTGAATTTTCCATTTGGGCACGCCTCGTTTGATGTCGCATTTTGAAAAACGTTGAAGAAACTGAATTCCCAGTGACGTTTGTACGTCAGGATAATTAAAGTTTCAAAAGGGTTAATCATGTTTTTGACTGTATGAGCCTACCATCCTCCATTATACATGTAAACAAACATTAATGTACTTAATAAGAACAATGTTTGTATTTCGTAGACCAAGTATTCCACTCAAGCTAATCTTGGCCAGTGTTATTAGAAATTAAAGAAGAACAGTAAGTAAATGGCTAAAAATAACAAAAAATTTGACTGCACTATAAGGGTTTGGCCAGCAGATTTTTGTTGCCCAACTCAAATTACTTTGCAGGCTGGTACAATTACAATTTAAGGCAAAGCAAAATAACACCTGGATGTACATCTATATATTTATTTGTTGGGGTTTAACAACACTTTCATGGTCACCTCGTGTCAGACCATTTTACTACATGCTGAACTGATTATGTAATAGTTGGATGTACATAACAACATTACTACAGGCTGAACTATTGATGTAATAGGTGGATGTACATAACATTACTACAGGCTGAACTATTGATGTAATAGTTGGATGTACATAACATTACTACATGCTGAACTGATGATGTAATAGGTGGATGTACATAACAACATTACTATAGGCTGAACTATTGATGTAATAGTTGGATGTACATAACAACATTACTACAGGCTGAACTGATGATGTAATAGTTGGATGTACATAACAACATTACTACAGGCTGAACTGATGATGTGATAGTTGGATGTACATAACAACATCACTACAGGCTGAACTGATTGATGTAATAGTTGGATGTACATAACAACAACAGTACAGGCTGAACTGACTGATGTAATAATTGGATGTACATAACACCATCAGTACAGGCTGAATTGATTGATGTAATAGTTGGATGTACATAACAACATTACTACATGCTGAACTAATGATGTAATAGTTGGATGTACATAACAACAACAGTACAGGCTGAACTGACTGATGTAATAATTGGATGTACATAACACCATCAGTACAGGCTGAATTGATTGATGTAATAGTTGGATGTACATAACAACATTACTACAGGCTGAACTGATTGTTGTAATAGTTGGATGTACATAACAACATTACTATAGGCTGAACTGATTGATGATGTAATTAAATTTTTTAGGCTTATTCCTAGAAGTGGTGTTTGAAATCCAATATTATTGTGTCTGTGGAAATATTGCTCAAACATGGAAAGTGACCAGTCCACAGCAGCCGTACTGTAACAATGTTACCATAAACCAGGATGAAAAGGAACAAAAATCAAAAAAGAGTGTTTAATGTTTCAAACTACGTCTTGAAATCTTATAACATATTTGCTGACTTATTTACAGGTAGGTACATTCAAGCCAGAAAATAAGCAGACTGACATTTGCAAAATGAGGTCCTCAGAGGGTGAATTTAGTGATGCTACCCTGCATAGCAGGGTAGCATCACTAAATTTACCCTCTGTGAACCTCAATATGAATCAGGGTCTCATAACAAAACAGAAAGAGATACCCAGAGGATAAATTGGCCCACTGTATGGGATAGCATCATCAAATTCACCCTCTGGGGACCTCATTCTGCAAATGTCAGACTGCTCATTTTCAGGCCTGGGTACGTTACTGGTTTAAACTTTGCACTATAAAAAAAGTTGCCGATCCCAACCAAGACAAACAAAACATGATAAAAAGCTCTGATGGGTATATCGCAAATTTCATACTTGGTCAAAAATTTGGAGACAGCCTTGTATAAGCTAAACAAGCTTACTGCTGAATCCACTTCAGTTTATGTACTATTGTGTTAATATGTAATCTGTTCTTCAACATGTTTTCTGAAATAAATATTGTTTAAACTAAAATTTGGTTGTGGAGGCCAAGTAAGTATAGGTATTGAGCTCTCCATGTCAGTGCACTACATACACTCACCGTGGACTGGTCATAAATCATGCATGGGCAGTGATGTCCATGCATGCATTTACCAGGTAATAAAAATCATCATCAGCAAAATTTTAACAAGAGCAATGCGAAGCGTGGCATATGCCACCAACGGTGTCATAATGTCACAGTCGCTATACTGAATTGGCTAAAATCTAAAGGAAGCATTGTCTGTTCATCCACAAGTAACCCCCATAAATTATGATTTGATCCAATAAGCGGTTTTCAAATCCTACTTGTAGTGAATGCAATACAGAGGTGAAGAAAAGTTTCGAAGTTGAAAGAGTGATAAAGGGCCATCCATAACACTAAGAAAAATTTTGTATTTTGTGATGGAGCCCCTTCCTTGTACATATCCACGTTCCCCCAAGCAGGTCTATCAGCATACCAAAGGAGATCCAAATCTGTCTGATGGCTTTGAAATTAACATACAGGCTCCAACAGGGAGCCCAAATATGAGCCCAGGGATCTGATATGAACAAACTTGAATCTCACCACACTAAAGATGTCAATACCATGTAACAAAAGAATGTGATCGACTCATGAATGTGAAGAAGATTTTTTAAAGAGTAGTCCTTATATTGCACTAATTTAAATGTTTGGATCCCACAGGGAGCCCAAATATGACTCACTGGACCGATTTGAACAAATTGAAATCTGAACCTCCTAAGGTTTCTGCACATCAAATATCAAAACATGTGGACTGGTAGATCTAAAGGGGATTTTTAAAGGAGTTTCCCCATGTTGCACCAATGTAAAATTTAAGTTGCCATTGGGAACCCAAATATGAACCCAGGGACTTGATTTGAACAAACTGCAATCTGACCCCATAAAAGACACAGCAAACCAAATATCAAAAGATTTTGACTGATGGATCTGAAGAAGAGGAAGTTTAAAGAATATCCCTCACATGGCACGGAGTTAAAATGTGAACATTGGGACTTGATATGAACAAACTTGAATCTGAACCTCGTAAGGATGCTGCATATCAACTAGAGGCTCTAAAGAGTCTGTAATCACTCACCTGGCAGAACTACATATAAAAATGTGATTTCTCACAGGGATTCCATAGTAACTATGGGCCGCAATTACAGCCATATTTGCAACATGATCAACATTACATGAGGATCATTGGTAGGTGTCTCAGTCATCAATCATGAGTAGGTTCAAAACATCTGACCTTGTAGTTTCAGAGGATTTTTTTCAAAATCGACCAATCAGAATCAAAGAATGCCTCTGGCAGCCATGTTTTTCATCCAACAGGAATAAAATGAAGCGCAGTTGTAGAGAACCTCTCACAGACTCTTTCTGCCAAGTCTGGTTGACATTGGCTCAGTAGTTCCAGAGAAGACGAAAATGTGATTTCTCATAGGGTTTCCATAGTAACTGTAAGCTCAATTGCAGCCATATTTGCAACCCGATCAAGTTTAAATAAGGATTGTTGGTAGAGGGTGTTCCAGTCATTAGTCACATTAAGTTTCAAAACATTTGGCCTTGAAGTTTCAGAGGAGATTTTTTGAAAATCCACCATTTTTCAATTTCTAGAAATCAAGATTTGCCTGTTTAGCTTGTTTTTTAAGGCACCAATGAAGTCAGCTTGCATATAGAGTTGTGGGTATTTTAAAGCTTTATTAAGTGCATAACTGATAGCAAATTGAGTCTAACAACTCGTCCCACTGTACTCTTTCACATTGGCATGAATGGTGTTTGGTTAAAGTCGAAGTCAGGGTGGGCTTGCTGTCATGCAAGCAAGTAGGCAGACAGATTGATTCCATATTATTCCAGCCATAATTTCTGGAAATCCATATCTACTTCTCTGAAACCATGTGTGCAGGGTTAACTCTTAACCCACTGAGTATTTTCAAGATATTTTTTCATCAAATCTAGTCATGGCTGCTGTAAAGCAGCCATGACTAGAGTTGATGAAAAATTAATCTAAATATAACTAGAAACTGTTTTAGCACACTAAAACATATGTCTCCCCTTCCTTTCTATTTAATACACTGCAAATTATATATACATGAATAAAATTGACAATCATGCCAAATATCTAAGGTCTAGGTCAAAAGACAAAAAAGTTCTGGTCCAGACGAAGTTTCCCTTAAAAAAGCACATAAATCTGACCTTCAGGTCAAAGGTCAAGGTCACATGAAGGTCACTGTGGTATGCGACACACCGGCTCATAGTGATACATCCACATGCCAAATATCTAAGGTCTAGGTCAAAAGACAATGAAAGTGTCAATGACAATGTAGCTCAACTTGTCAAGACATGTACATGTATAGTACGTGACACAGCAATGACAAACATCTAGGTAATGACCTGATAACAAAGGTACACATAAAGTATTGTAACGGTCTGTACAAAAATACTGACCGTAGCATGTAACAAATGTATAGGTAAAGTATTGTAGAGGTGGGTGACAGTCAGATGCTAAACTAGAAAAGAAATCTTTGAGTCCCAGAGTGGGTCTGACTGAACCCCAAAATATTTGTTCTCATGGCACAGTGATAACAAAGGCACCCCAAAACACACTCATTCCTGTCCCAAGGTGAAAACAAAGGTACCCAAGAAGTTTCGTGAAGATCAGTTCATAAATACGAGCTGTATAAAAGTTGTGTACAAAAAATTGATTAGACCTAATTTCGGTACAAAATGGCCACTGGCAGCCATCTTGAATTTTGGACCGCACTCAGAAACACTCGTTCTCGTCCCAAGGTGATAACAGAGGTACCCAAGAAGTTTCATGAAGATCGGTTGATAAATACAGCCTCTAGCACGAGCCGAATTGACATGTGTATTTACTGTGTGTAAGTAATACTGAAAAAATCAAAGTTCATCTAACTTGCATAATTTCTGCACGAGAAAAAAACCCATATTATATGTGATGTATCCCATGGTACTAAACATTCACACACAAAATTTTTCAAATCCTCGCTTTCATATGGAAGTTCTGTGCAAAAATCTGATTGCACCTAATTTTGTACAAAATGGCTGCCATCGGCCATCTTGAATTTTGGACCGCACCCAAAAACCCTCGTTCTCGTCCCACAGTGATACCAAAGGTACCCAAGAAGTTTCGTAAAGATTGGTTTATAAATACGGCCTCTAGCCCAAGCCATATTGGCATTTGCACTTACAGTGCTGAAAGTAACACTAAATACATCAAAGTTAGTCTAATTTGCATAATTTACGTACGAGAAAAAAACCTGTATTATATGTGATGTATCCCACGGTACTAAACATTTATACAAAAAATTATTCAAATCAGCGCTTTCATATGGAAGTTCTGCGCAAAAATCTGATTGCACCTAGGTCTGTACAAAATGGCCACCAGCGGTCAACTTAAATTTCAGATCGGACCCAAAAACACTCGTTCTCATCCCACGGTCATAACAAAGGTACCCAAGAAGTTTCGTAAAGATCGGTTCATAAATACGGCCTCTAACCCGAGCTGTATTGAATTGTTGATGAACAGACGGATAGATGGACGACTGGCCATGGCATAAGCTCAAATTTGGCTTTGCCAAATTTGAGCTAAAAAAGTTATGCCCCGGACAAAGTTTCCCTTAAAAAGCACATAAATCTTACCTTCAGGTCAAATGTCAAGGTCACATGAAGGTCACTATGGTATGCGACACACCGGCTCATGGTGATACATCCACATGCCAACTATCTAAGGTCGAGGTCAAAAGACAAAAAGTTATGCCCTGGACAAAGTTTCCCTTAAAAAGCACATAAATCTGACCTTCAGGTCAAAGGTCAAGGTCACATGAAGGTCACTATGGTGTGCGACACACCGGCTCATGGTGATACATCCTCATGCCAAATATCTAAGTTCTAGGTCAAACGACAAAATAGTTATGCCCCGGACAAAGTTTGTATGAGAAGAAGAAGAAGAAGAAGAAGAATATGCACTAAAACAATATGTCTCCCTTCTGGGAAGGGGAGACATAACAAGACGTCATTGGTGAAAAAATCCATTCAATTTACAAGGGAAAATATGTTTAAATATTCCCAAATTATACTTATATCAGTAACAAGAGAAACCCTGTGTTGGGCAGGAATATCCGCCAGCAGCATGCAAAGAGTAAAGTTAGAAATAAATACTACTTAGCAAATAGTGCCAGCACACATTTATGAATCTTCATGCAGCCAGGAGAGGCATTGGGTTAATTGAGAACAGAATGATTTTACCTCAGAAATTGTGAAAATTGAAAATTTTGGTCACATAAATACAAGGCCGTTCGAAGTATCACAGGGCAAGGCAGTAGGGGTATCAAAAAGGGTGCTCGACTCTAGGTATGAGTTAATTGAATTAAGACCAGGGGCCAATATTATAAAACTTCAATTGTATTTTCTGTAATTGTATTTTCTAGTTATGACTTTAAAGGGCTTAACTCTTAGAAGCTGGAGAATCAGAATGAATTTATTGAACCAGGGTGTCTCATCCTCTGGCCTACAACCTCTACTTGATCATTTGCCATGAATTATCTCAAAACAAAAGGCATTTCGGAAACAGCAGCCTGCACTATCACTGACTCGTGGAGGAGCTCCACTAACAAACAGTACAACCTTGCATGGAGAAAATGGTGTTTGTGGTGTTGTCAGTGGAACATTGATCAAATATACAGTTAAAACTAGAAGTCCTGTTACGAACAGTGCGCTTATCTAGGCTTAATTGCGCGTTGGAATTGCGTGCAATTGCCATATCGAATGGCATCCAAAGCACGGCAGGTTATCCTGGTTACTCATAGCAAACACATGCAATGTTTCTTACCCGGAGGTCCATTGGCTGAAACATTGCCTGTGCACAGGCCGTATGTACAGAATATGACAGCTTTAATCGGGTCATAACGCGCACATTAACGCGCATATCAACGTGCTATTTGTGCGCATTTCAGGACAGGACTTCTAGTTTTAACTGTACCATGAAAAAACTTACAGTAAAGCAGGTGCTTCTAGTCAAGTGTTGTATGCCTATTCAGGCAGACAACACTTCACTAGAAGCACCTGCTCAGTGTTAAATTCTCCCCAGCCTAAAGATAGCCAAACCGTCACAGCCAGATTACCTGCCATATTACATCACAGGCAAGAAAACAAGACTACCGGCTTCTAAGAGTTAAAATGAACCATTAGCATTTTCAAAGATCTGGCAATTTCCCGGTTGGTAAATTGCCATATCTTTTAAAATGCAAATGATTTATTTTGGTCAGTTATATTGGTAGGTAGAGCATACAATTCTAGAAAATACAATTGTAAAAGTTTTTAGAGTATTGGCTACAGGTGTTTACAAAGAATCAAAAATTGTAATGTGACATTCAATAGTATTGACATTATATATACAGATAAAGCTTCAGAACTCCCCACGTCGATTGTATAGCTTTTTTGTTTGGTGATTATTCACCAGCCTCCATCATTAATGCCCAACTGCCCACACCTCCATGGGCATTAGTACGCATAAAATACATCAGAAATGAATACTACAGAGTTTCTCAGTTACGGTTCTCTGAATTCGACAACAGTTTTTTTGAAAGGTTAAATAAAAGCGCATTCCCATATTCCAAATGCGAGGTTACTTATGCTTGGACTATGAGTTTGCAGGATTCAATGCTAAGATGTTTTCTAATTTTTCTAATATTATATAAATTGTATGAATCTATCCTACATTTTTCCACATGTTGTGGTGTATTTCATCCCTTGAGTGCAAAAATGGCTTTGCAAGCTAAAACACTGCAAAACCTGGTTGCACTCAAGGGACAAATTTGTCAATGTTATTAACTTGGATAAATTATCAGACATAAACCATTTAATTATTTTTTTTTTTTGTTTGCATCGATTTTAAAAATAGAGTATGCAGCAGCCAAAAGGTAGAGATGGACGATTTTCCAATTTCTGTTCGATTTTCGATTCCGATTTTTTTAGACGAAAAACCTCGATTCGATTTCGATTTTCGATTCTTTTCAGTAAAGGTAGGAATACTAGGAATTGCCCCATCAAAAGTTCAAAACACCACTATTAATGGTGTTTCGAACATTTGACAGGGAAAATTGACAGGCAAATCTTGTGAGTTTAGCTTTTTTTCAGTGTTTTTTCAGTGACTGCAAATCCACTGTCAATATAACACTGCCTGTACTGTCCAGTACTGCAGTACATCTCTGGACTTTTAAATATTTGCCACCCCAATAGCATGGGTCCCAAATGCCCAGATTTGGGAGTTAAACACCTCGATCTTGAGTACAATGCAACCAAAGGTTTGGGTACGAAATTTCCAATTAGGTACAAAACATTCAGCATGATTTCTGTCATTTACAGACAGTTGGTTATGAGAACCTAAAAAAATCTTGATTTCCAATTTTTTGCGTTCACTCGATTCGGTTTTCGATTTTATAAAAAAATCGAATTGCTCGATAAAATCAAAAAATCGCCAATCACTATGGCAAAAGGATCATTCAGGAGGGCCAGAGAAACAGATTTTTAACTTTTGTAGGTCTAACTAAAAAAATTCATCTCATGCCTCAAAAACATGAGCTCATTCTAATGAGGTGTCATGTGTCAGGTTTGGGAGAAAAACTTTTACTGTAGAACCTGTCTTGAGAGACCGCCCTTTGGGCCACACAAAAGTGGTCTCTCAAGACAGGTGGTCTCTCATAACAGGTTTCAGGTTTTCCCAAGTCAGTGAATAACCAACCACAAAATTCAGAAATGGAGAAGAATAGATTTTTGTAATTACTTTGAAGTTGTTCTTTTTTATGAAGTTTTTGTAACGAATTGAAATGGACTGTTATAAAAATTATAAAAATAAATTAGTGTTGAAAATCTTCATTGAAGATTTTCAACACTAATTTATTTTTATAATTTTTATAACAGTCCATTTCAATTTATTACAAAAAGATTTTCAACACACATTTATTTTTATTCCTATCTGTCACATTTCAGGTATGTATGAAATTGTTTTTTCAGCAATAATCCTAATCTTTTCATAGGGGTCCTATAAAAACATCTCAATCTGTAATGAGTTAGCAATTGAAACCCAATTAAGAGCTTTTAATACTTTTAATTATGTTTGTATAACCACAATGGATCTTCCAATTCCAGAACAGGTAAAAAGTTTTTGTCGTGGTTTCAGTCTTCAAAGAGTCGGTCTCTCAAGACAGGTCCATTATGGCATAAAAATACAAGTTGGTACCAGGTCACAGTGGTCTCTCAAGATAGGTGGTCTCTCAAGACAGGTGATCTCCAATAGCAGGTGCATTATAGAGTAAAACCAATCGGTGCCTGGCAGATGTGGACTCTCAAGACAGGTGGTCTCTCAAGACAGGTTTTACTGTAAATATATTTGTGTTTTGTACACATTGTGTGTGCTTGTACATAATCTTGTATTGTGATGAGACTCAGTTTTGGAGACATATAGTTTATCACCACTCAGTTCAGGATACCAACTGTGATTTAAATTTTGGTTTCAAAGAGGACTGCAATTGGGTAATTTTGAGTTGAAGAGGAAAATATCATGCCCAAATGCCATTGGGAAAGGGTCCCATATTTCAGGGTTTCCGCTAGACTGGCTACGAGTCCGTCGACAGGACCCATTCTCCCCACCGATCATATTATGATCAGTCAGAAAAGCTGGTGGTTAAAATGTCGAGTACAATGCTGTATCGTAACGACAGTCAGGATCCTTTGTTTCCACGTAATATAGGCATAATTATGTTGCATACTATGCCTAGTATTACTGGTGACAACCTGATACTTTATAACCACAAGACGAGAGGGGGAAACAAAGTTCAAATCCTAAACGTCGCCTATAAAATTTCGGACTCAAATTGTCGTGTTTGGTCCGAAATCACTGACTTTTATTTCGAGCGATAAATGATGTAATTGCACGTGCATGATGTCACACGTCCGCATCATGGTTCTTTTCGAATATTTCGTTCTCTCTGCATTTCTAATTATTTACGTTGGCACGTATCGGGTTGTATAAAAAAAATTGAGGTCAAGCGTCGCAGTCACTGTCAGGATTCGTGGATTTTGTGTTGTTTTGAGTTTGTATTTTTGTGAAACCTCCGACCAGATGTAGTATTGTGTATCCCGTGGGAATCTAGAGAATTGTAGGAGAAAAAAATACATGTTTTCCACTTCAATTATTCAGCATTTTAGTGACCAGAATGCCCCCAGAGGCCACCACAGAGCACCTAAAAATCAAAATTTTCCTGGGCGGAACTCCCCCTGACCCCACCCCCACCCCCTCCTTCGGCATCTGAGTTTCACTTTCTTTAAACTACCGGACCCACAAAATTTCCCATAGTGGGAACCCTGCATATTTGGCCCCTGTAGACACTCAAAAGAATCCATGCACATGATGTAAAAGGTTACAATTAAAGGAGAACTGGATAACAATTATCGGACGGCTGCCACAATCACAATATGACTTACACAATAAACTGTGGCTTAAATATATCATTTCTGCAGAATCTGATAAAAATTTCCACTAACAACTGGGTTAAAGTAAAGTAGCTTTTAGTATTTTCACTGATAAGATTTAAATCTGAATACCTTTAGTTAAAATACCCAGGAATTGTTTTGCTTCTTTTTTTTCCAATATCCGTAGTTAGTTGGCTGTTCTTTTCATGAATGTCAAATTTGTCATGTTCAAATAAACCTGCAGTATGGTCTATGATATTGTGGTATGTTTCTCACAAGATAAATATGTTAACATATCACCTGACACTTCTTGTAGGGGCATATCAATTATTTTTTAACAAATGAAAGTGTCAATGACACTGCAGCTCAACTTGTGTACGACATGTACATGTATAGTATGATACAGCAATGACACAAATCTAGGTAATGGCCTGATAACAAAGGTACATGTAAAGTATTGTAAAGGTCTGTACATTAATACTGACCAGAGCCTGTAACAAATGTACAGGTGAAGTATTGTAAAGGTGGTCGACAGTTAGATGCCTCTAGCCAGAGCCGTATTGAAATATGCACTTACTGTGTATAAGTAGCACTGAATAAATCAAAGTTTGTCTAATTGGCCGCTGGCAGCCATCTTGAAATTTCGGACCACACCCAAAAACACTATTTCTAGTCCCAAGGTGATGACAAAGGTACCCAAGAAGTTTCGTGAAGATCGGGCCATAAATACAGCCTCTAACTCGAGCCATATTGACATGTGCAGTTACTGTGTATAAGTAGCACTGAATCAATCAAATGCACAATTTCTGCATGAGAAAAAAAACCTGTATTATATGTAATGTATTCCATGTTACTAAACATTCATTCAAAAATTTATTCAAATCAGAACCTTCGTATAGAAGTTCTGTACAAAAAACTGATTGCACTAATTTGGGTACAAAATGGCTGCCGACAGACATCTTGAATTTCGGACCGCACCAAAAAACAATCGTTCTCCTCCCATGGTGATAACAAAGGTACCCAAGAAGTTTCATAAAGATCGGTTCATAAATACGGCCTCAAGCCCACGCCGTATAGATGTTCTGTACAAAAAACTGATTGTACCTAATTTGGGTACAAAATGCCGCCAGAAGCCATCTTGAATTTTGGACCACACCTAAAAACACTCGTTTTCATCCCAAGGTAATTACAAAGGTACCAGAGAAGTTTCGTGAAGATCGGTTCATAAATACAGGCCCTAGCCCGAGCTGTATTGACATGTGTACTTACTGTGAATAAGCAGTAATGAATAAATCAAAGTTCATCTAATTTGCATACGAGAAAAAAACTTGTACTATATGTGATGTATTCCATGTTACTAAACATCCATACAAAAATTTATTCAAATCAGAACTTTCATACAGAAGTTCTGTACAAAAAACTGATTGCACTAATTTTGGTACAAAATGGCGGCTGCCAGCCATCTTGAATTTCGGACCGCACCCAAAAACACTCGTTCTCATCCCACAGTCATAACAAAGGTACCCAAAAAGTTTTGTAAAGATCGGTTCATAAATACGGCCTCTAGCCCGAGCCGTATCCAATTGTTGACGTACGGACAGACGGACTACGGGCCATGACAAAAGCTCAAATTTGGCTTTGCCAAAGTTGAGCTAAAAATAGAAAGCTCCAAATGGAGCGTATATTTCAAAGGATGGTTTCAAAATTATGATGAACCTGAGAGGCCGATTTTCCGGCCCATGAACATGATACTTTATAAATTCGTTAAGTAAGATAGCTGGTCAGTGAATGTGTGGGGAAGACCAAGCAATATTTTCAACGTGCAGCCCTCAGGCTGCACGCTGAAAATATGAATTGGTCTGCCCACAAATAACGAATATGGCCACTTCCAGTTGCTGCCATTGACTTGGTATGGAAGATACCAACAGGGTTGTAAGGGTTAAGTAGACAAAAAGTACTGACTGAACAGATCTGATCGATGCTAGATAAATGGTTAAATTACTAATATTCCTGAAGCTGTATTTGTTGGATCCAACAACTCAACATCCTGCTAGTACAGAATAAGATTAATGGGTTTACAACATGCATGTCAATAAATTTTTGTGACAACTTTCTTACTTTTCCTTTAGCCTCATCTTACATCCTGTTCAAATCCCTACTACCGGATGCATCGCAACTAATAACCAAGAAATGCCAGGTAAACTCTAAATTCTTGCTTCTAATTTTTTACAGCTCTGAGAGATACTGGATAACATTAACCCTTTACCCAACGAATCAGCCACATCTGTCCGCGTAATATGCAAATTCAGCAGTTGAAAAAATATTATTTTTCAAAAAATTTCAACAAAACTATATCATGTGACCCCTCGTTGGAACGAGCTCATCGAGCTCGTTCCAACGAGGGGTCACATGATATGGTTTTGTTGAAATTTCTTTGTAAAAATTTGAAACAATGATATTTAAAATAGTAAATTTTGATATCGTCTGCAATGGGTAAAGGGTTAAGGCACCAGACAATATTTCCCAGAATTTCACAACACACAAAGTGCACAACCCCGTAGAGTCTTGGTTGCCCATAGAGACAGTCAAGGCTTAATTGGTGGAGTGTTGGAAGTGCATATTTAGGATTTATTCTGAAGTGCAGGTATCACAAACTAGAAGGTGATTAATACAGTACAAGTCAAAATAAGTTATAGGATAACCACTATAAATTATATATCTTTCTATTCCTACACTGATAAGACCAGAATCTGACATCACTTTCTACATATCTCTCACTGAGAGCTTTCCAGAAAATGATTGTTAGGTTTCCAGAAAATGATGTTAGATTAGCAGGATACTTTGTTTATTACAGTTATGATTCAACTTACTTTGACTTGTACTGTAGCCCCACTTCCAGCATACCAGAATGCACCTCAGAATGTTGAGCTTGAAAAACCAATAATAAATCTAAGTTCATGGGAGATAACCTAGTTAAAATTGTCGTAGATCAAAACTTTTGAAATATGTGTATGGCCACTTATTAGTCAGAATGTTTGAGAAATTTGATCAAAATTGGTTAATTAGTGGAGGTGTTTCACACACAAAATTCTCATGAATAAATCTATATTAAATCTTCAAAGTTGGAGGGGAGATAACCACGTAAATCAGCACAGATGGAAAATTTGGATGTTATTTGTATGTTCACTCATTAGTGGCCATGTTCAAGAAGTTTCCAGGGTTCATACACTTTTCATAGAATCAAATTCCAGGACTTTTCTAAAAAATTCCATGACTGGGTTAGTTCACACCCAAACAGAAAAGCTTCGTTTTCTGCATAATTTTTGCACAAGTCATGTGTAATTTTTACACAAAATCAATCCCTTTTAAACCTGGTTATGAATTCCATGACTTTTCTAATAAACAGCTGCGCCACGAGTGCATGATACGCCCGTTATTAATTACAAGAGGGAACCACACAATATGAGTATACATGTGTACTTGTCAGGTTACATATACTTGCTACCAAAAAATCATGAAAATTGCTCAAAGTCCAACATGTGGAAAATTGCCTATATTTTGATGAATAAAGTCCCATAACTCTGGAATGACAAATCGGATGGTGACACAAATCGAAAGGGAGATTCCTTCTATCAACATATACTTGCAACCAAAAAATCATGAAAATTGCTCTAAGCATTTTCAAGTTATTGTTCGACATGTGAAAAATAAAGTCCCATAACTCTAGAATGACTAATCGAATGGCAACACCAACCGAAAGGGAGCTTCCTTCCATCAACATAAACCACCTACCAAAAAATCACGAAAATCTCACACAGCGTTCTCGAGTTATCGTACGACGTGTAAAAAATCAACAATTTTTTAAGTAATAAAGTCCCATAACTCTGGAATGACTAATCGAACGGCGACAGTAAACAAAAGGGAGCTTCCCTCCATCGATATACACCACCCACCCAAAAATCACGAAAATCTCTCAAAGCGTTCTTGAGTTATCGTACGACATATGACCAGACAGACGGACAGACGGACAGCAGTATACCATAATACGACCCATTTTTTCAAAACGGGTGTATAAAAACTTTAACGCTTCCAGCCCATTTTACAAAACTTTTCAAGACCCTTGAATTTTTTTTAAAAATTCCATGACTTTTCCAGGATTCCATGACCCATTTGAACCCTGAGTTTCGTCAGAATAGGATTAACCCTTTACCCAATGCAGACGATATCAAAATTTATTATTTTAAATATCATTTTTTCAAATGTTTCAAAATCTTTCAACAAAACCACATCATGTGACCACTCATTGGAACGAGCTCAACGAGCTCGTTCCAACGAGGGGTCACATGATATGGTTTTGTTGTTATTTTTTGAAAAATAATATTTTTTCAACTGCTGAATTTGCATATTACGCGGACGGATATGGGCGATTCGTTAGGTAAAGGGTTAATAATGTAGGAGGAGGTGCGCTCATAAGATTCTCATTTGATAATACATAACAAATCTAAGTTCAGGGGAGATAACCTTGTTAAAATTGTCACAGATGAAAAATTTTAGAATATGTGCATGTTCACTTGCTAATCATAATATCCGAGATGAAAAATCGGTTAAAAAATGTAGGTGTTGCATGCACAAGAAAGTTCAGATGGACGGATGGGAGGACGTATGGACATACAGGGCGTCAACAATATAGCCCCCACTTCAGAGAAGTGAAAGTATAATTAAAGGCTACATATTCTGTTGACATGCTTCATATTATCTTTAACGTAACATTAATTAGTCTTAACTGACAGAGGGGATTTGCCTTGTTATAATTTATGAAGGCGGGGGCGCGGTGGCTCAGTTGGTAGAGGTGCAGGCTGCAAGCCGAGAGGTTCTCAGTTCGAATCCCACCTGCGGCACCCGCATTGTGTCCTTGGGCAAGACACTTCACCCCCATTGCCCACGTGGGGGCACGGTGACGCTGTGTACCAAGGCGTACTGCACGTCGATGGTGCACCTGTCTTCAACCAATGCTAACCCTGCTTGTGTGGAGTTGGTATGTTGGGGAGCTGACAGTTGCTCGCTGTTGCTCGGTGGTTCTCTCCGGGTACTCCGGCTTCCTCCACCCGTAAAACTGTCACGGTCATGGTTAGCCATTGTGCAGAAATATGTGACCTTAAACACCAATAAATAAATAATAATTTATGAAAGCAAAGCAGGACTTAATCCTCTGCACACTTATTTTTTTATTGGGGTTTAATGACACTTTTGACAGCCAGGGTCACCAGTGTCGGACAGTTTTACGGCTGGTGGAAGCCAGAGTACCCAGAGAGAACCACCGAGGAAGGGCCCACAGCTGTCAAGACTCCCCAACTTACTACATGTAACTCTGCACAAGCAGCAATGGTTGAAGATAGGTGCACCATCGACGTGCAGTATACTGTTGAACACAGCACCACTGTACCTCTAAGAGGAACATCAGGCACTCTCCAATAAATAACAAGAGGCCCCACGGGGCCTGAGGGCGCTCACCTGATACTGGCCGAGTCATATCACCAAAATAGCAAGGGATTCTGCCTTGTGGTTATTATCAGTTTTTCAACATAAAAGTGTTTTCTCTACTTAGTAACCCAGAGTGTTCATATGTTAGATCCCCATATTGGGTACTCAATAATTTATCTATTTATTTATTGGAATTTAAGGTCACTTTCTAAGGCTACATCATTACAGAGGCATAATTATAATATCAGGTTTGGTCAATCGTTTATGCCTATTACTGCCCACTTTACAGGGCTTTCAACGCAGGAATTGGTTACTGGGCCCAATTTTATCAATAAACCAGAACTTGAACAAACTTCAATTTGCCACTTCTAAGAAAATCAAAAATCAAATATCAAAAGATTCTGACAGGAGTAACAGAAAAAAAAGATTTTTTAAGAATATTTCTCATACTGAACTAAGTTATACATGGGCTCCCATAGGGAGCCCAAAAATAAAAGCTTCTGAAGCAGTGTTTTGGGAGAAGAAGATTCTTCAACGTTATTCCCATTAGCTACACTGTTAAAAAATGATGACTCGGCACTTTTAGTCCTAGAAAAGAACCTTATGATAAAATTTTTACCATTTTTTTCTTCCGGTCCTAAGGAAGCTTCACACCATATAAAAATTCTCAGTGCCATGTAGTTCTGGAGATATGGGCATTTAAAAAGAAAAAAAATTTTAAGCTCCTGCAGTTCCCGTGGGGGACAGGAAAACAATTTTCGGCATAAATTAGGTACTTATGACCCAATAAGCCCTCATATCAAATTTGGTTCAAATCGACTTTTTGGTTTGGAAAATAAAAATTTTGGTATAATTTGGGCTCCCACAGTGAACCCAGGTACTTGGCTTTACCAAACTTCACTCTCAGCCCCTAAGAATGCTGTACATCAAATATCAAAACATTTTGACTGGTGGATCTGAAAAAAAAATTTTTTTTAAAGAATATTCCTCATATTGAACTAAGTTATAATTTGGGCTCCCACAGGGAGACCAAATATGAGCCGAAGGACTTGACTTGAACAAACTTGAATCTCACCTCCCTAAGCATACTGTATACCAAATATCAAAAGATTCTGACCGGTGGATGCGAAGAAGAAGATTTTAAAAGAATATACCTCGTATTGCACTAAGTTACAATTTGGGTTCCCAAAGGGAGTCCAAATATGAACTCAGGGACTTGGCTTGAACAAACATCAATCTCACCCCCCTAAGGATGATGCATAGCAAATATCAAAAGATTCTGATTTGTGGATCCGAAGAAGAAGATTTTTAAAATATATCCCTCATATTGCACTAATTTGAACATTTGGGTTCCCATAGGGAACCCAAATATGGACCGAGGAATTTGATTTCTACAAATATGTGAATCAATGTTCCAAAGATGTTATATGTAAAATATGAAAGCTTTTAGAGCAGTGGTTTGGAAGAAAACAATTCTTTATTTTTTTCCCATTGCCTACTGTGTTAAAAAATACTGACTCAGCACTTTTTCAGAGTCCCGAAAAAGTACCCTATGATAAAACCGATAGCAATTTTTTTTTACCAATCCTTTCTGTTGGTCCCAAGAAAGCTTCACACCAAATAAAAATTCTCACTGCCGTGCAGTTTTTGAGATATAGGCGTTTTAATTTTTTTCTATTTTTAGCTCCTGTGGTTCCCACAGGGCTACAGGAAAAAAAATTTCTGCATAAATTAGGTACTTATGACCCAATAAGCCCTCACATAAAATTTGGTTCAAATTGGCCTCTCGGTTTAAAAAATAGAAATTTGGGGTGGGGCCAAAATTTTTGCTCCTCCCATAACATCGCCAAGTATAGACCTACAAACTTCTCTTGAACAAACTTGAGTCTACACCTCAAAAGGAAGCTGCATACCAAATATCAAGTCTCTGCTATTGCTGGTTCTTGAGAAGAAGATTTTTTAAGAATTGGAGCATTTTTGCCCCACCCCTCTGCTCAATATGAGCCGAAACCTAATTTGCCCAAAAATCAAAATGCCGCTATATAACCCCTACTCACATGAAATTTCATTAACATGCGGCCAGTGGTTTGGAAGAAAAAGACCCAAACACCACCTTCACGCCGGACGACGGACGACGGACGACGGACGAAAAGTGATCAGAAAAGCTCACCCTGACTTTCAGTCAGGTGAGCTAATAAGAATGAGAAATCATTTGGCATAAGTCTACGGTGAAAAATATGTCGGCAACGTTTATAACATGTGCAAGAGTGGCTTGTCACAAGGACCCCTCATACCAAATATCACTGAAATGCATCCACTCACAGCCGAGTTATCACTGCAGATGGATGGATGGACAGATGGACATATGGATGGAAAGACAGATGGGCAAACCAGCCTTTTTGAAAACATGTGCAGGAGCAGCTTGTCACAAAGATCCCTCATACCAAATTTCATTGATTTCCATACACTTACTGCTGAGATATTGCTGGATACAGAAAAAAATCATGAAAAATTGACAAACTAAGGACTGTAACTCTGGAGAAAAATACAACTCTGGAGAAAAATACGTGGTCAACCTTTTTATAACATGTGCATGAGAGGCTTGTCACAAGGATCCGGCATACCAAATTTCAATTAAATCCATACCCACACTGGTGAAATATCGCTGTATACGGAAAAAAATCATGAAAAATTAAGGACCATAACTCTGGTGAAAAATAAGTGGGGAAACTCTTAGAACATGTGCAGGAGCGGCTTGTCACAAGGATCCGGCATACCAAATTTTACTGAAATCCATACACACACTTGTGAAATAACGCTGTATACGGGAAAAAATAACGAAAAATTGAAACAAGAGGCCCCAAGGGGCCTGAGGGCGCTCACCTGACATGGTAGCCTAAATATCAACTCAGAGAATTGATTTCAACAAGTTGCATCTGCTCCTCCTAAGAAAAGCTTATACCAAATATCCAAAGATTCTAACCAGTGGATCTATAAAAAAAATTTTTATAAAAAATATTCCTCATATTGAACTAAGTTATAATTCAGGCTCCCACAGGGAGCCCATATATGAACTCAGGGACTTGGCTTTAACAAACTTGAATCTCACCCCCCTAAGGATGCTGCACATCAAATATCAAAACATTCCGACTGCTGGATCTGAAGAAGAAGATTTTTTAAAGAAAATTCATCATTTTGAACTAAGTTACAATTCGAGCTCCCACAGTGAGTCCAAATATGGACCTAGGGACATGGCTTAAACAAACTTGAATCTCACCCCCTAAGGATGCTGCATACCAAATATCAAAACATTCTGAAGAAGATTTTTAAAGAAAATTCCTCATTTTGAACTAAGTTATAATTCGGGCTACCACAGTGAGCCCAAATATGAACCTAGGAACTTGGCTTGAACAAACTTGAATCTCCCCCCCCCAAGCCTGGTGCATACCCAATATCAAAAGATTCTGCCTGTTGAATCTTGAGAAGAAGATTTTCAAAGAAATTTGCCTAAAATGCACTAAGTTCAAATTTGGGCTCCTATACTGAGCCCAAATATAAACCCAGGGGGCCGATTTAAACAAACTTGAATCAGATTCACCCCACAATGTTGCATACCAAATATCAAAAGATTCTGCCTGCTGGATCTGGAGAAGAAGATTTTTGAAGAAATTTGCCTGAAATGCACTAAGTTCATATTCGAGCTTCTATAGTGAACCCAAATATGAATCTAGGGAGCCGATTTGAACAAATTTGAATCAGATCCACCCCACAATGTTGCATACCAAATATCAAAAGATTCTGCCTGCTGGATTTGGAGAAGAAGTTTTTTAAGAAATTTGCCTGAAATCCACTAAGTTCAAATTTGGGCTCCTATACTGAGCCCAAATATAAACCCAGGGGGGGGGGGGGGCGATTTGAACAAACTTGAATCAGATCCACCCCACAATGTTGCTTACCAAATATGAAAAGATTCTGCCTGCTGGATCTGGAGAAGACGATTTTTTTAAGAAATTTACCTGAAATGCACTAAGTTCGAATTCGATCTTCTATAGTGAGCCCAAATATGAATCTAGGGAGCCAATTTGAACAAACTTGAATCAGTTCCACCCCACAATGTTGCATACCAAATATGAAAAGATTCTGCCTGTTTGATCTGGAGAAGAAGATTTTTGAAGAAATTTGCCTGAAATGCACGAAGTTCGAATTCAAGCATGTACAGTGAGCCCAAATATGAATCTAGGGAGCCGACTTGAACAAACTAGAATCAGATCCACCCCACAATGTTGCCGATTTGAACAAACTTGAATCAGATCCACCCCACAATGTTGCATACCAAATATCAAAAGATTCTGCCTGCTCGATCTGGAGAAAAAGATTTTTTAAGAAATTTGCCTGAAATGCACTAAGTTCGAAATCGGGCTTCTATACTGAGCCCAAATATGAACCCAGGGGGCCGATTTGAACAAATTTGAATCAGATCCACCCTACAATGTTGCATACCAAATATCAAAAGATTCTGCCTGCTGGATCTGGAGAAGAAGATTTTTTAATGTTTTTCCCATTGCCTACAGTGTTAAAAAGTACTGACTCAGCATTTTTTCAAAAGTCCTGAAAACAGTACCTTGTGATCAAACCGACAGGGATTTTTTTTAACCATTCTATTCTACTGGATAAAAGTAAGCTTCATACAAAATAAGAATTCTGGAGATATGGCAGTTTTAAGGTTTTCCCTATTTTTAGCTCCCGAGGTTCCCACGGGGCAATGAGAAAATTTTTTTTTTGCATCAATCAACTACTTATGACCCATTATCATCTCATATCAAATTTGGTTCAAATCGACCTCATGGTTCAGAAAACAGAAATTTTAGGCGTGGCCAAAATTTTTGCCCCTCCCATAATGAAGACAAATGTTGCCCGACAAACTTCTCTTGAACAAACTTGATTCTACACCTCAAAAGGAAGCTGCATACCAAATATCAAGTCTCTGCTACTGCTGGTTCATGAGAAGAAGATTTTCAAAGATTTTGGTGCCCCTTGGGGATGTGGCTCCACCCAGGAGGAGGGGCAACTTCATTTGAACAAATCTGAATTGACATTAGGTAATAAACATTTACCCGACATTTGAAAAATATTGGGCCAGTGGTTTCTTCGGAGAAGTTGGTTTTGTAACGTTTATGCCGAACGATGTCGGACGATGGATGGAAAGGGATTAGTAAAGCTCACCTTGAGCTTCGCTCAGGTGAGCTAAAAATAAGGATCATACAGTTAAAACTAGAAGTCCTGTTATGAAATGTGCACAAATAGCACGTCAATCTGTGCGATTAAGTTATGCGTTATGACCATAGTAAGGCTATCAAATTCTGTACATGTGGCCTGTGAACAAGCAATGTTTCAGCCAATGGACCTCCGGGTAACCCAGAGGTCCATTGGCAGAAACATTGCCTGTGTTTGCTATGAGTAACCAGGAGAACCTGCTGTGCTTTGGATGCCATTCAATATGGCAATTGCGCGCAATTCCTATGCACAATTAAGCCTAGATAGGCGACAGTTCGTGACAGGACTTCTAGTTTTAACTGTAACTCTGGTGAAAAATAAGTGGGACACTCTAAAAACATGTGCAGGAGTAGATTATCACAAGGATCCCTCATACAAAATTTCATTAAAATCCATCCACTCACTGCTGACATATTGCTGTGGATGCATGGACACACCAATGGAGGACGGGACAGACAGACAAAGCGGCAACTGTACACTACATATTTTTTCGGGAAGCATAAAAATGCACTTGTGACACTTGTGAAAGGATTCTAAACTGATATGAAGAACACTTTGACTTCAATCTTTCTCAACAACTGGTGTGCAGGGGTCGATTTAATTTTTAAAAATTGAATAGCTGTTTGGTAACTATTTTATATTTCCTATTATTTATATGTTTTTGTCTACTGAAATTGATTAGCTATAGGTGAAAATTGATTCAAAAATTGCTATGCGAATTCAGCAAAATGGAGCCCTGGTGTGACAAAATTTTGACGCTGGATTCAGCAATATTTCAGGTAAAAGTATAAGGACAGGTTAGATTTTTCCTGGAAGCCTGGAGCAAGCCTGCAAATAATAATTTGTTTGGTGCCTGTCATTGTGACAGGTACCAACAGTTTTGTGCCAGTCATCGAAGACTTTGTACCTGTCATAATGTTTAAACACATTTATCAGTCCCAGCAATTTGGGCCTTGCAACCCTCCTTCAACCCTCCCAGGAAATATTGACCATCCTTGACAATGTCAGTGGCGGCCTATATTTTCTGGGATGTGTGGAGGTGTTTTCCCTTGTCTAATTTCCAAGTTTCTGTGTTCTTGTTTTCAAGGCTTTCAAATACCTCAAATACTTCCAAAGTGCATAACTCGAACACCGAGATAAGTTGAAGTTATTGGTTGGTTCGGTAAACATTGAGTTTACGAGTTTCGACTGTATATGTGGTTCTTGACATTTTGTTACAAAATTTCAGGGGTTAGCATGTTATTAGTTCAAAGTATCATGGTGGTGTGTGTTGTATATGCAGATCTGACAATAATCTTGGCTTATTATCATTTATTGGAAAGCTCTCTTTCAGAGAGCTTTCCAATAAATGATAAGAAGTCAAGAATTTGGTTCTGTTAAATTCTACACAAATTGAGCCCGACTTCTACTTAGTTCTAATAAATTGTACTGGTCATTATGACAGGCACAATTGAATTGGTGCCTGTCAAACATGCAAATTGTGCCTGTCAGTGACCATGACAGGCTGCTTATTTGCTAGCTTGGCCTAGAGACCAATAAAAATTTCAGATCCTCAGGACCTGCTCATTATTCCTTTTTACAGCTAAGAAATCTTGTTACTACTAGCTAAAAACGAAATATATGGACAGCTAAGTCGAAGAAGTCCCATGGCAAGTGTTGGTAACTCATGGCAGAGGCTTAGGGATCGTTCCAGTTACAATCGAACAACCACCAGAGTAGAGCTGTAGGTTTTTAAATTTCTTGTTAGGTTTCGGTTTTGGTTTTTCAGGTGGAGAAAAACCTCGGTTCGGTTCTGTTTTCGGTTTGTTCATGAGGCCAAGTAAAATTCAATAAAACTCATTCTTATGTCCGGAGTCATAACTGAATGGTAGTGAAATTGAGTGAAACTCAATCAATGCCCGAAATAAGCTATAATACATGAAGAATCAGGAAGGCCAATATAATAATTACCTAAATATACAGAACTTTTATTGTGCTTGGCCATTTTTCGAGGTCTGACACCTACACGCAACTTGAGGAAAGCTGCAAACACAACTAAACTGAAATGTCGGAAATTCACAGAATGTAGCCTTCCCAGAGTAGTGAGAGTACCCAGACACTGCCATTGGCAGTGTTTGGGTACTCTCACAGGGCTCGCCTTGAGTAAAATGGTCGGGGCCTGAAAAAAGTCCCCCACATATTGAGGTCGGGGCCTTTTTGGGGCTGATTTTCCATTTTGTCCATTATTGTTAGTGCTTTTTGTGGAAAATGTCGGGGCTTGAAAAAAAGCCCCCAGCAAGTGCTCCTCGGGCCTGATCTCGGGGCCTGGGCTGATCAGCCCCGACTCAAGGCAAGCCCTGCTCTCACTACTCTGGAATGGCTACATTCTGTGAATTTCTGCAGCAAGAGATTATTTAATGAAAAACGAAAAACCTCAGATTTCGGGATGTCGACGGTTTTGATTTCGTTTCTTTAAAAAAACTAAAAACCTCGGTTCGGTTTCGGTCCACACGTCATTGTATTCTGTGTTAGTATTTTATTTTTAGAGATGCCACATTATCAGCACATGGAGAAAGATTTTATTTATAAAAAATTGTTTAAGATTTATTGAGAACAGCATGTTGGCACTTCCTAACATTTAGAATAAAATAATTTTATATAATCGTTTTTCCACTACAGTAGAGCCTGTCTTGAGAGACCGTCCTTTGGGCCACACAAAAGTGGTCTCTCAAGACTGGTGGTCTCTCATAACAGGTTTCAGGTTTTCTCAAGTCAGTGAATAACAAACCACAAAATTCAGAAATGGAGAAGAATGGATTTTTGTAATTACTTTGTAGCTGTTCTTTTTTATGAAGTTTTTGTAACAAATTGAAATGGACTGTTATAAAAATTATAAAAATAAATTAGTGTTGAAAATCTTCATTGAAGATTTTCAACACTAATTTATTTTTATAATTTTTATAACAGTCCATTTCAATTTGTTACAAAAATATTTTCAACACAAATTTATTTTTATTCCTATCTGTCACACTTCAGGTATGTTATTTTTTGTATGAAATTGTTTATTCAGCAATAATCCTAATCTTTTCACAGGGGTCTTATAAAAGCATCTCAATCTTTAATGAGTTAACAAAGCCCAAACTCCCTAATCGAAAAACTAAACAAACTGTTCAACGCATGCCTCACCCATGGCTACTTTCCCAAATGTTGGAAAAAAGCCATCGCTGTCATGATACCAAAACCTGACAAGGACCCCTCCGATCCAATCAGCTACCACCCAATCAGCCTCCTCAGCTGCATTGGTAAGACATTCAAATGAATCCTTACCAATCGGTTCAGGGGGCACCTTGAAGACATTGATTTTTTCAATAAATGGCAAAGAGCCTATAGAAACCGGAAAGAAGGCATCGGACATGTCTACCGACTAGTCACCCAAATGAAAACTGCTATCAACAATCAGCAAATAGGCGCTGCAGTCCTGTTAGACGTCGAAAAAGCATTTGACTCCGTTTGGCATACTGGAATGCGCTACAAATTATCAAAAATGAAACTCCCCAAGAAATTGCTCAGATTACTATCCTCTTTCCTTAATGATCGCGAAATTAAAGTCAGAGTGAACAATGAAAACCCCTGCAACGCGCTCTCGATGACCTAGAACAATGGTGTGCCAAATGGAGAATTAAGCTAAATGCCAATAAAACCCAACGAATCACCTTTACCTGCAAGAAAAATAAACGTGATTTTGACCTAAAACTTATGGATAACACCCTCCCAGAATGCAAAGAAGCAAAATTCCTGGGCATCACCAATGATCAAAAATTGTCCTTTAACAAACACACCGACGACATGGCGAAAAAAGCCACCAAACGCATTAAATTACTAAAAATGCTTAAGGGAACTTCATGGGGGGGCCAACCAGTCCACCCTACTCAAACTATACAAAGCCTTTGTGCGCCCAGTACTCGAATACGGTGCAATCATACTAACTGACCTCAACCAAACTAACATGGGAAAACTCCAGAAGGTCCAAAATCGCGTGCTTAGAGTTGCCCTCTGCGCCCCATGGGACACACCCATCAAAACACTCCACGACAGGGCCAATATCCCCACCATTAGAGACCGCCTAGCCACTCTGGCCACGAAAAATCATGACCGGTTAGCCGAAAGCGAACTAATCTCCGAGCTTGGAGTCATTTGCAAAAGCCGACAAAAGCCCAAAAATTGCAATCAAAACTAAGACCGCTCGAATAAAACTAGGAAACGACAAGGTGAACTAACAGGCAGAAAAACAGCTTAACTGCGCTCACAAATGTAAAGATTTGTGCATTTCATACTCTCCCCCACATACACAGCAGATACCACACGGACACGCAACTAAAGAGGTGCCACTTTTATCATTACAGTTTACATATTCTAATGAAAACTAATTCTACCTTCTTCTTTTAAGCAGGTACACAGAAGATGCTTTTTGACCAGCACCCCAATAACCGCTACAGAGAGTGTAACCGTTATGGAAACAGTCACCCCCACGGTTCCTGAACATCCTCCGCTCCATCCCTAAAAGTGGTCGACCACTTTAGGGGAGGCGAGCATTGGTCCTGCGTCCCGCCTCTGCCCCTTTTTGTAAGTGCATTGCGCATCTTCTTGTCCCAACCCAATAGGATTACAATGCAGGCCTGCCCCCGAACCAGGGAAGTTCGGGTCTTCTTCTTCTTGGTGGTCACCGAAAGGGGTCGTTGTTGTTTTCCTTCAAAGAGTCCAACCAAACAGAGACAGCCTGAGGCAGATTATACTTGCCAGTGATGGCCATCACTCATAATCATCCTCGAAGCGGCAGACTATACTTGCCCGAAAATCCAGATCGACTGCACCCTTGGGGAGAGGTAGTACCTTTGTGAGAGGACCCAACCTCTCACACTGGTCCTCACCCGAGGGTCCAACCGACATCAGCCAAGAGACAATCACGACGCAACTGGTGACACCGGCTGAGTACCTGAAGCAGTTCCTCCTTCAACACGCCTAGACATGTGAGAGCGAATCACCTACAGTCAATGAGGGTCGAAAGGGGCTTGTCCCCCATACCGTCCCTGCACGCCTTCGGCGTGCGAAACCATTCCTTTCAGATGAGTTAGCAATTGAAACCCAATTAAGAGCTTTTAATACTTTTAATTATGTTAGTATAACCACAATGGATTTTCCAATTCCAGAAATTAGAAGAAGATTTTCAAAAATTAAGGCCATTTTTTCCACACCCATCTACTCAATTAAAGCCGAAACCTAATTTGCATAAAAATCAAAATGCCCCTATATAACCACTACTTACATGAAATATAATTAAAATGTGGCCAATGATTTAGGAGAAAGAGGCTCAAACACCACCTTCACGCAGGACGACGGACGGACGACGGACGAAGAGTAATAAGAAAAGCTCACCCTGACTTTCAGTCAGGTGAGCTAAAAAGCATGCCCAACAATTCTTTACAAGTAAATAGAGATCATTAAAATCATTCCTAACCTCTGCTGGGATACATGCAAATAGATATTAAAATTTGACTGCATATACAAAATGGAAGAGAGTGGATTACAACTTATTGCAGCACCATATATTCTCGACTCGAAAAGTGTTTACAATTGTTCATAACATGAATAACTGCATATACAAAATGGAAGAGAGTGGATTACAACTTAATTGCAGCACCATATATTCATTCTCCACTCGAAAAGTGTTCACAATTGTTCATAACAGCACAAGAGAAATACTTGCAAACTTTCATCCAGGTCACGGAAGTTTGCAAATGCTTCTTGTCTTTTGTCCAGTGGTGGTGACAAGGGGGGGTCAGAGGGGGCTACAGCGCCCCGTCGGAGAGGTCCAGCCCCCCCGTCGGGGATTTTTAGTCAGTCCGTCGGAGAGTCTCGTAAACCCGACTTCATGAGAAATTTCCGACAATCGAATGTAGATATCTCGTCTTGTCAATCTCGAACCTGTGCAGCACTGGAACTTTGATAGAGAATAGTGATTCTCACGAAATTCCTTAATGTCGTTCGTCAAACTGGCTTTATAGATGAAATATTTCCCGACCTTATTATAATATGTTTACTTTAACCCTTTACCTAAGGTAACGGCCAAAACCAGCCAGCGCTATTCTAAAAAATAGCGAATTAATTTTCATTATATTTTTCATTTTTTGTCTCAAAAACATAGGTTCGTTCCAACGAGGGGTCATAACCTATGTTTTTGAGACAAAAAATGAAAAAAATTAGTTATTCAAGAATTATTTTTGCAAGTGTCGTCTGCTTTCCAGGTTAGGTAAAGGGTTAAATAATCAACAAACATACTCAATTTGCTTCTATTTTGGTTCTCCAATTTACCAATTTTCACTCATTTTCCTTCGTTTGCGAGGTCAAATGCTATAGCCCCCCTGTCGGAGAGGTCAGCCCCCTGTCGAGAAATCCCTGGCGCCACCCCTGGTTTTGTTCTCAGAAATTGTAAATAATCACTAAGTGAAAAATCTATCCCACATCTGTAGTCACATTATTCTCTTTTTTATTCATTGATTCACTTGTGATTTCACTCCCGATCTTGCTAATGACGCATTATACAGTGGAACCCTGTTAATTGAATACTCTCGTGTTTCGAATAGAAGTACGGCCTGCAATAGAAGTGCGGGGTAGAAAAAATGGCCATAATTAATAAAAGTGCAGACTGGAATATAAGTGCAGGGTAGGAAATCCCATCGGAGCATGCGACATATACATTAGAAGTCAAAATAAGTTGTAAGATAATGGTTAGATGACCACTATAGACAATGTCACAGTATGTGTCCTGCGTTTCCTACAATCTTAACATCTGGTTCTCACCGTTCTTGCATTATTTTTTTTTGGAAAGCCCACATAGAACCTGGTGCTACCAATGTAGGAAAAGTGGGACACATGTTTACAGTCAATATGGTGCCAAGTGGTGATCCTGCAACTTACTTTGAATTGTACGGTTTTTAGATTCCTTACCCTTGAGGCCAAAATAAACATACCTGTACAGTTTATTATAGAGGTACCGGTAAGTAAATGCATGCGATAATTTATTTGCTGCAGTCAAAATGCACAATTTTTCCCTCGGATGTGTTCCACTCTGTCGAAAATTAAATAGAAGTGCAGACTGGAATAAGCATGGTGCAGGATGGAAAATTTTCGGGAAAATAATAAACATGTGTGCATGTTTATTCCAAACACAAGAGTTGTCACTTTGCCAATGAAAATTATTCAATTAAGAGGAGTATTCAATTAACAGAGATTATGTCACTTTCCTGTATTCTAGAGATAAACTTAGCATTTATTCTATTATATCTTGTTTGACAGAGCTCCATGTGACTCCATGAGCTCTGTCAAACAAGATATAATAGATTAAATGCCTGTTATTGGATGCACTGAGGCCAAATAGGTCTATAAGCAAAGGAAAACTGGGAAGAGTCAGTAATTTCTCGACATGCTACAATATTTTGTATTCAATTTACAGGAGTTTACTCTAAAAGCTATATTCAATTCACAGGTCAAATTTGTACAGGAGGTATGGTAAATGGTTTTGAGTTGGGAAATTATATTCAATTAAAAGGAATATACAATTAAGAGATATCCAAATAAGTGGGCTCCACTGTATTTTGGATTGCACAACACAAACACTCCTGTATTTCAGGCTACTTCATTCAATTAACAGGAGTTTACTCTATAACCTATATTCAATTAACAGGTCAAATTTGTACTGGAGATATGGTCAATGGTTTTGTGTTGAGAAATTATATTCAATTAAAAGGAATATACAATTAAGAGATGGGCTCCACTGTATTTTGGATTGCACATCACAAACACTCCTGTATTTCAGAATACTTCATTCTTCTGCAGTTACGAGTACATTAACTAACGAGTATTTTCTGTGTTAATTGTGACACAACTTCTAGTTTCAACTGTATGAATGAGAATATATACCTGATGAAATAAATTGTCAGCTGGAAGTGTCTAGGTCAGGGTGACACCTGCGGGGCTATGACACGCTTTGATTTCTCTTGCACCTGCAAATATATGAATACACTATTATTAGCATTCTATTAAAAGTTCCACAATAACAAGACAAAATATAGGACACTGCAACTGATGATGCACTGTCTAGCCAATTCTACAGCAGGTGGCAAAATAATTGAAAATTCAGCATCCAACATGCAATTTTTGACGTTTTTACATTAACCCTTTACCCAACGCAGACGATATCAAAATTTATTATTTTAAATATCATTTTTTTAAATTTTTCAAAAATTTTCAACAAAACCATATCATGTGACCCCTCATTGGAACGAGCTCAATGAGCTCCAATGAGGGGTCACATGATATGGTTTTGTTGAAATATTGTTAAATATTTAATTTTTTCAGCTGCTCAATTTGCATATTATGCGGGCAGATGCGGGCGATTCGTTAAAGGGTTAACCCCTTACCTAACATGAAAAGCGGACAACACTTGCAAACAAAATTCTTGAATAGCTATTTTTTTTTCATTTTTTGTCTCAAAAACATAGGTTATGACCCCTCATTGGAATGAGCTCAACTAGCTCGTTCCAAAGAAGGGTCATAACCTATGTTTTTGAGACAAAAAATGAAAAAATGAAAATTAATTGGCGATTTTTGTGAATAGCTCTTGGCCATTGGGTGAAGGGTTAAACAGAAGCAATTTATTTTTATTTGCAAGGCGTACTGCACGTCGATGATGTGCATGTCTTCGACCAATCTAACCCTGCCTATGCTGCAGTGCGGAGTTACGATGTTGGAGAGCTGGCAGCTGCTCGTCGTTGCTCGGTGGTTCTCTCCGGGTACTCCGGCTTCCTCCACCCGTAAAACTGTCACGGTCACGATTAGCCATTGTGCATAAGTATGTGACCTTCAACACCAATAAATAAATAAATAAATAAATAAATAAATAAATAAATAAATAAATAAATCAATGATCAACATCTTGATCGATCCAAAAAGTAGTTGATCGATTAACCGTTACTTTTGAAATACTGTATTATATGGGTTAACAAAGGAACAAACTTGCTCCAAAACAGGCAAACAATGTCACACTGGCTCACATCAATTATATGAGACAGAGTAAAGCATGCAAGTTACTTGCTGACATACTTGTTTACTTTCATGATCATCAAACTGTATCAGTGGCTGTGGAAATGGTCATTCTTAACCCTTCAGCCATTGCGGGGAGGGACGATACTTGCAAAGTAAATTCATAAATTATTAAAAAAAAATTCCATTTTTATCTCAAAAACATAGCTTATGACCCCTCATTGGAATCAGCTCATTGAGGTCATTCCAATGAGGGGTCATAAGCTATGTTTTTGAGACAAAAATTGAAAACATAATAAATTTGAATGGAGATTTTTGTATATAGGCCAAGTCAGTTTTGTTTGTTACGTTGGGTAAAGGGTTCATGCTGTAAATCATCAACAGTATGGCAATTATTCAAATATCTATTTGGACAAGTGATTAATCAGTTAACCAAGGTTAATCCACATGATTAATCGATCAAGAAAACCTTTTAACCATTTCAGCTCTGTTATGTACCACAGTAATCAAGCATTTCACGGGATTGCCCATGGATGGCAGTTTCAGTTTCATTCATCATTTCTGTAGATGTAGACTATGCTTCCAGTTACAAAATTATTTGATGACTACTAAAAGTAGGCTCGAAGCTAGGGGGGGGGGGGGAGGTGTTAACTGCCCCCTATGCAGACCTCTGTCGGAAAGTGTGGCCCCCTTTTACTATAATTTTGATGCATTTTGCACTTAAAAAATGTAGCATATTTGGTCATTTTGGGACATTTTCACAATTTTGGGGGGAATTTTGTCCGAAATTTTCAAAAGTTTGTCCCCCTATAATCTGTCCGAGACAGTCTGGCTTTGGGCCTGGCTAAAAGTTTTTAATTTTTGTCTCCAAAGAATGGCTTATGACTATTTGTTGGAATGACTTCAGTGAGCTTGTTCTAATAGGAGTCATAAGCTAAGCTTGAGAGACAAATATGAAAAATAAAATCTGAAAGGCGATTTTTCTGAATAGCACTGGCTGATTTTGGCCATTACGTTAGGTAGAGGGCTAAATATAGCATGGTAACTGAGATGACATTAACAACCAATAAATAAGTTGTACAGTACAGTGAAGAAGAGTGTAATGCTGTGCAGTACGGTACAGTATGGTACAGTACAGTACAGTGTAGTGCAGTACAGTGCAGTATGGTATGGTATGGTACAGTACAGTGCAGTATGGTATGGTACAGTACAGTGTAGTGCAGTACTGTGCAGTATGGTATGGTACAGTAGAGTGTAGTAGAGTGTACTGCAGTACAGTGCAGTATGGTATGGAACAGTACAGTGTAGTGCAGTGCGGTACAGTACAGCATAGTGCAGTACAGTGCAGTATGGTACAGTACAGTACGGTGTAGTGCAGGACAGTGCAGTATGGTACAGTACAGTGTAGTGCAGTCCAGTGCAGTATGATACGGTACAGTATGGTACGGTGTGGTACAGTGTAGTGCACTACAGTGCAGTATGGTATGGTACAGTACAGTGTAGTGCAGTACAGTGCAGTATGGTACAGTACAGTACAGTGTAGTGCAGTACAGTGCAGTATGGTATGGTACAGTACAGTGTAGTGCAGTACAGTGCAGTATGGTACAGTACAGTACAGTGTAGTGCAGTACAGTGCAGTATGGTACAGTACAGTACAGTGTAGTGCAGTACAGTGCAGTATGGTACAGTACAGTACAGTGTAGTGCAGTACAGTGCAGTATGGTATGGTACAGTACAGTGTAGTGCAGTACAGTGCAGTATGGTACAGTACAGTACAGTGTAGTGCAGTACAGTGCAGTATGGTACAGTACAGTACAGTGCAGTACAGTACAGTGTAGTGCAGTACAGTGCAGTATGGTACAGTACAGTACAGTGTAGTGCAGTACAGTGCAGTATGGTACAGTACAGTACAGTGTAGTGCAGTACAGTGCAGTATGGTACAGTACAGTACAGTGTAGTGCAGTACAGTGCAGTATGGTATGGTACAGTACAGTGTAGTGCAGTACAGTGCAGTATGGTACGGTACAGTACAGTACAGTGTAGTGCAGTGCAGTACCATATAGCATAGTATAGTAAATGAGGTGGTCCGAGTGAGGAAAGCAGTTAAATCTCCCAATTTATCTTAGCATCACATTTTGATATTACTAAATCCTTTGGTCCTGGCTTTGCATCGCAACCCAAATTAGCCTCAAATTCAATAGTCTATGTGGATAGTTTGTCTTGAAATGCGCTTCAAAAAATTCATATGACAAAAATTCATAACTGCCCCCTATGGAGACCTCTGTCAAAGTGTGGCCCCCTTTTACTAGAATTTTGATGCATTTTGCACTTAAAAAATGTAGCATATTTGGTCATTTTGGGGCATTTTCACAATTTTGGGGGGAATTTTGTCCGAAATTTTCAAAAGTTTGTCCCCCCTATAATCTGTCCGGGACAGTCTGGCTTTGGGCCTGGCTAAAAGTTTTTAATTTTTGTTTCCAAAAAATGGCTTATGACCATTTGTTGGAATGACTTCAGTGAGCTTGTTCTAATAGGAGTCATAAGCTAAGCTTGAGAGACAAATATGAAAAATAAAATCTGAAAGACGATTTTTGTGAATAGCATCGGCTAATTTTGGCCATTACGTTAGGTAGAGGGCTAAATATAGCATGGTAACTGAGATGACATTAACAACCAATAAATAAGTTGGTACAGTACAGTGCAGTAGAGTGTAATGCTGTGCAGTACAGTGCAGTATGGTGCAGTATGGTACAGTACAGTACAGTACAGTGTAGTGCAGTACAGCACAGTGTAGTGCAGTACAGTGCAGCATGGTATGGTACAGTGCAGTATGGTATGGTACAGTACAGTGTAGTTCAGTGCAGTACGGTATGGTACAGTAGAGTGTAGTGCAGTACAGTGCAGTATGATGTGGTACAGTACAGTACAGTACAGTGTAGTGCAGTACAGTGCAGTGCAGTGTGGTACAGTACAGTGTAGAGCAGTAGAGTGCAGTATGGTATGGTACAGTACAGTGTAGTGCAGTACAGTGCAGTATGGTACAGTACAGTGTAGTGCAGTACAGTGCAGTATGGTACGGTACAGTTCAGTACAGTATGGTACGGTACTGTACAGTGTAGTGCACTACCATGCAGTATGGTACGGTACAGTACAGTGTAGTGCACTACAGTGCATTATGGTATGGTACAGTACAGTGTAGTGAAGTACAGTGCAGTATGGTATGGTATAGTACAATACAGTGTAGTGCAGTACAGTACAGTACAGTGTAGTGCAGTACAGTGCTGTATGGTATGGTACAGTACAGTGTAGTGCAGTACAGTGCAGTATGGTACATTACAGTAGTGTAGTGCAGTACAGTGCAGTATGGTATGGTACAGTACAGTGCAGTACAGCATAGTGCAGTATGGTATGGTACAGTACAGTGTAGTGCAGTACAGTGCAGTATGGTACGGTACAGTACAGTACAGTACAGTACAGTGTAGTGCAGTACAGTATAGCATAGTATAGTAAATGAGGTGGTCCGAGCGAGGAAAACAGTTAAATCTCCCAATTTATCTTAGCATCACATTTTGATATTACTAAATCCTTTGGTTCTGGCTTTGCATCGCAACCCAAATTAGCCTCTGTAACATTTCCTGCTCACCAATCAGCATGCACAACCGACTTTCTTTTCATCCTATGTTTACTTTAAGGGGAAGTGAGGAAGACAACCAGCTTGACTATGACTTCTCCTAGTAATATGCAGACAGCCTATTTAAATTTTTCGTACATATTATGTATTTTCTTGTTTGTTCGTTTATATTTATTGTCTTTTTTTCTTAAATTATTGTCATGCATACTGCTGAATAAAGTCATGGGCACGGTGGCGTCTCAGTAACCGGTTCTTGTCAGATCACCGAAGTTAAGCAACGTCAAGTGCAGTTAGCAGTTGGATGGGTGACCATTTCAGCGCCTCATTCATGCTCCCGCGTTGTGTTCTTGGGCAAGGCACTTAACCCCAATTGCCTACTTGGGGGCATGACGACGCTGTGTACTGAGGCATACTGCAATGTTGATGGTGCGCATTTCTTCAACCAATGTAACCCTGCCTGTGCCGTGGTGCAGAGTTCAGAGTTACGATGTTGGAGAGCTGACAGCTGCTCGTCGTTGCTCGGTGGTTCTCCCCGGGTACTCCGGCTTCCTGCACCCGTAAGACTGTCGCCGACATGATATGACCCTGGCTGTTAATGTGTCATTAAACCCTAATAAAATAATAAATAAATAAAGTTATCATGATCATAAATAATAAATAAATATTACAACTGGGGCATATTTGATTCATCACGTGGAGGTTTTTTTTATAAACTTTAATTTTATTTCTTTTCAGAAATCTGATTCAGCAAACAGGCATAGCCTTCATAAACACCTTTCGCATACACAATGAACTTACAGAGTAGATGACAATGAAAGAGCAGATTCAAGATTCATAGAGAAACAGCGGAAATACAAATCCAAGATAACATATTGACCTGCTCTTCAGATTATACGCAAAGATTTTCTCGGTTACACTGGGAACAATTTCCTTCGTATTTATTGTCGGAGGACACTTGGACTGTATGTATGTCTGTTCTTGTAGTATTCTACCATAGCTCCACGATTGCCACTGCCGATGTGCTCAACATTGGCATTCTTTTACCAACATAAATCATACATACCATAATTTTGTGATTTTTTTCTAAACACACCTCAACCTTTAACCTTTTACCTAACGTAACGGCCAAAACCGGCCAGCGCTATTCTCAAAAATCGCCAATTAATTTTCATTATTTTTTTCATTTTTTGTCTCAAAAACATAGATTATGACCTATGTTTTTGAGACAAAAAATAAAAAAAATTAGTTATTCAAGAATTATTTTTGCAAGTGTCGTCTGCTCTTCAGGTTAGGTAAAGGGTTAAAGGCCTATTTGAGGTGTTTGTAATCTCAGAGCATGTACCCAGATGATGCCATTTTCAGGAGGTCCTGCTGACAATAAACAAATCACCTGGGCGGGGGCATGGGGGCTCAGTAGGTAGAGGTGCAGGCTCTCGATTTGAGACCCTCGATTTGAATCCCACCTGCGACAACCGCATTGTGTCCTTGGGCAAGACACTTCACCCCCATTACTCACCGTAGCTTGGTGATTCTCTCCAGGTAATCTGGCTTCCTCCACCCATAAAACTGCCGTGGTCATGATTAGCCACTGTGCAGAAATACATGACCTTAAACACCAATAAATAAATAAATAAATAAATAAATAAATAAATAAATAAATAAATAAATAATCACCTGGACTGTGATTTCTAGTCAAGTCTTGGCTACCTGTTAACCCCCTGCACACTGATTTCGAAATATCTAAAGTTCAGGGTGCAAATATTTCCCATAATGCAACTAGAAATTTAACCAATTCAATCTTGTTTGACAGAGCTCAATGAGCTCTGTCAAACAAGATTGAATTGGTTAAATTCCCAGTTGCATTATGGGAATAATGGCTGCTCCAAATCTGGATATATTGACATCAGTGTGCAGGAGGTTAAGGCAGACCAAACTTGGTTTAGAAAACATTAAGCAGCTGGACATGTAGAGGTTATAGTCTAGTAAGAATTCTGGACAATTGCCCAGGCCCCTGAGGGTTAACAAAACTGAAAATAAAGGAGCCACTTCTTTCATGAAAATGAACCCTTCAACTGCTGTCACATCTAAACAAGGTCTTATAAATAGTGAATGGAGGAAAATTTGAAAATTAATAATTTAGGTATTCAATGGTTGGTTCTGTTCGGTTTTTCGGTATCCCCATGATATCGGTTCGGTTTTTCGGTATCCCCATGATATCGGTATCCCCATGATATCGGTTCGGTTTTTCGGTGTCCCCGTGATATCGGTATCAGGTTTTTGATATCCCCCTGATATCGGTTCGGGTTTTCTGTATCCCCATGATATCGGTTTCGGTTTTTCGATATCCCCATGATATCAGTTCCGTTTTTCGGTGTCCCCATGATATCGGTATCCCCATGATATCAGTTCGGTTTTTCGGTGTCCCCATGATATCGGTATCGGATTTTCGGTATCCCCCTGATATCGGTTCAGTTTTCTGTATCCCCGTTATATTGGTATCAGTTTTTCGGTATCTTGGGGTATCGGTTTTTCGGTATCCCCATGATATCAGTTCCATTTTTCTGTGTCCCCATGATATCGGTATCAGTTCAGTTTTTCGGTGTCCCCACGATATCTGTATCGGTTTTCGGTATCCCCATGATACCGGTTTGGTTTCATTGAAAAATTTTAAAATTTGTTTTAAAAAATTGTGAAATTTAATTTATTTTTAAACAAGACTTGGCTAGAAATCACTTTTAGACAGCTGGATATGTACAGGTTGTAGTCTAGTGAGATTTCAGGACAATTGCCCAGGTCTCTGAGGGTTAACAAAACTGAAAATAAAATTAGCCACTTCTTTCATGAAAATGAACACTTCAACTGTTATCAAACCTCAACAAGGCCTTATAAATAGTGAATGGAGGAAAATTTTAAAATTCACAGTTTAGGTATTCAATGGTTGGTTCTGTTCGGTTTTTCGGTATCCCCATGATATCGGTTCGGTTTTTCGGTATCCATTAAGCAGCTGGATATGTACAGGTTGTAGTCTAGTAAGAATTCAGGACAACTGCCCAGGTCCCTGAGGGTTAACAAAACTGAAAATAAAATTAGCCACTTCTTTCATGAAAATGAACACTTCAACTGCTGTCACATCTAAACAAGGCCTTATAAATAGTGAATGAAAACTCAAGACAGTTTCGGTATTCAATGATTGGTTAGGTTTGTTTTTTCAGTATCCTCATGATATGGGTATCGGTTCAGTATTTCGGTATACTGCCCATCTCTAGTTTTCGGCCGCTATGTTAGGTAAAGTGTTAAGTGCTTTTCAAAAAATAAGCGACAAGACAAAATGTGATGCTTTTCGTCTTCATAAAGATACCAACACTGCATTGATGGGGCTGTTGAAATGAACCGTTCAAATGTGTGAGCATTCAAATCACTGCACTTGAGTGGTTATTGTGAATGCAATCCTAAAAATAAGCTTTCTGTCATCTGCATAATGAGGTCTGCAGGGAGTGAATTCAATGATGCTACCCTGCACAGCAGGTATTCAATGATTGGTTAGGTTTCCTTTTTCGGTATCCTTATTATATGGGTATCGGTTCAGTATTTCGGTATATTGTCAATCAGTGCTTTTCAGAAAATAAGTGACGAGACAAAGTGTAATGCTTTTCGTCTTCATAAAGATATCAACACTGGCACGATGGGGCTGTTGAAATGAACCGTTCAAATTTGTGAGCATTCAAATCACTATACTTGAGTGGTTATTGTGAATGCAATCCTGAAAATAAGCTGTATGTCATCTGCATAATGAGGTCTGCAGGGGGTGAATTTAGCATTATTAAATTTACCCTCTGTGAACCTCAATCTGAATCAACTTAACAGGCCTAAGCAGAAAGTACTATCCAGAGGATAAACTGGAGGATTCTAGCAGGCCTGAAAATAGGCCATCTGACATTTGCAAAATGAGGTCTCCAGAGGGTGAATTTGAGGATGCTACCCCATACAGTGGGCAAATTTATCCTCTAGGTACCTCTTCTGTTTAGTTTTGAGACCCTGATTCAGACTGAGGTTCAGAAAGGATAAATTTGGTGATGCTACCCTGCTATGCAGGGTAGCATCACTAAATTCACCCTCTGATGACCTCATTTTGCAGATGACACTCTGCTTATTTCTGGCTTGGATTCTAGTTCACTGTATGGGACAACATCAGCAAATTCACTCTCCGGGGACCTCAATCTGAAAATGACAGCTTCCTTATTTTCAGGCTTGTGTGAATGTATCTATCGCTTCCTTGTATACCGGAGCAAAGTTTTTCTCCAATCATCCACAGTTCTTTAGTATATTACCTGTTAAAGTTTATTGAAATTAGAGTGTTAATGCTATTAATGTGATGACACATCTACAGATAGAACAATAGGACCACTCAAGGTCAGTAGGTACCATATTTGCAGTAGATCTCAACAAAATGACTCATACAGCAGCAACAGTCAGTTGAATTGTGAAGGCTATTTAAGTGCATAGTTTAGTGTGACACTGTGGTCTAGATATATCTTAGATGGCCTTCAGGACAACAGATGGTATTTGTCGCATATGTTGCATTTGTCTAAGGGTTTAAATCCTCATGACACATAGAATATCATATTTTATTTAGAGCAATATCACAGGCATGATTTTATGTTGAAATTAGTGGGCATTGGATGGATGGGTGCATGCAAGGGGAAGAGGCCATCATCAACCGGGGAAAGCAAAATAAAGGAAAAAATTTATTGGGAATTAAGTTTAATATCATAAAATCATATTTTATCAGTAAACCAACCGTGAGAAAACTAGTGTTAAAAGAGATGGATGGGAGTGCGGCAGCTCAGTGGTAGACTGTTTGACTTCTGTGCTAGAGGTCCGGAGTTCGATCCTGCGTTGTGTACTTGGGCAAGGCACTTTATCCCGGTTGCCTACATGGGGGCACGAGGACACCGTGTACTGAGGTATACTGCATGTCGATGGTGCACATATCTTCAACCGCTGTAACCCTGCTTGAGAGGTGCTTGAACAGAGTTAGAATGTTGAGGAATGGACAGTTGCTCATCGCTGCTCGGTGGTTCTCTCCAGGTACTCTGGCTTCCTCCACCCGTAAAACTGTCATGGTCATGATTAGCCATTGTGCATAAGCATGTGACCTTAAACCAAATAAATAAATAAATAAATAAATAAATAAATAAATAAATAAATAAATAAATAAAATGGATTATCTATGTCTTTGAACTGCTCATCACGACTTCCCACTTTACATGATCCTGTGAATCAACAAGTGACTTCCCAGTTTATGTAATACTTAGTGTTCAGTCCCAAACCTTGTTACTGGGCTTAACCAGTTTACTGCGCGTAATCAAATCAGTTAAATTTTACCCCACTGCATAATAAATTTTGTAAAAAACGACTTTTTGAGTATGTAATAAACTGTGGTTACATTCTACAAAGCAAGTGTAATTTACTTATTTTTTCAGTCATTTGTAGCCTGCTCTGAATCTGAATCAGCAGTACTGGAATCCATGCATTCATTTTTACTTTCAACTTCAGTGTCCATATCAGTGGCCCCAACTAAATAAATTTCCCCCACTTCATTTTCTGATTCACTATCTAAAGACGATAAATCATCATCAGATTCCAATACACATTGCAAAAATTCATCTTCTGTCAAAATCTTTTTCTTAGACGCAGACATTTTAGCACAAAAGTCAGCAAGAAATAAGAGTCAGGTGTCTCGGAAACAAAACAAAACTGGTGATAAATTAGAAAAAGAACGGCTTGCACGGGAATTCTCACATGACGTAGCTTTGTGCTAAATTTATAAGACAAAAATAGCGAAGGAAGAAAGACAGCTTTGTGTGGAGAATGAGCAAACCTGTGCATAATTGCTTTATGAACGTAACAGGTTCACTGTGGATTCCCTCATGACGTAGCTGGATGCTATAATTATAAGACAGATATGTCTGTTTTATGCTTTAGTATAAAAGTTACATGGGGACGGATACATCCATCATACACAGTTAAGGTTTAAAATTCACTGAGAATTAGAATCGATTCTCGTAGCTGATTCTCACAAAGAAAACAACGGGAATCAACTTTGGTTCTCACAAAATATTCATTCTATTCTCATCATTGATTTGAAAGTGCCCGGAAATTCTACTTTTTTTTTTTTTTGGGGGGGGGGGGGGGGGGGGGGGGGGGGGGGGGGGTCCTTTATAATAACTTAACACTTTGACTTAGCAGTCGTGTCTAGTGAAGCTTATATAGGCTGTGGTATCTGGTGAGGCCTATATAGGCGATGGTGTCTAGTGAAGCCTATATAGGCGGTGGTGTCTAGTGAGGCCTATATACAGTTAAAACTAGAAGTCCTGTCACGAACTGTGCGCTTATCTATGCTTAATTGCACGTATGAATTGCGCGCAATTGCCATATCGAATGGCATCCAAAGCACGGCAGGTTCTCCTGGTTACTTATAACAAACACGGGCAATGTTTCTGCCAATGGACCTCCGGGTTACCCGGAGGTCCATTGGCTGAAACATTGCTTGTGCACAAGCCATATTTACAGAATTTGATAGCCTTACTATGGTCATAACGCGTAGATTAACGCGCATATCGACGTGCTATTTGTGCGCATTTCAGGACAGGACTTTTAGTTTTAACTGTAGGCAGTGGTGTCTAGTGAGGCCTATATAGGCGGTGGTGTCTAGTGAGGCCTGTATAGGCAGTGGTGTCTAGTGAAGCCTATGTAGGCAGTGGTGTCTAATGAAGCCTATAAAGGCAGTGGTGTCTAGTGAAGCCTATATAGGCTGTGGTGTCTAGTGAAGCCTATATAGGCTGTGGTGTCTAGTGAAGCCTATGTAGGCGGTGATGTCTAGTGAAGCCTATGTAGGCAGTGATGTCTAGTGAAGCCTATATAGGTATATAGGTTGTGATGTCTAGTGAAGCCTATATACGCAGTGGTGTCCAGTGAAGCCTACATAGGCTGTGTTGTCTAGTGAAGCCTATATAGGCTGTGGTGTCCACTGAAGCCTATATAGGCTGTGGTGTCTATTGAAGCCTATATAGGCAGTGGTGTCCAGTGAAGGGACTGAAGCCTATATAGGCTGTGGTGTCCAGTGAAGCCTATATAGGCTGCGGTGTCTAGTGAAGCCTATACACGCAGTGGTGTCTAATGAGCCTATATAGGTTGTGGTGTCCAGTGAAGCCTATATAGGCTGTGGTGTCTATTGAAGCCTATATAGGCAGTGGTGCCCAGTGAAGCCTATATAGGCTGTGGCATCTAGTGAAGCCTATATAGGCAGTGGTGTCTTGTGAGCCTATATAGGTTGTGTCTAGTGAAGCCTATATCAGCAGTGGGGTCTAGTGAAGCCTATACAGGCAGTCGTGTCTAGTGTAGCCTATATAGGCTGTGGTGTCTAGTGAACCCTATATATGCAGTGGTGTCCAGTGAAGCCTATATAGGCTGTGGTGTCCAGTGGAGCCTATATAGGCTGTGGTGTCTATTGAAGCCTATATAGGCAGTGGTGTCCAGTGAAGCCTATATAGGCTGTGGTGTCCAGTGAAGCCTATATAGGCTGTGGTGTCTAGTGAAGCCTATATACGCAGTTGTGTCTAGTGAGCCTATATAGACTGTGGTGTCCAGTGAAGCCTATATAGGCTGGGGTGTCTCTTGAAGCCTATATAGGCAGTGGTGTCCAGTGAAGCCTATATAGGCTGTTGTGTCTAGTGGAGCCTATATAGGCTGTGGTATCTAGTGAAGCCTATATAGGCTGTGGTGTCTAGTGAAGCCTATATAGGCAGTGGTGTCTAGTGAAGCCTATATAGGCTGTGGTGTTTAGTGAAGCCTATATAGGCTGTGGTGTCTAGTGAAGCCTATATAGGCAGTGGTGTCTAGTGAAGCCTATATAGGCCATGGTGTTTAGTGAAGCCTATATAGGCAGTGGTGTCTAGTGAAGCCTATACAGGCAGTGGTGTCTAGTGAAGCCTATATAGGCTATGGTGTCTAGTGAAGCCTATTAGGCTGTGATGTCCAGTGAAGCCAAAAGGCTGTCAAGTGTAGTGAAGCCTATATAGGCTGTGGTGTTTAGTGAAGCCCATATAGGCAGTGGTGTCTAGTGAAGCCAATATAGACTGTGGCTTGTTTTGCTTTATGGAATATGTACTGGTTGCTCTCACAAGCATAGAACAGTCTTCACAAAATCTAAATTTTTTAAATGGTTGAGTGCTAAATTATTTTTGGTCACCAAAACTTGTTCACATCTCCTACCTTGTTACAATTTTTGGGGCACTCCTCCATAAAGCCTATATAGGCTGTGGTGTCTAGTGAAGCCTATATACGCAGTTGTGTCTAGTGAGCCTATATAGACTGTGGTGTCCAGTGAAGCCTATATAGGCTGGGGTGTCTCTTGAAGCCTATATAGGCAGTGGTGTCCAGTGAAGCCTATATAGGCTGTTGTGTCTAGTGGAGCCTATATAGGCTGTGGTATCTAGTGAAGCCTATATAGGCTGTGGTGTCTAGTGAAGCCTATATAGGCAGTGGTGTCTAGTGAAGCCTATATAGGCCGTGGTGTTTAGTGAAGCCTATATAGGCTGTGGTGTCTAGTGAAGCCTATATAGGCAGTGGTGTCTAGTGAAGCCTATATAGGCCATGGTGTTTAGTGAAGCCTATATAGGCAGTGGTGTCTAGTGAAGCCTATACAGGCAGTGGTGTCTAGTGAAGCCTATATAGGCTATGGTGTCTAGTGAAGCCTATTAGGCTGTGATGTCCAGTGAAGCCAAAAGGCTGTCAAGTGTAGTGAAGCCTATATAGGCTGTGGTGTTTAGTGAAGCCCATATAGGCAGTGGTGTCTAGTGAAGCCAATATAGACTGTGGCTTGTTTTGCTTTATGGAATATGTACTGGTTGCTCTCACAAGCATAGAACAGTCTTCACAAAATCTAAATTTTTTAAATGGTTGAGTGCTAAATTATTTTTGGTCACCAAAACTTGTTCACATGTCCTTGCCTTGTTACAATTTTTGGGGCACTCCTCCATAAATTATAACAGGGCAAATTCTAACAGATAAAATAACATTACTTCAATGATAACTTCAATGATAATATGAAGCACATCCACAGAATATGAGGCCTTTAAATTGTGATACCGGCACTTCAGAATAAAGCCCAAATATGGGCTTCCAGCACTCTACCAGATAAGGCCACTTTACCATAAACCTTTATGAAAGCAAACTTTAGGTCTCAAAATAAAGTCCAAGTTGAGTAATATTTTCAGAAATCACAAAAATACAATTTTTCACCGAGTCAAGGTACATGTAATTAACTGTGGAAAAGAAAATGTGAATATGCTGAATTGCGAACTTGAGCTGTATTTTGTCATTGCCAAAAAAAATTTGAAATTTTAAAAAAATTGGTAAAGGTAAATTCAACCTATTGTCTGAAAGCCATAAAATATATTATTTTTTATTAACTCAAGGGTAATAACTCTAGAACAGCAAATGTGAATATGGTTGAATGAGAACTTGTTCCATATTTTCTCTTTCTATATATACAATATGTGAAAGTTTTTTTAAAAATCGGTAGTGGTTATCTCCACTTTTTGTCCATGAATACGGCTTCTAAAATTCTGATCTGACTACTGAATCATAAAAACAGGCTTCTGAAATGGATCATTACCTTAAGCCTCCACTTACTCGATTGGTTCATGATTTGTTAATCAGGCGGAGAACATGAGTTTCATGTCAAGTATTGATGTCACCTTATACAGCCAAGACTTCACTAGAAACCATTGTAAAAATGCCTAGTTGTTGTGATGAAACAAAAATTATTTTTCAATAAACCAAGAATTAAGCAACTTTAATCAAAAGAATATAAATAAAAGCAAAAATTAAATGCTTGACACAGATGGTATAATACTATAAAAAAAAACTCAGGAAGGTGTATCTTTATGGCTCTCCTAGTAATTGAACTTCCTGTGTTTAAAAGCTGGGACCAAAAACAAATATAACAGTAATCTGTCTCAGTTATATTGAATGTTAAGACAAAGGAACCATGGTATAGGTCTTAAAAAGTTGAAAATCTGTTTCTCAGGCCCTACCGTATGGTCCTTTTGGCTGCCACATGCCTCTCTTTTTATAATAATACAAACTTGAAAAAATAAAAACTTAAATGGTTTACAGTTAAAAGTAGAAGTCCTGTCACGAATTGTACGCTTATCTAGGCTTAATTGTGCGTAGGAATTGCGCGCAATTGCTATATCGAATGGCATCCAAAGCACAGCAGGTTCTCCTGGTTACCAATAGCAAACACGGGCAATGTTTCTGCCAATGGACCTCCGGGTTACCCGGAGGTCCATTGGCTGAAACATTGCTTGTGCACAGGCCAAATGTACTGAATTTGATAACCTTACTATGGTCATAACGCGGGGATAAATGCACAGATCGACATGCTATTTGTGCACATTTCATGACAGAACTTCTAGTTTTAACTGTGTGTCTGACATTTTACCAAAGTCAATAAAATTGATAAATTTGTCCCTTGAATGTGCATTGCAAAGCCTTCTTGTACTCAAGGGAAGAAAATACACCACCACCACCCATGCTACAAGATACAAAAACAATTCCCCATTCAGGTCGTCAATCCTTTTATATTGATCTGGGGACGAGTTGTGAATGTGAATCATAATACTTGCCGAGTTAATTGCAACCCTTTTTGGGGTCCATGTTAACTTAGTTGGTATGGCGACAAAAAACATTCACGGTAATGTAATTCGGTGCCGCAGTCCTAAGGTCGAAACCAGGTTTAATTCAGAAAATTTCAATTCACCTTCAGACCCAGCACAATGCCTGGTGGGATTCCTGCTTGACACAGGTGATATTAAATGTACAAATGTACGGCCTTAACAGATGAATGCTTTCAAAAAGATTGTTATCAAAAAGTAATACAGTGGAACCCTGTTAAGTGAATAGCCACTTTGCCAATGAAAATTTTTGCAATTAACAGGAGTATTCAATTAACAGGGATTGTGTTACTTTCCTGTATTCTAGAGAAAAACTTAGCATTTTTTCTATTATATCTTGTTTGACAGAGCTCTATGAGCTCTGTCAAACAAGATATAAAAGATAAAATGCCTGTATTGGATGCACTGAGGCCAAATAGGTCTATAAACAAAGGAAAACTGGGGCGAGTCAGGGTAATTTATCGACAGGTTACAAGATTTTTTATTCAATTAACAGGAGTTTACTCTATAACCTATATTCAATTAACAGGTCAAATTTGGACTGCATGTATGGTAGATGGTTTTGTGTTGGGAAATTATATTCAATTAACAGCGATATACAATTAAGAGATATCCAATTAAGTGGGCTCCACTGTATAACTACAGTTGAGAAGTAAATCTATTCAAACAGTTGATTAAAGTATTAAATTTGAATTGGTTTTCTCAAGCTCTTCATATGTTTGAGTAACAGTACGGCCACCGTGGACTGGTCATTTTCCACAGGTGGGCATACCAGAAAATAAGTGGTCAGACAAGGACAATGTCAGGTACAAAATGGCCAATGTCTGATGGAGATTTAAAATCATCAGTCAAGATGTCTGATGCCAAAATTATCAATGAAGTTCAGTGATCAGAAGATCATATATGCTTGAAATCATGTATATAACTTGCAAGCCTAAAATTAATGATTATTGTGATTTCTGGTCCTGGCAAGTTGGGAAAGGGGAAAAAAGTGACTGTACAGCTCATCAGTATTAACAGCATGTGAAGGAATAAGATTTGATATAGCCATACAAGTATCTAAATTATGTCTGAAGGGTAATTCAATTTCAATTCAGAATGAAACCATGCAATCATACCTTGCCTTGTTTGGCAGGGCTCATTGAGCCCTGCAAAACAAGGTATGGTTGGGTGAATTCAGAGCAGTTTTAAGATGAAGGTACAGGTATACCTAAAACACATTATTTCGAATACTCAAACTCCATTTTGTAATCTGTCAGATATCATTCTTAAATGACAGACATGATTAATTTGGTGTCAGACATTTTGTCTGGAAACGCAATGAAAATTATTTTTAGGCTTGCAGGTGGGCAATATTTCCATGGACGCAATAATATTAGATTCCAAACACTAACTGGAGGTACTGTGAGCAAGCTCACAAAGTGATACCCACCCACCCCCGGCACCTGAAATGTATAAGTTAGATTAGAAAAGTAAAAACGGAATTATATTGCTTCATGCACATCTTCAAGGGAGTTCTTCCATTGTGTAAAGTTTCATGAAAATTCTTCAAACGGTTTAGGAGGAGTTGCGCTTATAAGGACGGACAGATGGACGGATGGACAGACAGATGGACAGGGCGATTCCTATATATCCCCCCCAAACTTTGTTTGCGGGGGGGTATAATTATAGGAATAATCATCAAAAATTTAATTAATGAAGCACCGGATACAACCCGGGTACAACCCGGTGCTTCATAAATTAAAATTTTGCTGCTGATGATTTTTATTACCTGGTAAACGTATGCGTGGACATCACTGGCCACAGATTATGACTAGTCCAGTCCAAGGCGTCTGTACTGCACAGAATTAAGTAATCTTGATACAAGTACATGCACTTTCAGAACCCAACAACTGTGACCTAAACCAGGAAGTTATGCATGACTACAAGAGTACAATACTTTGACAAGTATCCAATGATCTACTGATGTGAACGAGGTCAAGTGAAACTCCTGGTGTGTCTTCTTTTGGTATTTATCACTGGAATGCCTGATGAATGAAACAAAACAAACCCATACCACTTGAAGGCATATTAGGTTGAGAGAACACATCTTTTTTATTGCTGGAGTGCAGAGGTCTTCCCTGGAAAAATGGAATAAACAATTACCCTAGAAATATATCCATCTTTAATACTCTTCGGAAAATTTAGACCAGTTGAAATGAAGTGTATTATTACCACATGAAAATCTGTCACAATTTTTTCAGCAATAAAAATTAAGTCAAGGCCTGGAATTATGTGTGCCTGTTGCTAATTTCATCCTGTCCGGTTGGTAAATGTGACCAAACGTTGACTGCGGTGTTTACTGCACTTTATTTTCGCTGATAATGTATATAGCTTGATGACATATGAATTTTTTGAAGCGCATTTCAAGACAAATATCCATGCTGTCCTACAATTTATTTATTGGAGTTTAATGACACTTTTGACAGCCAGGGTCACTTCAAACTATCCGCATATATCCAATATTAATCCAAGCCACCAGGGAGTCAAACTATCCACATATATCCAATATCAATCCAAACCACCAGGGGAGTCAAACTATCCACACATATCAATATTAATCCAAGCCACCAGGGGAGTCAAACTATCCACATATATCCAATATTAATCCAAGCCACCAGTGGTGTCATACTATCCACATATATCCAATATTAATCCAAGCCACCAGGGGAGTCAAACTATTCACATATATCCAATATTAATCCAAGCCACCAGGGGAGTCAAACTATTCACATATATCCAATATTAATCCAAGCCACCAGGGGGGTCAACCTATCCACATATATCCAATATTAATCCAAGCCACCAGAGAAGTCAAGCTATACCCACATATATGAAATATTAGTCCAAGCCACCAGGGGAGTCAAACTATCCACATATGTCCAATATTAACCCAAGCCACCAGGGGAGTCAAACTATCCACATGTGTCCAATATTAATCCAAGCCACCAGAAGAGTCAAACTATCCACATATATCCAATATTAATCCAAGCCACCAGGAGAGTCAAACTATCCACATATATCCAATATTAATCCAAGCCACCAGGGGAGTCAAACTATCCACATATATCCAATATTAATCCAAGCCACCAGGAAAGTCAAACTATCCACATATATCAAATATTAATCCAAGCCACCAAAGTAGTTAAACTATCCACATATATCCAATATTAATCCAAGCCACCAGGGGAGTCAAACTATCCACATATATCCAATACTAATCCAAGCCACCAGGGGAGTCAAACTATCCACATATATCCAATATTAATCCAAGCCACCAGAAGAGTCAAACTATCCACATATATCCAATATTAATCCAAGACACCAGGGGAGTCAAACTATCCACAAATATCAAATATTAATCCAAGCCACCAAAGTAGTAAAACTATCCACATATATCCAATATTAATCCAAGCCACCAGGGGAGTCAAACTATCTACATATATCCAATATTAATCCAAGCCACCAGGGAGTCAAACTATCCACACATATCAATATTAATCCAAGCCACCAGGGGAGTCAAACTATCCACTTATATCCAATATTAATCCAAGCCACCAGGGGAGTCAAACTATCCACATATATCCAATATTAATCCAAGCCACCAGAAGAGTCAAACTATTCACATATATCCAATATTAATCCAAGACACCAGGGGAGTCAAACTATCTACAAATATCAAATATTAATCCAAGCCACCAAAGTAGTTAAAGTATCCACATATATCCAATATTAATCCAAGCCACCAGGGGAGTCAAACTATCTACATATATCCAATATTAATCCAAGCCACCAGGGAGTCAAACTATCCACACATATCAATATTAATCCAAGCCACCAGGGGAGTCAAACTATCCACATATATCCAATATTAATCCAAGCCACCGGGGAGTCAAACTATCCACATATATCCAATATCAATCCAAGCCACCAGGGGAGTCAAACTATCCACACATATCAATATTAATCCAAGCCACCAGGGGAGTCAAACTATCCACATATATCCAATATTAATCCAAACCACCGGGGAGTCAAACTATCCACATATATCCAATATCAATCCAAGCCACCAGGGGAGTCAAACTATCCACACATATCCAATATCAATCCAAACCACCAGGGGAGTCAAACTATCCACACATATCAATATCAATCCAAGCCACCAAGGAGTCAAACTATCCACACATATCCAATTTTAATCCAAGCCACCAGGGAAGTCAAACTATCCACATATATCCAATATGAATCCAAGCCACCAGGGGAGTCAAACTATCCACATATATCCAATATCAACCCAAGCCACCAGGGGATTCAAACTATCCAAATATACCCAATATGAATCCAAGCCACCAGGGGAGTCAAACTATCCACAAATACATGGTATCCAGTTTTAGCCTAAAATCAAGTGGGAGCGAAACTATTTACAAACCTACATGTAAAAATAGGTCAATATCCGATAATACAATAAAACCACTGTTAGAAGAAACTATCCTCATACATCTGATATTACTATACAACCACTGTTGGAAGAAACTATCCTCATACATCTGATATTACTATAAAACCACTGTTAGAAGAAACTATCCTCATACATCTGATATTACTATAAAACCACTGTTAGAAGAAACTGTCCTCATACATCTGATATTACTATAAAACCACTGTTAGAAGAAACTATCCTCATACATCTGATATTACTATAAAACCACTGTTAGAAGAAACTATCCTCATACATCTGATATTACTATACAACCACTGTTAGAAGAAACTATCCTCATACATCTGATATTACTATACAATCACTGTTAGAAGAAACTATCCTCATACATCTGATATTACTATAAAACCACTGTTAGAAGAAACTATCCTCATACATCTGATATTACTTTTAAATCACTGTTGGAAGAAACTGTCCTCATACATCTGATATTACTATACAACCACTGTTAAAAGAAACTATCCTCATACATCTGATATTACTATACAATCACTGTTAGAAGAAACTATCCTCATACATCTGATATTACTATAAAACCACTGTTAGAAGAAACTATCCTCATACATCTGATATTACTTTTAAATCACCGTTGGAAGAAACTGTCCTCATACATCTGATATTACTATACAACCACTGTTAGAAGAAACTATCCTCATACATCTGATATTACTATACAATCACTGTTAGAAGAAACTATCCTCATACATCTGATATTACTATAAAACCACTGTTAGAAGAAACTATCCTCATACATCTGATATTACTTTTAAATCACTGTTGGAAGAAACTGTCCTCATACATCTGATATTACTATAAAACCACTGTTAGAAGAAACTATCCTCATACATCTGATATTACTTTTAAATCACTGTTGGAAGAAACTATCATCATACATCTGATATTACTATACAACCACTGTTAGGAGAAACTATCCTCATACATCTGATATTACTATAAAACCACTGTTAGAAGAAACTATCCTCATACATCTGATGTTACTATAAAACCACTGTTAGAAGAAACTATCCTCATACATCTGATATTACTATACAACCACTGTTAGAAGAAACTATCCTCATACATCTGATATTACTATACAACCACTGTTAGAAGAAACTATCCTCATACATCTGATATTACTATAAAACCACTGTTAGAAGAAACTATCCTCATACATCTGATATTACTATAAAACCACAGTTAGAAGAAACTATCCTCATACATCTGATATTACTATAAAACCACTGTTAGAAGAAACTATCCTCATACATCTGATATTACTTTTAAATCACTGTTGGAAGAAACTATCATCATACATCTGATATTACTATACAACCACTGTTAGGAGAAACTATCCTCATACATCTGATATTACTATAAAACCACTGTTAGAAGAAACTATCCTCATACATCTGATATTACTATAAAACCACTGTTAGAAGAAACTATCCTCATACATCTGATATTACTATAAAACCACTGTTAGAAGAAACTATCCTCATACATCTGATATTACTATAAAACCACTGTTAGAAGAAACTATCCTCATACATCTGATATTACTATAAAACCACTGTTAGAAGAAACTATCCTCATACATCAGATATTACTATAAAACCACTGTTAGAAGAAACTATCCTCATACATCTGATATTACTATAAAACCACTGTTAGAAGAAACTATCCTCATACATCTGATATTACTATACAACCACTGTTAGAAGAAACTATCCTCATACATCTGATATTACTATACAACCACTGTTAGAAGAAACTATCCTCATACATCTGATATTACTAAACAACCACTGTTAGAAGAAACTATCCTCATACATCCGATATTACTATACAACCACTGTTAGAAGAAACTATCCTCATACATCTGATATTACTATAAAACCACTGTTAGAAGAAACTATCCTCATACATCCGATATTACTATACAACCACTGTTAGAAGAAACTATCCTCATACATCCGATATTACTATACAACCACTGTAAGAAGAAACTATCATCATACATCTGATATTACTATACAACCACTGTTAGAAGAAACTATCCTCATACATCCGATATTACTATACAACCACTGTTAGAAGAAACTATCCTCATACATCTGATATTACTATACAACCACTGTAAGAAGAAACTATCCTCATACATCTGATATTACTATACAACCACTGTTAGAAGAAACTATCCTCATACATCTGATATTACTATACAACCACTGTTAGAAGAAACTATCCTCATACATCTGATATTACTATACAACCACTGTTAGAAGAAACTATCCTCATACCTCTGATATTACTATACAACCACTGTTAGAAGAAACTATCCTCATACATCTGATATTACTATACAACCACTGTTAGAAGAAACTATCCTCATACCTCTGATATTACTATAAAACCACTGTTAGAAGAAACTATCCTCATACATCTGATATTACTATACAACCACTGTTAGAAGAAACTATCCTCATACATCTGATATTACTATACAACCACTGTTAGAAGAAACTATCCTCATACATCTGATATTACTATACAACCACTGTTAGAAGAAACTATCCTCATACATCTGATATTACTATAAAACCACTGTTAGAAGAAACTATCCTCATACATCTGATATTACTATACAACCACTGTTAGAAGAAACTATCCTCATACATCTGATATTACTATAAAACCACTGTTAGAAGAAACTATCCTCATACATCTGATATTACTATACAACCACTGTTAGAAGAAACTATCCTCATACCTCTGATATTACTATAAAACCACTGTTAGAAGAAACTATCCTCATACATCTGATATTACTATACAACCACTGTTAGAAGAAACTATCCTCATACATCTGATATTACTATACAACCACTGTTTGAAGAAACTATCCTCATACATCTGATATTACTATAAAACTACTGTTAGAAGAAACTATCCTCATACATCTGATATTACTATAAAACCACTGTTAGAAGAAACTATCCTCATACATCTGATATTACTATAAAACCACTGTTAAAAGAAACTATCCTCATACATCTGATATTACTATAAAACCACTGTTAGAAGAAACTATCCTCATACATCCGGTATTACTATACAACCACTGTTAGAAGAAACTATCCTCATACATCCGATATTACTATACAACCACTGTTAGAAGAAACTATCCTCATACATCTGATATTACTATACAACCACTGTTAGAAGAAACCATCCTCATACATCTGATATTACTATAAAACCACTGTTAGAAGAAACTACCCTCATACATCTGATATTACTATACAACCACTGTTAGAAGAAACTATCCTCATACATCTGATATTACTATAAAACCACTGTAAGAAGAAACTATCTTCATACATCTGATATTACTATAAAACCACTGTTAGAAGAAACTATCCTCATACCTCTGATATTACTTTTAAATCACTGTTGGAAGAAACTGTCCTCATACATCTGATATTACTATACAACCGCTTTCTGAACATACTATCCACATACATTTGATATTACTCAAAAGCCACTGTGGAAACAAACTACTATATCAACATACATCTGATACATACAGATTATCATGATAATGTGCATGTCCTGTGATTTGTATCAGATTCGAGGTGGTGTCCAGAATGGGATCTAAACGAGCCGGCTTTGCCGGCAAGTTGTGATCCCATTTTTGGACATCACCGAGAATCTGATGCAAATCACAGGACATGCACATTATCACGATATTTCATTTATCTAACAATTCAGTCACATAAACAGATTAAATCTTAAATTATTAATAAAGTTTCCGGACATAATGTTTGGCGAGAAAACGTTTTAAAAAAGCTCATATTTTATGGAACTATATTGTTGAGCACTCTAACAAAGAGTCACGCTGTCACCTCAATTTTCAAAGTTGTTTTCTCAATTTTTCACTCTCAGTGCCACTTCCTATGATGATGCGCTTGAATTTATGAGTGTGTAATATTGAATTGTTCAGTTTCTATTTATTGTGGGGGTAAGGGGCATTGGTTATTAATAGTTCTGTTGCTAACTGTAAGTGATTTTGTTTTGGTTTGTAAGTGATCAGCTGAGCCGATCACTGAAACGCACATAGAATTTATTCAAGTGCCTATTATGACAGCCGTCACATTCCCGGAAACGAGTTGTCTATATGATAAGGAATCAGAATAAGTCATCTATATGATACGGAATCGGAACACACAATGTGATACGTACCGTTTCTCTCGGTTTTCAGGGCAAAATCTGTGTGATTGTTAGATAAAACCCCATAGCAATTGTGGGAACAAACTATCCATATACATCTGATGTTATTCCAAAGTCATTGTAGGAACAAACTATCCACATTCATGTATATCTGATATTACTTGAATGGCATTGTGGGAACATATTATCCACATACATCTGATATTACTCTTAGGCCATTGTGGGAACATATTATCCACATACATCTGATATTACTTTTAGGCCATTGTGGGAACATATTATCCACATACATCTGATATTACTCTTAGGCCATTGTGGGAACATATCAGCCACGTACATCTGATATTACTCTTAGGCCATTGTGGGAACATATCAGCCACGTACATCTGATATTACTCTTAGGCCATTGTGGGAACATATCAGCCACGTACATCTGATATTACTCTTAGGCCATTGTGGGAACATATCAGCCACGTACATCTGATATTACTCTTAGGCCATTGTGGGAACATATTATCCACGTACATCTGATATTACACTTAGGCCATTGTGGGAACATATCAGCCACGTACATCTGATATTACTCTTAGGCCATTGTGGGAACATATCAGCCACGTACATCTGATATTACTCTTAGGCCATTGTGGGAACATATTATCCACGTACATCTGATATTACTCTTAGGCCATTGTGGGAACATATTATCCACATACATCTGATATTACTCTTAGGCCATTGTGGGAACATATTATCCACATACATCTGATATTACTCTTAGGCCATTGTGGGAACATATTATCCACATACATCTGATATTACTCTTAGGCCATTGTGGGAACATATCAGCCACGTACATCTGATATTACTCTTAGGCCATTGTGGGAACATATTATCCACATACATCTTATATTACTCTTAGGCCATTGTGGGAACATATTATCCACATACATCTGATATTACTCTTAGGCCATTGTGGGAACATATCAGCCACGTACATCTTATATTACTCTTGGGCCACTGTGGGAACATATTATCCACATACATCTTATATTACTCTTAGGCCATTGTGGGAACATATTATCCACATACATCTGATATTACTCTAATCCATTGTAGGAACAAACTATCCACATACATCTGATATTACTCTAGGCCATTGTGGGAACAAACTATCCACATACATCTGATATTACTCTAGGCCATTGTGGGAACATATCAGCCACGTACATCTGATATTCTTCTTAAGCCATTGTGGGAACATGTTATCCACATACATCTGATATTCCTCTTAAGCCATTGTGGGAACAAACCAATTACATACATCTGATATTACTCTTAGGCCATTGTGGGAACAAACTATCCACATACATCTGATATTACTCTAAGCCATTGTAGGAACAATCTAACCGCATACATCTGATACGACACCACAGCCATTATGGTAACAAACTATTCACTGTGGGAAAATATTATCCACATACATCTGATATTACTCTACATCCCCAGTCTGAACAAACTATCAACATACATGTGATATTATTCCATAGCCATTGTGGGAACAAACTATCAATATGCATGTGATATTACTCCATAGCCATTGTGGGAACAAACTATCAAGATACATGTGATATTACTCCATAGCCATTGTGGGAACAAACTATCAACATACATGCGATATTACCCCATAGCCATTGTGGGAACAAACTATCAACATACATGTGATATTACTCCATAGCCATTGTGGGAACAAACTATCAACATACATGTGATATTACTCCATAGCCATTGTGGGAACAAACTATCAATATACATGCGATATTACTCCATAGCCATTGTGGGAACAAACTATCAACATACATGTGATAGTACTCCATAGCCATTGTGGGAACAAACTATCAACATACATGTGATATTACTCCATAGCCATTGTGGGAACAAACTATCAACATACATGTGATATTACTCCATAGCCATTGTGGGAACAAACTATCAACATACATGTGATATTACTCCATAGCCATTGTGGGAACAAACTATCAACATACATGTGATATTACTCCATAGCCATTGTGGGAACAAACTATCAACATACATGTGATATTACTCTATAGCCATTGTGGGAACAAACTATCAATATACTTGTGATATTACTCCATAGCCATTGTGGAAACTAACTATATATACATCTTATATTATTCTGAACCCATTGTTAGAACAAACTATATCCACATACATGTATATCTTATACTACTTTAACCCTTTACCCAACGCAGAGAATATCAAAATTTATTATTTTAATTACTATTTTTAAAAATTTTAAAAACTAATTCAATAAAACCAAATCATGTGACCTCTCATTGGAATGAGCTCAATGAGCTCGTTCCAATGAGAGGTCACAATATGTTTCTGTTGAAATATTTTGAAAAATTTCTTTCTTTCAACTGCTGAATTAGAAAATTACGCCGGCGGATGCAGGCAGTTCAGTTGGTAAAGGATTTATGCTGCTGTGGGTCAGTATGGGAACAAACTATTCACATCAATCTGATGTTACTGTTAATTTTTGAGGCCACTGTGGGAACAAACTCAACATACATATGAATATATTACTCTAAAACCAATGTGTGATCAAACTATCCACATTCATGTATATGTAACAGGAGGAGAGATAAGTGCAGGAGCCGGGTTTCAAACCGTCAACCTCTTGCACACAAAGCGACCGATTTACCACGAGACTAAGAGATCCGGACCAACCAGGCTGGTTGCTAAATGGCTTTTATACCTCAACCACTACACTACTCATCCCTTCTTTTGAGATTCACCACATGTGAATCTCACACAGGTTCCTCCCTCAGAGTGGTCGAAACACCCACAGTGCCAACTACTGCTGGGGATCGGACGAGCCCCCAAATGTAACAGGAGGAGAGATAAGGGTGGGAGCCGGGGTTCGAACCGTCGACCTCTAGCACACAAGGCAACCGATTAAAAGTTAAAACTAGAAGTCCTGTCCTGAAATGTGCACAAATAGCATGTCGATCTGCGCGTTAATCTACGCATTATGGCCATACTAAGGCTATCAAATTGTGTACATATGGCCTGTGCACAAGCAATGTTTCAGCCAATGGGCCTCCAGGTAACCCGGAGGTCCATTGGCAGAAACATTGCCTGTGTTTGCTATGAGTAACCAGGTGAACCTGCCGTGGTTTGGATGACATTTGATATGGCAATCGCGCGCAATTCCTATGTGCAATTAAGCCTAGATAAGTGCACAGTTCGTGACAGGACTTCTAGTTTTAACTGTACCATGAGACTAAGAGATTCGGACAAACCAGGGTAGTTGGTAAATGGCCTTTATACCTCGACCGCTACATATGTAATAATTACTCCAATGCCACTGTGGAAACAATTAATCCACAATGCTTTTGTCTCACAATTCTGATTGCCAAAGAAAATTTTATGAATATTGAGGGCTGGATATATATGTGGACAGTTATGTTCCTTTGGTGTCTTCAGGGTGATAGTGGAAATATGTGGATAAAATATACTTTGTATGAACATATTTTATACAGGCCTTTTAATTCACAACACACACATAGGTAAATGATGTTAACAAATTACAAAAAATGTTCCCAAATTAGAGGGAATAATGCCTTGTAGAGTCTGCTTTTACTGCTTTTCTGTCTAATTTAACCCCCAGGGAGGACGGTCGATCAGTGGTTACAACACTGAGCTTCAAACCGAAAAGGTCCACAGTTCGATTCCCACCAGACTAGTCCTTCTGCACCTGAGATATAATGTTAGTCCTATGTTCTGTAGTTAAACCCTTTACATACCAAATCGCCCACATCTGTCAGCGTAATTTGCAAATTCAGCACTTGAAAGAAATTATTTTTTCAAAATATTTCAACAAAACCATATCATGTGACCCCTCATTGGGACGAGCTCATCGAGCTCGTCCCAATGAGGGGTCACATGATATGGTTTTGTTGATTTTTTTTTTTAATCGTCTGCGTTGGGTAAAGGGTTAAGGGTTATGAGATTGGACTTCCCATCAGAGGTACCTGCATTGTCTCATTAGGTAAGGCACTCAATTCCGAGTGCACAGTGGTACCGAGTACTAAAGCGTACAGCATGTCCATGGTGCACTTGTGAAGTTGTCATCCACTAATGCTAACTCTATGTATATGGACGGGGAGCGCGGTGGCTCAGTAGGTAGAGGTGCAGGCTGCAAGCCGAGAGGTCCTCAGTTCGAATCCCAACTGCGGCAACCGCGTTGTGTCCTTGGGCAAGACACTTCATCTCCATTGCCCGCATGGAGGGACGATGACGCCGTGTACTAAGGCATACTGCACGTCGATGGTACGCATGTCTTCAACCAATCTAACCCTGCCTGTGCAGCAATGCTGAGTTACCATGTTGGGGAGCTGGCAGCTGCTCGTTGTTGCTCGGTGGTTCTCTCCAGGTACTCCGGCTTCCTCCACCCGTAAAACTGTCACGGTCATGATTAGCCATTGTGCATAAATATGTGACCTTAAACATAAATAAAAAAAAAATAAAAAAAATGTATATGGACTTCTTACATTTGGGGAGTCTGGCTGTTGCTTGCCACTGCTCAGTGGTTCTTCCAGCTTCCTCTACCCATAAAACTGTCCAACATAAGGTGACCATGGCTATCAAAAGTGTCATTAAAACCAAAATAAATAAATAGAAAGTCAGAATTCAACAATCAATGAGTTTTTTCATTGTAATATTTTAGGCCACACAAAGTAGATCTTCTGTTTCTCAGGCCATTATTTGTGAAATTGCATGCGGGCGAGCGGTTTTTTATTTTATTTTTTATTTCAGTAATTACTTTTTTGTCATCAAAAGTTCATGTTCTTGGTTCAAGTTTTAGGTCTCATAATCTACAGAATAGCATGGGTGGTGGTGTATTTCATCACTTGAGTGCAAGAAGGCTTTGCAATGCTAAAGCATTGCAAAGCCTTCTTGCACTCATGGGACAAATTCATCAATTTTTTTAACTTGGGTAAAATATCAGACATAAACCATTTAATTTTTATTTTTTTTAAGTTTAAATTGGTTATAAAAAGAGAGCATGCGGCAGCCAAAAGGACCATGCGGGAGGGCCTGAGAAACAGATTTTTTATTTTTTTAGGCCTTATTGCTATTTATTGGTGTTTAAGACTCATACTTATGCACAATGGCTAATCATGAACGTGACAGTTTTACAGGTGGAGGAAGCCGGAGTACCCGGGGAGAACCACCGAGCAACGACCAGCAGCTACAAGTTCCCTAGCATCATAACTCCACACTGCAGCACACGCAGGGTTAGACTGGTTGAAGATATGTGCACCATTGATGTGCAGTACACCTTAGTACACAGCATCATCGTGCCCCCATGTGGACAATTGGTGTTAAGTGTCTGCCACCAAGACACAACGAGTCTGAATTGATCGCTCAGACGGTCACCCATCCCAAGACTAACTGGGCTTGATGTTGCTTAACTTCGGTGATCTGATGAGAACCGGTTACCGCAACGCCACTGTGCCCCCCCCACCCCCCATTGTAATATTAAAACTGCACCACAGTTTTGGAAAATTAAGAGATGAATAGTAATGTGATTTCATGGCAAGGTCTTGTGGTTTGTACTATAATGTCTAAGTATGTAGGCATAGGTACCAGGGAAGTGGCGAGAGGCTTCCGATTGGGGGTGTAGGGTAGTGAATTTCTAACTAGGGGAGGGGCCAGGAGGGGGTTTTCCCCCCTCCCAGTGCCTCCTCCTAGTTGGAAATTCATGAAAGGGGGCATACAACTGATTCTAGTAACTGAAATGCTAACACATTTATGATAGAATTATCAGGTTATTATTATTTGGTATTATTCTGGGAATTGAATATGTGCTAAACAAATGCTCAAACTGAGAACTTTGAGCAATTCACACTGTCCTAAAATTAAATCAGATCTTATGTAGGAATGATCAATTTCGATGTTTCATCATTTTGTAACTGTGAATGATGGAAATAACTCAGGACAATTATTTTACATGATGTGATTTTCTTGAAGTGCATTTCGAGGATTTTTTTTATTACAATAAGTAAATGTATTATAGAAATCTTGTACCAATTGACATCATGCATACTTATGAAGCTTGCTTGATATTACATACAATATAGTAGTAAATAGTAACGGTTGGAATTTTTGCTGATCTGAAACCGAGTTGGTATTTGGGAAGTAAAGGAGACATCACTAAAGAAGCTCTAAAATCCAGATAGATTAAATTTCTAACTACTCATGACTTGCACTCCGAATTCCAACTATAGGAAATTTTGGCCAGGATTTTTTTTTGGGGGGTGGGGACACACATACCCCACACACCCTCCTGTTGCCACATCCCTGATAGCAACCAGGTTGTCAAGAAACACATCGACCAATTTTAGAAGAGTATGTTTTGGGGACAACTGGGGTTGAAATTAGGAAAGACACTGAAACCAAAATAATGGAGAATATAAAGGAATTTGAGCATTCATGCACTGACAGTTTTTTTTATCAACATGAATCTTCTATGGGAACCATGATTATGACAGCTAATCGAGAGCATCAAAATGAAAAATATCCCAGATGTGAAAGTCTGTTTGAGAAGTTTGGGGCTCTTTAACAATTGGAGTATTGGTTTCTGTATAATAAGACTATAAGAAACTATTGCTTTGGATGGGGTATACTGCGAGAATTTTACACAAATTGTTTTTGCACCCCAAAACTTTTTCAAGCCCCTATGTCTACGGAGGCAACTGGCATGTGAATCATGATACCATTTTATTACTTCCCAAAGTGTGATTTACTGGGATTTCTGGGTTTGATTATAAACGATAACTTCACAAGTGAATTATGCAATCAACAATTGTGTCATGTATCCGTGCGTGCAAACAAAGATGCTTTGCCGTGGATGTAATGGGGACTTCATTGTTTTCTGTTTTTTTTTAACCCTTTACCTAATATGAAAAGCAAATGACACTTGCAAACAAATTTTTGAATAACTATTATTTTCATTTTTTGTCTCAAAAACATAGGTTATGACCCCTTATTGGAAGGAGCTCGATGAGCTCGTTCCAATGAGGGGTCATAACCTATGTTTTCCAGACAAAAAATGAAAATTAATTGGGGATTTTTTAGAATAGCGCTGACCGTTCGTTACTTTAGGTAAAGGGTTAAATAATATAATTATCGTTAATAATGAAAAGTAATGAAAGTGTCAATGACACTGTAGCTCAGCTTGACAAACTTGAACTTGGTAAGTTATAAATGAAATGGCAAAATTGAAGATCATTGGTACCAATGTCTTTTTTCGCCAGTGGCAACATTTTTTGACAGAAACCGAAGAAAATCGATAGCTCCCATCTAGAGGCCTCCCCAAAAAAGCATGCCAGGTTTCAAACAATCCGATCATAAATGTGCCCTGTAGGGTGAGCCAAAGGGAAATATTGTGGTCTGACTAGACTAAATTCTAAGAACGTTGGCCGTGGCAACATTTTTTGACGGAAATGGAAGAAAATCGATAGCTCCCATCTAGAGGTCACCGTAAATAAGCATACCAGGTTTCAAAGCAATCTAATCGTAAATGTGCCCTGTAGGGTGAGCCAAAGGGAAATATTGTAGTCTGACTAAACTAAGTTCTAAGAATGTTGGCTGCGGCAACATTTTTTGATGGAAATTAAAGAAAATCGATAGCTCCCATCTAGAGGTCACCCCAAACAAGCATGAAAGGTTTCAAAGCAATCCGATCATAAATGTGCCCTGTAGGGTGTGCCAAAGGGAAATATTGAGTCTTCTGACTAAACTAAGTTCTAAGAACATTGGCCGCAGCAACATTTTTTGACGGAAATTGAAGAAAATCGATAGCTCCCATCTAGAGGTCTCCCCAAACAAGCATACCAGGTTTCAAAGCAATCAAATCATAAATGGGCCCTGCAGGGTGTGCCAAAGGAAAATATTGAGGTCTGACTAAACTAAGTTCTACGAACGTTGGCCGTGGCAACATTTTTTGCCGGATATTGAAGAAAATCGATAGCTCCCATCTAGAGGCCACCCTAAATAAGCATACCAGGTTTCAAAGCAATCAAGTCATAAATGTGCCCTGTAGGGTGTGCCAAAGGGAAATATTGTGGTTTGACTAAAGTAAGTTCTAAGAACGTTGGCCGCGGCAACATTTTTTGACGGAAATTGAAGAAAATCGATAGCTCCCATCTAGAGGTCACCCCAAACAAGCATGCCAGGTTTCAAAGCAATCCGATCATAAATGTACCCTGTAGGGTGTGCCAAAGGGAAATATTGAGTCTTCTGACTGAACTAAGTTCTAAGAACGTTGGCCGCGGCAACATTTTTTGACAGAAATTGAAGAAAATCGATAGCACCCATCTACAGGTCTCCCCAAACCAGCATACCAGGTTTCAAAGCAATCTGATCATAAATGTGTCCTGTAGGGTGTGCCAAAGGGAAATATTGAGGTCTGACTAAACTAAGTTCTACGAACGTTGGCCGTGGCAACATTTTGTGCCGGAAATTGAAGAAAATCGATAGCTCCCATCTAGAGGTCACCCTAAATAAGCATACCAGGTTTCAAAGCAATTAAATCATAAATGTGCCCTGTAGGGTGTGCCAAAGGGAAATATTGTGGTTTGACTAAACTAAGTTCTAAGAACGTTGGCCTCGGCAACATTTTTTGACGGAAATTGAAGAAAATCGATAGCTCCCATCTAGAGGTCACCCCAAACAAGCATGCCAAGTTTCAAAGTAATCTGATCATAAATGCGACCTGTGAGGTGTGCCAAAGGAAATTGTGGACATACGTACTAACGTACTAACATACTAACGTACGTACGTACGTACGTACGTACGTACGTACGTACGTACGTACGCCGACGGACGAGAAGTGATGGCAATAGCTCAGCTTGACTTTGTCAAGTTGAGCTAATAAACAGAGTAATTGCTTGACTGGACTGGTTACGTGAAATAATTCATTCGAGGCAAGGGACTATATTGTAAAGCACTTGTGTGCATTCGCACACTCGTGTCTGTATAACGTTCCTCATCTCTCATGAATTATTTCATGTAACCAGTCCAGTCAAGCGATTTACTCTCTATGTTCAGTCAAGCCTATGTGGTAAAATAGAATGCTAGCGGTCCGCTGGCAGGATTTGTACAGAGGGGCAGGAAGTATTTGACACCTGTTTTGACCAAGCTGTACTGTTGATTGGAGGTGTGTGGGTGGGCTGTTTACGGATAATATTTTTTATCACGAGTTGAAAAATGCCTGCAGTGATTTTCAACTCATGATAACAAAATATTATATTTGTGAACAAGCACCATTTACAATACATGTAGGGCTTATTAGAGTAGTGGGGTGGGGGGGGGGGAGGGGTGGAGTGTTTATTATTATTTAGGTCTATCTAAAATTTAAAATTACCGGCAGGATTTTTAATTCATGGCAAGAAAAAAAAAATGTGAGCAGCCAGAATTTTCAAGTAGGCCAGCCGCCTATTTAACAGTAATAAGCAGAGGCAGATCCAGGATTTTTTTTGGATATTCTTTTGTGAAAACATACACAAAGCAGGTGTCATCGCGCATTGATACGTGATTAGCACATCCTAATTTCTTTCACTTCTTTGTCTTAATTTTTCTGGACGTTTTATTAGTCATTGGTGCGGATGATTAATGAGTAATTAGTACACTGATAAACAATGGCGATTTGACATGGGTGTATGTTGATTAATAACTTTCAAATCTGATTAACCCTTTACCTAACGAATTGCCCGCATCCGTCCGCGTAATATGCAAATTGAGCAGTTGAAAAAATTAAAATTTTCAAAATATTTCAACAAAACCATATCATGTGACCCCCTCATTGGAACGAGCTCAATGAGCTCGTTCCAATGAGGGGTCACATGATATGGTTTTTGTTGAATTTTTTTTTTTAATTTTTAAAAATTATAGTTAAAATAATAAATTTTGATATCGTCTGCGTTGGGTAAAGGATTAAAGGGTTTAATAATTAGATCATATTCTTGGCTCCTCTGCATTAATTACTTGATGTCAATAAAATGGGCGGGTGGACCTACTCAAACAAATTTATTCTTTAGTTTAACGAGTTTCCCCTGTCCCTATCTGTACAAATAAATAGCAGTAAAAATGGGGGGGGGGGAAATGATAATGGAGATATGTTACAAGTAAATCATTAATGCTGGTTACAGTGAAAACAGCACATGTCTGTTGTGAGAAGATCTGTGTGTTTGAATTGTTTTATGAACACAACATGCAGTTGTCATGACAAACACTGCATGTCTGTTATAGACAGTAAATATAGAGATTATGTTTGTTTGATGTAGGTTAGTGCATTTCAACATCAAACACAACAAAACTTGGGCCAGTAGACTTAACTGGCTGACTGCGAAATTATAGTTTTGGTAAGATTAGGTTCATATGAATTTGCCTTGATAAAGACACTCTCCAATAAATTGTGACAAGACAAATTGAAATAAAAACAGCATTTTCTTCCAGCAGAAAACATAAATGAACTCTACAGAATACGCCTTCTGAAAGCTGAATCAGCATGCTTTGATGGAGCCCAAATACTTAACTGGTAGAGTGCTAAATTATTTTTGGTCCTTAAAATTTCTTTGTGCATCTATGCCTTGTTACAATTTATGGGAGAGTGCCAATAGGCACTCTCCCATAAACTGTAACAGGGCATATCTTAACAGATAAAATAATATCACTTCAAATGTAATATTAAGCACATCCACAGAGTATGAAGCCTTTAAATTGCAGTACTGTCATTTCAGAATAAAGCCCAAATATGGGCTTCCAGCACTCTACCAGTTAATAGACTTAACAGGTGCACGATGGCTCAGTAGGTAGAGGTGCAGGCTGCAAGCCGAGAGGTCCTCGGTTCGAATCCCACCTGCGGCAACCGCGTTGTGTCCTTGGGCAAGACACTTCACCCCCCCCCCCCCCAATGCCCACGTGGGGGCATGGTGGCATTGTGTACTAAGGCGTACTGCACGTCGATGGTGCACCTGTCTTCAACCAATGCTAACCCTGCTTGTGTGGAGTCAGTATGTTGGGGAGCTGACAGTTGCTCGCCATTGCTCAGTGGTTCTCTCTGGGTACTCCGGCTTCCTCCACCCATAAAACTGTCGCGGTCATGATTAGCCATTGTGCAGAAATATGTGACCTTACTAAGTAAAATCCAATAAATAATAATAATAAATAATAGACTTAATTGGATGAGTGTGAGATTACATTTTTGGTTGTTAGAATAGGTTCATATGAATTTCCCTACAGGCACTCTCCAATAAACTGTGACAAAACAAATTGCAATGAAAAAAAATTTCTTCCAGCAGAAAATATAAAGGAACTCCACAAATACACAGATGTAAGCAACCTTTCCATAACACAGTATTCAAATACTCAGAGATGAAAAATTTCGAAGACTTTCAAAGATTTTAAATAAATTGTCAATGGAATTTTCCATCACTTTTCCAAACCTATTCTTGATGTCATTTAAATCATCTCTGCTGGATGTTAGTATACAATTAAAACTAGAAGTCCTGTCACGAACTGTGCACTTATCTAGACTTAATTGCGCATAGGAATTGCGCGCAATTGCCATATCGAATGGCATCCAAAGCATGGGAGGTTCTCCTGGTTACTCATAGCCAACACAGGCAATGTTTCTGCCAATGGACCTCCGGGTTACCCGGAGGTCCATTGGCTGAAACATTGCTTGTGCACAGGCCATACGTACAGAATTTGATAGCCTTATTATGATCATAATGCGTAGATTAACGCGCAAATCGCCGTGCTATTTGTGCGCATTTCATGACAGGACTTCTAGTTTTAACTGTATATACTGTACCAGTTCTTGTGTATCCCAAACCAATAGACCTTAGACATACATATAGGTTATAGAGATGGGTGGTTTCCAAATTTCATGATGGTTCCAGTTTCATTCAAAGATTCGGGTTTTTGGTTTCGGTTTTCACTGTACAAATGTAACAGTATATTGCACTTACATATAAGATGTATTTAGAGCCAGTCAGTGTCACTGTGACTCCCTCTCCAGGGCAACCCACCTGTACAATATACTGGTACTCTGATTTCCTGAGCACGAAGTATTTGCATAAATTATCTCAAGAGTTTCAAGTTTGAGAAATATAATTTTTGCCTTGAGCCTGTTGCAAAATAAGTACCCCCCTCCCCACCCCCCCCCCACCCCCAAAATACCTGTGTTTCGGGTAACCCGACACACCCTAAAACACGCCGACCATAAAAATTTCATCAAGTAAAAATCGCCTATATACAATGTAGATCCTTGTAACCCTAAATTTCCATCCAACATCAACTGTTTATTTATTTATTTATTGATTTATTAGGGTTTAACGACACATTAACAGCCAGGGTCAGATCATGTCGGTGACAGTTTTACGGGTGGAGGAAGCCAAAGTACCCGGAGAGAACCACTGAGCAACAACGAGCAGCTGTCAGCTCTCCAACATCGTAACTCGGAACACTGCACCATGGCACAGGCAGGGTTAGATTGGTTGAAGACATGTGCACCATCAATGTGCAGTGCGCCTTAGTACACAGCGTCATCGTGCCCCCATGTAGGCAATCGGGGTAAAGTGTCTTGCCCAAGGACACAACGCGGGAGCACGAATCCGTCGCTGAAATGGTCACCCATCCAACTACTAACCGCGCTCGACGTTGCTTAACTTTGGTGATCTGACAAGAACCGGTTACCGCAATGCCACTGCGCCCCCAACATCAACTGTGAGTTTGACACTGTCTTTGGAGTTCAAGCTTTCAAAATTACGTGTAGGAATAAATATAGTTGTCATTATAAATGTGGAACAAGTGGCAAGTTCCAGTTCTGAAAAGGAAATTGCATTTGATAAACAGATGAATGTTTAAAACAGTGTGCGCAAGAAGAAATTTTGTCACCTATTTTTGCGGTAAATGCCACGCTCGAACACAATACTAATTACTGAAACTAGAGGCTCAAGAGAGAGAGTCCAAAACGCCAACCTGAACCAAGTTGTCCTAAACTGTAAGGGTTGCGGGTATGAAGAAAATGTAATCTGAATGAACCACATGACAGATTCGCCAGCAATTTTTTTTGTCCAATTGTTTCAACTGCTCAGAAGAAAGCTTCATACCAAATACAAACTCTCCAGTCCGTCCAGTTTGTGAAATATTGGACATTTAATTTTTTTTCTATTTTTAGCACCAGGTGTTCCCACGGGGAACCGCAAAAAGTTCTGGGGGCATGAATGAAGTTCTTAGGGTCAACTAATGCCACATATAAAATTTGGTTGAAATCGCTCCATTGGTTCTTGATATAGAAATTTTTAGGGTAGCTCAAAAGTGAGCCCATCCCCTGGAGAGCCCAAATATGGATCTATCAACTTTCTTTGAACAACTTTTAAACTTGAACACCAGAGGAAGTTTCATACCAAATATCAAAGCATTCCCGCTTGTGGTTCATGAGAAGAAGATTTTTAAAGAATTTCATCATATTTGAACGCGATCGGACGTGGGTAAGTCCAACGGAACACCCTGCGAAAGCCACTGGACATCCGCCCAGAGGAGAAGGTGAGGATAAAGATATTCTGGAAACTGAAGCACCAAATCCAGAAAATCTACATTCAGCCTCCAACGACTGAGCAGAAAGTGTTGGAGAGGTCTGACACGCAGCCGACCTAGAGGAATGAGATCCGTCACCGAACAGCAGAGACCGATTAGCCGGAGAATACTCCGATCCGTCGCGGATGTGGACTGGGACAGAGTCGGAGCAAAAGCTGAGAGAATCACAGCCTTGGCCCGGGGAACCGCCACCAAATTGAATTGTGTGCGGAAAGCCATCCCCAGATGAGAAAACGACTGAGAAGGGACCAGGTCCGACTTCTCCTCGTTGACTCTGAAACCTAGAGACGTGAGCAAGCTCAACAGAGTGGCGACATCCGACTCCAGTAAGGCAGCATTGGAATGCCCCTGGAGGATATCGTCCAGATATGCCGAAGTAGTCACCCTGGACTGTGTGCGATGGAAAGCTATCACATGCGACATCAGTCTGGCGAAGGCCCAAGGAACCAGGTTGAGGCCGAAAGGAATGGCCTTGAACGGGTAAATTCGCCCCAGAAAAACGAACCTGAGATACTTCCGTAACGCCCAATGAATCGGAACGTGAAAGTCAGCGTCTCGCAGGTCGAAGCTGGAAGCGAAATCTCCCTGGTGAATTGAACGGAGGACCGACCTGAAAGTCTCCATGCTGAACTGGGGAGCAATGATAGACTGGTTCAGGAAACTCAGATCGATAACCGGTCGGAGTCGGACATCCTTCTTCGGCACTAAGAACAGGCGGGAATAGAAACCCACTAATGACCTAATGTTCTTGATGACCTCAATCGCCCCCTTTGTCAGGAGATTGTCTATCTCCGTGGACAAAAGTTCCCAACGTAAAATGTCTGAAGAAACTGTGGTTGGAAGAGGCACCCTGGACAGAGTGGGTGCCGTCGGAAGGATATTCGCAGCCCGGACCAAACAACATCTAACATCCAAGGATCGGATGTGATGGTGGCCCAACGGTCTGCGAACTCTGCTATCCTTCCTCCAACCTGGGACGAGTCAAGGTGAGGACCTTCATTTCGAACCCCGACGAGGCTCGTGAGAGGAGAAAACACCTCCTCTACTGAATGAAGAATCCTAGGACTTCCCTCAAGACTGCCGACGCTTACCCTTACCCCTTGAGTAAGAAGAAGAAGCGGTGGCAGAAAGATCAGCCCCTTTGCTTCGCAGAGGAAGCAGAAGGTACTTGTTAGGCTTGGAACGGCCCGTGCCTACCCTAGAAGGCTGATCAAGCTGAAGAAACAGCAGCTGATCGTTGGAATGACGTAGGACGTCATCCCGGACCGTCAACACAGAACCATGGAAAAGTTGCGGACCTGCCAAAAAAGCAGATCGAAGAGTAGCGCACTGCTCCTCAGGAAGGGACCAGCCTGTGTCCAGCACAGAGTCCCTTCGAACTAATTCCAGATTAGCAGTGTTACAGGCATGCGTGTGAGCGCCTTGGACAGCACACGCAAAGGAGCCTGTACCTCATCAAACTTAACTGGAGGCAGATAAGCAGCTAAAGCTGAGACGACGTGATCGGAGAGAGAAAGCATACCAAGCATCTCTCTCGATAAGCCCAATGTGGACTCCAGAGTCGTCATCGGAATGACGGCAGACTTGGACTTGGAAAGCCCGAGGGAATTGGAGTCCTGATCCAAAACCGTCAAAGTCTGGTAGACCGACGGATTGGTGGAATCGTAGGAACGATAACGCGCCGGAGGCAAAAAGGTGTCAACCCTGGTGAAGAACGGAGCCTTCATAGCCTTGGAACTTAGCTTAGAGTCCAAGGCTGAAAATGCTTCAACCAACTGTACCGACAGGCACGGTCGAAGATGCCCAGAAGCGGGTTGCTCCATAGGCTGTTGGCGCGCGACCGATGATCGTGGCCTGGCTGACACTGTCGACTGGTTAGATGGTTTGAGATCCGGAAGGAACCCAAACACGAAATCAAGAGCTGCCCCCAAGTCCGAAGACTGCTGGCTCTCGACATCAAGCATGTCTGACTTGTCCCCGGAGTCGGAAGACACAAAGCCCATCGTGGGCAAACCAGCCGACGCCTCCCATGGTGTCGGAACACCAGGGGGATCAGAAAGCGGCCTGTTTCCAATCCCGGGAGGCGGCGCTATAGGGGGCGCCTGGAAACCACTCGCTGGAAGCAACGGGAAGGCTCTTTGACAGAACCTAAGTGAGTAAGGAGAGGGCCTCCCTAAGCTCACTGCCCGTACTGGCCGGTTCGACAGGGGAACGAACCGGCAAAGTGGCTTCACCTCTGACCCTCTTAACCAGCGAAGGGTCACGATCCTCCAAAACACCCGATGTGGGACGCCGGGCGGCAGCCGAAATGTCTGAAGGCAGACGTGTATAGAGGTGTGACACACCCCGAGGATCACCATAGCGGGAACTCATGAGAGTCACCGCGGACCTCTGCAGGGCAGAAGGTCCATGCTGCACAAAAGACGTTGGTCCCCTAAAACTGGTCGTGTGGCCAGAATGAGTGGACGGAAATGCCACGGAGTTTATAGTGTCCCACTAAGAACAACCGAATCCAATGACAACTGTGGTGCTCGACGGCGCAGAGACCACAGGAGAGGGTCCGGCCGGCAGCCACTTCCAACTTCGCCGAGTTGAAGTCAGGGAAGGCTGAGGCCGATACCCCCACGTCTACACAACCAGACACCGCAGCAGACCACTGCAGGTATAAGACTACTGTGCTCAATGGCTGAGAGGACACAGTAGGAGGTTCAGTCGGCAGCCCCATCTGACTTCGCCGAGTGGAAGTCTGGGAAGGCTGAGGCCGAAACCCCACAACCAAACTACAGACATCCCTGCAGACCCTGGCAGGGAGAAGCCGATGCCGGCTAAAAACGGTGCCCAATGACGTAGTAGACGGAACAGCAGTAGCAGCAGATACGACAGGAGCTGTTGGAACTGGCGGAAAAACGGAGAGAGTCACCAAGCTCGGCCTCCAAAGGAGGAGTCACAACCCTAGTGACAGCCTCAGATGTCGACTGGAGAGGGCACATAGTCCCGGAACCAGGCATCTCTACACCAGAAATCCAACAGCTCCCGCAGTATCCACCACGGTAAAACACTGCACATTCCCCACGGAAGGGGAATAACTCTCACCAGACATGGTCGAATCGGGAAGCCCCGAAACGACAGCGGTCCCCACCCCCCGCTGGTGTGGGAGGAGCTGCACATCCCCCACGGAGGGGGAGCAATTCTCACCAGACGTGGTCGAATCGGGCGACCCCGAAACGATAGCGTTCCCCACCCCCTGCGGGAGCGGGAGGAGCTGCACATCCCCCACGGAGGGGGTCAAACTCACACCAGACGTGGTCGAGTCGGTGGGCCCCCGAAATGACAGTGTCCCCCCCCCCCCCACACACACACGGGGGGGGGGGGCTGCACATCCCCCACCAAGGGCTTAAACTCACATCAGACGTGGTGGAGTCGGGAGGCTCCCGAAACGACAGCGTTCCACACCACCCACGGGTGCGGACAAAACGGACACGAGAACGCACCAATGGCGAGGGCAAAAGGAATTGCCCAAAAGGAACCGAACTGGAAAGAACAGAGGTGAGAGCAGCAGAAGAAAAAGGTGAACTCAACAGAAACAGAAAGTAGAAGAACACCCTCAACTACGAGAGAAGGTGGCAGAACCCAGGCGGCCGACACCTAACTCCAATAACAATTAAATTTTTATCAACCGAAAAATTCATTGTCGAATCGCGATGACATGATGTCGCAAACAAAACATTCGCGAAAACGGAATAGTAAATATTAATAATATACAATGAGAATGTGGTTGAAAATATAAACGAGAATATATAAAACACAGTCCTGTTATTATACGATCTTCAGATTCATAAATCCAGTCACAGGAAAACCATTATCGACGAGTTAAAATATCACTGTTAATTTAGCAAAGATGGCACACACACATCCACCACGTGTGCGGATAATCAAAAGAATGACTAATTGATGCATTGCGCACTGTGTTACAGAAGTCGTGGATTTGTACTATGGAAGAGCATCCCATACTGGGTGTGCGCCAATGGCGCTCGACCCAGATTTGGCTTATTTTTTCATGGTGTTTTTACACCACTTTTTCTTTCCCAAATCTTGGGAAAGATTAAAATAGAGAGTATTTTATCCGAGTTAGGTTCTTCCACTGTAGTGCAAGCCTGTAGTAAACAATTGAGGTAGGTTGATAAGAAAAATAATCCCTGATGGGTACAGGTGTGGAATGGGAAAATCTCACCCTCAGGACAAGATATTTGGCCTCATGTCTGGCCCAAATATCTTGCCCTCGGGTGAGATTTTCCCATCCCACATCCGTACACATCAGGGATTATAATAGTCCACAGTGGTTGATACAGCACACTACCCGTGAATCAAATTGAATAACAAGTGGAATACATAACAATCATTATAGGTAGCACTTCTATGGAAAAAATAACATTTAAATCTAATGCTTACAGTTAAGTTAACCTGTTGTAACCGACCTATCAAGTTGTCTTTTCCACGCAGACAGGCCAGAATTTGATAATGTGAGTTCCCTGGTGGGCAGATTCAGACAAACATTCTGCTGTTAATGCAAAATGTACTTCGCAAATAATCAAATTCTCCATGCATCTCAGTAATTCAGGGTTCATTTAAAATGACCCACCTAAGCATGACCTATACACCAAATACGAAAATATTCTGTCTGTTGGTTCTGCAGAAGATTTTTTTAAGAAGGTTCCTCTTGCACTAAGTTAAATTTTGGTTCCCATATGAAACCTAAATATTAACCAGGGAACTTGGTATGAAGCACGGCGTTGAGTACTTTCCAATGAGGGGTCACAGCCTATGTTTTTGAGACAAAAAATGAAAAGAATAAGTTATTCAAGAATTCTTTTTTGTAAGTGTCGTCTGCTTTTCAGGTTAGGTAAAGGGTTAAGTAGGTATTCCAAAATTATTACCCGATTTTTTACAAAAGTTTTTCACAGCAATAATCAATTTCAGTTGAGTTCAGCATAATACATGAAATTCAATTACAATTTAGCGATCATAATTCAGTCAGATGATTGTTCACGGAATGATCGAGCAAAATAACAGGTAGCATCATTAGTGGCCTTAGGGCTGCATGGTATATCGATAAACCGATATATACCGGTATTCAAACCAATATCGACTGAATACCGGTGTAATTACAAAAATAACGGTTTATCGTCATTATTTATTTACACACAATTTAATTTTCAAGATGTGTTTTTTAACTGTAGCCCCGAATGAATAATATAACCACTTTATCCAAGGAATCGTCTGCTTGTGCCCTCGTAATGTACAAATTCAGCAGTTGAAAAAATAATTTTCAAACATTTCAACAAAACTATATCATGTGACCCCCATTGGAACGAGCTCGTTGAGCTCATTCCAATGGGGGTCACATGATATAGTTTTGTTGAAATCTTTGGGGAAAATCTGATAAACTAATTTTGAAAATGATAAATTTTGATATCGTCTGCTTTGGGTGAAGGTTTTTTCGAACTACATCATCAAGGCATGCTAATTTGTTCTGACTGTGTTGCCTCGAATCTCGATTGTGGTACTTGTGTTCATTAATCTGAACAGTTTTCGATATACCGGTATACCGCGGTCTTTTTTTGAATACTGATACCGGTATTCAGTTTTGGATATCGTGCAGCCCTAAGTGGCCTTTGAAGTTTATCGAATGATGGTGTTTATTTACCAATTTACCAGTTTGCTTCTAAAGGTTGAAGTCTCGGAATACTACAGCTTAAAATTCAGGATGTATCATTCACATTTTCGGGCACGTGTTGTATTATTCAGCCCATTTCTCCACAAGCAGATTTTATCCCTTTATAGAAAACACATGATAAAAGAATTTCTCGTTTTTTTAATTTTTTCCCCTTATTCTTAAAACGGTTTCATTTTTTAAACAAAAATTTCCACTGCACAATTTGTATATTAAATGTACATGGCAGATGCAGCCAATTCGTTAGGTAAAGGTTAATCAATCACTAGGTGAAACCAAGGTGCACTATTGACTACTCATAAAAAGTGCATGTGTGATGGTACACAAGAGCGACAACTCGCCTCAAAATCGAAAGACTACTTACATACCTTTAACCACATATGCACATTCTCCCACACACACACTCACCACCTACACACACACCATTAAACCTTCACCCTCACCCTCATCCACACATACACACACTCTATCTCTCCTTCTTGTCTCCTTTATATTTTTGTGTACGTGTGTGCATATTGCAATGACAGTAACCAAAAACACTTAATTTTGCATGTAAATTTGGTGAAATATTCCTGGAAGCCATCAGTTGTGTGAAGAAATGGAGTGAAATGGTAGTCAACAAAAACATCTTTGAAATAGGGGTTTTCTTTTTCCAACAAATTAAGGTTTTCTGGTTATGTGTCTTTCCACAAAAACAAACAGATGTAATCAGTGATGAAAACAGACCATTTGATTATTTATTGGGGTTTATGGTCACTTAGTTATGCACAATGGCTAATCATGACAGTGACAGTTTTACTGGTGGAGGAAGCCGGTGTACCAGGAGAGAACCACGAGCAGTGACAAGCAGCTGCCAGCTCCCCAACATCGTAACTCTGCACTGAAGCAGAGACAGGGTTAGACTGATTGAAGAAATGCACACCATCGACGTGCAGTACGCCTTAGTACACGGCATCATCGTGCCCCCATGTGGACAATCAGGGTTAAGTGCCTTACCCAAGGACACAATGCGGGAGTCTGAATCGATCACTCAGACGCTCACCCATCCGAGGACTAACCGGGCTCGACGTTGCTTAACTTCGGTGACTTGCCGAGAACCGGATACCACAACGCCACCGCGCTCCCGAACATTTGATTGAAATAAAATTTGTTATCTTACCAAACTATCAAAAGATTCTGTCTGATGGATATGAAGAAGATCTTTGAGGAACATTTCTCATATTGCAAAAAGTTAAAATTTGGGCTCCGTAGGGAGCCGAATTATGACCCCATGGACTTAATTTGAACAGACTTGAATTTGCCCTCATAGTATGGTGTACACCAAATATGAAAAGTTTCTGCCAGGTAGATCTTAGAACGATTTTTAACCCCAGCACTCAAGTAGTGCAACAGAATTTTTCCCATTACTCTGTTTTTCTCTGGTTTTACAATGAATTTAACTAAATATATCTTGTTTGACAGAGCTCACGAAGCTCTGTCAAACAAGGTGTATTCTTTAAATATCAAACTGCATTATTGGAAATATTTGCTGCTGAAACCTTTTCCATTTAAATGTCAGTGTGCAGCGGGTTAAAGCATTTTATTCATATTGAGTCAAGTTATAATTTGGTTTTCCATAAGAAACTCATATATGAACCAATGGACTTAGTTTTAATAAACATGAATTGGGTCTACTATGTGGAAGCTGTATACCAACTATCAGAAGATTTTGTGTAGATCTTAACCCTTTACCTAACGCAGACGATATCAAAATTTATTATTTTAAATACCATTTTTTTAAATTTTTCAAAAAATTTCAACAGAACCATATCATGTGATCCCTCGTTGGAATGAGCTCGACGAGGGGTCACATGATATGGTTTTGCTGAATTTATTTGAAAAATAACATTTTTTCAACTGCTGAATTTGCATATTACGCGTGCGGATGCGATCGATTCGTTGGGTAAAGGGTTAAGCAGATTTTAAAGAATATTCCTTATATACATATAGGCTAAGCTTACAATCCACTTGGGGAGCCAAAATATGAATGCATGAACTTGATTTGAATCAACTTGAATCTGACCACCCTAAGGATGCTGTATACCAAATAGGAAAAGATTCTGACTGGCAGATCAGAAAAGATTCTGACTGGCAGATCTGAAGAAGAAGTCTGACTGACAGATCTGAAGATGCAAAATTTTAAAGAATTTTACTTATGTTGCACTAAGTTAAAACTTCGGTTTCCATAAGGTGCCCAAGTATAAAACCCAGGGACTTAATTTGAACACACTTGAATCTGAGCTCCATAAGCATACTGTGCATCAAATATCAAAAGATTCTCAATAGTAGATGTTTAGATTTTCAAAGAATCCTCATACTGAACTGAGTTAAAACTGAGCACTCATGAGGAGCTCAAATATGAATTAGGGACTTGGTCTGAACAAATCTGAATCTGAACAAACTAAGAATACTCATTACTAAATATGATAAGTTTCTGCCTGGTGGATCTGAAGAAAAAGATTTTCAAATGTTTTTCAGTTAATATTTGTGTTCTATAATGAACCAATTATTAACCCATAGACTTGATTTGAGTAAGTTTGAAACACCCCCCTCCCCCCCCCCCCCCCCCCCCTGTAATGATGATGTTTTCCAAACATCAAAGGATTCTGAGTATTGGATCTAAAGAAGAAAATGTTTAAATGATATTCCTCATATTGCATGAAATTAAAAATCAAACTCAAATGGGGAACCCAAATATGAACCCATTGGCTTGATTTGAACAAACTTAAATCTGTGTCCTCAAAGGATGCTGTATACCATAAATGTAAAGATTCTGACTTGTGGATCTGAAGAAGAAAAGTTAAAATTTCGGCGAGGGACTTAATGTGAACAAAAATGAATTTGACCACAAAAGGAGGCAAAAATGAAATATCAAAAGTCTAGATTACAAGGAATGTTTGGATTCGTAGTAACTAGTTCTCTGATTTGTAGTAACTAGTTCTGGAGAAAGAATTTTTTTCATTTTTGAAAAGTGCTGACTCAGTATTTTTCCATTATCCAATATGGCACCACATGACACAACCGACAACCGATTGCCATTTTTCGGATCACATCGAATCTACTGGCCCTAAGGATGCTGTATATGAAATAACAATTCTTTGTTCCGTGCAGTTCGGGAAATACGGGGAAAATGATTTTTTTTTCTATTTTTAGCTCCCACAGGATGCGAAAATACATTTTCGGGGAATATATGAAGTACTTTTAACTTCATGCAATATGATTGTTGAATGTACATTTTCATATAGTTTGGTTTCTTTTGTTCTAAATTCTGGTGTTTCATTAAAGCAACAATTTTATAACGGTGTCTTTCTGTGAGACTGTATGTTGACAAACATAAAAATCTCAACACTTTACAATGACCTTTAGTCAAATTCAAGGCCATTCCTTGAACCCATGGCCAAACAAGAACCCTGCTCTACTGTACACCAAATTTGGTCCAAATTGGCACACCAGTTTGGAAAATAGAAATTCTGGGTGGGGCCTAAACTATTGCCTAAGAAAGGGTCTTTGAACAAAATTGAATGTTGGGCATATCAAGAAGCAGCACAATAAATTTCAATACATTGTCACTGGTGGTTTTTGAAGAATTTTGGGCTTTTGGGGCACTGCCCCCAGTCCTTTAGGCTTGGCTACTTCTATTTAACAAATTGAAAGGTTATCCCCCACAGATAACTCATGCCAAGTTTGGTTGAGTTTGGTCCAGCAGTTCAGAAGAAGACTGGTATGCAAATTTTCATGTAACATATGACAGACAACGACTGACGGATGACGGACAACAAATGACGGATGCGAAGTGTTGGTAATGGTACACCCTGAATTTCAATCAGGGGAGCTGAAAATATCATAAGATTCTCACTAGTGGTTCTGGAGATGTTTTAAGTTTTAAAAAAAAAAGGCTGCGTGGCCACACGAGCCCCTCCAAAAAATTGAATTTTTCCAAGTCAAAACGGGACATAACTCTGGCAAAAAATGTGGGACGAAACCCCAATTTGAACTTGACCTGTATTTTATACTGAGACACCTACACAAAAACTTTCATTTGATTCGGTCAATTAAAGCTTAATTTGGTTGGAAACTAAAAAAACTAGAGTTTTCAAAGTTGAAAAAGGGGCATAACTCTGGCAAAAAATGTCAGACCGCTCCACACATCGCACTTGACCTGTATTTTATGTTGCTACACCTACATATCAAATTTCATTTGATTTGGTCAACTATAACTAAAATTATCATCGGGAAACCAAAGTGGGACGGACATATGGATGCATGGGCGGACACTAGCAGTTTCAATAGTCCCCCAAAAAATTTTCGGGAGACAAAAACATGTTGACTTGGCATTTTCTAATTACCAACATTATTACTACAGTTAAAACTAGAAGTCTTGTCACGAACTGTGCGCTTATCTAGACTTAATTGCGCGTAAGAATTGCGCGCAATTGCCATATCGAAGGGCATCCAAAGCACGGCAGGTTCTCCTGGTTACTCATAGCAAACAAAGGCAATGTTTCTGCCAATCGATCTCCGGGTTACCCGGAGGTCCATTGGCTGAAACATTGCTTGCGCACAGGCCATATGTACAGAATTTGATAGCCTTACTAAGGTCATAACGTGTAGATTAACACGCAGATCGACGTGCTATTTGTGCGCATTTCACGACAGGACTTCTAGTTTTAACTGTAGGGGTGTCTTCTGTATGGAGCCCAAAAATCAACCCATAGACTTTATTTGAACAAACTTGAATCTGACCGCCCCACAGATGTTGCATACCATATATGAGAAGATTTTTAAAGTTTTTAATCCTTTACTTAACATAGCAGCCAAAAACGGCCAGAAAATTAACCAAAATGAGCTTACCAGAGCCTAAAATATGTTAGATATGTCTCGATAAAACCATATAAATATGGATATCATAGATCTGACTTGTCCATCTGGTTCTAATTATATTCATATTTGTATGATTTTATTGAAAAATTGTGAGAAGTTTTTTTGAAAAATGTGAAATTTAATTTATTTTTTAAAAATCTGTGTTAGGTAAAGGGTTTTTAAAACATGTAACCAACAATTCCCTAAAATTTCTACGAAATTTGTCCAATGGTTTTTGAATAAAAGCCACAAACACAACCTTCCAGTGGGATGGCAGATGACGGAAAATGGGTGGGGAGCAATTGCTATTGCTCATTCTGATGAGAGCTAAGAATGTTGGACAACCCAATGGAATGAGAGCTAATAATACACACACACAGTAGTGCTCAGTTTAGAAACTAGAGTGATGTCATGCATGCAGCCCAACTATCCCAGCAATGGCAATGCTAAGACACAAAATAGTCAGAGCCATTTTTTGTTTACTGTTTACCTAATGAATCTGCCACATCAAATAAAAAAAGGTTCCACATGTAGTGACTGTAAATAGTTCAAAATGCATATTGGAGGAGAGAAAAAAATCCTAATTGGGGGGGTGGGGGTGAGGGGGGGGGGCAGGGAAATAACTTCAACAGTTTTCATCGGATAATTGTGGCCATCAAACTTGACCTAGAGACATGTACAGATAAGAACTGAAATCTGTTAACTTTTAAGTTATGGCATAAAGAAAATTCGAACAGACGGATGGACTGATGGACGAATGGACTGACAGATAAATGGACGGAGCGAGCTCTGTGCTATATCACTCCCTTGAGGGAAAAAAAAGGTAACAAAGTATGTGGTAGAAGCCTAATTTGAAATTTAGAGAAACTAAGTTCGAAAAGCTTTGTGAAAGGGGTTAAATTAATGCCAATATTATTTGAAACCACTGTGTACAGCTTCAGTAGACTTTGCCCGAAATGAAAAAAAGAAATGACGCTGTCACAGAGTGTTTGGAGAATGAAAGGTAGAACCTTGAAAAGCAGAACTTTAATCCAAAACTTTAAGCTGCGAATACTAAGTAAAATTGATTGGCAAAAGGGGGTTAAATATTTCCTAAAACTGATAAAAGAATTCATTGATGTAAATGGAATCATTAAGTTGTATTGACCATGCAAGAATTAGAGTAAGAAAGTATGTGGAAAAGTCTAATTTCAAATACAAAGAAAGTAAGTCTGAAAACATGTTTAAAAGGGGTTAAAGCCATGCCGATATTAATGAAAATCACTGTAGAAATGTTCAGTAGATAGTAGACAATGTCCTAAATAAGAAACAGTGACATTCCCCTAAACTGTTTGAAGAATTAAAGGTGTAATTTTAAAACATCCCCCCCCCAAACTTTAACCTGGAAGTTATAAGTTAAATTGCCATACAAAAAGGGTTAAATATTTCCCAAAATAACCTGAAACATGAAAAAATAAAAACAAAATGAGAATGATACAATCAATAGTAATATAAATTTAAAAGAAAACAAAAAACTTTAAAGTTTCTAAAAAATTTTAACCACAAGCTTTAACCAAAACTCCAAATGTTAACAGACAGACAGAAGAAAGTCATGACTAAACAGGAAAAAAAAACAAACAAAAAACACTTGAACCTTCAGTAAAAAACTTTAACCACGAACTTTAATCAAAACTCTAAATGTTAACAGATGGACGGACAGACAGACAGACAGACAGACAGACAGACGAAAGTCATGACTATAGCCCTCACTGTAAACAGTCAGGATAAAATGGGTCAACAAATGCAAGAGAGAAGAGAGAGACAAATGAATGAGACGTGTGACACACACATACATAGGATACTGGTACCACAATGCCAGATAGTAATTCAGGAAGTACTTGGAATCACGCCCCGACTTACTTGAGATATGTATGTAAACAAACAAAAGGCAATATTAGATGAATATTTACACAGCAGCATAAACATAAGCTCACTTTTGTGCCACAATTTTTTTTTTTAACACAGTTTGTTTGTTTGTCATGCAAAACTTTTCTTGCCTGGATGTTATCATGTTACCAGAGAGCATGGGTTGTTTAATCGAACACCAAATATAAATAAAAAAAAAAACACAGTTAAATGAATATTAGTGTGAAAAATCAAACCAACTGCCACACCCTAAGTACAAATTTGACATGTTCATACTTCACCCAACACATTTTTTTTTAAAATATCCAGAAATGAAACAAAATTATTAGCAATAAACCCTAAGACACCTGGAGATTTTATGCCCCCCGACTTAGGTCGGGTGGCATATAGTGATTGAAGTGTGCGTGTGTGTGTCCGTGTGTCTGAACCAATAACTCGAAAACTGTTAGGGCCACAGTCATCACACTTCACACAATTATAAAGGACCATGGGAGGATGTGTCACACCCCACAGTCAGGTTCGTACCTTCAAGGTCAAGGTCACATTTCAAGGTCACACTAAAAATCAGTCAATATTCATGTCTCAGCCATAACTCAGAAACGAATCATAGTACAATTGTTAAACTTTTTACAAATGTTAAGGACAGTCAGAAGCTGTGTCACGTATAATAGTTTCCTCCACATCTGCAAGGTGAAGGTCATGGGGGGTGGGGGGGGCATGTTTCCTTAGAGACAGCCTGTGGCAGCACCTGTCTTTTGGTGTAAAAAGTGATCAAACTTGGAATTGGTCGTTAACTCTTAACCCGCTGAGTATTTTCTAGATACTTTTTATCAAATCTAGTCATGGCTGCTTTAAAGCAGCCATGACTAGATTTGATGAAAAGTTCATCTGAATTTAACTCAAGAAATCATTGGTGAAAATGTTGATTAAATTTACAGAAGGAATTGTGCCCAAATTATAATTGTACTCACTGGCAAGAGAAATTCTGTTCTGGGAAGGAATTTCCATCAGTAGCATGCAAGAAGTTGAAGGTTAAATTTTTTTAGCTGATTTATTTATTTATTGGTGTTTAAGGTCACATATTTCTGCACAATGGCTAATCATGCCCAAGACAGTTTTACGAGTGGAGGAAGCCGGAGTACCCGGAGAGAGACACCGAACAACGACGATCAACTGTCAGCTCCCCAACATACACCCCTACTCCACACAAGCAGGGTTAGCATTGGTTGAAGACAGGTGCACCATCGACGTGCAGTACGCCTTAGTACACAGCGTCACCGTGCCCCCCATGTGGGCAATGGGAGTGAAGTGTCTTGCCCAAGGACACAATATGGTTGCCACAGGTAGGATTCGAACCGAGGACCTCTCGGCTTGCAGCCTGCACCTCTACCTACTGAACCACCGCACCCCATATGTAGCTGATGGTTCCTCTTTTGAACAAGCTTTGGGTCATTACATTAACTGCACATGGATTATAAAATAAACTGAAGTTAACTCTTTACCTAACAGATTGGCCACATCACATGGATTATAAAATAAACTGAAGTTAACTCTTTACCTAACAGATTGGCCACATCAACCCATGGATCATTACATTAACTGTACATGGATTATAAAATAAACTGAAGTTAACTCTTTACCTAACAGATTGGCCACATCAACCCATGGATCATTACATTAACTGTACATGGATTATAAAATAAACTGAAGTTAACTGTTTACCTAACAGATTGGCCACATCACATGGATTATAAAATAAACTGAAGTTAACTCTTTACCTAACAGATTGGCCACATCAACCCATGGATCATTACATTAACTGTACATGGATTATAAAATGAACTGAAGTTAACTCTTTACCTAACAGATTGGCCACATCAACCCATGGATCATTACATTAACTGTACATGGATTATAAAATAAACTGGTGTTAACTCTTTACCTAACAGATTGGCCACATCAAACCATCTAATTTACAAACTGAGGAGATGAAGAAATTTTTTTTTTTTTAAATGTCAACGACACCACATCATGTGATCCTCATATTGGAATGAGCTCATTGAGCTCATTCCAATGAGGGGCACATGATATGATTCAATTGACCTTTTTTGAAAAAACTGAAAAAAGAATATTTGAAAATAACAAATTTTAATATCATGTGCATTGGGTAAGAGGTTAAATCTCTGCACACTTATTTATTTATTTATTTATTTATTTATTTATTTATTTATTTATTTTTTTATTTATTGGGATTTAACAACACTTTCGACAGCCAGGACACCTCGAGGTGGACAGTTTTATGGCTGGAGGAAGCCAGAGTACCCAGAGAGAACCAATGAACTACGGCGAGCAACTGCCAGACTCCTCAATGTACTAACTCGGGCACTCCACACAAGCAGGGTTAACAAGAGCACCATTGATGTGCAGTATGCCTAAGTACACAGCACCACTGGCACTGTGCCCCCACTTGCCCAATCTTGAGCACAACACAGTTGCCCCTGGCAGGGATCGAACATGGACCTTTTGGTTTGAAGTTTATTGCTGTAACCACTGAGTCACTGCGTTCCCTGTTTAGCCAACCGTTTCCGGCCTTATTAATGTTTGGAGAGCCATTGATGATTGTTCCCACTCCCTATGGCTCTTGCAAAAGTAAATTAAAGGGAGACACAAATAATGACAAATTGTTCTTCTAAAGCTATAAAAAAATACAATATGTCTCCTTAATTTGGGTAAAATATTAACTTGCCCATTTAAATCAGTTAACATGGCTCCCCGGAGCGATTTAAGGTAGGCTTTTGTGGCTTTCTGTGATTTTCAAATGATCAGGCCTGTTGTTTATACCGACATTATGTGTTAGCCTTTCCACTATAGAGGTTACATGCCATTGCTCGGTGGCTCTCTCTCGGTACTCTGGCTCCCTCCACTCGCAGAACTGTTCAACATGAGATGACCCTGGATGTCGAAAGTGTCGTTTAATGAATAAATAAATATATTCCACTGTAGAGGATTTCCACACCAGGTATTGGTCCCAGGGTCCAATATTTCAAGATAAATCAGAACTTGTTTACCACAGTAAACAACCATTGCTCTATTTCCCAAGGTACTCATTATATATACTCAAACAAACTGTTGATGATAACAGGCCTGAAAATAAGCAGTCTGACATTTACAGAATAAGGTCCCCATATACACAAATTCCAGACGTATTTAACCCTTTACCCAACGCAGACGTTATCAAAATTTATTTTAAATATCATTTTTTAAAATTTTTCCAAAACTTTCAACAAAACCATATCATGTGACCCCTCGTTGGAACGAGCTCGACGAGCTCGTTCCAATGAGGGGTCACATGATATGGTTTTGTTGAAATTTTTTGAAAAATAATATTTTTTTCAACTGCTGAATTTGCATATTACGTGGGCGGATGCGGACGATTCGTTGGGTAAAGGGTTAAATACGAAAATGAATACTTTATAATGTACTCATGAATACAAATATGAATACTTGAATACTTTTCAAATTATTTCTTCCAAATGGATGATAGTAAATTAAATTGAATGAAAGTATCAAAGATATGTAGCTTATCTTGTCTGTGTGTTGTGTTTGATGAAAAGGATAATGTTCAATGTTTATGAAAGGGTTATGAAATAAGACAAGAATTGTGATAATTGGGAATATGTTAATTTCTGTTCCCTGTATGCTATGTTTTCAATAAAAAAATAATATGAGGTGTAGACTGTACTAAAGAATTGAGGGGTGGGTTAATGTGGCCCTCGCAGTTAATGTATGTGGCCTTCACAGTTAATGTATGACAACGAAAGTTACCAAGTTACAGTGAAATTGTTCCAAAACGAGTCATCCTATTAAGTTACAATGAAATCCATTCATAAATATGACCTGTAGACTGTGTTAAAGGTTTTTGGGCTTCGGGCCTGTGTAGCTATCACGGTTAACCGATCGCAACCAGAAGGGGATGTCCTCATCCTGACATTATACTGAGTCATCCTGCCAAGTTACAATGAAATCCCATCATAAATACGACCTGTAATCTGTGCTTACATGTAAGTTTTTCTGGTTTTGGGCTCGGGCAGCCATCATGGTTAAATAATCGCGACCAAAAGGGGACTTTCTCATCTGGGCATTATCTGGAGTGATCCTACCAAGTTACAATGAAATCCCTTCATAATAAACATGACCTGTAGACTGTGCTAAAAGTTTTCGGGCTTCAGGCCCCTAGAGCCATCACAGTTGACCAATCGCAACCAAAAGGGGACTTTCTCATTTAGACATTATATGAAGTCAACCTACCATGTTACAATGAAATCCCTCCATAAATACGACCTGTAAACTGTGCTAAAGGTTTTTGGGTTTGGGGCTTGGGCAGTCATCACGGTTGACAGATCGTGACCAAATGGGGAAGTTCTCCACTAAACATCATACAGAGTCATCCTTCCAAGTTACAATGAGATCCCTCCATATTAAATATGATACGCAGGCTGTGCTAAAAGTGGGTTTCGGGACTGGGCTGCTGCCACGGTTGACAGATCGTGACCACATGGGGACACTCTCACACTAGATATTATACAGAGGCATCCTACCAAGTTACAATGAAATCCCTTCATAAATACGACCTGTAGACTGTGCTAAAGGTTTTCGGGCTTTGGGCTTGGGCAGCCATCATGGTTGACCAATCGCGACCAAAAGGGGACGTTCACATCTAGACATGACCCCAAACCTGCATATGAAATTTTGTGACAACCGGATAAGAACTATGGGATGTAGCCTGTGCTAAAGGAAAATGTGAACAGACGAACAGACGAACAGACAAGACATGACCCCAAACCTGCATATGAAATTTTGTGATGATCGGACAAGAACTACGGGGTGTAGCCTGTGCTAAAGGAAAATGTGAACAGACTAACCGACTTCCGCATGTGTGATGGCAATAGCTTATCTTGACTTTGTCAAATTAAGCTAAAAAACCTAGAAAATCTTGGAACATTGTAAATAAAATACTACAAATATCTTGAAGCTCATTCCAATGACACCCATATACATGAAAGTTTGTACCTATATCCGATAAATTCTGTCTTTTGATTGTTCAGAATGCCTTGGACAAATACCCATGACAAACGGTGCACCCAACATCCAAGGTTTATTAATATGAGAGCGTGCAACATCCAGGGAAAAACGCACCCGAAACATCAGGGGTATATGGTTTAAACGAAAGCTTTCCGCTTTTGCTCAGCTCGAAATAAAAATCAAACCAAAAAACCCGAAAATAGTCACAAATATCATCAGATTTCCGACAATTCAATCATAAAAATAAAATAAGAGCAAATAATTCGTCCCCTGAGTACCAATGTGTTCTATGTGCTAGTAGGTGCATGGAACATATTGGAACTCCGGGGACGATATATGTCAACAAAATACTGTTTACTCATTTCCTTAATGACCCAAGGGCAGGGCTTGATTTAATCTGAAAATTTTGAATAGCAATTTACTATTCACCCTAGAAAATTGATTAGCAGTTGATCCAAAAGCACTTGAAACTAATAAATCTTGAATAGCAAAATTCAGAAATTGGAGAGCAAAGTGCTATGCTAATCCAGTTAAATCGAGCCCTGCCCAAGGGATATAACTCTGTCTGATGTCTTCTTCGATTTTTAAAACAAAATAATTACCACAAATTTGGTCTCAAGGATTGTGGAGCTGAGAAATGTGTCCACAAATTCATTTCCATTTTGTTTGCATTTTGTTTCAAACGGGACAAAAACGTTATCTCCGCCAACATGTATGGTGTATGGAGATTTAATACCTGGATGTCTCATTTAAACACCTCGCCTGCAGCTTGGTGTTTAAAACCCGACATCCAGGTATTAAATCTCCATATACCATACAGGTTGGCGGAGATAACTTATAATGAAAAATAAAAATAAAAAATAATTTTTGTTCTTTAGAACACTTTGTCAGATAAAGGGTTACTTAAGTTTACATTTAATCTATTATTCAATTACTGTACTGCTGGAATTAAGTTGTAATTTAAACACAATAATATTTCATCTTTATCTAAAACATAGTCCATTCTCATTCTTTGTGTGTTTCTTCTTCCAAACAAATTCCCAATTACAGCCATCATGACAGGAAATTTCCCCAATTGCAGGGCTAAAATTTCGACGAGAATCGATTCGCACAAAGATTCGCGCAATAAAACCGGTGAGAATCCATGTAGATTCTCGCTGCACCTCTGCTAGGATTCGCGTGAAAAGAATTGAGTCAATTTAACCCTTTATTTAACACGGCGGCAACAAATTAACCAGCAGAAGGCTAACTTGACCTGAAATATCCTGACACTATGTCAATAAAATCTTACAAATATGGCTGTCATTGGAACCGGCTCAATGAGATTTTATTGTAAGATTTTATTGGTAAATATTGTTCATTTAATTATTTTATCATCTATTTATTATTTATTGTTTAACAATTATCAGTTTTAAAAATTAAAAAGGTGTGTTGGGTAAAATGTTAATGTGTTATCAGAATACAACAGTGGTTCAACCATGGTGGTGTCATGGGATTCTGGGACACTCATAGTAGGTATGGATTCTCGCAAACATTTTCACGAGAATCCAAATGGATTCTCACAAATTTAGACGAAATATAAGCCCTGCAATTGCACACTCCCCAGACCCTTTCCCAAAGAGGGTAGAAGAACTCCAGCTCTCCCGATGTTTGCAAGAAATCCCAGACCCTTTTGGAGTAATTCTTAGAAATTAGAAATTGACCATGTATCTCATTTCATACAAACCTATGACCTTACCAAAATTAACAGTTGATACAAGATGTACATGTTGAAGCAGATGTGGGTAGCAAAGAAGATCAATCTGGCTTTATAGTCAGTCTCACATCTGGGTTCCTTGAGGAAATCATGCAGGGCTTCATTTTCTGTTTGATATGTATTCTAGGGTCCTTGACCAACCTCTATTTCTCACTGCCAAATAATAGTGATTGCTGGGATTTTGCTACAAAATTAATAATGGTGTTGACACTATTCTCAGGTAGGTGAGAGTATTTTGCATAAACAATGCAGGCCTGGCATTCTGAAAAATGCAGGAAAGCAAAGAATCGCTCTCCTCAATCAGCTTAGGAGAGCAATTAGCTTTACACAGCATTTTAAGTATCCAGTTGAACGAACTCATTGAAACTGAAACCAACAGACTACATCAGTGATTTTATTAACTTTACTAAGGCAAAGCGAAATCTCTTAGACATCTAGGTGTCTCACTCAACAACCGAACACACACTTGACAAGACCTGTGTGTGTACCCAGACCTGTTGTCCAAGAAAGTCATACGCCTACCACTACCACCTTTAACCCCCCAAGGGGGTTGAAGGTGGTAGTGGTAGGCGTATGACTTTCTTGGACAACAGGTCTGCTTGAATCTACAGTCACATCCTGGTGCAAGTGCTTCAAGTGACAGGATAGTAGTAATGGTAGTATATTATAGTGTCAATATTCCTTGAATAATTACTCCTCAAACGGTGATGTCAGTTGTTGAACTTGAAACTGATAGAAAAAAAATATTGCTGTGACCCATTTTGCTTCAAATAATTGCAACTGTGTTTGGGTATGGTTGCAGCCATTACCTTTTACCACTAAACCACTTTCAAAATGAAATTACGTGATGTTATGTGACTTCGAAGTTAAATTACATTTTTGCTTTACAACAAAAATTTAATGTGAGCATAATACATATAATCTCAATCATCCCAGACCAAAATATTTAGGAGGGCAATTTTTCGCTCTCCTTAATTCTTTCAGGAGGGCAGTAAGGAGAGCTAAAAAATCGCTCTCCTGAAATTGCCAAGCCTGACAATGTGGGGTTATCTTAAATTTTCAATTTGTGCATCCCTGTAGGTCTACCTCTATCCCCTTGACCAACTGGAATTATTCATCTTAATGAATATTCCTGATAAAAAGCCTACATTTCCAGGAAGGTCATTGTCTACTTGTAAACTGCAGAGGTCAGGTTCAACCATCTGTCATGACAAAACTTTGATGAATTATTCAAAACACATGTTACTGTACTTATAACAAAGTATTATTATGTATCTTATGATGGAATAATCAAAATATTGTGTTTCTAAATAATTATTTTGATAGCTGAATATAATTTCTAAAGGAACAAGTTTCTCACACATGGGAAAATTTGTACTTCCTCTTTCTTCTCTTGTAGTATTTGGTATTTCCTACTTACAAGTCACAAGAGATGCTGAGAACAGAGAAATTTAATAAAATTAAGGCCTAAAAAAATTAAAAATATGTTTCTCAGACCCTCCCGCATGGTCCTTTTGGCTGCCGCATGCTCTCTTTTTATAGCCCATGTAATCTTAAATAAAATAAAAATTAAAATGGTTTACATCTGATATTTTACCCAATTTTAAAAAAATTGATAAATGTCCCTTGAGTGCAAGAAGGCTTTGCAATGCCTCAGCATTGCAAAGCCTTCTTGCTCTCAAGGGACGAAATACACCACCACCCATGCTATTCCTTAGATTATGAGGCCTAAAATATAAAACAATAACATGAACTTTTGATGACAAAGAAATAATTACAGAAATAAAAAATAAAATAAAAAAAATGCTCGCCTGCATGCAATTTTACAAATAATGGCCTGAGAAACAGAAGATCAGCTTTGTGTGGTCTAATGTACCTGTATTTAATTTCAAGTCTCATAGGTTATAATACACATGTACATGTATTGGAGAAACTACAGAGTAACTTTATGTATGATTTGTCAGAAATGTTCAGAGTGACATTGGAAGAAGTCCAGCTGCTGCCAGACACCTGGCTAAACCCTTGAAAATTCCAGGTGCTCAGTGAAAAGATTTTTTTGAAAAGACTGGTATTGCAGTATTTATTTATTGGGGTTTAATGACACTTTTGACATCCATGGTCACCTTGTGACATTTTTACGGGTGGAGGAAGCTGGGGTGTACCACCAAGCAATGGCAAGCAACTGTCAGGCTCCCCAACATACTAACTCCACACAAGCAGGGTTAGCATTGGTTGAAGACAAGTGCACCATCGACATACAGTTCGCCTTAGCACACAACGCCACCGTGCTCCCAAGTGGGTGAAGTGCCCAAGGACACAATGCAGTTGCCACAGGTGGAATTCAAACTGAGGACCTCTCGACTTGCAGTCTGCACCTCTAACTACTGAGCCACCACGGTCCCTGTATCGCAGTAAGTTCCAGTAACACAATAGCACTGTAAATCTCTTTGCGTTATCATAAAGTGATGAATGGTATTACTATACCACTGATGTTTCTACAAAATGTAAATTTGTCCACTTAACAAATTTCTCAGATACACCATTCTAGTAAAATAAAATCTCCTCAGTGTTCTAATGTTTATGTGATTGTTTTGCAGTTGGAATGTAATGACCTTCCACGAGTGGATGGTCACTGCATTCAGGCTGTTAAACTAAACTTTTCAATAAATTATCTAATATACATCAGGCCTGGCAATCTAGAAAATCAAGGAGTTCAAAACAGTTGCCCTCCTCAGATTGCTTGGGAGTGCAATTGCACCTGAAATTTTCAATGCAGAAACTTGTATGCTATTTTGGTTATATTCACTTCAAGGTCTTAATATTGTGACTGAAAATTGTACTGCATTCAGCTACATAGTGGAAAAATTGGCACACACATCTTCTCATTATTCAAAATGTTGCATTCAATTCTTATGTGACTGTCTTCTATGCTCAAAATCTATCGAGATGTGTCACAGAATGGGTCATGAATTATTTCAAATCAATGCAATACTGACAAATCGTCCCCTGAGTTCCAATGTGTTCTCTGTGCCACTGGGCACAGAGAACACATTGGAAGTCAGGGGACGAAATGATAATAGATTTTAAAAGCAGTCCCAAACAGGTCTGGTATTCCAGAAAATCAAGGAGTGCAAAAAATTGCCCGCCTCAATTTTTTCTACAGTTAAAACTAGAAGTCCTGTCATGAAATGCGCACAAACAGCACGTTGATTTGTGTGTTAATCTACGCGTTATGACCAGAGTAAGGCTATCAAATTCTGTACATACGGTCTGTGCACAAGGAATGTTTCAGCCAATGGACCTCCGGGTAACCCGGAGGTCCACTGGCATAAACATTGCCTGTGTTTGCTATGAGTAACCAGGAGAAACTGCCGTGCTTTGGATGCCATTCAATACGGCAATTGCGCGCAATTCCTATGAGCAATTAAGCCTAGATAAGGACACAGGTCATGACAGGACTTCTAGTTTTAACTGTAGACGTCAGCACTCCTAAAGAATGCCAGGCCTGATATATGTCTTCACAAATAAATATCATGGCTACTGGCCTGTCCTACACTGTTTATTAAGAAGCATTTACTTTTCCTACAGAATCACATATTAGTTTGCATTACCATGGTAATGCATGGGACACCTTAAAATATTTAAATTTTCTACCCTTAAATGTCCCCAAAATATGATAATGTCCTCAATTTTGAGAGTCTGACAGATGTTACGGTATGGAAATATTATTGATATTGGTAACAGAAAGAAATCTGAGAATCAGCAACAAAACTATGAATTTAACTATTCTGAAATTTAATTAAAAAAATTGATATAAAAAAAAAAATGATACAAAGATCTTTTACACTAATTGGGTTACAGAAAATAAAAAAAACAAGGGTACTTATCAATTATAGAATTAGTCCGAAGTACAGTTTGACAGAATCCAGTAATCCAGTGGTGAAGTATCTTCTGAAGAAAGTTACCAGCTGGTAGATGTAGTATTAAATCCAAGAATGTCTCTTCAGAAACAGTATCCCGTAGATTTATAATAAAATTTTCACTTAGAAATTTCAGCAGTCTCCAATAAAATATAATAAAAATTCTCCGCAAAATTCAAATGGAGTAAAAAAAAATCCAAGAAGTATTGGCGCCACAGGTAATTTCCAAACAATCCAGTAGAATCCTGGCTTTTCACAAAATATTATTCTGTTTCACAGAAAGTATAAATTCTCTTTTCCAAGACGAACAAATTCTCTTCGAAATTCTCTTTTGGAATCAATCTTCCAAATTCACAAAGATCACTGCTTCTATACTAAATGCACTGCTCTGAAACAATAATAATCTCCAATGGAAACAATTGAAGTTAGTCTTTCTGAAATGGTTTTCTAAAATGAGTTTTTTGAATTCTGTTGACAAACCTTTATATAGTAACCAGTTAGAATGTCCCAGAAGAGGAAGTTTCTGCAATGTTCTATTAGTTTCTGGGGGATTCTGTTAAAGTTCAAGTAAACAAGGTCATTGACCTATTTAAACAATTAAACAATCAACAGCTATATGTACAATATATCAGTGTAACAAAGATGTAAACAAGGTCACTGAGTGCAAAAGAGTTAGACCAGTCAGAAAATGCAGAAATAAAAAAAAAATCTTTCTCACATAATTATCAACTTAAGGATATATCAATCCCAATATAATATGGGGGCTATAACACAGAGGAAATACTCAACAAAAATGAGTATCCTATGTTTGGCAGCCCCCCCCCCCCCCCCCCCCCCCCCCACCCTCACCTTTTTGGAACCCAATCGTAGAACATTTTCTAAGATGAGTTGATGAGTTGCAATAGCATTTACTCCTTGGAACAATTGATCTTGTTGCCTTTAAGCTTGTTTGACAAAATCATCAACCATATTTCTCAGCACCCCAACTGCAGCTTCTCTATCTCGCAAGCAACCCTTTTCCTGAGATGTGTTTAAAAGTCACAAGAGTATTTGCAACTCATTAAGGATCTTACAATACACATACAGTTAAAACTAGAAGTCCTGTCACGAAATGCGCGCTTATCTAGGATCAATTGCGTACAGAAATTGCGCACAATTGACATATCGAATTGCATCCAAAGCACGTCAGGTTCTCCTGGTTACTCATAGCAAACACAAGCAATTTTTCTGCCAATGGACCTCCGCATTACCCGGAGGTCCATTGGCTGAAATGTTGCTTGAGCACAGGCCATATGTACAGAATTTGATAGCCGTACTATGGTCACAACACGTAGATCGAAGTGCTATTTGTGCACATTTCATGACAGGACTTCTAGTTTTAACTGTAGCAGCATGGTTTTTTAAATATCTGAGTGTCGAGATATGTGCAAATCACACAGTCCTTATTGCTCTAAAATGGATCATTCAGCATATCTACCTGGGGAAAGGGAAGGAATTTTTCCGATTTGACCAAAATATGCTCTGACATTCAACAAGGTAAGTCAAGGTTGTAACATTGAACAGCATGCCATGTTTGATAGTGTGGAAGAAAGCAACTCCTCATTTGTGTCGGGCATGTTGGGAGTTTTTATTTTTCTCATTGGAAATAGAAAATCGGGTTGTGCTAATAATGTTTACCCTCCCCAAACAACACCAAATAATGTCTCTCACTAAATATCACCAAACAACTCCAAATATTAACACAGGAACTTGGCTTCAACACATTTGAATATACACATCCCTGGGATACTGAATTCAAGAAACATTATTTTGTCTGGTGTTTTTGGAAAGGATTTTTATGTATCTCCCTGTTTAAGTCTGTGGGTCTGACTGAGCCCAAAACTATTTGTTCTCATACCACAGTGATAACAAAGGCACCCAGTAAATTTACAGCAAACATTACTGACATAAAAAAATCCTCTTTACAGGTTCTGTACAAAAAATGTACTACACACAATTCCTGTGAATATGAGTGCCGACAGACATTTTGAATTTTTGGCAGAGCCCAAAAGCACTTGTTACCATCCATCCCATGATGATTACAAACTTAGTCCTAGAAGTTCTGTACAAAAAATGATTGCACCTAATTTCGGTATAAAATGGCCGCCAGCAGCCATCTTGAATTTCGGACCGCAACCAAAAACACTCGTTCTCGTCCCAAGGTGATAACAAAGGAGTTTTGTGAAGATCGGTTCATAAATACAGCCTTCAGTGCAAGCCGTATTGACATGTGCACTTACTGTGTATAAGTAGCACTGAATAAATCAAAGTTCATCTAAGTTACATAATTTCTGCACGAGAAAAAAACCTGTATTATATGTGATGTTTTCCATGTTACTAAACATTCTTACAAAAATTTATTCAAATCAGAATAAATGGCTGCTGGTGGCCATCTTGAATTTGGGACTGCACCCCAAAACACTCATTCTCGTCCCAAGGTGATAGCAAAGGTACCCAAGAAGTTTCGTAAAGATTGGTTCATAAATACGGCCTCTAGCCCAAGCCAAATAGAAGTTCTGTACAAAAAACTGATTGCACCTAATTTTGGTACAAAATAGCAGCCGGCAGCCATCTTGACTTTCGAACAACTGCATCCAAAAACACTTGTTCTCATCCCAAGGTGATAACAAAGGTACCCAAGAGGTTTTGTGAAGATTGGTTCATAAATACAGCTCCTAGCCCGAGCCATATTGACATGTGTACTCACTGTGTATAAGTAGCACTGAATAAATCAAAGTTCATCTAATTTGCATAATTTCTGCATGAGAAAAAAACCTGTATTATATGTGATGTATTCCATGTTACTAAACATTCATACAAAGATTTATTCCAATCAGAACTTTCATACAGAAGTTCTGTACAAAAAACTGATTGCACTAATTTTGGTACAAAATGGCTGCTGGTGGCCATCTTGTATTTCGGACTGCACCGAAAAACACTCGTTCTCATCCCACGGTGATAACAAAGTTTTGTAAAGATCGGCTCATAAATACGGCCTCTAGCCCGAGTTGTACTAAATTGTTGTCGAACAGACAGACGGGCCATGCCATAAGTTGAGCTAACAAATTTGCCTATGTTAAAGTTGAGCTAACAAATTTGACTAAGTCAAAGTTGGGCTAAAAATTAACATTATCAAAGCATATCGGTATTCGACATTTTAAAATACTAATTTCCCCTGACATCTGTAATGTACAGTACGTGGAGAGTGGATTGTAAGTAAATCACCCGTGGAGTGGGGTTATCACCCAAGCTATAACTTTCAAATTTTGTTCATATCGACAAAAAACACAAGCAATGTTTCAGCCAATCGACCTCCGGGTTTAACCCGGAGGTCCATTGGCTGAAACATTGCTGGTGCTGGTTGTGCTTTGCAACAAATTCGCAATTATTGCTATTATTGCTTGGGTGGAATCTCCACTCTGTAGGTGATTTAGTGATAATACACTCTCCACGTACTGTACAGAGGGCAGGTTTAAAAATCGAAAACAGTAACTACAGGAGGAACTGTGGAGAAGATACTTGCCATTATTTTAGTTTACACCGGGGCCTGTTTCATATTGGGGGGAGGGGGGAGGGGGGGAGGGGGCAAGGGCACAGGTATTCGGCACATGCTGAGAAATAAAAAATAGAGGCTCAAGAGAGCCTAAAAACGCTCACCTGGACCAAGTTGTCTTAAACTGTAAGGGTCATGGGTATGGAGAAAATATAATCTGAATGAACCATATGACAGATTCGCCAGCAATTTTTTTTGTCCAATTGTTTCAACTGCTCAGAAGAAAGCTTCATACCAAACACATAATCTCTAGTCCGTGCAGTTTGGGAAATATTGGACATTTCATTTTTTTCTATTTTTAGCACCAGATGTTCCCACGCAAAACATTTTGGGGGCATGAATGAAGTACTTAGGGTTAACTAATATCACATATAAAATTTGGTTCAAATCGCTCTACTGGTTCTTGAAATAGAAATTAACGGCTCTTTAAAGCGTATTCATCTTGATGAAATATAGCAGTTCCCAATTGCAAAAAGTTTGCATTCCACATCTGGGGGGGACTGTGTGAGTGGGGGGAGGGGAGAGGTAAAATAATATTATTACGGTATTGGTCTTTCTAAATAATAGCAATCGGAAGGATGGGCCATTGGGGGTTGGTGGTAAATAAAATAAACCTTCACGATTTGTGATGCTTTTGACAATGGGGTGGGGGGTGGAGAGGCAGGGGAGCGAATAAAAAATTAAATGATTTTATTATACAAATCATTTAATTTTTTTATTTGCCCCCCCCCCCAACCCCCATGCCCCCAGGTGGAATGCAGCACAAACCGTGCAACGTACAGGTTTATTTTATTTAGCACCAACCCCCACCCTTCCGGTTGCTATTATTTAGAAAGATGGGAAGCACCACAAAAGGAGCCGTTGGTTTTGAAAGTTGTTTGCTTGACTGCTGAAGCAGAAATGTGCTCTTCCCCTCCAAGAAAGACGATACTTGCCAATGATAGCCTGAGAACTATAAAGAAAGCAAGTGGCAGATTATACTTGCCTGAAGACCCTACCCCATCACTCTCAGGGAGAGGTAGCACCTTTATCGAGAGGACCCCCCCTCTCAAACTGGTCCTCATCCGAGGGAAGATAACTTCAACCAAAACATAAACAAGAATGCCAAAGCCTTCTCCCACAGCCTTTCCTCCTCTGCTGTCTCCTGCCATGGTCATAACCTGTGTAAAACTTCAATCCAAAGTGTCAGAGAAGGGTCAAAGAAGCTTGCCTCAACAGGCCTTTAGATTACCCCAAATTCACAACATTAAACGCTGTGCCCAAAATACTAAAAATGTGCCCAAATTACGAAAAGTGGTTTTCAAATTTTCGCCAATCTTAGCGACGATAAAGATATTTATTGTGGAAGAATTAAGTAAAAACATAACAAATTTGCGCAAATACATCTCATCGTCATATTTTTATCGCATTTATAAGTTCTTGGTGTCGCGGAAATAGATTTGTAAGTTGCTTTTATTGTTAAGATGTTGATCTACGAATGATAACTCACCAGACAAGCTCTTCTGTGTCTTTGCGGTGAATGCTAAAATGGATACGGGAATTCCCGATTTTTATTTAAAAGTTTTTGTGTTATCATGTGTTTGAATTGAACTTGCGATATCAGTTTGCGGGGAAGACCAAAAACAACTGTCAAGTTACATTCTTCAGGGTATATTTTTCGGACACCCCAGCACAGGCAATCATTGTAATGTCGAACTGCATCATCCATGGCACCATGGATAGTATTGTCGGTAAGTACTGTGCAGTCTGTATGAATGATTTTTCACCTGAATTTCTCCTCAATGGTCCTAATTCTTATGCAGTACTGGCTCTTGGAATGACAAAACCAACATAAATATCAAGGCGAAAAAAAACTCAAAACATCACTCAGATGCATGGAGAACCATGGTCGACCAGTGTATGGTTCAGCCCGTGGAGCGATGACTTTTGCCCCTTGGTTGCCCCATTAAGTTAAATAAAATCAATATTGCCTAATCAAATTAAAATATCATTCACACGGTCACAATTTACATTAACCCTTTACCTAACCTGAAAAGCAGACGATACTTGGAAAAAAAATTCTTGAATAACTAATTTTTTTCATTTTTTGTCTCAAAAACATAGATTATGACCCCTCATTGGAATGAGCTTGTCGAGCTCGTTCCAATGAGGGGTCATAACCTATGTTTTTGAGACAAAAAATGAAAAAAATAGTGAAAATTAATTCGCGATTTTTTAGAATAGCGCTGGACAGTTTGGGCCGTTACGTTGGGTAAACGTTTAAACATGAAGAATAAACATGGATACAGTACAATCATCTATACATTGACAGATCAACATATGAATTTTGAAATAATGAGTAACAATAATCTGAACTCAACAGTGTCTAGCAGACTTAGAGTACTCAGACTGTCATTCTGTCCACATCATATTTATGGAATGCTGAAATTATTCAGCATGCAAGTATGTTCAGACAGGTATACTTCATACCTGTCAGGTGAGTTTTGTCAAAATTCATTACCCAGAAGCAAGGAAATTGCATTTCAGAGTGTCAAATTCCAAAATTTTCTCTGAACGGACCAAACCGGTATGACCATGGGCCCTCGATGCCAGCCATGTTGTGCCCAATTAAACTAATCTAAAGGCCTGTGCCTCAAACCGTCCCTGCATGCATTTGATGCACGAAAACATCCATCATCCAATTTCCCAAAGAGGATGTCACAACTGGCTTTCCAAATGTTTCGATACACTGGTTGCTGTTAATAGTCTGTTAATGACTACAGTACGAGAAGCCACCCAACCAGGGCGCAGTTAACCTAAGAGTGGTGCTGAATAAGCAGTAACAAAAAAAAAATTTTGATTTAGGTCACATTTTTTCGAATGAAAGTACCGTTTAAGAATCCGATGTCGGAGAGAAATTATCCCATGAAATTGTCAATGAAGTTGATTCGCAAATAGCTAGTGAATTACGCGGAATGTATGGCAAATCTGAAATTATGCATTTTCCCAAATGCAGTTCTATAGCTGCATTCCAAAGTGTTTTGAATGCCTATCTTTGTTCTTGGATATGTGAAGCACATTTGGCCTCAAGTTGTTCTTAGAAAATATTATTCAATTGCATTATCAGTTCGGTTCTGGTACGAATATGGTAGCAGGCTTTCAGGAACCAGTGGTACCTGCTATCAACTCTATATGTTGATTTCATATGCTTTTCGTGTTCTATACCTCCCAACCTTCATTCTCATGTATAATTTGTGTATATTTAATTTGAATTTAAGGAATATCAGAGGTGGGAATTTCAAAATAAACAAAATTTCATTACTTATATTGCACCTTCGGCTGAACTACCCCTTGCCCTTGGCCTTGACGTGATGCATATTGACTTTTGAGATGGTGGAAATCAATATTGGAAATGGTGCGTGTGGACTGGTGCAAATGGTCGGTGGTGGAAATAGAGAGAGATATTTGACGAAACAACTAAAGGCGATCCTAAGTATTCAAAATCTCATTGTAATTTTGTGGTAATTGGACAAACTCGGGCTCTTCATTGACTTCAACGATTCATCCCATTGCATAGAAAATAGTCTATAACCTATCAAGATAGTCTTTAAAGCATCAATCACATACTATCATGTGTATTACCATGTGACTGAGAGCATGACATATTATGATTCCAGCTCTAAATGGTTATATCCCAGTTTCAATTGAAATGTTTGTTTTTTCCCCTTTCAAAACACGTTTGTTATGTGGCGGAAACATGTAGTGCGCATGCGTTTACCCCCAACATGCCAAACAAACGTGATGTCATCTGTGATCTCATATTTCGAGACAAGACTGTGGTGCTGGTGGACATGTGTGTGTGTGTGTGTGGGGGGGGGGGGGGGGCACAACGCGTGTGGGGGGGGGGGGGGAGGGGGGGGGCTACACAGGTGTAAAAAACGCGTTCGTTTTCTCCATCATGCAATTTTTTTTCCTTATCATTTTTATAATCTATTTTATGTCCCAAATGTTCAGCTTCACTGTGCATTACATCTATAATTTGCATACCAACCATAAGGCATTCTGAGCAGTATAGGCCCCAAAATATGCATCCGATGACAGGAAACTTGGGTGATTGTCACTGGAACTCATGTGGAGACAGAGGTGGGTGTCGTGTGGACAATGGGAAAGAAATGCATGCATTTTTTCCAAACTGTGTCTACTTTGAAAGCAGGACAATGCGTTCTCATAATTTATGCAACTAGTTTCCACATTCAGTGTCATGTAATACACAGAGATTGTAGAAAAATGAAGATATCCCTGGATATTCCCTTTGTATGCTGTTGTGGGGTTACAATTATTACTCCCATGCGTAGGCTTACCATAACTGTTTAGAGCTAACTTGAGAGTTGTGGCAGCAACCCAAGTTCACCATTGTGAATTCCGCCACAGTGTCCAGTACAGGATATCTTTGATAAAGACAGTTATATGCCTTCAGTCTTCTTTAATCACAAGGAAATAAATAAAACTTTGATTGTTTATAGATTGGCATGAAAATGAAAGAAAATAAACAATAAAATCATCTGCGGTATGCCGTCGCATCAACTCAATATCACTCAACCTGATTCAATATCATAACAGAAATATCATTTTTCATGTATTTGTTTCTGCTATTGGAATTGCCTTAAATATTAGGTCTGGTGTCAACTTTAACTAGTAGAGTGATAAAAAATGTCCTGATCACACTGGACACAGAGTTTTATCATCAAACATTGCTCTGTTACATTTCATTGGATAGTGCATCTGGGATCGACGAGGCACTATCCAATCAAATGTGACAGAACAGTGTGTCTTGTCTTCCAGCACTTTACAAGTTAATTGTTTGAGTTATATCTGGTGACAGGTATTGGAGATGCATTGATGGTATTGATCATGTACATCACATTACACACTATTATATTGACTTGCAAAACCATTCAGATTCCGTTCACCTGGAAAACATAAGCTTCTGATCTGGGGGAGGGGTGTCCAAAATTTGTCGGAAAAAAACTTGCAGGTAAGGGTTGGTGGGTCCGAAAAATTGCAATATCAAAAAAATGAGATGTTGTGTCAGGCGTCCCCCCCCCCCCCACCTCCCCGGGGACATGTATTATTTTTTAAAGCAATGGTTGTATTCCACCTCACGATACAAGTTGACCCTGGCTGTCGTGGGGTCGTTAAAACAATGGAATATTTTGCAGATGGAAGCAAAGACCGATTATTTTTTCTGCGCGTCAAAGGCGGGCAGGGACGGTGTTGGACAAACCCCTTTCGACCCTCTATAACTGTATAATTTTCTTGTCAGGTCTAGGCGTGGCAAAGGAGCAAAAGGCTGTGGTACTCGGTTAACGGAGCCTATGCTTTCGTCTATTCTTCTTTGAAGATGGTGGCTGGTAAGGTGATACCTCCTTTGGTGGTGGTGACGGAGGAATCCTCGAGGACTGACACGGTTGATATGGTCTAGTCCTTGCACTGGCTTGCAGCTGTTGTTGTTTCGGACGAGGCTGGTGTTTTCGGTTTCTGTGAGCGTATTTTCACTGGTAAGGGCCTTGTGATTATCTCGTCTGTTCCCCCTAATCGCCTGAAAATCGGGAATTCTCGCTACAGATCTGCAGGTTCTAAATGTGCATTGCCGTTATAAATACAAACCATTGACCTTTGATCCTGTCTTCTTAATCGCTTGATATATCAGGAAGGACCAGAATAAGTCCCGGTGAACCTATACGTAGATGGGTCCGTCCAAAGATTTCGTTGGAAGAATTTCCACTCATAAAATTCAAGATAACTCGCCACTACACGATTCAAATGATGCTGCGCATCGTATAGAAGAATAACGCCCCCGCTTTCTCGACTTCTTGGAGGCGCCACTGGAAAGTGTAGTATCCGAAAGTCCAATACCCCATGAGCCCAATAGTCCAAAGGCCCAATACTCTGAGGTATCCAGAAGGCCCATCACCAGTGGCGGCGACGGAAATTTTTGTGTGTGTGTGTGGGGGGGGGGGGGGGACTGGGGGGGGGGGCAGACTCCCATGAAGGGGGGCAAATACGTAAAGGATCATATCATTACTTTGTTATGAGGTACCAAACCAAAAAATTATATTACGGACTTTGGGTCCAAGTTTCGACTATAGCGGTCCTCCTTTAAAAAAATCCTGGATCCGCGTCTGGTGGGTCTGTGAGAGAGAGAGAGAGAGAGAGAGAGAGAGAAGAGAGAGAGAGAGAGAGAGAGAGTGAGAGAGAGAGAGAGAGAGAGAGAGAGAGAGAGAGAGAGAGACTCATAATGGATAGACATGCCTTTGTTGGCTCATAACTTAATTATAACTTATAAGTATCTGCATCCGAGTCATTAAATCTCTACTGCCTGGATGTGTTCATCAGCTAGCCTGAGGCTTTGGGCTAAGTGTGTATGGGAAATTATTGGGAATAAAAAAGAGAGGGGTGTGTGTGTGTGTGAGAGAGAGTGACTGAAAGTGTTTGTGTGCGAGGGTGGATGGAAATGCATGCGAGGAGATGGTTGGGGGGGGGGGGGGGCAACTGGGGGCAAAACCTTCGTTTGGGGGGGATGCCCCCCATGCCCCCTCCCCCCGTAGCGCCGCCACTGCCCATCACTCCGAATTTCCTGTACTGCAAAGGCCTAATACTCAGAATATCCATCGCTTATACTTTAAAGGTCAGTTTAATGTGAAGGCCCAATAGTCTAAGACTACTGTTTCGAAGTCCAAATAGTGAGAACGACCAATTCTCCAAATAGCAGAGGCAGCGAAAGCTCAGTAAAAGTGGAGGGACACAACCTTTCAAGACTGCCACAGTCTTTTGCCAAATGTTGCTCGAATTTGCAAATAATACATTATAGAGATGCCTGTATATTGAAACGTTTGCGTGCGCACATTTTAAACCATTGTGTAACCGCACAACATGTATGTGGAAAGAAGTGAAGGGACACATGTCCCCTGTGCCCCCTGGTTCCGTCGCCTCTGCCTAATAGTCCGAAGGTCCAATACTCTGAAAGTAGTTCAATATAACATTTGTTTTTCCCCGTGAAAGTGAAGACTTTTTGCCGAAAATACATTTCGCCGACAAAGCGACAGTTTGCCGGAATATAAATTTTACAAACAAATGCTTCGCCGAAGTTTTATGCCCGCCCCCCCCCCCCCCCCCCCCAAAAAAAAGTGACAAAATGTAGAATTATCCCACTGTCCCAGCAACCACCAGCTAGAAAGCCCGAGTTAGCACCACTTGTGTTTCCTTCTATTTTTCTTCGGTGGTTGTGGTCGAGGAGGAAAGATCTTTGGAGTTGCAGGAACAGTAGTCTTGCCGGGGTCTTACTTCGCTGATACGATCTTGTCTTGACAGAGACTGTTGGTGACATTTTGCCACATTGCTCGGGGGGGGGGGGGGGCAGGAAAAACATTTGGGCACAAGGCGCAAAAAGTTTTTTTTCCGACCCACTTATTCAAGGCAAACATGAAATAATTTTTATTTCATTTATTTGTAACTTTTTTTTATTTAAAAAAATTATAATAGTCCGGTCGTCAAATGCCAACTTTCTGCCCAACCCCAGTGTCGCGTCCAAAGTTTTTTCTCAGTGGTTTCTGATTGAGGAGAGGGACATCTGATTCAGAAATGGGGGGGGGGGGGGGGTACCCAATTCGCCCCCTTAGTTCCAATGTGTTGTATGTGCCAGTAGGCACATAGAACACATTGGAACTCAGAGGGCGAATTTCAGTTCCCATAGTTTGCATAGGTGCTGAAATTCTCAAATATATAATCCGCATTTACTAGAAAAATTCTAGAAGTTTTACTCATATAGTTATTCAGTGCATAAAAAATCCATGTTCGCCAAATAGCACGGCCCAGTCGCAACATTGTAGGCTCCCGAGACTTAAAAAGTCTGAAATGTCAGAGATTATTGACTATCAGTTGGATGTTGTTCGCGTTATCACGGACCGAAAGGCCCGGGTTTGCCTATTTCTCACTCAAAAGATGCATCCCATTGTTCCAAATTCTTTGTCATTCAGCACTGTCAACTCGAGGGCAACAGAGACCGATTTTACATTCTTCAGTGATGTTCTGCAAAAAGAAAGTTGTCAAAAATTTACGGGCATAACACTCGTATGTCTCGTGAGTCTGGAATGTTCCCTGAATGTCGTATTGGAGCCGAATATCCCCATTGATCGACATGACACTGGCCGATCCCGAAACTATTGCCACTGCTATCGAAAAGGCCCAACAGCTAATGTTGAATGCAGGATCAATAGCTGTATAAAATCGCCGTGCAGGTTAATAGGCGCCAGGGGCGGCGGAAGCTCGATAAAAGTGGAGCGGCACAAATTTACAATGCCACCATGGTTCGACCCAGTGTGAGAAAGGTTACAATCATCGTATATCGGTAAATGTACCATGACTCGCTATAGTCTCTCGTTTAGATGAATATTCCGTTGTGTGGTTATTGTCCTGTCCATTTCATCTACTTCGACCATCTTCCAACCCGAAGGCTAGCCTTCGGGTTGAAAGATGGTTGAAGTGGAAGAAACGGACCGAAGCGACTAATAGTGGGATTCTTTGGTAAAATATTGTTTGGATTTGAAAATAATGTTACAGGAATGCCTATATATTGACACGTTTACATGCACCCATTTTAACTCATTGCATAACTGTGAGACATATCTGTAGAAAAAAGTGGAGGGGCACGTGTCCCCCGTGCCGGCTCCGCCGACTCTGGTAGGCGTCCCTGGACGACTTTCCATCTTTTATTCCCCGTTTAGGAGGTATACATCGGATTATGAGCTTCATCGGTACCGTAAGAAAGCTAATGGCTGAATTAGGTTTGACTGATATATGCTACAATCAGTATTTGGAGGGGTGGACAAATTTCTAGTCGGAAAAAAAATTCCAATGAACATGAGAACTGTGCGTTTATGAGAGCTGTGCATTTATTGGGAGAAGAACCGCTCCGTAAATTATTCGACAAAAACAACTTTGAATGCCCAGAAGATCTGTCCGCTTTATCGGAAGACTTAAGTTATGAAAATGTGGGAGGATGCTTTTCTGAAGCCAGTATTCCTCATGATGTTGTTTGTTCGTGCTAAACGGGAAGGTGGCTGGCTCCTTCACCTTCATGTTGTGCGAAGTATGTTGCCATACCTTTTTTGCCTCCGGTCATACGAATTACGCGCGGTATGACATGTACTATACCTCCGCCAAATGAAGTACCTTCAGCCTAATGTTTTGGCCCCATTTCATGAGAGGTTAACATGTCGTGAGACACATTCCGGGTCTTTGAAACGGGTTATGGAGTTACATGTCCATAGAGATTACATTTACGAGATATTGTTTTGTTTTTCATATTCTTTTTTATCATATGACACGTCCGTTTTGTTCACTTTAAAACATTTGATATTTTGTTTTCATATTAATCAGTGACAAATAAAGCCTTCCGTCAATTTCATTGGCCAATTTCAAAACTAGACAATTTGATTGGCTGAACAAAATAAAACTGGAACACATTTTCATAATTTGCATACCTAGAGCTGGGAGCTTTCATTGGTCAATTTCAAAACTGGACAATTTGATTGGCTAAACAAAATACAACTAGGTCACATTTGCATAATTACAGTAGGGAGAATTTGCGTTATCTGTCCTATTTAGGGTGGGTTATATTGTATTAATCTTTTACCTACAAGAAAAACGCCATTCATTTTTTTTTATATTTTCACTTTTTGCTTCCAAAACATAGGTTATGACCCCTCATTGGAACGAGCTCGTTCCAATGAGGGGTCATAACCTATGTTTTGGAAGCAAAAAATGAAAATTTTTAGTTATACGAGGATGTTTTTTCCAAGTGCCGTCTGCAACTCAAGTTAGGTGATGGGTTAAAAAGTCATACTAAGTGGCTAATTTGTGCGTGTGTGTGCCATATGATAAATAGAATATGAAATGAGTGTCTTTCTCATATAATATTTATGAAACTCGTCCGAATTTTCCGTTTGGGCTCGCCAGAGGCTCGCCAAAACTGAAAATTCTTAGACTCGTTTCATAAATATTATATGAGAAACACACTCATTCCATATCCTCTTTTTATTCAGATATAGATGACAATGTATAAATAAAGTTGACATGATGTATATATGTACGATTATCATAACCCACAAGTATAGTACATGTATTTATGTGTGTAAAGATGTATATATATATATATGTGTGTATGTATGTATATGTATATGTATATATGTGTACGTGTATATGTATATATGTGTGTGTATCCGTGTGTGTGTGTGTGTGTGTGTTTGTGTATCTGCATGTATATATGTGTGTATATGTGTACGTGTGTTTGTGTCTATGTATATCTGAGAGCATATATATGTGCACATACACGTATGTGTGTAGAAGTCGGCCCAAATAGTCAGTAACTAGTAAGTATAAACCCTCCACCACCCATCCCAGATGATGTGGGCCGACATTGACAAAGTCAGTGATGGTCTATATCTTCTGGAATGCGTGATGGCGTGTCCTTTTGCTCAGTTCCAGGTTCCTGAAAATGGACTGTTTATATGTGTGTGTATCCGTGTGTATGTGTGTGTGTGTTTGTGTATCTGCATGTATATTTGTGTGTATATGTGTACGTGTGTTTGTGTCTATGTATATCTGAGAGCATATATATGTGCACATACACGTATGTGTGTAGAAGTCGGCCCAAATAGTCAGTAACTAGTAAGTATAAACCCTCCACCACCCATCCCAGATGATGTGGGCCGACATTGACAAAGTCAATGATGGTCTATATCTTCTGGAATGCGTGATGGCGTGTCCTTTTGCTCAGTTCCTGGTTCCTCAGGTGCGTTATGGAAATATCACTTGGGGGCAACTGTGGTTCAGAATGTGGTTCGCTCGGGTGAACTTGGAACTAGCGGGTGTCAACTGTATCGGTATATTTATGTTAGAGCCTGTGCACATGCGTATGTGTGTGTACGAGAGAGAAAGAATGCACAGGTTGTGTGTGAGGATGCGGGGCAGCGTGTGCGTGTGAGGGTGTGCGAGTGTGTAGATACGCTTGTGTGTGTGAGAGGACGTATATGTGCATATATGCAGCATGTGCCAAGCAGCAATAACACAACTCTATTATTTTAGCAAATATTAGAGTCTTCCCTTTTTGTGTGTGCGTGTGTCTCCTCACCTTTGTTTTGTCGCTTGCGTCACAATTCACCCACTCCCGAATTATTCTACGTATGATATCCACTACTATTTTGTTATTTAGTTTGACATTTGACTTTGAATAAGCAGTTCATTCCTTCGGAATATGAATTGTTTTTCCAGCTTGTTTTCCTTATTTTTCTTTACTATTTTCTCTTGCTTGTTTCTTCTGAGTTACCTTCTCCACTTTCATCCAAACTCTCGTATAAAGCAACCTGAATTCAACTCGCACCACTGCGAAATGATCCTGTCATTGAAAGTTACCAATCTCCGGGCATCATGCATACGTGTGTATTATTACCACCCACAGATTACATAATGTATAGTCTTGAGTCTTACCGCGCCAGGATTGGTACATTCAATACTGTAGTTCATGCTCGCGGCCTGAAAAGAAGACTAACAAAACACCAGTCCCTTTGTGCTCTTGTGTATCTTTACATGTGGTCTATTCGTATTAAGGTCCAGATCAGCATTACTGTAACATCAGCCCTGTTTCATCTTTTATTCAACAAATTTATCCTACGCTGCCAATGCAGTAATGATCTTTGTACGAATGTTGAAAGACCCAATCTCCCACCGACACTTAATGTACCATATACAATGCCAACTTCCTCAGCCATCTGTTATTTTGTATATTTTATGACTTTGGTATTGGCTGTGGTCTTGTTATTGTCCGGAGACATTGAATCAAACCCTGGACCAGACTCTGTGTACAGAGAAAATAACCATGATGCATTAAAAATCTTTCACCTGAACATCCAAAGCCTGAAGCCTAAAGTAGACATTGTTCAATATGAATCATCTTCCCATGATACCTTAGCATTTACTGAGACATGGCTTCAATGCTCGGACCCAACATCAGATATTATGATCCATGGCTTCCAAGAACCTGTACGATTTAACCGTTTGTCGAGGGGAGGGGGTGTTGCCGTCTACGTGAAAGACGGCTTGTGCTTTCGGCATAGAACTGATCTTGAGGTGAATGACATTGAATGCATCTGGGCTGAAGTGTTCATGACCCATGGTACGTCACTGCTGCTAGGAGTATTTTACCGCCCACCCAGTAGTCCCTCAGATGTTTGGGATAAAATTACGGCATCTATTGACAAAGCCAAAGATACCTTAATTTCAGACATAATTATTACTGGTGACTTCAACGACAACCAATATGGTTCTTCCAATGGTTGCTTCCGGGAACTAAGTAATTATTTCAATCTTAGACAGCTTGTGGAAGAACCAACATGCTTTACCGAATCATCTGCAACTCTGATCGACCTATTTGCGGTTAGTAATACTGTACATGTACTGGAATGTGAAGCCCTAGAACCACTTGTACCTGACATAACTCGCTATCATTGTCCAATTTATATTGCCATTGAATTCAAGAAAGAAAAGCCTAAAAACTTTAAGAGACGCATATGGTTGTATGCAGAGGGAAACTTTGATGGTCTGAACACTGCATACAATAGCGTAGACTGGGAAAGACTGCTTGCTCATTCGTGCCTGGACACTGTAGTATCCACCTTCACCGATCAATTACTCGAAACGGCATCTAAATTTATTCCCAACAAATTGATAACCTCTAGGGCTAACCAGCCTAAATGGATGCATAATCAAATTCGATTATTAATAAGGCAAAGAACACGTTTATACCGTAGAGCAAAGCGCTCTGGCCAACTGCAAGACTGGGCGAGATATAAGCATAAACGAAATGAAGTCGTATCAGCTGTTAGGAAAGCCAAATCTACATATATATCAAAAGTCCAATCAGAACTAAGTTGTCCGGATACACCATCGTCAGTGTGGTGGAAAACACTAAAAACATTTATCTGTAAAAATATCCATGGAATCCCGACTATAAGTCACCTCAACAAACTCTTTTCAACCAATCTAGAAAAGGCGGAAGTGTTCAATGATTACTTCTGTTCCATTTCGACATTGGATGACACTAATGCATCCTTGCCAGATTCACCCCTGCCTACCCTACAATCGCTTGACAAAATAACACTTGAAAGCAAGGAAGTGTACGAAGCAATCAAGAGTATTAAGGTATCGAAGGCGTCTGGTCCTGATCTAATAAGTCCCAGACTTTTAAAAGAATGTAAAGACTCATTGTGTGACCCACTTACGGCCCTCTTCAATAGGTTATTAGATAACTGTTACTTTCCAAATTTATGGAAAAAAGCCAATGTGACACCGGTGCTGAAAAAGAATCCGTCTAATGTAGTTACTAACTATCGGCCAATATCTTTGCTTAGCTGTACTGGTAAACTACTTGAAAAATGTATCTTCAAACGGTTATGGCATTTCTTATGTGATAACAACATACTAAGCCAGTTTCAGTCTGGTTTTACTCCAGGTGACTCTACGGTTCTACAACTGACAGACCTCTATGATGAATTCTGTCATGCTCTTGACGAAGGAAAAGAAGTAAGGGTCGTCTTTTGTGATGTTAGTAAGGCATTTGATAAAGTTTGGCATGTTGGTCTTATTCACAAGCTCGAGAGAATAGGAATATCTGGTGACTTGCTTTGTTTCCTAAAATCATACCTTTTTGATCGGTACCAGCGCGTCCTTGTAGCCTCTGAGGCATCTCCTTGGAAACCAATAACGTCTGGTGTTCCACAGGGTTCTATCCTTGGTCCCCTGTTATTCCTGATTTACATCAACGATATTACTGTAAACCTACTTAGCAGCATACGTTTATTTGCAGATGATACATCCCTTTATCTTATAATTGAGAATCCTGACCAAGGTGCCATCATACTCAACCGTGATTTAGCCACAATTGAACATTGGGCTAAAACTTGGCTCGTTGAGTTCAACCCCCATAAAACGGAAACCATGAACATATCACGTAAAAGTAACGGTCCAGTGCGCCCACCAATATATTTAAGCGGAACTCAAATCTCGGAGGTGTGTAGCCACAAGCATCTGGGTGTAATTTTGAATAAAGGTTGTACATGGAACGACCATATCAATGATATGTGCGCTAAAGCCTGGACACGTATTGACTTGCTCAGGGCCCATAAGTTTACACTTGACCGGAAAGTCCTTGAAAAGATATACTTCGCATTTGTCCGACCTCTTTTAGAATACGCTGACTCTGTCTGGGACAACTGCTCAGCAACTCAAGCTGCTGACCTGGAGAAAATACAAGTAGCTGCAGCAAGAATAGTCACTGGCGCCACTGTGAGCTGCAGAAAAGAACTTCTCTACACAGAAACTCAATGGGATTCACTGGAAGAAAGACGCCGAAAGCACAAGCTTATCCAATTTTTTAAGATGTATCATAAATTAACGCCTCCATATATCTCCAACAAGGTGCCACCAATTATCTCATCTATCACCCAAAACCACAATCTACGATCGGAAAATAACCACCGTGTTCCTTTTTGCCACACCAATTTATATAAGTCCTCGTTTATCCCGCAAGTTACCGACCAGTGGAATGGAATACCCCCCTCAGTAAGAGAAAATTGTTCCCTCATAAACTTCAAGACGTTTATAAATAGTGCGAACCTGCGACCACCAATTTTCTACTATGGCGCCAAATCTCGTGCTGCCCAGATTTATCATTGCAGGTTACGCCTGCATTGCAGTAATATCAACGCCCACTTATACGGTAACCATCTCTCACCATCTCCACGTTGCCAGTGTGGGGATCTTGAAAATACTGAGCACTTTCTTATGCATTGCCCAATCTATGACGATGCTCGTGATTCCACAATCAATACATTGCCATTTACTTTTGAGCTCTCAACACTTTTATTTGGATCCGAACATTTGAATAACAATGAAAACTTTCTTGTCTTCAGAGCTGTGCAGGACTTCATCATGGTGAGTGGACGTTTTAATACGAAACAGTGAGCTCAAAGACATTATGGTATTATTTGCCACACATATGGGCCACCGGTACCGATTTGTTCATTGAGGCTGCCCTATTGAATATTCTGTGATAGCCAACATTGAATTCAGGTTGTTTCCCCATTTCCTAGTTAACCCTTTACCCAATGTAACGGTCAGTGTTATCCAAGAAAATCACCATTTAACCCCCTTTATATTTTCAGTTTTCGTCTCGGGAACATGTCTAGTGACCCCTCAATGGAACGAGTTCGATGAGCTCGTTCCGGTGAGGGGTCATGGGCTGTGCTTTTGAGACGGACATTGAACATTTCTAGTTATTCAAAAATTATTCTTCAAGTGTGGTCTTCTACACGTGTTGGGAAAGGGGTTAAGTTCCTTGTCCCTTTTTATTCTTCTATTCTCTCTATTACTCTCCTTACTCTCTCTATTTCTCATGTTTAAACAATATTTTACTTAGTGTTTCCAGCTACCTTTAAACTTCGTCAGTCTTCCCAAGGAGACAGCTTATACAAGCTAAAAGCTTAATGCTGAATCCTTCCAACAAATCTCGTTCTTGACACATAACTTTAATGCATACCATTGTATTACGTATTCTGTGTAACAACCATCTTGTAGATAATGATATGTATGTATCATATTTTCTCATGAATAAATATTGTTTAAACTAAAGTTGACATGATAAAACATACAATTCAGTAATAATATTTAACAGTTGGAAATAATGAATAGTTGTCATTAATAAAAAAAAAAATACTGTGTAGATAAATGTGGCTTTTTATCGAAAATGTTGCTCAAGCAGATTTGGGGTCTCGGCTGAGACAAACAGACATTGTTTAATGCAGACAGATACTTTTAATAAGGGTTCTCATTGTATTTTTTCCTGCTTTAACGATTTAAAGAGTCACACAAGGGGTGGTAGGATGGCCCATCTTGTTCGTAACAAAGACACTTCTTTCTGTGAGTGACAATATACTGAGGACACTTTAGTTGCTGAATGTAGCTTGTGTTGGGTGGTAGGATGGCCCATCTTGTTCGTAACAAAGACACTTCTTTCTGTGAGTGACAATATACTGAGGACACTTTAGTTGCTGAATGTAGCTTGTGTTGCATGGTAGATATTTTCTCACTTTGCAGGAATAAACATATTTCTTTAACTGGTTGAGGGCTAGATTATTTTTGGCAGTCTGAATTAGCTATTCAAAGTTTGTTCTATTACAATTTATTGGAGATTACCCACTGGCACTCTCCAATAATTTTAATAGAACATATTTGTATAAAGAAAAAGTTACTTGCATTTGACTTAATATGAAACCAGGGCAAGGAAAACATTGGCTTTTGTTCTGGCACCCTCATTTTTCTGAAAGCCCTGATAGTGGCTTCTAGCACTCAACCAGTTAAGATGAGAGTGCGTACATTTATGAGATATGGTCACAGAAGGTCGGGATATTATAGGCATTACTCTCAAATCAGAAACCCTAAAGGTATGGGCTCTAAGTTTGCATGCCCGTGGATCCTTAGCTCATAGCATATGAGAGACACGTGTGGACACGAACACAGAAAGGTCCGAAATTTTCTACAAAGAGGAGGACAAACAGCGAATTGCGTCCGATGCTGTTCACCGCAAAGGTCTCCACTCGAAACTTGAGATGTGTACTATAGATCCTATGGATCTGTCACAGCACCCTGGAACCATTGTCAACATCGTAACCGGAAAGATACGCCCTGGGACTATCAACGTGGACAAAGTCCTGGAGTTAGATTCAGCACCGATGATCAAGTTCGAACACCACCTTCCGGGGGATTCTACGATCCTACTCCCACGGTCCAATCCACGGCTGTGTCAAGAACATCTGTCAAGGTTGGTGATGTTAAAGTTTATGATACGTACCTCATATACCGGTACTCCAGAGTAATCGGACTACTATCAAGCTCTCACAACTTCGATGTTAAGAGACTTCTCTCTTACGAATTGCCGCCACTGCCAACATCACTCTTTGACGAGACTGGTGACATGCGGATTTCTAAAGCAAAGTCGGATTTAAAAAATAAGACGATTGCTGTTTAGTCTAACAGAATGTTTGGCAGTCGTACTGAAATGGGTAACCGGATAACCGGTTTGAAGCCGGTTACCTACATAATCGATTCAAAAAACGTCAACCGGTTAACGGAAATATCGATAGTGATCGTCATTCCACGGTTAAAACGTAATAAATCTGCCGCTTCTCCTTTGGGATAGATCACAATACACCTCGAAGCAGCGCTGTATATATTGAGAAATAATCGACTTTGGCGTTCAAGACTTCATTAATGATCGGCAATTTCCGTGAGTACTGAGTAACCGCAGAAACTATTCCGTAGTATGTATACAAACGAACGTTGTCGAGTATTCGACAACGTTCGATTGTATATACACACTTCGGAAAAGTTTTAGAGAATACTGCTTTCCAATTCCTATAGTTTTGATCCCAGATTCGGTGAAATGATGGCTACGGTTAACCGGCTATTATCCTGTTATAGCTCTCGGTTAGTCGGTTGTGAAAATGAGCCAACCGTTTCAGCCATATTTGGCAGGGGGCATACAACAGTAGTGATAGATGGTTATGCATTATTGTGGATTCTACATTGGCCAGTTTCGGGCAAAAGCACCAAGCGACAGTCATGGACTTTGTAAAAAAGTATAAAGATCATAGAAATCAGTACTTGCAGTCGAGTGTCGTCCATTTGATCTTTGACAGATATATGGGTTTCAGCACCAAGTCCGTAACCAGGGTGGTTTTCGAAAACCATGGCAACTAATGCACCAAAACGTTGTTCCCTGCCGCCGACCACAGCAGCCTTCGGGGAACATATCAAAAGATCGTACCTTCAGACATGTATGTGGAAGAACTCCCTTCAACCGAGACCTCCAAATTTAGATCCTATCAAATATGGCTTCGAGAAGGAACTTGAGACTAAGTCGCTACAGCCTATAACAGTACCGTCAGATGATACTCTGGCCCCAGAAGAAGTTATTTATTTATTTAATTGGGTTTAACCCTTTACCCAACGCAGAAGATATCAAAATTTATTATTTTAAATATCATTTTTTCAAATTTTTCAAAACATTTCAACAAAATCATATTATGTGACCCCTCGTTGGAACGAGCTCGTTCCCCCGAGGGGTCACATGATATAGTTTTGTTGAAATTTTTTGAAAAATAATACTTTTTCAACTGCTGAATTTGCATATTACGCGGGCGGATGCGGCTCGTGTCAGACAGTTTTATGGGTGGAGGATGCCGGAGTATCCCGGGAGAACCACCGAACAACGGCGAGAAACTGTCAGATTCCCCAACATACTAACGCTACACAGACAGGGTTAGTACTGGTTGAAGACAAGTGCACCATCGACGTGCAGTACGCCTCAGTACACAACGCACCGTGCCCCCACGTGGACAAAGGGGGTGAAGTGTCTTGCCCAAGGATACAGCGCGGTTGCCGCTGGTGGGATTCAACCCGAGGACATCTCGACCTGCAGCCTGCACCTCTATCTACTGAGCCACCATGCCTCGCCCCAGATGAAGTATTGAAGTTAATAAAATGTTCTTGCTCAAGCCAGGCGCCATGTATACAGACAGGTTCAAATGTAATGCTGCTAAAATGGCGTGCACATTTTTTTATCCTTACACCGTCACACAGACTGTTGCAACGAACAAACAAGGTTAGCAGATACATCAGCTATGAATACACTGAGGCATAAAATCACCAAACACCCAAAACATCCATTAAAATGTATATGGGCTCGGATGCAACCTCTGGTATGTGCCTGGAGTGTTGCATTAGCCGCAGTGAAACACTGCAGTACGCGAAATGACGATGCCATCCTAAACGTGGATATTTCAATTTGCCCAAGGCTGCCCGACATGACGTAACGATGCTGCCCCGAAACCAGGATCTCTAAATTTTCCCACATGCTGGGGCGAGGGTTATAATTTTCCAACGGTGTTCCCGTTATACGTTACGTCTGTACGATCCTGAAATCCATAACTCAGTACTCATCTTCAAAGCTTTAAATAAGAAATGTTTCCGCTTAATTTACAAATTAAGCAGTTTAAAAAGTATCCATAGAGCTAGGAGGTTTTGATTTTTAGCTCACGAACGAAGTGAGCTAATGTTATGACCCGAGGCATGTCGGCGTCAACACTTGTGTTAAAGTTATTGCAAGAGTCCACTTTGACTTTCCCACCTGTTACAATGCACCTCATATTGTTGCTATGGCCTAAAATTACCCCACAGACCCTTACCAAGTGATATTTTTTCGATTTTTAGAGCGTTTTTGCTATGTTATACTTTATTTGTCAGTGTGGACTTAAATTGATTTCTGACCTGTTTTGCTATATATGAGTGGAGGCCACCACTGGTATGCTGTGGCTTTTATATTTCATATATGTGTTAAATGCATCAATATAAGAACCCTTGACCGGACATTTTTCGGAGATTTTGGACTTTTTTATGCAATGTTACTCTTTTTTGTTAGTGTGGACCTGGAAAATTTCTGACCTGTTATGCTATACATGTACATGAGTGGAGGCTGCCACGGGTATGCTGTGCCTTTTATATTTCATACATGTGTTTAATGCATCAATATAAGTCAGCATTAATCCTTGACCGGACATTTTTTTGCAGATTTGTAATAAGCCTTCGTTTATTTCATGCCATGCGTTGGTAAGCTAATGGGAATGGACACCCCACCTCTTATTTATATTCGGTTTCAGGAATGAACTCGTTTTCTGTTCAGTTTTACTATGTGTTAAGAACATATTGTAAATATCCCTCCAGTCTCCTTAACTTGAAACAAATCCGCAAATTTGTACAACATCAGTCACCACAAATCGTTCTGACTGTAAACACCTCTATTGAGATCAGCCTATGATCATACTAAGGAGCTCTGGCGGGTCAGTTTCTCAGCCTGAAGAGTCCGAAAAACAATATACATTTTGAGATACAAATGAATAAAGTTAGGTCTAATCTAATCAATGTTGTGTTCTCATTGTTATATTTCCACCCTTACTGACTCGACCACCGGACGAGTAAAAAGGGAGATAATGTGACAATGAGTACATTAAAACCCTTTATACCCAACGCAGACGATATCAAAATTTATTATTTTAAATATCATTCTTTCAAATTTTAAAAAAAATGTCAACAAAACCATATCATGTGACCCCTCATTGGAACGAGCTCGACGAGCTCGTTCCAACGAGGGGTCACATGATATGGTTTTGTTGAATTTTTTTTTAAAAATAATATTTTTTCAACTGCTGAATTTGCATATTACGCGGGCGGATGCGGGCGATTCGTTGGGTAAAGGGTTAAACGTATTTCCCCTTTGCCGCATAGACTAAATAACTAGAGTCCATACATGGGCCACTAATTTGGTTCTCTCCCAGTATTATTAATTTATTGGAGTTTAACGACACGGTCGACAGACAGATTTCACCTCGTGTCGGGCAGTGTTACGGGTGGAGGAAGCTGGAGTACAGGAGAACCACCGAGCAACGGCGAGCAACTGTCCGACTCCCCAACTTACCAACTCCACACAACGGCGAGCAACTGTCCGACTCCCCAAAGTACTAACTTCACTCAAGCAGGTGGTTAGCATTGGTTGAAGATCGGTGCACCATCGGCGTGCAATACGCCTTAGTAAACATCGCCATCGTGCTCCACGTGGGCAATCGGAATTAAGTGCCTTGTCCAAGGACACAACGCAGTGACCCCTGGTGAGAATCGAACCGTGGGCCTCTCGGTTTGAAGTTCAATGCCTTAACTACAGAGCAACCGCGCCCCCTATCTTCCAGAATAAGATAGTTTGATAAGTTTGTGTACTAACACCGTAAAACCGTTCGACCGATGTTTGTGGGTCTTGCGGCTTACCACAAAACCCAGAACCGAACTGGAAAACAAAATAACCACACATCTCCAGCGAGCCAGTACCTCCACTAGCTTCGGGCTTGTATAACGAGGAACTGCATAGGCCTAAGCAACGTTTGAAAAAAGAAAAAAAGACACCTTGAGAAAAACTCTCGATAAAATACAGATATCGTTGTGAACCTCCATCGGTAACATTGTGCATTATATTAACAATAACTGCGTATTATGACGGCAGCGTTTTAGCGTCCCAAGATGATTTATACTGAGCTGCTATAACAAGATATAGGTACGTTGTTATGACAAGATAGCTAAGTTGTTATAACATGCTAGCTGAACTGTTATAACAAGTTAGCTAAGTTGTTATTACAAAATATCTCAGCTGTTATAACAAACAGCTAAGTTGTTATATCAAACAGCTAAGTTGTTATAACAAACAGCTAAGTTGTTATATCAAACAGCTAAGTTGTTATTACAAAATATCTCAGCTGTTATAACAAACAGCTAAGTTGTTATATCAAACAGCTAAGTTGTTATAACAAACAGCTAAGTTGTTATATCAAACAGCTAAGTTGTTATATCAAACAGCTAAGATGTTTTATCAAACAGCTAAGTTGTTATAACAAACAGCTAAGTTGTTATATCAAACAGCTAAGTTGTTATATCAAACAGCTAAGTTGTTATTACAAACAAGTTTTTTCCCAAGTTGTTATAACGAGAAAGAGCTAAGTTGATATAAGGGGGGGGGGGGGGGCTTAGTGGGTAAAGATGCAAGCCGAGTGGCCCTCGGTTCGAATCCCACCTGCGGCAACCGCGTTGTGTCCTTGGGCAAGACACGTCACCCCCATTGCCCACGTGGGGGCACAGTGGCGTTGTGTACTAAGGCGTACTGCACGTCGATGGTGCACCTGTCTTCAACCAATGCTGACCCTGCTTGTGTGGGGGTGTGTTCGGGAGCTGACAGTTGCTCGCCGTTGCTCGGTGGTTCACTCCGGATGCTCCGGCTTCCTCCACGCGTAAAACTGTCCTGCTCATGATTAGCCATTGTGCAGAAATATGTGACCTTAAACACCAATAAATAAATAATTGATATAACTAATTTTTATAACACGTTAGTTTAGCTGTTATTGGAGGACAGATTAGTTGTTACATCCCTTTACCCAACGTAACGGCCAAAAACGGCCAGCGCTATCCACAAAAATCGCCAATTAATTTTCAGTATTTTTTTTATTTTTTGTTTCAAAAACATGGGTTATGACCCCTCTTTGGAGGGGTCATAACCTATGTTTTTGAGACAAAAAATGAAAAACAAATAGTTATTCAAGAATTTTGTTTGCAAGTGTCGTCTGCTTTTCGTGTTACGAAAAGGGTTATGCAATGTAGAGATAGAGCATCATTTAGCTTTAGAGGATAGGATCTCATGGGGGACTTAGTTCGGGACAACAAGAGAAGAGGGTTGATGAGAGAGCGGTGGCTCATTGGTTAAAACATTGGACATTAAACCGAAAGGTCAACGACTCTGTCCTGACCCACGCCAACTGCGCCATGTTCTTGGGCAAAACACTTAATCCCGATTCCTCACTTGGGGGGCATGGTAACATTGTGTAATAAGGCGCAGTACACGTCAATGTAGCTTTTGCCTTCAACCACTTCTTTGTATCTCAAGTTATACGCCACTGCTCGATGGTTCTTTTGCTGGGAGGAACTATGGAACAGTGTTTGACTGAAGGCTGGGAGACTAGGAGGGAGAGTGGGGTGGGGCGGGGTGGGGGGGGATAGCGGACTGGGTTAATATAAGCCTCCTCGTTATAGAGGCCGTTAGAAATATTTTTCGTGTTCTGCACATTACAACTTTCATTTTTGATGTGTACTTTTTGTATATTTAATTTGAATTGGTGTAATAGCAGAGGTAGGAGTTTCAAAGAAAAGGTATTTCCCTTCCTTATGTAACATCTTAAGGATTTTGGTTGGAACACACTAAAAGACGACCGTAGAAAAAGTGAGGGGGTTGTGGGGGGAAATAAAAGCACAGAGGAGATGATACTGACCTTCTAAATCTATGTGTGAAATATTATAACGAATGGATATGTTCAGCCCTTTTTACAGCGAAAATGGGAACCATAAGCAAATGCCTACGGTCGTCTTCTCGTGCAAAACATAAAAACGACCATAGATCGAGATGATATAATTAAGTTAGGCAATCAGCAAGCGTAATTGGATTAACACCTTTGACATTGTAATCCCATTGATAAACTCTATTTATTTATATTAAATTTATATTGCCTGGTTAATAAACCTGACGGTGATAAACAGGAACCGCTCAAACCTGTAATTATATATGTTATTAAACCACCTGGCACACTACATCGGTTTGAATAACAGCTAAAACGTTCCTAGATGTTCCTGTCCTGCTTGAGCCACGTTATACGTGCCAAGTTGTTCTTGTCTCAGGTCGCCCAATTTTTTGAGTCTTTTATTTTTAATTTAAATTTTTTTTTTCTTTTTTAATTTTTTATTTTAAATCTTTTTTGTACTTTTATCAACCAACATCTGTACCGGCACATTTAATTTTTAGTTTCTGTACCTGTCTCAAGTCTGACAAGTGAGCATTTCAGTTAAAGACACAATGAAGGCTTCTTTCTGTTGTAAACTGCAAACAACCCACAGAGCGGAAAATGAATGTTTGCACAACAATCTACAAACCATTATCAATAAAATGCTTTGTCGGTGGAATGAAATCAAGGTGTGAGGAGATCTGTGCTGACCATTACTTAACACTTTAGAACAACGGTCGTTTTTTAGTACAGTACTGCACGACAAGCGTAGAATTATTGTGTAATAAAATGGGTTAAACAAGTCCCATCATTATAATATTTTGTATATACACATGTTTATAAGGTCAGTGTCAACCGTTCTGTGCTTTTATTTTTCCCATAACTCCATTATTTTTTCTTTTTCTGCGGTCGTCTTTTAGTACGTTCGATTTGTTTTAATAAATTTTTCAGGAGTTTTACAGATTCAAAACTCAGCATACAGAAGCGGACAGAATGACCGAAATTAAATCCCACATGGTCCACAGATTTCTACTTTGGAATTGTTATTAGTATTTCACACGCGATTCCAAATTTTAATTTTAATGTCAATTTTGAAAAAAATTAACCCCAAATCAACAAAACGACGAGTTGAATTCTAAAATGAAAACAAAGATTAAAATAAAAATTTTAAAATCTAAAAATTTCAAAATCTTGAAATTTGAATTTGTCATAAAGTATTTAAAAACATGTACCTAATGTTGTACATTTCTCTGTTTTACGTCATTCTTGAATCTTCCAAGGAGGCAAATCTTCCTTATAAATTTGAATTAAACACACAACTTTTGTGATTTGGGGTTCAAAAGAAATGTTTTTAAAAACTGAAATTCAGATTCAAATTTGGAATTCCGGATGAAATACTGGTACCAATGTCGAAATAAAAATATGTGGAGCACATGGACCGTTCGAATTTCAGAACTTGTTTGCATTTTATATGCTGATGATGGAATCTGAAATTCCAGAATAAATGGGTGATCAAAGTGCTTAACCCTTTACCTAACACGAAAAGCAGACGACACTTCAAATAACCCTTTACCTATAACCTGAAAAGCAGACGACACTTGCAAAAATAATTCTTGAATAACTAATTTTTTTCATTTTTTTGTCTCAAAAACATAGGTTATGACCCCTCGCTGGAACGAGCTCGACGAGCTCGTTCCAACGAGGGTTCATAACCTATGTTTTTGAGACAAAAAATGAAAAAAGTAATGAAAATTAATTGGCGATTTTTGAGAAAAGCGCTGGCCGGTTTTGGCCGTTACGTTAGGTAAAGGGATAAAATTCCTGAAGCACTAATTTGTTTGATTTTTTTGCGTCAAAAACACAGCTCGTACCAATAAGGGGTCATAAGCTTTGTTTCTGTGACAAAAAATGAACACGTAATAAAAACTGAATGCTGAATTTTGTGAATAGCGCTGGCCGGTTTTGGCCGTTACGTTGGGTGAAGAGCTAATACAACAATAATATTTTATGCTAGTCTGTGAATTATGGCAAATTATCTAAAAGATATTTCTTGATGTCTATCGACTCGATAGATATAAAGAAATATCCCTCAGTAGCTTATTAAATGACGCAACACTACGCAACATCACGTCGCCTTGAAGGAACGATCAGCTGTTCTTTAAAATGACTCGTATCATGTAATAAAAAAGAAAATCTACTCGATTTTTTTCTGTATCTGGAATTATCTCAGTGTGGACCTGAAGGCTTTATTCTTCACGAGCAATAAGCTCATGAAAACTAAAACTTTCAGGTCCACACGATGAATTTGTTCGGTAAGTTAGCTTCCTAAATTACGTTACGCTTCGGCCCATTACGTCGCCATGAACGTCGCCTTGAAGGAACGATCAGCCTTTTTTTATTGTATTGAAACTGTTTGCAGTCGAAATGGGCTGAATATTACGCGGTAAAATGTCACGCAGCATATAATAAAAAGAAAATCTACGCTATTTTAGAGGATATTGTGAATTATCTCAATCGTGTGGACATGAACGTATTATTTTTCATTCGCGCTTGCTTTATTGACGACCTGACAGAGGACTGTCATTCAGTCCTCGTGGGCCGTTAATAAAGCGGAACGCCTGACGAAATCACGTAAATAATATTTATTATCACTTTATAGGGCACTCCCTGGCGAATATTTTCATTTTCGGGAGCTGCACAAAACTCATATGTTTCCGTTCTCATCCGGGTTCCCGGGCAATAATGAAAAATTCGTTTCAATATCGCCCGGCGGCCCGCTCATCCCCGGATGTAGGTGAGGTAACACTGCTTTGAGTTTGAATCTTTGGAGAAGAGAGATGTGATGGCGGAATTTTGTGACTTTTGGCGTGAAAGAATTAAGATATACATTCGCATTTAAGGCATGAGTTAGTTGCTGACAGTGATTGTGTGGGTATTTCACACATCTACTACACTGAAAAATGATAAAATAATATATGAATGATGAAAAAAATAGCAATCTTGATTTTTCTTGGTTTCACATGTAACCTCTTTGAAATGTGATAATAATACAAATAACATTATTTTGTACGGCCGTTATGGTTCATTAACGGCCCACGAAAATGATTAACAGCCCTTGGGCCTATTAGTGGCCCTAGACTTCGTCTCGGGCCAGTAATAGACCCTTGGGCTGTTTATCATTTTCGTAGGGCCGTTAATGAACCATAACGCCCTCAAAAATAATGTTATTGTATAATTATCACGACTGGAAGTGGGCGACGATTGTTTTTCGATGAAAATTCTTGGTGTCACGGGATATATGCATTCCAACGGCCATGGCGCCTTGTTTGATACCAAAAAAAAAAAAAAAATGCAGACAGTTTTGGCTTTTCCCCAAATACAGTCCTGTCACCAGCTTCGTTCTTGGATATCTTAAGCACATTTGGCCATGAGCTGTTCTCCTAAAATATTATTTTATTATCAGTTCTGGTACGAAAACGGAAGCAGACTTCCAGGGACCATTACTGCCCGCTGTCACCTCTTTTCCATTTTTTGGTGTTCGAAAACTGCAAAGCATTGTTTATAAATACGGATGAACAGCAAAAAAAAATTACAAATTATTATTTTATTTAGATTTTTGATGACACAGAAAATAATCTATCACCTATTTTCAAGCTAACTTTCCTTCAATTATATAGCACCTAAAGTCAGGTACAGGGATGTGGCGACAGGGGGGGGGGGGGGGGGGGGGGGTCTAACCCCCCAGTTAGGAGTATTTTTTTCAATAGTTGGAAATTCCGAGGTCCAAAATCAAATAGTTGGAAATTCAATAAATTAACACTGTTCATGAAAAATATTAAAATTCCAATTTAATGATGAGAAATTTTGATCTTTTATTTCCAACTGGAAACTTGAGTTTCAAACTTCCTACTCTAAAATTGACATTGGCCTCAAAATTTCGACTCTGACATCAATCCGGTAAATTTTCTGACCCAGACACATTATAAATGATGCTTTTTCCGTTTCAGGACAAGTGAAAATGTTCGGAAGGGTTCATAAGCATGTGTATATATATAATCACTTTAACCCTTTACCCAACGCAGACGATTTCAAAATTAATTATTTTAAATATCATTTTTTAATTTTTTTAAAAAGGTTTCAACAAAACCATATCATGTGACCCCTCTTTGGAACGAGCTCAACGAGCACATTCCAAAGAGGGGTCACATGATATGGTGTTGTTGAAATTTTTCGAAAAATAATATTTTTTCAGCAGCTGTATTTGCATATTACGCGGGCGGATGCGGGTGCTTCGTTGGTTAAAGGGTTAAAAGATATCACCCAGCGCTGTAATGCAACCACCTATCGAAACTACTCACAGTTGGAATTTACACCGGTGGCACCACCCCCCCCCCCCCCCCCCCAGCTGAAACCCTTTAGGCACATCCCTGGTCAGATAATTATGTAGGCCTTCTCGGCCCAGGGTGTTCGTGAGATAATGATATCAAACTCGGTGTGCGCACCAGACCATTGTCTAGCCCAATTCTCTGGGCTTCAAGTATTATCCTTCACAGTATATATATATATATATATATATATATAGTACAGTCGCCATGGACTGGTCATTTTCCACGCGTGGGCAGTCACCGTGATATCCACGTATGTGTTTACCAGGTTAATAAAAATTATCATTACCAAAATTTAATGAATGAAGCACCGGGTTCTACCCGGTGCTTCATTGATTAAATTTTTGATGATTATTCCAATAATTGGTGTTTGGAAATTAACATTATTGCGCCCGTGGAAATATTGCCCACCCCGTGGAAAATGACCAGTCCACGGCGGCTGTACTATGCACGATATATCACGCGGTGCCTCATTGCTTTGAACACAGGACTTTAAACCGAAAGGTCGACTGGTCCGCGCCGTCTACGTTTTGTCAGTTGGCAATGCACAAAAATTAATCACGATTGTCCACGTTGGGGCATTATGGCGCTGTGTCCTGAAGCCTGAAGGCGTACTGAACATCCATCGATGGTGCAATTACATTCAACTGCTGCCAACTCCTCTTGTGTGGAGTTAGTGAACTGGACAGTCTGACAGTCGCTCGCCGACGTCTGATAGTTTTCTCTGGCGTCCGGCGCGTTACTTATTGCCCTGTCTGTTGAAAGTGCCGTTAAGCCCCACTAAAACAATCCGTATATTAAACCATTGGATAAAGTAGTATTAGTAAGCCTACATAGGCCTAGGCCCTGGTCCATTTGGATAGCTGGAGACATGTCTCGTCTCTGTGTCATCCATTTGGGCTCAAAACGTCCGGTTATGCTACTTTCTACGTGCAAAAAAGATGGATTTCAGTGATTGGAAAGGGGATTAATTTTTCACGAGCATGTATCAACAATTCTCAAGCTTGTATAGCGAGGATATGTTTGTTGGGAGAGAAAACGACTGATCTTGTCGCTTTAAATTTGAATTATAGTGAAGTGGAGAGAGAAGGGTCAATAAAAGTTCCACGTGATGACTGACGACGTGGATATTTTCTACATTATCAGCGCAAGTCCAGAGGTCAGTCAAATGAATTCACACATAAATTATTTATATTCTTTTACATGGGTCGTAGTTTTTCTCCTTTACAATCGAATATTCCATGCGTAAATTATGGTGGCTAAGGTTTCACTAATTTGAGAGATGTCGCGAAGTTCTCAGGTTAAAACAATTTCACATTCCAGTCGCAGAGAATAATTGAAATTTCTCAATAGTAAATAAACACGCTCGAACATATTTCAAGTGTCCTTACAAATTTACCCAATCATGTGTGGAATTCCCATCAGCTGATTGGACATACTATTTATAGTAACTGCCTATATGGTAATGTCACGACGCAGTCTGCATTCCAGACATACTAAATGAGTGGTGAGAATTTTCATCGTGAAAGTGCGACAACGATTTTCTTCCACAAAACAATTTTCATACTGTCAAACATTTCGAAGTGCCAGTAGTAAATATATACCTTGTAATGTAGTCAAAATATTGTTAAGTGCAATATTTTTTTTGAGACCTTAAACTCTCTTTGTATCTCAATCGTATTTCAAATTCTCCTAACCTTGCCCACCAGCTGAGTTCGCGTACAGCTGTTGAATTGTTTATTTTTTCTTTCCCGCGCCTTGCCAACAGGGGCAAATATCGTCTGTGGGAATAGTGTGCACGTACGCGTCGCTAAATAATTCTGCGTGTTCTTTAAAATTTTCGAAATTTCAAGGCATGCCATCTCTTTCCCGTGATGGGATCATTTCAATTAACGGCGTTGGAGATAGCACGAAATTTCCGAGGTCTCCCCTGTGATCAATCAGCACGCAAATGTGCTAATTTTAGACGTGAATCAGTTCACTTTTGTTTCCCGCCAATTACTACTCATTCTTGCAAATGCTTTGCCGGTGTTGTGGCGACGCTTCGATTTTACGACAGAATTTACGTTATTATTTTTGTGTTTTCAAATATCTGGAAGTTTGTAACTTGCAAAGACAATGTCCGTGTTTTCAAGGAGTAGCGAGAGACGAAAAGTAACCGAAGATTACATTCTTACAGATGAAGAAATGCCTACAATCATGGACAGGTTCGTAGTAATCGCGTACGCACATTTTTCAGACATAAACATTAACGTAGGCGTGCGTAAAACAATCTTGTTTCGTAAAATTCTCAAAAATGCAGATTGTAAACAAAATTAGATGTATATAAACATTATCTTTGTTTTATGTAGTTTCATATGGCACTATTCATTTTTGTTTTTCGCGTTTTGTATTTACAATTTAACATGTTTTTATTTTTGATGTTTGTCATTGGCAGATCACATGGTTTCGTGTGCAAACAAAGGGCATGTGGAAAGCGTGCTCCGCTGACTGGAAATCAACTCGTTGAACTCCGAGATTCTTTCACGTTTTTCGTAGTTTCCAACGCCCTCTCGTGCTTCAGGAAAGTGAATACATTCGTAAAACTGTCGTCTTATTCACAATTAAAATGTTTCTGACAAAACTGACTCATCGGAAGAATTATATATTTTCATTCACATCAGCTGTTATCAATAATAAATCAAATGCGATAAGATTGTTCCACTAACAGTACTAACAGTAACACATTCAGCTCGTCACTACAGTTGCTTGGGTTTTTCGGATTTCCCCTTAAATTCACGCATTAAAACTCGAATTATTGTTTTTATTACATTTCCAGACGGGAGTAACGTGCAGTATAGAAGCATAATTCAGATAAATTTGCATAACAAAGTGACAACCACAATAAAAAAATGGACGTTTCGGGTCACACATTTTTTGTTTGATGTATATATATATATTTTTTTACCTATTTTCAATTTATTAAATTATTAATTAATGACAATAATTCTGAAAGAGAATTTATTTGACTGAAAGAACTACTTTTATAATTATTATATTTCAATTTGAACATGTTAATTACTGTTTGAAAATAATATTTTCAAATAGTTAAAATAAATATTATCAGTAATATCACTAAAACCCTTTTCATACTAAGATTGATGGAATATGGCCATGACTGTTGAATGTATCATTAACCCCTTTACCCAATGCAGACGATATCAAAATTTATTTTAAATCTTTTTTTTTTAAATTTTTCAAAAAATTTCAACAAAACCATACATGTATCTGACCCCTCATTGGAACGAGCTCAGTGAGGTCGTTCCAGTGAGGGGTCACATGATATGGTTTTGTTGAAATATTTAAAAAAATTGAATTTTTTCAACTGCTAAATTTGCATATTATGCGGACAGATGCAGGAGATTCGTTAATGGTTAGGTAAAGGGTTAACCCTTTACCCATCGAATCGCCCGCATCCGCCCGTGTAATATGCAAATTCAGCAGTTGAAAAAATATTATTTTTCAAAACATTTCAACAAAATCATATCACGTGACTCCTCGTTGGAACGAGCTCGTTCCAACGAGGGGTCACATGATATGGTTTTGTTAAAATGTTTGGAAAAATTTGAAAAAAATATTTAAAATAATAAATTTTGATATCGTCTGCGTTGGGTAAAGGGTTAAACCCCAATAAATAATGAATACAGTTAAAAATATTTAATTACTTGCATTGAAAAATTTCATTATAAATGTCCACCTGGGACAAGCTTTTGGTCAGTGTCTTTCCTCATCACACCAGTGAGGGGAAGCTGAAAGGATTTTTACCATTCCACAGTGGCTGAACTGTAATACACTGATCAAGAGCTCTTTCTATCGGTGTATATCCATTTAGGGAGATGATTTTTTGTTTGTTTTTAGTCAGATTTCTGTTTTTATCGTATCCAACTACAATTACTTTTATTTCTTTAAATTTAGATGAATTTTCATGTAACTAAAATGTCACCAAAAGCATTATTTCTATAGGAGTTCAGTTGCCCTTCACCTAACACGGAAGGAAGACGACACTTGCAAACAAAATTCTCAAATTTTATTTTTGTGTCAAAAACATAGCTTACGACCCCATGCCCGGGTAGTCCTTGGATGTGTGACCATCTGAGTGATCGATTTGGACTCCTGGATTTTTTCTTTGGGCAAGGCACTTAACCCTGATTGTCCAGATGGGGGCATGATGATGTCATGTCCTTAGGCATACTGCACATCGGTGGTGCACATGTCTTCAACCAATCTCACGATTCCTGTGCTGCAGTGCGGAGTTCCGATGTCGGGAGGTGACAGCTGCTCGTTGTTGCTTGGTGTTCTCTCCGGGTACCCCACAGTAAAATTGTCACTGACATATGTCCTTGGTTGTTAAAGTATCGTTAAAACCTTAATAAATAAATAAATAAATAGCTTATGGCCCCTCATTGGAACGGGCTAGTTCCAGTGAGGGGCCATAAGCTATGTTTTTGAGATGAAAATTGAAAGAATAATAAGAATTGAATGATGATTTTTGTGAATAACACTGGCTGGTTTTAGCCCTTACATGTACATTGGGTGAAGGGTTAAATGTGGGGACATACTTAATTTGGAAAAATCCTCAACATGTATGAAAACATGATTTTAGGTTTATTTTACGAAAGTGTAATAATTACACTGTTCTTTCTACATTACATTTCACTGCTACAGTTAAATAACAGTTACTACATGTACCTTTGATTTTATCATCATTTTAAGGTATACAAACCATCACGGCAGGAGCCCATTTAATTGGACATCTCAATTGAATATCCCTGTTAAGATGCTATATCAGTAAAAGAATTTTGTTTATTTTGAAATTCCTATATCTGATATTCCTTAACCCTTTACCCAACGCAGACGATATCAAAATTTATTATTTTAAATATCATTTTTTAAAATGTTTCAAAAAGTTTCAACAAAAAATATCATGTGACCCCTCGTTGGAATGAGCTCGTTCCAACAAGGGGTAACAGGATATGGTTTTGTTGAAATTTTTTGAAAAATAATATTTTTTCAACTGCAGAATTTGCATATTACATGTACGCGGGCAGGTCTCGTTGGGTAAAGGGTTAGATTCAAATTAAATATACACAAATTATATATCAAAATGAAGGTTGATATGTATGCATGTAGAACACGAAACACATGTAATCAACTCTTAGAGTTGACAACAGCTACCACTGGTTCCTGGAAGTCTGCTAGCATATTCGTACCAGAACTGATAATACAATAATATTTTCAGAGAACAACTTGTGACCAAATATGTTCTCGTATCCAAGAACAAAGCTTGGCATTGAAAACATTTTAGACAGTAGCGATACGACTGAATTCAGGAAAATGACAACACTGTCTGCATTTTTTTTATTGAAGATGGATTCCTTGTTTGAGGGACATGTGCAAATCACTCAATACCACGAATTTCCATTGAAAAAACGAAATCGTAATTCATGATACCTTGCATAGAATATGGCCACCGTACAATCTCTGTATAATAATACAGTACATGGAGAGTGGATTGTAACTAAATCGCCCACAGAGTGGAGTTATCACCCAAGCTATAACTTTCAAATTCTGTACATATCGACAAAAAACACAAGCAATGTTTCAGGCATTGGACCTCCGGGTTTAACCCGGAGGTCCATTGGCTGAAACTTTGATTGTGCTGATTATGCTTTGCAACAAATTTGCATTTATTGCTCAGGTGGAATCTCCACTCTGCGGGTGATTTAGTGATAATACACTCTCCACGTACTGTACATGTAGGTTATGGACAAGACTCCTGTAACTTACGTAACTGAATATAAAATCATGTAAATCTGTCAAACACTGTCTTTGATTGTTCCACATTTTTGGCATCAAAACATCCAGTATAGGCATCTACAGTACAAGTCAAAATAAGTTGTTGCAAAACTGCAATAAACGAAGTATACTGCTACTCCTGCACTGATAAGATCAGATTCTGACATCATTTTCTGGAAAGCTCACAGTGAGAGCTTTCCAGAAAATGATGTCAGCTTCTTTTTTTTTATCAGTGTACCAGCATGAAGAGAAAGATAAATAGTTTATAGTGGTTAACCCTTTACCCAACGCAGACGATATCAAAATTTATTATTTAAAATATCATTTTTTAAAATTTTTCAAAAAAATTCAACAAAACCATATCATGTGACCCCTCGTTGGAACAAGCTCGACGAGCTCGTTCCAACGAGGGGTCACATGATATGGTTTTGTTGAAATTTTTTGAAAAATAATATTTTTTCAACTGCTGAATTTGCATATTACGCGGGCGGGTGCGGCCGATTCGTTGGGTAAAGGGTTAATAGTAGAAAATCATAGTTTATCACTTGAAGACAGGAAAAAGACTGACAAAATCATGTTAATTGTACTTGTATTCTATTAACTGAATGAATATCTTCCACGAGCAGGGTGGATCATTTCGATTTGGCTCAGAAAAAATAACATTTTACCATGACACAGTAAGTTTAATGAAAATAGGTCCCAGAGACGACAAAAATAGCCCCTCAACTTCCTCAAGTTCCCTCATGGCCTAATGGTAGAAGGGGAGGTGAATACATGTAGGTGATATACATGTATTAGGGGTTTTTTTTTTTTATCCATTTTCACTTTAAAATATTCTTATGGAACTACAATTCTTTAAATATGCAATGTACATGAAAATAGTCATTCAGACCATTTTGTTATAAATTAAAAAAAAAAAAAATGCCACATGAAAAAAAGCATCATTTTTATCGGATACTGGTTTCATAAAGCTTGATTTTTAAATCTTTCCCTCTTCCCCGAACCTTAAACACCAGTACATGTAACTTGATGTGAGTAGTTAAAGCTTTTAAAAACCAGTCTCATCTGATAGTGGGCATACATGCACAGGCCTCTGTGGGAGCCCAAGGAAGTGAAATAGTGCTTGTTTACTGTGGTAAACAGGCTGTTATTTTACTGGTAAAATATTACCCGGCGGCTACCAATGCCTGGGGGGGGGGGGGGGGGGGGGGGGGGGAAGTCATAAAATGGGTAACATGGGTACAAACAGTTGGCTGAAATTGACTTCACATCCATATTAATCACAATATTTCATTGTGTAGAAATATGTGACATTAAGCCCCTGCACACTGATGTCGAAATATCTAAAGTTCAGGGTGCAAATATTTCCCATAATGCAACTAGAAATTTAACCAATTCAATCTTGTTTGACAGAGCTCAATGAGCTCTGTCAAACAAGATTGAATTGGTTAAATTCCCACTTGCATTATGGGAAAAATGGCAACTTCAAATCTGGATATTTTGACAGTGTGCAGAGGGTTAAACACCAATAAATAAATTGATGAATAAACCTTTTCCTGTATGCAAACACAATTTCGAGGGTTTTTTTTATATTAAAGAGTGTAACCACACCCAAGTGCAATGGTAGGCCCTGGCATTATTTCAAAATACAGTAGAATCCTCTTAATTGAATATCCATTTTGCCAGTGAAAATTATTCAATTAACAGAAGTATACAATTAACAGGAATTGGTTCAGTTTCCTGTGTTCTGGAGGTAATCTGAGCATTTATTCTATTATATCTTGTTTGACAGAACTCATAGAGGGAATTTGGTGCGTGTCACAGTAATTTTTTCGACATATTACAAAAAATTATATACAATTAACAGGAGTTTACTCCACAACCCATATGCAATTAACAGATCAAATTTGTACTGAAGGTATGGTAAATGGTTTTGTGTTTTAAAATTATATTCAATTAACAGGGATATACAATTAAGAGATATCCATTTAAGTGGTCTCCACTGTACAAGGACTTAGTTTACCCCTGGGGCCCCATACAGCCCCAATCAACCCCATTTTAATTGCTTTCAAAAATCTGTCCGAAGTGTACATGCATTCTCTCTTAAGAACAGAGCTCGAAATATTCACAAATTTCTACTTGGCCCAGGCCCCCAGGTAGTTTTTATTTTTACCTGTCTACACCTGAGCATTTTGAAGTGGAAACACTGTGTGCCATAGGCACAGACCAACGGCCGGAGACATGAGTTGGGGGTGAGTATAGGAGCGTGTGTTTCTGTTTCCATCAATGAAGGTTTGGGGCACACCTGAAGAAAATTATGATAATTCCGTGCTTTGAAATTAATTCTGGTGCCTACTGGTAGTCATATTGGAGGTAAGGCTGTCACGATTATTGAATTTAGGAATTGATTAATCGTCGTAAATAATCGATCATAATCGATTAATCATACTTAGATGACCCCCCCCTCTTTCAAGTCGTTAAAAATGAAGCTCAAGTCAGTTGACCTACCTCAAGTAAACAAAGAAGACGATCCTCTTTTAGGTGCACCCAAAGCTTTGATGTTCTCAACTTTTGAACCGTCAGTGTAATAATCAAGACCGGTTGTCAGTTGCGAACTTCGCAAGTTCGTAACTACCGAACGGTCTTGATTATTACACTGACAGTTCAAAACATCAAAGCTTTGAATATATCAAAAAGACAAATGCTTCTAACGGCTTCTTGAGGTTTAATGTCGACGTTCTTGACCATTTACCTTTGGAAACAATTGTTTTTTCCTCAAATTATTTTTAATTATTAAAATTATCTGAAACGGGGTAAAGTTTACCGATTCTTCGAGAACGAAAAATACTAATCAATTTCGGCATGATCGATTGACAATCGATTAATCGTGACAGCACTAATTGGAGGTTCAGGTTTTATGGCACAAATATAGGCTGGTACAAATCCTACGTGTAACAAGCGACAGGTGAAAAGAATTCTACCTGTCTGAGATATGTGGACATTTCGAGCCCTAGTTCAGAACTCTACTGGTAGGATGTATTTTTCTTGACAGTGTTTTTACAAAATTGTTTGCTGCCTATACAGGCCTGTACAGACAGCCAGCAATAATGTCGAAGCACTGTTAAGTTGTCTATGTATATACAGTTAAAATTAGAAGTCCTGTCACGAATAGTGCGCTTATCTAGGCTAAAATGCGCGTTGGAATTGCGCGCAATTGCCATGTCGAATGGCGTACAAAGCACGGCAGGTTCTCCTGGTTACTCATAGCAAACACATGCAATGTTTCTGCCAATGGACCTCCGGGTTACCCGGAGGTCCATTGGCTGAACATTGCCTGTGCACAGGCCATATGTACATAATATGATCGCTTTAATTGGGCCATAACGCGCACATTAACACGCATATCAACGTGCTATTTGTGCGCATTTCATGACAGGACTTCTAGTTTTAACTGTATATGATAGTTATTAACACTTTACCCAGCGAACCGCCCACGTAATAAACAGGCCTGGCATTCTGAAAAATGCAGGAGGGCAAAAAATCGCTCTCAATCAGCTTAGGAGAGCAATTAGCTTTACACAGCATTTTAAGTATCCAATTGAACGACCTCATTGAAACTAAAACCAACAGACTACATCAGTGATTTTATTAACTAAGGTAAAGCGAAATCTCTTAGACATCTAGATGTCTCACTCAACAACCGCACACACACTTGACAAGACCTGTGTGTGTACCCAGACCTGTTGTCCAAGAAAGTCATACGCCTACCACTACCACCTTCAACCCCTAGGCGTATGACTTTCTTGGACAACAGGTCTGCTTGAATCTACAGTCACATCCTGGTGCGAGTACTTCAAGTGACAGGATAGTAGTAATGGTAGTATATTATAGTGCCAATATTCCTTGAATAATTACCCCTCAAACTGTGATGTCAGTTGTTGAACTTGAAACTGACGGAAAAAAAAATATTGCTGTGACCCATTTTGCTTCAAATGATTGCAACTGTGTTTGGGTATGGTTGCAGCCATTACCTTTTACCACTAAACCACTTTCAAAATGAAATTACGTGATGTTATGTGACTTCGAAGTTAAATTACATTTTTGCTTTACAACAAAAATATAATGTGAGCATAATACATGTAATCTCAATCATCCCAAACCAAAATATTTAGGAGGGCAATTTTTCGCTCTCCTTAATTCTTTCAGAGGGGCAGTAAGGAGAGCTAAAAAATCGCTCTCCTGAAATTGCCAAGCCTGAATATACAAATTCAGCAGCAAAAAAAATATTTTTCGGAAATTTTCAACAAAACTGTATAATGTGACGCCTCTTTGGAATGTGCTCATTGAGCTCGTTCCATAGAGGGGTCACATGATATGGTTTTGTTGAAATTTTTTGAAAAAATTTAAAAAATGATATTTAAAATAATTCATTTTGAAATCGTCTGCATTGGGTAAAGGTTAAAGTGATATGTAAGTAATGCTAAATTTAGCTTGAAAATAGGTGACTTGTTGTTTTCAATGCTGTCAAAAGTCTAAAAAAAAATGTTAAATCTTTCATTTTTTGGTGTTCAAAAATTGCGAACAATTGTTTAAAAATACAAAGAAACAAAACAAGTCACAAATTATTTTGAGATTTCTAACCCTTTACCCAGGGGGCGCGGTGGCTCAGTTGGTAGAGGTGCAGGCTGCAAGCCGAGAGGTCCTCGGTTCTAATCCCACCTGCGGCAACCGCGTTGTGTCCTTGGGCAAGACACTTCACCCCGATTGCCTACATGGGGGCACGATGATGCTGTGTACTGAGGCGTACTGCACGTCGATGGTGCGCATGTCTTCAACCAATCTAACCCTGCCTGTGCTGCGGTGCAGAGTTCAGAGTTACGATGTTGGAGAGCTGACAGCTGCTCGTCGTTGCTCGGTGGTTCTCTCCGGGTACTCCGGCTTCCTACACCCGTAAAACTGTCACGGTCACGATTAGCCATTGTGCATAAGTATGTGACCTTAAACACCAATAAATAAATAAATAAATAACCCTTTACCCAAGGAATCGCCTGCATCCGCCTGCGTAATATGCAAATTCAGCAGTTGAAAAAATATTATTTTTCAAAAAATTTCAACAAAACCATATCATGTGACCCCTCGTTGGAATGAGCTTGTTCCAACGAGGGGTCACATGATATGGTTTGGTTGAAATTTTTTGAAAAATTTGAGAAAAGGATATTTAAAATAATAAATTTTGATATCGTCAGCGTTGGGTAAAGGGTTAAAAAAATCACTCGCCCTCTGACTTCTTTAAAGGTGACCAACGGGTAGACAAAAGAATCAATTGCCCTATCTATTTTTACAGATCTTTACAACAGCTCTGGTGAAACTCCCCTGTAAAGAAGCCTAGAAATAAGTTTTTTGTGATGGGTACCCACTATTTTGTGACTGTCCTCTCAAATTTAGTACCTGAATTTTTTTTTCTTTTGTATAAAAACATGACAAATTGCTTGGAGCTCAATAAATGTCAGGTTTTTATCACATTGGACGGAAAAATTAAAATTATTAATGATCCTTACATTCATTTTGAAAATTTCTGTACATCAGAGATGCGGACTGACTGGACTTTTCAGTATTATATTGGTACACAAATTTTAAACTGGTATTAAAACCTCAAAACAAAATAGCTTTGAAACTTCAAAGTATTTAATCATCTTTGGCAAGCTGCCAGCAATGGGGGCGGTCACCTGAGAGGTAGTATTAAATTTTCTTAATTGCCCTTTAAACTATAATTGATTCTTTATGTTAAAGAGTTTCAACATTTACCAAGCACCAGTATAAACCAGGTATGTAAAAGAAAGGCCTGACTGTTCATTCACACATAATTTTATTCAATGTCTGCACTTTTGAAATTCAAAAACAAAACGTCAGCTTAGAATGTTGAAGGAAATCTATTCATTAGGTCATTACATTTGGCAGATTGCCAAGGATGTCACACTGCGACTAGTTCTGATCAATATCATTGATCTGAGCTCATTGCTTCAGTGTTGTTTAAATGTCATATGATGCAGTCAAGACTAGTTCCCTCTCCAGACAAACCTATTTATAAGGCTGGTTATTTTTAACACTTGTCCTGTCAGCTGAAATTGTAGGCAGGATCTACATATAGATTAAATCCTTCCATGCTGCTCCTGTATTCCTGCCAGGGTAGAATTTTTCTTGCCACTGAAATAAGTATAATTTTGGGATATTTGTCATTATTTGATCAAATTTCTACCTTGTAAATTTGATTTTTTTTTTATCAATGCTTTCTTCTAAATTTATATGAATTTTTGTTCAAATCTAGTCATGGCTGCTTCACAGGAGCCATGATCAGGAGCCAACACTATAAAACTTAAATAATTGTATTTTCTAGAATTATATTTTCTACCTATTAACCCTTCACCCAACGCAGACGATATCAAAATTTATTATTTTAAATATCATTTCTCAAAAAATTTCAACAAAACCATATCATGTGACCCCTCTTTGGAATAATGGGACACACATAACAATGTCAGGTCATTTTTAGCTCTTAACCCTTTACCAAACGCAGAGGATATCAAGATTTATTATTTTAAATATAATTTTTTTGAATTTTTCAAAAAATTTCAACAGAACCATATCATGTGGCCCCTCAATGGAACGAGCTCAATGAGCTCGTTCCAAAGAGGGGTCACATGATATGGTTTTGTTGAAATTTTTTGAAAATTCTTTTTTCAGCTGCTGAATTTGCATATTACCGTAATTTACGCGGGCGTTTCGTTGGGTAAAGGGTTAATAAAATAACTGACTAAAATGAATCATTAGCATTGTAAATGGTGTGGCAATTTGCCAACTGGCAAATTGCCAGATCTTTGAAAATGCTATTGGTTCATTTTAAATCATTTAAAGTCACAACTAAAAATACCATTCTAGAAAATACAATTGTAAATGTTTTATAGTGTTAGCCCCTGATTTGATGAAAAATATTTTGAAATTACTCACCGGTTGGTTAACCCTTTACCTAGCGAATCGCCCACATCCACCCGCGTAATATGCAAATTGAGCAGTTGAAAAAATTAAATTTGTCAATCCCCGTGGGAACCCCGGGAAGTAAGCAGCACTTGTTTACTGTGGTAAACCAGTTCCGCTTTACTAGTAAAATAGGACCCAGTCACCAATGCTTGGGGTGAAAGTCCTCTAAAATGGGCAACATGTAGATCAACGATTGACTACACTTGACTTCATCTCCATGTTGTGTCACGATTAGCCATGGTGCATAAATCTGTGACGTTAACCACCAACAAACAAACAAATTTGTCAAAATATTTCAACAAAACCATATCATGTGACCCCTCATTGGAACGAGCTCATTGAGCTCGTTCCATTGAGGGGCCACATGATATGGTTCTGTTGAAATTTTTTGAAAAATTCAAAAAAATTATATTTAAAATAATAAATCTTGATATCGTCTGCATTTGGTAAAGGGTTAAGAGCTAAAAATGACCTGTCATTGTTATGTGTATCCCATTATTAACTGCCAGAAGCTTTTTGCAGGCCTGGCCTTTTGAAAAATCCAGGGGAGCCACTATGGCCCTCCTAAATCTGTTTGAGGGGAGCTATTCTACACTAATATCAATTATACAAGGTTATTAATATGAAATTTGAGGAGAGCCATTACAGTTTGAGAGCAATATGACTCTCCTCAATTTGCCTTTAGGAGAGCCGGAGCAATAACTCCACTCAAATGGCTAGGCCTGCTTTTTGTGTCTTATAAATACAGTACGTGGAGAGTGTATTATCACTAAATCACCCGCAGAGTGGAGATTCCACCCAAGCAATAATTGCAAATTTGTTGCAAAGCACAACAAGCACAAGCAAAGTTTCAGCCAATGGACCTCCGGGTTAAACCCGGAGGTCCATTGGCTGAAACATTGCTTGTGTTTTTAGTCGATATATTCAAAATTTGAAAGTTATAGTTTGGGTGATAACTCCACTCCGCGGGTGTTTTTGTTACAATCCACTCTCCACGTACTGTATCAGACTGTCATGAAGAGAAGACCAAACATATTTCTTGGAAAAACTACTCCTGGCCCAGGCCCTAGGCTTAAAACCTTTACCCAACTAATCAGCCGCATCCGCCCGTATAAGATGCAAATTCAGCAGTTGAAAAAATATTATTTTTCAAAAAATTTCAACAAAACCATATCATGTGACCCTTCGTTGGAACGAGCTCGTCAAGCTCGTTCCAACGAGGGGTCACATGATATGGTTTTGTGGAAATTCTTTGAAAAATTTAAAAAAATGATATTTAAAATAATAAATTTTGATATCGTCTGCATTGGGTAAAGGGTTAAGTCCTGGGAGAATCACCGTTGATTCTTGCAAAGAAAATAATGAGAATCATCATCTTTGATTCTCACAAAATGATCTGACATTTGTGTTTGTTGTAGATTTTGAAGGTGTCTTAACCCTTTACCTAACATGAAAAGCAGACGACACTTGCAAAAACAAATCTTGAATAGCAAATTTTTTGTTTCAAAAACATGGATTATGACCCCTCATTGGTCCAACGAGGGGTCATAACCTATGTTTTTGAGACAAAATACATGTATGAAAAAAATAATGAAAATAAATTGGCGATTTTTGAGAATAGAGCTGGCCGGTTTTGGCTGTTGCGTTAGGTAAAGGGTTAAAGGGTTTGGGAATTCTTATTTTTTGCTCCTGTTTTATACAGTGTGGGGCACGGGCGGCGGTGGCTCAGTTGGTAGGGGTGCAGACTGCAAGCTGAGAGGTCCTCGGTTCGAATCCCACCTGCAGCAACCGTGTTGTGTCCTTGGGTAAGACGCTTCACCCCCATTTCCCACGTGGGGGCACAGTGGTGTTGTGTACTAAGGCGTACTGCACGTCGATGGTGCACCTGTCTTCAACCAATGCTGACCCTGCTTGTGTGGAGTTAGTCTGTTGGGGAGCTGACTGTTGCTCGCCGTTGCTCGGTGGTTCTCTCCAAATACTCCGGCTTCCTCCACCCGTAAAACTATCACGGTCATGGTTAGCCATTGTGCATAAATATGTGACCTTAAAAACACCAATAAATAAATAAATAAATACAGTAAGTCAGTGGGGGCACGGTGACTCAGTTGGTAGAGGCGCAGGCTGCAAGCCGTGAGGTCCTCGGTTCGAATCCCACCTGCGGCAACCGTGTTGTGTCCTTGGGTAAGACACTTCACCCCCATTTCCCACGTGGGGGCACAGTGGTGTTGTGTACTAAGGCGTACTGCACGTCGATGGTGCACCTGTCTTCAACCAATGCTGACCCTGCTTGTGTGGAGTTAGTCTGTTGGGGAGCTGACTGTTGCTCGCCGTCGCTCGGTGGTTCTCTCCATATACTCCGGCTTCCTCCACCCGTAAAACTATCACGGTCATGGTTAGCCATTGTGCATAAATATGTGACCTTAAACACCAATAAATAAATACAGTAAGTCAGTGGGGGCACGGTGACTCAGTTGGTAGAGGCGCAGGCTGCAAGCCGTGAGGTCCTCGGTTCGAATCCCACCTGCGGCAACCGTGTTGTGTCTTTGGGTAAGACACTTCACCCCCATTTTCCACGTGGGGGCATGGTGGCGTTGTGTACTAAGGTGTACTGCACGTCGATGGTACACCTGTCTTCAACCAATGCTGACCCTGCTTGTGTGGAGTTAGTCTGTTGGGGAGCTGACTGTTGCTCGCCGTTGCTCGGTGGTTCTCTCCAGATACTCCGGCTTCCTCCACCCGTAAAACTATCACGGTCATGGTTAGCCATTGTGCAGAAATATGTGACCTTAAACACCAATAATAAATATAGTAAGTCAGTATAGTATCTGTTAGACCTGTCATGAATATATCCGATTAGTCGACTATTGATTGTTCACAACCTAACTGATTAGTATTTTCCTTAGTTGAATGATCAGTAAATTTTTACTCCATTTAACCCTTTACCCAATGCAGACGATATCAAAATTTATTATTTTAAATATGGGGGTGCGGTGGCTCAGTTGGTAGAGGTGCAGGCTGCAAGCCGAGAGGTCCTCGGTTCGAATCCCACCTGCGGCAAACGCGTTGTGTCCTTGGGCAAGACACTTCACCCCGAATGCCTACATGGGGGCACGATGACGCTGTGTACTGAGGCGTACTGCACGTCGATGGTGTGCGTGTCTTCAACCAATCTAACCATGCCTGTGCTGCGGTGCGGAGTTCAGAGCTACGATGTTGGAGAGCTGACAGCTGCTCGTCGTTGCTCGGTGGTTCTCTCCGGGTACTCTGGCTTCCTCCACCCGTCAAACTGTCACGGTCACGATTAGCCATTGTGCATAAGTATGTGATCTTAAACACCAATAAATAAATAAATAAATTATTTTAAATATAATTTTTTTTAAATATTTCAACAAAAACATATCATGTAACCCCTCATTGGAACGATTAACCCTTACCCAATGCAGATATCAAAATTTAATTTTTTAAAATATTTTAAAAATTTTTTTCAAATATTTCAACAAAACCATATCATGTGACCCCTCATTGGAACGAGCTCGATGAGCTCGTTCCAAAGAGGGGTCACATGATATGGTTTTGTAGTAGGATTGCAATGAAGGGTTGGTAGCGATAATTGGGGTGGGGGGACAAAATTTTTTGTGAGAATCAAAATGACATGACGTCCATTCTATTCTACAGTTCAAAAATAAATTTACGAGAATGAGATCATAATTTTCACAAAATTCTACCATTGATAGTGCTGTTCTAATATATATATATCTCTCTCTCTCTCTTTCTCTCTCTCTCTCTCTCTCTCTCTGTCTCTCTCTCTATCCATCCTCTCTGATCCCGATATTTATTGATGAATGATGACTGTATCGACAATGAACTAAAGATTGTACTTACAGGCAATATGTATCGATTGTTTCTCATATACAGGTCCTCATCTTCATCTCCAAAGCCACACTTGGAACATGAAAAGCGCATGAGACGTGAAATAGCCAACAGTAATGAGAGAAGACGCATGCAAAGTATAAATGCTGGCTTCCAGTCTCTGAAATCATTGCTTCCGCATACAGAAGGAGAGAAACTCAGCAAGGTAAGCATTTATGAGATACTGATCTATTTAAGTAATCAACGTAAAGAAAATTTTAAACGGGCCTATCGGGAAATTCCATACCTGTGATGTATGTTTTGGGTTTAGATATGAGCTGGATTGGAATTTTGAGTTTGATAGTACAGTTAAAACTAGAAGTCCTGTCATGAAATGCGCACAAATTGCACGTCCATCTGCGCGTTAATCTATGCGTTATGACCATAGTAAGGCCATCAAATTCTGTACATATGGCCTGTGCCCAAGCAATGTTTCAGCCAGTGGACCTCCGGGTAACCCGGAGGTCCATTGGCAGAAACATTGCCTATGTTGGCTATGAGTAACTAGGAGAACCTGTCGTTCTTTGGATGCCATTCGATATGGCAATTGCGCGCAATTCCTACGCGCAATTATGCGTAGATAAGCGTACAGTTTGTGACATGTTATTCTCTTAATTTCGAGGGCTGCATTGGTAACCTATAGGAAAAATAGGGTTGATGCCTTTTCCATCTTCTCCTTTTTACTCTGCAGCCATGCTGTTTGCATCTAAACAGAACTTTCATCCTTGTAAAAAGCAACAGCTAACACACAATCTCACCAAAGTGAGGTCGCATGTTAGTGGTTGCTATTGATGTTGGTATAAATTCGGTGAAGGTGTTTTAAACAACATGCCATTCCAATCATGTGGATGCAATGCACCACCTTTTGAGTCAATTGTGCAGATCTCTGTCAAACAATGTTTAATTGACTAAATGCCATATATTAGATGTACTGTGGCCAGGTCAGGGGAATTTGGTGATTGTAAGTTCTTGACATATTACAAATTTTTTTTTCAGTTAACCCTTTACCTAACATGAAAAGCAGACGACACTTGCAAAAAAAAATCTTGAATAACTAATGTTTTTCATTTTTTTGTCTCAAAAACATAGGTTATGACCCCTCATTGGAACGAGCTCGATTAGCTCGTTCCAGCGAGAAGTCACAACCTATGTTTTTGAGACAGAAAATGAAAATTAATTGGCGATTTTTTAGAATAGACCATTTTTACATTCCGCATTTGTACATAGCACTATCGTACATCCGGGACTCGATATGCCCATCGAAGCGAGCCATTCAGATTTGATACTAAAAATGGCACCCACGTCTGCTGTACAGTATTGAACGTTGCACTGATAGTGTGGTTCCACATTATAAATATTTTTTGTCATTGTTGTCGTTCTTTTGAAACAAAATTTGACTGCACCTGCCTGCCATTCTCCGAACGAAACATTTTTAGCTTTAAAGAAGCCGACGGTACATTGAAGTTGAGAGTTGTGACGAAAGTCGGAACGAACATGAAGGATTGTATTACATTTTAATTTTTACAACATGAAAATGATAACAGATACATGTAAGTATGGAATATAACACCGCAAAATACACAAATTTCTTTGGGGATGAGAACAAACGTAGATTAGGTAAATTGTCAGATTTTAATTGATAAAACGGAGGCGAAAAATGAAGCTTTCAATGCCGATCAGCAGTTCAGTACACATGTGATCAATGTTGATAAATAAAGCCAGTTTGTGGGCGCAAATTAATTCCTGGATGTAAGATGGCGGAATGTAAAAATGGTCTATAGCGCTGGCCGGTTTTTGCCATTATGTTGGGTAAAGGGTTAACATGATTTTGTTCTATAATCTAGCTAATAACAGGTAAAATTGGTATTGAAGGTACAGTTAAAACTAGAAGTCCTGTCATGAAATGCGCACAAATAGCACGTTGATATGCGCGTTAATGTACGCGTTATGACCTGAGTAAAACTATCAAATTCTGTACATATGGCCTATGCACAAGCAATGTTTCAGCCAATGGACCTCCGGGTAACCCGGAGGTCCATTGGCAGAAACATTGCTGGTGTTTGCTATGAGTAACCAGGAGAACCTGCTGTGCTGTGGATGCCATTCGATATGGCAATTGCACGCAATTCCAGCTCGCAATTAAGCCTAGAAAAGCGCACTATTCATGACAGGACTTCTAGTTTTAACTGTATGGTATATTGTTCTGTGTAAGTTATTTTTTTTCAGTTAACAGAGTTATTCGATTAAAAGATATACAGTTCAGTTGCCACCACTCTACATGTACCTGTTTCCTTGGACATTTTAATTGCAACTGATTTAGTAGTTGATATGTCTTCTGAAGATGTGTCATACAAGTAGAATTTATCAGACTTATAACAAATTTTTTTTACCCAAAAATAAAGCATTCTCCACTGTACTAATAAAATTTGAGACGTGTGTGATATTCATATTGTTTCCAAAATAAAAATTGAAAAAAATAGGGTGTCAGATAACTGGTTTAGCAAAGCAAAATGCTATTCAAAAACATCCAAGTGCTAACCATTTGCCGTCAATTAAGCTTTGTTCTCTTTTCCATCACTTTTTGAAAGCAAAGATGAACATTGTTAATCACACTTTGAATACATCAGACAGTGACACCCAGGAAAAAGGTATTGTATCGGTATTTGCATGCCATTGTCATCTTAAAAGAATCGAGTATATTGAAGGAGGTCGATTGGAGATCTGTGAAGAACTGATACCACTAAAATTTGGTAAAATTAGGGCAAGTACCTTGTTATACTTTCTGAAAACTGTTTCTGACAGATCTTTTGAAAAGAAATTTGATCCCAACTGAAACTGTACAGTAGTTTTTGATGTAAAAATTGAATTGTTGAATCTGCCAAGAAGTAACAAGATCAGAATTCAGGGTGGTCTACATGTGCATGTAACATTTGCCTTTTTTTGTCCAGGAATCAAAATAAGCGCTATCGCATCGCATTTCGCAATGCAAAATTCAGGAAAAGCTATACAATCATTAAATATGCGTAGCGAAATATTCTCAAGTTCTATATCGTGGTGGACAATGGGCATTAGTCCTAACTTGTAAGTTATAACTGCTTATCTGGTAGAAACGTGATTGTTAAATGGCAAATCAGCAGTTCATGGACCACTAGGTAAAATACCTGGTGGTCCATGAACTGCTGATTTGCATCCAACTCCTCATGTATCCTCCTCTTGAGTAAAAAAAGCTAATTGGGGATAGTGCTAATGGACTTTCTCCAGTAGTAAGTATGTTATGGGTTGTGCGGATGAAACCTCTTGAAAGCCACAGCAGTGAAAGAGTTAGGTCTGTTGGTGCCAGACGGCACTGCCGAAATTTACAGCCACAGGTAATGCTGCTACTGCAAGTTAACCCTTTACCCAACGAATTGCCCACATCCGCCCGCATAATATGCAAATTCAGCAGTTGAAAAAATATTATTTGTCAAAAAATTTCAACAAAACCTTATCATGTGACCCCTCGTTGGAACGAGCTCGTCAAGCTCGTTCCAACGAGGGATCACATGATATGGTTTTGTTGAAATTTTTTGACAAATTTAAAATAATAAATTTTGATATAATCTCAGGGCTCGCCTTGAATAAAATGGTCGGGGCCTAAAAAAAGTGCCCCACATATTGAGGTCGGGGCCTTTTCGGGGCTGATTTTCCATTTTGTCCATTATTGTTAGTGCTTTTTTGTGGAAAATGTCGGAGCTTGAAAAAAAAGCTCCCAGCAAGTGCTCCTTGCATACAGCATCTTACTGGAACATTATTCTGTTAATGTGCTTCTAATTATGCTAAGAGTGAAATTATATAGTCTTATTTAATTTGCCTTGTTGCAATTTATGGGAAAGTGCCTATAGGCACTCTCCCTTGCAACAAGGCAAATTAATAACATATCCTGATAGCCCAAAATTCAGCACTCTACTAGTACCAGTTAAAACAAACTACTGTCACTACTATTAGATGGCAATAGATGTATACATTGATTGCCCAATATTGCTGTTCAAACTGTCTGACAGTGGCACAGAAGGGATACTATTTACCTAAAAGCTTGAACTCCTCCGACTAGTCGACTGCACAATTGAGAGTCGACTACTGGTTTGCCCAGAGTCGACATCGACTAGTTGACTAATCGTTTGAGTACTAGACTGTACTGAAGTCTATTAGAAGTGTAACTAAAAAGGATCAATGTATTTATGGACCTTGTATTGCACATACAACGTATTTTGATTGTTGCTGTATTTTTGGTAGTATTGACTAAAAGAATGAACTACATATGTTAGTAAGTTGTTCATACAGCTGTTGCCATTTTTATATTATCAGGGCATGACAGCCATTAGCTGACTATCCTGTCTGTTATATAAATCTATTAATCATGTGATGGGTGATGTGTAAATGTCTCATTTACACCAACTTAGGAAATATTTTTTCCAGTTTAACTGTTTCAGTGTTTATCTTTTTAATATTTCATTTAAGACACTATTTTGTGTGGGTGTAATGGAAGTTGTGTGTTGATGTATCTTGTGTCCTGCGTGGATGTAATGGATGTTGTTTGTTGATGTATCGGTGTCCTGCGTGTGTGTAATGGAAGTTGTGTGTTGATGTATCTTGTGTCCTGCGTGGATGTAATGGACGTTGTTTGTTGATGTATCGGTGTCCTGCGTGGGGTGTAATGGGAGTTGTGTGTTGATGTATCTTGTGTCCTGCGGGGATGTAATGGATGTTGTTTGTTGATGTATCGGTGTCCTGCGTGGGTGTAATGGAAGTTGTGTGTTGATCTATCTTGTGTCCTGCGTGGATGTAATGGACGTTGTTTGTTGATGTATCGGTGTCCTGCGTGGGTATAATGGAAGTTGTGTGTTGATGTATCTTGTGTCCTGCGTGGATGTAATGGACTTTGTTTGTTGATGTATCGGTGTCCTGCGTGGGTGTAACGGGAGTTGTGTGTTGATGTATCTTGTGTCCTGCGTGGATGTAATGGACGTTGTTTGTTGATGTATCGGTGTCCTGCGTGGGGTGTAATGGGAATTGTGTGTTGATGTATCTTGTGTCCTGCGTGGATGTAATGGACGTTGTTTGATGTATCAGTGTCCTGCGTGGGTGTAACGGGAATTGTGTGTTGTTGTATCTTGTGTCCTGCATGGATGTAATGGACGTTGTTTGTTGATGTATCGGTGTCCTGCGTGGGTGTAATGGGAGTTGTGTGTTGATGTATCTTGTGTCCTGCGTGGATGTAATGGACGTTGTTTGTTGATGTATCGGTGTCCTGTGTGGGTGTAATGGGAGTTGTGTGTTGATGTATCTTGTGTCCTGCGTGGATGTAATGGATGTTGTTTGTTGATGTATCGGTGTCCTGCATGGGGTGTAATGGGAGTTGTGTGTTGATGTATCTTGTGTCCTGCGTGGATGTAATGGATGTTGTTTGTTGATGTATCGGTGTCCTGCGTGGGGTGTAATGGAAGTTGTGTGTTGATGTATCTGGTGTCCTGCGTGGATGTAATGGACGTTGTTTGTTGATGTATCGGTGTCCTGCGTGGGTGTAATGGGAGTTGTGTGTTGATGTATCTTGTGTCCTGCGTGGATGTAATGGATGTTGTTTGTTGATGTATCGGTGTCCTGCGTGGGGTGTAATGGAAGTTGTGTGTTGATGTATCTTGTGTCCTGCGTGGATGTAATGGACGTTGTTTGTTGATGTATCGGTGTCCTGCGTGGGGTGTAATGGAAGTTGTGTGTTGATGTATTTTGTGTCCTGCGTGGATGTAATGGACGTTGTTTGTTGATGTATCGGTGTCCTGCGTGGGGTGTAATGGGAGTTGTGTGTTAATGTATCTTATGGTGTCCTGCATTGGTGTAATCGGGGTGGTGTTTGATGTATCTGGTGTCCTGCATGGATGTAATGGGAGTGATGGTTGTTGTATCTCTCTTCTGTGTGGGCGTAATGGGAGTCCTCGGTTGATGCATCTGGTGTCCTGCGTGGGTGTAATGGGAGTACTGTGTTGATGCATCTGGTGTTCTGTGTGGGTGTAATGGGAGTCCTGTATTGATATATCTGTCTTGCGTGGGTATAATGGGAGTGATGTGTAATGTGTCTGGTGTCCTGTGTGGGTGTGATGGTTGTATCTGTGTCCTGTGTGGGTATAAAGGGAGTCCTGTGTTGATGCATCTCTGTCCTGCGTGGGTATAATGAGAGTCCTGTGTTGATGCATCTGTTTCCTGCGTAGGTATAATGAGAGTCCTGTGTTGATGTATCTGTTTCCTGCGTGGGTATAATGGGAGTCCTGTGTTGATGTATCTGTTTCCTGCATAGGTATAATGAGATTCCTGTGTTGATGTATCTGTTTCCTGCGTGGGTATAATGGGAGTCCTGTGTTGATGCATCTGTTTCCTGCGTGCAGCGTAGGTGTAAGGAGAGTCCTGTGTTGATGTATCTGTTTCCTGCGTGGGTATAATGGGAGTCCTGTGTTGATGTATCTGTTTCCTGTGTGGGTATAATGGGAGTCCTGTGTTGATGTATCTGTTTCCTGTGTGGGTATAATGGGGGTCCTGTGTTGATGTATCTGTTTCCTGTGTAGGTATAATGGGGGTCCTGTGTTGATGTATCTGTTTCCTGTGTGGGTATAATGGGGGTCCTGTGTTGACGTATCTGTTTCCTGTGTGGGTATAATGGGAGTCCTGTGTTGATGCATCTGTTTCCTGTGTGGGTATAATGGGTGTCCTGTGTTGATGTATCTGTTTCCTGTGTGGGTATAATGGGGGTCCTGTGTTGATGTATCTGTTTCCTGTGTGGGTATACTGGGAGTCCTGTGTTGATATATCTGTTTCCTGTGTGGGTATAATGGGGGTCCTGTGTTGATGTGTCTGTTTCCTGCGTGGGTATAATGGGAGTCCTGTGTTGATGTATCTCTGTCCTTGATAATTCATGGAAGACAATAGCATGAGGAGTATGGACCTTTTTGCCGTGTCTCGTAAAAACTCGGCTCACTGAGGTTTTGTGTTTTTGTATTAGAAGTACATGTAATTAACTAAATCACACATGTATTTAAATGTCCTTTCACGTTTGTTATAATAATAGACCAGGCCTTGAAATGTTCCGAAATTTCATTCAATCATGACGGCCATTGCCAGGGTGGATTTTTTCTAACTGTCAACATTGCAAGTTGATTTGATTTTATAATACTGTGTATAATTGTGTTTAAAATCTATACTACATGTACAGTAGACTTTCTCATTCATCAATTAACAAACATTGATGGCCTTTCCCTGATCTTGATACTTTGATTTCAGAATCAAATCATTCACTGATTATTATCTCACCTGTCACATGTAACAGGTATGTTTTATTTATCCATGTTGTTCTGATTATTGGTGACAGGTGGACAGATGTACAGTTTGAACCCTGAAAAAGTCCAAAGAGCACAAAGAGACGTGGGCACACGGTTTCTGTTTTACTTAACCCTTTACCTAACGAATCGCTCGCATCCGCCCACGTAATATGCAAATTCAGCAGTTGAAAAAATATTATATTTTAAAAAATTTCAACAAAACCATATCAAGTGACCCCTCATTGAAACGAGCTGGTCAAGCTCGTTTCAACAAGGGGTCACATGATATGGTTTTGTTGAAATTTTTTGAAAAATTAAAAAAAATATTTAAAATAATAAATTTTGATATCGACTTCGTTGGGTAAAGGGTTAAAACCCTATTTAATTTTTATACAGCTCAGCACTGTTTACACTTGAATTGGCCCCAAAAACTTTTTTCGCCGAGTTTCATAGCCTGTGTGAGTGTTTAGCTAATTTCTAAATATTTCATTCAGCCAATTTGTTGCTCATAGACACGAAATAGATGTTGAGTGGAGTTTTCACCCAAACCAAATCTTCTATATTCTTTTCAAAAGTACAATTGTTTGGTACAAATTTCCTTTGTTCCCAGATTTTTATGTGCCTGTTTGAAAAACGTGACATATTATATTATGTGAATGGTCTCGCAGTCCGCCTGTCCTGCCTGTGGACACATTTCATTTCCGGGCGATAACTTTAATTGTAATGGTTTGAGTTGAGTTAAATTTGGCATGTGGATTTAGTATAACAAAATACAGGATGGGTTCGATTTCCTCTTCTGGTTAGGATATTCTGCGGTTCATGTAAATAGGTAGATTTATTGAAATATGATGGTTGCCACTTAGCACTTTAACCTACACGATAAAATTTCATATTTTAATATTTGTTTCTCAAGATTTTTCCAAAAAATGTCAACAAAACCAATCACGTGACCCCCCCCCCTTATTGGGTCAAGTATGTCAAGCTCGTTCCAATAAGGTGGCCATCAGATATGGTTTTGTTGAAACGTTTTAACATATATATTTTTTTCAATAATAATTTTCAATAATTATTTAATTTGTGAATGTAACAGGCTGATGCTTTAGGTAAAGGGTTAAGTTTTAACTGTATCCCTTATTAAAAAAAAAAAAAAACTCCCCCAAAACCATGATTTTCACAATTTTTTCACCATAAATCATTAAATGGGATTTTTCAGTTTTTAACATTCCACCCTCAGCTCTGGGATCCAAGCTTGGCATCACCTGCGTTGATTTAACCCTTTACCCAATGCAGACGATATCAAAATTTATTATTTTAAATATCATTTTTTGAAATTTTTCAAAAAATTTCAACAAAACCATATCATGTGACCCCTCATTGGAACGAGCTCGATGAGCTCGTTCCAACGAGGGGCCACATGATATGGTTTTGTTGAAATTTTTTGAAAAATAATATTTTTTCAACTGCTGAATTTGCATATGTGGGCGGATGTGGCCGATTCGTTGGGTAAAGGGTTAAACTTGTCATGAAATTGGGCTTTTTTTTTTTTACATGTATATCGGGGTGGAAACTCCACTGTACATGTTTTGTTTCTAATCCTCAATGAATTTTCATGTACTGTACATGTCATACATTTGTTCTAGTTAAATTCAGTCAGCTGATGATAGTAAACCAGCCTAATCTGTCACATGTACAACAGTGTACAAGGCACTCCCACATTCCTTTATGTCTGTCAGTCATCTACTTTAGTGAATAGGTGAAATACCTGTGGAGATCAAGTGGTTGACAGTATTAACATTCTTGCATGCTATCACTCATATCCTTGTATACATTTTATTAACCCCCCTGTCAGAAGTTATCAAATCCAGTTGTATATGCATCCCTCAAAATTAGCCACAGCAATCAGTAAATGCCATGGGGATCGCCGTGGGAGATGAATTTCTCCATGGCAATTGAATGCTGTAGGCTTTTTCCTTAAAATTTGAAGAAGGTGATTTATTACTAGCATTATCAATGTGTCACAGGGAGCATTAGGACAACACAAGACTTAAGTCAATCATAAATTGGTTAAAATCATCTGAGTGGGGGTGTGTTGGCTCAGTAGGTAGAGGTGCATACTGCAAGCTGAGAGGTCCTCGGTTCGAATCACACCTGTGGAAACCTCGTGTCCTTGGGCAAGACACTTCACCCCCATTGCCCATGTGGGGGCACGATGACGTGTACTACTGCATGTCGATGGCACACCCGTCTTCAACCCATCTAACCCTGCTTGTGTGGAGTTAGTATGTTGGGGAGCTGTTATTATGTTGGGGAGCTGACAGTTGCTCAGTGGTTCTCTCCGGGTATGCCGGCTTCCTCCAACCATCAAACTGTTGAGGTCATGATTAGCCATTGTTCAGAAATATGTGACCTTAAACACCAATAAATAAATAAATAATCATCTGTTGAACTGATACATCAACGGTAGAAGTATTGAATCAGTTCTGTTGGCTCATCATTCAGTTTGCCTTGAAGTTCGCTGTGGACTGTAACGAGTAAACCTTGTCTTAATTTCGAGGGCTGGCACTAAAATAAGTAAAATCTAGCATATTTAACCAACATTTCCCCTGCAAATTGTAACGACTTTTTCACAAGCAGTTTCCCCAGGTCAAAATTTTCTTGACTGTTTCATCAAATCAGGTCATGGTTGCTCGAGGCAGCCATGACTAGATTTAACCCTTTACCCAACGCAGGCATTAACAAAATTTATTATTTTAAATGTCATTTTTTTATTTTTTCCAAAAAATTTCAACAAAACCATATCATGTGACCCCTCGTTGGAACGAGCTCATCGAGCTCGTTCCAACGAGGGGTCACATGATATGGTTTTGTTGAAATGTTTTTGAAAAATACTATTTTTTCAAGTGCTGAATTTGCATATTACGCGGGCGGATGTGGCCGATTCGTTGGGTAAAGGGTTAATGAAAAATATTTTAAAATTACTCTGGGTTATGTAGAACCATGTGACATGAAATCCCAATAAATAAATGCCAGGGGTAACTACATTCACCCATTATGTCCTTGGGCAAGACACTTATTCCCGATTGCCCATGTGGGGGGCATGGTGGTGCTGTGTACTAAGGCGTACTGCACGTCGATGGTGCACTTGTCTTCAACCAATGCTAACCCTGCTTGTTTGGAGTTAGTCCATTGGGGAGTCAGTCTGGCAGTTGCTCGTGATTCTCTTTGGGTAGTCTGGCTTCCTCCACGAGGTTATTCTGGCTGTCGAAACTCGCAAGTGTCATTAAACTAGAGTAAATAAATGCAATAAATAAATTATTCTCGTAAAAAGTTCAGTGTTCTCAACTGGTTGGGTGCCAGAAGCCATGATCAGGGCTTTCAAAAATATGAGGGTACCAGAGCAGAAGCCAACATTTTCTTTCCTCATGTTTCATTTTCAGTTAAACGCAAATAATATTTTGTTTATATAAATTTGTTTTATCATAAATTATGGAAGAGTACCTGTGGCACTTCAATAATTTGTAATAAAACAAATTTTGATTAACAAATTCCGACCACCAAAAATAATGTAGCCCTCGGCCAGTTATCACATCGAAAAACTGAACGTGAAGAGAGGTATTTTCCTGAAACTGAAACCCAATCTGAGAAACCCCAAACTCTGAGCTCTACACAAGTTAACCCTTTACCCAACGTAACAGCCAAAAACCGGCCAGAACCATAACCTATGTTTTTGAGTCAAAAAATGAAAAAAATTAGTTATTCAAGAATTTTTTTTGCAAATGTCAGCTTTTCATGTTAGGTAAACGGTTAAAATGGCTAGAAAATTAACCAGAATATGCCTACAACAGCCTAAGATATCTCGAAACTTTCTCAATAAAACCATACAAATATGGATATCATTAGAACCAGCTTGTTGAGCTGGTTCTGATGATATCCATATTTGTATTGTTTTATTGAAAAATTGTGGGGGACTGGTGGCTCGGTTGGTAGAGGGGCAGCCTGCAAGCCGAGAGGTCCTCGGTTCGAATCCCACCTGCCGCAACCACGTTGTGTCCTTGGGCAAGACACTTCACCCCATTGCCCACTTGGGGGCATGGTGGCATTGTGTACTGTACTAAGGTGTACTCCACGTCGATGGTACACCTGTCTTCAACCAATGCTAATCCTGCTTGTGTGGAGTTAGTATGTTGGCAACTTGACAGTTGCTCGTCGTTGCTCGGTGGTTCTCTCGGATACTCCGGCTTCCTCAACCCGTAAAACTGTCATGGTCATGGTTAGCCATTGTGCAGAAATATGTGACCTTAAACACCAATAAATAAATAAATTGAAAAATTGTGAAATTTGTTTTTGAAAAATGTGAAATTTAATTTATTTTATTTTGAATTGATGTGTTAGGTGAAGGATTAAAGGGTTGACTTTATCTTTTATTTGGTTGCCCACTTGCTCCTGACATAAGTGTTGAAGTAAGCAAAAAATTCTACTTCCAATGATAGGTTGTTCTGATAATGTCTGGTGATTCAGTGTGTGTGGAATTTTCACTGTGCCTGTCTACATCACATCCTCATATTGATACTGTTAATGGAGTTTCAAGTACAGTTGTTCCACTGACCTACTGGCACACTGGAGGACATGTCGACCTTGATTTAAAAACACTAACAGCTATTGACTTGCATATTATATAAGTCACTGTTCTAATATATACCTGAATATTTGGCTAATTTTACAGCTACATTCAGAATATATTTGTTTTCAATTTATTTCGGTTCTGTTTATCTTGGTCTCTGTACTGTTACAGTGAAGTTCAAATGATTGGATTTATTAGCATTAAAAATAGATGAATAAATTCCATTGATGCCTGTTGATGGTGAATAAAAAAGTGGTCTACTAATATTTCTTCCACAAACAAAAGGATGAAGTGATTTGCTTAAGGTTTTCTCAAGTGTTCTCAGTTTTGTTATTCAGAGCTATGACAAAATTAAAATGTCTGTGTCAGATAAAAACTATTGGGTGTGTTTTTTGGATGGATTTTTTATCCCCTGCCAAAATAAAGTTTTCGGAGGATATAGAAATTAGTTTCAAACATTTGTCTGTCTGTTCATTCGTCCATCCATTTGTCTGTCCATTCGTTTGTCCATTCGTTCATTCGTCGCCCGTCCATAATACAACTTTGGACCTTCATATCTCAGTAAGTGGATGTTGGTTTCAAATGATCTTTGGGTATGCTGATAGATTACCATCATGGGGGAAATACAGCAACAGGTTTTGGCCAATCATTTTTTTCTAGAGTTATGGGCCTTTTTCGACTTAGAAATATTCAATTTTTATGATTTCTAGAACTTTAGGGAACCACTCACTGCTTAGTGGGCGATACTGGTAGCATTGCACCTTGTTTATTTGGTGATGTTATAAGTTTGGCCTCACAAACTAGCCAAATTCACGGAAATTGTATCTTAATAAAGGTGACACTTTTCACATAACATCCTTCACTGGAGAAAACCTTTCAAAAATATCCAGTAAAATTTTATTAGTTTTTCAGTTTTTGAATCTAAAAACAAGGTCTGTTGATTTGTCATTTGTTCTGTATTTTCCAGACAAAATGGGGCAAAGGTGAAACTATGTTGTACCTCAAGAAATGGGGGGGGGGGGGGGGGGGGGACGGAGTGGGTGGGGCACAGTAGGTAGAGGTACATGCTGCAAGCCGAGAGGTCCTCGGTTTGAATCTCACCTGCAGCAATCGTGTTGTGTCCTTGGGCAAAACACTTCGACCTCATTGCCCAAGTGGGGGCACGGTGGCATTGTGTACTAAGGCGTACCGCATGTCAGTAGTGAGCTTGTCTTCAACCAATGCTAACCCTGCTTGAGTGGAGTTGTTAGTATGTTGGGGAGCTGAAAGTTGCTCACCATTGCTTGGTGGTTCTCTCCAGGTACTCCGCCTTCCTCCACCAGTAAAATTGTCGTCGTGATTGGCCATTGTGCAGAAATATGTGACCTTAAACACGAATAAATAACCTCAAGAGATTGTGTGTCAAGTGCCAGCTGCTATTTGAAGCCTATTTCGTGTTATGGGTATTACATATTTTGACTTCCTATGTTGGTACTGTTCCCAGACATATACAAAATATCTTAATATCCATCTAGTGATATGAATATCAGCCATTTGGGAATCCAGTGGCTCAGTGGTTATAGCCTTGGCCGGTACTAGGACAAAATTATTTTATGGGGAAATTCCAAATTGAACTAGGGTAAACAGGCTGATAATGGCACACATGCACGACATACTTTTAACTTACATGTATTTTTGAATGAACATAACAAAACACTCTAACAGGTGCACCACAACTCGATAAGGCCGACCATTTTGACTTTTCATGCATCGCATCAATGACACTGGAAGTGCCGTCATCAGCTACTTCAAAGAAATTATTCTGTGGTGACACCATCGATCTTCGTGCTTTATGATTACTTCGATGTCACTCACTGCAGAATAATTAGACGGTGCGATCTTGGGGACTGGCACGGTTTAAATGCGAATTTCTGCCATCTGATTGCGATATGTCATCCGATTGTTGATTTGTCTTGGTACCGGCTTCAGCAGGACAGGCTCTGTTCCATCCCAGTACCGGTAATGTTGTTACCGGCGGTACTTTAACCCTTTACCTAACATGAAAAGCAGACGACACTTGCAAACAAAATTCTTGAATAACTAATTTTTTTCATTTTTTGTCTCAAAAACATAGGTTATGACCCCTCATCGAGCTCGTTCCAAAGAGGGGTCATAACCTATGTTTTTGAGACAAAAAACGAAAATAATAATAAATTAATTTGGCGACTTGTGTGAATTACGCTGGGTGGTTTTGGCCGTTACGTTGGGTAAAGGGTTAACATGCCTGATCGTGCAGGTTGAATTGTGATACATATACATGCATCATTGGGGGAAGCATATTGTTACAGCCCTAATTGTTAATCATTTTGTGTCAACATAAGCCATGTTTTCCTTATTTCTCATCACTTTGAAAGCCAACTTGAAAACTGTAAATCAAATTATGAAAAGTTAACATTTATGTGACTCCATGAGTCCATGGTAAAGGATGAGCTGTTAGAAACTTTTATCTTGTTCAATGTAGAATGTTTTGAAAAACTAAATGACAACTAGTTTTGATAGTCGACTAAAGTAAACAATAAACATGACCTGATATTAATAGGTTAACAGGTCACCAAAAAGTTCAGATAACACTGAACAAAGACACAGTACTGTTCACCTGTTAGTTTTCCCAGCAGTACCCATAAATCACATGGACCCCCATTAGCCATCCCACAAAGGGATTTACAGTAGCTTTCAAAATATGCAGTGGGTTGACATTTTCAGAATATTTTTTTTATTTACACGTCATATATTGACCTCATTTCATAGAAAGAAAGCTCTCTTGAGAGCTTCATCAAATAATAATTGGATTTGAGAGAATGTTTCTTGCCTAGAGTCATGTTTGAAGGAACAGTTGATGTTAAATGAAATAAACTTTAGGATACAGTACAAAAATCACAAAATAGGGAGCATGGTCACTCATTGGTCAGAACATTGGACCTTAAACAGAAAGGTTACGCCTTACCAGAGGTAACTGTGTTGTGTCCTTGGGCAAGGCACTTAATTTAATCCTGATGTGCAAGGCACTTAATTTAATCCTGATGTGGGGACACAGTGGCGGTGTGTACAATGCATCGATTAGTGTTCAACCAATGATCGGAACTGGCCATCACAATCGGATGGCAATGGCTCCTGGAACATCAGTTCAACCAATTGCCAAGCATTTTCTGATGATTCATAAACCGCATTTTATTATCTTCTGCAATTGTTCAATTGTTAATGTAAAATGATATCGATGATTCCATTCAATAAAGTTGAAAAACTACCACATTGTGTATTCTTAATCTCTCCAGACGGCCCTTTACGGGATATAAAGTTAAACTACATGTAAAGCTTACAATTGAGCGTACTTCTGGCATTCAACAGTCCATACCGGAAAAGTGAAGGTCGCACTAAAAATTACCACGTTTACCACCCAAGTTTGTGCGACTGGTAAATTTACTGAACCTGAGTCAACGGAGTTACTGTGAAATATGTTCAATTTAATGTAATTCTTTTCAAGTCTCGACTTTTCTAGTGGTGAACTGGCTGTAAACACTGTAAAATGTGTTCAATTTAATGTTGTTCTTTCAAGTCTCGACTTATCTAGTGGTGAACGAACTGTAAACACTGTAAAATGTGTTCAATTTAATGTAGTTCTTTGCGAGACTTGACTTGTCTAGTAGTGCACAGTATGCTCAAATAACCAGTAATCAGTCAGCAGCCATTTTTGTAATCGGTTGAACACTATCGATGATGCACTTCCTTTAGGGCTGCAACGTCTCACTCACGATACAATATGTATCGCGATTTTTTTTCACGATACGATTTTTTCATGATACATTACATGCAGTACATTGAGAGTGAATTATCCATAATAAAAGGCTCACAAACTGCACAGAGTCCAACTTTCATTTGGCCAGTAACATTCAATTTCTTTTTACCTGCGTCGCCAGCAGCAGAGCAGGTCTAGTAACCGCTCGACTCCGTCCATCAGTCTCCCCGTCAGTCCGTCCGAAACACTTCTTCCGTCAAAGTTTTCTTGACTTCTATGTAAGGGATTGATTTTATATTTGGTCTGCTGCTTTATAATGATGAGTTGTATCGGGTATCTAATTTTCAGATCTGCCGTGCAACCACTTCCTGTTTTCGGGTACTTTGAAGTCTGTTCATCTCTGTGATCAATTGCATGCAGTGACGCAGGTCCAGACCCGGTAGTGCTTGAGAAAGACAAGCAAGTTTCAGCCAATGGATCTCTCGGAGTCTGGGTTCAACTCAGAGGTGATAGGTCTGTTGCCTCAAACTATGCTTATAATTTAGACAGAGTTGATATTTTACTGAAATACAAATGAACAAGTGGAATCACAGGAGTCTAAAATTCTATCAGTATAGCTATAATTCACTTTCAATGTGATATTTACGTTCCCAACGTAATCCCCTTCTGAAGGGGATTATGTTGGGAACGTAAATATCACGTTGAAAGTGAATTATAGCTATTCTGATAGAATTTCAGACTCCTGTGGTGGAATTATAAGTTGGAAAAGCACAAAATAGACTTGTTGGGCCTGAAAATGCAACTTCTGACTACATCATGCCAACCTTCTGGAAGTGTATTGTTTGTATCGTGATACACTTGACACGATACGATATGCGTATAGTGTACAAATGTAACGCGATGAATCGTTGCAGCCCTAACTTCCTTCAACCATTAACTCCTCTTGTGTAAAGTTAGTATGCTGGAGAATCTGACAGTTGCTCAGTGGTTTGCTCTGGGTAGCGAGTACTCTTTCTCCTTTCGTAAAACTGTCTAACACAATATGTCCCTGACTCTTGAAAGTGGCATTAACCCAATAAAACAATCACAACAAATGATACGTTGGTTTAATTGTTATGTAACTTCAACAAGTTTATCCAGTAATGCCCAGAGACTACACGCTGGAGCATCTGTCCTGTTGCAGAAAAAAGTGATCGGAGTTGGGTTAAAATAATTTCATGAACATCATCTACATGTAGATCTTTAAGATTTCTAGGAGGGTTAAAATATGATTATATTTTTATGAGGTTAAAATTTGTATAACACTTATGTTCATTTGTCATTGACTTAACATGGGAGAGAATGTAAGGAATTTCCTTGAGGCATTTCACACCTCACTACCTCTCATGGATATCTCAGCAATCTTACAAGATCAACTTACTTAAATATTTACAATAAATATCTTCTCTGTACTTCACGAACCCTTTGGAGACAATTTTTTTTTCCATTCTCTCTGCTGGACCATCCAAGCCTTTATATTGCCCCATATTCAAGCAGGGCTTATATTTCGACGAGAATCCGAGAATCGATTCGCACAAAGATTCGCGCAATAAAACCGGCGAGAATCCGTGTAGCTTCTTGCTGCACCTCTGCTAGGATTCGCGTGAAAAAAAAATTAGTCAATTTAACCCTTTAACTAACACAGTGGCAACAAATTAACCAATAGAAGGCTAACATGACCTGAAATATCCTGACACTTTGTCAATAAAATCTTATAAATATGTCTGTCATTGGAACCGGCTCATTGAGTCGGTTCCAACGACAGCCATATTTGTAAGATTTTATTGGTAAATATTGTTCATTTAATTATTTTATCATTTATTTATTATTTATTGTTTAAAAATTATCAAAATTAGTTTTAAAAATTAAAAAGGTGTGTTGGGTAAAAGGTTGACATTTGTTATCAGTATACAACAGTGGTTCAACCTTGGTGGCGTCATGGGATCCTGGGACACTCATAGGAGGTATGGATTTTCGCAACCATTTTCACGAGAATCCAAATGGATTCTCACAAATTTAGACGAAATATAAGCCCTGTTCAAGCCGGTGTAAAGGGTGTCACCAAATTAGGAGATGGCTACCAATAGCTAGTTGTAACATTCTAAAATGGAGATATTTGTTAAATACTTTGCACTATGCAAAATAGATCGTAAAGCCCCGTATTATATTCTGTTTGTATGTAAATTGACTAATCATAAAGATTCTCATATATTCTTTTTACTTTAATCCGGTGTCCCCAAATCAGACCAATCGAGTCCTGGGATCATATTGACAAATCTGGAAATTTTCAACACATCAGAACAAAAATCAAAGTGTACAGGTAAAACTAGAAGTCCTGTCATGAAATGCGCACAAATAGCACGTTGATATGCGCGTTAATGTACGCGTTATGGCCCAATTAAAGCTATCAAATTCTGTACATATGGCCTGTGCACAAGCAATGTTTCAGCCAATGGACCTCCGGGTAACCCGGAGGTCCATTGGCAGAAACATTGCATGTGTTTGCTGTGAGTAACCAGGAGAACCTGCCGTGCTTTGGATGCCATTCGATATGGCAACTGCGCGCAATTCCAACGCGCAATTAAGCCTAGATAAGCGCACTTTTCGTGACAGGACTTCTAGTTTTAACCGTACAGTTAAAACTAGAAGTCCTGTCATGAAATGCGCACAAATAGCACGTTGATATACACGTTAATGTGCGCTTTATGGCCCAAGTAAAGCTATCAAATTCTGTACATATGGCCTGTGCACAAGCAATGTTTCAGCCAATGGACCTCCGGGTAACCCGGAGGTCCATTGGCAGAAACATTGCATGTGTTTGCTATGAGTAACCAGGAGAACCTGCCGTGCTTTGGATGCCATTCGATATGGCAATTGCGCGCAATTCCAACGTGCAATTAAGCCTAAATAAGCGCACTATTCGTGACAGGACTTCTAGTTTTAACTGTACATGCACAGGATCAAATAATTGTCTATCAGGTATCAAACAACCTTCATGAAGAATCAAGCTTTGTGTCATTGTGAATATGCATTTGTTGAATATTTTGGTGGGGGGTGGAGGGGGGGGGGGCAGCAGAAGGTTGGGATTTCCAAATATTTTATTGATAGGTTTGTAGAATGACCTACATGTGGGGTTAACTCTTTATCCAATGTAGACACTATCAAAATTTATTATTTTAAATAACATATTTAAAAAATTTCAAAAGATTTCAACCAAACCATATCATGACCCCCTCTTTGAGCTCGTTCCAAAGAGGGGTCACATGATATGGTTTGGTTGAAATTTTTGGAAAAATATTTTTTCAGCTGCTGAATTTGACTATTATGTGGGCGGATGTGACCGATTCATTGGGTAAAGGGTTAAATAATATAAGATCATTGTATCCTACCAGTTGAGTTATCAAGGCAGACTGAACTGGGATAACTTTTACCAGTTATTTGAGCTCGCTCTCGACCGATTCCGATTGTAATACTGTGCACTACTAGGAACTGTCTTGAAAACATGCCCCGCTGGCTCCATACAGACCACACAAAAATGCACCTGAGTTCACCAAATATTTACCGTCTAAGGCTTGTGAGGGGTTCGACCCACATTAAACAGGCTTTTTTTCAACTTCCCTCTCTCACCAACCTGCGTTCTAGAATGTCCCCACCTAAATATTTTTCATAACAGAATTGGAATAAATTATGATAAATGGTGCACAGCAAATGAATAAAAGATAAATAGTTTGTATTTATTGTTGACGCTTAACCTACTAAGTAATTTTAAAATATTTTTCAGCAAATCTAGTCATGGCTGCTGAGAAGCAGCCATGACTATATTTGATGAAAAATTAATTTTGATTTAATACAAGAAATCATCGGTCAAACAGATGATCCAATGCACAAGGGAGAATTTGGATAAAGTGCTCAAATTCTACTTATTTCTTGTCCTGGGCAGAATATCGGTCAGCAACATGCTAGGAGTTAATCTTACCGATAATTGATAACATTACAAAGCATCAAATAACACAATACCCATAAAATATCAATATAATAATATGCATATTCACATAAGCATCAGTTTACAACTGGACCCTCCCCGCAGGATCCCCGGGAAGTGAAGCAGTGCCTGTTCACTGCGGTAAACAGGCTCTGTTTTACTGGTAAAATAGGACCCAGTCACCAATGCTTGGGAGGTGCAAACCCTCTCTAAAATGAGCAACATGGCTTATTAATTAATGCTCACCCCTGGTCTTGAGTTGATACTCATGTTGTGGTCATGATTAGCCATTGTGCAAAAATATGTGACCTTAAACACCAATAAATATTTACAACTGGATCCATTTTCCAATTCAAAGCTTTCGTCATTATTGTGTAATCTCTCTATTTTTGTATTTTTCATCTTGTTTGTTTGGAAATAAAATATGATCCATCAGATTGAAGTGTAAAAAAATAAATCCGCCCCAATGAACAAAAATTAGACTGGTAAACCACTTCACCAGGCCTATCGATCAGTCTGGCCACGATTCTGAAATGTAAGCCCTGATAATGCAGTTTGATATTTAACCAAATACAGGCCTGCCAAAATTAAAAATTTGCGTAACCTGAAAATGGGTTGCGCAAAAATATTTTGCGAAAGCTTTTTTGTTATTGCGTAACCCATTTTCATTGGTTTATGCATATCTAAGACGTTTTTGCGGGTGTGAAAAATGGGTCCCGCAGAATGGATGTTGCGGGAGTTTTGCGTAACCTGAGAGATCACTCTCACAATTTTGGCACGCCTGCAAATATACTTTGACGAGCTCTGTCAAACAAGATATAATTGGTTAAATTCATCCGCAAGAGAAAAACACAGTGCTAAAGGTTAACCCTTTACCCAACGTAACGGCCAAAACCAGCCAGCGCTATTCTCAAAAATCGCCAATTAATTTTCAAAATATTTTTATTTTTTGTCTCAAAAACATAGGTTATGACCCCTCGTTGGAACGAGCTCGTCGAGCGAGCGGTTTTTTATTTCATTTTTTATTTCAGTAATTACTTCTTAGCCATCAAAAGTTCATGTTCTTGGTTCAAGTTTAGGCCTCATAATCTACAGAATAGCATGGGTGGTGTGTATTTCATCCCTTGAGTGCAAGAAGGCTTTGCAATGCTAAAGCATTGCAAAGCCTTCTTGCACTCAAGGGACAAATTCATCAATTGTTTTAACTTGGGTAAAATATCAGACATAAACCATTTAATTTTAATTTTTTTGAAGTTTAAATTGGTTATAAAAAGAGAGCATGCGGCAGCCAAAAGGACCATGCGGAGGGCCTTAGAAACAGATTTTTTATTTTTTTGGGCCTGTTCAAGAATTTTTTTTGCAAGTGTCGTCTGCTTTTCATGTTAGGTAAAGGGTTAAGAAGTTAACAGAACTAATGAGAATGTCTCCCAGTGGAATGTGACTGCTGCCAATCTCTGTGTATTTGGACTACTGTCAGTGCAGAAATGTCATGGAACAAATGATTGGTTGTTTTTATTAGAATGGTAGGGATTGCTGACGGTACTAATCAATCATTAATAATTCCGAGGTAGGTAATTTAGTACAGGTAAGGTATATGGATACGTTTATTTGGCTTATTGATTCATTGTTGTCAGAGCTGTTGTTAATCAATTATTGATTCCATTATAGGCTGCAATTCTTCAACAGACATCAGACTACATTCATAATTTAGAACGAGACAAAACCAAGTTGCTGGCCAACAATGCTGAACTGAAAAGGATCATAAGTGATTTGACACAGGACAGAGATGCTTCGCTTCACATGCCGGGATCGCCTCCGCCAAAGAGGAAAAAAAGAGACACAGGTAAAGGTGCTTCAAATTTTAATATTTATATCTTGTTTAACACACATTCATGGTCACTAGGATGTTCTTGTGACACCTGAAAATGGAATTCTCTCCAGGGCTTATATTTCAATGTGAATCCGAGAATAGATTCTTGCTGTACCTCTGCTAGGATTTGCTTGAAAAGAATTGTTGATTTAACCCATTATCTAACATAGCAAATTAACCAATACGTTGCTGATATGACCTGAAATGACCCAACACTTTGTCAATAAAATTGTACAATGAGCCGGTTCCATTGGCATCCATATTTATAAGGTTTTATCAGTTAATATTGTTTGGGGGGGGGGGGGGGGGGGGCACGGTGACGCTGTGTACTAAGGCGTACTGCACGTCGATGGTGCACCTGTCTTCAACCAATGCTAATAACTCTGCTTGTGTGGAGTTGGTATGTTGGGGAGCTGACAGTTGCTCGGTGGTTCTCTCCGGGTACTCCGGCTTCCTCCACCCGTAAAACTGTCACAGTCATGGTTAGCCATTGTGCAGAAATATGTGACCTTAAACACCAATAAATAAATAAATAAATAACTCGTTGCATGCTGGTGGCGGATGTTCCTGCCCGTAACTGATACAAGTATAAGTTGGGCACATTTAATCGTATTTTCCCCGTGTAAACTGAATGGATGTTTTCACCAATGATTTCTTGTGTTACATTTAGATTAATTTTTCATCAAATCTAGTCATGGCTGCTTTATAGCAGCCATGACTAGATTTGATGAAAAATATCTACAAAATACTCAGCAGGTTAAGAGTTAATACCAAATCTGTACAGGCCTGTTTTTTACAAGTGTTCAGCAAAGTGTTTAATTATTTTTACAGAGTCGTCTGATGAAGGTATTATTTTGGATGACGATTACAGTCGAGATGAACTCAGACGTGAAATGATAGAACTGCGGTACCAATTGGACAAGGAGCGCAACCAACGTAAACATTGGGAGCAGGTGGCTCAGGATATGGAAGGACGTGTCTGTCAATCTCAAGAGAGGCAGGCTCAGAAAGAAGTTCAGATCCAAATGCAAATGCAGAGAGAGAAAATTGTAAGTTATTCTTGGTGTCTATTTTGTCTGATTGGTGAATGATTCAATAACTCTGTTAGTTCATTAACCCTGTGTATTTAATTAACTAGGGCTGCATTGGTTTATTGTGTGACTCTTGAATCAAGATACATTGCTTACAGCTCAATATGTGTTCAATATGTATCATTGTTATACCCCCACTTTCAAAGAAAATGGTATACTGGATTACATGTGTCCATGCGTCCGTCCATCTGTGCGTCCGTGTGTGAGTCCATCCGAGAATTTTCATAACTTATCTCGGGTATCGAATGCCCTAATGCAATGAAATTTGCCATGAACACTGCTTATGGTATAGGCTTTAAAAAAAAGGATTCAACGATATTTCTCACATTCTCCTTTTTAGAGTTATCCCCCTTTTTTGACTTAGAAATTGTAGGAAAAAGACATTATTATTTGTCTGTTCAGCCTGTATCTCAGGTATGGGTTATCGGATTTCAGTGAAATATGGCCTGCAGTTTGCCTATGACAAAGGCTTCTACCTCATTGCATAAAACTTCCAAACACCAAACAATTTACCATATCTTTTGACTTAGAAATTATTGGTAATTGTTGAAAACTGTCGAAGAAAATGGGGGGTATACTGGGTTGGGGTTATCGGATTTCAGTGAAATATGGCCTGCAGTTTGCCTATGACAAAGGCTTCTGCCTCATTGCATAAAACTTCCAAACACCAAACAATTTACCATACCTTTTGACTTAGAAATTGTTGAAGATTTTCGAAGAAAATGGGGGGGGGGGGGGGGTATACTGGATTGCGTCCATCCATCTGTGCATTCATCGTCAGTCCATACGAGAATATTCATAAATAATATTTGTTGGTCACAGGTATACCCACACAAGGTGGTACACCACGTGGGGGTATGCACCGGACGAAAGTCCAGCTCTTGTTCAATGTGTTATCTCCATACGATCATTATAACAAAAACTCACACAAAACTCACATTTTGAAAGCTGGTGTGGTGAAGCCGTGGTATTTGCATACCAACTTGGAAAGCGGCAAGTATGCGATTTGAAGTATTGTTCAGTCAACCCCCAATTTGGTCAATTTCCTCTATTTTGTTTTGCAAAATATCTATTTCGTGAATCTATTATATTAACAAGATATAATGAATTAACCCCCTGCACACTGATGTCACAATATCTAAAGTTCAGGGTGCAAATATTTCCCATAATGCAACTAGAAATTTAACCAATTCAATCTGGTTTGACAGAGCTCAAGGAGCTCTGTCAAACAAGATTGGATTGGTTAAATTCCCAGTTGCATTATGGGAAAAATGGCTACTTCAAATCTGCACATTTTGACATGAGTTTGCAGGGGGTTAAAACCACTGGAAAATTGATAATAAAATCAAATGCTTAAATTACTAAATGTCATTGTTTATGATTAGGCGTGTAGGTAGGATTCTACAGTAGGGGCTTCCTTGTCAGTTTTGAGGTGGGGGAGGGGGGGGGGGGCATGATATTTGGGAGGTTGTTGTGAGTGCAGCAGCTTGGGAAAATGTTTTGCAAAGTTCAGTTTTCTGAAGGCGAATCTGAAGCTATTTTAGCATTTGATGGTCTGTGTTAGAGACCATTTGGGGGTTATATGAAACTTGCAATTGGCCAGTATTTATTTTTTGGGGGTGCAGGAGAAGGGAGGGCAGCGGAAATTTTGCTGCCAAATTCGGTTTGATATCCACCAGGAGGAACTTCAGTGTGTCCTTGGACAAGGCACTTAATCGTGATTGCCCACGTCAGGGTACTGTGTACTAATGTGTTGTGTATGTTGATGGTACACCTGTCTTCAACTAATGCTAACCCTGCTTGTGGGAGCGCGGTGGCTCAGTAGGTAGAGAGGTACAGTGCAAGCCGAGAGGTCCTCGGTTCGAATCCCACCTGCGGCAACCGTGTTGTGTCCTTGGGCAAGACGCTTCGTCTCCAATGCTCGCGTGGGGGCACGGTGGCGTTGTGTACAAAGGCGTACTGCACGTCAGTGGTGTGCTTGTCTTCTACCAATGCTAACCCTGCTTGTGTGGAGTTAGTATGTTGGGGAGCTTTTAGTTGCTCGATGGTTCTCTCTGGGTACTCCAGCTTCCTCCATCCGTAAAACTGTCACTGTCATGATTAGAGCCATTGTGTATAAATATGTGACCTTAAACACTAATAAATAATAAATAAACCTGCTCGTGTTGAGTAGTGTATTGGGTGTCTGACAGTTGCTTGCCATTGCTCAGTGGTTGTCTCTGGGTGCTCGGAGTTCCTCCATCTGTAAAACTGTCTGACATGAGGTGCCCCTGGCTGTTGAAAGTGTCATTAAACTCCAGTAAATAAATTCAGTGCAGATCATTTTTCAGGCTTTTAATGTCACGAGCATCTCTGATGCAGTGGAAAGATAGGGTAATTCAGTCAGAATTCCTATTTCCTCGGTTACTAATGTAATAACTAAAAAGGACAACACTATATACCAAAATTACCATTCAAAGTCTATTATTTTTTGCGGCAAGTGCACAGCTTATGACACCTCTTTGGAACAAGCTCTTTAAAGACCTCATTCCAATGAATGGTCAATCTATTTTTTTAGATGGAAAAATGGAATTGTTTAATTATTCAAGAAATGTTTTTTCAGTTGTCTGCCATTTGGGTTAGGTAAAGGGTTAATTTGTATAGACCTTCATTTCAATGGCGTGATCGCTCTCACGAGCCATCGTTTGCACAATTACAATTTGCGTTGAACGATCAATTGCGGGCGTGGAAAAACTAAAAGCAGTTACTATTGAAGTTTATGTCAATGATGTCAGAGTTTCAGAAGCTGAGTCTGTAAACACTAGGGCTGCTGTGACTATTCGATTGATCAATTAACCCTTTACCTAACCTGAAAAGCAGACGACACTTGCAAAAAAAATTCTCGAATAACTATTTTTTTTCATTTTTTGTCTCAAAAACATAGGTTATGACCCCTCATTGGAACGAGCTCGACGAGCTCGTTCCAATGAGGGGTCATAACCTATGTTTTTGAGACAAAAAATGAAAAAATAATTAAAATTAATAGGCGATTTTTGAGAATAGCGCTGGCCGGTTTTGGCCGTTACGTTGGGTAAAGGGTTAACTGTCGGAAAGTGTTATAGTCGACTATTATTTTTCAAAGTCTACTATTTTTTTTTAGCCGCATACATCATACCACTGAATGATAATATTGGTCTGCAAGGGGCACATAATGTTTCTCTTCATCTGTTATTCTTCGTATTCATTGTTTATATTATGAAAATAGGCAGTAATTTTGACTTGACTCTCGCATATTATCTCATGAAATAGGTGTTGTCATACCTAACCTCCGCTCTTGATCAAGCTATTGCAAGCAATTTGTTGATAATCCATGTTAATTGTTGTCAATTTATTTTTTAAATTCAATAAATCAAATTGGAATTTATTGACACTAAATTAGTACTGAATGAACTTCCATACTTGGAAGTGTTAGCATCATGTAGGGCTGCACGATATTCAAAACTGAATACCGGTATCGGTATTCAACAAAATACTGCCTTATACCGGTATATCGAAAACTGTGCAGATATATGAACACAAGTACCACAATCGAGACTTGAGGTATCACAGTCGGAACGAATTAGCATACCTTGATGATGCAGTTCGAAAAACCTTTACCCAACGCAGACGATATCAAAATTTATTATTTTCAAAATTAGTTTATCAGATTTTAACCAAAGATTTCAACAAAACTATATCATGTGACCCCCTCATTGGAACGAGCTCATTCCAACAGGGCTTGCCTTGAGCCGGGGCTGATCAGCCCAGGCCCCGAGGAGCACTTGCTGGGGGCTTTTTTTTCAAGCCCCAACATTTTCCACAAAAAAGCACTAACAATAATGGACAAAATGGAAAATCAGACCCGAAAAGGCCCCAACCTCAATATTTGGGGCATTTTTTGTAGGCCCCGACCATTTTACTCAAGGCGAGCCCTGTTCCAATCAGGGATCACATGATATAGTATTGTTGAAACTTTTGAAAATGATTTTTTCAACTGCTGAATTTGTATATTACGTGGGCTCAAGCAGACGATTCCTTGGATAAAGGGATAATATTATTCATTCGGGGCTACAGTTGAAAAACTCTAGACATCTTGAAAATTAAATTGAGGGTGTAAATAATGACGATAAACCCATATTTTTGTAATTACACTGTTATTCAATTGATATTGGTTTTAATACCGGTATTTATTGGTTTATCGATATACCGTGCAGCCCTAGCATCATATAACACAAAGTTGATTACTTCAGTGAGGAATTCCCGGTAAACCCTAGTTTTTAGAAGATCTGATTGGCTTGAATAAACACTGCATGCTATGTTCCTGGCAATTTTCATCAAGCGACAGTTTCTAGATCCCCAAAATGACCACAATGAAAACATAATCCAGATGGTGTTTTGATTTTCACTTGTGTTGTCAGGGTCTTGAACTGCATTTACCTGAACCTCAATAAATGTTCCACTAAAAGTTAGAAATTTAATGGTAAGAAATTATTTTGTTTGTATCATTAACCCTTTACCCAACGAATCGCTCGCATCCGCCCGCGTAATTTGCAAATTCAGCAGCTGAAAAAATATTATTTTTCGAAATATTTCAACAAAACCATATCATACTACGGAATAGTTTCTGCGGTTACTCAGTACTCACGGAAATTGCCGATCATTAACGAAGTCTTGAATGCCAAAGTCGATTAATTCTCAAGGTGTAATCTATCACATAGGAGAAGCGGCAGATTCATTTCGGATAACCGGTTGACGTTTTTTTCAAATCGGTAGGTAGCCGGTTCCAAACCGGTCATCTGGTTAGCCATTTAAGTACTAGCGCACATAAAAAGATTCAGGTTGGGCATGCAAATATGGATTAGTCAGGAAACCTATTTAAAAAAGTTGTGAATGGCGTGAAACGTGTTTGTTCTTGTTTTAAATTCCTCTCTCTAATTTTCAGTTATACATGCAACAGCTACAGAAACAAGAAGAAGAGAAACAAGCATGTGAACGCCAACTTCAACAAGAACAAACAACATACAGTTCACCAATGTCTCAGAAAAATTTAGAAATTTTGGCAGAAGCCTTACGGCAGATAGAGGGTGATCGTGTGTACATTGAAGATCGTGATGAGAGGCGGTTTCGAATTCCACAGAGTGAAGAGAGTGAGAAGGAAAGCAGCAGCTCGAGTGACCGCGAGGACACGAAATCTGAATGTTCCGGACGTGATTCACCAGTTTCCTACTCCAGTCAAGATGCAGAGCTCTCGGACTCTAGACTTTCTTCATCATTACATCGTCAACACCTTCATCACCATTACACAAGTATACCTCAAAGCTATAAAGACAAATGCCCAATCGCTGTGCATTTACTGAACAGACCACTCCCACAACAGTTTTTTCACAGACCTGGTGTTATTGTACACAATTCATCATGATTGTCATTGTTCCATTGTCATTACTTAATATTTCATCCTTGTTTTGTCATGTATACCATGAATACATTACAGTCGACCCCGATTCAGAAATGTAAATACATACTGTTTCAAGAACCGGTTATGAGGTGAATCAAAATGGTGTCAAATCACATATTGCATTGCAAATTTTGAATTTAGTGATGGTTTTCTTTACTGATCTCCATTTATGACCAATTTCAACTGAATATGTAGGATAATCTCTGGCATAATCGGACATCCTAAACAAGTAATGTATGCAGCGATTTCAACTGAATATGTATGAAATCACTTGTATAATCCAGGGCAAATATTTGATCTAGATTTGGGAGAATCCATTTGGATTCTCCAGAAAATGGTTGAGAGAATCCATACCTGCTACGAGTGTCCCAGGATCCCATGAGGCTTCCATGGTTGAATCTTGGTTGTATACTGATAACACACGTTAACACTCTACCAGCACAGCTTTCAATTTTTAAAACATAAACTGATTTTGATAATGTTTTGAAACACAAACACTATTTACCAATGAAATCTTACAAATATGGCTGTCATTGGAACCGGCTCATAGAGCCGGTTCCAATGACAGCCATATTTGTACAATTTTATTTACAAAGTGTCAGGATATTTTGCCATGTTAGTCATGTATTGGCTATTTTGCTACCGCTATGATAGGTACAGGGTTACATTGACTCAGTTCTTTTCATGCGAATTCTAGCAGAGGCCTAGCAGGGATGCAGCGCGAATGTATATGGATTCTTGCTGGATGTGTTGCGCGAATCTTTGCATGAATTGATTCTCGTCGAAATATAAGCCCTGTAATCGGACATCCTAAACAAGTTGAGTATACATGTAATTACACAGACAGGCGTGGCTTTCTTGAAAATGCAGGAGGGCTAAAAATCGCTCCTCTTGTATGGCCTAGGGGAGCGATTAGCTCTCCTCAAGCTTACGAAATCCCCGTGGGAACCCCGGGAAGTAAGCAGCACTTGTTTACTGTGGTAAACCAGTTCCGCTTTACTAGTAAAATAGGACCCAGTCACCAATGCTTGGGGTGAAAGTCCTCTAAAATGGGCAACATGTTGATCAACGATTGTCTAAACTTGACTTCATCTCCATGTTGTGTCACGATTAGCCATGGTGCATAAATATGTGACGTTAACCACCAACAAACAAACAAACAAGCTTACGAAAGCTAAAAGTGGCAAAATAAAGTTTTACTATTGATTCTGCCTAGTGAGCTTTGTACATTTTATTTGGTGCTGCTAACAAGGTAGTCTATTAGAGGTGGGTGTACTGCACCACCCACACCCCCCCCCCCCCCAGGCCTTGGCAAGGCTCGGAGGTGTGGCAGGGCAGTGTGGCTGTCTTAAAGAGACCACTGACATAGCAAAGATCTGAAAAAGATGTGGGTTTCAGAAATAGGATGTTATGATAATCTTTATTTTCTAAGTTTCAGGAGTGCTAGTTTTCGCCCTGCTCAATTTATTTAACCCTCTACCCATGGAGACAATATCAAAATTTATTATTTTAAATATCATTTTTTCACATTTTTAAAAATTTTTCAACAAAACCATATCATGTGACCCCTTGTTGGAACGAGCTCGTTCCAACGAGGGGTCACATGATATGGTTTTGTTGAAATTTTTTTTAAAAACAATATTTTTTCAACTGCTGAATTTGCATGTTACATGGGTGGATGCGGCCGATTTGTTAGGCAATGGGTTAAGGCGAGCAGTAGGCGAGTTAATAAATCTCTCTCCTGAAAATGCCAGGCCTGCATAGAATTGTTAAAACTCGATCCAATGCACAGGATATCAACCTTTTTTATTTTAGGCCAAAAAAAAGGTTGAAAAATCTGTTTCTCGGGCCCTCCCTCATGATCATTTTGGCTTCCACATCCTCTCTTTACAACCACTGTGAACATTAAAACAAAAAAAATTAAATGGTTTGTGTCTGATATTTTACCTGAGTTAATAAAATGGATAAATTTGTTCCTTGAGTGTAACATGGCTTAGCAATGCTTTAGTACTGCAATGCCTTCTTCCACGAAAGCGATGAAATACCCATGCCATTATGTAGATTATCAGGCCTAAAACATTAAACAAACCCAAAATATGAAATTTTGATGGCAAAGAAATAAACTTGAGATCAGCACAGATTGGAAATTAACCCTTCACCCAATGAATCGCCCATATTCGCCCGCGTAATATACAAATTCAGCAGTTGAAAAAATATTTTTCAAAAAATTTCAACAAAACCATATCATGTGACTCCTCATTGGAACGAGCGCCACGACCTGGTTCCAGTGAGGGGCCACATATGGTTTTGTTGAAATTTTTGGAAAAATTTTAAAAATTGATATTTAAAATAATAAATTTTGATATCGTCTGCATTGGGCAAAGGGTTAAGATGACTTGAAGGTTACCTTAACATTTTTAGTACCACCCATTTTAGGAGGAGTTAACTCTGCAGATTTTAAAACCAAGAGAAAGAAAAAGTGCTACAGATAAAATACTGCCAGTACTAGTAGTATTTATAGTGCTAAGGAAAGGCTGTTTTCAACTGTAACGAAGGCTCTACTTTATTTTTTGTTTCTGTCGGCATATCAATGATAGGCTGTGATGTGAAACACTGTTGAAAAGATCTCTAAGAGCCCTTTCCAACATTGATTAAATCACAGCAGTTCATTATTTTCAGAGAACACACAATAGCAGTTTGGAGTAAATATTTGTCCAAAAGTAGGTAATGTGCAAGAATGATAAATTTATCACTGTATTTCTTTACATGTACCGTATTTACTCTATGTATTGGGACAGCTAAAAATAATTATTTTCACAGGTGTCCCAATTCTTAGAAAATGGGGAAAGAACACAGCCTGGTCTTGATTTGATGCTGAATAAAGTTGTGTGTGATTCGTTTTCCATCACTATATACGAAAATCGCCGTCCAATTTCTTTTATATTTTCATTTTTTGCTTCCAAAACATAGCTTATGATCCCTCATTGGAACGTGCGCATTGCGCTCGTTCCAATGAGGGATCATAAGTTATGTTTTGGAAGCAAAAAATGAAAATTTATAGTTACTCAAGAATTTTTTTTATGAGTGTCATCTGCTACTAGCGACGGGTCAACTGGAAACAAATCTCCTGAATGTCCCAAACTTTGGAGCATAAAAAAAAAATATAGTTTTCTTGAAAAAATGTGTGTCCCATATCATAGAGTGTCCCAATACATAGTCTCCCAATACATAGAGTCTCCCAATACATAGAGTGTCCCAATACATAGAGTCTCCCAATACATAGAGTAAATACGGTAAATGATAAGAGAACAAAACTGATCATGTGTAATATTTGTAAAGGGATCACTTCCGAGTAATCATTTGGATGAAATATGTACTACTTGTGGCAGTAAGTGCTATTTGTATATTTTTGCCGAATAAATTGCATTTTTTTACCAACTGAGAAAATACCTACAAGTGACAGTTGGTGATTGGGAAGTTTTCTGATTTGTATACAAACATTGAAATATTAGACAATGCTTGGTCATATCTAAAACAGGGATATGAGAGTTCAGTTAATTAGCTAATTTCAGCTAATTATCAAAATACTGAAATTTTATTTTTTGTAAATCTTGATGAAAATGGTCTTTATTTAACCGTTTACCCTTCCCCGTGGGAACCCCGGGAAGTAAGCAGCACTTGTTTACTGTGGTAAACCAGTTCCGCTTTACTAGTAAAATAGGACCCAGTCACCAATGCTTGGGGTGAAAGTCCTCTAAAATGGGCAACATGTTGATCAACGATTGACTAAACTTGACTTCATCTCCATGTTGTGTCACGATTAGCCATGGTGCATAAATATGTGACGTTAACCACCAACAAACAAACAAACAAACCGTTTACCCAACGAATCGGCCGTATCCGTCCGCGTAATATGCAAATTCAGCAGTTGAAAAAATATTATTTTTCAAAGAATTTCAACAAAATCATGTGACCGCTCGTTGGAACGAGCTTTTCAAGCTCGTTCCAACAAGGGGTCAAATGGTATGGTTTTGTTGAAATTCTTTGAAAAAATATTTAAAATAATAAATTTTGGTATTGTCTGCGTTGGGTAAGGGGTTAACTGGTTTATTGCTAGAAGCCACTATCCTGGCTCTATTGGAAAGTTCTGGAAGCCAGTTTATTGTTTGACACTGTATGCATTAGCTTGAGGTTTGATCGGCAGAAGAAAAAAAAAATTATATAAAATTATTTGCCGTTTATTGGAGAGTGTCTACTGGCACTCTCCAATAAATTGCAACAAAACAATTAACAAAATCTTCCTAAACTGGAAGCAGCGTATCTTTAAAAAAAAATACCCATGTTTCAAATCACCTAGGAAAAATAAATGTTAGAAAGAAAATGACGACCCAGCTATACCTGGACTATATATATTCTTCTGTTCTTGTGAAACATCATTTTGGCAAATTTTCAGGTTAAAATATGAGAATTTTGACCTATTTCAGATAATTTAGACACTTTCTACTCATACCCTTCTCAAAATAGGATCCTGCAAACCTCAGCGTTAAACAAATCGGGCAAAGAAGTTCAAATCCAATTATTTAGAATTTACTCTAATGGCTCTTCAATTCCCCACCCCCACTCAAGCCGTTAGTAATATATGATCGTTTTTTTCAAAATTTAAATGCGAATTTCTACACTTCAAAATTAGCAATTCATATATGTGATATTACACAATGTAAATGATTGAAATATTTTTTTGTATTGTTACATGGGTCGAATAAGATATGGAAGTATTCATGGTTGATTCTCATGGTTTCATTCATCTTTGTCTTTCTATAATATATTTATGGTTACAGTACGAGTGGATTCCATCACACATTTTCTTCATCATAGTAACAGCAGAGGTACTGTACTTTAGGTTGCCAAAAACACTTGCTGGGTGGAATTTCAACTCAAATAATAATTCAAAATCAGACCATTCTCAAGAAACCAGTTACTTGCAGGAATAAAGAAATTAATTCCAAGTAATCATTCAGTTGCTTGTTTTAGGGGGTTTTAAATATTTACAGGTTATTCTCTGTATTGAAACCACTTTCCGCAGGTGTTTAGTAGTGATTCAGTCATCTTCTCTACTGCTGTTACAAAAAATCAGTTCATATGGTTGATTACGCTATTTCAACAGATTGGCATCGACAAATATAGAGTTGAGCATGTAATGTTACGTTTTAAATATTACTCTGTTTCCAATAAATCACTTCAGTATATTCTTTGAAGTTTAACATTCAAAATGGCAAAATATTAAATATTACTCTGTTTCCAATAAATCACTTCAGTATATTCTTTGAAGTTTAACATTCAAAATGGCAAAATATTGAAATTCAAGCTACTAATATCACTTGGGAATTTAATTGTAGAGTGCTATAAGCTACACTCATGGCTCTTCTAAAAAGTACTTGAAGTGACAGGTGGATTTACACTGTATGCAATAGCCTGTTGTTTTCCCTGCAGTAGACAAAAAAATTATATAGAATGGGCACTCTCCAATAAATTGTAACAAGGTAATTAATTTGAACCCCCCCCCCCCCCCCCCCCAGGAACCCCGGGAACTGAAGCAGTGCTTGTTTACTATGGTAAATAAGCTCTTATTCACTGGTAAAATAGGACCCAGTCACTAATGCTTGGGGTGTGAGTCCTCTAAAATAGGCAACATGGGGGTATAAGCGATTGACTGACCTTGACTTTATCTCCATGTTGTGGTCATGATTAGCCATTGTGCAAAAGTATGTGACCTTAAACACCAAAAAATAAATAAGTAGTTAATTTGAACAAACTCTTACTAAACGATGGCTTTTTTGCTGGTATCTTTGAAAACAATGCTTGTATAACTAATTTCCTTTGAAAACTAATTTCGCACCCTACCAGTTACCCATTTTGTTTGATGAAGCTCATTGAACTCTGTCAAACCAGATTGTGTTTCTTCAATGCATAGTTAAAAATTTTCCAGTTGGTATTTTGATATCGGTGTGCAGAGAGTTAACTCCATGTGGTTTACAAATGACATCAATATTTTTACTCTTTGTCTCACACTAGAAAGCGACACTTGAAAAAGGTTTTTCTCGAATAACTAGAAACTCTCCTGTTTTTTTATCCCGTTCCATTGAGAGGTCATGAAAAAATAATTGGAATGACAGCTTTTGTGAATATGAACATTCTATCTCCTATTTTTGGTTCCAAAAGACAGCTTATGACTGTTCTGGTTTACTTGTAAAGTAGAATCTGGAACAACGCCTGAGGTGGAAGTCTTCTAAAATGGGTGGTGCAGGTATAAAAGATTGGGTAAAGTTGACTTCATCCCTATGTGATTGTCATGAGATGGCCAAAGATGCCGAGAAGCAACGTTGAATACCAATAAATAAATGAATGAGTGTTCGGCAGACATTTGCAATATCACAGTGAACTTGTGTCATACCTCCCCTGCTTGAGCAGAGCTTGAACAGAGTTAGAATGTTGAGGAGCTAACAGTTGCTCATTGATGCTCGGTGATTCTCTCTGGGTACTCTGGCTTCCTCCACCCGTAAAACTGTCACGTTCACGATTAGCCATTGTGCATAAGTATGTGACCTTCAACACCAATAAATAAATATAAATTGTCATACCTGAACCAATGAATATGAAATTATGTGATTTTGAGATTTTAATGTCGTAGATGAACTTACTATCGGATTCTGTAGCAGCAACATTCACGGTTGTTTTCCTGGTTTCACCCTTTATCTAACGAATCGGCTGCATCTACAAATTAAGCAGTTGAACAAAAATTGTTTCAAAACATTTCAACATAACCATATGTGATCCATTAATGGATGAACTTTATGTGCACATACCATTAACTGGTAGAGTGCTAAATTATTTTTGGTGATCCGAGTTAGTCCACGTCTCTTTGCCTTGTTACAATGTATGGGAGAGTGCCATTAGGCACTCTCCCATACATTGTAACAAGGCAAATCCTCTTAGACTAAATTGTTTTAATTCAAAAATAATTTGAAGCACATCTACAGAATATGAAGCCATTAGGTTGCGGCACTTGCACTTCAGAAAAAAGCCCAAATACAGGCTTCCAGCACTCTTCCAGTTAAGGGGTCATACGATATGCCTTTGTTGAATTTTTTTTTAAATTTGAAAAAAAAAAATTGATTCAAATAACGTGTGCATTGGATGAAGGATTAAAACTGTTACTTTGGATTTAGTATGGTGGTGAACCGTTCTGGTAGTATTAAAAGAATAAGTTTCAAATGATTAAAAAAATACAATTTTCTTGGTGCAATTCATTAGAAGAAAATAATGTTACATTTGTCCGAAAAAAAAAAATTGAAATAATTTTATCTATTAAGTTTGTTTAAGAATGTTATTATTAAAAACATTTGCAGGTTTCAGTTAAGTATTTAAGATGAAGTTGATTCTAAAACTACCAACAATTTTTATGTAAATTTATGCAAAATTTCTGATAAAGATATGTATAGATATTAAACATTGATTTTTAATAAAAATGCATTGAAAGTCTTTTTTTTTTTTTTTTTTTTTGGACATACCGATAAATTATCCTATTTTAAAAAAAAAAATGATGCTGCATTAAACATACTTTTAAATCCTCTTAAATTAACAGTGGTAACCGATGTCCTCAAAATACAAGTATGTTCCCAAAACAGAGAATATAAATGATAGATTAGTTTGTTTTTCTGTAGGTTTTTTTTCTGTAGCCCGTAAAGGACTGTGGATTTTGGCTCTTGTTTTAGGTGATAAATGGCATTGAACTTCAAACCGAGAGGTCCAGGGTTTGCAGGGTGTGCACATCCTTGAAAAGTCCTTGAATTTCAATCTTACTTGTTGAATTTTGAAAATTCTGAAAATGTACTTGAAAAGTACTTGAAAATCCATCAGACTCCTTGAAAGTCCATGAATTTTGCCCTATATCATTTTCACCTGTGTAATAGTGGGCAATTAAAACATCTCTTTTGCACTTTTTGTTGTTGAAAAACAAAAAAAAAGTGAACATAAATAATGGATAATTGATAAATGAGGAATTAAAGTTCAGGCATTATTTAACTGGGTGTCATTCTGTAAGCACCATAATTTTGTTAGAGAGCATTTTAGAAGCACCGTTTTTCTGGAATTTAGAAGGATGAGGTAGAAGACATTTTTAACCCTTTACCCAATGTAACGACCAAAACTGGCCTGTGCTCTTCTAAAAAATGGCCAATTAATTTCAATTATTTTTTTTCATTTTTGTCTTAAAAACATAGGTTATCACCCCTCATTGGAACGAGCTCGTTCCAGTGAGGGGTCATAACCTTTGTTTTTGAGACAAAAAATTAGTTATTCAAGAATTTTTTTTCAAGTGTCGTCTGCTTTTCATGTTAGGTAATGGGTTAAAGTAGGTAAGGCTTCTAAAAATGGTTATATTCCAAATGTACATATTAAAAAAAACATCCATGGAAAATGCTGATATGTCCTTGAAAACGTCCTTGAATTTTTTTTGTCCTTGACTGTAAGAACCCTGGTTTGATTCCCGCCAGATGTAACTGTGTTGTATCCTTGGGCAAGGCATGTAATCCTGATTGTCCATATGGAGGCACAGTGGCGCTGTGTACTAAGGCATACTGCACGTCGATGGTGCACACTTTTTCAACCAATGGTTAGCATTGTGTGGCGTTAGTACATCGGGGGCAAGGCACTTAACCCCGATTGTCCACATGGGGACACAATGGTGCCGTGCACTAAGGCGTACTGCACGTCGATAGTGCGCGTGTCTTCAACTAATCTAACCCTGCCTGTGCTGTAGTGCGGAGTTACGATGTTGGGGAGCTGGCGGCTGCTCGTCATTGCTCGGTGGTTATCTCCGGGAACTCCGTCTTCCTCAACGCGTAAAACTGTCACAGACACGATATGACCTTGGCTGTTAATGTGTTGTTAAACCTTAATAAATAAATAGTATGTTGGGGACTCTGCCAGTTGCTTGGTGGTTCTCTCTGGGTAGTCCGGCTTCCTCCACCCATAAAACTGTCTTGACACAAGATGACCCTAGCTGTCAAACGCGTCGTTAAACTCCAATAAATGAATAAATAATTAACTCCTTACACTAACATTGAAATATCATACTTTCAGGCCACAATTTTTTCCCATAATGCAATTTTTTCTCCATAATTCAAGTAGGAATTCAACCAATTTAATTTTGTTTGACATTGAACTCTGTCAAACAAGATTGATTTTGTTAAATTCCCAGTTACTTTATGGGAAAAATTGGCTGCTTTCTTTATTTTAACATCTGTGTTGGGAGGGTTAAAACAAATAGAAATGTTCAGCACTGAGTGCAATTCTCACAAATTCTTTCCTCAAACATTCGAATGTTAACCCTTTACCTAACATGAAAAGAAGACACTTGCAAACAAAATTCTTGAATAAATATTTTTTTTCATTTTTTGTCTCAAAAACATATGTTATGACCCCTCATTGGAACGAGCTCGATGAGCTCGTTCCAAAGAGGGGTCATAACCTATGTTTTTGAGACAAAAAATGAAAAAAGTAATGAAAATTAATTGGTGATTTTTTGTATAGCACTGGTCGGATTTGGCCGTTATGTTGGGTGAAGGGTTAATTCAAATCTGATATACCTATATCACTGATCACCAAGAACTGGAAGGGAATATAACTGATAACTTTTCTGACAGTATGTGCCGATCCTCGTACAGACATATTTTTTAATATTTCAAATGTCGTAATTGCCAATCTGTCTTGAGACGGTGTGTAAATGTCTTTACAATTTCTTTGTGTAGCTGAATGTATGTTAACAGTCCGTCTGTTTGTATGTTGCTTCTGATTGTGCTCATGTAAACATCCCATCAAGGTGCTGCTTCTTCTTCACTCTTCTGTTTGCTGTAACCATTCTTATTGAGTTGCATGCCATCATGTTTGTGACATTGTTATGAAGTTAGTCAGGAGTGTGGTTTAGCCTCAATACTCCACCTAACAAATTTGAGAAACAGTTTACTTAAACACCAGTCAAATATATTTTCTCTACTTCTTGAAAACCAACACATGGGATTCTTTACTGGAAAGAGCTTGTCAAGCTTGTTCCCGTAAGGGGTCCCCAGTTGTTCAGAAGGAAAAAATAAAATATTATAAGGCCTGAAAAAATTAAAAATCAGTTTCTCAGGCCCTCCCGCGCGGTTCTTTTGGCTGTTGTATGCCTTCTTTTTATAATAAAATCAATGTAAGCTTCAAAAAAAAAATTAAATGAGTTATGTCTGATGTTTTACCCAAGTTAAGTCAAGGACTTTTCAAGGATGTGCACACCCTGACACATGTATAAGGTCTAGTTTGGCCAATCGGCCTATGCGGACAACTTTAAATGACATCCACTCCAGGGTTGAGGCATTGATTACACAAAGCTCTGTCCAGAAACTTTCTTGAGTGGACAATAGTAATCGAAATGTCTCCTTTACGATGCTAAAAGCAGTTGTCAAATTGGTGATTGGATATGAAAAAGTGCCAGACACACCCAACGACCACTCACTGCTATGAACGAACTCTGATCCTGTGGTCCTATTTTACCCGTAAGGTAAAAGGTTAAAGTAGGTAAGGCTTCTAAAAATGGTTATATTCCAAATGTACATTTTAAAAAAACATCCTTGGAAAATGTGGATATGTCCTTGAAAAGTCCTTGAATTTTTTTGGTCCTTGACTGTAAGAACCCTGTGTGTAGCAGTCATGATATAACTATATATGCTGAAAGTGACCATAAATAAGTTCCCGAAGAAAAAAATGAAATGATTGAAGAGCGGTGGTGGGTAGCCAAACTCCTAATAATCAGAGCCTGAGTTCCTTAAAGTCGTGCTGAAAAAATGCCTAAAGCCTTTTGCAGAATGAAATCACCAATTCACATTTAAACCAACTGTGAATATGACTATGCGATTATACTTAGCCGCAAAATAAGCTGATGACCCTCTATTGGAACGAACTTGTTCCAATGATTGGTCATAACATTGTCATTTGGAGACAAAACTGAAAAAATATTTGACAAACATTTGGCAATATTTTCGAGTTGAAGTGGATGGATAATTGGGATATAACCGCTGCATTAATTAAGGTTTTATCTTATTAATAAAACATTACTACTGGAAAAGAGGAGCCAAAAAATTCTTAACACTGATGACATTTCTTGAGCTGTTTTCTAATTCATTTCTACGCATGTAGACAATGACTGCACTATTTGAACAATCGGTCTACTTTGAATTTTCAATTTGTTGCATCTCACAATTCAGACTTTTCTACAAGATCTTGCCAATTGCATTTTTTCATGTTTTTTTTTTTTGAGATTATATATGGAGAATGTAATTGATATTTGCAGTTTATTCTAACTTCTTAACCCTTTACCAAATGAATCGCCCGCATCCACCCGTGTAATATGCAAATTCAGCAGCCGAAAAAATATTATTTTTCAAAAAATTTCCACAAAACCATATCATGTGACCCTTTGGAACGAGCTCATCGAGCTCGTTCCAAAGAGGGGTCACATGATATGGTTTTGTTGAAATTTTTTTAAAAAATTTAAAAAATGATATTTAAAATAATGAATATTTTGAAATTGTCTGCATTGGGTAAAGGGTTAACCCTTTTCTCAAAGAATCGGCTCCATCAACCTGAGTAATTTACAAATTAAGCACTTGATAAAAAATGTATTTTTAAAAAAAAAAAAAAAATCAACAAATCATATGTGATCCCTCATTGGAACAAGCTCATCAAGGTCGTTCCAACGAGGGGGAAAATGATATGGTTTTGTTGAATTTTTTTGAAAATTTAAAAAAAGAAATAAAAAATATTGATTATGGTTGCATTGGGTTAACCCTTTACCCAACGAATTTGCCACATCCGCCTGCGTAATATGCAGATTCAGCAGGTGGAAAAATATTGTTCAAAATTTTTTTGAAAAAGTTAAAAAATGATATTTAAAATAATAAATTTTGATATTGTCTGCCTTGGTTTAAGGGTTGAATATCATTTTTTTCTGAAATTGATCCTCTCTTGGAACCCCAGAAGTGAAGCAGTGCTTGTTTACTGCGGTCCATAAGCTCTGTTGTGCAGGTAAAATAGGACCCAGTCACCAATTCTTGGGGTGGAAGTCCTCTGAAGTGGGCAACATGGCTATAAGCGATGGACCAAATTTTACTTTAATTCCATGTTGTGGTCCCGATTGGCCATTGTGACCTAAAACACCAATAAATAAATAACCCTGAACATAATGATATCAAAAAAATCTCACTTTCAAGCAGTGAACATTTCCCATAAACTTGATATATAACCAATTCCACCTCGTTTGACAGAGCTCAATGAGTTCTGTCAAACAAGATTGAATTGATTAAATTTTCAGTCGCATTATGGAAAAGAATTTGTTGCTTGAAATTTTGTTTTGTGTAGAGTTTCGTTCTCCTTTGTTTTTTTCATTAGAAAAAGTCCACAGGGTTCCAGCGGGGACTTCAAGGAATGGCCTTGAATTCAACAAAGTGTGGTTCAAGTACTTGAAATCCTAGAAAAATCCCGACGGGAACCCTGGGAAGTGAAGCAGTGCCTGTCCACTATGGTAAACAGGCTCTGTTTACTGTTAAAATAGAACCCAGTCACCAATGCTTGGGAGGTGCAAACCCTCTCTAAAATGGGCAACATGGCTTATTAACACTCACCCCTGGTCTTGAGTTGATACTCATATTGTGGTCATGATTAGCCATTGTGCAAAAATATGTGACCTTAAACACCAATGAATAAATAAATCAATAATCCTGGAAAGTGGTCAAGGGAGCCTTAAAAATCCTTGAATTTTTGCGAAATAAAAACGTGCCGATGACATTATTAACATTCTCCCTCGTTGGGTACACTAGTGATCATATATCATTCATGGCTGTAAGGCCTTGAAAATACTTGAATTTGGTTTCTGTAAGGCCTTGAAAAATGCTACAAAATGTCGAGCAACGGCCATGAATAGCCTTAACCCCCTGCACTCTGATGTCAAAATATCCAAATTTCAGGCAGAAAAAAATTCCCATAATCCAACTAGAAATTTAACCAATTCAATCTCGTTTGACAGAGCTCTTTGAGCTCTGTCAATTGAGATTGAATTGGTTAAATATCTAGATGCATTATGGGAAAAAAACAGCTTCCTGAAATTTTAGAATTTTGACATCAGAGTGAAGGGGTTAAATTTGATCAGTCCATGCCTGCAGGAACCCTGGGCCAATAAAATGACAGTATTATCGATAACAGAATTTAGTGGCGTAGATAAAGGGGGGAGGCCGGGGGTGGGTGGAGGCCCCCCCCCCCACAAATGCTGGCTTTGGGGATAAAAACATGCCATTTGGGGTAAATTTTGGGTAAAAAAGACCAATTTTCAGTACATTTGCAGTAAACAACAGATTCTTTCTGTTTGTTTGGGTTATTGTTGTTGTTACACTGTCAGAAAATTTTCGGTCTGTCTGAAAATTTTGGGCTTGTCCCTCCGCCAACGAAAAGCTATCTATGCCACTGAGAATTTAATATTTCAGTCACAACCCCGTGGGAACCCCGGGAAGTGAAATAGTGTTTGTTTTTTTTACTGTGGTAAACAGGATCTGTTTTACTGGTAAAATAGGACCCAGTCACCAATGCTTGGGGTGGAAGTCCTCCTTCAAAATGGGCAACATTGTGTATAAATGATTGACTGAACCAGTTGCGGCGCCATGGAGGGGTATGTGGGGGTACTTACCCCTCCACTTTTTTCGGCAAGCGTAGTAAAATACTATCATTTTAATTTTTGTTGTATTGAACTTTGCGGTGTAATGGTCGGTATGCTTAATCCCATATTCCCAAGTGCACTAAATCAGAGAAGTTTTGAAATTATGTTTGCTCTCCTCCCCCCCCCCCCCCCCCCTCCCACTGGACTGAACTTGAATTTATCTCCATGTTGCAGTTACAATTAACCATTGTGCAGAAGTATGTGACCTTAAACACCAATAAATAGATATTTGTCAAAAAATGCTGGTGTATTTTTTAAAACATTTTTTATCAACAACAAACCTGTGGTAAACAAGCTCTGTTTCACTGGTAAAATAAGACCCAGTGGTTAATGCTTGGGGTGCGAGTCCTCTAAAATAGACTACATGGGGTATAAACGATTGACTGACCTTGATTTTATCTCCATGTTATGGTCATGATTAGCCATTGTGCAGAAGTTAGTGGCCTTAAACACCAATAAATAAATATAAATAAATCAACAAACGTATTTCAGCTGGGGAGGCTGGACACAAGAAAAACAGTATTCTGCTCTGATTTTTTCATCAGATATGTCACAAAATTATGGTTAACTTAAATTTATTTTAGGTGAAGAATTCATTTATATTGGCAATATTCAGCACTACATTTTTATCTCTGTTTTTAGTTTTTTTTTCGTCTATATTTAGTATACAGATGTTGCTTGATACTGATTATACCCGAGGTGTTATTCATATGATTTTCACTCGATTTACTTCACAACATGAACACTTTGTATGCATTCTCCAATAAAATTTTAATTAACCAGATGACGACCTCTTGCTCAATTAACCTGTTAGGGGCTGTTTCTCCATTTGATTGGGAAGATTTACAAGTGGTCATAAGGTGCGTAAATTTCTTCAATACTCTCGACCCTTAACCAACTGCAATATAAACAAAAGAACAAATTTAAGCTTTATTCTTTTTCTTCAGTGTTGGCTTCCAAATTATAACTGCTAGAACCCTCATTACAGTTTTTGGCTCATTCCAAAGAGGAATACAGTGGTACCCACTTAATTGGATATCTCTTAACTGAATAACCCTGTTAATTGAAGATAATTTCCTAACACAAAACCATTTACCATACCTTCAGTACAAATTTGACCTGTTAATTGAATATAGGTTATAGAGTAAACTCCTGTTAATTCAAAAAAAATATTGTAACCTGTCGAGAAATTACCCTGACTCTCCCCAGTTTTCCTTTGTTTATAGACCTATTTGACCTCAGTACATCCAATACAGACCTTTAATCTATTATATCTTGTTTGACAGAGCTCATGGAGCAAAAAATCTTGTAACCTGTTGAGAAATTACCCTGACTCTCCCCACTTTTCCTTTGTTTATAGACCTATTTGACCTCAGTACATCCAATACAGGCATTTAATCTATTATATCTTGTTTGGCAGAGCTCATGGAGCTCTGTCAAACAAGATAGAATAAATGCTAAGTTTATCTCCAGAAAACAGGAAAGTGACACATTCCCTGTTAATTGAATACTCCTGTTAATTGAATAATTTTCATTGGCAAAGTGGCTATTCAGTTAACAGGGTTCTGCTGTATTGGGCTTTATTTTAGAAGCTAAGTTTCATTTGTGAGTTTTGACGTTGCTAAAAATCCAGAAATAATGAAACAAAATAAAATGAATTTGACGAGATCTTGTAGAAATATTTTTTAAACTTGTTAACTATTTTGTAATGAGACATTGTCATAATTGGATGGGATTTCGAAGCGTTTATAATATGTTGTACTTTTATTCAGAATTATTTATGGAGAAAATTTGGGTTGTATGAGAATATATAGCCCAGAAAGATAATATATTTTTGTTTATTTTGATACCTTTTCTTGTTATAAGACTATTTAAAGCTGTTATTTATGGGTGTACAGTTGATACAGAAATAAGATGTCATTTGAATGCTGCAAGAAAACAATTTTTCTTTTTGTTCAATCACTCCATGCGCTCTGCCTGCTGAATATTTTCTTTGATTTTCTCATCATATCAAGTCATGGCTGCTGTAAGGCAGCCATGACTTGGTTTGATGAAAAGTTCAACACTGGCAGGGATCATAAAATTTTTGATAAGATAATTACTTGATTTGTAGGGGTATATTTTAGCAAGGGTCAGGCTTATAACCTTTCAATAGATTACAGGGTATGTTTGTGCTAGTCTCGAAAATAAATCCACCCTTGGCAGATGAAGTGCTAAACTGGGGATTGAAGTTTACCGTATTTTTTCTGAATTCAGTTTTTTTTTTTAGACAAGTATTCTCTGTTGAGGGATTTGGTTGTCAATTCAGGCTACTTTCACTCAACAGTTTTTTTTGTCTTTAACACACTTGCATCCTTGAACTTATGACAAGTGCTGTCTCATCATTTCTCTGAGACTCTCTCTCTCTCTCTCCCTCTCTTCGGCACTAAACATAAGCCTTTTGCTCATTATCAAATATTTCAGTGATTTTTGTCACAAGGACCTGTAATCCTCGAGTTAAACTTTCAGTTTGAAAAAATGGAACATGATCATTATAGTATCTAAAAAAATATTTTTATTACTCTCCAGTTACCTGGGCACAGGTTGAATATCATCGCAAACTGCGCATTTATTCTCGACATTAGTCCAATACCATGTAAGCACGTTCTGCATTACTGGTGAATAGGATAGTAGACAACGCCAGGGTGGTTGTCCTCTAAAGTGGGAGGAAAATATCGGGCCACAAATGTTTCTCATAATGCATCGAGGAATTTACCTAACGAATCAGACGCATCCTTCTCACAATTAACAAGTAGTTGAAAAAATATATATTTTTAAAAATAAATTCAGTAAAGCCAGATGATCTGGCTCCCATGAGCTCGTCCCATTGAGGAAACACATGATATGGAAGGGTTTTTTTTTTTTTTTAAATCAAATCCCCGCAGGAACCCCGGGAAGTGAAGCAGTGCGTGTTCACTGTGGTAAACAGGCTCTGTTTTACTGGTAAAATAGGACCCAGTCACCACTGTTTGGGAGGTGCAAACCCTCTCTAAAATGGGAACATGGCTTATTAACACTCACCCCTGGTCTTGAGTTGATACTCATGTTATGGTCATGATTAGCCATTGTGCAAAAATATGTGACCTTGAACCCCAATAAATAAAAAAAACAAAATTAAAATACTAAATTTTGATATAGTGTTTGTTCGATAAAGGATTAACCAACTCATTGAGCTAATAAGTTGAATTGGTTCAACTGCATTGTATGATGGGAAAAAAATTGCTGCATGGAAGCTTGGTATTTTGACATCGGTCACTGCGAGTTAACACTTGTCAATAGTACTTCAAACCGAAAGTTAACCCTTTGATCAACGGCAGCTTTTCCCTCCAGGAACATGATACGTCATAATGTCATTATAAAGGATGGCTTGCCCGTGGGAACCCCAGGAAGTGAAGCTGTGCCTGTTCACTGCGGTAAACAGGCTGTGTTTTACTGGTAAAATCTGCCCCAGTCACCAATACTTAGGAGGTACAAACCCTCTCTAACATAGGCAACATGGCTTATTAACGCTCAACCCTGGTCTTGAGTTGATGATACTCATGTTGTGGTCATGATTAGCCATTGTGCAAAAATATATGACCTTAAACACCAATAAATTCCCCGCGGGAACCCCGGGAAGTGAAGCAGCGCCTGTTCACCGCGGTAAACAGGCTCGGTTTTACTGGTAAAATAGGACCCAGTCACCAATGCTTGGGAGGTACAAACCCTCTCTTAAATGAGCAACATGGCTTATTAACGCTCACCCCTGGTCTTGTGTTGATACTCATGTTGTGGTCATGATTAGCCATTGTGCAGAACTATTTGACGTTAAACACCAATAAATATAAATAAATAAACACCAATAAATAAATAAATAATAAAGGATGGCTGTTCAGTAAATATTGTGGGGTAGACCAATCAGTATTTTCAACGTGCAGCCCGAGGCTGCACGTTGAAAATACTGATTGGTCAACCCCAAATAATGAATATGGACTCTTCTAATTGCTGCCATTGAACTGGCATGGAAGATACCACTAGAGTTCAAAGGGTTAAGCTTGTGTAGGAGATGGAGACTCTCAAGAACTGCTCGATGGTTCATCCCTGGTAGTCCGGGTTCCTCCACCTTTAAAACTGCCTGACATGTGACCACAGCTGTTGAAAGTGTCGTTAAACCCCCACAAACAAACCAGCGAATAATAAATGGAGTAATCTGAAGGCCTGAAAACGATACAATGTTTACCTTGAGTGAACAGAATGGTTGTCTGCATTTGGATGACGGCTTATTGTTGTAAAAGCTGAGTGTGTTACATAGTAGTTGATTTTTGGTTGTACATAGTCATCTGTTGTCTTTGTTTTACAACACTTCTTGTATAAATGATGTACATTTTTATTACCAAATCACCAATTTCTTACACCGCTGAAATATGGCGCCATTCTTTACAAAAGGTCTTTGGATGTCTTGATTCTCGTAAAGTTTCTTTGACATTCTTGACCACCCCAACTCGCCCCTTGGGAACAACAAGGTATCATCTGTAATGCTTAGAAATTATTCGTTTTGTTACTGTCATCCCAAAAGGTCAGAGTTGGGATTGTGCAGATCCCGAAACTTCGAGATGCGTGTTGAAACATCCTCGGACGTACTAATGGAGTAAGCGTTCTATAATAGAAATGCACAGGGCTTGCGTTTTTTTCATGAGAAACGACAGAGTCCCATGAAAATCAAGTCCACTTCCCAACTTCCCCCGTGTGAGCCGCGGGAAGTGATGCAGTGTTTTCTTGTTTACTGTTGTAAAAACTTCCTTACTTTTAAAGTAGGACCTGGGAGCACAGTGGAACTGTCGGACTTCTGCGCAAGAGGTCCTGAGTTCGAGCCCCGTCCGGTACGACCCACGTTGTGTTCTTGGACAAGACACTTTATCCCGGTTGTCTTCATAGGGGCACGATGACGCCATGTATTAAAGCGTACTGCGCGTCGATGGTGCACATGCCTTCAACCGCTGTAACCCTGCTTGAGTGGAGCTTGAACAGAGTCCCTTATTGTAACGAGCGCAACGATTGGCAACAACTGTTTTTTGTGAATAACATTGGCCGATTATTGCTAGTGCCTGAAACAAAGCGTTAACCCTTTACCCAAAGTAACGGTCAAAACCGGCCAGCGTTATTCTCAAAAATCGCCAATCAATTTTCATTATTTTTTCATTTTTTATCTCAAAAACATAGGTTATGACCCCTCGTTGGAACGAGCTCGTCGAGCTCGTTCCAACGAGGGGTCATAACCTATGTTTTTGAGACAAAAAATGAAAAAAAAATAGTTATTCAAGAATTTTTTTTTGCAAGTGTCGTCTGCTTTCCATGTTAGGTAAAGGGTTAACCGGTTAGATAGAAGTTCCACGTATTCATTCACATCAGACAGTTGAAGCTGCAATGTAGTTTGACAGTTAATTGGATGTCTCCAAAATACAACATTACTCACAGCCCTTAAAAGAACATCCTAGTTCGAGTCGGTCTTGCAAGTGTTTGCTCTTGAGAATCAAGTTAGGAGGTGGTGTATACCCTTACGATGAGTGTATGTCTCTTAAATGGAAAATCACAAGAAAATACAGTTCAGGGAGTGTGACTTAGAAAACACCCACGCAAATGGTTTTTAAAAACTATCAGCACTAGAATTGAAAGGAAAGGTTTATTTATTAACGGACCTTCACGTGTTTACTTTGCGAAACAAGTTCTGTTTTACTGATTAACTCTTTACCTAACATGAAAAGCAGACGACACTTGCAAATAAAAGTGTTAAATAACTGATTTTTAGTCGAGTTTTGTCGAAGTCAAACTCGATTTATAGTTTGATGAAATGACGGGCGGGCGTAAACAATTGGTTTCCGGGCAATAACTTTAGATCTATTTGATGCACCTTTACCAAAATTATACCAGAGGTTACCCTATAGCAAAGGAAGACACCTATCGATTTCAGAGTCTCGCGCCCCAAGATCAAGGTCACTGTTACTATCAATAAAATATTTTGTGACAAATTGGTTTCCGGGCAATAACTTTAGTTCTATTTGACGCACCTTTAACAAACTTATACCAGAGGTTACCTTATAGGAAGTGAAGACACCTATTGATTTCGGAGTCTGGGACTCCAAGGTCAAGGTTACTGTTACTATAAATAGCTTATTTTTTCAGAATTTAATGTCAAAACTCGACTTCTGGATCTGTGATCCTCTTGCTGGATTTTTATATTTTTTGTCTCAAAAACATAGATTACGATCCCTCACTGGAACGAGCTCGACGATCTCGTTCCAAAGAGGGGTCATAACCTATCTTTTTGAGACAAAAAAATGAAAAAAATAATGAAAATTAGTTGGCGATTTTTCTGAATAACGTTGGCCGGTTTTGGCCGTTACGTTCTGTTCAAGAGTTTCCGGAACCTACACCTGAAATTCAAATCCTCTTAAAGTGGTCAGCATGGGTATAAACGATTGGCTTCATACCCGTGTTAGTCATATAGCCATAGATCCTGAAAAAGACCTTAACCCTTTAACCAACGCAGACGATATCAAAATTTATTATTTTAAATACCATTTTTTCAATTTTTTTCAAAAAATTTCAACAAAACCATATCATGTGACCCCTCGTTGGAACGAGCTCGACGAGGGTTAAAGGGTTAACATAAGAGACCTCCAGCTCCTTTAGCTGATTAGGGTTTTTTTTCGAAGCCACACTTCATCGCAATTGGTAATTGCGCGGGTGAGGTTCTCACCGGGTACTCCGGATTCCTCCACCCGTAAAGCTGTCGTGGTCATGATTAGCCATTGTGCAGAAATATGAATACTCTTAGAAGCCGGGGAGTCGGAATGAATTTATTGAACATGACACACCGCGAAGAACTTACAGTAAAGTAGTTGCTTCCAGTCAAGTGTCGTTTGCATATTCAGGCAGACGACACATGACTAGAAGCACCTGCTCAGTGTTTAATTCTCCCCAGCGCAATGGTAACCGAACCGTCACAGCCAGATTACCTGCCGTATTAAATCACAGGCAACAAAACTCGACTCCCGGCTTCAATGAGTTAAACACCAATAAAGGAAGTGAAATGAAATGAAATTGCGTGGGTGAAAGACAGTTTCTTGGGTGTTTATGTAGTGGCTGGGTCTTGTTACTTCGACGCATTATCACTCCTCAAATTTTGATAGGAACGAACACACCACACATTTGTTGAGAGCATCCTCTAAAAAAGTGACGTCATTTGATTTGAAATTTGATAAAAAGTTCCAAGATCGGCGCCATTTTCAGTGTTTTGTAGGCCACACTGTCAGCTTTATTACCATGCGTGAACCTGGTAGGTGATGTTTGTGGGTCTTTAGGAAAGAGCAAGTGCTCATTTATTGTGGTCAAAAGTTTTGATTATGGGTATATGTTTTAGAACTATAGGACCACGTGACCAGCGCTCAGTTTGAGAAATATATCGGTGTGGGCGACGTAACTATAACATTTGGCAGAAGTATCACTCAACTCCTTACCCGCTGAGTATTTTTAAGATATTTTTCATCAAATCTAGTCAGGGCTACTTCACAGCAGCCATGACTAGATTTTATGAAAAATTCACCTGAATTCGTCAAGAAATCATTGGTGAAAAAATCCATTGAATTTTCTGTCAAAAACATAGTTTATTACCGCCTCACTGGAACGGGCTCGTTGAGCTCATTCCAAAGAGTGGGCCAAACTATGTCTTATTAGACAAAAAAATGAAAAAAAATTATCCAAGAAATTTTTTTTGCAAGTGCAACATCCGGTCATTTTTTTTCTATTAGTAACATTGGTTGATTGAATATCAGTTAACCAAAAAGAACAGGAAACCATTAAACCCCTCCCTGGCAACTTGTTAAGTGCTTTGGTACTGTGAGAAACCAGTTTTACTTGTATAAGGCAAAGTTTTCCAGTGCCTGGTGTATGTGAATCTTCTAAACTATTGTAACTTGGGCTACACAATAATGAGCAACTGACTATTAAGTTTATACATGTATTGAGAACCCCGGAAAGCGAATCTGTGCATGTTTACTGTGGTAAAACAAAGCTCTGTTTTACTGGTAAAAGCTGCGGCAAACAGGTTCTGTTTTACTGGTAAAATAGAACCCAGTCACCAATGCTTGGGAGGTGCGAACCCTCTCTAAAATGGGCAACATGGCTTATTACCCCTGGTCTTGAGTCGATACTCATGTTGTGGTCATGGTTGGCCATTGTGCAAAAATATGTGACCTTGAACACCAATAATTAAATAAATACTGTTAAAATATGACAGTCACCAGTGTTTGGGTTGAAAGGATCTTTTTAAAATAGGCAACATTGGTATAAACGATTGACTAAACTTAACTTTATCTTCATGTTGCGGTTACTATCAGCCACTGCAGAAATATGTGGCCTCAAACACAAATACTTGTGTTGCGGCCGCCTTATTGCCATAGATTCTGAAATGGTTTTAAACACCAAATAAATAAATCGTCCCTCACCCTTCATGTTGACGTCACTGTAGGTCTAGGGCTCAAATCTCTTGCTTCACGTCAAGTTAAGTCTGACAGTTTAGTCTATAGTCATATTCATTGTTACTGTTAAAACTAGAAGTCCTGTCATGAAATGCGCACAAATAGCACGTTGAACTGCGCGTTAATCTACGCGTTATGACCATAGTAAGGCTATCAAAGTCTGTACATATGGCCTGTGAACAAGCAATGTTTCAACCAATGGACCTCCAGTAACCCGGAGGTCCATTGACAGAAGCATTGCCTGTGTTTGCTATGAGTAACCAGGAAAACCTGCCGTGCTTTAGATGCCATTCGATATGACAGTTGCGCGCAATTCCTACGCGCAATTAAAGCCAAGATAAGCGCACACTTCGTGACAGAACTTCAAGTTTTAACTGTACAGTCTTTATCATAATTCATTGTTACATGTATTTCTAGTAAACATTGTGTACATTATATTTCATGTCTAGGTAATCGAGACAGGAATGCACACAAAAATGCAATGAAATTACTGTGCTGCAACGGCAACATCAGTTCTGATTGGATGCCACAGCACAATAATGACCAATCACATGTTGTGGTTTGTTTGTGGTTGACTGTGTATATTTGTTCCCATGCGTTTTTTTTCCCTAAAAATCCCTACCGACGTGTTTTTGACTGCTAACGAGGTGAGAAATTAGTTGGCAAACGTTTTGACAACAGTTTAATTTTAAGGTTATAGTGCTAAACGTGTAAGAATAATCTTTGAAGTTAACGACTACACCCCCCCCCCCCCCCCCCCCCCGGGAAGTTGTGCCGTGCTTGTTAACTGAAGTAAACAGGTTTCATAAATGATAAAATAGGACCTGGAAACCTTTGCAAGGTGTGGAAGTCCGCCGAAATAGACATCATAGGTACGAACGATTGGCTAAACTTTAAAAGTATCTATGCTACGCTCATGATGCAGCTTTAGATGCTGAAAGTGACTTGAAACACCAGTACACATTAACGCCTACCTCCAAGGTAATCCATTTTTATATTTAGTGTTTATCGTCCATATTAAAGGAATTGTGGGTATATCGGAGGTTATATAACTCTGATCACGCCATACAGAAGACGTTAGAATGTTGCTTCACTGGTATTATAGATGCAGGTAACCCACGACAGCCCCAGTTCAAAGTACTGCAGCATTCCGTTATTGTACTATATCACATGAAACGTCATTAACCCTTAAGTCCTCAGATTAATTTTAAAGTATTTATGACCTTTTTCTGCTTACATAGTTTTTGATGACTTGGCAGTGGTTCTACATCACTGCTGGCTGCCTATACAGGCAGCCAGCAGTGATGTAGAACCACTGCCAGGGAAAATTCAGTCTACACACAAGAGTAATAAAAAAGATTACACAAGGGAGCACCTGCTTCAATGCAATATAAAAGTGGCGGTTTGGGGCTATATGGGAGCTTAAGGGTTAATTTCGGCATAACAACCCATGTCTTATTTCCTGGTTATCAACAAGTATCTAATCGGCGCGTGGTCCCATAGCAGCAGCATTGTATTCTTGTTCGTCGTTCACATGACGTAAGTTACGACAATGACGTCAATTACGACAAGAAGTGAAGTGCATTCATGACGTCATGGTGTCAAGCGTCTGAGCCAACGAACTGATTGTCGGTTGTTTTGGGAGAATTTAGCGACAATGAATTAAATAAAAAGTGCAAAAAACATTCGAAAATTCATGTGATATTCAGAATCTTTAACTCGTGATGTTTGGATATTATATTTTTTGAAACTCGTTTGATGAATTCGATTCACAACTCGCCTAAAGGCTCGTTGTGAATCAAATTTATCAAACTCGTTTCAAAAGATCTTAGAAATCTGCCGATTTCAACATGTTCGGGCTCAAAACGCATTGTTTCGATCGCTGCTCATCGTGTAGCAGCTCAACACCGCAACGTTTCCCATTTAACAAATATAAAATATATGCATACCCGTTGAAATGGTCGTCCGTGACAGGTAGCAAACGCCCGTCATCCCGCAAAGAATGGCAACTGGTGAAAGCTTCAAAGAGACCGTCATGAAAATAGATGGATCCGATGGAAGTTCTTAGTCGGGCTTTGGAAGTTAAGAAGTTTTACTGACTGAATGATTCGAATGAAATAAATGAGGAATGGCGTTTTAGCTTCAGAATCAGGTCGAGGGTTATTTATAGTGCTAATTTTAAAATTCTAGCCCGGCCTGAATGTTTTGTCTGATATACTTTAAGATTTGTTTATGTCCTTGAGAATAAATCAATTTGTGTTGTTGTATATTCATTATTGTATATTCATGATATGAGAGATTGACATTTGATTGCAGTGGTCAGAATAAACACAACTCGAAGGTAATGTTGTCTTGTCATAATATTCACCACATTTAGTAAAACCTGGCCATTGTGCAGAAATATATGACCTTAAACCCCAATAAAAAAATAAAGTTAGTAACACCAATGGAAAATATTCGAGAGGCCTCCCTGTCTGTTGCCATTTTCTCTAAATTTTGAACTAACTTATCCCATTGAATACTTTTTGTGCCATGATCTCTTTTGCCCAATGTGAGTACGTGAGACTGTTTTACCACTGAAGCACTCTGGAGTTTCCACTCCGAAACAAAACTACTTGTGTGTGAAAAAGCATAAGGATGCCACACAAAGTTGGGAAGGGGGGGGGGGGGGGGGAGTAAAGGTACCAACAATTGGCTAAACTGGACTTCATACCTATGTTGCTGTCACGATGTAGCCAAATGTGCTGAAAGTGACCTTAAGCACTAAATTATTGTGATGAGTTGATGATAACATGGTCTGTGGTTTACATCTCGGAAGGGGCGCGATGGCGTTGCAGTAACCGGTTCTCGTCAGATCACCGAAGTTAAGCAACGTCGAGCCCGGTTAATCCTTGGATGGGTGACCGTCTGAGCAATCAATTCGGACTCCCGCGTTGTGTCCTTGGGCAAGACACTTAACCCCGATTGTCCGCATGGGGGCATGATGACGCCGTGTACTAAGGCGTACTGCGCGTCGATTGTGCGCATGTCTTCAACCAATCTAACCCTGCCCGTGTTGCAGTGCGGAGTTACGATGTTGGGGGGCTCGCAGCTGCTCGTCGTTATTCTCGGGGTTCTCTCCGGCTTCCACCACCCGTAAAACTGTCACGGCAATGATGAGCCATTGTGCATAAGTATAAGACCTTAAACACCAATAAATAAATAATTACATCTCGGAATTTAAGTTCAACCTAGACGCTTCCGTGGAGGTTGAACATACGATTCCAGCCGCAAACCTCCGACCATGTTCCCGTCAACTCATCACAATAACGTATATGTTCCAATAAGTCACTACCAAAAGCCCCAAAACCTGCATCGTGACACACGAGAGGCAAAATTACTAAATTTGTGACAGTTAAAAGTTGCCTTGTTCAAGGCAACTTTTAACGATCACAGGTTTAGTAAATAAATCTCTCGTGTACCCACGACGGCACTGGATAAATAATAAATAAACCAGATAAACTCATTCCATCTTAGTTCAAATCGTAAATCGGTTTGTAATTTAAACACTTTATTCGGAACACCGTCCGCTGGACGTGTTAAAAATCCAGAAAAATTAAGCGGCTTGCTAGTCACTCCGTTGACGAAGCAATTACGAAACTGGCGACGTCATTTCAAATATTTCGCGTTTGACGGTAGTATTTGCTACTGGAGCCGCAAACAAAAGAAACTACACCAGCTCATATCCAATCAAAGGGCGAGGATTTTACTCTTATCGAAAGATCAATAAATAATTCATTAAAACAAGAACAATCGCAAAATCAAAGATTATCTAAAATACGAGTGTCAAAAATGACGTTACAATTTGTGCTGTGCCCGAAATTTCCGTGATTGATCGGATAACAACCAGATGGATGTGATAGGGGCTGCATGCCGTTTTTGAATAGGTTTATAAATGCCAGCATCGCAGTTTATTGATAAAAAGGGAAGGAGCGCTTTGACAAATACTGTCTGAAACAGAGTATTTTTATGCGCCCGTTTGAAAAGAAGATATTATGTAATGGATTGTCCGTCCGTCCGGGTTTTTTTTTGTCCGGAGATTTTCTCGGCTGTTCGAGAGCCATTCCCTTCGAAACTTGATATGCATCTTCACCACCATGGGGACCTGTGCATGTGCGATTATAGTTCCGGTCGGACTATTTTTGCCAGAGTTATGCCCCTCTTCGACTTAGAATAATTTACCACAATGGTCGAATTTTTTCCGGAGATTTCCTCGGAGGTTTATAGACGAATTCTTTCGAAACTTGATGTGCGTGATCACCGAAATGGGAACCATGGCACCTGCGATTTTTTTTCTGGTCGGACTATTTTTACTGGAGTTATGCCCCTTTTCGACATTGAATAATTTGCCTCACAAGTCTGAATTTTGTCCAGAGGGTTTCTCTGAGGTTTTTGGACAGATTCTTTCGAAACTAGGTATGCATGTTCACCACCATGGGAACCCGTACACCTGTGATTTTAATGTCGCTCGGTGTATTCTTTCCACAGTTATGCCCCTTTTCAACTTTAGAAATTTCACATTTTTCTCAACATTTTGGCGATAACTTGAGATTGGATTTATCGATCACCACTAAACTTGGAGTGTGTCTCATTCAAACTAAAATACAAGTTCACTACTAATTGGGGTTCTGTCCGATGTTATTGGTTGGTCCTTTGATCAAAACATTACCTATGTGCAATTCGAAAAAGCTTACTGAGCGTATTATGTAACGCTAGGCGATGCTCTTGTTGTAAGAAATTAACGACCTGTCTCTTTAACCCTTTACCTAACCTGAAAAGCATACGACCCTTGCAAAAATAATTCTTGAATAACTAATTTTTTTCATTTTTTGTCTCAAAAACATAGGTTATGACCCCTCGTTGGAACGAGCTCCTCGAGCTCGTTCCAATGAGGGATCATAACCTATGTTTTTGAGACAAAAAATGAAAAGATAATGAAAATTAATTGGCGATTTTTGAGAACAGCGCTGGTCGATTTTGGCCGTTACGTTGGGTAAAGGGTTAACTTAGAGGACTTGAATTGAAATATATTGAGGGGATTCTATGAAAGTGATGCAAACAGTGATCTCTAGGCTTCCGTATATCCGATGACTCCTACCTCCAGTCTTCTAACACTATCACGAGAGCGCCGTGGTTCAGTAGGAAGAGGTGCAGGTTACAAGCCGAGAGGTCCTCGGTTCGAATCCCACCTGCGGCAACAGCGTTGTGTCCTTGGGCAAGACACTTCATCCCCATTGTCCACGTTGTGGCACTGCGACGTTGTGTACTAAGGCGTTCTGCACGTCGATGGTGCACCTGTCTTCAACCAATACTAACCCTGCTTGTGTGGAGTTAGTATGTTGGGGAGCTGACAGTTGCTCGGTGGTTCTCTCCGGGTACTCCGGCTTCCTTCACCCGTAAAACTGTCGTGGTCATGATTAGCCATTGTGCAGAAATATTTGACCTTAAACACCAACACACAAATACATTCAATTCCGCGAATGGCTGAAAGTGCCAATCACCGCCCCACTACCATTACGGATCCTAATTAATACCATTCTTGGCTTCCACTTCCACTAGCATTTTTTGACTCCTTTCAGAAAAAAAGGTTATCGACGCCGAATCGGTTGTGAGATAGGGGGGGGGGGGGGGCGGAGGGGGGGGGGGGGGCGTGCTGAAAGTTGGGTGCCTCGAAACTTGTGTGACGACCTAAGGAGATTCTGGCGTCTGCAACACCAACATTTACGAACCGATCTCAATGAAACTTGTTCGATATGACCACTGACGGATAACAGTGTGCATATTTCCAACCTGTGACAATTTTGCTAATGTCATTTCCTTTTAAAACGTGACGATTTGATATAGATTTCAATATTAATTTCTTCTGTGCGCAACGTCCACCCCCTTTATGGAACTTGTCAACATGGAGTTTCAAAATTTTGATTTTCGACCAGGTTTCTATAATTGTTCATGTGTTCACCTTGCATTAATGAACAGATTCTCTGAAATTTCACAAAGTGAACATGTGCCAATCATAGATTATAAATATACCGATCTCAGAGTTCTCGGTGCCAGATGGAGTCTCCTGTAATCACTGAAGGAATTCGCCACTGAGATTGCGCCTATGTTCCGGGTCCTCTTTCAGGCGTCTATTCACCAAGACACGATCTCATCAGCCTGGAAATCAGTGAATGTGGTTCCCACCTTCAAGAAAGGGGAGAGAACAGAGCGGCGAATTGCTGCCCTGTCAGCCGAACATTCGTGGCATGCAAGACACTGGAACATCTCTTTTGCAGCAACGTTTTTAAAGCTGCGATAATTTTAACCAGTTGTCTCCTCTTCAACGACTGTATGGATCAGTTCAACACAGATGTAACGAAGAAACTTGTAAATGGATCCGTGCATTGTCAGATGCGCCGGAATCAGCCGAGAGCAGTGGTATAAAAAAGGGCACTCCACACTGGGTGTGAGTCAAGACCGGGAGTTGGAGCGCGGTGGCCTTGTGGTAACCGGTTCTCGTCAGATCACCGAAGTTAAGCAACGTCGGTTAGTCCTTGGATGGGTGACCGTCTGAGCGATCGATTCGGACTCCCGAGTTGTGTCCTTGGACAAGGCACTTAACCCCCGATAGTCCACATGGGGGCACGATGACGCCGAGTACTAAGGCGTACTACACGTCGATGGTGCGCATGTCATCAACCAATCTAACCCTGCTTGTGCTGCGATGCGGATTTGCAATGTTGGGGAGCTGGCAGCTGCTCGTCGTTGCTCGGTGGTTCTCTCCGGGTACTCCGACTTCCTCCACCCGTAAAACTGTCACCGTCACGATATGACCTTGGCTGTTAAAGTGTCGTTAAACCCTAATAAGACCGGAAATTTACAACGTAGCATAAATTGGAATGTGAAACTTCTTTTGTCATATGTATATCGTCCCTTGAGAGGAACAAGGTGCCATCTGCAATGCGAAAGCATTGCAGATGGCACTTTGTTCCACCCATGGCACAATATAAAGCTTTGCTTTAAAAATCCCCTTGCCGATTGTATAGCTTCTATGTAAATTGTTTTAATGGTTATTATCGACCAACATCTGTCATTAAACTTTACCCGACTCCTCCCTCCTCCACCACACCCTTTAGCATTGGCATACGAAAATACATTAGAAGTGAATACTCGAGAGTTTCTCACAGTTCTCGAAAAGTAAAGTCTTCTACTAGTGTACTTCTGGCAAAAAAGGGACACGCGCTTCCCCATCCCCAGTCTCAGAGCAAGAGGAAGATGCCCACCCTCGCTTTCGGCGCTGTTGTGTTCATGACTGTTGCTCGTCTGCTCCTTGAAGATTACATTGTGATTTTATGAGCTATTTCTTCTCTTTCTCAGTCCTGCTCAGAAAACGTTTTATCACAAAATAATGCAGTTTGCTTTGTCGCCGCTTAAAGCTACATTCGAGAACTGACACTGATATTGAGGTGATAGCGACGTGGCCAAATATGACTGAACATATGATTCATGTAAGAGATAGACACTTTAAGAAATAAATATATTTTCTTTTCATTGAATGAGCCATATCGCATCTATAAGTGTGCAAGATTGATACTGTAAAAATAAATATTGTAAAAATTATGATAAATGGAGAATCGAAACTCACCAAAAAGCTGTGTTTTTGATTTCCATCAAACTTTGCCCTCCCTCTTCTTAGGCCCTCAGCTCCTCCCGGAGCATAGGCCATCGACGAGAATCTTCCATTGCTGTCTGTCCTGTGCCCTGACACCGGTTGTCGGCGCCCGCCGGACATCTGCACCAAGGTCTATGCACCAGGGGTTCTTTGACTTCTCACTTTCTCTTTCCCTTGGAGATTCCACACCAGGGCATTCTCATATGTTCCTTGCTGGTTTTCTTAAGGTGTGTTCCAGCCATACCATCTTCTTTTCAGGATCTCCGCCTCTGCAGGGAATTGATGTGTGCACTGCCATAGATTTTGACTGTTTATGGTCCCAGGCCAGTGGATGCACAAGGTCTCCCGCAAGCATTGGTTGATGTATGTTTGGATCGTTTTTATTGTTGATTTGGTAGATCTTCAGGTTTCAGCTCCATATATACACCTGAAACTTATTTAAGCACCCCCACCCATTGAAATGTATCATGACAGGGATGTTGCTGTTACTGATTATTGTTTTAATGATTGCTGTGTTTTGCAGCACATTTCATCTCGTGAAACATGATGTTTCTGGTTGATAGCGTACCCAAAACACATCCCCTCGTCCACGTGAAGCATGCTACCCACGAATGTCACAAAAAACACTACCATCCACATGCAATATCTGGGTATAAAACAAGAAAATTTGTCACTCCTTTTATCAGTAAATGTTGACATTGAAAGGAGGAAACTGTCAGAGGCACTAAGATGGCAAATCGACGGCATGCATGCAACAAGCATGTCCTTTAAAGCTATTGGAAGGCAACTTGGGTATAGTCATTCTGTCATCAGCAGACTTGTCCGAAAAAAATCAACAAACCAACGATGTTAAGGCCTGGACAACCCCGAAGACCTTTCCTTGAGAAGATCGAAGTCTGACATGCCTCGTTAGGCGTGAACCCTTTGCTTCAAGTAGGGTTTTGAAACGCGTTTGTCTCCCCAACAGGCGTTTGTTCAACAGAACTTCCCGAAACCGTCTTAAAGCACTGGGTATGAGGTTCAGAAGGGTCATCAAGCGTCCAGCTCTGTCCGATCAGCACCAAAGACATTTGGAGTGATGTCTGACACGACAACATTGGGAGCTCCGGACATGAAGGAGGGTTCATTAGTCAGACGAGAGGAGGTTCCTGTTTCACGTCACAGATGGTCGCACGAGAGTGTGGAGCCATAGAAATACTGCTTACATGCCCAGGAACGTCAGTCCTACTGTTCCTAATTGTGGAAGATCAGTAATGATCTGGGGATGCCTCTCTCATGATTGTAAACTTGATATGGTGACTGTACGTGGGAATCTGAATGGTCATCAGTACATCCGGGACATTCTCAATCGTGCCTCATTTTGACAGCCACCCGTTGACTACTCGTCATGTATTCATGAACGACAATGCAAGGCCACATCGTTCCCATGCTGTGAGAGCATTCTTTCTGAACAACGCTATTACAACACGACCTTGGCCTATAATGAACACCGATTTAAATCCCCTAGAACACATTTGGGACCTTCTTGGACGTAGTGTGCAAGCAAGGGACCCGCCCGTGCAGAATTTGGTCGACTTGGAAGCTGCATTGCATGAGTAGTGGCAGCATTTGCCTCTGGACCGTATCAGAAGGCTCACTGGTAGCACTGGGAGGTGGGTTCAGGGTGTCATTTGGGCACGTGGTGGATACACTCGCTACTGACGTTAGGCACTGCTATTGTGTTCAGAAGATCACAAGTTACATTTTGTGATCAGTAATTAGAGGTATTGTTTCATCATGGACCGTTCCAGCACCATACATGTCGAGAGAACATTTTTTCATCAAAAACATTAGTGACCGATATGTGTAAATAGTGCCATTAAAATACTGCATAGTTTCATCATTGTGCTATGTTTCATTTCTCAATAGACCATTCTTTCTGAAAACAATGACTTTTTGCCATCTGAAAGATAGCATGAAAGTAATGACAGTTTCTATTAACACCACTGCGAAAAAAAACAATGGGTGCTTAATTAAGTTCCAGGTGTATAAAAGGGATTTCATATTGGTATTAAACAGGCGAATCTTGGTCTTTTTGCCAATTTTCCTCGACTTCTTTTTTGAGTTCGTGGTACGCTGTCCTAGCCTTGCTGATCCTTCCTTGGATGAGAGACAGAAGTGCGAGGTCGCCTGCAAAATCTAGGTCATCGAGTTGGTTCCAAAGGGTATACTGGATTCCGTTCCTTTTTGATGATTCATTCGGCGACTAGTGGGAAACGGAACGTGGACAACAAACATCTTTGTTTCACTCATGAAACGTCCCTGTCGGTTGTTCTCCGTGCACTACTCTGGAAGAACATCCTCCGCAGGAGTTCCTGATGGGGTTAACAAATTTCAGGGGGATTCCATAGTGTCACATCACTCTCCATAGCGCTTCTCTGTCCAAATTGTTGAACAATTTCTCAAAGTCCACACAATTCATATATAGGGACGAGTTCCATTCTATGGATTGTATGGTTATGATGTGCAGAGTTACTGTCTGGTCAGTGCACGCCCTATTCCTCCTGAGGCCTACTTGTTCATCCCTCAGCTCCCTGTCTGGTCAGTGCACGACCTATTCCTCCTGAAGCCTGCTTGTTCATCCCTCAGCTCACTGTCTGGTCAGTGCTTGACCTATTCCTCCCGAAGCCTGCTTGTTCATCCCTCGGATCCATGTCTGGTCAGTGCACGACCTATTCCTCCTGAAGCCTGCTTGGTCATCCCTCAGCTCCCTGTCTGGTCAGTGCACGACCTATTCCTCCTGAAGCCTGCTTGTTCATCCGTCAGCTCCCTGTCGGGTCAGTGCTTGACCTATTCCTCCTGAAGCCTGCTTGTTCATCCCTCGGCTCCATGTCTGGTCAGTGCATGACCTATTCCTCCTGAAGCCTGCTTGTTCATCCCTCGGCTCCATGTCTGGTCAGTGCATGACCTATTCCTCATGAAGCCTGCTTGTTCATCCCTCGGCTCCCTGTCTGGTCAGTGCACGACCTATTCCTGGTGGTGCGACTGTCGTGCTTCTTACTGATCTTCTGCTCTGAAAAAAGTATACCACATTTCTAATATGAATACAGTACAGTCGCCGTGGACTGGTCGTATTCCACGCGTGAGTAGTAATGTTCACGCACGCGTTTACCAAGTACGTTTGGAATCTAATATAATTGAGTCCATGGAAATATTGTACACCAATGGAAAGTTACCATTCCACGGCAGCTGTACTGTAGGTACGATGTGCATGAAGTTTCATTACCACTGGCCCAATAAAAAAATGACCATCTGATCCGAAAAAATATACAGCACATATAACACATGTAAGTAACGTGTGTGAAGTAAGTTGCCAAGGGAAACTCAAATCCTCATTTGGAAATGGGTAGATGTGCAAAAATCGCGAAGAGCAAAGTCTAGGAGCTAGTGGCACGAAGGCCAGCAGTACAAATCTGGGAGCCAGATTACCAGCTTTGACGGCCCGTTTGGTAACGCTATGGCGGTTGTCGCGTTGTTTTAGGTAGTTCGACGTACTCGTACTCTCATGCAGTGGAACATACCTCTTGGATGTCCCCTGACCCATAAGCACTACATGATACCCATACTAATCGAATACAATCAAAGATGAAAAAGCCCGTAGAGGTCATTATCGGTTGTTACTGGGCCGTTTCTGGTAATTAGATATACTCCCGTAGAATCGAACATACCTTTTGGGGACATCTCGACCTAGGGACTATTTCTCTCAGTTATACTACTGTTTTTCCTCCCAGCCATTCTCTTCTTCTTTGCCCATACTACTCCCTTTCTTAGTCCTGACATGTCTGCGGTCCTGTTCGATGTCCGCCTGCCGTATCACTGATCACAACGATAATGATTTCACAAAGGGACTGTTCATGCTTGCTACCAGGACAACTCACGCGACACTCATCGCGCATCGCTAAATATCACTTGCGGGGACCGACCGGGGTCTCCGGCAAATGATGTATAACTTCAATATTCTATACTACTGTCCTTTCCTTCGCCAATTCCTTTCATCATACCTCATATCAATCTTTCCCTGCCCAAGGTCCTGTGCCCGATGTCCACGTTGAGGACGTGCACCAACATCATCGATCACCAAGGCAATGCAGTCACATCATAGCTTTCATGAGAACCCATGCAACACTCACCATGCACCGCAATATGACGCCACTTCCTGGGCCGTGCAAATGAGGCATAATTTCAAGAGGTTATACTACTTGGGCACTTGAGCTTTAGCTGTTTGCAAGGGATTAGGTATTATGATTACCTATTCTACTACACGCTAAAAACTAAAGTGTTAAAAACTACACTTGAAGTGCTGTATTTAACACTTACTAAGTGCTGAACTAGCACTTTGTTCAAGTGTAGATATCCCAGAACTTGACAGGTGTTGACAATAATACCACTTGACAAGTGTAATGTCGCGGCACTTAAAAGGAAACAACGCAGATGATGCGGATCAGGCACGAACTCTTGAGTCTGATCCGCGCCATCTGCGTTGTGTCCTTTTTATTATGCACCCATCAAGCGCAAATCAAATTATGGACAATTCTGGAAGAACCACCAATGCTAGACACATGGGAAGTGCCATCCATTCAAGTTTCAGATGTCTGACGATTGTAATGTCTAAGTGCTTAAAGCATTGCACTTTGAGTGTTAAAATCAAACCCTAAGGGTTAGAATGGGTTGAACACCTTGCAAGCGTCAGTTTTAACACTTTAGTTTTTAGTGTGTACATATATATGAAAGCCTATGACATAAATTTTAGCTTTACACACCAACCGTGGTGAACACGTCAGAAATGGGATTTCAATAGAAATAATAAAATTTCAACCTACAGTGGAACCACATTCAAGTTGACCTTTCGTGACCTCGACCTGAATGCAAACTTGTCTAAATTTATCGCTCGTCGCCTTGTGAAGAGTGAAATCAAAGCGGCAATTATTTATTACGTTTTAAATGAGTTTACCCCAGAGGATACCAAAACTTAACAAACATGCGTTGTCTCAAGACATGTTAATAAAGCATCCATAACTCGAAATACTATGTTATTATGTTATAATAATAGGAATTATAATAGTGACTCTTAATAATCTGACGATCATGGGATAAATAAAATATACGCAAAGTAGCTTGGTGTACCAAATGTTCACCACTCGTGGTGAACATTTGGTACAACAAGCTACTATGGGTATATTCTATATATCCGCGATAAATCATCGACACACACTAACCTTCGATAGAGGATATTCATGTGTTATGGTGGATAATAAGCCTGCAGCGTCCTCTGATTTCGCTGCTTGTGTAGTGGTGTCGCTACAGGTGGTGGTGGACCTGCCCCTTCATAAAGGTTTCGCTCTCCCCAAAAACATTGCCCCAAAGCAATTTTCACACAACATGGCTCACCAAAATGGTCTCCCACATAGGAACTACACATGCTACAAACGTCTCCGATTCGCTGTTTGAGCCCAAAACTTTGTAAGATTTCTCGGGGGGGGGGGGGGGGTACTAGTTTTAGCTAGGACCCTCTGGTCGTTGTCTCCTCCCACGTCTACCAGGGAAGTTATCCCCACACAACGACCTTGAAAGTCATTTTTGCGACCCCCCTCCAAAAAAAAACAACAAAAAACCCTGGCGGTACGGCACCCAATGTTTAATATATAGAACTCTAGTTAAGCGCCCTTGCTTGTGAAAACAAGATGGAGTTAGGAAGGAAGCTCGCCAGGTTCGTCCAGCCCTAGATACGCCCATGAGGGTGTCCCATAGTATTCTTCAGAATATGTTATATTTTTCATTCAAGGTAATTTCCTTGCGCTTAAGTCTGAGATAGGCCTACTTGTAACTGGCAAAGAAGACATTGGGTCTAAAGACATATTTTTAAAAGCAAATTTCAAAAGTGTTTACGCACTTTATTGTGAAAAAGAAAAAGCAAAATAACAAATTGTGCCCACGACTGCGCAATATTAGAAAGCGAGGGGTGAAGGCAGTGGCGGCGCCAGAGTTAGAAAAGTGAGGGGGTACAGTTGGGGATTGTGCAGCGCCGAGCTAGGGTGGGTTTCAGGGGGGGGGGGGGGGGTCCTCTCCCTAAGTTGAGAAAATTTTTTAACTGTTTTGCAACAAAATCATGCGAATATGGATATCATTGGAACCGGCTGAAGAAGCCGGTTCCAGTGATATTCATATTTGCATGATTTCATTGAGTTATATCTTTGAGAATTTTTCTAAAATATTACATTTTATTTATTTTTTAAAATTGCTGTAGGCTGAATTCCAAACGGATGCCTTGCACGCTCTCGATTCTAGCATTCGTAGAATACTCTTAAGCATTATGTTTTAGTCCGTTCAAACGCGGAATGCCTCGTTGCAATTTGGACCCTCGACTCTTGTTTGTTGTTTGCAGCTAGCGTGTGTGTGTGTGTGTGTGTGTGTGTGTGTGTGTGTGTGTGTGTGTGTGTGTGTGTGTGTGTGTGTGTGTGTGGTGTGTGTGTGTGTGTGTGTGTGTGTTGGGGAGGGGGGCGTGACGGGGGGGGGAGGGGGGCAAACATAATTTCAAAACTTCTCTGATTTGGTGCAGTTGGGAATATGGGAGTAAGCATACCGACCATTACACCGCAACGTTCAATACAACAAAAATTAAAATGATAGTATTGTTTTACTGCGCTTGTCGAAAAAAATGGAGGGTAAGTACCCCACATACCCCTCAATGGCTCCGCCACTGGGTGAGGGATGTCTGATGTCGATCTGATGCCAGATTGGTCCCTGTCTGGATCCGCCACTTGACGGGTACCCACAGTTGGATGTAAAAGAACAGAAGTGAAAGAAAAACAAAATGAAATCGTCATCTAAGAAGGCTGTCTAACACAAAACTCTAACTCCCTTATCCTCCCTCCCAGACACTGCAGAATTGCTCCTTCCTTGCACATTTGTGCGATGTGTTGCTCGGTCGTCTCGACATTTACGCGTCAATATTACCGTCGAGGAACTTGTAATTTGTAGATTGTAGTGAGAATCGATACACACGTTTATTTTTAGTAACACAAGACTATGCTTAACTCTGCCGATTGTATCACACCATATTGACCTTGTTGCTAATGTCTCGATAAACGTGGCGCATTTCAAGCATTGTTGAATGAATTATTTCTCGTGGTTTATACTGTCCGTGAAACTATCATGAACTACAAAGAAGTGACTGCAAGAGTGCGTTTTTATTTGCCCCGTCATAGTACACAGAATACGATTCGAGTCCAGGACGTATCTAGAGAATGCATTCATGCTTTCAGGACGTTCAAACGGGGAGACGAACCATTTAAGTACATTCATACTTTCAGGACGTTCAAACGGGGGGAGTTTAACCATTTGAAACAATGGTGGTATTTCCGATATCAGTTCAATGACACCAATTGAAAGAGTCCATATTCATGATTATTTTGGGATAGATCAATTCATATTTCCTCGAGGATGCACGTTGAAAATACTGACTGGTCTGTCCTACATAATCACTTGGCAGCCATTCTACTTCATGCAATTATAATGTATCATGGTTCTGGGTCGAAAAAGCGGGCTCACGGGTTCAAAGGGTTGGAGTTGTTTCATATGGTTTTAATTTTGTATTGGGCCGCCAACTGTTGGGGTTGTTTCATATGGTTTTACAGTGTATTGGGCCGCCAAGTGTTGGAGTTGTTTCATATGGTTTTAATCTTGTATTGGGCCGCCAAGTGTTTGAGTTGTTTCATATGGTTTTACAGTAATTTTGTATTGGGCCGCCAACTGTTGGAGTTGTTTCATATGGTTTTACAGTGTATTGGGCCGCCAAGTGTTGGAGCTGTTTCATATGGTTTTAATCTTGTATTGGGCCGCCAAGTGTTGGAGTTGTTTCATATGGTTTTACAGTAATTTTGTATTGGGCCGTCAACTGTTGGAGTTGTTTCATATGGTTTTAAAGTAATTTTGTATTGGGCCGCCAAGTGTTGGAGTTGTTTCATATGGTTTTAATCTTGTATTGGGTCGCCAAGTGTTGGAGTTGCTTCATATGGTTTTACTGTCATTTTGTATTCGGCCATTAAGTGTTGGATTTACTTCCTGTGGTTTACATAGCAATTTTGTATTGGGCCGCCAAGTGTTGGAGTTGCTTCATATGGTTCATATACTAATTTTGTATTGGGCCGCCATGTGTTGGAGTTGCTTCCTATGGTTCTTGTACTAATTTTGTTTTGGCCGCCATGTGTTGGAGTTGCTTCCTATGGTTTATATACTAATTTTGTATTTGGCCGCCAAGTGTTGGATTTGCTTCCTATGGTTAATATAGTAATTTTGTATTGGGCCGCCAAGTGTTGGATTTGCTTTCTATGGTCCGTATAGTAATTTTGTATTGGGCCGCCAAGTGTTGGATTTGCTTTCTATGGTTCGTATAGTAATTTTGTATTGGGCCGCCAAGTGTTGGATTTGCTTTCTATGGTTCGTATAGTAATTTTGTATTGGGCCGCCAAGTGTTGGATTTGCTTTCTATGGTTCGTATAGTAATTTTGTATTGGGCCGCCAAGTGTTGGATTTGCTTTCTATGGTTCGTATAGTAATTTTGTATTGGGCCGCCAAGTGTTGGATTTGCTTTCTATGGTTCGTATAGTAATTTTGTATTGGGCCGCCATGCGTAGGAGTCGCTTTATATGGTAATTTTGTATTGGGCCGCCAAGTGTTGGATTTGCTTTCTATGGTTCGTATAGTAATTTTGTATTGGGCCGCCAAGTGTTGGATTTGCTTTCTATGGTTCGTATAGTAATTTTGTATTGGGCCGCCAAGTGTTGGATTTGCTTTCTATGGTTCGTATAGTAATTTTGTATTGGGCCGCCAAGTGTTGGATTTGCTTTCTATGGTTCGTATAGTAATTTTGTATTGGGCCGCCAAGTGTTGGATTTGCTTTCTATGGTTCGTATAGTAATTTTGTATTGGGCCGCCAAGTGTTGGATTTGCTTTCTATGGTTCGTATAGTAATTTTGTATTGGGCCGCCAAGTGTTGGATTTGCTTTCTATGGTTCGTATAGTAATTTTGTATTGGGCCGCCAAGTGTTGGATTTGCTTTCTATGGTTCGTATAGTAATTTTGTATTGGGCCGCCAAGTGTTGGATTTGCTTTCTATGGTTCGTATAGTAATTTTGTATTGGGTCGCCAAGTGTTGGATTTGCTTTCTATGGTTCGTATAGTAATTTTGTATTGGGCCGCCAAGTGTTGGATTTGCTTTCTATGGTTCGTATAGTAATTTTGTATTGGGCCGCCAAGTGTTGGATTTGCTTTCTATGGTTCGTATAGTAATTTTGTATTGGGCCGCCAAGTGTTGGATTTGCTTTCTATGGTTCGTATAGTAATTTTGTATTGGGCCGCCAAGTGTTGGATTTGCTTTCTATGGTTCGTATAGTAATTTTGTATTGGGCCGCCAAGTGTTGGATTTGCTTTCTATGGTTCGTATAGTAATTTTGTATTGGGCCGCCAAGTGTTGGATTTGCTTTCTATGGTTCGTATAGTAATTTTGTATTGGGCCGCCAAGTGTTGGATTTGCTTTCTATGGTTCGTATAGTAATTTTGTATTGGGCCGCCAAGTGTTGGATTTGCTTTCTATGGTTCGTATAGTAATTTTGTATTGGGCCGCCAAGTGTTGGATTTGCTTTCTATGGTTCGTATAGTAATTTTGTATTGGGCCGCCAAGTGTTGGATTTGCTTTCTATGGTTCGTATAGTAATTTTGTATTGGGCCGCCAAGTGTTGGATTTGCTTTCTATGGTTCGTATAGTAATTTTGTATTGGGCCGCCAAGTGTTGGATTTGCTTTCTATGGTTCGTATAGTAATTTTGTATTGGGCCGCCAAGTGTTGGATTTGCTTTCTATGGTTCGTATAGTAATTTTGTATTGGGCCGCCAAGTGTTGGATTTGCTTTCTATGGTTCGTATAGTAATTTTGTATTGGGCCGCCAAGTGTTGGATTTGCTTTCTATGGTTCGTATAGTAATTGTGTATTGGGCCGCCAAGTGTTGGATTTGCTTTCTATGGTTCGTATAGTAATTTTGTATTGGGCCGCCAAGTGTTGGATTTGCTTTCTATGGTTCGTATAGTAATTTTGTATTGGGCCGCCAAGTGTTGGATTTGCTTTCTATGGTTCGTATAGTAATTTTGTATTGGGCCGCCAAGTGTTGGATTTGCTTTCTATGGTTCGTATAGTAATTTTGTATTGGGCCGCCAAGTGTTGGATTTGCTTTCTATGGTTCGTATAGTAATTTTGTATTGGGCCGCCAAGTGTTGGATTTGCTTTCTATGGTTCGTATAGTAATTGTGTATTGGGCCGCCAAGTGTTGGATTTGCTTTCTATGGTTCGTATAGTAATTTTGTATTGGGCCGCCAAGTGTTGGATTTGCTTTCTATGGTTCGTATAGTAATTTTGTATTGGGCCGCCAAGTGTTGGATTTGCTTTCTATGGTTCGTATAGTAATTTTGTATTGGGCCGCCAAGTGTTGGATTTGCTTTCTATGGTTCGTATAGTAATTTTGTATTGGGCCGCCAAGTGTTGGATTTGCTTTCTATGGTTCGTATAGTAATTTTGTATTGGGCCGCCAAGTGTTGGATTTGCTTTCTATGGTTCGTATAGTAATTTTGTATTGGGCCGCCAAGTGTTGGATTTGCTTTCTATGGTTCGTATAGTAATTTTGTATTGGGCCGCCAAGTGTTGGATTTGCTTTCTATGGTTCGTATAGTAATTTTGTATTGGGCCGCCAAGTGTTGGATTTGCTTTCTATGGTTCGTATAGTAATTTTGTATTGGGCCGCCAAGTGTTGGATTTGCTTTCTATGGTTCGTATAGTAATTGTGTATTGGGCCGCCAAGTGTTGGATTTGCTTTATATGGAGTAGGAGTCGCTTTATATGGTTTATATTATAATTGTGTATTGGGCCGCCAAGTGTTGGATTTGCTTTCTATGGTTCGTATAGTAATTTTGTATTGGGCCGCCAAGTGTTGGATTTGCTTTCTATGGTTCATATAGTAATTTTGTATTGGGCCGCCAAGTGTTGGATTTGCTTTCTATGGTTCGTATAGTAATTTTGTATTGGGCCGCCAAGTGTTGGATTTGCTTTATATGGTTTATATTATCATTGTGTATTGGGCCGCCAAGCGTTCGAGTTGCTTCTCATGATTTTCAGTAATTTTGTATTGGGCCACCGTGTGATGGAGTCGCTTTATATGGCTTATAAGGTAACTATGTATTGGGGCGCCAAATGCTGGAGTTGTTTCATATAGTTTTACAGTAATTTTGTATTGGGCCGCGAAGTGTAGGAGTTGCTTCCTATGGATTATATAGTAATTTTGTCTTAACCCGCCAAGTGTTGGAGTTTCTTCATATGGTTTATATAGTAATTTTGTATTCGGCCGCTAAGTGTTGGAGTTGCTTCCTATGGTTTGTATAGTAATTTTGAATTCGGCCACCAAGTGTTGCAGTTGCTTCATATGGTTTATAGCGAGCGAAAGCGACCCGTAGGGTCGCGTGCATGCGATCGGAAGGATCGCGTGCTTCGCATGCTATTAGGCAACACGTATGTACCATTTGTATGAACTCAAAGCCAAGCGAATCTCAAAGGCATCAGCTTCAAAATTTTTCAATGGAATTGGTACTCAATTGAAGAAATGATTCATTTATCGAAGAACGATACTACATTTTGACAGTATATTTATGTGGCTACTAACAATTGGTAATAGTAACAATAAATGCTACACGCGATTTGTGAAAAAATAAAAATGAACGCAGCTATTTCCGTAACTCCTCGGATAAATTCCGGAAAACAACGACGCCATAAATACACCTTCCAATCAAAGCAACGATAAAATTATCTTTCAATCAGAGTACTGGAAAATAATATCTTTTAATCAAAACGCAAATAAAAATAGTTATCTTGAAATAGACAAAACACGTCATCTGCTGTTTATAAATATTGGGAAGAGCACATGTGGCTTCAGGCGCAGTTTTTCAAAAGAAAAAAATATATATTGGGCCTACAATTTTATTTCATAATAACTTGTGCAGTTTAGTTTTCGCTCGCTTTTAGGTTTGCCTAAATTTCATATTATAGTAATTTTGTATTGGTCTGCCAAGTGTTGGAGCTGCTTCCTATAGTCTGTATAGTAATTTTGTATTCGGCCGCCAAGAGTCGTAGCTCCTTCATATGGTTATAATATAGTAAGTTTTAATTCGGCCGCCAAGAGTCGGAGTTGCTTTTTATGGTTATAATATAGTAAGTTTTAATTCGGCCGCCAAGAGTCAGAGTTGCTTCATATGGTTATAATATAGTAAGTTTTAATTCGGCCGCCAAGAGTCGGAGTTGCTTCATATGGTTATAATATTGTAAGTTTTAATTCGGCCGCCAAGAGTCGGAGTTGCTTCATATGGTTATAATATAGTAAGTTTTAATTCGGCCGCCAAGTGTTGGAGTTGCTACATATGTTTTTTATAGTAAGTTTTAATTCGGCCGCCAAGAGTCGGAGTTGCTTCATATGGTTATAATATAGTAAGTTTTAATTCGGCCGCCAAGAGTCGGAGTTGCTACATATGGTTTTTATAGTCATTTTGTATTCGGTCACAAAGTATTGGAGTTGCTTCAAATGTTCGGCTAACAAATGTTGGAGGTGTCAGGCGCAGCGGAACAAATAAAATGTGTGTCGGGATGGCGGGGGGGGGGGGGGGGGGGGGGGGCTAAGGTGTGTTATGTGATATCTCGCCAGCGGCGAATGCGCGAAAATGGGTCCTCCCAAAAAAATGTTTTCTAAATGGGTGTCAGGAGAAGCGTTCTCTTACGAATAATTGCGCAGTTATTTCCATAAAATTTACATTGAAAGTTAACCATTTCACTGTTGGTAACTCCAACACTTCGCGGCCCAATACAAAATTACTGTAAAAGCATATGAAGCAACTCCTACACTTGGCGGCCCAATACCAAATTACTGTAAAACCATATGAAGCAACTCCAGCATTGGGCGGCCCAATACAAAATTACTGTAAAACCACATGAACCAACTCCAACACTTGGCGGCCCAATACAAAATTACTGTAAAACCATATGAAGCAACTCCAACACTTCGCTGCCCAATACAAAATTACTGTAAAAGCATATGAAGCAACTCCTACACTTGGCGGCCCAATACCAAATTGCTGTAAAACCATATGAAGCAACTCCAGCATTTGGCGGCACAATACAAAATTACTGTAAAACCACGTGAACCAACTCCAACACTTGGCGGCCCAATACAAAATTACTGTAAAACCATATGAAGCTACTCCAACACTTTGCGGCCCAATACAAAATTACTGTAAAACCATATGAAACAACTCCAACACTTGGCGGCCCAATACAAAATTACTGTAAAAAACCATATGAAGCAACTCCAACATTGACGACCCAATACAAAATTATGGTAAAACCATATGAAGCAACTCTAACACGTGGCGGCCCAAAACAAAATTACTGTAAAACCATATAAAGCAACTCCAACACTTCGCGGCCCAATACAAAATTACTGTAAAACCATATGAAACAACTCCAACACTTGGCGGCCCAATACAAAATTACTGTGAAAAACTATATGAAGCAACTCCAACATTGACGACCCAATACAAAATTATGGTAAAACCATATGAAGCAACTCTAACACATGGCGGCCCAAAACAAAATTACTGTAAACCCATATGAAACAACTCCAACACTTGACGGCCCAATACAAAATTACTGTAAAACCATGTCAAGCAACTCCATCACTTGGCGGCCCAATACAAAAGTAATGTATAAAACATACTCCAACACTTGGCGGCCCAATACAAAATTACTATATAAACCATAGGAAGCAACTCCAACATATGGCGGCCCAATACAAAATTACTATATAAACCATAGGAAGCAACTCCAACATATGGCGGCCCAATACAAAATTACTATATTAACGACAGGAAACAACTCCAACACTTGGCGGCAGAATACAAAATAGTAATATGAAGTAACTCCAACACTTGGCGGTCCAATACAAAATTATCATATAACCCATAGAAAGCAACTCCAACACATGGCGGCCCAATACAAAATTATTATATAAACCATAGGAAGTAACTCCAACACTTGGCGGTCTAATACAAAATTATCATATAACCCACAGGAAGCAACTCCAATACATGGTGGCCCAATACAAAATTATTATATAAACCATAGGAAGTAACTCCAACACTTGGCGGTCCAATACAAAATTATCATATAACCCACAGGAAGCAACTCCAACACATGGCGGCCCAATACAAAATTATTATATAAACCATAGGAAGCAACTCCAACACTTGGCGGTCCAATACAAAATTATCATATAACCCATAGGAAGCAACTCCAACACATGGCGGCCCAATACAAAATTATTATATAAACCATAGGAAGTAACTCCAACACTTGGCGGTCCAATACAAAATTATTATATAAACCATAGGAAGTAACTCCAACACTTGGCGGTCCAATACAAAATTATCATATAACCCATAGGAAGCAACTCCAATACATGGCGGTCCAATAAAAAATTATCATATAACCCATAGGAAGCAACTCCAATACATGGCGGCCCAATACAAAATTATCATATAACCCATAGGAAGCAACTCCAATACATGGCGGCCCAATACAAAATTATTATATAAACCACAGGACGTAACTCCAACACTTGACGGTCCAATAAAAAATTATCATATAACCCATAGGAAGCAACTCCAATACATGGCGGCCCAATACAAAATTATCATATAACCCATAGGAAGCAACTCCAATACATGGCGGCCCAATACAAAATTATTATATAAACCATAGGAAGTAACTCCAACACTTGGCGGTCCAATACAAAATTATCATATAACCCATAGGAAGGAACTCCAATACATGGCGGCCCAATACAAAATTATTATATAAACCATAGGAAGTAACTCCAACACTTGGCGGTCCAATACAAAAGTAATGTATAAAACATGCGAAGCAACTCCAACATCTGGCGGCCCAATACAAAATTACTATATTAACCATATGGAGCAGCAACTCCAACACATGGCGGCCCAATACAAAATTACTATGTAAACCTTAGGACGCAACTCCAACACTTGGCGGCCCAATACAAAATCACTATATTAACCATATGGAGCAGCAACTCCAACACATGGCAGCCCAATACAAAATTACTATGTAAACCTTAGGAAGCAACTCCAACACATGGCGGCCAAATACAAAATCACTATATAAATCATAGGAAGTAACTCCAACATTTGGCGGCCCAATACAAAATCACTGTAAAACAATGTCAAGTAACTCCAACACTTGGCGGCCCAATACAAAATTACTATATAAACCATAGGAAGTAACTCCAACACTTGGCGGCCCAATACAAAATTACTATAAAACCATGTCAAGCAACTCCAACACTTGGCGGCCCAATACAAAAGTAATGTATAAAGCATATGAAGCAACTCCAACACTTGGCGGCCCAATACAAAATTAGAAAAAAACATAGGAAGCAACTCCAACACTTGGCGGCCCAATACAAAATTACTATACAAACCATAGGAAGCAACACCAACAAATGGCGGCCCAATACAAAATCACTATGTAAACCTCAGGAAGCAACTCCAACACATGGCGGCCCAATACAAAATTACTATATAAACCACACGAAGCAACTCCAACACTTGGCGGCAGAATACAAATTTACTAAATAAACCATATGAAGCAACTCCAGCACATGGAGGCTCAATATAAAATCACTATATAAACCATAGGAAGCAACTCCAACACATGGCGGTCCAATACAAAATTATTATATAAACCATAGGAAGCAACTCCAACACTTGGCAGCCCAATACAAAATTATTATATAAACCATAGGAAGAAACTTCTTCACATGGCGGCTGAGTACAAAATTACTATATAAACCATAGGAAGCAACTCTAACACTTGGCAGCCCAATACAAAATTATTCTATAAACCATAGGAAGAAACTCCTACACATTGCGTCCCAATACAAAATTATTATATAAACCATAGGAAGTAACTCCAACACTTGGCGGCAGAATACACATTTCCTATATAAACCATATGAAGCGACTCCAACACTTGGCGGCCCAATACAAAATTACTGTAAAACCATATGAAGCAACTTCAACATTTGGCGGACGAATACAAAATTACTGTGTAAACCATATGAAACAACTCCAAGACTTGGCGGCCAAATACAAAATTGCTATAAAAACCATATGAAGCAATACAAAATTACAGACATTTGGCGACCGAATACAAAATTACTACTTAAACCATGTGGAGGAAATCTAACGCTTGGCGGCCGAATACAAAATTACTCTAAAATGCATATGAAGCAACTCCAACACCTGGTGATCGAATGCAAAATTACCTAACTGCATAAAAAGTCTACAAAGCATCACGCTGGATAAAACATCAAAAATCGAATAAAAACCGATCGAGTCGAATCTCGATTGGAATCTTACCACGAATACACCTCATTTACAACAATTATTGACCAGTCCGCACTCTAGTATTGTAGGCTTGATTGTGGAGCTGATTGAAAATAGGAATATATCCAGGGTTCGGCAGCGGAACTTCTTGAACTTTTCTTCTCTCATACAAAAGAAGAGTTCAAGACAGGGGAGGCAGAAGCTCAATAAAAGTGAAGGGGCACAAATTTACAATGCTACGGTACCATGGTCCGAACCAGTGTAAGAAAGGTTACAATTGTACATCGGTAAATGTACCATGACTCGTTATAGTCTCTCGTTTAGATGAATATGCCTCTATGTGGTCACTGTCCTGTCCGTTTCTTCTACTTCAACCATCTTCCAACCCGAAGGCCAGCCTTCGGGTTCGAAGATAGTTGAAGTTGAAGAGACCGAAGCGACCGAAAGTGGGATTGTTTGGCTAAATATTGTTTGGAGTTACAAATAATGTTAGAAGAATGCCTGTATATTGACACGTGCATGCACCGATTTTAACTCATTGTGTAACTGTGAAACATATATGTAGAAGAAAGTGGAGGGACACGTGTCCTCTGTGCCCCTCTGCCTCTGATTCAAGAGGAGACAGTTGATTGGAGTTGGTGAATATCTCAACGATTCAAAAAGTGACGATTCAGCAGGACTCGAACCGAACCATCATACGATTTCGAATCGAATTCCGGGGCGTTGCTGTGTCCTATAGGGCATATCATACATCCACTTTTGTACAGTGTCCTATAGTGTATATCATACATCCACTTTTGTACAGTGTCCTATAGGGTATATCATACATCCACTTTTGTAAAGTGTCCTATAGGATATATCATACATCCACTTTTGTACAGTGTCCTATAGGGTATATCATACATCCACTTTTGTACAGTGTCCTATAGGGCATATCATACATCCACTTCTGTACAGTGTCCTATAGGGTATATCATACATCCACTTTTGTACAGTGTCCTATTGGGTATATCATACATCCACTTTTGTACAGTGTCCTATAGTGTATATCATACATCCACTTTTGTACAGTGTCCTATAGTGTATATCATACATCCACTTTTGTACAGTGTCCTATAGGGCATATCATACATCCACTTTTGTACAGTGTCCTATAGGGTATATCATACATCCACTTTTGTAGTGTACTATAGTGTATATCATACAACCACGTTTGTACAGTGTCCTATAGGGTATATCATACATCCACTTTTGTACAGTGTTCTATAGTGTATATCATACATCCACTTTTGTACAGTGTCCTATAGGGTATACCATACATCCACTTTTGTACAGTGTCCTATAGGGTATATCATACATCCACTTTTGTACAGTGTCCTATAGTGTATATCATACATCCACTTTTGTACAGTGTCCTAATAGGGTATATCATACATCCACTTTTGTACAGTGTCCTATATGGTATACCATACATCCACTTTTGTACAGTGTATAGTAAGTATCACACACATTTATGCCGAACTAAGTGTGCTTTTCCGACTGCATCGACTACGATCAATATCAGCTCTTTCAGTCTCATGTCAAATTATTTGCTTCACATGATGTAACCTTCCGAACAGACTTTGGCAGAATTGTTGGCTAGCGCCCATGAGAGAAAACTGGCCCACGTGATACAACCCTTTGAATTGATACGTCCTTTCAAGTTAATCCCGGTATCCTTGGACAGGCGCGACGCAGCTTTTCACAAAGTAAGTGGCAATTCCATGGTTGGTACTTCCGGCGAAATAAACCACTGAGAGCAGTCTATGACCGCGAAACTAAAAGGAAATCTGGAGGTTGGGGTAGGCACTCATTTTCAATTTTTGTCTAAAAAAACCCCCGGGCAAATGACCACCACAATGGAACGAGCTTACTGACCCCGATCTTAAGCTATGTTTTAGACCCCCCCCCCCTCCCCCCCCCCCCAAAAAAAAATTCACTTATTCCAGAATCTTTTGGCAAGTACCGTCCGTCATTTCTGTTATCCCAAGGGTTACATAACAATAATAATAATAAATAAATGTTGATTGAAGCGCGGCCATTGTGTTATTTTCCTTTCATTGTAACTGTGAGCGAGCGCGGAATATATGATCTGAAAAAGTCGGTCTGAGGGATCATATGGTGTTTTGAGCTGGCACGATTATCATGGGAAATCATATGGTGTTTTGAGCTGGGCACGATTATCATGAGGGATCATATGGTGTTTTGAGCTGGGCACGATTATCATGAGGGATCATATGGTGTTTTGAGCTGGCACGATTATCATGTGGGATCATATGGTGTTTTGAGCTGGCACGATTATCATGAGGGTTCATATGGTGTTTTGAGCTGGGCACGATTATCATGAGGGATCATATGGTGTTTTGTGCGGACACGATTATCATGAGGGATGATATTGTGTTTTGAGCTGGCATGATCATCATGAGGGATCATATGGTGTTTTGAGCTGGCACGATTATCATGAGGGTTCATAAGGTGTTTGAGCTGGGCACCATTATCATGAGGGATCATATCATGTTTTGTGCTGGCACGATTATCGTGAGGGATGATATGGTTTTTTGAGCTGGCACGATTATCATGAGGGATCATATGGTGTTTTGAGCTGGCACGATTATCATGAGGGTTCATACGGTGTTTTGTGTTGGCACGATTATCATGAGGGATGATATGGTGTTTTGAGCTGGCATGATTATCATGAGGGATCATATGGTGTTTTGAGCTGGCACGATTATCATAAGGGTTCATATGGTGTTTTGAGCTGGGCACGATTATCATGAGGGATCATATGGTGTTTTGTGCTGGCACGATTATCATGAGGGATGATGTGGTGTTTTGAGCTGGCACGATTATCATGAGGGATCATATGGTATTTTGTGCTGGCACGATTATCATGAGGGATGATGTGGTGTTTTGAGCTGGCACGATTATCATGAGGAATCATATGGTGTTTTGAGCTGGCACGATTATCATGAGGGATCATATGGTATTTTGTGGTGAGGGATCAGATGGTGTTTTGAGCAGGCACGATTATCATGAGGGATCAGATGGTGTTTTGAGCTGGCACGATTATCATGAGGGATCATATGGTGTTCTGAGCTGGCACGATTATCATGAGGGATCATATGGTGTTTTGAGCTGGCACGATTATCATATTTCATGATCGACTTTTTCAAGAAGAATCATACAGATTAAAGTCGATTCGTTACCTCCAGAAGAAAAAAAAACAATCTAGAAAACAATATTTTTGGAAATTAGTTTCTCAGGCCGAACATTCTTCGGGCATGCAGGCATGTTGTACACTTATTACTCTCAGAGGAAAGTTGAAACTCCTGGTCGAGACTTAGCATGTTTGAATCTTAGTAGAGCTGTAGGTTTTTAAATTTCTTGTTCGGTTTCGGTTTTGGTTTTTCAGGTGGAGTAAAACCTCGGTTCGGTTCGGTTTTCGGTTTGTTCATGAGGCCAAGTAAAATTCAATAAAACTCATTCCTATGTCCGGAGTCATAACTGAATGGTAGTGAAATTGAGTGAAACTCAATGAATGCCCGAAATAAGCTATAATACACGAAAAATCAGGAAGGCCAATATAATAATTACGGTACCTAAATATACAGAACTTTTATTGTGCTTGGCCTTTTTCGAGGTCTGACACCAACACGCAACTTGAGGAAAGCTGCAAACACAACTAAACTGAAATGTCGGAAATTCACAGAATGTAGCCTTCCCAGAGTAGTGAGAGTACCCAGACTCTGTCTGGGTACTCTCACTACTCGGGAATGGCTACATTCTGTGAATTTCTGCAGCAGGAAAGTATTTAATAAAAACGAAAAACCTTAGATTACGGGATGTCGACGGTTTCGGTTTTAAAAAAAACCCTAAAAACCTCGGTTCGGTTTCGGTTAACCTACAGCTCTAAATCTGAGGTGGCCAAGAGTCAAATAATGGCTGCAGTTTTAGATTTAAGAAGGTAATTCGACCGACTCCTTGGTTGGGAAAGGCTATTATTTGTACTTCCATCTTTCTAGAACGCCAGTAGGATGGCAGTATGGTGAACTGATTTAACACTTGAAAACTCCATAGGCGACCCTGGTGTGCACTATGGCGAGTTCGCCATAGTGCATCCAGGGTCACCTATGAGAGTTTTCAGTGTTAAATCAGTTAGCCATACTGCCCTCGCATCTTAATACTGATTTCCCAATAGACGACTCTGGAAAAAACTATGGCGAGCTGTTTTAACACTGACAAGTGAAAACTCCTACCGACAACCATGAAGGGCGGAGGCACTCTGGCAAAAATGTAAAATGTTTTGACAGAGATTGGTTTTAGTACCCTTATAAAAAAGTACCATTGTAAACCATGGTAAATCCCAAAATACCCTGGTATTACCATGGTATTACCAGGGTATTTTGGGATTTACCATGGTTTACAATGGTACTTTTTTTATAAGGGTATATCTTGTTTCTTTTTAGAAAAGTTGAAAAGAAAAAAACAAAATGAAAAAACTTAATGGTATGCGTTGTGGCAAAACTCTCTGTGGCAGCTATTTTAAATACTTATGATTATTTGATTGTCTATCAACTTTTGACATTTTGAAATAGTTTTTTTCAAAATATTAAAATTGATGGAGATGCGTACAATATTAACCAGCATCCGTAGTAAAAAGAGGAGTGACTCTTGGCACTATTTTATGTCAAATTGTTTTAGGATATCTCTCATTGATACACCGCTCATAATACAGAATGGGCGATGGAACTGTGTCTTTCTTTCTGAGACTTTTATTTGTTTAAAAAGAAGAAAAAATCTCTTTCCAATATTTGTGGCTTTGAAAAAAAAGGCTGTTCAGTTCTGTATTAGGAAAGATGTAAATTTTGTCATTTCTCCCTTTTCGTCTTTCTATTGTAAATATCCAGTCAAGTTACAATTGTTTGTCCCATGGACGTCTCTCTGAATTTAAAAAAAAATGGTACGGTACACAGAGATTATTAATACCATTATGTGGATGTACAAAATATGTATCCGAGTCCAGATCCGGGTTCTAAGGGCAGATCACGACGAGAAGCGAGACTCGGATACATATTTTGTACATCCACATAATGGTAATAATCATTTTAGGCCTATCTTATAATATATTGGGGATAAGTCCAGAATGTAGACGAATATATAACTAACTATTTATTCGTACAGATGAACAAAAAGAAAAAAAATGGAACTCACGCGAAAGGAACATGCTTGTATCCGATCCCCTGATATAAACATCTGTATCAGGGGGTCGGATACACGACAGTTGCGGAGTTAATACAGAGAACATACATGTTGATTGTAAGATAAAATAAGAGACAGTCCTTGGTTATACATTCCTATTCACACATATCATTTATTTGTACGAATACGAATTTGCAAGTCCAAGAACGCTATCCCGTATCTGTTATCGGAGTTGTAAAAAAATCACTGCCAATTCAATTATATCTACAAATGATTCAAGTAAAATATCCATTATAACCGATCAATTAATTGTAATCCAAAAGTTAACCGAAAAACGCATGTTGATTTGTAATGTTACGTGTCAGTGGATTTCCTGGAAAAACGTCACAAAAATACAACGTCATTTTCTGGGAACTTGTGATAAATTCAGCGCGTCTTTGCTGGAAATAACCGATGCTTTGCGAGATCAAAAAATCAATACTGTCTCAACACTGAGTGTTATATCGACACCAGAATAACAGCTGAAATATTATTTTGAAATACATGAGTTCCCCGCGACTTATACCATGCATTTAACAACAGAAAAATTTATTATTTTTTAGAACAACGGGTCAAAAACTCCCACCATATTCGTACATGTACTTCCACCTATTTATTCGAATATCCCCGCTCAGAATTGTTCTATCTGGACTTATATACCGTCGTAAAACTGCTGATCTGTAGTTTAAGAAGACATCTTACTCAACAAAATCGGTTCGGAACTAAAAAAGTTATGGACTATTATCTGTCAACAGAAACACAAATCCATATTCAACACAGGCATTTCACCAATCGTCCTTCAGGTTGAGTAATTTTTTCTGCAACATCCGTCTTGTACATTTATAATCTCGACTTACAAGAAGAGCTGGAGTCACGAGAGTTTCACTAGAGCTGTAGGTTAACCGAAACCGAACCGAGGTTTTTAGTTTTTTTAAAAAAACCGAAACCGTCGACATCCCGTAGTCTAAGGTTTTTCGTTTTTTATTAAATACTCTCCTGCTGCAGAAATTCACATAATGTAGCCATTCCAGAGTAGTGAGAGTACCCAGACACTGCCAACGGCAGTGTCTGGGTACTCTCACTACTCTGGGAAGGCTACATTCTGTGAATTTCCGACATTTCAGTTTAGTTGTGTTTGCAGCTTTCCTCAAGTTGCGTGTTGGTGTCAGACCTCGAAAAAAGGCTAAGCACAATAAAAGTTCTGTATATTTAGGTAATTATCATATTGGCCTTCCTGATTCTTCATGTATTATAGCTTATTTCGGGCATTCATTGAGTTTCACTCAATTTCACTACTATTCAGTTATGACTCCGGACATAGGAATGAGTTTTTCACCACTAGTATTTGAAGAAATTTTACAAAATTTACCACATTTCCTACGGAACGTCATCAAGGATACCATCTGACACATAAGAATAGGAGAAGGTGAACAAGCCATTGCCAGGAGAGATGATGTTAACAGAGGATTTAAGAAGAATGGACTAATTATACTGTGCTAGCTAATAAACAGAAGCAAGCAAGGACCCTTTTCAAGCCCATCACATATTGTAAAAAAAGAAAACTCTTGATACACACGCTTGGCAGTTTCGCACTTGAGTCTTGGCGTCAAGACATTTATTCAGTTCAAGAGGTGTAAACCTCATAGTTACCATACATTTTGACAATCTAAGTTTTTTTCATTGCGGTAAAAAGGTTAGATTGATTCCCTTGTAATCACATTATTATAAGGTGACTTGCATACTTTGTGATTTAAACCAGCCGATATTCCATATTTCAAATGGTGTACTGCAAGAAAACCTGTTTGTGTTGCACATAAGGTTTTGTTTTTTTTTCAGAATTTGTGCAGTTCATATACGTTTTTGCTGTTTACCAAATTATTTTTCTCACATGATATAATTTTTACTTGTAGGCCTCCGGATATTTTTTTCAGAAGAAAAATAAGTCTGATGTTAGTTAAGCAAAACCTTTTCTGTGTCGCACATAAGTTTTTTGTGGAAAGTGGGTTACGAGCGACAGTTATCCGATTTATTATAAATAATTTGAGGTCCCATTGTCTATGGATGGCAGATTCAAATATTAACAACATATCTTCATCAATTACTAATCTCGGATCCACATTTATTCATTTCTGACGATCACATTTGGCATTTATACATTTTTAACCTTTTCCTGGAAACTCAGGAAGCAAACGACGGCCATAGAAGCTAAGATGCTCACAAAAACAGCCCATTGGCAGTAGTATGTAATGTTGTTTTCACCCCCGGTTTGCCGGACCTCAGTGCCGGACCTCGGAAGTGACATCATGCCACGTGACCCAATGGCGCCATGTTGTGTTGTTATCATAACCCACGTGAGCGTCTTGTGACGCCATTTCCATAGTGATACCTAGCGTTAGTGCGCGTGCACAGCGCGTGTTGTTAAGGTGATACGTGTTTCCGTCGTCCATTTTGGATACTGGAGGCCGCCATCTTGGTTTCTATGGTTGCACGCGATTGCTATGTTACCTAAACCCTTCTTATAGGACAGGGGTATATGCCTTTGTACAGGAGTATTTTCTGGAACGACTTCCCTGGATAATTACCACAAACAACCCGACAAGTTTTACTATTTCGATTTCTTCCAGAATTCTATGCTTCTATCTATATATGTAATAGTTATCGTTTATCTGGCCATGTTCATTTATTCTAGAGTGTACTCCAGTAGCGTAGAAGAGCCTATCAGCTGGAACAGCTTTGCTTATTGTTACCATATTTAGCTATTTCTGGTCTATTCTTGTTAGTTCTGACCCTATTCTAAGTACTCTTGTTGTTTTATTTATTAGAACATTTATAACCAATCAGATTGCTTGATTTCCCATAACCTATACTTAATCGTATAGAGTTATCTCCGCTTATTACAACGAAGTTGTATCCGGTTCTCATCACATCTTTATCCAATGGCAATATCCCCGGACACCCCAATTTCGGCACCCCTTTTTTTGAAAAACATATGACCTTCGGCACAACTTTTTTGTCATATGTGCTTATGTGAAAAAGCACAATGTGACACAATGTGCCCTAGCACAAAGGCACGTGCTTTATGTGCCGATATGTGCGTATGTGAAAAGGCACAGTGTGACACAATGTTCCCTAGCACAAAGGCACATACGGGTATTTGAGGATACTTATGACCCGGTATTGTATTATTTGAGGATACCTATCGAGGATACCTTTTATAAGATACTTATCTGAGGATACTATATAGACTGTACATATCCCTGTAGGTCTCTTGCTGGCCCTTAGTACTATTAATCCACCTGATGCTTCATGTTATCCTATGACTGGTATAGGTAGTATGCAATGCTAGGCATAGGGATATTGTGGGTAGGGGTACTGCCTGGTAGTTTAGAGCGGTACTATAGTATGGCGGTATATACACCTATAGGCCCCCGATAGTGCTTGGTACTATTAATCAACCGATTGCTTTGTTTTATTATATGGCTGGTACATGTAGTACGTTATGATAGACCTAGTGATTTTGTGGGGGTTGGGGTAATGCTTGGTAGTTTAGAACGGTAGTATAGCATAGGCTGTACATATCCCTGTAGGTCTCTTGCTGGCCCTTGGTACTACTGATCCACCAAGTGCTTCATATTATTGAGCGGTATTTTGGGGTTGGGTCAATGCCTGGTAATACAGAATGGCAGCAGAGTATGGTTGGTATATTCCCCTGTAGGTCCCATCCTAACCGTTCATAGTATTCACCTTCCAAATGCTTTGTATCATCTTGTTACTGGTAAGGTGGTACGTAATACCAGTAGTTCCTACCCTATTCCGAGTACTCTTGTTGTTTCATTTATCTAGATCATTTATATAAATTATAATTAATCAATTAGATTGCTTGATTTCCCATAGTCTATATGCAGAGTTATCTCCCTTATGTATAATAAAAGCCTATATCCAATGGCAATATTCCTGGGCACCCCAATTTCGGCACCCCTTTTTTGAAAAACATATGGCCTCGGCACCCCTTTTTCTGAAATGAGGATAAGAGTCGTAGTAAAAATTTCTCAATGAGGTATAATTTACTACGACTCTTATCCTCATTTCAGAAAAAAGGATGCCGAAGGCCATATGTTTTCCAAAAAGGGGTGCCGAAATTGGGGTGCCTTCTGGAGAATCCCTTTTTTCTAAAATGAGGATAAGGGTCGTAGTAAATTATACCTCACTGAGGAATTTTTACTACGACTCTTATCCTCATTTCAGAAAAAAGGTAACAATAAGCAAAGCTGTTCCAACTAAGAGACTCTTCTACGCTACTGGAGTATACTCTAGAATAAAGGAACATGGTATAATAAGATAAACGATAACTATTGCATATATAGATAGAAGCATAGAATTCTGGAAGAAATCGAAATAGTAAAACTTGTCGGGTTGTTTGTGGTAAATATCCAGGGAAGTCATTCCAGAAGATACTCCTGTACAAAGGAACATACCCTCCGAACATACCCCTGTCCTTTAAGAAGGGTTTCGGTAACATAGCAATCGTGTGCTACCATAGAAACCAAGATGGCGGCCTCCAGTATACAAAATGGACGACGGAAACTCGTATCACCTTAACAACACGCGCTGCGCATGCGCACTAACACCACGTATCACTATGGAGATGACGTCACAAGATGTCCGCTCATGCGGGTTACCATGACAACACAACATGGCGCCATTGGGTCACGTGACATGATGTTACTTCCGAGGTCCGGCACCGAGGTCCGGCAAACCAGGGGTGAAAACCACATTACATATTACTATTGGCTACTATTTAAAACAGGCCAATAGGAGAATGGGGAAAATTCGCTGTATCTATGGGCGCGAAAAACTTCATTAGATTGGAAGTGACGGCTAAAAAGTGTATAAACGGTATATGTGATTGCCAGTAATGAATAAATGTGGATCCGAGATTTGTAATTGATAAAGGGGTACGGTTAATGTTTGAATCTGCCCTCCATAGACATTGGGATCTCAAATTATTTATAATAAATCGGATAATTGTCGCTCGTAACCCACTTTTCGCTGTGCACTATCTTGTCCGACTAAATGTTTTTCGGCCTTTTCTGCGACTTCTCACAGTTACCATAAACAGCCCAAGAACACCCAACGGTCGTGTAATACACCACTGTAAAGCTCACTCATTCCACTTTCCAATGACACTGGGTACTGCTGGATACGTTATGTTAATCAAATCTGAGGGGTGTATAACGACACGTCAGCATCGATTCAAAAATGCTATCAAATATAATTTTTCTTTCGATTTCACAACTTGTGCCGAGTACCCGTGCCTCAGTCTGGACAATACACAATGGTTCTACGGTGATTAGCCGTCCTAGCAACTTGGTGTATCCTACGAAAGATAGGTATGTGGATATGTGTGCATTCGAATATTGAATACGGTGCACCCACCCACCAAAAAAGAAACCACCACCAACAACAAAAAAACTCACAAAAATAGGTGACACGGGATTGTTTACGATGACAGGTAAGATTCCAGTTATGTGAAGATAAAATTTTTTTTTAGACTAGCCAAAGTCTATGATGATGGGAATTATTTATTAATCTCGATTTCACATCAAGAAGAAACTATACTTACCGAGAACATCAAAAGTGATTTATTGCATGAAATTACATGCAGCCAGTGTTAATGAACAGTCACAAACTTGCTCTCAGTGAATATTCTCTTCTGAGTGCGACGTTGAATTCGAGAACGATAAATAATCCTTATCACCAAAGACTAAAAAGATCGTCTTGCAAAAGGCTATGATTTAGAGACAGTTCTTACTATCAAATTTCATCCAATACATTTCCAAGAAAACGCTGGAGATATTCTACATTGGCAGGGGCGTTGCGACAGGGGGTGGGGGTGAGGGGTGGGGGGGGGGTGTTTCACCCAGTCACCCTCCCAATATTTGTCAAAACCTCAATAGTTGGAAATTCGGAGGGCAAAAATATCAACAGATAGAAATTTAAAAACTACTGAATATACGGTATAATTCACTAACAAACCTATTTTTCCGACTGGAGGACCATAATAAGGAAATATTCCGACCACCGAGACTTTCGGGTGAAAATCGGGTCAAAGAATTCCGACTCCACGCGGCCTGCAGTCTGAATGGCGTCAATTAGAAGTGTCCATAATCATCATTTGGGGTAGACCAATCCATATTCTCAACGTGCAGCCTTTGGGCTGCACGTTGAAAATATCGATTGGTCTACCCTACAAATTCACTGAGCAGCCATTCTACTTTTTAAATGTATGGTGTGTCATGATCCTGGACCGGAAAAGCGGCCTTACGGGTTCAAAGGGTTAATAAAAAAGTACTTGTTGTCATGTCAAGTGCCTGTGAAATGCTCTAGTAACACAAAACTCCCACTTTCCCAAAGGCGGTGTTTCAAATTTGTCCGTCAGACAGGAGGCGTGCGAGCCACTGGGGACAATTCGGGAAAAGCAAGAAGATATTGACAATTTTATCCAACTCGAATGAAAAATGTTTCCCTATAAAAAAATCACTGAATTTGGAACTGAAAATCAGCCTTATAACTATTACCAGAACCCATGAAAACGCATCTGAGCACATCAATTTTTCAAAATTTTCTAGGGGAGGACCCCAGACCCCCTGCCAAAGATTCGAGTCTTTGGCGCTCGCAGTTTCGCGCCTACCATCCTACGGTGCTCGTGTGTCGGGATTCCCAGTTAGAATTTCAAAGGGTCTCACCCCCCCCCCCCCCCCCCACACACACACACATTAAAAGGCCTCTAGCTACGTCCCTGTACATTGGTTTGAGAAAATTATAGACAATATTTAAAATGACAGTGTAAAAATAAAAACTTAGGCGTCAAAACAAAACTCCAAAGGTATTTTCCCATTATACTTTTATTATTGTCTCTTAACTCTTTACCCAACGTGACGGCCAAAACCGGCCAGAGCTATTCTCAAAAATCGCTGATTAATTTTCATTATTTTTTTCATTTTTTTTGTCTAAAAAATATAGGCTACGACCCCTCGTTGGAAGGAGCTCATCGAGCTCGTTCCAACGAGGGGTCATAACCTATGTTTTTGAGACAAAAAAATGAAAAAAATTAGTCATTCAAGAATTATTTTGCAAGTGTCGTCTGCTTTTCATGTTAGATAAAGTGTTAAGACTTTTGTTAGATAGTGAAGTGTCATAGAAAACCATTTTGTAACAGATGTAGGATTTTCAGTTCGTTCTTATTTTTATTTCATTGAGACAGTAAATGAGAGACTTGATATTTCATTCATTTTTTTCAAACATCTCGATGTAAATAGGGTTTTTCATGGATAGGTAAACTCAGATCTCGGTGGACATCTGTTTAGTTCATGACAATATACTGAATTAACTTTAAATAAATTTTTTGTTGTTTGTTAAAACTTCTGTGACAGTTTTGTTGATTTGTTAGGTTAGTCATATAATCCCTTTTTTATCACCGCCTCCCACACATCCCATCAGTAAAATAGAGTCAAAAGTCACTTCTCTCTTTTACTGTGAGTACTGGTTTAATATTGTATGCAACTCTATCAAATTTCATGTTTTGAAAAAACTGTTTTCAAAATGTGAAAAGTTGATAGACAATCAATTCAATTAAATTAAATTCAATTCAATTCTTTGTTTAACGGTATATAAAATATAATAATCAGTTCAGTTAGAGAATAATATTGTGATACATATACATACCGTTGGGGGTAGAGCTGTATGTTAACCGAAACCGAAGGGGGCACGATGACGCTGTGTACTGAAGCGTACTGCACGTCGGTGGTGCGCATGTCTTCAACCAATCTAACCCTGTCTGTGCTGCGGTGCAGAGTTCAGAGTTACGATGTTGGAGAGCTGACATCTGCTCGTCGTTGCTCGGTGGTTCTCTCCGGGTACTCCGGCTTCCTCCACCCGTAAAACTGTCTCGGTCACGATTAGCCATTGTGCATAAGTATGTGACCTTAAACACCAATAAATAAATAAATAAATAATAACCGAAACCGAACCGAGGTTTTTAGTTTCTTTAAAAAACCGAAACCGTCGACATCCCGTAATCTAAGGTTTTTCGTTTTTTCATTAAATACTCTCCAGCACCAGAAATTCACAGAATGTAGCCATTCCAGAGTAGTGAGAGTACCCAGACAGAGTCTGGGTACTCTCACTACTCTGGGAAGGCTACATTCTGTGAATTTCCGACATTTCAGTTTAGTTGTGTTTGCAGCTTCCCTCAAGTTGCGTGTTGGTGTCAGACCTCGAAAAAGGCCAAGCACAATAAAAGTTCTGTATATTTAGGTAATTATTATATTGGCCTTCCTGATTCTTCATGTATTATAGCTTATTTCGGGCATTCATTAAGTTTCACTCAATTTCACTACCATTCAGTTATGACTCCGGACATAGGAATGAGTTTTATAGGAATTTTACTTGGCCTCATGAACAAACCGAAAACCGAACCGAACCGAGGTTTTACTCCACCTGAAAAACCAAAACCGAAATCGAACAAGAAATTTAAAAACCTACAGCTCTAGTTGGGGGACAGCATAGCCAGACTGGCTGTCTTCCTGCTATCCCCGAGGTAAATAATATAATTTGAGCAACATCATATCAGACAGAGTATTCAGCCGGGAAGAGAGAAATACAGATCCTTTTGGAGTAATGTTGTATTGTTGCGTAATTGCATGGGAAACAAGACACCAAGAACAGCAATGCTTTGTTAGAATACATTGGAAATAATATTGAAAATAATTTGGGAATAAGATGAGTAACAAACTGACGAGCTAGCCGGTAAAAGTAGAACTGTATTACAGATTAGTACAGTAAACTATCTAGTACAGTATGGACAATACGGGTTGTTACATGTAATTTGTGTTTGATAATTTGAGACAAGTTTTTGCGTTAACATTTTCTTAAATGAAGTGCGATTAGTAGCATTTCTTATACTCGGTCCCAGGTCATTCCAAAGCCTAGGGCAGTTGAAACAAGGGAGGTAATCTAATAATCATATAATCATAAATATTTTACACCTAAAACAACTGTCACAGAAAGTTCGACCACAACGCAAGCCATCGAGTGTTTTTTATTTTATTTTTTCTTCTTAGATTTCTAAAAAGCAGAGAAGTAGAAACAAGATATCCTAAAACAGTTTGGTATAAATAGTGTCAAGAGTTACTTCCCCTTTTTACTGTGTATACTTGGTTAATATTGTATGCATCTCTATCAAATTTCATGTTTTGAGAAAAAAAACTGCTTCAAAATGTGAAAAGTTGATAGAGAATCATATAACCATAACTATTCAAACCAAATGTCACAAAGAGTTTGTAATTACGTCAGAGTGCATACAGGGTTGTCTATGTGAGTTTTAGGTGTTAAAACAGATCACCATAGCGCCTTCAGGGTCGTCTATGTGGAAATCAATGTTAAGATGCAAGGGCAGTATGGCTAACTGATTTAACGCTGAAAACTCCCATAGGCGACCCTGGATGCACTATGGCGAATTCGCCATAGTGCATCCAGGGTCGCCTATAGGGGTTTTCAAGTGTTAAATCAGCTCGCCATACTGCCCTCCAACCGGCGTTCTAGAAAGATGGGAGTACAAATAATAGCCTCCCCCAGTTTGTCAAGGAGTCGATTTACCTTCTTAACTCTTATAATGCAGCTATTATTCGATTTTTGGCCACCTCAGGTTCAAACCTGAGTCTCGGCCTCAGTTCGCCATACTACCCTCCCTTACTACTAACGCCAGACTTGGTGTCATGTGTTGTATCTTTATACCAAATCAATTCCAATGTATTTTATACTCTACAGCCGTTGACACTTCTTACGAGCATGTGCCGGAGGGGGGGGGGGGCGAACGGAGGGAGGGGGTAATAATAAATAATAGGTCATCAGCAAAGGAGTGACAAACAACCCATATTCGTCGACTATGAAACTGTAGTCGATTGTGTGGGTTTCCAACGATTGGTCGTCTATGTTACGTCCGGGATGGACGTCCCCCCTCCTCCTTTTCTCTGCAGCCTTGCTGCAACCGTATTCCAGATGTAGTTACATCGTCTACGATTCCGTTTTTGTGAACCCCAAGCACCCTTGTGACGTCGCACTTTGGGAGTCATGTTTTGATACGCAAAGGAAAGGCCACGATTAACATTACGAGAGAGATATTGCTCAACTTAAAAAGGTATCTGTCTATATTGTACTTACATACGGGAAACCATGAATTGGGGATTGACTGAATATTCGTCACGTGAGTGCTCGGGGACTTTATGTAATTATTGTTAATTGATTTGCCTTTTTTATAAATAAATAATCGTACAGATGCCTTACTTCGAGTTGTCCTTCAAGGACAGGACCCAGGTATCTTAGCGACTTCCCCAGCTTGTTCTCTCGGGAAATCGAGAATTTGTGTACATAGGAGGGGGAACGTTACAGCCTTCTCGATTAATCACGATAGGCCTATTTGCGAAAAACAGTTCTACGGGTGATGGAAGCAGGAGTATTAGGACAGAACCACCGAACAACGTCAAGCAAATGTCGGAAGAAGGCTCATTAGGACTTAAGGGTCTCCCAGCGAAGCCTCTTCAAGGGTTTGCCTGATGCCCCCCCACCTCCAGCATCATACCAAAAAATAAAAAAAAAAACGTACAGTGATATTGATTCTTCTCTAAAAGATTAGTGCTCAAACGACTAGTGAATTCCAAAGTCAACTAGTCAATACCCAAAAGTCAAGTCGACTTCGACTGGTCATTGGTGATAACTTGTCTCCTTATAACAGTGTTGGTGTTCTGGTAGAGTGCTGAAGGTCCAAATTTGGCTTCACTTGGGCATTCATATACAGCAACTTACTGGAACATTATTCTGTTAATGTGCTTCTAATTATTCTAAGAGTGAAATTTTATAGTCTTATTTAATTTGCCTTGTTGCGATTTATGGGAGAGTGCCTATAGGCAACAAGGCAAATTAATAACATATCCTGATAGCCCAAAATAATTCAGCACTCTACTAGTACCAGTTAAAACAAACTACTGTCACTACTATTAGATGGCAATAGATGTATACATTGATTGCCCAATATTGCTGTTCAAACTGTCTGACAGTGGCACAGAAGGGATACTATTTACCTAAAAGCTTGAACTCCTCCGACTAGTCTACTGCACAATTGAGAGTCGACTACTGGTTTGCCCAGAGTCGACATCGACTAGTCGACTAATCGTTTGAGTTCTACTAAAGATTCTTCCAACAAGGCAGTTGAAAAATTAGAAATTACCCTTTACTACCAAGATACAGACGCAAAGGACTAACTGAGAGGATTCATCGTGGGCCGCATGGGTGTTCCGTAGGGAGAAAGGCGAAAGTCACGGATTTAGTCATGTGATGATTTGTATTGGTGCTAGAAATTGGAAAGAAACCGCGGTAATAGATACAGCCTGACTACACGCTAAAAAACTAAAGTGTTAAAAACAACACTTGAAGTACTGTATTTAACACTTACTAAGTGCCGAACTAGCACTTTGTTCAAGTGTAGATATCCCAGAACTTGACAGATGTTACAATAATACCACTTGACAAGTGTAATGTCGCGACACCTAAAAGGAAACAACGCAGATGACGCGGATCAGGCTCGAACTCTCGAGCCTGATCCGCGCCATCTGCGTTGTGTCCTTTTAATTACGCACCCACCAAGCGCAAATCAAATTATGGACGATTCTGGAAGAACCATCAATGCTAGACACATGGGAAGTGCCATCCATTCAAGTTTCAGATGTCTGACGATTGTAATGTCTAAGTGCTTAAAGCATTGCACTTTGAGTGTTAAAATCAAACCCTAAGAGTTAGAATGGGTTTAACACCTTGAAAGTGTCAGTTTTAACACTTTAGTTTTTAGTGTGTAGCTGATAGATTTCGTGTTCTGCAGTGGCTCAAAGACCACATCAAATTAGGTGAAAGGCTTGGAATCTGTATAGAAAGACTATATTTTCAAGATATTGTTTAATCTTTAACAAGAGACAAGAGCAATTCTTTCAAAATAAAAATTGTACTCTAGTTGAAAATGACTATTTTACACCAGTGTGTGCATGGAAACAGCTGCCCCACAACAGAAATTACAACAGGTCAGCAGTTCGTGAGGATTCCCTTCTTGATATCATCAAGTCCGTTGCAAAAATATTTACGCATAAAGTATACACACTCTATACAGTGTCTTATCTAGGCCAAAGTTAGAGGGGTTGGGGGCAAGGTAAATTCATAAATAGACGGATTTCGTTGTTTCCTCCAACACAAAACATCAGTCATCTGGTTTATCTTGGATGCCTTAGACTGTTAGATGATCTGCCCTTGAATATGATGTATGTGAGGTGTTATTAGCAGTGACAGTCGGGGAAACTACTTCATCATTCATAGCTTCCTTCCTGTCTAGAAGTCTTGTCGATGGATCGCGAAACAGATATGGAAGCATCAGCAAAGTTGACCTAGGAATCAAAGGCGGCGGAGTCGGGAGGGGGGGGGGGGCGGGGGGTAGGGGCACAGGGAACACGTGCCCTCCTCTTTTTTTCACAGATATGTTTCGTAGTTACACAATGAGTTAAAATGGGCGCATGTAAACGTGTCAATATACAGGCATTTCTATAACATTATTTGCACATCCAAACAATATTTAGCCAAATAATTCCACTTTCGGTCGCTTCGGTCCGTTTTTTGTACTCCAACTATCTTCCAACCCGAAGGCTGGCTTTCGGGTTGGAAGATGTTTGAAGTAGAAGAAACGGACAGGACAGTGACCACACAGCGGCATATTCATCTAAACGAGAGACAAAAGCTAGTCATGATACATTTACCGATAAACGATTATAATATTCTTCACAATGGGTCGAACTATGGTAGCATTGTAAATTTGTGTCCCTACACTTATATCGAGCTTCCGCCGCCCATGTACTACGAATAAAACGTCCATGTGTGTTTCAAGCAACGCCAAGCGCGTAACCAGGGGAAGTGCGACAGGTACGAACGCACCTCTCCCCACAAAATTTGATATCCACTGAGGGACTGTCTCCCATTTGTGATTTGAAAATTTTGATAAAATGGTGGGTCACCACTTACCTTTATTCATTTATTTATTTGGTTTTATGGTCACATATTTCTGCACAATGGTTAATCATGACCACGACAGTTTTACGGGTGGAGGAAGACTGAGTACCCGGAGAGAACCACCGAGCAACGTCGAGCTGCTGTCCGTTCCCCAACTTAACTCCGCACGAGCAGGGTTAGCATTGGTTGAAGACAGGTGCACCATCGACGTGCAGTACACCTTAGTACACAACGTCACCGTGCCCCCACGTGGGCATGGGGGAGAGGTGTCTTGCACAAGGACACAACGCGGTTGCCGCAGGTGGGATTCGAACCGAGGACCTTTCGGCTTGCAGCCTTGTTCCAACCACTTTTGTAATACAACCACTTTTGCAATAAAATTTATTACAAAAGTGGTTAACGCGTACCAACCACTTTTGTAATAAAACCACTTTTGTAATAAACTAACCATTATTGTAATAAACTCATTTCGGTGATAAATCACGGACGTCCATTTTATAGTCGGACATTGGGGTGGGGTGAGGGACTAGTTTATCTAAACATGTTTGTGTGTCGTGCGATGGAATAACATGTCCATTCACCTATTGAATCTTGGTAGTGACCGAAGAAAGTACGCAAGCACTTTTACAATAAACTTTATTACAAAAGTGGTTATCGCATACCAACCACTTTTGTAATAAAACCACTTTTGTAATAAACTAACCATTATTGTAATAAACTCATTTCGGTGATAAATCACGGACGTCCATTTTATAGTCGGACATTGGGGTGGGGTGAGGGACTAGTTTACCTAAACAGGTTTGTGTATCGTTCGATGGAATGCCGTGTCCATTCACCAGTTAAAACATGGTAGTGACTGAAGAAAGTACGCGACCACTTTTGCAATAAACTTTATTACAAAAGTGGTTATCGCGTACCAACCACTTTTGTAATAAACTAACCATTATTGTAATAAACTCATTTCGGTGATAAATCACGGACGTCCATTTTATAGTCGGACATTGGGGTGGGGTGAGGGACTAGTTTACCTAAACATGTTTGTGTGTCGTTCGATGGAATAACGTGTCCATTCACCAGTTAAAACATGGTAGTGACTGAATAAAGTACGCAACCACTTTTGCAATAAACTTTATTACAAAAGTGGTTATCGCGTACCAACCACTTTTGTAATAAACTAACCATTATTGCAATAAACTCATTTCAATAATTTATTACTCCGTTTCAGAGCGAGCAATCGGGCCATTGGTGAATCCTTTTTCATGGATGCAAAGGGATCAAAGTTGAATCCCGTTTATCACCAGCGTCCAAGTTGCGCCATTCTTTCGTGTACCAAAAAGCAAAGGGGCATGTTTTACTTCTCTTGTGGCACGCAGAGAGACAAGACCAGAGGGATAACGTGCAGTTGAGTTTACTATTGAATACTCAATATTTGTTATATTTGTATGTTCATTCAAAAAAAACAAAACAAACAAAACGGCGAAAGTTTAGATTCATGTGTCAGAAGTATATGATGTGAGCCCATTTTCACGGTTGCAGAGTCAGACCTGCTATAACATCCCTAAGAGCAACCGTTTAGTACAGCAGTACAACCAGGCAAAGGCGCCCTCTTGTAATTCAGATGTATCTTGGAAGTCACGTCATGTCACGTGACTGCGGGCGCCAATGTTGTGTTGACATGTAGCCAATGTACGTGGTTATGTTGTGACGTCATTGTCATAGAGATACGAGGTTCGAATGCGCGTGCGCAGCTTGGGTGTATATGGGGACACGTGTTTTGGTCGTCCATTTTGCGTATAGAGGCGCCATCTTGATTTCTCAAATGTCACGTGGTTGCCTGGTGACGAAACCTTACCTTTTGGTATAAGGTCGGGGGTATGTTTTGAGGGTATGTTTGATTCGAGAGGAGTATGTCCCGGTAGTATAGAATTACACAAATGAACCCGACTTTCGTGTATTTTGGTGGATTTTACTCTGGTAACCATGTTAATGTTGTAGCTGGGACGTAGAAATGTTCCGGATCCAATGTCTGTACGGAGTGTGTTTTGGGAAAACATGGAATTACCCCAAACAACCGATAGTAAATATAGAATTACCCAAAACAGCTTGACAATGTCTAAACAACTATCCATGGATGGAAATTTTTCTGAAAATATCGCGTCTTCCAGTCACGATGGACGGCAGCGGCAGGGGCAAAGGGGACCAGGAGCTCTCGGGATGAGACGGCAGAGGCGGCAGGGAACCAGAGGCTCTTGGGGTATGGGCGGCAAGGGGCAGGGGCGATCAGGCAGCAGAAACCGGGGTGCTAGGGGCGCTAGAAGCGGCGGAGGCTCCTCTTCTTCCATTTGCCCTATCTGTTTTTTGTTTAAAAAAATAACAAGAGTTATCTCCATTGAAAGCAGAAAGTGCCTGTATGTAAAATGATTTTCCCTTAGAATCCATTTAATGGGTCCTAGTTAGTGACTCGATGGATCCAAAAATATCGAAATGAGACTATGATACGTATGATTTTGCACGCATTGAACTCATTTTCATAATCTTCATTTTGAGACATATGATTTTGCGCGCAATGTGCTCATTTTCACAGCATTCATTGTTCCATTCGACGAAAAACGGTATTCAGTGGGTCTATTTATTTATTTATTGATAATTTTTTAATTTATTTATTTATTGGTGTTTTACGACACTTATATAGTCAGTCATTTTGGCACGGTGTTGGTGACAGTTTTATGAGTGGAGGAAGCCGATGTACCAGAAGAGAACCATCAAGCAGCGATGAGACCCTATAACCTCTTCAACGTCACATAAGCCAAGACTGCACTACGCACTGTTCATCAGTACTACGCACTGCACAACACAGTCCGGATAATTAAGGTTAAGACGCATACACACCAGTCCATCTCAGAACACCGTCAGCTTCCCCACCCGCTCCACTTGCGAGCAGTCGAGGTAAAGTACCTTACCCAAGGGCACGAAGTGTTAAACCAAATCAATCACTGAATGGTCACCCCATCAATAGACTAACCGGATTCAACAGAGCTTAACTTCAACCTGTATTGTGATGATTTACTAACAGCAGTCAATAGTGTGTAACAAAATTTCTAATTTTCTCGCCTCATTTGGGGTTAACAGTGTGTGGAAGATTTCAACCCGACCTATAAAAAGGGACAACAAGATCGATAGGAACTACGGGGTTTAAGACAAACTTCGCCCGTAGGAGGAATTTGGGCAGACATATCAAAAGCGATAGACGTCAAACCCAGCTTTCCCCATCAATCCGTGTGCAGTAAAATTTTAGCGCCCACCAAATTTGGGAATAGATTTGACGCTACTTTGTGGTACTCCCTCTCCAAACAAACACACCGTCCGGCCATAAAATGGACATCCGTGCTTCATCACAAAAATAGGTGTATTACAATAATGGTTAGTTTATTACAAAAGTGGTTTTATTACAAAAGTGGTTGTTACGCGATAACCACTTCTGTAATAAAGTTTATTGCAAAAGTGGTTGCATACTTTCTCCAGACACTGCCACGTTTCAACTGGTGAATGAACACTTTATTCCATCGAACGACACACAAACATGTTTAGGTAAACTAGCTCTCAACCCACCCCAATGTCCAACTATAAAATGAACGTTATTGATTCATCACAAAAATAGGTGTGTTACAATAATGGTTAGTTTAGTACAAAAGTGGTTGGTACGCGATAACCACTTTTGTAATAAAGTTTATTGCAAAAGTGGTTACTTCAGTCACTTCCAAGTTTCAACCGGTGAATGGAATGGACAAGTTATTCCATTGAACGACATACAAGCATGTTTAGGTGAACTAGTCCCTCACCCCACCCCAATGTCCGACTATAAAATGGACGTCCGTGATTTATCACCAAAATGAGTTTATTACAATAATGGTTAGTTTATTATAAGAGTGGTTTTGTTACAAAAGTGGTTGGTACGCGATAATCACTTTTGTAATAAAGTTTATTGTAAAAGTGCTTTCGTACTTTCGTCAGTTACTACCAAGTTTCAATAGGTGAATGGACACGTTATTCCATCAAACGACACACAAACATGTTTAGGTAAACTAGTCCCTCACCCCACCCCAATGTCCGACTATAAAATGGACGTCCGTGATTTATAACCGAAATGAGTTTATTACAATAATGGTTAGTTTATTACAAAAGTGGTTTTATTGCAAAAGTGGTTGGTACGCGTTAACCACTTTTGTAATAAATTTTATTGCAAAAGTGGTCGGATTACAAAAGTTGTTGGTACACAGCCTGTACCTCTACCAACTGAGCTACCGCGCCCCCACTTACCCCTATACACCGTACCCTCTGTGGCGATTCCGACGTTTCGAGGACATTTGTTTAAAACATTAATGTTCTCGTTTACATGTTGTTTCTGGAAACGTCCAGATTGCCTCGGTTTTTATAAAAGTATCAGAAATCACAGAAACTATGGGCGGACTGGGACAAGAAACGTTACCAGGAAATGCATCAAGATGGCCTCGGACACGGAGAAAAGGTTGATTTTTAGAAATGAACGAACGCTGCCTCCTTGTATCTCAGCAATCAACAGCAGTCCATATAGAGGACATTTCAAGAGTACTTTTGTGTTTCATCATCATCACCCATTCGACAAAAACGGTTGTACCGGAAGAGGACCCATCGGTTGGACCATAGCTAGGTCCTATGGAAAAAAATGATTTTACAAACTAGAAGAACGCTGTTTCCGCGCATCTGAACGATTAACCCTTTACCCAACGTAATGGCCAAAACCGGCCAGCGCTATTCTCAAAAATCGCCAATTAATTTTCATAATTTTTTTCATTTTTTGTCTCAAAAACATAGGTTATGACCCCTCGTTGGAACGAGCTCGTCGAGCTCGTTCCAACGAGGGGTCATAACCTATGTTTTTGAGACAAAAAATGAAAAAAAAAAATGAGTTATTCAAGAATTATTTTTGCAAGTGTCGTCTGCTTTTCATGTTAGGTAAAGGGTTAATGGCAGACTTCACTACAGGTATTTATTGTTGCTTAACCCTTTACCTAACGAATCGGCCGCATTCCCGCGTAATATGCAAATTCAGCAGTTGAAAAAAATATTATTTTAAAAAAAATTTCAATAAAATCATATCATGTGACCCCTCGTTGGAACGAGTTTTTATTATACGCCTGTTTATATGATATCCGCATCTACAGCAACACTAAACCACGTGGACAATGAAAATCTATTCCGCACGCATGTGCGGAACGGAAATCGTTGACTTGACTATTTTTTATAAAGAAGCGAAATTTCTCTGGAATTTTCCACAAATCGTGCTCTGCAATTACAATTTGAATCGCCAGCGATAGCTAAAAATCGTCCCCTGAGTTCCAGTGTGTTCTATGTGCCAGTAGGCTGCCAGTAGGCACATAGAACACACTGGAACTCAGGGGACGAAATAACAACACTGGTTCCCCTTGCAAATTTGGTTGGTGATAAAATGTGTTCTTTTTGTTAATAGTTGTCAATTGAATTGCTGAGTGTCCTTCTAATAATAGTTTTTATAGACGTGACGGCGTTTAATAAACACAGAACGACACGCGTGTGTGGATGGTTCAATCGATATGGCACCTGTGCCATCGTGGAAGGATAAAACTCGAGGCCTGCGGCCTCTCGTTCTATCCTTCCGCGCTGGCAGTCATGCCATATCGATTAACCCATTGACACACGCGTGTCGTTCTGTGTATTTGTGACAAATGAGATTTTTGTTTGTAACAAAAGCGATTTTTTTGTGCCACAGGTATTTTATGTGGGAGAACTATAAAAACATTTTTTCATATGTTATTCAAGAAAGATTAAAAGCATACAATTATATAAAACCAAATAAAACAAAGAACAGACCATAAAATACTAAGATACATGAAACCTATATAGTCCTACGCAGGGCTCAAAATAAGCGGTGTCGCGTCGCTTTTTGCTATGCAAAACTTGAAAAAACCTACACAATGTTTAATTATGTATAGCATTTTGCGATACAAAATAATCAACTGCAGCCTATAAGGCTGCAGTTGATTATCTTGTATCGCAAAATGTAAATGAAAATTTGCAAACAAATTTGAAAACTAGTTGACTGATACTTTACTTCTGATTGTGGAACATTCCAGGCATAACTCAGATTAACTCTCCATCAAGCATCACTAGCAACTTCATATGTAAGATGAATTCTATTGGTTTAAATTCTTCCTGTTTTTACAACATTTGCATAAAATGTCCATTAAAATAACTTCAAGCCCATCAAATTAAAAATCCCAACTTCCATTTTGAGAACTCTGTTAAACAACCAAGACGTAGTTTGAAAATATCCAAGTCCATGCAACCCTTAAAGGCAGTTCAGTTAAAAAAAACATAGTAAATGTTTCATGTGTTTCAGATCATTTGGAAATGCTCAGAAATGGATGGAAACTATTGTATCTACTTATTTATTTATTTATTGGTGTTTAAGGTCATATACTTATGCACAATGGCTAATCATGACCGTGACAGTTTTACGGGTGGAGGAAGCCGGACTACCCGGAGAGAACCACCGAGCAACGACGAGCAGCTGTCAGCTCCCCAACATCTTAACACTGCACTGCATCACAGATAGGGTTAGATTGGTTGAAGACATGCGTACCATCGACGTGCAGTACGCCTTAGTACAGCGTCATCGTACCCCCTTCTATCTACTTAGAAAAATTCAATACAAAACAGCATAATTTAACTCTGATATACAAAAATAGCTATGCAATGTTTACAAAATGCTATTCATTTTTTTGAAATGTGTAGCATTTTGGTACGCCTAGAAAAAAAGTTATTTTGAGCACTGGTCCTACGTATAGCAGGTGAATATATATTCGCCCCTCGACGATCTATAGAGTTATTTATTGACATGTGTTATTTTATTACTGTGCTAATCTTTGATTTTGGTTCATTGGGAAACTTCCACCAACAATTAAAGACAATTGATAATCTGGTCTTTTGTTCGCTGGTCAAGAAACAAAGCATGCGTTGTTTACACGATACACGACTTCTTAATAAGTCACCGGTAAGGACAATTCCAGAATGACTGGTTATTGTGTACACAGTTGACCGAGATTATGTTTTGAAAAATTCAACTTATTTGTTCGCTTTACTTCGAGAAATGGAGGATATGGAATGAGTGTTTTTCTCATATAATATTTATGAAACGAGTCTAAGAATTTTCCGTTTTGGCGAGCCTCTGGCGAGCCCAAACAGACAATTCGGACGAGTTTCATAATTATTATATGAGAAAAACACTCATTTGTATTCTATTTATCATATGACACACACACGCACAAATTAGCCACTTAGTAGGATTTTTTTAACCCATCACCTAACTTGAGTTGCAGACTCCATTTGGAAAAAAACGTCCTCGTATAACTAAAAAAATTCATTTTTTGCTTCCAATACATAGGTTATGACCCCTCATTGGAACGAGCTCGTCGAGCTCGTTCCAATGAGGGGTCATAACCTATGTATTTGGAGCAGAAAGTGAAAATATAAAAGAAAATGAATGGCGTTTTTCTTGTAGGTAAAAGATTAATACAATATAACACACCCTAAATAGGACAGATAACGTAAATTCTCCCTACTGAAATTATGCAAATGTCACCCAATCAAATTGTCCAGTTTTGAAATTGACCAATGAAGGCTCCCAACTCTAATTATGCAAATTATCAAAAATGTGACCCAGTTTTATTTTGTTCAGCCAATCAAATTGTCTAGTTTTGAAATTGACGAAAGGCTTTATTTATCACTGATTAATATGAAAACAAAATATCAAATGTTTTAAAATGAACAAAACGGACGAGTCATATGATAAAATGTAATATTATATACCCGGTTTTGCCAAGTCGGAAATGGCCGCCATAATGTTGGACGAAAATTAAAAATATACCAGATTAGTGGTTTTGAATTTATGTGACAAAAGTTTTGTGCCAAATGCTCACATTTATGTGCCAGATTTTAAAAAAAGGAGCATTTGGCACAGAATAATATATGATCACTTATTCGCCAATCAACAGGTCCCCTCTTCTGAGTAATATCTTTACATCATTGCCCCTGAGGAAATTCATACCAAGAAGCATTTTGTCTCTGATTGGCGCTACATATGTGCTTCGTGGAACAATGATTTGATTTGCCCTAACTCAGTGGTGGTTTCAGCTCACCCCCCCCCCCTCCCTTCCTACCATCTTGGCACCACCGCTAGCATTTAAAAGGTAAGCGTAGTGCGTACCAGTTGAGTTCAATCTCGCCAACTGTGTTTGCTCTTCTGAAATGATAGTGGCTTCTGCCCCTGTGTCAGCAATGGCTTCCAAGAAATGTCCATTCTTATTGACTGGTACCACGAGACTAGTTCCACCGCTTTGCGTGCGATTAATCATCAAAGTATCCATTTTTTGAGTACCAGTCTTTTTGAGATTAGCAGGGGTTCCTCCTGTTGTAGTGGAAACATACTCCCCTTTTGGCCTTGATCTCCTAACTGTGATTCTGGCTAAGACCTGCCAACAGGACTTGGTGAACGTGAACTTGGACAAAACGTTCCGTTGAGGCCAACCTCTCCACACGCAAAGCATGTCACATTTAATTTCTTCGCAGGATTGGCAGCAGATTTTATTTTTTCAATCGTTTTTGTTTCTATGGTCTCCACAGGCTTGCCTCTCAAACTATTCATTACCTTCTTCCCAAACTGTTGGAACCTAGTGTCCAGTGCTTCGTCAGTTGCATACGCCGGTGTTAATAACTATATAATAACTGGCAATATAACTCCCCTCATACTTATAATTCCCTTCTTTATCAGCCCAAGTAATTCTTCATGACCTGCCTCTTCATTTTTTACTATCCCTTCCTACAGTGGCTCTATAATTATGGTCCAGAAGTTTCACCTGATCAACTGCTTCTGCGAAGGAAACTGAGCTCTTATTCATCAAGCCATAGGATATTTGACTGTTCTTGAAAACCTTCAAAAAAGCTTCAGCAGTTAATTGGTTTTGCAAATCAAGCCCAACGCCAGGATAAGCCTGGATCACAAGCCTTCGAACTTCTTCGGCGAATTCTTCCGTTGTTTGATCCAGTTGTCTCAATTCGCCCAGCTTTCTCCCAACTGTGGTTGGAGGCTCCCTTCTACCAAACGTTGGGGCAGGTGGTACATTAGTAGTATAGCATTTACCCGGCCGTGCCTTATTGGGGACCCCGGAAGTTATGTCATGTCTCGTGACCCAGTTACGCCACGTTTGGTTGTCTTGGTAGCCCGCGTGAGCTGCCATCTTGTGACGTCATCTCCACAGTGATGTGTAGTCCTAGTGCGCATGCGCATGAAACCATCGGCACTAGGACTACACATCACTGTAGTCCACAGTGATGTGTAGTCCTAGTGCCGATGGTTTCCATGATGGCACGTGTTTCCTATATTACCCAAGGGCTTACAACAAGACAGGGGTATGTTCGGAGAGTATGTTCCTTTGCACAAAAGTAATTTCTCCGAATCGTAAAATTACCCAAATAAACCCGACAACCCCTTCAAATCACCAAAATCTACCCAAACATTGACGTTATTTAGTACGGATTTCCCCCAGAATATTTTGTAGTAGAGCACCACACAGTGCTGTAGGACTGAGGGAGCCCCGGGATATGTTCGATTGAACTAGAGTCGTTTTTCCGGTTCGGATTTCTCCAGAATTCTCGTTTACTTCCTAGAATCATCACAAACAATCCGGCAATTGTTTATTTGGCTCTGATTTCCCAGTAAATTCTCGGTTTCTACCAGTGTATCTACAAGCTCGGTTATGACTTCTTTGTTCTATTTATTCTGACTTCTCTAGATGTGTTTTTGTCATGTGTACACGTTACATGTAGCACATAGCCATCTACTGAATGTGCCGATATGTGCTTATGTGAAAATGCACAATATGACACATTGTGCACTAGCACATACGGGTATCTGAGGATACCTATGACCCGGTATTGTATTATTTGAGGATTCCTTTCGAGGATACCTTTTATAGGATACTTGTCATGTGTACACATTACATGTAGCACATAAGCACATGTTGGGTGTGCCGATATGTGCTTATGTGAAAATGCACAATGTGTCACATTGTGTACTAGCACATAAGCACATGCTGGATGTGCCGATATGTTCTTATGTGGAAATACACAATGTGACACATTGTGCCCTAGCACATATGCACATACGGGTATTTGAGGATACCTATTGTATTGTTTTACTGGACTATTGGGGGATACCTTTTTAGGATACTTATTTGAGGATACTATTACCTGTTTGGCCCGGTCTTCTAGACCACCCCAATGCATACCTAGCCCAAATTCCCCTTATAAACTTTCGAGCAATAACTGAAAAGTCATTGCTCGAACGAGTCGAATCCCATCGAGCAAATGTGCTATAAAACAATTGCTCGATGAAGTGACTCCACATACTGCTCGAACGACTCAAATCCCATCGAGAAAATGTGCTATAGAGCAGTTGCTCTATCGAGTGATTCCACATACGATTCTTCGACTCATTTCAGAAAAAAGGGGTTCCATAACCACAGACGTTTTCCAAAAAGGAATTCTCAAAAAGGATTCCGTAAGTGGGATTCCTATCCGATTCCGTGAAAGCAGGTGGTTGCCACTTGACGGGAAATACCTGCCAGAAGTATGTGATGTAATAATACACTTATTTCTTTATGCTTTTGGGGGTTTAACGACACTTTCGACAGCCAGAGTCACCTCGTGTCGGCTAGTTTTACAGATGGAGGAAGTCGGAGCTGAGAGAATCAATGAGCGGCTACGATGAATTGTCAGGCTCCCCCAACATACTAACTCCGTTAGCATTGGCTGAAGACAAGTGCAACAACGACGTACAGTGTCCAGTGATCAGCAAGGCAAAATGCTCTTCAGTTTCATTTATATGCTTTATTCATTTATTTGAATACATCAGAACACAGTAGCACGTCAGGGGCGGCGGAACGATTTTCGAAGTGGGGGAGGGGAGGGGGTGGGTGTTGGCTGGATCGGACGATGAATGGTCATCGCTATGCCGGGCCGACCATGATTCGGCCCGTCGTACGAAAATTTTAAATTCCAGGGTCCCAAAACCACCATTTCCATGCATATGAGCGGATATTTTGAGATTTTTCAGATATATTTGAAAGATTTCACACTTTGAGAGCCGTTAAAAAACGTCGGATAAGCATACAGGTGAGGTCTATTTATCAGCTTTGGTCGTAACGACCAAAGCTGATAAATAGACCTCGCCTGTATGCTTTACCAGACGTTAACAACAATTATACTGTCTGTGGATTATCTTGTCTTGGGGTGGATTTGGTACTTGTATGGCTGTAAGATTACGATCAATTTGAGTTAACCGATTTTTTAACAGACTGCATACATTTTAGCGTTTACTGCTACTTACTGCAAAAAAATGGTTCCAAATCCATCGAAACTGAATCAGTTTCGCCAGAGAAACAGCTGACGAAAATCTGAGGGAGGCTCTGGATCCGCCCCTTGTTTCACCAGTTATGGCAAAAAAAGAATGTGTGTGTGTGTGTGTAGGGGGGGGGGGGGGGGTCCGCAGCCCCTGCACGTTACAGAGATTTAATTCAATTAGTATTTATTTCTGAAACAATTAAGAAATACAGCGTAATCGTTTTCGTAAGCAGCATGCCTGTGACGAATACGCGGCTGTTTCTACAGATAGACTGACACATACTAACATTAGTTACAAAAGTTTATACTATAGATACTAGCTACTGTTAAAAATACGGTGGACTGGTCACTTTCCACGGGTGGGCAAAATTTCCACGGATGCAATAATATTAGATGGGGCTGAAACGGTTGGCTCATTTTCACAACCGACTAACCGAGAGCTATAAACAGATAACATCCGGTTATCCGCAGCCATTATTTCACCGAATCAAGGATCAAAACTATAGGAACTGGAAAGCAGTATTCACAGAAAATATTCCGTAGTGTGCATACAAACAAACGTTGTCGAATACTCGACAACGTTCGTTTGTATACATACTATGCAATAGTTTTTGCGGTTACTCAGTACTCACGGAAACTGCCGATCATTAACGAAGTCTTGAACGCAAAAGTCGATTATTTCTCAATATATACACAGCTGCTTCGAGGTGTAATCTATCCCAAAAGGAGAAGCGGTTTATTACGTTTTAACCGTGGAATGACGATCACTATCGATGTTTCGGATAACCGGTTGAGGTTTTTTTTTTTTAAATCGGTTAGTTAGGTAACCGATTCCAAGCCGGTTATCCGGTTAATCATTTCAGTTCTATTATTAGAGTCAAACACTAATTATAGTAATAAAAAGTTTAAATAATGAAACATCGGCTACAACCCGGTACTTCATTACTTAAAATTTTGCTGACGGTGATTTTATTATCTGGTAAACACATGTGTGGACATCACTGTCAAGCTGATAGCTTAATCTTACGGTCTTGCTATTTTTAAGTGTATAAATGTTTGTTAATTTTTCTCGCTCGGATCAAAGGCTTAAGAATGTGTGTCTGCATGATGAGCTCCAAAAAACATATTTGTCACTTAAACCTTTACCCAACAAATCGGCCGCATCCGCACGCGTAATATGCAAATTCAGTAGTTGAAAAAATATTATTTTACAAAATATTTCAACAAAACCATATAATGTGACCCCTCTCGTTGGAACGAGCTCGTCGAGCTCGTTCCAACGTGGGGGTCAAATGATATGGTTTTCTGAAATTTTTTGAAAAATTTGAAAAATTGATATTTAAAATAATAAATTTTCATAACGTCTGCGTTGGGTTAAGGGTTAAACCGACCAGCACAAATAATTAATGCGCTGCTAATTAAGCATGAAAGTTTATGACGATAACATCGCGTCCACGAAATGCCACATGAGCTGTCTGGTAAAAGATTAAAAGGAGTAAACACTAGTGTTTTCGGGCAGTCATGATCTATGTAATTATGTCCAGTTATTAGGTTATTGTTGTAAAAACAGTACATCGCATAGATTCTGAACTCACTTCCATATCACGCATCTGGTCTGTCACGAATGTCAACATATACCGAAAATGCGAGACTTTCAAAGAAACTTAAAAGAGAATTTTAAATTAAGCCACATCTGTAGTGGACAAGTTCAAGAGAAGCAATTAAAGTGAGAATTAATGTCCTCGCGATCAAATAAGAGTCGGGTGTTTAATCGAAATTTCATTTCAGTCTCAAGGCGTGTTAGACTTTGGGTCGTAGGCGAGGAGCTGGGGATGTTCCATGTCATAGGTTAGAGGAGGTGCCGCATCGGTGCGAAAGTATAGGCATGTTGTGATGTAGGGGCGCCACAGGGCTCATAGTTAGAGAAGGAACAGTCGGGGGACAAGTCGGTGGCCATATATGAGTGTATACGTAGGCAGAGTAGGCTTTGTCTGTATGAATATTATTCTGAGGTAAATGGAGGAGAGTGTTTAACCCAATTGGTGGCGGTTGCTTGAGTGAAAAGCGTGCAGTGTTAGAGTAAAATTCCGTCACAGGTTAGAGGAAAGGCACCCAGTAAAGTGACAATACGTTAGTGGTCGTGCGATGGCAGTGGTAGAGTGAGATTCCGTTACATGTTAGAGCAACGGCGTCCGGTAAAGTGACAATACGTTAGTGGCCGTGCGACGGCAGTGACAGAGTGAAGTTCCAGTTGTATGTTCGTGAAAAGGCGACCAAAGGTCAAACACCAGCGACAAGGAAGAGGAAACCAGCGACGACAGAGAATGCGGGTGACTCAAAAACTGTGTGGGTGGGGTGTGATTGACGTTCTTTTTTTCTTATTCATTGGATTTTATGTAAGTTACAAATTACTATATATTTCTGTATGTATTGAAATTGATAATTTCATTGAACCCCTGTTGATTTATGCTTTTTGAGAAAAAAGTCATTGACCCCTTTCAGGATAAGAACCACCACAACAAAAACGAAACGAAACACGTTGAGACATACGTTCACGCACACATTCAGGTGACACTCCTGGTGCCCAGGCTGAAGGCGCGGCGTCAATCTATTTCTCGCAGCAACGACCAAACCTCGGTTTCTGATAATCCCTGCCCACGCGTGGATTATGACTGGTCCACGTTGACTGTACTGTAATAATACTTGCCGTAACATTTACGATAGAACTAAAGAAGACGTACTTTTCCCGTAAACGGTCATTGTTTACAATGTATGTACAATGAAGCATTACTTGATACCCAACCGGCACGTTCAATTAACACAATGATGACTCAACGCACTTCCCGCGATTTTTAACTGATCAAAATATATTCTATGTATGCCTGTTCGTTGAACTCCAGATACCATTTTTTTTGCTCACCAGACACCGTGCATCTAATGGATAGAGCCACCTGATTAACTCGCATAGTTAGTCATATAAAGATGCACGCAGTTACTGTCAATTAACCCCTGATTTCCAATGGTTCTATGTGCCTACTGGCACCAAGGATGTGGCTAGAGGGTTTCAGCTGGGGGGGGGGGGGGGGTGCCACCGGTATAAATTCCAACTATAGAGGTTTCGATATGTGGTTGCACTGCAACGCTGGGTGATATCTTTTAACCCTTTAACCAACGAATCGCCCCCATCCGCCCGCGTACAGTTAAAACTAGAAGTCCTGTCACGAACTGTGCGCTTATCTAGGCTTAATTGCGTGTAGTAATTGCGCGCAATTGCCATATCGAATGGCACCCAAAGCATGCCAGGTTCTCCTTGTTACCCATAGCAAACACAAGCGATGTTCCTGCCAATGGACCTCCGGGTTACCCGGAGGTCCATTGGCTGAAACTTTGCTTGTGCACAGGCCGTATGTGCTGAATTTGATAGCCTCACCATCATCATAACGCGCAGATTAACGCGCAAATCGATGTGCTATTTGTGCGCATTTCAGGACAGGACTTCTAGTTTTAACTGTAATATGCAAATACAGCTGCTGAAAAAATATTATTTTTCGAGAAATTTCAACAAAACCATTTCATGTGACCCCTCTTTGGAATGAGCTCGTTGAGCTCGTTCCAAAGAGGGGTCACATGATATGGTTTCGTTGAATTTTTTTTTTAAAAGTTAAAAAATGATATTTAAAATAATTAATTTTGAAATCGTCTGCGTCGGGTAAAGGGTTAAAGTGATTATACATGCTTATGAACCCTTCCGAAAATTTTCACTAGTCCTGAAACGGAAAAAGCATCATTGTGTCTGGGTCAGAAAATTTACCGGATTGATGTCAGAGTCGAAATTTTGAGGCCAATGTCAATTTTAGAGTAACTCAAGATTCCAGTTGGAAATAAAAGATCAAAATTTCTCATCATTAAGTTGGAATTTTAATATTTTCATGAACAATGTTAATTTACTGAATTTCCAACTATTTGATTTTTTACCTCGGAATTTCCAACTATTGAAAGGCATACTCCTAGCTGGGGGGGGGGGGGGGGTGAGACCCCCCACACACCCCCTATCGCCACATCCCTGACTGGCACATAGAACACGTAGGAACTAGGGAACGAATTATTGTGAAATGTTTATTTTAAGGTTGGCACTAACTGCTACCCACTCCGAATGATGCTTTACCAATACCACCCCTTTAGATGTCTAGGCACTGTTTTCCCACCAGTGTTGGCTCCCTGTATAACCAACCAACACTGGCGTGCATACGATACCAAGACAAATTCAATTTATTGGTTGCGGTCTCCCTGACGTATTCATTAACCTATAGAAGCATGATCAGGCATCTGTTCCTGCGGATCCGACATTTCCTTTACGTAAATTTCGCAAACCCTGTATCACTAGGATGCGACATTTGTATAATTCACGGGAAAGATTTACCAACATCTTTAAAAATTTGTAACATGCTGTTAAGAATCGACTTTTTTCTTGAAGAAAACAATAGGATTTTCATCCCAAAAGTCACCCGAATGCACCATTTTTGAAACATCCGTTTTAAAATTTTTCGGGGGCGGTGTGGGAGTGGGAGGCGGCTGAACCACACAGGACCACCTCAACCAGATCGCGCCGTTGGCGCTCGCGGCTGATGCCAACGGTATCTGCTTGCTAGCCATATTGAATAATCCTAAATTTGTGCACCCCCCCCCCCAACATTCAAATGCTTCATACGTCCCCTTCTGTAAGATTCGATACGAGTTTCTGTTAAACTCAAAATTTTATATCTACAGGGCCCTTATATACACATATATAAATGCAGGGGCGTGGTTAGGATTTCCTATTGGGGGGGGGGGGCATACATTTCTGGGGGCGCCAGGTGGATATATGCCACAGGCATATCCGAAAGCCGTAGGCCTGGGGTGGGTATGGTCCTCCCATTGGTGGGGATTCGGGGGGTTCCCCCGAATCCCCACTAATGGGAGGGCCATACCCACCGCATATCAGGCCTACGGTATCCCATCCCATTGGTGTGGGTTCGGAGGGCATCCCGAGAAATTTTTGAAAATTCATTGCCCTGAGACTAAATCTGGGACGCTCTGGCGCTTTAATTTTCCCATTTTAAGGGCGCGGGGGCACTGTGATTTTTAGCCCCCCCTTGGACACGCCAATAAAAATGACTAGCATTGGCTTGCTATGAACTATCACCATTGTTTTATGCAAAATTTAGCCTTATCTGCGTAAGGGTTAGCGGAAAACTATAAAATCCGACAAGCAGCTGTATCACGGAAACAAAGCCAAGAACACATTTTGCCGGAATGTGAGATGGTCTCGTCAGAAAAAATAGATGGAGAAACATACATCTGCGTAAGTGCAAAAAGGTGGCGAGAATCTTATTGGCCGCGACAGTATTATCCTTGTTCGTTAATATATCATTAAGAAAGTTCACAAAAACAGACGCCGGATAACACAACTGCGCAATTCATTTCTCACTTTAAAATCACGGAAATGGACAAAAGCAATGTTTTCAGGGAAGTGTCATTTTTTTATTGCGGTTTAACAAAACTGTCAGGTTACCTCGTATTGGACAGTTTTACGGGTGGAGCGGAGAGAACCACCAAGCAGCGGCGAGCAACTGTCAGGGAACATATGATGATTTTTAACTATCGACATGTTAACCCACCCACTCACCCACCCATTTCCTCACATTTTGTCCCATTTTCGACATACAACCAATTTCTGAGCCCCCCCCCCCCCCTCTTGAAGGATTTTCATAGCACTACTCGGTATTCACTACAGCTTAAAATGGGCTGACAAGGGTGATGATAGTGTTAGGATTTCAATTTAGGGTGGAGGGGGGGGGGGGGGGGGTAAGTAAGATATGGAAGGTCTAAGGTCTAGATGCCGAAGGCCTGAACTAGAGGAGGATAGTGGAGGAGGTACTGGTAGTTGAGCGATCTGAATGCCATGGATGCCCCCTGTAAACGGGTAGCAACGACGTTCAAATAACTATACGAGGGAGGAGGATGTCCTCCTCCCATTTGTGGGGGGGGGGGGGGGCTATTTTACAGTATGTGATAAAAAAAATGCTCTATGCATTAATGCTTCTGTTCTCTGGTATTCTAAGGTTGAATGACTTCTGTTTCATTTAGTGTATTAATTCTAACTGAGTGTGCCTTTTCATTTTTAGCTCAACTTGACAAAGTCAAGCTGAGCTATTGCCATTTCTTCTCGTACGTACGTCCACAATTTCCTTTGGCACACCTCATAGGTCGCATGTATGTTCAGATTGCTTTGAAACTTTGGGGTGACCTCTAGACTTCCGTCAAAAAATGTTGCTGCGGCCAACTTTCTAAGAACTTAGTTTAGTGAGACCTCCATATTTCCCTTTGACACACCCTACATGACACATTTATGATTGGATTGCTTTGGAACCTGGCATGCTTGTTTGGGGTGACCTCAAGATGGGAGCTATCGATTGTCTTCCATTTCCGTCGAAAAATGTTGCCGTGGCCAACTTTCTTAGAACTTAGTTTAGTCAGACCTCATTATTTCCCTTTGGCACACCCTACAGGGTACATTTATGATCGGATTGCTTTGAAACCTGGCATGTTTGTTTGGGTGCATGACCTCTAGATGGGAGCTATCGATTTTCTTCAATTTCCGTCAAAAAATGTTGCCGCGGCCAACTTTCTAACAACTTAGTTAAGTGAGACCTCTATATTTCCCTTTGGCACACCCTACATGGCACATTTATGATTGGATTGCTTTGACACTTGGCATGCATGTTTGGGAAGACCTCTAGATTGGAGCTGTCGATTGTCTTCCATTTCCGTCAAAAAATGTTGCCGCGGCCAATATTCTTAGAACTTAGTTTAGTCAGACCTCAATATTTCTCTTTGGCACACCCTACAGGGCACATTTATGATCGGATTGCTTTGAAACCTGGCATGCTTGCTTGGGGTGACCTCTAGATGGGAGCTATCGATTTTTTCCCATTTCCGTCCGTCAAAAAATGTTGCCTCTGGAAACGATCTTTGAACTTAGTTTAGTCAGGCATCAATATATTCCTTTGGCATGTCCTACAGGGCACATTTATGATCAGATCGGTTTGAAACTTTGTATGCTTATTTCGGGTTACATCTAGATGGGAGCTATCGATTCTCTTCGATTTCCGTCAAAAAATGTTGCCACTGGCAATGACCTTCAATGAACTTAGTAAAAACTTAGTGCAGTTAAGCATCAATATTTTCATTTGACACACCCTGCGGGGTGCATTTATGATTGGATGGCTTGCAAACTTGGTGTGCTTGTGTGGGGTGATATCTATATGGGAGCTGTTAATTTTCTTCCATTTCTGTCAAAAAATGTTGCCGCTGACCTTTAAACTTCGTTTAGTCAGACCTCAATATTTCCCTTTAACACACCCTTCAGGGCACATTTATGATTGGATCACTTTGAAGCTTGGTATGTGTGTTCGGGGTTTCATTTCCATAAAAAATATTGTCATTATCACCAGCCTTTGAACTTACTGCAGTTGTGCATCAACGTATCCCTTTTGCACTCTCTGCAGGGTATATTTATGAATTTCCATGAAAAAACAACCAAAAACAATGCCACAAGCAATGACCTTCTACTTAGTGCATTTGTGCATTAACATCTTCTTTTGGCATGCCTCAGAGGGCACATTCATTATCAGGTCGTTTTAAAACTTTATATGCTTGTGCAGAGTGACAAAGATAGGAGCTATTAATTTTCTTTTCATTTCCATCAAAAACTGTCAACATTCTTTGATATGGCCTCCAGGCCACATTTATCAAAGGATTGTTTTTGAACTTGGTGTGCTCATTTGGCAAGACCTTTAGATAAGAGCTATTGTTTAGCATTCATGTCTGTGAAAAAAGTTGCCATTTACAATAACCTCTGAACATACTACATTTGTGTATTAACATTCTTCCTTTAGCCAGTCTTACAGTTTACATTTAAAAATGCATGGATTACTCTGACGTTGTGCTGTTATGTTGAAATTTCATCAAATAACATTGGTACCAATGATCTTCAATTTTGCCATTTCATTTATAACTTACCAAGTTCAAGTTTGTCAAGTTGAGCTACAGTGTCATTGACACTTTCATTTAAAGTTTTCTTTAGCTTGCACATGCCATTTATAGAGTGATATTAGAATCTTATTTCATTTTATTAAAAACAGATTTGGTGAAAAGGAGTGGAGTGACATAAAATAGTTTGAAAAACAAATCTATTATCAGTGACTTTCAATAATTTTGAGTACCTATCCACTGACCTACCTTTACAGTTAAAACTAGAAGTCCTGTCACGAATAGTACGCTTATCTAGGCTTAATTGCGCGTTGGAATTGCGCGCAATTGCCATATCGAATGGCATCCAAAGCACGGCAGGTTCTCCTGGTTACTCATAGCAAACACATGCAATGTTTCTGCCAAAGGACCTCCGGGTTACCCGGAGGTCCATTGGCTGAAACACTGCCTGTACACAGGCCATATGTACAGAATATGACAGCTTTAATTGGGCCATAACACCCACATTAACGCGCATATCAACGTGCTATTTGTGCGCATTTCATGACAGGACTTCTAGTTTTAACTGTAGTTCATGTCACATTACTTTTGAGTACCTATCCACTGACCTACCTTTAGTTCATGTCACATTAATTTTGAGTACCTATCCACTGACCTACCTTTAGTTCATGTCACATTAATTTTGAGTACATATCCACTGACCTACCTTTAGGCTAAGAGTCGTAGTAAATTATACCTCATTGAGGGATTTTCCATGGCCCTCATGACCTCAAAATTCAATCCTGCCCGGGGTCCTGCCAATAAGGCCCGATCTCCACATTTCCTACTACTGAGGGCATTTCGATATACAGGTAAAACTAGAAGTCCTCTCACGAACCGTGCGCTTATCTAGGCTTAAATGCGCGTAAGAATTGCGCGCAATTGCCATATCGAATGGCATCCAAAGCACGGCAGATTCTCCTGGTTACTCATAGCAAACAGAGGCAATGTTTCTGTCAATGGACCTCCGGGTTAACCGGAGGTCCATTGGCTGAAACATTGCTTGTGCACAGACCATATGTACAGAATTTGATAGCCTTACTATGATCATAACGCGTAGATTAACGCGCAGATCGGCGTGCTATTTGTGCGCATTTCATGACATGACTTCTAGTTTTAACTTTACCAGCAGTCTAGTCTGCCATTGATCGGCCAGAATCAAGGATTACAGCGTTCTTTCGAAATTTCCTCCCATTGGACCTAACTATATATGGTTGGCCTGATGTGTCCGGAGATGGGGGGGGGGGGGGGGGGGGGGCTTTGGTGCAACCATTTTTACCAAATGAACGACCAAGGTGATACAAAAATGCCATCATAAATGTTCTCTATGTAGACAGCCATAGTCCCCATTGATCGCTCAGTTGGTGGTTCGGTTCGAAAAATCAAAATTTTGTTCGGGTCAAGGCCTGGGTTCGTTTCCCGGCAACTGTTTCTGACCCAGTCCACCAGTGAGTTATCTATCATATCCTTCCGATACTATAAGTAACAACGATTCACCATCCTAGTGGAGAAATCTACATAGAGACGGAGACATGCACTTGAGTTCGTGGTAGGATAAAGTTATCATTTATCGGATATGATTTTCTGTCCCAAAACGCCCATTATCAAGCTCGATATGATCCAAGTCAGAGTTATCCACCTTGACGCGTCGTTACTGGGCGGAACCAAATCGTTAGGTATATATATATATAAGATATATAGAATATACCCATAGTAGCTTGGTGTACAAAATGTTCACCACGAGTGGTGAAGTGGTGTTAACCGTGAGTCTTTGGCGCTATATATATAGAATATACCCATAGTAGCTTGGTGTACAAAATGTTCACCACGAGTGATGAAGCAGTGTTAACCGCGCGCCTTTGGCGAGCGGTTAACACTTCTTCACCACGACTGGTGAACATTTGGTACACCATACTACTTTGGGTATATTTTATTTAAACCATGCTCGTCATATTATCGAGAATTCGAATGTATGTCAGACGTACACAGATGCGAATCTGTTTTTGTTTACCTGCGCACCGGTGGGCAGTACTGCAGCTGTCAATTTTATCGCCCAAACGAAATGGAAAAACAAACTCGGAAATCACCTTCGTCAACTCTTGTGTTTTAAAATATAATCTGACTAATATTCCAACTGCACCATCGTATACCAAGGTATGTCTTGGTGATGATAGTTGAATATTACCCATTTGCGTTAAAAGTTCAATAATCGAAATCATTGGAAAAAATTATATATATAGAATATACCCATAGTAGCTTGGTGCACCAAATGTTCACCACGAGTGGTGAAGTGGTGTTAACCGTGAGTATTTGGCGCTATATATATATAGAATATACCCATAGTAGCTTGGTGTATCAAATGTTCACCGCGAGTGGTGAAGTGGTGTTAACCGTGAGTCTTTGGCGCTATATATATAGAATATACCCATAGTAGCTTGGTTTACTAAATGTTCACCACGAATGGTGAAGTGGTGTTAACCGCGAGCCTTTGGCACTATATATATAGAATATACCCATAGTAGCTTGGTGTACCAAATGTTCACCACGAGTGGTGAAGTGGTGTTAACCGTGAGTCTTTGGCGCTATATATATAGAATATACCCATAGTAGCTTGGTGTACCAAATGTTCACCACGAGTGGTGAAGTGGTGTTAATCGTGTGTCTTTGGTGCGCGGTTAACACCACTTTGCCATGAGTGGTGAACATTTGGAAGACCAAACTACTTTGGGTATATTTTATTTATACCATGATCGTCAGATTAATAAGAGTTTAAATGTTAAATGATCGTTAGATTAATAAGAGTTTAGATGTTAATTAAAACAATATTCACACGTGCGAATCTGTTTTTGTTTACACAAGCACCGATGGGCGGTACTTCATCTGGCACTTTTATAGCCGAAACGAAATGGAAAAAGAAACGCGAAAATTACGGAGCCTTTTTCATTTTGATAACACAATATTTCCTGTTATGGATGTGTTATGGATGCTTTATTAACGCGAGACAACGCATGTTTGCTAATTTTTGGTGTCTTATGTGGTAAACTCATTTAAAAGCGTAATAAATAATTGCCACTTCCAGTTTGCTCTTCTCGATGCGACGTCGATAAATTTAGACAAGTTCGCATTCAGGTCGACATCATCAAAGGTCACCTTGATTGTAGTTCCACAGTAGGTGTAAATTTTAACTACTGAAATCCCATTGCTGGCGTGTTCACCACGGTTGGTGTGTAAAGCTAAAAATTATGTCATAGGCTTTTCATATATAGTAGAATAGGTAATCATGGTATAAAGTTGCATAAAAGTACAAAGCAAACTAAAATTCCAAGTCGGATGCCGAGATTCATTCAAGAGGGATGAAAGTTCAGCTATTCAAATGTTTCGACTTCCCAGCGGGAGAAACCTAGACGACCGGGTGACTGCATCAAAGAAAGGAATGAGAGACAATTTATTTATTTATTGGTGTTTGAGGTCACATATTTCTGCACAATGGCTAATCATGACCACGCATGTTTACGGATGGAGGAAGCCGGAGCACCGGGAGAGAACCAGCGAATAACGGCGAGCAACAAGGGTTAGTAATGGTTGGGGACAAACGCACCATCGACATGCAGTACGTCACCGTGCCCCAACGTAGGCAATGGGGGCGAAGTGTCTTGCTCAAGGACACAACGCGTTTGTCGCAGGTGGGATTCAAACCAAGAGCCTCTCGGCTTGCAGCCAGCACCTCTACCTACTGGACCACCGCGCCCCCGTGATAAACAATAACACTGTCAGAAAACTGTAAATAGATCTGAGAGCATTTTGTAACTGTTTGTTTTGTTTTAATAAATAAAGATATTATTACATGTAGGCCTAAAAAGTTAAAAAATCTGTTTTTCAGGCCCTCCTGCATGGTCCTTTTTGCTCCAACATGCCCTCTTTTTATAATCAATGCAAACTTTAATTGAAAATAATTTACCCAAGTTAATAAAATTGATAAATTTGTCCCTTGAGTGCAAGAAGGCTTTGCAATGCTTTAGCATTGCAAAGCCTTCTTGCACTCAGAGGGCAGTGGCGTAGATAGCTTTTCGCTGGCGGAGGTGCAAGCCCAAAATTTTCCGACAGACCGAAACTTTTCCGACAGTATAACAACAACAAAAACCCAAACAAATAAAAAGAATCTGTTGTTTACTGCAAATGTACTGAAAATTGGTCTTTTTTACCCCAAATGGCATGTTTTTCTCCCCAAAGCCAGCATTTTAATGTTATCAGGCATAAATTCGCCTAAAAATGGTCCCAAAAAATTTCCGACAAAACTTCCCGTGGGGGGGGGGGGGGATCTGCCCCCCCGCCCTTATCTACGCCACTGCTCAAAGGACAACATACTTCACCACCTTTACTATTATGTAGATTATTTATTTATTTATTGGTGTTTAAGGTCAGGCAGATTATCAGGCCTAAAACACGAAACAAACCAAGAACATGAGCTTTTGATGGCAAGGAAATAATTACAAATATAAAAAAAATAAAATAAAAAAACTGCCCGCCGGAATGCAATTTTACAAAAAATGGCCCGAGAAACAGAAGATCTACTTTGTGGGGCCAAATACTTAGTTTTATATCGGCCTTCGGTCTCAATCTGATATGAAGTTAAGTTTAGTTTATTCGGGCTGATATCACGGCCGATATGCAACTAACGTAATATTGACCTCCAAGTATTAATAAAACCTTCACTATAGAATATAGTGCTTGTTGATCAATTCGGACTCCCGCGTTGTGTCCTTTGGCAAGGCACTTAACCCCGATTGTACACATAGCCTGGGCACGATGACGCCGTGCACTAAGGCGTTCTGCACGTCGATGGTACGCATGTCTTCAGCCAATCGAACTCTGCCTGTGCTGCAGTGCGGAATTACGATGTTGGGGAGCTGGCGGTTGCTCGTCGTTGCTCGGTGGTTCTCTCCGGGTACTCCGGCTTTCCCCACCCATAAAACTGTCACGGTCATGATTGGCCATTGTGCAGAAGTATATGACCTTAAACACCAATAAATAAATAAATAAATAAATAAATAGTGCTTGTTGACAGGGTTAACCATACATCGAGTACAACAGACACGTGTCAGTTGGCATGGTAATAAAATCCCACAAAACAATATTCATACTGATAACATCATTCATTTAATGCGGAGGAGTATAAAAGTTGAGAGAGAAAAACAAAATTACTGTAAACTTAAACTCAGTATATCGTATTTAAATTTTTTGAGATTTCGTGCACGGAGCCTGCTGTTAAGCGGTGCAGAAAGGTGAACAGTACTTTATTCACATCTTTGAGCAACATGAGGACAGCTTCAGCCAACAGAAGGTCTATATAAATCGTTTTGTCAATGTTCGTTTCTTAATCGTGTTGGTCTATTATGAACATGCAGAAGCGGGAGCTGTTTCAAGAATTTATGATTTAATATCACGAACTGCAGAGCCGGGGTGGGGCGTCTGAGGTGTCGCTGTTGGGGGGGGGGGGGGGGGTCTGAGGTGTCGCTGTTGTTAGAAGAAATACAATGAAATTGGTATTACTTGAACAACAGTGCCAGCTCGTGACAGGAACAGGACGAAGCAAATCGAAAACGTCCTGTCGGAATTTCCAACCATATATGACCGTGAGGTTCCGTTTACCTGCGGCTACTAACGACTTCGCTTTGCCTCGTTTCACACGGGGTGAACTCGTTCACTTGAATTAAATCGTGAGTGGAATGTTTAAAACAGCTCTGTGCTACTTATTTATTGGTGTTTAAGGTCACATACTCATGTACAATGGCTAATCGTAACCGTGACAGTTTTACGGGTGGAGTAAGCCAGAGTACACGAAGAGTACCACCGAGCAACTGTCAGCCCCTCAACATTTTAACTCTGCTCAAGCTCCGTTCAAGCAGGGTTACAGCGGTTGAAGACATGTGTACCATCGACGTGCAGTACGTCTTAGTACAGGGCGTCATCGTGCCCACATTGAGGCAACCGTGATAAAATGCCTTGCCCAAGGACACAACGCTGGTCGTCCCGGACGGGGATCGAACTCAGGACCTCTAACATAGAAGTCCAACAGTCTACCACTGCGCCACCGCATTTGTGCTACTAGCAACGGTAAATATTCCTTTCAGACGTTAATTGCAAGTGATTACTTACATCACGCTGAAACATAACCTCGCTCACCTCCTCCCCACAACACACATGTACAAAAACTCGGGCCTACGAATCAGCCCTTCCACCTTCAATATCATTCCGCGGTCCCTGAGTGACTATCCGATTGTTTCTCTTTCTCTAGTAGTGTGTGTACTACGGTCTTTTCATTGTTCCTATCGCACCGCATCGCCCATCACACCAGAGGCTGTTCCATGCAGCTCTTTATAATTCCACGAAATAGCACAAGATGAGCGATCAGGTAAAAACCGAGATGTTTCGTTCGAGAATGCTCAACGAAATACTTAGGTGGGAATAAAAAACGGGTTCAGTTGTTGGGTAAAAACGGATGATTTTCGCCCAGTGGTCTGATTTTTTCCGGGAAATTGACAAACTCCCATACAGTCGAACGTACCTTCGGAGCATCCCCATATTGTTGTATGCCATTCAAAGGCTTAGCAGCCACGTGCCATCATAGAAACGAAGACGACGGCCTCCTGTAAACAAAATGGACGACGGAAACACGTGAGTATACCCACCAACAACACGGTAATGACGGTACAACATGGACACTCTCGTCAGGTACCATGGCCGGCAACACACTTGACAGCTGCAACCCCGCGCGGTATAGTGACAATTCCGAAGTCACCCACTGGGGTAATCCCAAATGTGACAAGGCTATTATAGTTTAAACATAATTTTATTTGCCATAAATTTGCAAAAAGTATTGGAGTACAAGTTATACAACATAAACACAATAGGATAGAAAACCTACAGTACGTGGAGAGTGTATTATCACTAAATCACCCGCAGAGTGGAGATTCCATCCAAGCAATAATTGCAAATTTGTTGCAAACCCTAACCAGCACAAGCAAAGTTTCAGCCAATGGAAGTAAGGTCCATTGGCTGAAACATTGCTTGTGTTTTTTGTCGATATGTACAAAATTTGAAGTTATAGCTTGGGTGATAATTCCACTCCGTGGGTGATTTAGTTACAATCCACTCTCCACGTACTGTATACACGGATGCGGCTATAAGATATATAGATTGATGTACAAATGAATAGAGATTTATACTATTTATGTATGAAATATATGTTGCTGAAGCAGCCAGTCAAATAATACGATCCGTACTCAGATAATACAGAGAGCTGGACACTGAAGATGTTGATTTTCTCTACGAAATCCCTTGGATGTCAAGTTCTAAAATAAGTGACATAGGGCGTTTATAAGGCATTTCTTCTTATACAGGACAGAAGTTAGTCCGAGAATATATTAACCCTTTACCCAACGTAAGGCCAAAACCGGCCAGCGCTATTCTCAAATATCGCCAATTAATTTTCATTATTTTTTCATTTTGTTTTGTCTCAAAAGCATAGGTTATGACCCCTTGTTGGAACGAGCTCGTCGAGCTCGTTCCAATTGGGGTCATAACCTATGTTTTTGAGATAAAAAGTGAAAAACATTAGTAATTCAAGAATTTATTTTGCAAGTGTCGTCTGCTTTTCATGTTAGGTAAAGGGTTAACGAAGCGGTCACTAGCTAGAATGAACGCTCAGGTTTTCAGAAAAGTATATTCGTTTTGTTTTGTTGTCATTGTGGGCTTACTGTAGAGGAGGTCAGTTTCGGATGCCCATTATTATCTCCTGGTTTGCTCTCGATACTCTGACCACAGGAATCCACTATTCGATTCTCCTAAAGATTTTGATATGTTATCCGAAACCGACCGCATCGGGCTATTATCAAAGAGACCACTAGAGATTTTGGGCGGAACAGCTACTGTCATTCGAATATGATTATCCGTAATGACAAGCTGGACTAGTGTCACTGTTACAATGTCCAGGGGTGTCTCAAGGATGACCGATACGGGCGGGGTATAAAGCTGATTTGTCCTCATTGTGATGGCTCAAGTTCCGAATCATAATATTTCTTACCTCCTACAAGTATCTGTGAATTTCATTGGTTCAAAGACGTCACATGCAGACTGCATATAAAACCATATACTGCCTGTCAACATCAATATACGCTGACAGCTATGGGTAATCTCCCCTTTGTTCATTGATTATTCAAAATGACAGCAGCCAATAAACGCTTCAAGTTGAAAGATTGAATGTTGGAAGCCCATATTTGGCCTGAAGTGCTGGTTAGGCAACTTAAAGGTCTTCATATTTTGTGGATGTGTGTCATGTTACTTTCGAAATGAAACTGTATGAATTTGCCTTGTTACAATTTATGGTAGAGCCCATCAATTGTAACAAGGAAAAGATACGTGAACACATGAGAGAATTCTCTCATTTAGTTTTGATCGCTATTATTATTAGTTCTGTGCATCGATGCAGCAGTCGGTAAGATATATTCGTTAGACAGTTTGTTGGTGGCCTAATATGGTATATATGGTGTCAGATTATTCAATATTGGGCTCGAGCTTCGCTCTCGTCCAATATGAAATTAACTGACACCATATATACCATATTAGGCCACCAACAAACTGTGTAACTAATAATATCCCATCTACATATCAAGGAATCCCGTCGTCAACTCTTGTGTTTTAAAATATAATCTGACTAATATTCCAACTGCACCATCGTATACCAAGGTATGTCTTGATGGTGTAACTTGAATATTAGCCATTTGCGTTTATAGTTCAATAATCGAAATCATTGGAAAAAATTATATATATAGAATATACCCATAGTAGCTTGGTGTACCAAATGTTCACCATGAGTGGTGAAGTGGTGTAAACCGTGAGTATTTGGCGCTATATATATAGAATATACCTATAGTAGCTTGATGTACCATATATTCACCACGAGTGGTGAAGTGGTGTTAACCGTGAGTCTTTGGCGCTATACATATAGAATATACCCATAGTAGCTTGGTGTACCAAATGTTCACCATGAGTGGTGAAGTGGTGTAAACCGTGAGTATTTGGCGCTATATATATAGAATATACCTATAGTAGCTTGATGTACCATATATTCACCACGAGTGGTGAAGTGGTGTTAACCGTGAGTCTTTGGCGCTATACATATAGAATATACCCATAGTAGCTTGGTGTACCAAATGTTCACCACGAGTGGTGAAGTGCTGTTAACCGTGAGTCTTTGGCGCTATATATATATAGAATATACCCATAGTAGCTTGATGTACCATATATTCACCACGAGTGGTGAAGTGGTGTTAACCGTGAGTCTTTGGCGCTATACATATAGAATATACCCATAGTAGCTTGGTGTACCAAATGTTCACCACGAGTGGTGAAGTGCTGTTAACCGTGAGTCTTTGGCGCTATATATATATAGAATATACCCATAGTAGCTTGATGTACCATATATTCACCACGAGTGGTGAAGTGGTGTTAACCGTGAGTCTTTGGCGCTATACATATAGAATATACCCATAGTAGCTTGGTGTACCAAATGTTCACCATGAGTGGTGAAGTGGTGTAAACCGTGAGTATTTGGCGCTATATATATAGAATATACCTATAGTAGCTTGATATACCAAATGTTCACCACGAGTGGTGAAGTGGTATTAACCGTGAGTCTTTGGCGCTATATATATAGAATATACCCATAGTAGCTTGGTGTACCAAATGTTCACCACGAGTGGTGAAGTGCTGTTAACCGGGAGTCTTTGGCGCTATATATATAGAATATACCCATAGTTGCTTGATGTACCATATGTTCACCACGAGTGGTGAAGTGGTGTTAACCGTGAGTCTTTGGCGCTATATATATAGAATATACCCATAGTAGCTTGGTGAACCAAATGTTCACCACGAGTGGTGAAGTGGTGTTAACCGTGAGCCTTTGGCGCTTTATATATAGAATATACCCATAGTAGCTTGGTGTACCAAATGTTCACCACGAGTGGAGAAGTGATGTTAACCGTGAGCCTTCGGCGCTATATATATAGAATATATCCATAGTAGCTTGGTGTACCAAATGTTCACCACGAGTGGTGAAGTGGTGTTAAACGTGAGTCTTTGGCGCGCGGTTAACACCACTTTGCCACGAGTGGTGAACATTTGGAAGAACAAACTACTTTGGGTATATTTAATTTATACCATGATCGTCAGATTAATAAGAGTTTAATTGTAAAAAGATCGTCAGATTAATGAGTTCAGATGTAAAATAAAACAATATTCACACGTGCGAATCTGTTTTTGTTTACATAAGCACCAGTGGGCGGTACTTCCGCTGGCAATTTTATAGCGCATACCCAACAATGTTGATTAAAATAATATCTTACGCGAAAATTATCTCCCTCGAGATTACTGAACTTCGCGAGACGAAATTCAATTAAGAAGCCAGTGAATGTGGCTGGTGAAGTGTGAAATTTCTGAGACTTGATGGGCGTGCATGAATGACAATGAGGTGTGAAATAGCGACACCAATTAAAGCAATTACCATGTAATTTCTCATCCATCTCTGCGTTATTGTACAGTCAGAGAATGTGTTTTCATAGCAATTTGGAAGTTTTAATTCATCAGAGGAAAAAAAATTGGATAACCTCATCTGACAGACTTTTAGTTTATTAAAAAGAACAGTGTCTGTATTTTACGCAACGATGCGCACACTGTTGATACAATGAATATAAAAAAGTTATAGATCACCAAAATGGTCTGAAAAGGCAGTTTTCTATTTTTTTAAAATGGGTTTCTACTGGGAACAATAGTCCAATGTTCAAATTGATTGGGACAAATGTGTAACAATTTTATTTGCTTATACTACGACACAGGAAAAGAAGTGTAGTTTGTGAAATGGTACGCCCATCGATGATGAAAATACACGAATATTAAAAAAAATAAGTTTTTATATGAAGTTCTCATCTCCCTCAGTGTTAAATACCTGAACAGCTTTACCAAATTAAGGGGAGGTAATGTTATAGAGAATCGCATCAAGGGAAACGTTTTCTTGACCATGGCGAAACCAAACGGAAAAAGAAATGCGAAAATTACGGGGCATTTTTCATTCTAATAACATACTATTTCGAGTTATGGATGCTTTATCAACATGAGACAACGCATGTTTGTTAATATTTGGTTCCTTATGAGGTAATCTTATTTTAAAACGTAATAAATAATTGCCGATTTCGATTTACTCTTCATGAGGCGATGCGTGATAAATTTAGACAAGTTTGCTTTCAAGTCGAGGTCACCAAAAGTCAACTTGGACGTAGTTCTGCTGTAGGTGTAAATTTTAACTATTGGAATCCCATTGCTGACGTATTCACCACGGTTGGTGTGTAAAGCTAAAATGTATGTCATATGCCCTTTATATATAGTAGAATAGGTAATCATGGTAAAAATCCCTTTATCCAACGTATTGGCCAAAACCGGTCAGCACTATTAAAAATAAATCACCATTTAATTTTTATTCTTTTTTCCATTTTTGTCTAAAAACATAGCCTTTGATCACTCATTGAGCTCGTTCGTTGAGACAAAAATGAAAATACTTACACTCTAAAATTAGTTGGGTTAAAAATCAACCCAAATCGACTGGGTTGAGTGAATATGAACCCAATTGGGTTCATATTCACTCAACCCAGTCGGTTTGGGTTGATTTTTAACCTAACTGATTTTAGAGTGTAGTTATTCAAGAATTTTGTTTGCAAGTGTCGTCTACCTTTCGTGTTAGGTAAAGGTATATAAATGCACGTAGCAGTCGTGACGCATGGCCTTTCTTTTTTACTAAGTTCCGAGCATACTCCAAATTGATAATGCTGCCCCCCTCACCCCCGACATTTCTGACGAAATCTTCGGTAGGCGAAAAGGGCGTTCACCTAAATTATTGGGACGGTAAGAAGTACAGTCGCAATATGTTTGATAACATACGTTTTTTTAAAGAAAAAATAATGCCTCATTATCACTCAGTGACAATTAACGTTAAGAGTTTGCCCACTCTATTTCTAACACCTTATTGACAGTGTCCGAGTGTATTTTATGAAAATCGGTTATTGTTTCCGACTTTATTGCCAGCTCACGATTCCCTTGTACTGGGGATAATAATATTTTTTATTTTGTTGCGTCATTGATCGTGGTGCTAAATTTTAGCCAACGAAGATGTTTTTGCACCAAAACAATTTTTTTGGTGCAATTGGCTAAATTGATACCCGGAAGCAGAAACCCTGACTGCAGGGTGGGCTCAAAGCGCTTTACAAAAACAAGTTCTACACAGCCTGTAAAAGTAAGGTTAATACAGTTAAAACCAGTAGTCCTCTCATGAAATGCGTACAAATAGCACGTCGATCTGCGCGTTAATCTACGCGTTATGACCATAGTAAGTAGAATAAGCAATCGTGGTATAAATCCCTTTACCCAACGTATTGGCCAAAACCGGTCAGCGCTATTACATATGGCCTGTGCACAAGCAATGTTTCAGCCAATGGACCTCCGAGTAACCCGGAGGTCCATTGGCAGAAACATTGCCTGTGTTTGCTATGAGTAACCAGGAGAACCTTGTGCACATGCCATATGTACAGAATTTGATAGCCTGTGGTCATGACACGTAGAGTAAAGTGCAGATCGAAGTGCTGTTTGTTTGTTTGTTTGTTTGTTTCATGACAGGACTTCTAGTTTTAACTGTATGATGTGAAATAAGGCGAAAGATTTCCATTGAAATGTTTGTATACTACAAGAGCAATTTTGTGTTCATTTATAGTTTTCAATGAAAAATAATTCGCCTTAATCACAATTTCCCTGACTGATTATCCGTGAGAGCGGCTGGACGCACAGAGTGAACAGGGCCGGGCTCGGAACGCAGCCTTGAGGGACGCCAAATTTTACGGCAAGAGGAAAGTAAACCACCCGTGAGCACAGCTGGATATCTGTCTGCCCGATAACAGGAAAACCATTTTAAGGCATTTCCTATTACACCAAATGCCAACCAGAGTGTCTTTGACAACATCTAACGATCTAATGTATTAAAGGTAGCAAACATACCAAAACGAGACAGCAAAGTAACTTTGTCCTTCTCCGTAATGATTAAATAAATTTGTATGAGTAAAAGTGCCGTTTCAGTATTATGGGTTTAATTTCCAATATATTAACATAAATCGCACCTGTACCCACATCACTACCCACGCTAATTTCAGTCTCACTTATCGCTATTACTGTTGAAGGCAAATTTGAAGTTTCCAAACAATGTCGACGATGAACTGTTGCTAGCTACCATCCCCGTGCAGTGCCCAGGGGTGGCGCCAGGGATTTCTCGACAGGGGGGCGGCGGGGGAGGGGGGGCTGACTTCTCCGACGGGGGGGGGGGGGGGGGGCTATAATATTTGACCTCCCAAACGAAGGAAAATGAGTGAAAATTGATAAATTGGACTTCAAGTAATGGAACGCCAGTTGGATAACAACTGTCATAATGCCTTACACAGAAGAACCATATACCTCGTTCTTGATCCACGCAAGACGAGATATCTACATTCGATTGTCGGACATTTCTTGTGAAGTCGTGTTAACGAGACTCTCCGACGGACTGATTAAAAATCTCCGACGGGTGGGCTGGACCTCTCCGACGGGAGTGATGTCGGGGCGGATTGGTGGGGGGGGGGGGGGGGGGGGGGGCTTTGGCGCCACCACTGGCAGTGTCCGTTCCTGTTTTCGAACTATAAATAAAAATGCTTACTGTGTAATATTCCAACTACGTCATCAAGGCGTGGCTTCGACGAAGCCACGCCTTGATGATGTAATTTGAATATTTTATAAGTCGAGACTCGAGTGATCACTGTCGGAACAAATCAGCTTTGAACCTACCCGCAATTGGTCATCTTCTTGAAGCCTCTCGGAGTTAAGCAACGTCGAGCTCGGTTAGTCCTTGGATGGGTGACCGTCGGAGCGATCGATCGATTCGAACTCCCGCGTTGTGGCCTTTGGCAAGGCACTAAACCCCAGTTGTCCACATGGGGCAGTCGCCATCCCATGGAAATGTATATATATATTAAGGTATTATTCTTTTTGATAAGCTTCTTGTCAGATCACCGAAGTTAAGCAACGTCGAGCCCGATTAGTCCTTGGATGGGTGACCGTCTGAGCGATCGATTCGGACTCCCGCGTTGTGTCCTTGGGCGAGACACTTAACTCCGATTGTCCACATTGGGGCACGATGACGCCCTGTATAAGGCGTACTGCACGTCGATGGTGCACATGTCTTCAACCAATCTAACCTTGCCTGTGCGGCAGTGCTGAGTTACGATGTTGGGGAGCTGGCAGTTGCTCGTCGTTGCTCCGTGGTTCTCTCCGGGTACTCCGGCTTCCTCCACCCGTAAAGCTGTCACGATCATGATTAGCCATTGTACATAAGTATGTGACCTTAAACACCAATAACTAATATAAATTCCAGGGTAGATGGAAAAGTGACGTTCATGACTTTTGTTCCCGTGTTATATAATCGGTGGCGCCCCAAAACGGTCTTGTTATCAAATAAATTTTAGGCTTGATAATTTTACAAAATTTGGCCGGATGGAAAAGTTTTGGTGATGGCACTGTAACAGGAACTCCGTCGTCTCTCTATGTTGGATCTTGGACACGGAGCGGTTATCAGCCATATCCAAATTTTATCTACAACAAATAGAACTGTCTACTGTGGTAGTAAGTAATTCACAAATGATGCAGGGAATCTGAAGACACATCCAAATCTTTCCTAATCGATCATGGGCGTTGACGGGAAGAGGGGGCGGTCTCAAATACTTTTACCAGTTGGGATATGTTCGTCTGGTTTGTATTCTTGGATGTTGATTCGTTCTTGCTTGTTCTGTAGTTACGTGCAACACCAGATATGACACTTGAAGCTGGGTCACACTCATAATCGGAGACCTGTACAGAGGCGGTGGAAGCTCGATAAAAGTGCAGGGACACAAACTTTCAAGGCTACCATGGTTCGGCCCAATGGGAGAAAACATTACAATAGAATATCTGTATCGTGACACACTATGGTGTCTCGTTCAGATGAGAATGCCGCGGTGTGGTCACTATCCTGTACATTTCTTCTACTTCACGCATCTTCAAGGAAGATGGTCGACGTTGAAAAAAAACAGACCAAAGCTATCAGAGGTGTGATACTTTGGTCAAATGTTTGGATCTGCACATAATATATTACAGGAATGCCTGTATATTGACCCATTTGCATGAGACCATTTTAACTCACTCAATGTGTAAGCACGCAACAAGTCTGTGGAAAAAGTAGAGGGGCACGTGTCCTCTGTTCCTTCCCCTGGTTCCGTCGCCTCTAGGCCTGTATAGTACCTGATTCGGGCTATTAGGGGTCCAGCACGAACGGTTTGGGGCTTTCCGAGTAAGTGAACAAAAAACAGCGTCACGACTACTACACATATATTTTGTTTATCCACAAGTAAATTTTCAAGAAATTTTGTGTTTTTGAATTATAATCCCGACTGTCTAATACTCCAACTACATCATCAAGATTTGTCTTTCGTGCATTGAAGGAAGTTGGCATATTTTAGCTGTTGAGGTTCGTATCATCGGTCGTCTGCTCGCCCTCATGACCGATGATTAACAGGTCCTTGCGTATCACATATTTTCAATTCGCATCGAATCTCGAATCGAATCGAGTCTGTTATTCTATAGAGAATCGAACCTCGAATCGAACGTAGGCGTCTTGAAATCTCGACTGATTTCAATTCAGTCCAATTTCAATTCAATTTATTTCACAGCATACAAATACAAACATGAGGCGAAAAAACAAGGTTACAAAATCATAGACAGATGTATACTGTGGGGAATGACATAGTCTTACGACTGTCTTCCTGTCATCCCCTGGACAATCTAATAATGTAAGTTAAAAGAACAGAATGGCAAATGGCAAATGGTAAGGTTAAATAAGCTCTATCTGGACAGCAAGTAGTTGTTACTTTTATTTTGAGATCGAGTTGATTGGAACTGGTTAAAATTTCCTTCGTCATGAATCAAACTCCAGAATGTTCTATCATTTGTTATTTTGATTTGGCGCATTGAATGAGTAATCGAGTAATTGGTTAATCAGTTGATCAGTCAATTGAACAACTGGGCACTCAACTAATTAATCAGTTAATCAATTAATAAACTGACCGTGTTTCTGATTAAATGAAATAATAATAATATATTTTTGCAAGTTAACCAGTAGACCAGTAAGGTAAGGTAATGAGGTAATGTATAATCGGAAAACCGTAACTCGTAAATTGGAGGGGGAACATGTTCCTGAGCTCGCGAGGAGAAAAAGAAGTCGATAACGACCCGAGAGTCTACTTATTAGGCGGTAGTTGGCAATTAAGTAATCAAATAATCAATCAATTAATCAATTAATTAATTGACTGTCTTTCCGAATAAATGAAATAATATATTTATGCTGAGTAGACCAGTAAGGTCATGGGTGATATATAATCGGAAAACCGTAAATGGCAAGGTAATATGTTCCTGAGCTCTCGAGGAGAAAAAAGGCGATAACAACCCAGGGGACCAACTATTAGGCAGCAGGCAGTCGGGACATCTCGGGTAGGAACAGCTGACATCGGCGTTATATGTGTGTAGAAATTGATCAATTAATGTTTTTTTGAATAACCTGCGGTTGGAGGTTCTTAACGTTGTATCAAGGTCGTTCCACATTTTAGGAATAGAAAAACTAATAAAATATTCCTTGATGATGTTGTTGGAATATTATCCAGTGAGGATTTTTTGTCCCCCCCAACAAAAAACAGAAAGAGATGCGAGACTTCTGTACTGGGCACTGCTCCGAGCTAGCCGCCAGCAATAGTGAGCGTATCGTCAGGGGGTGGGGAGGGGGGGGGCAAACATTTGCAAGACGTGACGTGGGGGTGGGTGGGTCTCTTGAGTGTACCAAAAATGTGCATTTCCAACTTGTGCAATTTTAAAAAAATATATCAATATATCAGCTAATATATACCATCATTTGTGTTTCAAACCTTAAAGATGGTGTTGAACATCACACTCTTAACCCTTTACCTAACATGAAAAGCAGACGACACTTGCAAAAAAAATTCTTGAATAACTAAATTCCAACGAGGGGTCATAACCTATGTTTTTGAGACAAAAAATGAAAATATTTTGAAAATTAATTGGCGATTTTTGAGAATAGCGCTGGCCGGTTTTGGCCGTTACGTTGGGTAAAGAGTTAACATAAATACAACATCAGGAGGCTTTATATGTAAGAATATTGGGCTTAATCTGGGAAAATGTCACACGTTAGTAGGGGCGGGTGTCTTTTTCGAAATGTAGAAAATGTGCAGACAATATTTTGGGAAAATTGTCTCTGATGCACTAAATTCAACCCAAGTTATTTATTAATAGAATTTGTATGGATAGAAGAGGAAAGTAGCAAACACCCGAGAATACTGACAGGACAATTCAAATGAAAATTTGTTCCCGTATATGTACACCTGCTCTGGCCAAGCCTGATAATGAACAGCTTGTCATTTGTAGATTGGGGCACACAGCAGCCCACAGAGGTTTAAATTGGGGGTAACAGTTTAAGAACATTATGAAACCCCCTAAAGACAGCTGTGCCTACTAAGTTTATAAGTTTATTTTGGATTTTAATGGAAGAGTGGGGGGGGGGGGGGGTGTCTGAGAACGGTGGTAGAAAATTTGCATGTAAGGGTGGGTGGGTGTAAAAAGGAGCTGAATAAAAAATAGGACGTCACGTCTTGCAAATTTTTAGTGCCCCCCCCCCCCCCCCCCCCCCTAGTATCATCGATATTTTTTGGAAACCTTAAATTTGCTTTTAGTACTGGCATTGACCAGTGACAGTGGAATTAGCATGGATGGTGGCATGGGTATAGATGCTTTTCTGTTAATATAGCGGAAATTACACGCCGTCTTTATTTTCAACATCATGTGTGTACAATTTCTGTCTGTTTATATGTTGTCTCAGCGATTCGTTTTGCACCAAGCGAAATTCCAGTGAAAAGATTCGAAGGAAGACGAATTGGACGGGCGACTTCGAATCGAACCGAATATAAAGGTAAGATTCGAATCGAATCTCGAAGCTTCGCTTAGCCCTAATGATTGATCCCATCTCCCGTATTGAAACAAGTGCACTAATCCAATCAACCATCGCCAGTAATTCTGTCAAGGTGTGGTGTGGGAGAGTATAAAAACAAGTATAGGTTGAATGGCCGTGGGGAAACATATTTTTTGTCGGAAAGAAGGAAGCTAATTTGAAAAACCTAATAAACGAGGAAGTTAATTTGAGAAAGATAATTGGTACAGGAAACGGATTTGCGGAAAACAGCTGGAAACCCCCTTTCATTGTTCTTCCGTCAGGCCTCATAAAGAAGATTTTCTGTTTCTTTATTTTTTGTAAAATTGCATGCGGGCGGGTTTTTTTTTATTTCATTTTTTATTTTTTGTAATTATTTCTTTGCCATCAAAAGTTCAGGTTCTTGGTTGTTTTATGTCTTAGGCCTCATAATCTACAGTCCAGAACAGCATGGATGGTAGTGTATTTCGCTAAAGCATTGCAAAGCCTCGTTGCACTCAAGAGAAAAATTTATCAGTTTTTATTAACTTGGGGAAAATATCAGACTGAAACCATTTAATTTTTATTTTTCGAAGTTTGCATTGGTTATAAAAAGAGAGCATGCGAAGCCATAAGTACCACCGAAGGGCCTGATAAACAGATTTTTCACTTTTTTAGGCCTTACGAATAAAAAATAGTTTGAAAGGTGAGCACGATGTCTCAGTTGTTTGAATATAGGACTTCAAACCGAGAGGTTCACGGTTCGATCCCCACATGGGGTGACTGCGTTGTATCCACGGACAATGCACTTAATCCCGATTGCCCACATGAGGGGCACGGTCGCGCCGTGTACTAAGGCGTCCTGGGCGTGGATGGTGCTCTGGTGTTCAACCAATGCTATGTCTACAAGTGTGGAGTTCCTACGTTGGGGAGTCTGACAGTAACTGTTGCTCGCCGCATGTGCACGCGTGGTTTCATGGCAATAGGTGTTTCAGTTGACCAGTGTTTATGGAGGTCGCTTCTTGGTTTATAAGGTAACACATTATTGCTGTGGGGACACATGTAGTGCTCGGTAGTTCTCCTCGGGTACGCGGCATCCGCCACCCGTAAAACTGTCCGACACGAGGTGATCCTGGCTGTCGAACGTATCGTTAACCCCTTGCCCAGGACTCAAAATATCTTCCCACTGAAATAAGTATAATTGGGCATGTTTAACCAAATTTCTCTCCTCTAAATCGAATGGCCTTACTGACCAATGATTTCTTTAGTAAAATTTAAATGAATTTTTCATCAAATCTAGTCATGGCTGCTTCACAGCAGCCATGGCTAGATTTCATGAAAAATATTTTGAAAAACTGTCCGACACGAGGTGATCCTGGCTGTCGAACGTATCGTTAACCCCTTGCCCAGGACCCAAAATATCTTCCCACTGAAATAAGTATAGTTTGGCATGTTTAACCAAATTTCTCTCCTCTAAATCGAATGGCCTTACTGACCAATGATTTCTTTAGTAAAATTTAAATGAATTTTTCATCAAATCTAGTCATGGTTGCTTCACATCAGCCATGGCTAGATTTCATGAAAAATATTTTGAAAATACTCAGCGGGTTAAGAGTTAAACCCCAATAAAAAAAAATAAAAACACACCCGTGTTATTGATACAGACTGTCTATTATTATTGACAGTGAACAATTCCACCATGAAGTTGATTTTGTAAAGGGTTAAGTTAGACTTGACAATGCGATCTACCACAGTGCTCCCCTCCACTAAGATATTTGGAAACTATAATTTTCCCACTTTGAGACAAAATTATTCAATTGTAGGATTAATCCCGGTATATAATTTCGTGGATTCTGCAATTCTTCTTCTGGCGTAAATTCCAACTATTCGCAAATAATCGAAAGAAATGCTCGGAACGATAAATATATCAACATCGACGATCCACCAATAATAACAATGGAAAATTGCATTGTCTGTGTGTGAGATAGCACAGATCCCCCAGAGACCTTAGTTATGCAAGAAACGTCTACAACTATGCCCACCAAAGACATGTTTTATTAACCACCTAAATCCATTTGCGTTGCCGCGGAGAGGGGGGGGGGGGGGGGGACTTTCACACGACAAGGGGGCCCTAAAATGGTCTACAGTATAGGGCTACATACGTTACAAATTCCTAGGTTCGCTCTTAGAACACTGAAGTTTTTCAAAATTTCCTCGGTGGGAGAGGCAAGTTTCCAGTCATTACCCACTTCTCTTCAGGGAGGCAGGAGGAGGGGAGGGGGATAACGACCGGAGGGTAAGAGACGGCCCCCGAAATCTTACACAACGGCCTTTCAAATATCATTTTCGCCCCCGCCCCCAAAGAAAAACCTGTCTACAGCACCCCTATTATACAATCCTGGCTACACGCCTGTCTAAATCCACGTACCTTATCATATTATCATCACAATGGTGTGATTATCAATAATATTTCACTGATGTGGGGGAACATTTGCACGACGGCTTGCTTTTGAAATTAAAAAATACGTCATTTAAAAAATAAAAATAATTTGCGATGAAATAAATATAAATAATTATCATATGACTCGTCCGTTTTGTTCACTTTAAAACATTTGATATTTTGTTTTCATATTAATCAGTGATAAATAAAGCCTTCCGTCAATTTCATTGGACAATTTCAAAACTAGACAATTTGATTGGCTGAACAAAATACAACTGGGCCACATTTTCATAATTTGCATAATTAGAGTTGGGAGCTTTCATTGGTCAATTTCAAAACTGGACAATTTGATTGGCTAAACAAAATACAACTGGGTCACATTTGCATAATATCAGTAGGGAGAATTTACGTTATCTGTCCTATTTAGGGCGTGTTATATTGTATTAATCCTTACCTACAAGAAAAACACCATTCAATTTTTTTTATATTTTCACTTTTTGCTTCCGAAACATAGGTTATGACCCCTCATTGGAACGAGCTCGACGAGCTCGTTCCAATGAGGGATCATAACCTATGTTTTGGAAGCAAAAAATGAAAATTTTTAGTTATACGAGGATGTTTTTTCCAAGTGCCGTCTGCAACTCAAGTTAGGCGATGTGTTAAAAAGTCATACTAAGCGGCTAATTTGTGCGTGTGTGTGTCATATGATAAATAGAATATGAAATGAGTGTTTTTCTCATATAATATTTATGAAATTCGTCCGAAAATTCTTACACTCGTTTCATAAATATTATATGAGAAAAACACTCATTCCATATCCTCTATTTATTTTATCTAACTATAGTATTTGATACTCGGATGGCAGTAACACGACAAGCACATTTCAAAAAGGGTGTCACAAAAGTCGAAAAATAAATTGTCGCAGGGACTCAATAAAAAATAATCATATATCAGTATTATAGGGAAGAAATCTTTTATTTTATTTTGCAAGTGTAGAGTTAGATATTTAGTTGTCAAACAACAAATGCAGTACGATAGCCGAAGACTAGTCACTTTCCACGGGTGGGCAATATTTCTACGGACGCAATAATATTACATTCCGAATTTATAGGAATAATCATAAAAAGTTTAATTAACGAAGCACCTGGTACACCCCAGTACTTCATTAATTCAATTTCTGCTTTTGATGATTTTTATTACCTGGAAAAACATGCGTGGACAACACTGCTCACGGATGGATTTATTTATTTATTTATTGGTGTTTAAGGTCACATACTTATGCACAATGGCTAATCATGACCGTGACAGTTTTACGGGTGGAGGAAGCCGGAGTACCCGAAGAGAACCACCGAGCAACGACGAGCAGTTGCCAGCTCCCCAACATCGTAACTCCGCACTGCAGCACGAGCAGAGTTAGATTGGTTGAAGACATGCGCACCATCGACGTGCAGTACTCCTTAGTACACGGCGTCATCGTGCCCCCATGTGGACAATCGGGGTTAAGTGCCTTGCCCAAGGACACAACGCGAGAGTTCGAATTGATCGCTCAGACGGTCACCCATCCGAGGACTAACCGGGCTCGACGACGTTGCTTAACTTCGGTGATCTGACGAGAACCGGTTACCGCAACGCTACCACACCCCCCTCACGGATGGATTACAACCGGCTGGGGTCAATAGTATAAAACTTACAATTGTATTCTTGAGTAACTAATTTTTTGTCCCCAAAACATAGGTTATGACCCCTCATTGGAACGAGATCGTTCCAATGAGGGGTCATAACCTATGTTTTTGAGACAAAAAATGAAAAACTAATGAAAATTAATTGGCGATTTTTGAGAATAGCGCTGGTCGGTTTTGGCCGTTATGTTGGGTAAAGAGTTGAATGGGTTGAAATGAACTATTAGCATTTTGAAAGATGTGGCAATTTGCCAGTTGGCCGATTGCCATATCTTTGAAAATGCTAAAGATTTATTTTAGTCAGTTATATTAATAGGTAGAAAATACAATTCTAGAAAATACGATTGTAAAAGTTTGATAGTATTGGCTCCAGTCCACGACTCATTTTCATGAAAATGTTGAATAATAAGAAAGTGTGACTCACAATAAATGACAACCCGGGTTGTGTCAGAATTTCCCAAACACGGCGGCAACGTCTGGTTGTCTCTTTTCGATTGTCAGAAATAATGTGTTTTCCACCAGAACCGGTGGTAATATATGACCTCTATAAAAGTTTTATCTGCTTGACAAACCCAGTCGATTGAAAATTATTCTACCGAATGCTTTAAAAAATCTGCCGTCCTTCATTTTTTACGTTTTTCAAGATTTCAATTTTTTTTCTGTTTTGGAAAAATGCATTTTTTCGCAAATTTTTTCCATGTGTGGTATCTGGTCACACATGCAACATACCCAAACCGACTTATTTCGCTCAACCGTCTCCGATGCAAATAATTGGACGTTTGACAATGGGCTAGGACTGAATGGAATTAACCCCCCTCCCTGTAAATATCAAACGCATCGGACTATTTTGCCGTATGCAGCCTTAATGATTCCATTCAGTTAGCCCGGTGTGTAATGGTTTACACAATGTACTTCATACAGAACCAATACCTTTCAATTTGTCAAGGTGAAAGTTGCGATTTTGTTGTATAAAAGTGTATATATTTTTGATAATTTTTCTCGTTCGGGCCAAGGTACCAGAATGTGCGTTTATATCACGGACCCCGAAAACAGATTTGTCACTCAAATTCTGCTAATTAGGCATGCAATTTAATGTCCATTAGGGTACATTTGTTGAACTCCACATGGGCTATCTGATAACTCTGACTACTTAATAGGTGGTTGTTGTAAGTAGTAGGAGAAGGATGAAACGTCCCCTATTGGCAGGATCGCGGGCAGGCCCCCGAAAGTGACGTCATGTCACGCGACCTGGTGGCGCCATGTTTGGTTGTCATGTCATGGTAACCCGCGTGAGCGGCCATCTTGTGACGCCATCTCCATAGTGATACGTGGTGTGAGTGCGCATGCAGCGCGTGTTGTTATGGTGATACATGTTTCCGCCGTCCATTTTGTATACTGGAGGCCGCCATCTTGGTTTCTATGGCAGCACGTGATTGCTATGTGACCCAAAACCTTCTGCAAGACAGGGGTATACAAACAAGAATGAAGTTACTAATATGAATAAAGTTTCTACCGTGAAAGATGTTTCACTAAGAAAGAAGTTTGTACTAAAGACAAGAAAAAGATGCCGGCTCCCATAAAGAATGAAGTTACCACTAACAACGAAGTTTCTACTGCGAAAGAAGTTACGAAGAAGCCTGAAGTTTTTACAGCGAATGAAGTTTCTTCTGAAACCAAGAAAGATGTTTCCACTCAAACCACAAATGAAGTTACTACTAAGAATGATGTTTAGAAGACTGAAGTTACTACTATGAAACAGTTAGAGAAAGAGGAACCCAAAGATGAGAGCCTGGAAATTAAAGCAACCAACAAAGCCAAGTTATCAAATGAGAGAATGTGTTTTATCAAGAACCTAGCCATGCGATGGGAAGAAGCTCCAACCCACAAGAAGATGAAATGGTTAGCCCACGCGAGAAGAACTACAAAGAAAAATACCTTGAGAAATTGAATTGTATACTTGAATAAAAATGAAATACTATATATATTGTTGTTGGTTTTTTATCTACTACCCCAACAGAAGTGCCCGGATGTAAAGTTTCTACAACAAGTATCCCCCAAATACCCCCAAATACCCGTATTTGCCTATATGCTTGGGCACATTGTGTCACATTGTGCCTTTTCACATAAGCACATATAAGCACATATCGGCACATAAAGCATGTGCCTATGTGCTAGGGCACATTGTGTCACATTGTGCCTTTTCACACAAGCACATATAAGCACATATCGGCACATAAAGCATGTGCCTATGTGCTGGGGCACATTGTGTCACATTGTGCCTTTTCACATAAGCACATACGACAAAAAGGGATTCCATAGGATATCTTGCCATTGGATTTTGAGGCGATGAGAATCGGATACAACTTGTAATAAGGGGAGATAACTCTGTACGATTAAGTACAGGTTATGGGAAATCAAGCAATCTGATTGATTAGTTATAATTTATATAAATGATCAAGATACAGGAAACTACAAGAGTACTCAGAATAGGGTCAGAGCTAACAAAAATAGACCAGAGATTGCTAAATATAGTAATAATAAGGTAAGCTGTTCCAACTAATAGGCTTTTCTACGCTACTGGAGTATACGCCAGGGCAAAGGAACATTGCCAGATAGTCGAAAACTATTGTATATATAGATGGAAGCAGAGAATTCTGAAAGAATTCGAAATAGTAAAACCTGTCGGGTTGTTTGTGGTAATTCTACGAATCGGGAAATTACTCCTGTACAAAGGAACACATCCTCCAAACATACCCCTGTCTTGTTAGAAGGCTTTGGGTCACATAGCAACCACGTGCTACCATAGAAACCAAGATGGCGGCCTTCAATATACAAAATGGACGACGGAAACACTTATCACCCTAATATTACGCGCTGCGCATGCGCATTCACACCACGTATCACTATGGAGATTACGTCATAAGATGGCCGCTCACGCGGGTTACCATGACAACCAAACATGGCGCCACCAGGTCACATGACATGACGTCACTTCCGGGGTCCTGCCAATAGGGGACGTTTCATCCCTCTCCTACTACTGTTGTAGAAAACAGTACATCGCATATGTTCTGGACACACACCCATATTACGCAGCTAGCCTGTCTCCGAAATGCCAAAAGATACCAAAGTGCTAGTCTTTCAAAGGAACTTTAAAGCGAGTATTAAATTAAGATAGATCTAAGCGGCCAAGTTCAAGAGAAGCGATTATACCGAGAATTATCTAAATAAAAATCAGGGGGTCTCTCGAAAAATTCCAGTCGGAAGGTGTGTAAGGCTGTGTGGGTCGTTACGATTAGATGGGGAGGTCCCATGCCATAGGTTAGACGAGGTGCCGCATCGGTGCGAAAGTATAGGCACGTTGTGACGTAGGGGAGCCACAAAGCTCATATTTAGAATAGGAGCAGTTGCGGGCCAAGTCGGTGGCCATATATGAGGATAGGATCAGAAAAAACGAAGTACGAGCTCAGGGAGCTAATTTGCATTTGGGTAAACGGCATTACCTGTATTAGATGGTAAGCCATACATAGGCAGAGTAGGCTTTGCCTGAATGAACATTGTTCTGAGACAAACGTAAGGGGGAATTTAACTCCATTGGTGGCGACTGCTTGTGTGAAAAGCGTCAAGTAAAGTGACAATAAGCTAGTGGCCGTGTGATGGCAGTGGTAGAGTGACATTCCGTCACCTGTTAGAGCAGAGGCGTCCGATGAAGTGACAATACGCTAGTGGCCATGTGAAAGGGTGAAGTGAAGAGGCGACTAAGGAATCAATACCAGCGAAGAGGACGAAAAACCAACGACAACAGAGAATGCAGGCCCGCAAGTGACTCAAAAACTGTGGGTAGGGGGTGATTGACGTTTGTTTTCTTATTCATTTGGATTCCATGTAAGTCACAAATTATCATATTTATTATTTTTATATATGTAATAAAATTGTTGTTTTCAGTGAACCCCTGTTGATTTATGCTGTTCGAGGAAAAGTTATTAACCTCTTCAGGATAAGAACCACCTCAACAAAAGTGAAACGGGCGGGTTCGTCACGGTGAGACATACGTTCACACACGGATTGAGGCAACACTCCTTCAGTTTGGGCTGAATACGCGGCGTGAATCTATTTCTTTCAGCAGCGATAAAGCCTCGGTTTCCGACACAATTTAATAACTCTATCTCGATTAGCATGTTAGGGATCAAAATACCCCGATGACATCGTTACTGAGATCAGATCACGATGAATGATGGGTGTCCGTGTTCGTGTGATATCCGACGTAGGCGGCCATGTTGTGAAGTCATTAGTATGGTGATACGCACTTTAGTGCGCATGTGCACCGCGTGGCGTCATGGCAATAGCTGTTTCAGTTGACCAGTGTTTTTGGAGGTCGCCTCTTGGTTTCTAGGATGGCGCATTATTGCTGTGGGGACACAGATAGTGCGATAAGTCCTGTCGTGTGGTTTGAGATGCATGACCGAAAATGACCCGAATCACAACAAAAAACGGCCCAACAACGACTCGAAACATCTGAAGCGAACCGTCATCGAATGAGCAGAAGAAAATTTAGGGATTTCAAGCGAAACAGTGGCGACTCGTATGGGTCGTGGACTCATCTAGGTATTTGTGGACCAGTGAAGGCCAATGGTTTGTGGGGCAATGTGTACCTGTAAAGGATGGACCAGTATGGGCTGTGGCATGTGCATGCTGTTGGCAGTCATATGTCAACTGCTGGTTTTAGAAACACTGAATCCACTACTGGCTATCGCTCTCTCCCGTTACCACTGTACTGACAGTACTTCGTCCCTCGTGTCTCCCCTGTCTGTATGTTAGTAGCAGCTTGGCTGCATCATAGTAGGCTACCTCTACCATTAAGAAGTAGCTAATGCGTCCACAGAGTTACTGCCTGTAAACTCTTCGATTGATTTGGATACTTACTTCCTAACCATCCTCCCATGACATATTGGCTGCTTTATGGCTTTATGACTTCTTACTTATAGAGTATGACTTTATTGGCTGCTACAGTTAAAACTAGAAGTCCTGTCACGAACTGTGCGCTTATCTAGGCTTAATTGCGCGCAGGAATTGCGCACAATTGCCATATCGAATGGCATCTAAAGCACGGCAGGTTCTCCTGGTTACTCATAGCAAACACAGGCAATGTTTCTGTCAATGGACCTCCGGGTTACCCAGAGGTCCATTGGCTGAAACATTGCTTGTGCACAGGCCATATGTACAGAATTTGATAGCCTTACTTTGGTCATAACGCGTAGATTAACGCGCCGAGCGACGTGCTATTTGTGAACATTTCATGACAGGACTTCTAGTTTTAACTGCAAATTTTGCCGTCTTGGCTTTTTGGTCCTGTATAGATAAAGGTTTCATGTTCTCTACAGCCAAGCCAAGAGCGCCGGAAGCATCCGAGGGTAAGGCGCAGGGGTATCAGTAGTATGTAATGTGTATTTGAGTTTGACGTCATGTCACGTGACCCAGTGGCGACATGTTGGGTTGTCATGGTAGCCCGTGTCAGTGACCATGTTGTGACGTCATTACCATAGTGGTATGTGGTCTTAGTACACATGAGTATGTAAGAGTGATTGAAGACTTTTATATTGGTTGAATACTATAGTGTTGGATCACACGACAGACGGTGGTGACTATGGGCAAGTCAGTAGTGATCGGGAGGACCTGGAGCTATGAAGGGTTAAGGGTTAAGGGTTAAGTAAAAACAAACCAAAATTAATACGCGGAGGTTAGCGTCTTAAAGAGAGTGGATTCAAGGATGAGGGGTAACGCATATAAAATTATATATTTTGTATGAATACACAGCCCCACCACCATTGACCCCCCCCCCCCCCCCACACACTTCTGAAGAAAAAATATTTTCCACCCTACACCCTTACGGTACCCAGAAATGTATGCTCCCCACACGTTTTTGGAGCTTCCACCGTCTCTGTCACCGTGGTAATGCGTTACCCTACTATGGCCATCACCATCAACATCTACCGCTGCTGTCTCTTTTCATCGCTCAACAACCTGCTTCGGCTACTGGACCCAGTTTCTGTCACGAAGTCCAATGATCCTCCACTACCCAGACAATACGAGAGATGTTAGATCAAACATCATCGATGGTTTTCCTCTCGTCACCATAGTCTCATACGGCACAATCGAAGGAGCCATAGTTTCAATGGCCTTGAACCTACGATAGTGAACCACCGATTGTATACCACTATGTCCAGTCATCATTCACTCCCCAGCTGAGGACACGAGAGATGTTAGACCTCACTCCAAGCATTTTCTTATTGGCAAATTTTGGGGCTATGGCCTCCTCCTCCGATAATACTCCTCCAATTATATATCGCTTTGTCCAATTATCCTCCAATACCAACGAACAGGCGTACAAGTCGTACTCTATCCAGTGGCAACTCTAACAAATCTTTATTACATGCCCATACAGTCTCCCTTATGCAATACGGCGTGCAATACGGCTGTGCAATACGGAATTCCGTATTGCACACCAACCTGTTCCAACCGGGACTTTTTTTATGCAATGCGACTGCATAAAGTGCATGGTGTTTACCACCGTTGATAGAAAAGAAAATTAGGTCAGTAGGTGCTTGGGTCATGTAATAAATACAAAACCACATGTATGTTTCAATGAGTCGTTTTGTATTCAATTCGTCAGATGTGCGTAGAAAGAAAACGTCTCGACCTTCGGTCTCGACGTTTTCTTCCTACGCACATCTGACTCATTGAATACAAAACGACTCATTGAAACATACACGTAGTTTTGTCTATATATCCTTTTCCAGTCCTCAACTGTAACATTGCCGTAAATCTCAGGCTTGACGTGGTCTAGCTGTAGAATAAATGACACATACTAGACCTCACTTTCACCGTAAATCTGACATTATGGAGAAGGAGACATTTTTATCATCGATTGATGAAAGGTCTGGACTCAGTACTGACCAAGGCAGTGTAGTAATGTTCTGGACTCAGTACTGGCCAAGGCAGTGTAGTGATGTTCTGGACTCAGTACTGACCAAGGCAGTGTAGTGATGTTCTGGACTCAGTACTGGCCAAGGCAGTGTAGTGATGTTCTGGACTCAGTACTGGCCAAGGCAGTGTAGTGATGTTCTGGACTCAGTACTGGCCAAGGCAGTGTAGTGATGTTCTGGACTCAGTTCTGACCAAGGCAGTGTAGTGATGTTCTGGACTCAGTACTGGCCAAGGCAGTGTAGTGATGTTCTGGACTCAGTACTGGCCAAGGCAGCGTAGTGATGTTCTGGACTCAGTACTGGCCAAGGCAGTGTAGTGATGTTCTGGACTCAGTACTGACCAAGGCAGTGTAGTGATGTTCTGGACTCAGTACTGGCCAAGGCAGTGTAGTGATGTTATGGACTCAGAACTGGCCAAGGCAGTGTAGTGATGTTCTGGACTCAGTACTGGCCAAGGCAGTGTAGTGATGTTCTGGACTCAATACTGGCCAAGCCAGTGTAGTGATGTTCTGGACTCAGTACTGGCCAAGGCAGTGTAGTGATGTTCTGATCCTGGAGGAACTCTGTGTGTTCTTGCTTTGTCATCTTGGAGAATGAATCGACGGCCGTGACGTCACACGCCCTTGGATGGCATGTAATGCTTTTCTGCCTGTCATGCCTATGCCTCCCCACACCATAACCGATCCACCACCAAAACGATCGTACGTCATGGTATCGTTCGCATCGCCGCTGCCACACTCTGTTTCACCTGTCGTGGAAGTCGAGGGTGACCCTCGATTCATCGGAAAACATGACGTTGCTCCACCGACAATTGTCCCAACGCTGTCGCGCTCCACACCAATTACGCTTTGCTGCGATGTGACGTCCAGTCAAACGTGGAATTATTCGATGTCGTCGAGCGTGCATATTCCAGCTGTGTTGGCGATTTCAGATAGTCTGACCACTGACTCGCACATCTGTCGCTCGGTGTAGCTGCTGTCAAATTTCTGAGGGACTTTAATGGCGGTTACGTAATGCTGTGGTTCGAATGAAACGACTCTGGTTGGCAGTTGGCGCCCTTGGACGACCTGACCAACATCTGTCATCAACGTTGCTTTGCTTGTCGGACGGCAGCGTGACCACAACCTGCTAATCACCGATTGAGTAACGTTGAGAATTTGAGCCACTGTAGTCTGTTTGTTGCCAGCTTCCAACATACCAATGGCAGGTACATGTTCGTCACGTGTCAGTCTTCGTATACCTCAAAAGTTACGTTTCGACCAGAAACTATTGATGAACGAGTTTATATCAAGAAAAGAACGATGAGGCCTCCAAAAAAGCCCGTCAAGTACAAATGGAAATTTCAGAATGTACCCCACAGGCATCACCGCGGCGCACGTGCGAAAAACTTGCACGAAGTTTTCGTAGGCCGGTGACATTCATCATCCACACTTAACTTGGTAACATATTGATGTGTCCAATCACACGTGTACAATACCATTTTCCGAAAAACATCAGTTTGGATATCCCCTACTTTTTAACTTTAACAGTTAACTACACCATGAACAAATAACTTAATGCGCATTGCTTCTTGTATATATGTGCTGAAATTAAATTTATTTTGTTGTATATGGATATACTGTGTTTCTTCTAAAAATATGAAATAAAGCAAGGAGTTTGAGACGATTTTTTCTGTCCAAAAAATAAAAGAATAATTGACTTTCCTTGGGGTTGATACAAGAAATTATCAACCCGAGAAAGTAATACTGCTTTTCTCGGATTGATAATTTCTTGTATAAACCTTAAGAAAAGTCAATAATTGTGTAATATTTTCTGTTTATATTTCTGTCTAACACACTCCGAAGAAATAATCAGTTACAGGCCGACTCTCTGTATCTTTTTCCTTTTCGAAATTTCACAAAACAAAATAATTCTGTGTAATTTAGTTTGCAACAGTCGGACTAAAAGATTCGTGTGTGGTAAGCCTACTTAATTATGTACCCTTCAGGGATGTGGTGACAGTGGGGTGGGGGTGCTATGTCTCCCCCCCCCCCCCCCAGCTAGGATTATTTTTTCAATAGTTGGAATTTCCGAGGCCAAATATCAAATAGTTGGAAATTCAATAAATTATCATTGTTCATGAAAATTAAAATTCCAACTAATGATGAGAAATTTTGATCTTTTATTTCCAACTGGAAACTTAAGTTTCACATTTCCTACTCTAAAATTGACATGGCCTCAAAATTTCGACTCTGACATCAATCCGGTAAATTTTCTTATAAATGATGCCTTTTTCCGTTTCAGGACTGGTGTCACATGATATGGTTTTGTTGAAATTTTTCGAAAAATAATATTTTTTCAGCAGCTGTATTTGCATATTACGTGGGCGGATGCGGGCGATTCGTTGGGTAAAGGGTTAAAAGATACCACCCAGCGCTGCAGTGCAACCACCTATCGAAACCACTTACAGTTGGGATTTACACCGGTGTCACCCCCTCCCCCCCCCCCCATCTCAGCTGAAACCCTCTAGCCACATCCCTGGTACCCTTATCAGACTGATAATCGCAGTTTATTTCTTTTCAGTTGATGCTGATCAGCCCATACCCAAGTCCTTCAGAAAGCTGTTAACCCTTTACCCAACGTAACGGCCAAAACCGCCCAGCGCTATTCTCAAAAATCGCCAATTAATTTTCAAAATATTTTCATTTTTTGTCTCAAAAACATAGGTTATGACCCCTCGTTGGAACGAGCTCGTCGAGCTCGTTCCAACGAGGGGTCATAACCCATGTTTTTGAGGCAAAAAATGAAAAAAATTAGTTATTCAAGAATTTTTTTTGCAAGTGTCGTCTGCTTTTCATGTTAGGTAAAGGGTTAACTGTGATACCAACGATATAGTCGATTAGATTTGTTGCATACAGTATCGTCATTCATCGTCTGGGCGATCTTGTTTAGGCGTCGTTGTGGAGTCAGGTTGTTTTTTTCTTTCGTTCGTGGTGACAAACAATGACAAATAAGTCCCCACATTATTCTCCTTGTGGAAACCTGGAAAAAAAAACAAAAAAAAAACGCAAAATGTCTGGGTTCTCACAAAGTCGGAAGATATACCCTCCCCCCACCACCACCACCACAACAGTCAACCTCACACAGACGCAGACCTACACCCCCACGCTACCCACCCTCACCTTTCCACTCAAAACGCCCACACCCTCGCGCCACCCAACCTCACCTTTTCACTCAAAATGCCTACACACTCACGCCACCCACCCTCACCCTTCCACTCAAAATGCCTACACGTTCAGAAACAAACCCTTCTTCCTTTTCCACACTACTTTCCAAAAAACACTCCATTCTCAATCACAGAGGGTAGTAATCCTTTGAACCCTAGCGGTCGTTTTTCCGGCCAGGAACATGATACGTCATAACGTCATTATATAGGATGGCTGTTCAGTAAATGTGTGGCGTAGACCAATCAGTATTTTCAACGTGCATCCTCGAGGCTGCACGTTGAAAATATTGATTGGTCTACCCCAAATAATGAATATGGACTCGAATTGCTGCCATTGAAATGACATGGAAAATGCCACTGGAGTTCAAAGGGTTAATGACGTTTTTTTGATCGAACAACGAGAGAGCCGATCGATATAGTGAGGGGTATTTGCATTTATAAAGTTCTGGGTTCACAAATTAGATCGTGTCACGATGGATGCGCGCGTGACGATGCAATCCCAAACCATATGTTTACAAAATCCTATCATGTGATCGTGACATTATTTCATAACTGAAACAGGCCAATACAATTGGCTCACTTCCGCATTTGAGCTATGCGTATAGGTTAAAATTTTGTGTCATTTGATTAGAGTTGATAAGTGTTCCTCCCGAGGTTATCCCGGATCTTTGAATTGAGGTTAAGACGTATGAGTAATATAAAATAGTCACACGAGATCAAATTCAGCATCCTGTTCAAAGCATTCAATGTAATCGCGTATTCACCAAGTAGGCCTGACCCGAACAAACTTCAAAGTCTCAGTTACGTGTTTGTGCGCATGACTGTACCGAAATTAAAATGAAAGTGTCAATGACGTTGTAGACTTGCTTAAAACATGTACATGTATAGTAAGTGACACATCAATGACATACATATAGGTAATGACCTGATAACAAAGGTACATGTAAAGTATTATAAAGGTCTGTACATAAATACTGACCGTAGCCTGTAACAAGTGTACAGGAAAAGTATTGTAAACGTGGGTGACAGTAGATGTTAAAGTGGGTTGTGCTGATAATATTTACCCTCCCCAAACACCACCAAATATTAACACAGGAACTTGGCTTCAACACATTTGAATATACACATCCTGGGGATGCTGAATTCAAGAAACATTATTTTGTCTGGTGTTTTTGGAAAATATTTTTAATTATCTCCCTTTTTGAGTCCCCAAGTGGGTCTGACTGGACCCAAAAATATTTGTTCTCATAGCACAGTGATAACAAAGGCCCCCAATAAATTTATAGCAAACATTACTAACATAAAAAAATCTTCTTTACAGGTTCTGTACAAAAAATGTAATAGCCAGAACTCCCGTATATGTGACTGCCAATAGGCATTTTTAATTTTTGGCCGAGCCCCAAAGCACTCGTTACCATCCCATGGTGATAACAAAACGTAGTCCTAGAAGTTCTGTACAAAAATTGATTGCACCTAATTTCAGTATAAAATGCCCGTCAGCAGCCATTTTGAATTTCGGACCGCACCCAAAAACACCCGTTCTCATCCCAAGGTGATAACAAAGGTACCCAAGAAGTTTATCTAATTTGCATAATTTCTGCAGCAGAAAAAAATGTATATTATATGTGATGCATTCCATGTTACTAAACATTAATTAAAAAATTTATTCAAATCAAAACCTTTATATAGAAGTTCTGTACAAAAAGCTGATTGTACCTAATTTCGGAACAAAATGGCCACTGGCAGCCATCTTGAATTTCTGACCACACCAAAAAATAATCGTTCTCGTCCCAATGTGATAACAAAGGTACCCAAGAAGTTTCGTGAAGATCGGTTCATAAATACAGCCTCTAGCCCGAGCCGTATTGACATGTGCACTCACTGTGTATAAGTAGCACCGAATAAATCAAAGTTCATCTAATTTGCATAATTTTTGCACGAGAATAAAAACACGTATTAAATGTGATGTATGCCATGTTACTAAACATTCATACAAAAATGTATTCAAATCAGAACTTTCATACAGAAGTTGTGTACAAAAAACTAATTGCACTAATTTCGGTACAAAATAGCTCCCGACAGCCATTTGAATTTTGGACCGCACCCAGAAACACCCGTTCTCGTCCCAAATTGATAACAAAGGTACCTAGGAAGTTTCGTGAAGATCGGTTCATAAATACAGCCCCTAGCCCGAGCCGTATTGACATGTGTACTTACTGTGTATAAGTAGCACTGAATAAATCAAAGTCCATCTAATTTGCATAACTTCTGCACAAGAAAAAAAAAACAGTATTATATGTGATGTATTCCATGTTACTAAGCATTCAGACAAAAATTTATTCAAATCAGAACTTTCATACAGAAATTCTGTACAAAAAACTGATTGCACTAATTTTGGTACAAAATGGCTGCTGGTGGCCATCCACGGTGATAACAAAGGTATCCAAGGCGTTTCGTAAAGATCGGTTCATAAATACGGCCTCTAGCCCGAGCTGTATTGAATTGTTGACGGACGGACAGACGTCCAGACGGACGGACGGTCAGATGGACAGACAGACAGACGGGCTGACCGACAGACGGACAACGGGCCTTGGCATAACCTCAAATTTGACTACGTCAAAGTTGAGCTAAAAATCAAAGCTGAACCGCCAAACTATGACAAAAAAAGAACAGATAAGATAAGATGAATGGAAATGAATGCCGCAGCCAATATAATAGACCATTTTCTACGTAGCGCCATCTTATATCCGGGACGCGATATACTCTCTCGAAACCAGCCTTCAGATTTGTACTAAAAATGGCACCCACGTGCTGTATTGTACTGAACGCTGCATTGATATCATTTGTTGCATTGATATATTTGTTTCCACTTTATAAATATTTTTTGTCATTGCTGTCGTTCTTTTGAAACAAAATTCGATTGTGTGCTTGCCTGCCGTTCCTCGAACGAAACATTTTAACTTTAAAGACGCCGAAGGTACCATGTAGTTGAGAGATGTGACGAAGTCGGAACGAACATGAAAGATTGTATTGTAAAATGAAAATGATAAGTTTGGAATATAACATCACAAAATACACAAATTTCTAACACCCAACCATTGTTCTCCTTGGGGATGAGAACAAACGCAGATTGGGTAAATTGTCGAATTTCAATTCATAAAACGGAGGCGAAAAAATGAAGCTTTCAATCCCGATCAGCAGTTCAGTACATCTGTGTGCAATGTTGATAAATAAAGCCGGTTTATGCACGCTAAAAACTAAAGTGTTAAAAACTACTCTTGAAGTGCTGTATTTAACACTTACAAAATGCTGAACTAGCACTTTGTTCAAGTGTAGATATCCCAGAACGTGACAGGTGTTACAATAATACCTCTTGACAAGTGTAATGTCGCGACACTAAAAAGGAAACAACGCGGATGACGCGGATCAGGCTCGAACTCTCGAGCCTGATCCGCGTCATCTGCGTTGTGCCCTTTTAATTATGTACCCACCAAGCGCAAATCAAATTATGGACGATTCTGGAAGAACCACCAATACTAGACACATGGGAAGTGCCATCCATTCAAGTTTCAGATGTCTGACGATTGTAATGTCTAAGTGCTTAAAGCATTTACTTTGAGTGTTAAAATCAAACCCCAAGAGTTAGAATGCGTTTAACACATTAAAAATGTCAGATTTAACACTTTAGTTTTTAGTGTGTGTGTTTGTGTGTGTGTGTGTGTGGGGGGGGGGGGGGGGGGGGGGGGGGTGGAGTCCAGATTGTAAAATGGCGCTCTGTAAAAATGGTCTGTTAACCCATTGAGTCTTCAACTTGAAAATAGTCCAAGAGGCATTCTATTCTGTAGCAAAACTGAAAGCAAATAAAATTTATTATATACTATTCAGAAAAGTAAGGGATATCCAAACTGATGTTGATATTTTCGGAAAATGATATTGGATACCGCGTGATTGGACACATCAATATGTTACCAAGTTTAGTGTGGATCATGAATGTCACCGGCCCATGAAAACTTCAGGGCAGGTTTTTCGCACGACCGCTTCGTTAATGTCTGTGGAGTACGTTTTGAAATTTTCATTTGTACTTGACGGGCTTTTTCGGAGGTCCTCATCGTTCTTTTCTTGGTATAAAACTCGTTCGTCAATAGTTTCTGGTCGAAACGAAACTTTTGAGGTATGCGAAGACTGACACGTGACGAACGCTTACGTGCCGTTGGCATATTGGAAGCTGGCAACAGACAGAGACTGCATTGGTTCAAATTCTCAACGTTACTCAATCGGTGATTAGCAGATTGTGGTCACGCTACCGTCAGACAGGCAATGTTGATGACATACGTCGGTCAGGTCGTCCAAGGGCGAACAACTGCTAACCAGGATCGTTTCATCCGAACCACAGCATTACGTAATCAAAGTGCCTCAGGAATTTGGACAGCAGCTGCACCGAGCGACAGATGTGCGAGTCAGTGGTCAGACTATCCGAAATCGCCTACACAGCTGGAATTTGTACGCTTAACGACCTCGAATTATTTAACGTTTGACTGAACGTCACATCGCAGCAAGGCGTAATTGGTGTGGAGCACGACAGCGCTGGGACAATCGTCGGTGGAGCAACGTCCCTGTTTTCCAACGAATCGAGGTTCCCTCTCGATTTCCACGACAATCGAAACAGAGTGTGGCGACGGCGGAACGAACGATACCATGACAGGCAGCACGATCGTTTTGGTGTGGAAAGGCATAACCATGACAAGCAGAACAGCATTACATGTCATCGAAGGGTGTGTGACAGTGCAGTACTACCGTGACAATATGTTAACAGCTCATGTGGTGCAAGAGCACACAAGGACCGCGTCGCTACAGAGTTCCCCCAGGAGCAGAACATCACTACACTGCCTTGTCCAGCACTAAGTCCAGACGTTTCACCAATCGATCACGCCTGGAATATGCCTGACAGGAGCCTACGACAATGCCAACAGCTCCCTACCAATGTCCAGGAATTCGCCGCTGCCCTGTAGGAAAATGGAATAACATCAGTCAAGCTGATATTGGACGTTTGGTGAGGAGTATGCCACGTTGAATCCGCGCTTGTCTCGCGAACCGATGAGGATTTACAAGGTATTGAGTCTTGGACTGAATGTGGTAAATTCTCTGACTGATCGTCCATGTATTCTACAGCTCAAGGCGTGGAATGTGTGCTTGTCAGGCACCCAACTATCGTTGAAATCATTCACCAAATGTCACAGAGCAATGCCTCGGCTGTCTTTTTGATGAAAATATAAATATATTTCTTCATATATCTCACTTTTATCAAATATCCCCTACTTTTTTGAATAGTGTATTTGAATAGCTTCTAAATATTGGAACAGGGAAATTAAAAGAAGAAGTTAGAAATACAATTTCTATTTTTCCGAAAACAGACATTTGGAATCTTTATATCAACATATACCTGCGCTATTTATAGACAACAACGACAGAGCGGTGAAATATCAACTATATTTCGATACAATAGAATAGATCAACAATACTGGAGAATATCAACACTTTCGGTGAATGTTTTAGCCAATTAAATTACCAGATTTTTTTCTGCCCTATAATAAATTTTGATGTCTGCGAAAAGTAGATATGCTGATGATGTGCACATTTTAATGGTAATACAAATTGAATATTGACAATTTATCATACAACTCGTCCGTTTTGTTCACTTTAAAACATTTGATATTTTGTTTTCATATTAATCAGTGATAAATAAAGCCTTTCGTCAATTTCATTGGTCAATTTCAAAACTAGACAATTTGATTTGCTGAAGAAAATAAAACTGGTCCACATTTTCATAACTTGCATAATTAGAGTTGGGAGCTTTCATTGGTCAATTCCAAAACTGGACAATTTGATTGGCTAAACAAAATACAACTGGGTGACATTTGCATAATTTCAGTAGGGAGAATTTACGTTATCTGTCCTGTTTTGGGTGGGTTATATTCTATTAATCTTTTACTTACAAGAAAAACGCTATTCATTTTTTTTTATATTTTCACTTTTTGCTTCCAAAACATAGGTTATGACCCCTCATTGGAACGAGCTCGACGAGCTCGTTCCAATGAGGGGTCATAACCTATGTTTTGGAAGCAAAAAATGAAAATTTTTAGTTATACGAGGATGTTTTTTTCCAAGTGCTGTCTGCAACTCAAGCTAGGTGATGGGTTAAAAAGTTCTACTAAGTGGCTAATTTGTGCGCGTGTGTATCATATGATAAATAGAATATGAAATGAGTGTCTTTCTCATATAATATTTATGAAACTCGTCCGAATTTTCCGTTTGGGCTCGCCAAAACGGAAAATTCTTAGACTCGTTTCATAAATATTATATGAGAAAAACACTCATTCCATATCCTCCCAGTTGTTACTGACCCCCAGCTAGGAGTATTTTTTTTCAATACTTGGAAATTCCGAGGTAAAAAATCAAATGGTTGGAAATTCAGTAAATTAACATTGTTCATGAAAAATATTAAAATTCCAACTAATGATGAGAAATTTTGATCTTTTATTTTCAACTGGAAACTTGAGTTTCAAATTTCCAACTCTAAAATTGACATAGCCTCAAAATTTCGACTCTGACATCAATCCGGTAAATTTTCTGACCCAGGTGCATTATAAATGATACTTTTTCCGTTTCATAACTAGTGAAAATTTTCAGAAGGGTTCATAACCCTTTACCCAACACAGACGATTTCAAAATTCATTATTTTAAATATTATTTTTTAATTTTTTAAAATTTTTATTTAAAAAAAAAAATTAACAAAACTATATCATGTGACCCCTCTCTGAAACGAGCTCGATGAGCTCGTTCCAAAGAGGGGTCACATGATATGGTTTTGTTGAAATTTTTCGAAAAATAATATTTTTTCAGCAGTTGTATTTGCATATTACGCGGGCGGATGCGGGCGATTCGTTGGGTAAAGGGTTAAAAGATATCACCCAGTGCTGCAGTGCAACCACCTATCGAAACCACTCACAGTTGGAATTTACACCGGTGGCACGCCCAGCTGAAACCCTTTGGCCACATCCCTGCTTGTGACTTATACGAAGCATTGAGTGAGGATTGGGATAGCCGCATCTCTGTGTTACTGACAGTGAGTTTTAAAAAATAATTATTTATTTTAGCCTTCATTAGTATGTTTAACTATCGGTATAGGTAATTTCTATTTCGGGGTACATGAATCATGATAATTTGTTACACCTTAGGGATGTGTAGCAATGAGTATTTGTTCTAGTCTACTTTGGTTGTATAAAGTAATGAGTTTCTGAGAGGTTACTTTTTGGGGGTGTGAAGCAGTATGTTTAAAAACGTATGCAGCTTACATTAAAGTGTGTGTGGCAGTATTTAATTGTGGAAGTCATTTGTGCGCGTCAGCAGTGGAAATTTGTGAAAGCCTGTTTTGGGCGTTGCAAAGCTGCGCAGCTATGGAGGGCCTACCCCGAAAATTGTATACCGACGATTATTTGTTACCTTACGGAATACAGAACAACCTATATAGAAAGTAAAATATTTGTGGTAGCCTATATTGGGTGTATCCTATCCCTAAGTGTGTATACTGATGGATATTTGTTGTAACCTGCAGGAGAGAGTATAGAACAGTCAATATAAAAAAGTAGCCTACTTTGGGTGTATCCTACCCCAAAGTGTGTATACCGGTGAATGTTTGAGGTATCGTACTTTGGGTGTATCCTACCCCAAAGTTATTATACCGGTGAATACTTGAAATAGTCTACATTCTGTGTAGACTACCCAGAAATGTGCACACTGTTGAATATTTGTGGTAAAATGAGATTCAATAACCACACACGCATCTCAGAAAAAGGATATCTGTAAGTGTTATTCCGTATGTCGGATTCCATAAGTAGAATTCCTAATCGATTCCATGAATCTGCTAGTACTTGGTGTTCATAGGACCATTATTAGGAGAGTCTAGTCTAGTGGTGTTAGTAGTGGGCGACAATCAGGGGCGGCGGAGCCGGGGGCACGGGGGCACGTGCTCCTCACTTTTATCACCAATTACAGGTGCCCGAACGGCATTTTCCGGCATAACATACACAACCCCAATGTCACTACACATCAACTACTCATATATGACCGCATTGATTTTCAAGATTTTATTGAATAAAAATAGAAAGCTCCAGATGGAGTATAATACTTCAAAAGACTGTTTCAAAGTTATAATTAACCCTTTGAAACCGAGAGGCAGCTTTTCCGGCCCATGAACATGATACTTTATAAATCCATTAAGTATGGTAGCTGTTAAGTGAAGGTACGGGGAAGAACAATCAATATTTTCAACGTGCTGCTCTGAGGCTGCACATTGAAAATATTAATTGGTCTGCCCACAAATAATGAATATGGCCTCTTCCAATTGCTGCAGTTGAACTGATATGGAAGATACCAACAGGGTTCTTAGGGTTAAGTAAAAAGAAAACAAGATAAATACGCTGAGGGTAGTGTCTTAAATAGAGTAGGTTCAAGGGTGAGTGGTAGCGTATATAAATTTATATATTTTGCATGAATACACCGCCCCACTACCATTGACTCCCCCCCCCCCCCCCCACGAAGAAAACTTATTTTCCATCCTACACCCTTGCGGAACCCACAAAGGTTTGACATCTCCCGTCGCCCCACATTTAGGAGTTTCCGCTGCCCCTGGCGCCAATCCATGTAGCTGATAGGTCCTACCAATAGTACGGATTATAAAAAGTACTTAGTAGCTTAGCAAATAGTAGGTTATAATTGGGGTAGAAAGTAAAGGCAGAGGAAAAAGGTAGAGACATGTACAGAACGCCAATCGCGTGTCAATGGGTTAATTGATATGGGAAGAGTGCCAGCGTGGAAGGATAAAACGAGAGGCTTCGGCCTCTCGTTTTATCCGTCCGCGATGGCACAAGTGCCATATCGATTAACCCATTGACATGCGCGTGACGTTCTGTGTTTATTACATGCTTTCACGTAAAAAAACAAAACAATTAGAAGGGCACGCAGCAATTCAACTATGTTTATTACACGCCTTCACGTCAATAAAAACAATTATTAGGACACTCAGCAATTCATTTTACAACTATCAACACGCTCGTGGCATTCTTTGTTTATTACACGCCTTCACGTCAATAAAAACAATTATTAGAAGGACACTCAGCAATTCATTTGACAATTATCAACAAAAAGAACACATTTTATCGCCAACAAAATTTGCGTATTCATACTCTTCTTCTTCCTCTTCTGATGAATATTCATTATCCCCCTCATGTATCAACTCTATTTCTTCTTTGCTATATTCGTACACATTGAAGGGTATATGATGGACTTGAGAAAAGACCTCATTGGCCGATTTCCTCGTGGCCTCATACGATAAAAAAGTTATTCTGCAGCACAGTACAGTTGCCGTGGACTGGTTGTAATCCGCGCGTAGGCAGTGATGTTTACCAGGTAACAAAAAATAATCATCAGCAAAACTTTAATTAATGAACCCAATGCTTCATACAACCCAGTGCTTCATTAATAAAATTTCGGATGATTTTTCCTATAATAAATGTTTGGAATCTAATATTATTGCGGGGGGGGGGGGGGGGGGGCGGGGGGCGGTGGCCCAGTTGGTAGAGGTGCAGGCTGCAAGCCGAGAGGTCCTCGGTTCGAATCCCACCTGCGGCAACCGCGTTGTGTCCTTGGGCAAGACACTTCACCACCATTGCCCACGTGGGGGCACGGTGACGCTGTGTACTAAGGCGTACTGCACTTCGATGGTGCATCTGTCTTCAACCCTGCTTGTGTGGAGTTGGTATATTGGGGAGCTGACAGTTGCTCGCCGTTGCTCGGTGGTTCTCTCCGGGTACTCCGGCTTCCCCCACCCGTAAAACTGTCACGGTCATGGTTAGCTATTGTGCAGAAATATGTGACCTTAAAACACCAATAAATAAATAAATAAATATTATTGCGTCGATGGACATATTGCCCACTCGGTTGAAAGTGTCCAGTCCACGTCGACCGTACTGTAGTCAGACTATAGAAAGTATTCCGTAAGGTGGGATTCCGCGAAACCTGTCCGTTTAATATATACTGTCCCCATATTATATCGAGATAAAAAGTTACTTCGCCGAACCTAATATTGTTTTCTCTTCGCCGTATATGACACTATATCTGCCAACTGAACGCCCTGTAACGTATTTATTATGCACGGCGTGCTAAAATGTCATTGCCTTGTTGTTTGACTTTATAGTACTTGTAGCGTGTACCAAACGCCTTTTCTCGTTGATTTCCCCATTTGATGTACTTGCAAATCGTTTCATGTTTACAATTTTGACGTACACATGGATCGAAAAAAGTAAACAAAACAGACGATGTTTACATACGCAACACGGGGAGTAATTTTGCTTACGCATTCTAATAAAATCACTCGTGCCTTGTTCTATAACCTCCAGTGTTTTGGGCTGGTTTGGCATTTTATTATAACAGTTTCATTCAATCGAATGCAATGTTTATACGACGGGGCTATTTTATATGGTGGGTCTTCTGTACGACTGCGCTGTAGCATGTACGTGCGTGTAAATTAAAAGCTGAGGCGTGTGGATATGATGATAAAACAAAATGGCTGACGGGCACCTAATATTAAATTAATATTGGGTACTTTTCAGCCATCCTGAACCTAATATTGCGGAGTCTTAGTAACTTCATTTGATTGGATAAATAAATTTACTAGCATAATAATGATATATCCTTAGTTCATAATTCTATGAGATTGATATTTTTCTGCATATTCTTGCTGGCATAACTCATTTGCAGTAAGTGACCTTTAAGTGTTTACATCTTTGTTCCACATAATCTATTTTTAAATCATTGTACATATAACTGTTGCTTGTTTGTTTAAGTAGGTCAAGGACCGTGTTTACATCAATTAAGACAGAATCACATAGAAACTGATAGAAAGCAGAATATTGGAGAACATTCTATCTGAGAACTATATAATGGTTTATCAACAGAATTCAGGAACTCATTTTTAAGAAAAACTCATTTTCAGAAAGACTCATTTCAGTTAAAATAGATATTCTATAACAGAGCAGTTGTTTCCATTGGAGATTATTATTGTTCCAGAGCAGTGCCTTTTATTATAGAAGCAGTTCTTCTTTGTGAATTTGGAAAAGTGATTCCAAAAGAGAATTTTGAAGAGAATGTATTCATCTTGTAAAAGAGAAATAATTATACTTTCTGTGAAACAGAATATATTTTTGTGAAAAGCCAGGATTCTACTGGATTATTTGGAAATTACCTGGTGCGCCAATACTTCTTGGATTTTTACTCCATTTGAATTTCGTGGAGCATTTTATTATATTTTATTGGAGACTGCTGACATTTCAAAGTGAACATTTTATTACAAATGTACGGGATACTATTTCTGAAGACACATTCTTGGATTTAATACTACCAGCTGGAAAATATCTTCACAAGATTCTTCACCACTGGATTACTGGATCCTGTCAAACTGTGTTTTGGATTAATTCAATAATTGATAAGTACCACTGTTTTTATTTTCTGTAAACCAATTAGTGTAAAAGATCTTTGTATCATTTTTTATATATATATTTTTTAATTAAATTTCAAAATAATTAAATTCATAGTTATTGTTGCTGATTCTTAGATTTCTTTCTGTTACCAATATCATTATTTCTACACCGTAACAATACCCATATACCCAAATGAGAATATGAAGGGATGAGGTATGATAGATTATACCTCACTGAGGCTCACCCCTTATAAAAAAAGTACCATGGTAAACCATGGTAAATCCAAAAATACCCTGGTAATACCATGGTTTAGCATGGTACTTTTTTATAAGGGGCATTGCCTCATTCTCAAATGCCTGGATTGGGATATGAGGGGTTTCTTTTGATGTACATGTAAGAAGCCACTGGGAGATTTCCTCATACCCCCCCCCCCCCCCCATGGCTCCATACGACGAAAGATGAACATCTCGGTCATGTACCCTATGTTGTGTTAGTGGGTGGGACTTTAGATGAATAGATTCATCTGATTGGTTACTTAATAGAGGTATATTGCTAAGACAAGCCAGGAAGGAGGGAATAGCGTAGCCAGGATAGATATAAGCCGAATGATTCTGAAAGAATCCAAACTAGATAAACAGTTGTCGGGATAGTTCGGTTACTTAACCATACTCCAGACCAATCAAGGGACTACGGCTGCACGATATTCAAAACTGAATACCGGTATCGGTATTCAAAAAATACCGCGGTATACCTGTATATCGAAAACTGTGCAGATATATGGACACAAGTACCACAATCGAGACTCGAGGCATCACAGTCGGAACGAATTAGCATACCTTGATGATGCAGTTCGAAAAAAATTTCCCAACGCAGACGATATCAAAATTTATTATTTTCAAAATTAGTTTATCAGATTTTAACCAAAGATTTCAACAAAACTATACCATGTGATCCCTCATTGGAACGAGCTCAACGAGCTCGTTCCAACGAGGGGTCACATGATATAGTTTTGTTGAAACTTTTGAAAATTATTTTTTCAACTGCTGAATTTGTATATTACGAGGGCTCAAGCAGACGATTACTTGGATAGAGGGATAATATTATTCATTCGGGGCAACGGTTAAAAAACTCAAGACTTCTTGAAAATGAAATTGTTGGTAAATAAATATTGACGATAAACCAATATTTTTGTAATTACACCGGTATTCAATCGATATTGGTTTGAATACCGGTATATATCGGTTTATCGATATACCGTGCAGTCCTACGAGGGACTTCGGTGATTTGGGGTCAGTTTTGGTGATTTTCGGTAATTATCGGATAGTGTGTGGTAATTAGAAAACTCCCATTCACTGGAACATGCCAAACTTATTTTAAGACTTACTTTCAGCTACATAGTAACCACGTGGCACCGTCCGTAGAAACCAATATTGCGACAAAATAGACCTCTGGAAAAAGCAGTAAACAAAATAGACCTCTGAAAAAAGCACCACCGTAACAACAGGCGATGTGCATGCACTGATACCACGTATCACAATGATAACGACATCACAACATTGCCTCTCACGCGGGCTATCATGACAACCTACCGTCACTGGATCACGTACATATGGCGTCACTTGTTCCGCTATCTTCCCGTCCGATAAGGCATGAAAGGTGCAAGAAATACTTACTCACAATTATTTTTTTTTAATTTTCGGCAACGTCTCCAAGATGAGAGTAACATATGTCATGTCAGAACTTTTTACCTACATTTCTAAATAAATATTGCAAAACTAAAGATGAACAAAATAAAAAAAAATGTAAAAATGGTATGTTTGTGAAATGTTCTACACAGGCGCGTAGCCAGGACTTTTTTGTGGTGTAGGGGGGGGGGGGGGGGGGGGCAAATATGACATTTGAAAGGCCGTTGTCTGGGGTATCGCCCCCAGTCGTAACTATGATCCAGCGGTCGTTGCCCCTCCTCCCACTTCTCTAAACGAAAGTGGGAGAAGTTGAAAAGATCAGAGGGTCCTAGTTAGGACTAGCCTACCCAGCACCCCGAAATTTATTTTGCAAAATTGAGTGCTCTAAGAGGGAATCTGATGCATTTGTAGTGTATGTAACACCTATTTTGGAAACCAATTTGGTGCTCTATGCTATGTGAAAGTTGCATTGAGCCGATGTATTGAGGGTAGAACGAATGTTTTAGGGGGCCAAAGTCCTCAGGCCTCCACCCCTCCCCCGAGTTACGTCACTGGTTCTACGACTTATAAAAAAAAAAATCGAAGTCGAATCACTTTCACTGACTCTCGGTTCGAAGAGTAACGATTGTTAGAATCAATGCTTTCCGAATATATAACAACAAAATTACAGTAGTCCAGGCACATTATACATAAAAATGAGAAAGTAAGGAAAAAAATCGGAGAAAGCTGATTTTTTTTATATGTTTCCGGGACACACATTGCGGATAAAGTGTGAAAAGTCCCCGCGAATCCGAGTTGAGCTTTTTTAGTTATAGCGTTTTTTTGATGAAAAAAAAAAATTAAAAAAAAAATTCGACCCAGCTCCATATTTCTCATTCTTATTCGCCTTAGTAGGGTGAGAATCATAAATATCGTGCTGAATTATATTGAGAATACATATCCCCAACAGAAAATGCCAACTTTGTACCAATCCTCTCACACTCAATGGTGAAATATTCACGAAAATGTACAAAAATTACGAAAAAAAATTTATTGTTTTCATACACACAACGGTACACAACGTCCATTAAATCAAAGCTACGACTACTTTGGGAGTTAAATTATATATCAAAAATTGCAGAAAAGCAGTGGCTTTATAATGATATATAACAATAGTCATTTATTCCATAATGAACTGGTGAAACGTGTGAAATATTAACCATACCCCCTAAACTCAAATTCAAACGGCATCGACTTTTCTCATTCAAATACCGTATTATAGCATCATTGTTTCAATTTCCATGTTCGATTAATTCACATAATGTGGTGTTCGCCTACACTCAAGATACATTGGCATGTAATGTGTGCACGCCCTTGATGTGTACTCTCCGTAGGACGCACAGGAAAGCTTTGGGTACAATACTACGAGCAAACAGGTCTTCTCCAGTTGTTCTTGAGAGCAGAGCACACAGGCGACTGGGAACTCCACACATATTGTGTTCGCAATATGATTCCAGTATTTCACGCAGGTGGTCATTTTGCATACGCAAAAAGTTCTCATCTCTATTTGCAGCAGATGAATGAGCTAACAGAAATAATGCAACAGGATGATTTGAAGTTGTTCACTGAGAAAGGTTACTTTACCATAAGGCGCTCAGATAAATTCTGGGACGGGATATATTCTGATCAGACCATAGAGCAGTGTTTAATGAGAATGTTCAAGCTCCCTGGTGGTCTCACACATGGCAGGGGAATAACCGATAGCACTGTTCAGACCATAGAGCAGTGTTTAATGAGAATGTTCAAGCTCCCTGGTGGTCTCACACATGGCAGGGGAATAACCGATAGCACTGTTGCGAAATGGGTACATGGACTACCTCTTTGCCTTCCGATATGTAATGCTCTCGAAAATTTTGTTCATGTTCACACTGGTCATGGCGAACAACATCGGGATCTCCGTCAAAGTTCACAATTGACTGATGCCAATGATATCACCAAATTATTGAACTGGCTCAGAGTGCATTCCCCCTTTCAGAATAGAGATCCACTACAATTAGTCTCTATAGCGACCGGGCTTGTGGCCGACGAAACTGTGAACTGTGACCAAGTTCGCAAAATTGGTGAATGTTGCGTATCGAATGTTGTAAGCAAAACGTTCAACAGCATCAAACTACGACGTGTTGACACTGTGAAGTCTTTCGCATCGATGGCAAATAGCATCAAAGTCCGTGGAAGTAAGGTAGTGATTGACCCCACAATTCTGTTCAACCGCATCACATGTGTTATTCAGTCACAAGCAGAGATGGAAGAGTATCTCAAATATGAACTCGCCCCGAAACCACCAGCATTGTTTGATTCTGCTGGAATGAGGAAGACACAGAAAAGCACGCTCGGTAAGATCCTCAAAACATACGGTTCCGAGCAAACTAAAATCCCAGAACATTCTCTGTTTGTTGTAGATGGTGGATTTTTATTGAGGGCAGTTGTATGGCCTAAACAGTCGTCATATAAGGACATATGTACATCATATTCCAATTATCTAGTGAGACATTTTGGGGCGAACGTCGTGGTTGTTTTTGATGGTTATGCTTGTACAATGTCGACAAAGGGCATGGAACAAGCCCGTAGATCTAAAGACAGGTATTCCATTGATATCAATATCTCACCCGAGTTACCAGCCACCACACCCCAATCCGATTTCCTTGCAAATGCCAAGAACAAAACCCAACTGATCGATCTTCTAATGCAGGAGCTATCTGCTATCAATATTCAGTCCAAGCAGGCCGAGGCTGATGCTGATGTACTGATAGCCGAAACTGCACTTGACATCGCTCAAGATGACAACAATGTTGTCGTTGTGGGAACAGACACAGACTTGTTAGTCATTCTTACCTCTCGAGTTCAAACGGGATGTAATATTCACATGATGTGTTCCATTACCCCAAACTTACTAGTTTCAGTTAGTGAAATAGCAACCAAAATGGGTGACCATAGAAGCAACCTCCTTGTAGCACATTCTATAAGTGGTTGTGAAACTACTTCTGCACTCTTTCGAGTTGGTAAGAAGAAAGTATTCAGTACAATTGTCTCCGATGTTACTAGCGACTCACAACAGTATGTCAACACAATTTTGGCGGATGACAGTACACCAAGTGTAGTAGCCGCTGCCGGGGAACAACTTCTCCTGATCTTATACGGGAGTAAAACTGTTTCCTCTCTCGACCAATATAGATATGTCACTTACAAGCGTTATGTAGCAAAATTTAAACTGAATAAACCCATCGACCTAGCCTCACTCCCACCAAGCAGCGATGCTGCACAACAACATGTCTACAGATGTTATCTCCAGGTCCAACAATGGCTGGGCACTTCGCTTCCTCCGACGGATTGGGGGTGGTCGCTAGACAATGGACTTCTTGTACCGACTGCAGCCACAAAGCCATGTGCCCCGATAACCTACTGAATCTGATCAGTTGTGGTTGCAAGAGTGCTTGTACAAAAAGGTGTGGGTGTAAGAAGGCAGGACTCTGTTGCTCAGGTTTGTGTAATTGCAGTTCGGATTCTTGTAACAACCACAGAAACACTGTCCTGTCGGAAATTTCTGAGTTCGATGAATAATATGTATATAGGTCATGTCATTTCTGTAAATAGCGTTGATAATAGTCAATGTAACTTAATCCATGTTGATTGATTTGTACATTCTGTAAATATTATTTATTGATTTTTGTACATTCTGTAAATATTATTTATTGATCTAATGCTGCCAGACACAGACGTGTCTGTTCGGTCCCAAGCCCGAAAATAGTTGAGTTCTCATGCTGACGAATCTTATGCCAAAAGGGGAACTCGGCCAGAAGCAGAGGGGGGTCTTCCATAATGTCTATTTTGTAAGCAATGATAAAAGTCTTCAAATGGTGGTGGATTTTTTATCGTCTGTCCAACTAACATCCCGTTCTGCACTACGACCCTTTGGGCAAATCCGTTAGGAAAATCGTCATTTTTTGCGTAAATCCGATACTTTTTTGTGAATTTTCAATAATTTTTCGCAGAAATTGTCACAGAATGCACATTTTCCTCTAGGTAAATGTATATTAGACATTATGTAGCTCGAAATACGCGTAAACAAAAAATACAGTTGGATCAATTCGAGGTTACAAAGTTCGTGCGATTTAATTTTGATTTTTTTCAAACGCGTCTTCGAAAAAAGGCTGTAGATAAAAAAGCTCAACTGGGATTTTAGGGGACTTTTGTCTAATCGTTCAGTGACATGTACTCGACATTCCCTGAAAAAATCAGCTTTCTCCGATTTTTTCCCTAGTGAAACCTAATGTTCTTGGGCTAGAGGAGTTCTAAAAATTTCGATGTTTGAATAAACTCCAATCTCACACTTGACTTGAAAATCTCTTTGATCTTTTTGCTGGCGTGCTTGAAAAATTTTGCAAATTACAAAGTGTGAATTGGCTTCGGGGCCACTTTCATACTATCTCATCGTGATTAATATGTTTTTACGAAACAGCAAAGGGTGCTATCGCAATATCGCTTTTAGTTCAAGTTAAGCGGGAGGCTTCGGCCCTCACACATTCTTATCACAATATCGCTGTTAATTCATGTTTAGTGGTTGGCTTCGGTCCTCGGACATTCCTATCAGGATATCGCTGTTGATTCGTGTTTAGTGGTTGGCTTCGGTCCTTGGACATTCCTATCACAATATCGCTGTTGATTCATGTTTAGTGGTTGGCTTCGATCCTCGGACATTCCTATCAGGATATCGCTGTTGATTCGTGTTTAGTGGTTGGCTTCGGTCCTCAGACATTCCTATCACAATATCGCTGTTGATTCATGTTTAGTGGTTGGCTTCGGTCCTCGGACATTCCTATCAGGATATCGCTGTTGATTCGTGTTTAGTGGTTGGCTTCGGTCCTCGGACATTCCTATCAGGATATCGCTGTTGATTCATGTTTAGTGGTTGGCTTCTGTCCTCAGACATTCCTATCACAATATCGCTGTTGATTCATGTTTAGTGGTTGGCTTCAGTCATCAGACTTTCCTATCACAATATCGCTGTTGATTCATGTTTAGTGGTTGGCTTCGGTCTTCGGACATTCCTATCAGGATATCGCTGTTGACTCGGGTTTAGTGGTTGGCTTCGATCCTCGGACATTCCTATCACAATATCGCTGTTGATTCATGTTTAGTGGTTGGCTTCAGTCATCAGACATTCCTATCACAACATCGCTGTTGATTCATGTTTAGTGGTTGGCTTCGGTCCTCGGACATTCCTATCAGGATATCGCTGTTGATTCATGTTTAGTGGTTGGCTTCAGTCATCAGACATTCCTATCACAATATCGCTGTTGATTCATGTTTAGTGGTTGGCTTCAGTCATCAGACATTCCTATCACAGTATCGCTGTTGATTCATGTTTAGAGGCTAGCTTCGGTCATCAGACTTTCCTAAAAGTTTTGATTTGGGACCAAAAGTTCTTTATTGGCTCAAATTTTGACACAAATTAATCCTTTCACTTGTGAGGGAAATCTATTATTTGCAGCAGGTAAGAGCCCGACCAATAACGAAACAAGAAAACATTTAAATTTTTGTTTTTTGGTGTTTAATATCACTTTCGACAGACAGATCCACCTCCTGTCAGTTTTACAAGTGGAAGTATCCAAGGTGGCCGGATAGAAACACCGAGCTGAAGTGAACAACTATCAGCTTCCCCAACATACTAACTACACACAATCAGGGATAGTATTTGTTGAAGTATCAAGACATGCAGTTCGCCTTAGTACACAGTGCTACCGTGCCCCGCCCCCCCCCCCCCCACGTGGGCAATCGAGTCTAAGGACCCAAAGACACAACGCATTTACCACTGGTGAGGATCGAACTGTGGACCTTTCGGTTTGAAGTCCAATGCCGTAACAACTGAGCCACGGCGCTCCCATTTTCATCACTTTTAGTACAAGGAAATCGTCGGTGTTGGCAATAAAGGTGGACATGGCAACCGATTTTCACGAAACACACTCAAACCCAGTGAATATTTCCATAAGGTGTTAGAAATAGAGTGTGGACAAACTGAACGTTAATTGTCTGTGATTAATGCGGCATGTTTTATTTTTCATCAATAAAACAGTGTAGGTTGTCAACTTTACAAAAAGTAGTATTTTATTAGATAAATGCTTCATACTGGCACGAGTGACTCGCGACTGTACGAAGATTTATTTATTAATTAAATGCAACCTTTTGTAAAAGATTCGCAACCCGCTGAGCCCGGTGGATTAACACCAATTAGTGGATTAATCTGTTAAGAACAGTCTAAAGGTGTCTGTACCGAATCGTTCAGTCTGCCATTAACTCTTAGAAGCCGGGGAATCAAAATGAATTTATTGAACATGACATACCACGAAACACTTTCAGTGAAGCAGGTGCTTCTAGTCAAGTGTCGTCTGCCTATTTAGGCAGACGACACTTGACTAGAAGCACCTACTCAGTGTTTAATTCTCCCCCAGCCCAAAGATAGCCGAACCATCACAGCCAGATTACCCGCCGTATTACATCACAGGCAAGAAAACTCGACTCCCGGCTTCCAAGAGTTAATTGAATCAGTGGCATAGATACAATTTAGGTGACGGTTCTTTTCGCCTCCCGAGGATTTCGTTAGACCTTTCCTTGGATGTGTCCGTGACCAATTGTCCGTTCATTCTTGAAATAACTGCAAGTTTGTTTCAAGTTATTTGCACCAGGCACAGACCCAGGGGGATGAGGAATACCAAAAGGGAATTCAACTTGATTTATCCAGCTACATCCGAGGAGACGACACAAAAATGGTAACACGATGGGGATTCCAGGAGACGGGATCGTTCATCGTAGACTTCTGCAGCGTTTGACATACCATGCTCGAATGCTCGAATGAACCAACTATAGACACGCCAATGGCAACTACGAACAAGAAATGCCATTAAAATTATGCCTTTTTTTTTATAAATGTGCACTTCCAAAACATAACTCATACCCACCATTGGAACGACTCGACTAGCTCGTTTCAATGAGAGAATATTGGCATTGATATGAAGCAAATAACAGAAACGCAATTGTTTTGTCCCATTCAAGTCGTATTGGTTAAAGAGGCCCTCGAGGGACAGGGCACGTTTTGACCCACCTGGCTGAGGCTGGCTCCCAACTATAAGCAGAGCAAGCAGATGATCCATTTGCCAGCTTAGAATAAATAAGCTGCTTTGAAGAAGCGTGGAAATAATTCATACTCTGCAATGACAGTTTAAAGACATAAGCAAGATTTCTGTTCATGGACCGCCGGGTTTAACCCGGCGGTCCATAAACTGAAACATTACTTTTGCTTGGCAGTGAGATAAAAAATTAAACACTGGTATTTCTAACAAGCGCATCTATCTGTGATTTTCATTTTTTTAGACGCAGTGCTTGGTCTCATCTTTGGGATAAAAACCTATTCTGTATCAATGTTTCACATATTTTAAATGTGATGTGGGCGGAATAACATGAATTATAAAAGGTTTTTAACCGACAAACAAAATGTCAACTGTAACCCGAGAAACCAATTACACCACCATTCATTTCTTTTGCGCGTGTGTGGGATAAAAAGCAAATGAGATTCGGAGGTTAAAAACATCTCAAGTTCCACACCTGAACGTCAAATATTAATCATTAACATCTTACCGACTTTTGCGGCTTCAAAACATACTATTTTTTCTTTTTTTTTATCTCAGAAACAGAGATTTTGAGATAAAAAAATTGATTTAGCAAGACTTAGTGTCGTCTGCTATTAGCGTTACGTAAGTGGTTGGAGGGCATGTTCGATTGAATGTGAGTTTGTGTTTAACATTTCCACAAAGGCTTCAGTCTGGTACTCAACCCCCAGCAATTTGTTTTGAAATGAGGGCGGTTCTACCAGCAGGTAGGGCTATAAAACTAATCCATTTTAAGGATTTTCTAGTTACTCAAGAGGGTGTCCAACTGTCATTCAGATAAGATTATTCAAAACATGTCTTTCGGATGTTAATTGAGAAATAATACATTATAATGGCACCGTTCGTTCGTCATAAACAAAGAAAAATAGAGCTTGAATGTGGAGGTTACTTGCCATTCTCCTTCCAATCAGACCTTTTTATAAGAGGCTCCGACTACAGCTCAGGACCCACCGTTGCAGAGCTTCATGACACTTGCCGGAAGAGCACCATAACAACTCACAACATCACCATCACAAACATTGAATTAAATATGGGAAGAAAGTTTGAACTAACATGCATTAATTTCTACAATTCATAGACTACTTATTCAATAAAAACCCCAAAAAGGACAACAAGCAAAGATCCAGTTGATAGACCAATTGGCAGAAACACTGTCGATCCTAACAGACGCCAGTTTCATATATTTCATTGTCCTAAGATCCTTGATTCTGAGATTCGTTAGCCGCATTGCTCACTCTGCCGAGTGGCAGTATATAAGGTGGGGGTCTCCGGTGGGCCGGGGGAGGGGGGGGGGGGGCTGAACTGACATGATAGTCACGTGACCTGTTACGTCATTTGGGTTGCCATGGTAACCAGCCTGAGTGGCCATGTTGTGTTGTTATTACTCTGGTGATACGTGGTGTCGATCCGTATACACAGCGTGCGCTTGAATGACACCTGTTTCTGTCCATTTTGCTTACTGAAGACCGCCATTTTGGTTTCTATAGTAATACATGGTTGCTATAAGACCCAAAGTTCTATAATTTGAAATGGGGGAGGGGTTGTAGGATGTGTTCTTTTGAATAGCAGTATATCTAATAACTCAAAATAACCCGACAACAACCAAAAGTTATCAAAAACTACCGAAACCTCCAAAATGGACTTTATCTGGCCCGGATTCTTACCGGTATAAGTAGCACGTAGACCTATAGGGCAGTGGAGCCACCTAAAGTTGTGTTGTTCCTCTTCCTTGTACTTTCTTCTCACCTCTTGCTTCATTCACATGCAAGGTTTAAACAATATCATGTATCGACGTCTGTTAGTTTGACTCTATATGATTACCTTACGACTAGAATTACCACCAACTTTCTCACCGGTTTTGTCCCTGGCCGGGGTGTCGTGTCCTCGCACTCGAGGTTACCTACTTGTGTCGACTACGATGCTGACAATTCAAATCTGAATGATCTCTCGGGTATTTGCTTCAAGGTCTACACTCTTAGGGCCTGTAGGCAGCCCTCACTATGTGCATGGATGCGGTGCCCTGACTTGGCACTTGGCTGGTGATCAAGTTAGTGATCGTCCACAGGCCATGGGTTCCAGGTGGCGATATAGACCATCTACTATACTATACTACCTTTTGTGTAAATGTATGAATGACCCCGAGAGATGACTAACATAAACTCCTTGCTTTCTGTCAGATACTAATATGGTATTTTGTAAATATATGTTATATTCTTGATGTTCATTATATATACTGTTACTTTTCTGGGTATTCAATCCTGTAACAGATAGGATACTTATTGAATAAATATTGTTTAAACTAAAGTTGCGTTTGATTGAATTGGAATATCGTAGCCGACTCGGAATCTTCCAGAATCCTCGTCTTACATCTATTTCAACCCTATTCTAACTGCTCTCGTCCTAGCAGAATATATAATCTAAGCTATCTATTGTTCCGACCAATCAGATCGCTCTATTTATCTAACCCCCCACCCACTCTTAGTTCATATGCAGTTATGTCCCTTTGGTAATACGTGTGCTTAAGTGGAATAAGAGCAATAGCTACTTGGAGTAAATGCTCTGGCGATTCTCGACTCATTTTTGTGCTTCGGTCCTCAGACATTCCCATCACAATATCGCTGTTGATTCATGTTTAGTGGTTGGCTTCCGTCATCAGACATTCCTATCACAACATCGCTGTTGACAAAATGTCGCCCAGTGATGAATATTTGTCTCCCAGTAACAGTAGTTTTCAAGGTACCATCACAATATCGCAACCTGATACTAAAAGGGATTCTCAGAAAAGGATTATGCAAACAATATTCACCAGGCTTCGTTTAGGTGGTGGCTCCTGCCTCTAGTCTTCTACCTATACACTCTAAAATCAGTTGGGTTAAAAATTAACCCAAATCGACTGGGTTGAGTGAATATGAACCCAATTGGGTTCATATTCACTCAACCCAGTCGATTTGGGTTAATGTTTAACCCAACTGATTTTAGAGTGTATCAATTCCGTAAATAGCTGAAAGTACCTATCACCGCCCCACTACCATTACGGATTCCAGTTATTATCCCTGCCTTACTTGGCTTCCACTACTGTTAACAGTTGAATACAGGCTGCTTGATCTTTTGACTTTTGGACTCCTCTCAGAAAAAAGGGATGTCGACACCCATCGGTTGTAAGATATGGTGCTGTAAGCTGAGTGCCGGGAAACGTGTGTGATGAGCTAAGGAGCAGAGAGGGCTTTTGCTACTTTGGGCCAGTGCTCCTGCGACTCATTTCTGAAGAAGGGGTTCTCACGTCCAGTCGGTTGTAAAATAGAGGTGCCGCATATGAGACGTCGAGAAAGGTACAGTATGGATCATGAGTTTTCCAAATGAGATTATTTATTTATTGGGGTTTAACGACACTTTCGACAGCCAGGGTTACCTCGTGTCGGACAGTTTTACGGATGGAGGAAGCCGGAGTACCCGGAGAGAAACACCGAGTAACGGCGAGCCACTGTAATTCTCCACAACATACTAACCCCACACAAGCTGGGTTAGCAATAGTTGTAAACAAGAGCACCATCGACGTGTAGTACGCCTTAGTACACAACACCATCATGCCCCCCCCCCCCCCCACGTGGGCAATGAAGGTGAAGTGTCTTGCCCAAGGACACATCGTGGTTGCCGTAGGTGATATTCGAACTTCTGCTGAGAGCAATTGCTTCGAAGAATAACTATTCACATGGCTCGCCGACACATGTCCAAGCCTAGAAATAAGTCATCTGCACAGTCAGGTTCCCAGAGGGTAAAGTTAGTTTAACCAATATTTATTCAAAATATTTTAAAATAGTATAAATTTTACAACGTAGTAGATGGTGGATCCAACAGAAAACTAAAAAGCTTATACAAGGTCGTTTCCACATACAACATTTACAATATAACAATTTATCCCACAATCGGGACGTTTTGCACTGTTACTCAACGGTGGCGTCGATAGCTTTTCGCTGGCGGAGGGGCAAGCCCAAAATTTTCCGACAGACCAAAAATTTTCCGACAGTGTAACAACAACAAAACCCCAAACAAACAGAAAGAATCTGTTGTTTACTGCAAATGTACTGAAAATTGGTCTTTTTTACCCAAAATTTACCCAAAATGGCATGTTTTTATCCCCAAAGCCAGCATTTTAATGTTATTAGGCATAAATTCGCCTACAAATGGTCCCCCAAAAATTCCGACAAAACTTCTGGCGGGGGGGGGGGGGGGGGGGCGGGGGGCGGAGCCCCCTTATCTACGCCACTGTTACGCAACTGAAGTTTAATGTATCTGGGCCCTTGTTCCGAATCCGTATCAAGGGCCGCTGTTACAAGCGCGTGATTTTGCTATTGCCAAAACAATGGCATTAATATCATTTTTCGATTGCTTCGCGTTTTTCCCTTCAGAGAAAACAATATTAGGTGAGGCGAATCCGAACCTAATATTGTTTTCTCTGAGCCGTAAATGACACTGTATCTGCCAACTAAACGCACTGTAGCGTATTTATCATGCACGGCATGCTAAAATATCATTGGGGAAGTTAACTCGACGAATAGTTAAATTATGCGCACTTTTCGGCATCTTGGGCTGGTTTGTAGCCTATTATTGGTATTCCAGAACGCTCGAGTCGAGGCTTCTCTGTTGAAGTGAAAGGATTAGCTGTCGCTATGAAATGTGGAAAACTCCAACTCAATCAATGATGAACGGCATATTTTAAAACATAATAAACCTTCACACCAAGAGGGATATTCAATTCACCAGCAATTATTACAAAAGTAACAACCAAATTCACGTTGACGAAACATACAGTTACTCCACTTCGCAAGACAGTATTCCGTAAAGTGAATCCCTTGACGTAGTTTTCTCTGAAGTGTAACGTCATCACTGACCTCAATATGGAGATCAATGAACGCTATTCTATTTTTCAATTTGCGTCTTTCCATCGATAAGGCAAATGAAAAAGTTCCTCTTAAAATAATTTTATAACACATTTTGTGGTCAATATTGTGAGATAAATTTATCATCACCACAGTGTGTGTCTCCGGAAATTCTGATCTCGTTGCGGGCACAGAATCGCATTTCGACTCACCCTAACGGGCTTGTCGTAATACTGTTCTGTTCCTACAACTTGACTTGATCTGAATTCCCGGACACACACACTGTGGTGATAATCTGTCAAAAAGTTGCATACATATTGTTTAAACTATGCTAATTAAAGTCAGAGATGTCGAAGAATAAGAAGAGAATTGTGTATGAAGAGAAAAGGCAGGAAGCCAACCAGGGTGAAAACTAATCCGATGACGATACCAGCCAACTACAAGCACGACAGGCGTACACATTCTTATGTAATTTTAATTCAAACTCTACTATTTCAAAGACTGGAATATATATTATACACTTACATTTGCTAAAAGCGCTTTTTAGGTTCAATATAATATTCTATCAGGATTTGCCTGCACTGGTATTGTGCCGTTCAATAGGGACATTTTTGAAGCTTCTGACTTCGCCCCTGCGCAAGTTACAGATCGAGAATTTATACCTAGTGGAAACGCTAATAGCAGCACAGACGAAGCTGATGTCACAATTGCTAAGGAAGTGGTGAGCCAGACTAAATCTACACCAAGTCCAACAACATTAGAAATTTCGACAGTTCCGAAGGATACCACGCCTGCACCAACATGTGCAAATCAAGAGACTCAATTACCTCCCTCTCCAAGAACTCAGAGCTGTTCTGTGCCGTCAGATACAGAAGTTTTCTCACCCGAAAAACTGAGGCCTTTTCCAAAAGCGGCACCCAGGAAGCAACAGAAAGGTGGGCGAAAGAGAAGAAAATCGGCGATTTTAACCCATACACCAGTGAAAGCTGCACTGGAGGAAGAAGCTAAAAATGCTCGGGAAAGGAAGACCAAAAAAGTAAAAAGAAATTGGAATAAAAAATGTCTACATGGTGCTAATGAGGAACCGAGGTTGAACAAAAAGCCAAGTAAAAAAGTGAACAATAAGAAAACCAATGAACACGAGGATGAATCTGATGATGAATTTAATATTTGTCGAGTGTGTTGTGAGAGATATGAGGACAGTCGACCTGGTGAAGGTTGGATTCAGTGTGTCACCTGCAAACATTGGGCTCATGAAGAATGCAACCCCGGAGATCGCGTGTATATTTGTCAAAACTGCGACTCAGATAATGACATGGAGTGAATTGTCCCCAATAACAAATTTGACAATGCATTTACTGTTCTAATAATCTTACGTCTTAACCCTTTACCTAACGGAACAGCAAAAACCGACCAGCGCTATACACGAAAATGGCCATTCATTTTTTTTTTTATTTTCATTTTTTGCTTCCAAAACATAGGTTATGACCCCTCATTGGAACGAGTGTGTTGCGCTCGTTTCAATGAGGGGTCATAACCTATGAAACGGCCAAAACCCGGCCAGCTCTATACACGAAAATGGCCATTCAATTTTTTTTTATTTTAATGTTTTGCTTCCAAAACATAGGTTATGACCCCTCATTGGAACGAGCGCGTTACGCTCGTTCCAATGAGGGGTCATAACCTAATTTTTGGAAGCAAAAAATTAAAAATTTTAGTTATACGAGGATTTTTTTCTAAGTGTCGTCTGCAACTCACGTTAGGTAAAGGTTTAAGATATAACGTTCCGATAGGATCAAATAATGAAAATACTGTTCTGTTACAATTGACCCACACTGATGTTACAATTGACCCGTGCGTCGGGGTCAGTTGTAACAAGTGACATGGATTGAAAATAGTTTCGTTACTCGTTAATGTTCATGATCGGTTAATAATATTGTTGAAACATTTGATGACCAATATTAGTTCTTATTTATTATGCATGGTAATGTTTATTAAACAAAATTACATTTAAGATCTGAGTGAAAATACGAAAAATGTTACAATTGTCCCCGGTCTCCCCTACTTAGAACTTCGGAGCTATAGAGCAGGGTTGACACATTTGGAATAAATGGTAGTTGACTAATGGTTCGGTTACGGATATTGAAGTAGATTGGTAACGTCAGCAGGAAATGTTCAGTTGACTCAATTTCCCCACATTGACAGTAGGGTGACAGTGATATGTGATTGACGTACAAATGTGAGTTGAGGTTACTACATCCCAGACGTAACCAACAATGATACATTTGTGCTGCAAAACATTTAGCATTACTGAAGAAGAATGGCGGCCGTCGACTATATAGATTATGATTTAAGTAATTCTTGAAGTTGCTGTAATTGTTATCTCTTATAGGTAATGGTATGTTATTCCATAGTTTAGTTACTTCAGGGGTGAAAGAAGTTTGGTACAAATTGGTTCGACAGAAGGGTATTCTGAGGTTGCCACTAGAACGGAGATTATGTGTCGTATTGATCGCCGAGGGTATTCTGAGGTTGCCACTAGAACGGAGATTATGTGTCGTATTGATCGCCGACATTAATGGCGGGACCTTATTCGCAATGTGTTGAGGCGTTATGCGGTGGTACATCTTAAAAAAAAAACGGCACTAGTTTGTGCTTCCGCTGCCTGTCTTGGAGGGTATCCCAGCAGGTGTCCGAGTATAATAGAGCTTTACTGGCACTGACAGTTCCACCAATAACAACCCTAGCTATTGCCACTTGAATTTTCAAGCAGGGAAGCATTATCAAATCTACCCTCTGTGAACCTCAATCTGAATCAAGGTCTCAGGCCTAAACAGAAAGGGGTACCCAGAGGATAAATTGGGGGATTCTGCCACACTGTATGGGATAGCATCAGGAAATTCACTCTCTGCACTGAAAAAATACAGTTCTCTTTAGAACCAAAACTGGTTCTAATCTTGTCCCTGAGATGGAACCAGTTCTGTTTAAACAGTATTTATTTCAAATCAAATACATTTATAAAGATTAACATTAAATATTAACAGAATTAAACATAAATTGAGGGGGTTTCAGTCGTAAGCTTATACGAGGTTGTCTCAAATCATTATTAAGCAAAGGAGATATGAACAGTTGGCATATCGAACCAGTTTTGGTTCTTTACAGAACCAAAACTGGTTCGATATGCCAACTGTTCATATCTCCTTTGTTTCAAAATGTCTGGCGGCTGCGTTGAATAAGCTCCAAGTTTACTGCTGAATCTACTTCAGTTCATGTAATATTTTGTTAAAATTGAATGCTAATCTCGGACAAGATTAGAACCAGTTTTGGTTCTAAAGGGAGCCTATATTTTTTGCAGTGTGGACATCTCATTGTGGAAATGACAGATTGCTTATTTCCCGGCTTGCTCATATCGTAAATAAAAGGGTGGCGACGTCCTGTTCTTATAAGATAAGGGTGCTGTAAGAGAGGTGGCACGAAAGTGTGACTTTTGTTTTACGGAAAATCCCTGTATGTTGGTGCGCAATGGTGCTTGATGGGGGCGTGGTGGCCCAGTGATAGACTGTTAGTCTTCTATGTTAGAGGTCCCGAGTTCGATCCCCGTCCGGGACGACCCGCGTTGTGTCCTTGGGCAAGACACTTTATCCCGGTTGCCTCAATGGGGGCTTGATGACGCCATGTACTAAGGCGTACGGCACGTCGATGGCGCACATGCCATCAACTGCCGTAACCCTGCTTGAGCGGAGCTTGAACAGAGCTAGAATGCTGAGGAGCTGACAGTTGCTCGTCGATGCTCGGTGGTTCTCTCCGGGTTCTCCGGCTTCCTCCACCCGTAAAACTGTCACGGTCACGATTAGCTACTGTGCATATGTTTGTAATAAAATAAATAAATAAATAAATAAATAAATAAATAAATAAATAAATAAATAAATAAATAAATAAATAATGGTGTTTGATGAAATATGCTTTGTGCCAGTGAATATTGTGTAACAGTGTGCGCACATCATACGCAGCGCATGGGTACATAATGGATGTGCCCAGATGTGCATATGTGAAATTGCTGGAAAGAGTAGCTGCTCACATGGCTTTTCGATTCATGTCGCCCGACCCCCCCCCCTCCCCGACCCCCCTCCCCCACCCCCCCTCCCCACAAATCCTGAATTCTGCGATCTGCACGGGACGTCTACTATTTCTGGAATAGAGAACAGCACAAATACGATCGTCATCTAACTGTTATGTAATGGAGGGCCAATCTCTTCTTTCTTTTCATCCTCCGAGCTACACGCGCGTGTAATTCGTATTTTTATAACGATCAACTTAATCCTTCACGTGTCCAAAATCCAAACATTTCACACGATCACGTTCTCATCAACATCTAACGGAAGCGTTGAGGCGCCCATTGAGTTTTATTTCTATCTTGCACATGCAAGTTAGCTATCCTGCACCTGCAAGTTAGTATCTTGCACGTGCAGGTTAGCTATCTTGCTCCTGCAAGTTACTATCTTGCACGTGCAGGTTAGCTATCTTGCACGTACAGGTTACCTATCTTGCACGTGCAAGTTAGCTCTCTTGCACGTGCAGGTTAGCTATCTTGCACCTGCAAGTTAGCTCTCCTTCACGTGCAGGTTAGCTATCTTGCACCTGCAAGTTACTACCTTGCACGTGCAGGTTAGCTATCTTGCACCTGCAAGTTATTTATAATTAAGGAACATCGAGTTCATCAAAAGTAGTATTATAGGCGTAACCCCATTTTCCGGACCTTGGTTTACCGAAATTCCTGTCGCTGAGACAACCACTGTAGGGTAATTGGCCATCTCTAGCAGTACTGTTCGCATCGCAGACTAGGAGTGGATGCTTTATGTGTGTGTGTGTGTGGGGGGGGGGGGGGGGGGGGGGGGGTAGGGGGTGGAGTGAATGGGAAAAGTCAGGCAAAAAGAGCGAAAAACGGATATAGTAGCAATGACATGGGTGACATCATGGTGAGCGCGTGGCGTCGTGACGACGTTGACCGCTGTCGATTTCCACAGAGATGGACGTCCTTAGGGTCGTTGAATAGCCGATGTCTCCCTATAGGTGGGAGTGCCGTGGAGTATCATTTGCCCGGCCGTGTCTCAATATTTCATAACAGGAACAGGGATGTCCCTTATCAGGCTTTCGACCCTTCTTTTCAATGATCGACACCGTCCTACTCTGTCGGCTCGAACCAAGGAGCCACTAGAGAAGTCCCTCGAGAAGGGACTCCTCGAACGACTCATACAGGTGAGTAATTGGGGAGCTTATCCAGGATCAGCTTCTCGAACGACTCCCTGAAATGAGCCTTCGAGGAGCAAATGAGTAATCAAAGAGTGAGTCAAAGCGAGTCTTCGAACGACTCTTCTACAACTGAATTATAGTGAATTATAGTGATCACTAGCAATGACTGACCTGTCCGGCGACTCTTCGAGCTTGTTGAGGTAGGGTTGCTGGAAGAAGGGGAAGAGTGACTGTGCCGCTCTTAATCAGAACGCTGGGGGTAGGGTCCCTGGCTCACTGGCGCAGGTCGTGGGGGCCTGGGCTCCTGGGATAAGATCGACAGGTTCCTGGTGTGATGAGCGTGTTTGCCTTGAAGGCAGGGTTAGGAAATTGTGGCTGGGGGGGGGGGGGGCTTCTGGAAGAAGGGGAGGGGCGACTGTGGTCGAGCCGCAGGTGTAAGGTCGACGTGTCAAACACGAGAATGTAAGCCACTGGAGCAAGTATGGGGAGCCGGGGGCTTCTCAAATCGGGTGACTGGAGTGGCTGTTGCAAGATAACTAACTTGCACGTACAAGATAGTAACTTGCAAACTGAGCAGCTGAACAAACAATTCAGAGAAAAAACATATCGAGCTCGTTCCAATGAGGCGTCACCTGATTTGGTTTTGTTGAAAATCATTAAAAAACATATAAATAAGATGGCTCTATGCCAATTGTGTCAGGAACCAACCGTCATCGATTCCATCTGGTGTGCAACATGTAACAGCTGATATCACTATAATTGTCTTCAATCTGATACGGACATTGGAAAACTTGACGATGAAGGTAATGAAAATTCTTACGTTTGTCCAACTTGAAGTAATTTAACATACGATGTTCAATGCAAATCTATACTATATCCTGGTGAATCGATACAGTCACAAAATTCACCCACTTCACATCAACAACAATTATTATATACTTTATAAATAAACACATTTCTATTGGCTGGATCTTATGCACGTGACTTGTACTCAAAACTCCATGTACACTGGTTTTCCAGTGAATAACAACTTTCTAAATATAGATTTTGGAAATCCCCTCTAGTTCTATTTCGATCGAGGTAATCTCTATAACATTGTTTATTTTATGTTATGCTGCAGATGATAACTATTTTATTGTTAAATAAAAGTTTTTTTCTAGTTGATATATAGACAGAACGCCATGTGTGTTTGAATCGGTGGGTGTTTTACATAACGAGTTGGAATGGCGTAGTCATATTTCGCGAGAGCCGTAAGCTCGAGCGAAATATAATTACGCCATTCCAAGGAGTTATGTAAAACACCCACCGATTCAAACACACATCGCGTTCTGCGTTTATTACACAACCCATGCATTAAAATTCTTTTTAATCCCGACGATTAAACCCAAAGGTTTGTTTTGACTGAAGCTGTACTGATCATATGGATCGATAAAAATAAAAAAACTCAATCTTTTCGGAACCAGTGTTTGTTGAAATTCGTATAGCTGTTTACTAACAGTAATAGCCACCAAATGGTTAGGCGTGAATGGGCTGGTGCCCATTCACGCCTTACCATTTGGTGGCTATTGCTGTTAGTAAAAATATAAGCACAAATATGTGCAGATTTGCAAAACAGCTGGGAGAAACGTTTTTAAAGGAAGTTCGAAGCATGTCAAGATGTACAAAGATTTACCGAAATAAAGTTGACCAATTTAGATATAATGGGATCCACAAAACGAGACGGCCACGGGACTGGGCTAATATTCTGGTTGGAAATGATTGTGTTTTTTAAAAATATTATCTCTTTTTTGGGCTAATTTTTTGTGAACCGACTTTATTTTGCTTTGGACGTTTTCATTTTCACACTATGCGACAGACGGTCGATGATTATATAACGAAATTTGGAAACTTTTCTAAGCGCAACAAAACGGTGCGGTAAAAAAGTTCCGGCTTGTATATCACCCGTTGAATACAGAATCATTTTTATCTATTGACTAAAGTGATTTTTTTTTATTTGATTGGTTGATAGATACGTGGTATGAGACCATATTCATTGAAACCCACGATACGTCCGCCCAACCACTGACAAATTTCCCATACCCAGTGGAAGCCTCGTTCCGAAATCTACAAATTGCCCATACCCCGTAGAAGACGCGTTCATCGAAATCAATTTATTATATTCATACAGAAACCTGTATGGCTCAACAATGGAAAATAAAAGATCTCATGCTGTGTGTGTTCACACATGAAGTAGATTGTACTTCTAAAACGGAAAGTCAATAGATAAATCCGTTACCCCGCCGGTGTCTGATCACGTGGTACGGGTTTTTACCTACCCGAAGCCAGCCGTATCCCATTCGGCCTTCGGCCTCATCGGATACGGCTGGCTTCGGGTAGGTAAAAACCCGTACCACGTGATCAGACACGGGGGTAACAAAACTTATATTGACCTCGGCTAACGTCTCAGTCAATAAAAGTTTTTTTAGGTTCATATCACATCATATTCACCACCACAAAAGTCTACAATCGCATAATAATTCACAAAATAACCTAATAACTGTTACTGCCTGTAAAAATTTGATGAATATTCATATTCAGAAGAAAGTCCAGCCAAATTATAATGAGAAGAACAGCAATGATTTAATTACTACAAAATGTTCACATTGAGCATTGTTCAGTTTTCATTCATGAAATCACTTGTGTCTCCATACCCGTTTCTTGGACTGTATGGAGTTGAACCTGGCTGAACTTTCTACACCAAAACAAAAACAAAACAGTATTTTGAAATTGTGTAGATACAATGGAGTGGAATTGGTTTTACCGCTTATTCTTATCATGAATGATAAAAAATATCTCCGAATCTGTATTAGAAGAATCGCAAAATACAGCAAATCGGCTATTTTAAAGTAGTTTATTGTCAAACGTTTGGTCTCTTAATTATGCCTTAGCACACTTCCAGACAGAGCTCTCAACCACGCGACAACAGTTCCATAGCAAATCTCAATTTCCACATGTTCTATGTTTCTTTCCAAATATATTGGTGCATAATGTATTGGAGTTATTTCTTTCTAGCCATTTTTAGACGTTTGAAAACATTTCCCGAAATTTGACCAAAGTTAGGATGGATCACCCCTTAACTGGTAGAGTGCTAAATTGTTGTGCAAACCCACATTTCGTCCCCTGATTTCCAATATGTTCCATGTGCCGGTAGGCACATGGAACATATTGGAACTCAGGGGACGATTTGTTCCCATGTCTTTGCTTTGGTACAATTTAAGAGAGTGTCTGTAGGCACTGTCATACATAAATTGTAACAATGCAAATCTGCACAGACTAAATAATTTCACTCCAAAGATAGTATGACGAATATTCACCGAATATGAAGCCTGCACTTCAGGGTGAAGCCAAAATCTGGGCTTCCAGCACCCAATCAGTTAAGGTACTATATAAGTAAAATAAATTTGTTTACTTTGAAATCCCCACATCTGATATTCCATAAATTCAAATTAGATACACACAGATTATACATCAAAATGGAGGCTGTGATGTATAAATAGTATGTCATGTATGTTTCGACATAAATCTATTAGGTGTCGCGTTTTATGCGCATGTCCGTCGATCATGGAACCCATTTTCAATAATAAAAATGCGGACTGTCAAGGTGATAGCTTGAATTTTCGATTTTGTGGTTTAAAAAGTATATATAATCTTTATAATATTCCTCCTTCTGTCTAAAAGACAAAGATAGGTATTTGACGGGCCCTAAAAAAACGATTTGTGACTTAAACAGACCTACAATAATTCATGCGCTGCTAATTAAGCATGGAAATTAATGGCCATAAAGTGCGCGTTTACTGAACGCCATAAGAACTGTCTGATTTTATTTATTGGTATTTAAGGTCACATACTTATGCACAATGGCTAATCATGACCGTGACAGTTTTACGGGTGGGGGAAGCCGGAGTACCCGGAGAGAACGACCGAGCAACGACGAGCAGCTGCTAGCTCCCCAACATCGTACCTCCACACTGCAGCACAGGCAGGGTTCGATTGGTTGAAGACATGCGCACCATCGACGTGCAGTACGCCTTAGTACACAGCGTCATCGTGTCCCCATGTGGACAATCGGGATTAAGTGCCTTGCCCAAGGACACAACACGAGAGTCCAAATCGATCGCTCAGACGGTCACCCATCCGAGGACTAACCGGGCTCGACGTTGCTTAACTTCGGTAATCTGACAAGAACCAGGTACCGCAACGCTACCGCGCCCCCGTTGAACTGTCTGGTAAAAGATTAAAAGAAAAAGAGACTATTTGTCTCCGGTAATCATTATCTATGTAGTCAATAGGTAATTGGTGTAAACACAGTACATCCCACATATTCTGCACACACCAATATTACATGTCTGATCTGTCACCGAAGGTTAATATATACCGGTATTGCGAGACTTTCAAAGGAACTTAAAAGAGAATATTAAATTAAGATAGATATAAGCGGCCAAGTTCAAGAGAAGCAATTAAGATGAGAATTAATGTTCTGATGATCGAAATAAAAGTCGGGTATTTTGTCGAAAAATTCATTCCAGTCTGTAGGCGTGTAAGACTGTGGGTCGGAGGCGAGGAGCTCGGGATGTCCCATGCTACAGATTAGAGGAGGTGCCTCATCGGTGCGAAAGTATAGGCACCTTGTGATGTTAAAGGCGCCACAGAGCTCATAGTTAGAATAGGAACAGTTGCGGGCCCAGTCGGTGGCCATATACGAGTGTAGGAGGTAGAAGTAGTAGTTCGAGCCCCTTGAAACGCACGAGCTTGGTATTTAGGAAGACCCACATACCTTTGTATAAGGCAAGCCACACGTGGGCAGAGTGGGCTTTGACTGTATGAACATTATTCTGAGAAAAAAAATGGAGGGGGGCGTTTAACACCATTGGTGGCGAGTGCTTGAATGAAAAGCGTCCAGTAAAGTGACAATAAGCTATGAACCGTCAGACGGCAGTGGTAGAGTGAGATTCCCTCACTTGTTAGAGGGAAAGTGATATAATAAAGTGACAATACGTTGGTGGCCGTGCGATGGCAATGCTTGAGTGACATTCCGCCACACGAAAGGGCGTCCATTAAAGTGACAATACATTGGTGGCCGTGCGACGGCAGTGAACAAGTAAAGTTCCGTTTGTATGTTCGTGGAAAGGCGACCAGAGTCCAAACACCAGCGGCACGAAAAAAGAAACCAGCGACAACAGAGAACGCGGGCCCGTAAGTGACTCAAAAGCTGTGTGGATGGGGTGTGATTGACGTTTTGTTATTCTTATTCACTGAGTTTCATATAAGTCAGACATTATACGTTCACGCACGGCCTCAGGCGACACTCCTTAAGTTTTGCTGAATACGCGGCGTAAATCTATTTCTTCCAGCAGCGTTTCCGATATCTGGCGAGGCTAATACCAGGATTCTCCTAAGGTAACAGTTGGAAAGATCAAAATCAACAGGCCCACTCAATGACAATTTGAATACATGTTTCAGTTTTAATGTTCATACAGGTTGTCGCATTGAAATTTTATTAGTTTTCATAAGGTGCGTAGGGTTAATCTTTGGGTAAATTAGGTAACATAACAGGTGGAATTCTCACAGAAAATAGGACGCGGTGTAGGCAGGCAATAATTAACCCTTTTGTGTGAAATTTTGAATGATACATTTGAGTAAGGATACCCTAAGCTTGAAAAAGTTGGGCTTCGCGAGTAGTGAATTGCGAAAATTTGTGAGAGATGAGCAAAAGCATGTGGCGAAAGAAATGGCCGCAGAATTCGAGCGTCAGGTTACGTTGAAGCGCGAGGAGGCTGCCATACGGGCAACCGAACGTGAGGAAGAGTTTGAAAGAGCTGAAAGGGAAGCTGCGTTAGAGCGTGAATGGAGAGAGAAAGAGGCAGCACTAAGATCTGCAGAACGGGAGAAAGAAATTCAGATTGAGAGCGAAAGAGCTGAAAGGGCGTGTGAGGAGGCTGGAAGGGCGCATGAGGAGACTCAAAGGGCGCGTGAGGAGGCTGAAAGGGCGCGTGAGGAGACTGAAATCTACAGTGGTAAAGTGAGATCATATCACTTGTTAGAGGGAAGGTGATGTAGCAAAGTGACAATACGTTAATGGCCGTGCGACGGCAGTGGTTAAGTGACATTTCGTCACATGTAAAAGCGTCCGGTAAAGTGACAATACATTAGTGGACGTGAGACGGCAGTGAAAAAGCGAAGTTCCGTCCAAACACTAGAGACAAGAAAGAAGAAACCAGGACAACAGAGAACGCGGGCCCACAAGTGACTCTAAAACTGAATGGGTGGGGTGTGATTGACGTCCCGTTTTTCTTATTCAGTGGATTTCATGAATTCAAAAAATATTATTATTTTTTTTATATATTAAAATTCTTGTTTTCAGTGAGTCCCTGTTGATTTATGCTTTTTCAGGAAATGCACCACCCCAACAAAAACGAAACGGACGGGTTCGTCACGGTGAAACATACGTTCACCCAGGACACAGGCGATACTCCTTGAGTTTTGGCTGAATACGCGGCGTGACTCTATTTCAGCAGCGACGAAACACAGTTTCCGACACGGACAGTGTTGTCCGTTCCCCCTAATGTAATCTTGTCGGTGCATCGCAAAATGTTTTGAACGCCAAGCTTTGTTCTTCTATATCTGAAGCACATTTAACCACAAGCTGTTCTCTGAAAACATTATTTTATTATTAGCTCTGGGACGAATGCGGTAGCTGACTTCCGGAAACCATTGGTGCCCGCTGTCAAATCTGTGGTGAATGCATATATTTGTCATGTTCTTTTCACCACAACCTTCATTTTATTTATGGAATATCAGACGTGGGAATTTCAACGTAAATAAATTCCCCTTACTTACATAGCACCTCAATGATTTTTTGATATCTCGTATAGATTTTCGCACATTTGAAGGTTGTTTTCGTAATCACCAGCAATTCTGTTTCGGCCTAGATTTGTCCAAAACATTATGATCTACCATGCACCCTTCCTCGTGACGCCCACGGCGTTGGGGTGAACATATACCTATAAAGATTCGTTTGAAATCAGCCCCAGGAGAGTTAATAATGCACCGAGGAGAGGACGTTTCTCGCGGTTAAAAGCAAACCTCCTTTTTCGTGCTAGTATATTAAATATTTGATTGACTGTGAATCCGCTTCGAGGGAGTGTTGCTTTCATAAAATTCCTTGACGCTAAGTGAGCGTGAAACACGTAATTTTTTCCCAGTATATCCTCACAGTATGAATACACCCCTCGACCTTCAGTGTAAAATGATTTGTCACAATGAATTTGAGTTTTGTGACCGCAGAACATCTAGCATCGTGATATGATAATGACATTGGTTGATCTACAAACGTCACGAAATCACAGCTTTAATGACATAATTATGTTCTTGCTACGAATCTCATTCATCATACACACCTCGTGGACATGCGACTTCTGAGACAGTTGTGTACTGGATACCCGGTAATACATCAATGTCATCCACAAAAACCACAGTCATGTCGTAACCTAGACGTGGGTAGATCAGTCCTGGAAATGAGACGGGTGTGAGTGCAATCGCTCCAGTCAGCACCCGTGTTTTCTGTTTTACGGTAGCTAAAAATGCATTTGCTGAAAAATATTGTGGAACACTAATATACTGTGAGGGCATATAAATGTATGCTGTTTTGAGAAAGTACACCCTATGGCCTATGGGAAATTACTCTCATAGTCCAGCAGGCCCTTATACCAAACTTAACGGCAAAAACCGGCCAGCGCTATTCACAAAAAATCGCCAATTAATTTGGTTTCACGTGAGCTTAAAACTGCACCCGTCAATTTTGTTCATTTCCAGCACTGGTAGATGGGTTACGGTAGGTTTGGGTAGACGATCTAGATGTGGGTAGATGGGTTGCGGGAGGTTTGGGTAGATGATTCAATGAACTAATGGGAGATTGAATTCATCCCTTGGGTGCATCATGGCGGCAATTATAACACTCCAGTATTGCAGACAGCGGATTGATGCATCCGAGACGAATTTATAAGAGCGATGGAAGTTTTGGAGGGTGCAGACATGCTTTGGAGCGGATGGAGCAGATCATTGAATACATCGCTGGCCAGAAGGTGGGTGATATCAGCAGATCATTGAATACGTTGGTGGTTAGACGGTGGGTGATTGCAACTGATCATGGGATATGTTGGTGGCCAGAATGTGGGTGATTACAGCAGATCGTTTAATACATTGGTGGTTAGAAGGCGGGGGTTGCAGTAGATCACTGAATATGTTGGTGTTTAGAAGGTGTGTGATTACAACAGACCACTGAATACGTTGGTGTTTAGAAGGTGGGTGATTACAGGAGATCATTGAATATATTTGTGGTAAGAAGGTGGGTGATTTCAGCAGATCATTGATTGAATGCGTTGGTGATTAGAATGTTGATGATTGCAGCATATCACAAAATACGTTGGTGGTTAGAAGGTGGGTGATTACATGACATCAATGAATACATTGGTGGGTAGAAGGTAGGTGATAACAACAGATCATGAAATACATTGTTCGTTAGGAGGTGGGTGATTACAGGGGGTCATTAAATACATTCGTGGTTAGAATGTGGGTGATAACAACAGATCATGGAATACATTGTTCGTTAGAAGGTGGGTGATCACAGGAGATCATTGAATTAATTAATTTATTTATTTACTGGTGTGTAAGGTCATATACTTATGCACAATGGCTAATCATGACCGTGACAGTTTTACGGGTGGAGGAAGCCGGAGTACCCGGAGAGAACCACCGAGCAACGACAAGCAGCTGACAGCTCCGCAACATCGTAGCACAAGCAGGGTTAGATTGGTTGAAGACATGCGTACCATCGACGTGGAGTACGCCTTAGTGCACGGCGTCATCGTGCCCCCATGTGGACACTCGGGGTGAAGTGCCATTCAAAAGGACACAACGCGGGAGTCCAAATTGATCGTTCAGACGTCACCCATCCAATGATTAACTGGGCTCGACGTTGCTTAACTTCGGTGATCTGGCGAGAACCGGTTACCGCAACGCCACCGCGCCCCCAGATCATTGAATACATTGGTGGTTAGAATGTGGGTGATAACAACAGATCAAGGAATACATTGTTCGTTAGAATGTGGGTGATTACAGGAGATCATTGAATACATTGGTGGTTAGAATGTGGGTGATAACAACAGATCATGGACTACATTGTTCGTTAGAAGGTGGGTGATCACAGGAGATCATTGAATACATCGGTGTTTGGAAAGTGGGTAATAACAACAGATCATGGAATACGTTGGTCGTTAAAAGGTGGGTGATTACAGGTCATCATTGAATACATTGGTGGTTAGAAGGTGGGTGATTACATGAGATCATTGAATACATTGGTGGTTAGAATGTGGGTGATTACATGAGATCATGGAATACATTGTTCGTTAGAAGGTGGGTGATAACAACAGATCATGGAATACGTTGGTCGTTAGAAGGTGGGTGATTACAGGTCATCATTGAATACATTGGTGGTTAGAAGGTGGGTGATTACATGAGATCATTGAATACATTGGTGGTTAGAATGTGGGTGATTACATGAGATCATTGAATACATTGGTGGTTAGAATGTGGGTGATTACAGGAGATCATTGAATACATTGGTGGTTAGAATGTGGGTGATTACATGAGATCATTGAATACATTGGTGGTTAGAATGTGGGTGATTACATGAGATCATTGAATACATTGGTGGTTAGAATGTGGGTGATTACAGGAGATCATTGAATACATTGGTGGTTAGAATGTGGGTGATTACAGGAGATCATTGAATACATTGGTGGTTAGAATGTGGGTGATTACATGAGATCATTGAATACATTGGTGGTTAGAATGTGGGTGATTACAGGAGATCATTGAATACATTGGTGGTTAGAATGTGGGTGATTACAGGAGATCATTGAATACATTGGTGGTTAGAATGTGGGTGATTACATGAGATCATTGAATACATTGGTGGTTAGAATGTGGGTGATTACATGAGATCATTGAATACATTGGTGGTTAGAATGTGGGTGATTACAGGTCATCATTGAATACATTGGTGGTTAGAATGTGGGTGATTACATGAGATCATTGAATACATTGGTGGTTAGAAGATGGGTGATTACAGGAGATCATTGAATACATTGGTGGTTAGAATGCGGGTGATTACAGGAGATCATTGAATACATTGGTGGTTAGAATGTGGGTGATAACAACAGATCATGGAATACATTGGTGGTTAGAAGGTGGGTGATTACAGGAGATCATTGAATACATTGGTGGTTAGAATGTGGGTGATTACAGGAGATCATTGAATACATTGGTGGTTAGAATGTGGGTGATTACATGAGATCATTGAATACATTGGTGGTTAGAATGTGGGTGATTACAGGAGATCATTGAATACATTGGTGGTTAGAATGTGGGTGATTACAGGAGATCATTGAATACATTGGTGGTTAGAATGTTGGTGATAACAACAGATCATGGAATACATTGGTGGTTAGAAGGTGTGTGATTACAGGAGATCATTGAATACATTGGTGGTTAGAATGTGGGTGATTACAGGAGATCATTGAATACATTGGTGGTTAGAATGTGGGTGATTACATGAGATCATTGAATACATTGGTGGTTAGAAGGTGGGTGATTACAACAGATCATTGAATACATTGGTGGTTAGAATGTGGGTGATTACAGGAGATCATTGAATACATTGGTGGTTAGAATGTGGGTGCTTACATGAGATCATTGAATACATTGGTGGTTAGAATGTGGGTGATTACATGAGATCATTGAATACATTGGTGGTTAGAATGTGGGTGATTACATGAGATCATTGAATACATTGGTGGTTAGAATGTGGGTGATTACAGGTCATGGAATACATTGGTGGTTAGAATGTGGGTGATTACATGAGATCATTGAATACATTGGTGGTTAGAATGTGGGTGATTACAGGAGATCATTGAATACATTGGTGGTTAGAATGTGGGTGATTACAGGAGATCATTGAATACATTGGTGGTTAGAATGTGGGTGATTACATGAGATCATTGAATACATTGGTGGTTAGAATGTGGGTGATTACAGGAGATCATTGAATACATTGGTGGTTAGAATGTGGGTGATTACAGGAGATCATTGAATACATTGGTGGTTAGAATGTGGGTGATAACAACAGATCATGGAATACGTTGGTCGTTAGAAGGTGGGTGATCACAGGAGATCATTGAATACATCGGTGTTTGGAAAGTGGGTGATAACAACAGATCATGGAATACGTTGGTCGTTAGAAGGTGGGTGATCACAGGAGATCATTGAATACATCGGTGTTTGGAAAGTGGGTAATAACAACAGATCATGGAATACATTGTTCGTTAGAAGGTGGGTGATTACAGGTCATCATTGAATACATTGGTGGTTAGAAGGTGGGTGATTACAGGAGATCATTGAATACATTGGTGGTTAGAATGTGGGTGATTACAGGAGATCATTGAATACATTGGTGGTTAGAAGGTGGGTGATTACAGGAGATCATTGAATACATTGGTGGTTAGAATGTGGGTGATAACAACAGATCATGGAATACGTTGGTCGTTAGAAGGTGGGTGATCACAGGAGATCATTGAATACATCGGTGTTTGGAAAGTGGGTAATAACAACAGATCATGGAATACATTGTTCGTTAGAAGGTGGGTGATTACAGGTCATCATTGAATACATTGGTGGTTAGAATGTGGGTGATTACAGGAGATCATTGAATACATTGGTGGTTAGAAGGTGGGTGATTACATGAGATCATTGAATACATTGGTGGTTAGAATGTGGGTGATTACAGGAGATCATTGAATACATTGGTGGTTAGAATGTGGGTGATTACAGGTCATCATTGAATACATTGGTGGTTAGAAGGTGGGTGATTACAGGAGATCATTGAATACATAGGTGGTTAGAATGTGGGTGATTACATGAGATCATTGAATACATTGGTGGTTAGAATGTGGGTGATTACAGGAGATCATTGAATACATTGGTGGTTAGAATGTGGGTGATCACAGGAGATCATTGAATACATCGGTGTTTGGAAAGTGGGTAATAACAACAGATCATGGAATACATTGTTCGTTAGAAGGTGGGTGATTACAGGTCATCATTGAATACATTGGTGGTTAGAATGTGGGTGATAACAACAGATCATGGAATACATTGTTCGTTAGAAGGTGGGTGATTACAGGTCATCATTGAATACATTGGTGGTTAGAAGGTGGGTGATTACAGGAGATCATTGAATACATTGGTGGTTAGAATGTGGGTGATAACAACAGATCATTGAATACATTGGTGGTTAGAAGGTGGGTGATTACAGGAGATCATTGAATACATTTGTGGTTAGAATGTGGATGATAACAACAGATCATGGAATACGTTAGTAGTTAGAAGGTGGGTGATTACATGAGATCATTGAATACATTGGTGGTTAGAATGTGGGTGATAACAACAGATCATTGAATACATTGGTGGTTAGAAGGTGGGTGATTACAGGAGATCATTGAATACATTTGTGGTTAGAATGTGGATGATAACAACAGATCATGGAATACGTTAGTAGTTAGAAGGTGGGTGATTACATGAGATCATTGAATACATTGGTGGTTAGAATGTGGGTGATAACAACAGATCAAGGAATACATTGTTCGTTAGACGAAGGTGGGTGATTACAGGAGATCATTGAATACGTTGGTGGTTAGAAGGTGGGTGATAACAACAGATCATTGAATACGTTGGTGGTTAGAATGTGGGTGATTACAGGAGATCATTGCATACATTTGTGGTTAGAATGTGGGTGATAACAACAGATCATGGAATACGTTAGTAGTTAGAAGGTGGGTGATTACAGGAGATCATTGAATACATCGGTGTTTGGAAAGTGGGTAATAACAACAGATCATGGAATACATTGTTCGTTAGAAGGTGGGTGATTACAGGAGATCATTGAATACATCGGTGTTTGGAAAGTGGGTAATAACAACAGATCATGGACTACATTGTTCGTTAGAAGGTGGGTGATAACAACAGATCATGGAATACATTGTTCGTTAGAAGGTGGGTGATAACAACAGATCATGGAATACGTTAGTAGTTAGAAGGTGGGTGATTACAGGAGATCATTGAATACATTGTTCGTTAGAAGGTGGGTGATTACAGGAGATCATTGAATACATTGTTCGTTAGGAGGTGGGTGATTACAGGAAATCATTGAATACATTTGTGGTTAGAATGTGGGTGATAACAACAGATCATGGAATACATTGTTCGTTAGAAGGTGGGTGATAACAACAGATCATGGAATACGTTAGTAGTTAGAAGGTGGGTGATTACAGGAGATCATTGAATACATTGTTCGTTAGAAGGTGGGTGATTACAGGAGATCATTGAATACATCGGTGTTTGGAAAGTGGCTAATAACAACAGATCATGGAATACATTGTTCGTTAGAAGGTGGGTGATAACAACAGATCATGGAATACATTGTTCGTTAGAAGGTGGGTGATTACAGGAGATCATTGAATACATTGTTCGTTAGAAGGTGGGTGATTACAGGAGATCATTGAATACATTGGTGGTTAGAAAGTGAGAGATTGCAGTGGATCATGAAATACGTCACTGGTAAGAAGGTGGGTGATTATCAGCAGATGATTGGATATGTTGGTGATTAGAAGGTGGGTGATTACAGGAGATCATTGAATACATCGGTGTTTGGAAAGTGGGTGATAACGACAGATCATTGAATACATTGGTGGTTAGAAGGTGGGTGATAACAACAGATCATTGAATACATTGGTGGTTAGAAGGTGAGAGATTGCAGTGGATCATGAAATACGTCACTGGTAAGAAGGTGGGTGATTATCAGCAGATGATTGGATATGTTGGTGATTAGAAGGTGGGTGATTACAGGAGATCATTGAATACATCGGTGTTTGGAAAGTGGGTGATAACAACAGATCATTGAATACATTGGTGGTTAGAAGGTGGGTGATAACAACAGATCATTGAATACATTTGTGGTTAGAATGTGGGTGATTACAGGAGATCATTGAATACATTGGTGGTTAGAATGTGAGTGATAACAACAGATCATTGAATACATTGGTGGTTAGAAGGTGGGTGATTACAGGAGATCATTGAATGCATTGGTGGTTAGAAGGTGGGTGATAACAACAGATCATGGAATACGTTGGTGGTTAGAAGGTGAGAGATTGCAGTGGATCATGAAATACGTCACTGGTAAGAAGGTGGGTGATTATCAGCAGATGATTGGATATGTTGGTGATTAGAAGATGGGTGATTACAGCAAATCATTAAACACGTTGGTGGATAGAAGGTGGGTGATTACAACAAGTCATTGAATATGTTGGTCGTTAGAAGTTGGGTGATTGCAGCAGATCATCGAATACGCTGGTAGTTAGTTGGGGATTGCAGCAGCTCACTGAATACGTTAGTGGTTAGACGGTGGTTGATTGCGAGAGATCATTGAATGAAGTCGGTGTTTGCAGGTGGGAGATTGCAGTAGATCTTTAAATGTGTTGGTAGTTAGAAGGTGGGGGTTGCGGCTGATCATGGAATACATTGTTGGTTAGAAGGTGGATGGTTGGCAACAGATCATTGAATACATCGATGATTAAAACGTGGGGATTGCAGCAGATCATTGAATATTGGTGGTTAGAAGGTTGGAGGTGGCAGCAGATCATGGAATACGTCAGTGGTTAAAATGTGGGAGATTATAAACAGATCAGTGGATACATTGGTGATTAGAATATGGGTGATTATTACAGCAAATCATTAAATACGTTGGTTGTTAGAAGGTGGGTGATTATTACAACAGATCATTGAATACGTTAGTTGTTAGAAGGTGGGTGATTACAACAGATCACTGAATACGTTAGTTGTTAGAAGGTGGATGATTACAACAGGTCATTGAATACGTTAGTTGGTAGAAGGTGGGTGATTACAACACATCACTGAATACGTTAGTTGTTAGAAGGTGGGTGATTACAACAGTTTATTAAATACGTTAGTTGTTAGAAGGTGGGTGATTACAACAGATCATTGAATACGTTAGTTGTTAGAAGGTGGGTGATTACAACAGATCATTGAATACGTTAGTTGTTAGAAGGTGGGTGATTACAACAGATCATTGAATACGTTAGTTGTTAGAAGGTGGGTGATTACAACAGATCATTGAATACGTTAGTTGTTAAAGGGTGGGTGATTGCAAGACAGCTTTGAATACACCGGTGTTTACAAGTTACAAGGTTATGAGTAGCTTCATGCGTGAGGAGCACCTAGGTTAATGAATAAATGGTGGGTTTGTGAGTGGCTAGGTGCATGAGTAGTTCCCGGGTTAATAAATAAATGGTGAATTTATAATTGGCTGTGTTTGTGAGGAGCGGTTGGGTTAATTAATGAATGGTGAGTTGATAAGTAGCCCGGTGTATGAGGAGCGACTGAGTTAATGAATGACTGTTCAATTTATGAGTGGCTAGATGCGTGAGGAGCCCATGAGTTAATGAATGAATGGTGAGTTTATGAACGTCTGGTGCATGAAGAGAGCCTGCATTAACGAATGAATTGTGAGCTTGTGGGTGACTGGATGCATGAGGAGTTCCTGGCACGATAAATAGTGAGTTTGTGAGTGACTATGTGCATGTTGAGCGGCTGGGTGTTTGAATTAGTTGCTGAGTAACAGGGTGCATTAGGAGATCCTGGCTTAATGAATGGTGAGTTTGTGAGTTGCTAAGCGTAATGACTTGATGGTTTAATGAATGGTGATTTTATGAGTGGCTAGATGAGTGAGGAAGACTAGGTCAAAGAATGACTGGTGACATTGAGTTGATATGTGTATATGAAGCACACAGGTTAATGAATAAATTGTGAGTTTGTTTGTTTGTTGGTGGTTAACGTCACATATTTATGCACCATGGCTAATCGTGACACAACATTGAGATGAAGTCAAGTTTAGTCAATCGTGGATCTACATGTTGCCCATTTTAGAGGACTTTCACCTCAAGCATTGGTGACTGGGTCCTATTTTACTAGTAAAGCGGAACTGGTTTACCACAGTAAACAAGTGCTGCTTACTTCCCGGGGTTCCCACGGGGAATAAATTGTGAGTTTATGAATGGCTAGGTGCGTGAGTAGCACCTGTATTAATGTATGAATGGTGAGTTTGTAAGTGTCTAGATGGGTGATGAGCTCATGGGTTAATGAATATTGAGTTTGTGAGCGGATGGGTATGTGGAGCACCTGCAGTTATGGGCTCCTGAGTAGGAAGTTGTTTGGGAAGCAACTGACTTGATTGACGACTGGTGAGTTTGTATGTTGCTAAGTGCGTGATCAGTGGCAGGGTGAATGAATGGTGAGTTAATGCGTGTCTTGGTGCGTGATGAGCAGTCGGGTTACTGAATAGTGAGTTTATGAGTGACTACATGAATGGGGAGTGCATGGGATAATGCATGGTGAGTTTATGAGCAGCTAGGCGAGTGATAGGGAGCGGATATGTTAATGAATGAGATCGTTGTGTGGCTAGGCTCATGAGGAGCACCTATGCCAATGGATAGGTTTGCTGGTAACTATGTACCTGAGAAGCGCGTGGGGGTAATGGATGAGTTCGAGAGTTGCTGAGTGCGCGAGGAGCGCCTGGGATAATGAATGAGTTCATGAATGGCTAGGTGCGCGAGGAGTGTCTGGTATAACGAATGGTTGGTATATAAGTGGTTAGGCGGTAAGTAGTGCGGGTGGGTTAATGAATGAGATATTTTAGTGGCTAGGTGCGTGAGGAACATCCAAGTTAATGAATGTGTTTGTGAATGGAGTGCCTGGGGTGCGCCTGGGTTAATGGATCAGTTCTTGGGGGCTAGGTGCGTGAGCAGTGCTTGGGCTATTGAATGGAAAGTTTATGAATGGGTAAGTGTGTGTTAAGCGGTTGGGTGTATGAATTATCAGCTAGTTGCGTGGGCAGCCCCTGTGTTAATGGATGTTGTGTTTAGGGGTGGCTAGATGCGTGAGAAACCGCTGGTGTAAGTGAAGTGTGGGTGTGTCAATGAGTGGTAAGGATTTTGGGTGGCTACGTGAGTGTGGCTGTGACGTACCCTGTTTAATGAATGCCGCGTTTATGAGTAGCTAGGGGAGCACCTGGATAAACAAAAGTTGAGTTCGCGAGTGGCAAGGTGAGTACGGAGTGACTGCTTTAATGAATGACGAGTTTATGAGAACCCTGGTGATGAGGCACATTTCGCCCGGGTTAATGATGGTGTGTTTATGAGTGGATAGATGCGGGGCGGGGGGGGGGGGGGGGGGTTGGGCTTTCATAAAAATGTTGAGTTCAGTTCGCGAGTGGCAAGGTGCGTGCGGAGTGACTGCTTTAATGAATGACGAGTTTATGAGAACCCTGGTGGTGAGGCACACTTCGCCTGGGTTAATGATGGTGTGTTTATGAGTGGATAGATGCGTGGGGGGGGGGGGGGGGGGGGTGGCTGTAATAAAAATAAAAATGGTGAGTGTTGAATGGCTAGGTGTGCGAGTAGTTGGATTACTCAATGAGTTCGTGAGTAGCTAGGTACGTGAGGAGCTCCTGGGTTAATGGGTGGTGAGTTCATGAGTTGCTAAGTGTATGATGAGTGACTGGTGAAAGGTGAGTGTAAGTAGTATGTCATGTACCCGGACACCCCCATTCTGTCGGACCCCGGAAGTGACGTCATGTCACGTGACCCAGTGCCGCCATGTTGTGTTGTCATGGTAACCCGCGTATACATATAAGGCATTCCGTAAGTGGCCCAGTCCGTAAAATTTGGATTCCGTGTTTCCGTTAAGGAATGCCTTATATGTATACAGGGGAAATCAGATGGAACATTTTGAAAGCTTCAGCGAAGGTATAGCTAGGAAGTAATTGATGAGATATGGGGCAGAATAACAGAAGCCAATAGTACTGGTACAAGGCCGCAATGGAACAAGACTGTTGTTGAAGCTAATGATAGGACAGATAGACCATAGACCTGTAGTGGCCTTGGAGCTTTGGCGACAAGATGGAAACGGAATCCCCTTTGTGGAATCCCTTTTTTGGAATCCCATTTGTGGAATCCCTTTTTTGAAAACGCCTGTGGCTATGGAATCCCTTTTTTCTGAAATGAGTCGTCGAGTCGTTCGAGGAGTCACTCGATCGAGCAATTGCTCGTTGGCTCATTTGCTCGATGGGATTCGAGTCATTCGAGCAATAGTTGCGAGTCACTCGACATAAGACGGAATCCCACTTTTGGAATCCTTTTTTGGAATCCCATTTGTGGAATCCCTTTTTTGAAAACGCCTATGGCTATGGAATCCCTTTTTTCTGAAATGAGACCAAGAGTCGTTCGAGGAGTCACTCGAACGAGCAATTACTCGATAGCTCATTTGCTCGATGAGCTTCGAGTCGTTCGAGCAATTGCTCATGGAGCAATTGCTCTTAGGCTCATTTGCTCGATGAGCCTCGAGTCGATCGAGCAATTGCTCATGGAGCAATTACTCTCTTGCTCTTTAGCTTATAAGGGATATTTGGGATAGGTATGCCTTGTGATATAGGTAATAGTATCCTCAGATAAGTATCCTATAAAAGGTATCCTCGATAGGTATCCTCAAATAATACAATGGCGGGCCATAGGTATCCTCAAATACTGAAATGAGTCGAAGAGTCGTTCGAGGAGTCACTCGAACGAGCAATTACTCGATAGTTCATTTGCTCGACGGACTTCGAGTCATTCGAACAATATGCCGAGTCACTCGATCGAGCAATTGCTCTAAGGCTCATTTGCTCGATGAGCTTCGAGTCGTTCGAGCAATGACTTATCAGTAACTGATCGATAGCTTATTGGCTTTGGGAATGATATTGGCTTTGGAAATGATATTGGCTTTTGTTGTACAGAAGGGAGATAACTCTGCATACAGGTTATGGAAAATCAAGCAATCTAATTGGTTAGTTATAATTTATATAAATGATCTAGATAAATGAAACAACAAGAGTACTTGGAATAGGGTCAGAACTAACAAGAATAGACTAGAATAGCTAAATATAGTAATAATAAGCAAAGCTGTTCCAGTTAATAGGCTCTTCTACGCTATTGGAGTATACTCCAGGATAAAGGAACATGGTCAGGTAGACGAAAAGTATTTCATATATAGATAGAAGCAGAGAATTCTGGGTAAATTTGTCCTATAGCACTACGTGCTATTCTTATTGGGAAATAACACGTCATGGGATAGGGATCCAAAAAGGGATTCTGGGAGAATTCTAATTCAGAACATTGCTCCTGTTCAATCGAATGCACCCCCTTGTACCCCTTAGTACTATAGCACTACGTGCTAAGCCGATAAATTGGGAAAATAAAGTCAATTTCGGTGAATTCGGATAGATTTTGGTGATTTGGGGGATTGTCGGGTTGTTTCTGGTAATCAGATTTACTCGTCTACAAAGGAACACACCCCCGAACATACCCCTGTCTTGTTAGAAGCCATTGGTAACATAGCAATCACGTGCTACTATAGAAACCAAGATGGCGGCCTCCTGTATACAAAATGGACGACGGAAACACGTATCACCCTAACAACACGCGCTGCGCATGCGCACTAACACCACGTATCACTATGGAGATGACGTCACAACATGGCCGCTCACGCGGGTTACCATGACAACACAACATGGCGGCACTGGGTCACGTGACATGACGTCACTTCCGGGGTCCAGCACCGGGGTCCGGCAGAATGGGGTGTCCGGGTACATGACATACTACTAGTGTATGAGTGTCAAGTTGTGCGAGGAGGAGCTGCCGTTTAATGAATTTGTTCATGAGTAGATAGGTGCGGTAGGAATGGCTGGGTAAATGAATTAATCTGAGAGTGGTTTGCTATGTCAGTAGCGCCTAGATCACAGAATGGTGTGTTTATTAATGACAAGGTGCATGAGGGGCGGATGTCTTAATGAATGAGTTCGTAAGTAGTTAGGTTCACGATTAGCGCCTGGGTTAACCCTTTACCCAACGTAACGGCCAAAACCAGCCATCGCTATTCTCAAAAATCGCCTATTATTTTTCATAATATTTTCATTTTTTGTCTCAAAAACATAGGTTATGACCCCTCGTTGGAACGAGCTCGTCGAGCTCGTTCCAATGAGGGGTCATAACCTATGTTTCTGAGACAAAGAATGAAAAAAAATAGTTATTCAAGAATTTTTTTTTCAAGTGTCTTCTGCTTTTCATGTTAGGTAAAGGGTTAATGAATAATGAGTTTATAAGCGGCCAAGTGCGAGATGAGCAGCTGTATTAATGAGTTTGTTGTCGAGTGTCTACGTGCATGATGAGCTCTTGGGTTGATGAATGGTGAGATTATACGTGAAGCCCTCTCAATTACATATATCATACAAAAATAAATTAATCTACAGCTACGGCAGCGTGGAAGCGACACTCTATGTTTTCCTACTATCTTGTTTAAACGAGATAGTTAAGTTGTTTAAACGAGATAGCTAAGTCGTTTAAACGAGATGGTTAAGTTGTTTAAACGAGATAGCTAAGTCGTTTAAACGAGATAGCTAAGTCGTTTAAACGAGATGGTTAAGTTGTTTAAACGAGATAGCTAAGTCGTTTAAACGAGATAGCTAAGTCGTTTAAACGAGATAGTTAAGTTGTTTAAACGAGATAGCTATCTCGTTTAAACGACTTAGCTATCTCGTTTGAACAACTTAACTATCTCGTTTAAACAAGATAGTAGGAAAACATAGAGTGTCGCTTCCACGCTACCGTAACAGCTCATTTCATCACCGTGTCACATTGTTTGAAACGCTCTCTGAGCCCCATCCATCAGTACTGCGGAAATAGGAACCACATCTATGCCTAGAGGCGAGAACAGTGTTTGAGTTAATGAATGAAATCGTGAGTGCCTTGGTGCCCGAGGAGCACCTGGGTTAATAAATAAGTTCGTAAGTGATAATGTGCATGGGGACGTGTCCAGGTTAATACATTAGTTCACGAGTGGCTAGGTGCCCGAGGGGGCGACTGGGTTAATGAATGGGTTCGAGAGTGACCAGGTGTGTGAGGAACTCCTGGGTTAATAAGTTCGTGAGTGGCTAGGAGCGAGAGGAGCGCCCGTGTTAATGAATGGGTTTGTGAGTTTCTAGGTGCATGAGAAGCTAATGAGTTAAGGAATGAGTTTGTGAGTGGCTATATGCTTGTGGAGCATTTAGGTTAATGAATGAGCTCTTGGTCGGTCGAGGAGCGACTGGGTTAATAAATAAATGAGTTTGTGTAGCTAGGTGCGCGAGGAGCGACTGGGTTAATAAATAAATGAGTTTGTGTAGCTAGGTGCGCGAGGAGCGACTGGGTTAATAAATAAATGAGTTTGTGTAGCTAGGTGCGTGAGGAGTGCCTAGGTTAGTGGTTGGTCCGTGAGTGGCCAGGTGGCTGAGGGCATCTGGGTTAATGCATGAGTTCATGATCGGCTAGGTGCGCGCGAAGATCGCCTGGGTGAATGAAGGCGTTCATGAGTTACTAGTGCCCGAGGTTATTGAATGAGGCCGTGAGTGGCTAGGTGCGTGAAGAACGACTGGGTAAATGAAGTGGTCGTGAGTAGCTAGGTGCGCGAGGAGCACCTAGGTTGGTGGATGGGTTCTTGGGTGGCTAGGTGCTTGAGGAACACTTGGGTTAATGAATGGGTTCGTGAGTCGCTAGGTGCGTGAGGAGCTCCTAGGTTAGTGGATGGATTCGTGAGTGGCAAGGTTCGTGATGGGCATCTGGGTTAATGAATGAGTTCATGATCGGCTAGATGCGTGAGGCGCGCCTGGCTTAATGAAGGTGGTCGTGAGTAGCTAGGTGCGGGGGGAGCACCTGAGTTAATGAATGAGGTAGTAAGTGGCTAGATGTGTGAGGATCGACATGAGTTCGTGGAAGGCAAGGTGCCTGAGAAGCACCCAGGTTAATGAATTGAGTTCTTGAGTGTCTAGGAGTGTGAGGAGCGCCTGGGTTAATGGATGAGACCATGTGTGGGTAGGTGTGGGAGAACGACTGGGTTAATGAAGGGAAAGATTATTGTAATGTTGAACACATCTGTGTTGCATCAGCCTGACGGATTGATGAATGGATGAAACACTGGTGTTTGGCGCGATCGTCAATATGAGGTATCTATGAAACCATAGCTTTGATATTATCTTGTCGGATCGAAACGATATAGCTAACAATTCTTATGTTGATATTATATCAATTTATGCAATGTGTGGGAGTTATGTATGTGTGAATGGGTAGTAGGCGGGGAGTGTTAATCAGTTAGCGAGATGAAAAGAAACTCCAAGTACATGCTTACAGTAACAGGTACGATTTCGTCCCTTGAGTGTAACAGGGTTCCATCTGCAATGCTGTGGCATTGCAGATGGCACCTTGTCACTCTCAAGGGACCATATAATGTCCGAGTTCAGGGACGGGAATGGTGGAGGAGACTTGATTGAGTGTAAATTGAGGTTTTCTGTACTACAAGTGAATATTAATCAATGCCCGTAACAGTGTGTCAGTAAGACACGAAAATTAAGATAATCTGCAAACAACAATGTGTGGAGGAAGCGTTGAGTGTAAGCCGAGGTATCACTGTTATAAAAAAAAAATCGATCAATGCTCTTGCGATAGAGCAGATGGCTGGCTATTATCCACATGTTGACTTAATGGAAGTAAGATTGACGCATGTGGCTGACCAGTCCAGACGAAACAATCAATACATTGGTTATCGCTATTAGCACACCAATAAGGAGAGAAATCAAACCTCTAGCGATCTAGTACTCTTTCGACTGTCCTCGGGGTCGGTGGAGCTGGAGTGATGGAGGTGCGGCTGCGCGTCTGGGGGGTGGGGGTGGGGTCCAGACCCGTCACCTTTATGGCTAATAATGCTCAAAATATATAATTTCTGAAAATAGTAAACACACTAGGTTTAATTGATTGTTATTCTACTAGGCATCCCTAACCCTTTAGCTAACATGAAAAGCAAACGCCACTTGCAAATAAAATTCCTGAATAACTAATTTTTTTCATTTATTGTCTCAAAAAGCATAGGTTATGACCCCTCTTTGGAACGAGCTCGATGAGCTCGTTCCAAAGAGGGGGTCATGACCTATGCTTTTGAGACAAAAAGTGAAAAAAATGAAAATTAGTTGGCGATTTTTGTGAATAGCGCTGGCTGGTTTTAGTCGTTACGTTGAGAAAAGGATTAATACTAAATAACTTTCCTTTAATTCGGAAACTGCCCGAGGCGGGATACCCCGGGTCGGCAGCGGAGTAGTGACTGCCCCAATAAATGGCATGTGATTACAAACAGTTGGCCAACTGTCCCATCTGGGCGATTTTAAGGGTTTAGGAATTCGGTGTTGGTTGTACACTAATCACCAAAATCACCCAGATTGCTTCACGTTTTCTTTATACGTTTTCTTTACACGTTTTCTTTACACGATTTCTTTACACGTTTTCTTTTCGTGAATTATTAAGAGAAAATTCCTGTCGGAAACCGGGCGTGGTCGTTGCTGGGAGAAATAGATTCATGCTGCGTACTCAGCCTAGTCTCAAGGAGTGTCGCTTGAATCCGTGCACGAACTTATGTATCACCGTGTCGAAACCACCCGTTTCGTTTTTGTTTGGGTGGTTCTTAACCTGTAGAAGTTAGTAACTTTTCCTCAAAACGTATAATCAACAGGGCTTCACTAAAAATAACAATTTTAACACATATAGCAAAATATAGTAACTTGCAGCTTACATGAAACCCAATGAATAAAACACAAACGTCAAACACACCCCACCCTCACAGTTTTTAAGTCACCTTGTGGGCCTGCGTCCTCTGTTGTCGCCAGCTGCTTCTTCCTTATCGCTGGTGTTTGCTCTTCTCGGCTCATTGTAGTGCCTCTGGACTCTGGTCGCTTTTTCACGAACATATAATGCTGTTAATAGTTTTTCATCAAATTCTATAGCCCTGTACTGGCGCTATAGTACACTCTCAAAATGTCACTGTCGCGGGCTCGCAACAGGAGCTTAAAACAACGAGTCTTAATCTTTTGTGCCTGTGCGCGCTTGCAGCTCTGGCTGCCGGGGGATCCCGACTAGCAATGTCAGTTACTTTGTGGCAACACAGTTCTGATTTGGATTCAGTTTATCCACTCTGTCGTCTAGTTTATTAAGTCTACGTCACATACCTTTTTCATGTGTCCTTTGATGGAACTCTCCTTGAATGTTCCTGTCCTTTGAAATACACACAGTTCATGCGGAACTCACAAATTCAATAAGCGCTTCGAGCTTGCGCGAATTGTCACTGTCGACCCTGAGTCGATACTCATATCACTCTGATACTAAACAGGATACTACGCGATCAACATCTGCGTTCCTCAAGGGTTAATAGCACAATACAAAAGCCTACACTTTGAGACAGGTGCGAGTCGATCCTCGCTAATGACATCTAAATTTAGCCGTTACTTGGGTTCGTAATCTGCTCTCTAAATCCGGGCTTGTAGCCCTCGTCAACCTAATCTGATAATAACAGCGTGCAACGGAGCTTCGTGGATTGTCCAGCAATTCCACTCGCACGAGACCCAATGTGGCGTCTCACTCCTAAACGGACGGAACCCAAGTCTCTCCGAAATAACTTGTTCCCCACACTCTATATCTCGTCTTGTGGTGGTCAGATAGCAATATGTCAAGATGCCTAAAACTGGCAAGTGACATTTCTGCTATCAAGCGTATCCCGAGAAATAATATACTTGATAGCCGTGATGATTGAAAGTGTCGGTCACGTCGATATTAATTGTCTTTAGATAGCATGGAAACATTTTATGCTGACCAGTAATATGCCCGAGAAGTATCCCACTGTGAATCGCCTAAGGCTAATTATCTTATTAAGACATGTGTGCTTACAACACAGAGAGAATAAATATATTTATCATATGACTCGTCCGTTTTGTTCACTTTAAAACATTTAATATTTTGTTTTCACATTAATCAGTGATAAATAAAGTCTTTCGTCAATTTCATTGGCCATTTTCAAAACTAGACAATTTGATTGGCTGAACAAAATACAACTGGGCCACATTTTCATAATTTGCATAATTAGAGTTGGGAGCTTTCATTGGTCAATTTAAAAAATGGACAATATGATTGGCTTAACAAAATACAACTGGGTCACATTTGCATAATTTCAGTAGGGAGAATTTACGTTATCTGTCCTATTTAGGGTGGGTTATATTGTATTAATCTTTTATCTATAAGAAAAACCCATTCATTTTTTTTATATTTTCACTTTTTGCTTCCAAAAGATAGGTTATGACCCCCTCATTGGAACGAGCTCGTTCCAATGAGGGGTCATAACCTATGTTTTGGAAGCAAAAAATGATTTTTTTTAGTTATACGAGGATGTTTTTTCCAAGTGCCGTCTGCAACTCAAATTAGGCGATGGGTTAAAAAGTCATACTAAGTGGATAATTTGTGCGCGTATGTGTCATATGATAAATAGAATATGAAATGAGTGTTTTTCTCATATAATATTTGTGAAACTCGTCCGAATTTTCCGTTTGGGCTCGCCAGAGGCTCGCCAAAACGGAAAATTCGTAGACTCGTTTCATAAATATTATATGAGAAAAACACTCATTTCATATCCTCTATATACATATATTTGAACTTGAAAGTAGGGGAGGGGGGGGGGGCTCCTCCCTTCTAGACTGGCTGCCCTGACAAACTGCTTCTCTCTGGCTACCTCAGACTAATATTCACACAAGCAAAACTTACTCTGTCTACGTATGGCTTGCTATAACAGGTCATACCGTCTAACTGAATGCCAATATTCGTGAGCTCCGGAGCTCATACTTTCTATCCTGATCTCACACTCATATATGGTCACCGACTTTGCCCGCGACTGTACCTACTATCAGTATGAGCTCTGTGCGGTGCCTGGTATCAAATTAACCTTTGTATACTATTCCCAAAAATAATAATGATAATAATAAAACAATGTGCATTTGGGAAAAAATATTTTGTTAATTCAGAAATGACTGCATTTTGTTTTTCGAATACTTAAGGTTCAAGGTCGAGATTTCACCATCTACTTACTGATTACCAAATAAGGTGACACAAGGACGGACGAATGTCAAATCGCACAATAACTATTGTGTGTATGAGATTGTTTCGAACAGCGACGGCAACTTCTGGATTTGAAATAACATTGCCAAGGTATAACTTCGTAGAGTAGCAATAGTGGGTGTACATTACAAACACAATCAAGTGTTTCTACAGAGAATAAAAGAAATACACGCTCAATTGGAAAACAATTGCGGCATTCCAATATTTATAAACAGAGAGAGAGAGATTTGCATTCTAAAGTTTCTTTAGGAAGAACTGGATAATCGCATGATCAAGAAAAGTCAAATTTCAGAGGTTGTTCACACTCATTTTTGATTTGTGCTAGACCTTTCTCGACTCAGTACATATTTTAGGGGTGTTGATTAACCCTTTACCTAACGCAGACGATTTCAAAATTTATTATTTTAAATATCATTTTTTTAATTTTTTCAAAAATATTTCAACAAAATCATATCATGTGATCCCTCTTTGGAACGAGCTCGACGAGCTCGTTCCAAAGAGGGGTCACATGATATGGTTTTGTTGAAATTTTTCGAAAAATAATATTTTTTCAGCTGCTGAATTTGCATATTACGCGGGCGGATGCGGGCGATTCGTTGGTTAAAGGGTTAAAGCTGCCACCCAGGGCGTGTCGTATATTCAACTTTAATTACATGATGAAACCATGTTTGATTGGTATAATCCCTCCTAGGGCAAGAATACATTTTACGCGTCTTCGAATAACTTATCATGTTGTGAGTACTGAGAAGGGTAGACAAATGCCACCTCCGTTCCAACTCGAAGAGAGGTTATATGACGTTTGTGATTAAAGGCAATAAAAGATGAACACCAATTTATAATGGATGCAATGCGTATACCAACTTACGGAAGGAATTATCACAGGAATTAGATGAAAAAGTGAACAATTCGAAAACATGAACAACAAAGGAAAAGTTATATTTATTATGAAAAACAAAGATCATAATTTATGCAACATCATCTGCGACAGCATATTGGCTTTCCTCCCTCACCAGAGGAACAATCCTACAGGTCTCACAGAACTAAATATTTTCCCATAGGCGACCATTATAACACTTATGTGGAAAAAAATATGATCGCATCACTTTAAATTAAATATTTAAATACCTACATAAAGTACAGACCTTCACACAAGTTTCTCTGGCCAGAAAACATGGGGCCATGCAACAAATAAGAGAGAAAATGCACCAGGAAGTGAAGTACCGTCCTTGAAGTCAGTTTTTTTCTGGGAATTCCCAACAAAAATACACAAATAGTTAACTGAATTTTATAGACCCAGAAAATACTTAGAAAATCTCTTTTTTCTTGTGAAATATTCAGTATTGTTGTAAAAACCTAATAAAATGCTTTAACAGTTTTCTCAAGCAATAAGTTTATTTTAGACTATGATGCAATGTGCGACATTTCAAGGCAGATCACTCTAAACTAAATATTTAGTTCCGCGAGATCATTTATCGTGACTATGTATATATTATCGTCCCTTGAGTACACTGCAGATGGCGCCTTGTTTCACCCAAGGGACGATATCTAAATATAGAACCTCTGGTTTAGTTAATTTAGTTTAAACATATTTTATTTGTCAAAACAAACAAAAAGGATTGGACAACAAGTGCTGAACACTTAATACACGTCCTCTCCCTTGTATACGATTAACAAGGAAATGCAGCATCTGTTCAATATGTACGCCTCAGAATAAACAATACGCTATTCAAGATTGCAATGGTGTCATTGTGGTAGATATTCAGAGAACGAAAAAGAAAAGAGGGGAATTGATACCATGTACTCACGAAACAAATATCAAACAAACTGTCTTCAGCCAACTCACCATGTCGCAACACTCCAGAGAGCCCGATCACTACAAGGCGCGTGCAGGTTGTATCGCAACGCTCCAGAGAGCCCGATCACTACAAGGCGCGTGCAGGTTGTTTCACAACGCTCCAGAGAGCCCGATCACTACAAGGCGCGTGCAGGTTGTATCACCATATACAAATAAAGTAGGTAAGATACGCCTAACGACATATCGTCATGTGACAATCACAATGTTCTTTCTTCCACTGGAAGATAAAACCACAGGTTTCGACCACTACATTGGTCAAACCTCTGGTCAACTTTGATAATACTGTAATACAGCGTATCTCTCTTGTTTATGTATACTAATTTCAATCTACTTCTTACGGAGTCATAATTGCTGAATAAACATGTCTTAATTGCTGAATAAATCTGTCTTAATTGCTGAATAAACCTGTCTTAATTGCTGAATAAACCTGTCCTAATTGCTGAATAAACCTGTCTTAATTGCTGAATAAACTTGTCTTAATTGCTGTCTTAATTGCTGAATAAATCTGTCTTAATTGCTGAATAAACCTGTCTTAATTGCTGAATAAACCTGTCCTAATTGCTGAATAAACCTGTCTTAATTGCTGAATAAACCTGTCTTAATTGCGGAATAAACCTGTCTTAATTGCGGAATAAACCTGTCCTAATTGCTGAATAAACCTGTCTTAATTGCTGAATAAACGTGTCTTAATTGCAGAATAAACCTGTCTTTAATTGTTGAATAAACCTGTCTTAATTGCTGAATAAACCTGTCTTAATTGCTGAATAAACCTGTCTTAATTGCTGAATAAACCTGTCTTAATTGCTGATTAAATCGGTCTTAATGCTGAATAAACCTGTCTTAATTGCTGAATCAACCTGTCTTAATTGTTGAATAAACCTGTCTTAATTGCTGAATAAATCTGATCATCTAATTTAACCCTTTACCTAACGTAACGGCCAAAACCGGCCAGCGCTATTCTCATAAATCGCCAATTAATTTTCATTATTTTTTCATTTTTTGTCTCAAAAACATAGGTTATGACCCCTCAATGGAACGAGCTCGTCGTGCTCGTTCCAATGAGGGGTCATAACCTATGTTTTTAAGACAAAAAAAATGAAAATAATAGTTATTCAAGAATTTTTTTGCAAGTGTCGCCTGCTTTTCATGATAGGTAAAGGGTTAAAAAAACCCCAAAAAACCCTCGTCGAGCTCGTTCCAACGAGGGGTCATAACCTATGTTTTTGAGACAAAAAAATTAAAAAAATTAGTTATTCGAGAATTATTTTTGCAAGTGTCGTCTGCTTTTCAGGTTATGTAAAGGGTTAACCAAATCAATGATCACGTGCTTTGTCTAAAAATCTTGTCCTTCCTGATCTTTTCTCCTTGGTCAGCTTGATAATGTCTCCGGGGAAACCAACGAGGCAGGATGGTACTCGCTGTCCTATAGACCCGTGCGCATTGTGCACATTAATATAAGTAACTTGCATGTATCATTCGAGACAAATAGCTAGTCTTCTTGTCACATCGTGGTATCACTTGTGCTCAGATTTTAAATATTTAGTAATGTAATACCATATGACGTGTTTATCGAAGGTATTCTGCACATTTAGGGCGTGTTGATCGACTTAGATGTATAAAAGTACAACACACAATATGTTGCAAATTTATGATGCTATATATTACAAAGTACCAAGCTTGGTATAGAAATTTAATTGATGGTTGAAAAGAAAAAGTCGATAATGATTTCAGGTCACTGACAAACTCAATTAGAACACTGGCCTTAATGCACTGATAGCCAGTGAAGGCATTACTCCAACCCACGACTAAGTGCAATCATGAAACTGTGGTGAGTTTTGATTCATAACGACAAATATCATTCATGCTTCGGTCAAATCAAGTCTAGATTCACAGAAAGTGAATCTTTAACGAATTGTTTCACATTTAATCAGATGGAATATTTCAGTTGGTCGGAAAAAACGAACCTTAGAGTCGTTTTTACGCTATTCCAAATACCTACATCTAATTTCGGATACCCATATTATGTTCATTTATGATGCATCTTGATATCTTCCGGTTTCGGTATGAGGATCGACCTAACACGAGTTCGGATTAGGGTATTTCTGAAACCAATCTGCGAGCATCATTGCTTTTGCGGCTTCCGGTTTCACCACTCTTTCCACGATCGCCACTGGATTGAATTGAGCGCGCTTTTCAAATATTTTTTTTTAAATGAAAAAGCAAAAAAGATGTATTTTTGCAGGATCTCGATATCAATGCGACTAAATTTTTTGTCTCAAAGACATAGGTTATGACCCCTCGTTGGAACGAGCTCGTCCAGCTCGTTCCAACGAGGGGTCATAACCTATGTTTTTGAGACAAAAAATTAAAAAAATTAGTTATTCAAGAATTATTTTTGCAAGTGTCGTCTGCTTTTCAGGTTAGGTAAAGGGTTAATCATGTTTCTTGTCATAATCTTTAATTACGAACTTTTCGATTTGTAATCACTGTCGAATATTTCGCATTTATGCAGTGAGAGACTATACCTGTCACGTGGGGTATATATTGTTACCGCCATAAACGAAACTGTATTTTTTGGCGTAAAAACGCATTAGGTTCGCTTTTTGACCAACTGGAATATTTCAGTCGATTGAAGCTAAACGCAGGCGATGTAGTATTTAAGGGGTGGGCGTTGTGTTCTCGGGGAAGGCGCTTAATCCTGATTGCCCGCATAGGGACACTGCTGTGCTGGGCACTAAAACGTTCTGCACGCCGATGGTGCATTTGTATTTATCCATCGTTAAAAAGCAGTCTGGGATATCTTATACCAGTTGTTCAAAGTTTAACCAGTGTTAACCCTGCAGAGTTAGTATTTCAGGGAGTCTGACAGTTACTCGCTCCTGCCCGGTGGTTCTCTTTGGCTTCCTTCATCCGCAAATCTGTGTGACGTGAGGTGACACTGGCTGGCGTATGTGCCGATTAACCATAGTGACCCCCCGCCTCCAAAAAAAAAACAAAAAACAACAAAAACAAGCCCCCGCACACCCTAAAAAAAAACAAAACAAAAACAAAAGCGGTACCCTATAATAAACACAACAGAACTAAAGGTATTTTTTATGGTATACAAACTATCAACCCCCCCCCCCAAAAAAAAACAAACAAACAAACAAAACAACAACAACAACAACAAACCCCCCCCCCAAAAAAAAAAAAAAAAAAAAAACCAAAACGTTTGGGTCGTGGACTATCCACACCTACAACCCCATTCTTTAACTCATGCTGTGTGTTTGTCTATTTATCCCATGCCATAATTAAATTTTCGCACGCAAGTACGTTCATTGTTTGCCTGCCCCTTTAAAAATGAAAATCCGTTCCGCACATATATGCCGAACGGAAATCGTTGAGAAACTATTTTTGGACGATGAGGCTGAGTGTCTTTCTAATAATTGTTTTTATAGACGTGGGAGCGTGTAATAAACACAGAACGACACACGCATGTAAATGGGTTAATGGATATAACACTTATGCCATCGCACACGGATAAAACTCGAGGGCTGCGGTCTCTCTTTTATCCTTCCGCATTGACTCTCGTGCCATATCGATTAACCCATTCATACGCGCGTGTCGTTCTGTGCATGTCTGCTTTACTGCTTGCCACATTTAACCTATCGCAACCAAGCGATTTCATTGAGTCAATTAACGAAGATGGAATGGCTTGATATACCGATCGTCAGTCTTTTTTTAACCCTTTGAACAACGGTGGTATCCTCCGTGTCAATTCAATGGAAACAATTGGAAGAATGCATATTTATTATTTTGGGGTAGACCAATTAATATTTTCAACATGCAGTGATTAGGCTGCACGTTAAAAGTAAAGCCTAGTCTACCCCATTCTTAAAATTAGCAGCCACCCTACTTTATGAAAGAATGACGTGTCATGTTTCTCTCCCGGAAAAGCAGATTCTCATGTTCAGAGGGTTAAATATATTTTTTCTTTGCGCCTCGATTTAGGGTACATCCCATGACGTAATCCTGACGACATTTGGCACAATTATTTTCTTTTGTTTCTAGTTCTCAGACTGGGATTTTTGATATCGCGTCTTGATTCCAAACAGCGTTCAGATTTAGGCGTTTTTCTTAAACTTTTGAGTTCAACGCCTGTATCAAGCCTTTCACTATCAACTTTCGACAACCCTGTCTCTGACAAAAACTATACCCCAAAATGGGATACTGACCTGAGAAATTGTCAACGGTGATGGACAAATTTTCTGGAGATGTTATTGACGAAGCCGTCACCAGTAATTAAATACCGGCCGATTTCAATAGAATTTTAGTGTGTTCCAATAATAGTAAAATCCTCGCCCTCTGATTGGAAGTTTCCAGCGTAGTTTCTTTTATGATTATGTCTTCAGTAGCAAATGTCACCGTCTGACGTCACCACGCGAAATATTTGAAATGACATCTCCTGTTTCGTAATTATTTCATCAACGGAATGACTAGCAAGCCGCTTCATTTTTCTAGATTTTTTACAAGTGCAGCAGACGGTGTTCCAGATGAAGATTAAATTACAAACCGATTTACGATTTGAACTAAGATGGAATGAGTTTATCTGGTTTTTTGATTATTTATCCAGTATCGCCGTTGTGTACACTAGAGGTTTATTTACTAAACCTGTAATCGTTAAAAGTTGCCTTGAACAAGGCAACTTTTAACGATGACAAGTTTAGTAAATAAGCCTCTCGTATTTCACGATGTAGGTTTTGGACTATTGGAACATATACGTTACTATATTGTCATATTGGAACATATACGTTACTATATTATCTTATTGGAACATATACATACATATTGTCTTATTGGAACATATACGTTACTACATTGTCTTATTGGAACATATACGTTACTACATTGTCTTATTGGAACATATACGTAACCATATTGTCTTATTGGAACATATACATTACTAGATTGTCTTATTGGAACATATACGTTACCATACTGTCTTATTGGAACATGCACGTTACCAGATTGTCTTATTGGAACATATACGTTACTATATTGTCTTATTGGAACATATGCGTTACCATATTGTCTTATTGAATCATATACGTTACTATATTGCCTTATTGTAACATATACGTTACCATACTGTGATCAATTCATCACAATAATTTAGAGAGTTGTAGAGTTAAAAAATCAAGATTTTCCAGTTTTTCTAATTAAATAAGCCTCTCGTATTTAACGATGTAGTTTTTGGACTATTGGAACATATACGTTACCAGATTGTCTTATTGGATCAGCTACGTTACTATATTGTCTTATTGGAACATATACGTTACTCTACTACCTTATTGAAACATATACGTTACCATATTGCCTTATTGTAACACATACGTTACCACACTGTCTTATTGGAACATATACGTTACTATATTGTCTTATTGGAGCATATACATTACTACATTGTCTTATTGGAACATATACGTAACCATATTGTCTTATTGGAACATATACATTACTAGATTGTCTTATTGGAACATATACGTTACCATACTGTCTTATTGGAACATGCACGTTACCAGATTGTCTTATTGGAACATATACGTTACTATATTGTCTTATTGGAACATATGCGTTACCATATTGTCTTATTGAATCATATACGTTACTATATTGCCTTATTGTAACATATACGTTACCATACTGTGATCAATTCATTACAATAATTTAGAGAGTTGTAGAGTTAAAAAATCAAGATTTTCCAGTTTTTCTAATTAAATAAGCCTCTCGTATTTAACGATGTAGTTTTTGGACTATTGGAACATATACGTTACCAGATTGTCTTATTGGATCAGCTACGTTACTATATTGTCTTATTGCAACATATACGTTACTATACTACCTTATTGAAACATATACGTTACCATATTGCCTTATTGTAACACATACGTTACCACACTGTCTTATTGGAACATATACGTTACTATATTGTCTTATTGGAGCATATACGTTACTATATTGTCTTATTGGAACATATACGTTACTATATTGTGATCAATTCATCACAATAATTTAGAGACTTGTAGAGTTAAAAAATCAAGATTTTTTTTAGTTTTTCGAATTATACCCATTTTTAGGTTTTAACTTCACGTCATATTTTGAATTCTTTATGGACATTTTAAAAAAAGACGCCTATTTTCTAATACGCCTAACCTTCTATTGATAATACACACGGCTATCACACTCCACACACTATAACGTCAATGACGTCACTATTCAATACAGTTATTATAATTTCAAATTTCAACCTTTTTCAAAACTAACGTCATATTGACGTTATTTCCATGAACGTTTAATATATTGTCCATGCTATTGAATTCTCCTCCTTAAATTTTGGAAATATAGGCTCCAGCAACAGCATAAAAATCTAAAAATACAAACCGTTTCGACAAATTCGTCTGGGGCTTCCGTTGTGGTGACAGTCAGACGTCTACATGAGAAAAATTAAAGTTCATCCGAGTTCCATTAAATTTCAGTACGTTGTAGAGCTTCAAAATTAAACAAGAATAATGTTACTAAGGTAACACATGCCCCCACCCCCTCACCACTCTCCTCCCACCTTGACCTTACGGACCTGGCTGAGGTGTGTGACACATCCACCTGTTGTCCTTTATAATTAAGCGAAGTTAAATGATTGTAGCCCCAGTAACCCTAATAGTTTTGGAGTTATGCTTGATGCACGATTTGTGACCCTGAACATATGAAGGTCAATTGTGACCTTCACCTTGCAGATGCGGTGGAAACTATTATATGTGGCACACCTTCTGATTGTCCTTAACATTTGTAAAAAGTTTAACAATTGTACTATGATTCGTTTCTCAGTTATGGCTGAGACACGAATATTGACCAATTTTTAGTGTGACCTTGAAATGTGACCTTGACCTTGAAGGTACGATCCCGGCTATAATGTGTGACACATCCTCCCATGGTCCTTTATAATTGTCTGAAGTTTGATGACTCTGGCCCTAATAGTTTTCGAATTATTGGCTCGGCCACACACACACACACAAAATTCTTGAATAACTAAATTTTTTCATTTTTTGTCTCAAAAACATAGGTTGTGACCCCTCGTTGGAACGAGCTCGACGAGCTCGTTCCAACAAGGGGTCATAACCTATGTTTTTGAGACAAAAAATGAAAATATTTTGAAAATTAATTGTCGATTTTTGAGAATAGCGCTGGCCGGTTTTGGCCGTACCGTTGGGTAAAGGGTTAATACCATTTTGACATTTTTACGTCATTTTGATGTTTAGCCTGTTTTCCACATTCTTCGTTCAACATTGCGCTCTGTTCATGGGCGATACAGTTATGAAACTTTCCACACATATTTCTAGTTATTTTCAGTTGTGTAGTTTCATTTTTTTTTATTTCAAATTGACACACTATATGCCAGCATGCCAATTTTATGGGGGTTTTTCTGTACCTTTTAATTTCAATCTCATTTTGAGCCTTGGCCGTTCGAAATTATGAGAAAATCATATCCGCCAAGAAACATATCTAACAATGTGTGTCGTTCTATGTTTATTACACGCCTTCACGTCTATAAAAATATTTATTTTAAGGAGGTTCAGCAATTCTTTTGACAACTACATTGTATCAACAAAAAGAACACATTTTACAGTCAACCAAATTCGCCCAGGGAACCTGTGTTATTATTTCATCCCCTGAGTTCTAATGTGTTCTATGTGCCTGCTGGCAGCCTACTGGCCTACTGACAGTCTACCGGCCTACTGGCAGCCTACTGGCCTACTGGCATGCCTACGGGCCTACTAGCGTGCCTGCTGGCACATAGAACACATTGGAACTCAGGCTACGATCTTCAGCTATCGCTAGCGATTCAAATTGTACGATTTGTAGAAAAGTTCAGTAAAATGTCGGTTCTATTTAAAAATAGACAGTCAAGGATTTCCGTTCCACACACGTGTGCGGAACAGATTTTCACTTTCCGCATATTTAGTGTTGCTGCAGATGAGGATAACATAGAACGGGCGTATAATAAAATAGCAGCCCCAAAACACATCTCAAAATGTGGCGCCATCCTAGCATATTACAACCGTTATGGCCGAACTCTGGGCTGACATCAAAGACGGTCATAGGATCAAAAATGAAAATATGTCTGATTTTTAAAAAAACATTTAGTATGTTATTGAGCTAAAATAAATAGAAGATAGCTGGGGGTGGGGGTGGGTATTTGACGCCATGTTGACGTTTATATGTCACTTTGAGGTTTAGCCTGTTTTCCACATTCCTCATTAAAAGCTCAACACGCGTGATACCTATTGCGCTTGTTAACCCTTTACCCAACGAATCGGCCGCATCCGCCTGCGTAATATGCAAATTCAGGAGTTGAAAAAATATTATTTTTCAAAAAAATTCAACAAAACCATATCATGTGACCCCTCGTTGGAACAAGCTCGTCGAGCTCGTACCAACGAGGGGTCACATGATATGGTTTTGTTAAAATTTTTTGAAAAATTAAAAAAAAATGATATTTAAAATAATAAATGTTGATATCATCTGCGTTGGGTAAAGGGTTAAACGGAGATAGCCGACACTTATGAAAGTTTCCACCCATATTTAGGGTTATTTGCAGTTATGTGAAGGATAATTTTTTTTCATTTAAAATTGACACACAATATTATGAGTGACGTTTATAAAATTATCAGAAATAGTGATAAGGAGTTGTTCGATTGTTTGATCGGAGTGTAATAGAAGCTCTAAGACCACCATTCGAATTTTCTAAGGAATTTGACACTGTTATCTCTGGAGCCAGTCCTTAACCCTTTACCTAACATGATTAGCAGACGACACTTACACAAGAAATTCTTGAATAGCTAATTTGTTTTTCATTTTTTGTCTCAAAAACATAGGTTTTGACCCCTCGACGAGCTCGTTCCAAAGAGGGGTCATACATAACCTATGTTTTTGAGACAAAAAATGAAAAAAAAAAAAGAAAATTGTACGTTGATTTTTGTTAATAGCGCTGGCCGGTTTTGTCCGTTACGTTGAGTAAAGGGTTGAATATTTCACCGCCTATGTTTTGATTCACTCGTCTGGAATAGTTCAGTTCGTTTCATAGGTTCGCTTTTTCGACCAACCTATATATTGCAGACGATAAATTGAATCTAGAAATACATTCATCTCTGAATGAACGCAATAAACGTTGCTCGGTCGAAACTTAATTAGACGGAACTTTTTATGACATTACCATTAAGAATGACGACTTATCACAGACGTAGTTTTATCATTACGCCGCTTACTTCCACCAATTGTGTTAGTATCTTGATGGTTTCAAGATGAATTAACCCTTTACCCAACGCAGACGATATCAAAATTTATTATTTTAAATATAATTTTTTAAAATTCTTCAAAAAATTTCAACAAAACCATATCATGTGACCCCTCGTTGGAACGAGCTCGTTCCAACGAGGGGTCACATGATATGGTTTTGTTGAACATTTTTTAAAAATAATATTTTTTCAACGACTGAATTTGCATATTACGCGGGCGGATGCGGCCGATTCGTTGGGTAAAGGATTAAACGCTTATTGATATCTATAACTGGTGCACGAACGGATATTTGTACATCTCAATGAGTTAAGGAACATCACATTAAGGGGAAGAATATATGAGCACGGACCAGCCCTATAATCCGGCGTTACCGGGCATTGTTACATCCTGCGTTTATATGAGACAGGCCAACGCTGCAATAAAATTCAAATACAATTTTTACAGCCTAACAGCCACATTTTAATCACTTGAATTCCGACACACATTGTATCCACATACAACGTTCACAAGCAAATGCATGTCAGTACAGTTTTGACAACCCCCCAAAAAGAGTCGTCTGTTCCTATACGCTAGGCATTTTTATTAATACTTATCTCCTCTTTCCGGTATATTTGTTGTTTACAAAACATCCAGTTCGGCCTTGTCCTTCAAGCCAGCTGCATAATGCAAATATGGACAACTTCCTGTCAATTAAAAAGATGAGTCGTTCATTGGATGAGTGCGAATTGAATTTCAGCTAATAGTCTTGCATGATTAAAAGATTAAAAATCCGACCCGTCTCCGCCATGCATTGTGATTACACGAAGGCGAGCTGGCCCGGGTAACCGGGATGCATCATTATCATTCATCTCTAGCTGTTCAGAGGCTCAACTGGATTCTCCATGAGCACCACTAACCACAGCAAGATGAACTTACCATAGAAGCTATCTGACGATGTTAACATGTTTGAAAGTGGGTAACACCAGAAACTGGACCATCCATGTTTCTGGTGATACCTGCCAGGTGATACTGGACTTTCCAATAACACCTGAAATGGCTCCAACAAGGAGGCAAAAGAAGTCAGCAGCCAGACCATCGGCCTCTCTGGGGAGTGGTAGCACCTTTGACAACACCGACCGGGATTAGGACTGACAGCACGGCACTTCTCAGAACAGGAAGTAAAACTCAACAACTTCAACCCTCCACCACCAAGTACTCCAACGGCTATAACTACATCTACTATATCACCGTCACAGCCATCCACCACCAAGTACTCCAACGGCTATAACTACATCTACTATATCACCGTCACAGCCATCCACCACCAAGTACTCCAACTGCTATAACTACATCTACTATATCACCGTCACAGCCATCCACCACCAAGTACTCCAACGGCTATAACTACATCTACTATATCACCGTCACAGCCATCCACCACCAAGAACTCCAACTGCTATAACTACATCTACTATATCACCGTCACAGCCATCCACCACCAAGTACTCCAACGGCTATAACTACATCTACTATATCACCGTCACAGCCATCCACCACCAAGTACTCCAACTGCTATAACTACATCTACTATATCACCGTCACAGCCATCCACCACCAAGTACTCCAACTGCTATAACTACATCTACTATATCACCGTCACAGCCATCCACCACCAAGTACTCCAACTGCTATAACTACATCTACTACAATATCACCGTCACAGCCATCCACCACCAAGTACTCCAACTGCTATAACTACATCTACTATATCACCGTCACAGCCATCCACCACCAAGTACTCAAACTGCTATAACTACATCTACTATATCACCGTCACAGCCATCCACCACCAAGTACTCCAACTGCTATAACTACATCTACTATATCACCGTCACAGCCATCCACCACCAAGTACTCCAACTGCTATAACTACATCTACTACAATATCACCGTCACAGCCATCCACCACCAAGTACTCCAACGGCTATAACTACATCTACTATATCACCGTCACAGCCATCCACCACCAAGTACTCCAACTGCTATAACTACATCTACTATATCACCGTCACAGCCATCCACCACCAAGTACTCCAACTGCTATAACTACATCTACTATATCACCGTCACAGCCATCCACCACCAAGTACTCCAACTGCTATAACTACATCTACTATATCACCGTCACAGCCATCCACCACCAAGTACTCCAACTGCTATAACTACATCTACTATATCACCGTCACAGCCATCCACCACCAAGTACTCCAACGGCTATAACTACATCTACTATATCACCGTCACAGCCATCCACCACCAAGTACTCCAACTGCTATAACTACATCTACTATATCACCGTCACAGCCATCCACCACCAAGTACTCCAACTGCTATAACTACATCTACTATATCACCGTCACAGCCATCTACCACCAAGTACTCCAACTGCTGAAACTACATATACTATATCACCGTCACAGCCATCCACCACCAAGTACTCCAACTGCTATAACTACATCTACTACAATATCACCGTCACAGCCATCCACCACCAAGTACTCCAACTGTTATAACTACATCTACTATATCACCGTCACAGCCATCCACCACCAAGTACTCCAACTGCTATAACTACATCTACTATATCACCGTCACAGCCATCCACCACCAAGTACTCCAACTGCTATAACTACATCTACTATATCACCGTCACAGCCATCCACCACCAAGTACTGCAACTGCTATAACTACATCTACTATATCACCGTCACAGCCATCCACCACCAAGTACTCCAACTGCTATAACTACATCTACTACAATATCACCGTCACAGCCATCCACCACCAAGTACTCCAACTGTTATAACTACATCTACTATATCACCGTCACAGCCATCCACCACCAAGTACTCCAACTGCTATAACTACATCTACTATATCACCGTCACAGCCATCCACCACCAAGTACTCCAACTGCTATAACTACATCTACTATATCACCGTCACAGCCATCCACCACCAAGTACTCCAACTGCTATAACTACATCTACTACAATATCACCGTCACAGCCATCCACCACCAAGTACTCCAACTGCTATAACTACATCTACTATATCACCGTCACAGCCATCCACCACCAAGTACTCCAACTGCTATAACTACATCTACTATATCACCGTCACAGCCATCCACCACCAAGTACTCCAACTGCTATAATTACATCTACTATATCACCGTCACAGCCATCCACCACCAAGTACTCCAACTGCTATAACTACATCTACTACAATATCACCGTCACAGCCATCCACCACCAAGTACTCCAACGGCTATAACTACATCTACTATATCACCGTCACAGCCATCCACCACCAAGTACTCCAACTGCTATAACTACATCTACTATATCACCGTCACAGCCATCCACCACCAAGTACTCCAACTGCTATAACTACATCTACTATATCACCGTCACAGCCATCCACCACCAAGTACTCCAACTGCTATAACTACATCTACTATATCACCGTCACAGCCATCCACCACCAAGTACTCCAACTGCTATAACTACATCTACTATATCACCGTCACAGCCATCCACCACCAAGTACTCCAACGGCTATAACTACATCTACTATATCACCGTCACAGCCATCCACCATCAAGTACTCCAACTGCTATAACTACATCTACTATATCACCGTCACAGCCATCCACCACCAATTACTCCAACTGCTATAACTACATCTACTATATCACCGTCACGGCCATCCACCACCAAGTACTCCAACTGCTATAACTACATCTACTATATCACCGTCACAGCCATCCACCACCAAGTACTCCAACTGTTATAACTACATCTACTACAATATCACCGTCACAGCCATCCACCACCAAGTACTCCAACTGTTATAACTACATCTACTATATCACCGTCACAGCCATCCACCACCAAGTACTCCAACTGCTATAACTACATCTACTATATCACCGTCACAGCCATCCACCACCAAGTACTCCAACTGCTATAACTACATGTACTATATCACCGTCACAGCCATCCACCACCAAGTACTCCAACTGCTATAACTACATCTATTATATCACGTTCACAGCCATCCACCACCAAGTACTCCAACTGCTATAACTACATCTACTACAATATCACCGTCACAGCCATCCACCACCAAGTACTCCAACTGTTATAACTACATCTACTATATCACCGTCACAGCCATCCACCACCAAGTACTCCAACTGCTATAACTACATCTACTATATCACCGTCACAGCCATCCACCACCAAGTACTCCAACTGCTATAACTACATCTACTATATCACCGTCACAGCCACCCACCACCAAGTACTCCAACTGTTATAACTACATCTACTACAATATCACCGTCACAGCCATCCACCACCAAGTACTCCAACTGCTATAACTACATCTACTATATCACCGTCACAGCCATCCACCACCAAGTACTCCAACTGCTATAACTACATCTACTATATCACCGTCACAGCCACCCACCACCAAGTACTCCAACTGTTATAACTACATCTACTACAATATCACCGTCACAGCCATCCACCACCAAGTACCCCAACTGCTATAACTACATCCACTATATCACCGTCACAGCCATCCACCACCAAGTACTCCAACTGCTATAACTACATCTACTATATCACCGTCACAGCCATCCACCACCAAGTACTCCAACTGCTATAACTACATCTACTACAATATCACCGTCACAGCCATCCACCACCAAGTACTCCAACTGCTATAACTACATCTACTATATCACCGTCACAGCCATCCACCACCAAGTACTCCAACTGCTATAACTTCATCTACTATATCACCGTCACAGCCATCCACCACCAAGTACTCCAACTGCTATAACTACATCTACTATATCACCGTCACAGCCATCCACCACCAGGTACTCCAACTGCTATAACTACATCTACTACAATATCACCGTCACAGCCATCCACCACCAAGTACTCCAACTGCTATAACTACATCTACTACAATATCACCGTCACAGCCATCCACCACCAAGTACTCCAACTGCTATAACTACATCTACTACAATATCACCGTCACAGCCATCCACCACCAAGTACTCCAACTGCTATAACTACATCTACTACAATATCACCGTCACAGCCATCCACCACCAAGTACTCCAACTGTTATAACTACATCTACTATATCACCGTCACAGCCATCCACCACCAAGTACTCCAACTGTTATAACTACATCAACTATATCACCGTCACAGCCATCCACCACCAAGTACTCCAACTGCTATAACTACATCTACTATATCACCGTCACAGCCATCCACCACCAAGTACTCCAACTGCTATAACTACATCCACTATATCACCGTCACAGCCATCCACCACCAAGTACTCCAACTGTTATAACTACATCTACTACAATATCACCGTCACAGCCATCCACCACCAAGTACTCCAACTGCTATAACTACATCTACTATATCACCGTCACAGCCATCCACCACCAGGTACTCCAACTGCTATAACTACATCTACTACAATATCACCGTCACAGCCATCCACCACCAAGTACTCCAACTGCTATAACTACATCTACTATATCACCGTCACAGCCATCCACCACCAAGTACTCCAACTGCTATAACTACATCTACTACAATATCACCGTCACAGGCATCCACCACCAAGTATTCCAACTGCTATAACCGCATCTACTATATCACCGTCACAGCCATCCACCACCAAGTACTCCAACTGCTATAACTACATCTACTATATCACCGTCACAGCCATCCACCACCAAGTACTCCAACTGTTATAACTACATCTACTACAATATCACCGTCACAGCCATCCACCACCAAGTACTCCAACTGTTATAACTACATCTACTATATCACCGTCACAGCCATCCACCACCAAGTACTCCAACTGCTATAACTACATCTACTATATCACCGTCACAGCCATCCACCACCAAGTACTCCAACTGCTATAACTACATCTACTATATCACCGTCACAGCCATCCACCACCAAGTACTCCAACTGCTATAACTACATCTACTATATCACCGTCACAGCCATCCACCACCAAGTACTCCAACTGCTATAACTACATCTACTACAATATCACCGTCACAGCCATCCACCACCAAGTACTCCAACTGCTATAACTACATCTACTATATCACCGTCACAGCCATCCACCACCAAGTACTCCAACTGCTATAACTACATCTACTATATCACCGTCACAGCCATCCACCACCAAGTACTCCAACTGCTATAACTACATCTACTACAATATCACCGTCACAGCCATCCACCACCAAGTACTCCAACTGTTATAACTACATCTACTATATCACCGTCACAGCCATCCACCACCAAGTACTCCAACTGTTATAACTACATCTACTACAATATCACCGTCACAGCCATCCACCACCAAGTACTCCAACTGCTATAACTACATCTACTATATCACCGTCACAGCCATCCACTACCAAGTACTCCAACTGCTATAACTACATCTACTATATCACCGTCACAGCCATCCACCACCAAGTACTCCAACTGCTATAACTACATCTACTATATCACCGTCACAGCCATCCACCACCAAGTACTCCAACTGCTATAACTACATCTACTACAATATCACCGTCACATCCATCCACCACCAAGTACTCCAACTGCTATAACTACATCTACTATATCACCGCCACAGCCATCCACCACCAAGTACTCCAACTGCTATAACTACATCTACTACAATATCACCGTCACAGCCATCCACCACCAAGTACTCCAACTGTTATAACTACATCTACTATATCACCGTCACAGCCATCCACCACCAAGTACTCCAACTGCTATAACTACATCTACTATATCACCGTCACAGCCATCCACCACCAAGTACTCCAACTGCTATAACTACATCTACTATATCACCGTCACAGCCATCCACCACCAAGAACTCCAACTGCTATAACTACATCTACTATATCACCGTCACAGCCATCCACCACCAAGTACTCCAACTGTTATAACTACATCTACTACAATATCACCGTCACAGCCATCCACCACCAAGTACTGCAACTGCTATAACTACATCTACTATATCACCGTCACAGCCATCCACCACCAAGTACTCCAACTGCTATAACTACATCTACTACAATATCACCGTCACAGCCATCCACCACCAAGTACTCCAACTGTTATAACTACATCTACTATATCACCGTCACAGCCATCCACCACCAAGTACTCCAACTGCTATAACTACATCTACTATATCACCGTCACAGCCATCCACCACCAAGTACTCCAACTGCTATAACTACATCTACTATATCACCGTCACAGCCATCCACCACCAAGTACTCCAACTGCTATAACTACATCTACTACAATATCACCGTCACAGCCATCCACCACCAAGTACTCCAACTGCTATAACTACATCTACTATATCACCGTCACAGCCATCCACCACCAAGTACTCCAACTGCTATAACTACATCTACTATATCACCGTCACAGCCATCCACCACCAAGTACTCCAACTGCTATAACTACATCTACTATATCACCGTCACAGCCATCCACCACCAAGTACTGCAACTGCTATAACTACATCTACTACAATATCACCGTCACAGCCATCCACAACCAAGTACTCCAACGGCTATAACTACATCTACTATATCACCGTCACAGCCATCCACCACCAAGTACTCCAACTGCTATAACTACATCTACTATATCACCGTCACAGCCATCCACCACCAAGTACTCCAACTGCTATAACTACATCTACTATATCACCGTCACAGCCATCCACCACCAAGTACTCCAACTGCTATAACTACATCTACTATATCACCGTCACAGCCATCCACCACCAAGTACTCCAACTGCTATAACTACATCTACTATATCACCGTCACAGCCATCCACCACCAAGTACTCCAACGGCTATAACTACATCTACTATATCACCGTCACAGCCATCCACCACCAAGTACTCCAACTGCTATAACTACATCTACTATATCACCGTCACAGCCATCCACCGCCAATTACTCCAACTGCTATAACTACATCTACTATATCACCGTCACGGCCATCCACCACCAAGTACTCCAACTGCTATAACTACATCTACTATATCACCGTCACAGCCATCCACCACCAAGTACTCCAACTGCCATAACTACATCTACTACAATATCACCGTCACAGCCATCCACCACCAAGTACTCCAACTGTTATAACTACATGTACTATATCACCGTCACAGCCATCCACCACCAAGTACTCCAACTGCTATAACTACATCTACTATATCACCGTCACAGCCATCCACCACCAAGTACTCCAACTGCTATAACTACATCTACTATATCACCGTCACAGCCATCCACCACCAAGTACTCCAACTGCTATAACTAAGTCTACTATATCACCGTCACAGCCATCCACCACCAAGTACTCCAACTGCTATAACTACATCTACTACAATATCACCGTCACAGCCATCCACCACCAAGTACTCCAACTGTTATAACTACATCTACTATATCACCGTCACAGCCATCCACCACCAAGTACTCCAACTGCTATAACTACATCTACTACAATATCACCGTCACAGCCATCCACCACCAAGTACTCCAACTGCTATAACTACATCTACTATATCACCGTCACAGCCATCCACCACCTAGTACTCCAACTGCTATAACTACATCTACTATATCACCGTCACAGCCACCCACCACCAAGTACTCCAACTGTTATAACTACATCTACTACAATATCACCGTCACAGCCATCCACCACCAAGTACCCCAACTGCTATAACTACATCCACTATATCACCGTCACAGCCATCCACCACCAAGTACTCCAACTGCTATAACTACATCTACTATATCACCGTCACAGCCATCCACCACCAAGTACTCCAACTGCTATAACTACATCTACTACAATATCACCGTCACAGCCATCCACCACCAAGTACTCCAACTGCTATAACTACATATCTACTATATCACCGTCACAGCCATCCACCACCAAGTACTCCAACTGCTATAACTTCATCTACTATATCACCGTCACAGCCATCCACCACAAAGTACTCCAACTGCTATAACTACATCTACTATATCACCGTCACAGCCATCCACCACCAGGTACTCCAACTGCTATAACTACATCTACTACAATATCACCGTCACAGCCATCCACCACCAAGTACTCCAACTGCTATAACTACATCTACTACAATATCACCGTCACAGCCATCCACCACCAAGTACTCCAACTGCTATAACTACATCTACTACAATATCACCGTCACAGCCATCCACCACCAAGTACTCCAACTGCTATAACTACATCTACTACAATATCACCGTCACAGCCATCCACCACCAAGTACTCCAACTGTTATAACTACATCTACTATATCACCGTCACAGCCATCCACCACCAAGTACTCCAACTGTTATAACTACATCTACTATATCACCGTCACAGCCATCCACCACCAAGTACTCCAACTGCTATAACTACATCTACTATATCACCGTCACAGCCATCCACCACCAAGTACTCCAACTGCTATAACTACATCTAATATATCACCGTCACAGCCATCCACCACCAAGTACTCCAACTGTTATAACTACATCTACTACAATATCACCGTCACAGCCATCCACCACCAAGTACTCCAACTGCTATAACTACATCTACTATATCACCGTCACAGCCATCCACCACCAGGTACTCCAACTGCTATAACTACATCTACTACAATATCACCGTCACAGCCATCCACCACCAAGTACTCCAACTGCTATAACTACATCTACTATATCACCGTCACAGCCATCCACCACCAAGTACTCCAACTGCTATAACTACATCTACTACAATATCACCGTCACAGCCATCCACCACCAAGTATTCCAACTGCTATAACTACATCTACTATATCACCGTCACAGCCATCCACCACCAAGTACTCCAACTGCTATAACTACATCTACTATATCACCGTCACAGCCATCCACCACCAAGTACTCCAACTGTTATAACTACATCTACTACAATATCACCGTCACAGCCATCCACCACCAAGGACTCCAACTGTTATAACTACATCTACTATATCACCGTCACAGCCATCCACCACCAAGTACTCCAACTGCTATAACTACATCTACTATATCACCGTCACAGCCATACACCACCGAGTACTCCAACTGCTATAACTACATCTACTATATCACCGTCACAGCCATCCACCACCAAGTACTCCAACTGCTATAACTACATCTACTATATCACCGTCACAGCCATCCACCACCAAGTACTCCAACTGCTATAACTACATCTACTACAATATCACCGTCACAGCCATCCACCACCAAGTACTCCAACTGCTATAACTACAACTACTATATCACCGTCACAGCCATCCACCACCAAGTACTCCAACTGCTATAACTACATCTACTATATCACCGTCACAGCCATCCACCACCAAGTACTCCAACTGCTATAACTACATCTACTACAATATCACCGTCACAGCCATCCACCACCAAGTACTCCAACTGTTATAACTACATCTACTATATCACCGTCACAGCCATCCACCACCAAGTACTGCAACTGCTATAACTACATCTACTACAATATCACCGTCACAGCCATCCACCACCAAGTACTCCAACTGCTATAACTACATCTACTATATCACCGTTACAGCCATCCACCACCAAGTACTCCAACTGCTATAACTACATCTACTATATCACCGTCACAGCCATCCGCCACCAAGTACTCCAACTGCTATAACTACATCCACTATATCACCGTCACAGCCATCCACCACCAAGTACTCCAACTGCTATAACTACATCTACTACAATATCACCGTCACAGCCATCCACCACCAAGTACTCCAACTGCTATAACTACATCTACTATATCACCGTCACAGCCATCCACCACCAAGTACTCCAACTGCTATAACTACATCTACTATATCACCGTCACAGCCATCCACCACCAAGTACTCCAACTGCTATAACTACATCTACTACAATATCACCGTCACAGCCATCCACCACCAAGTACTCCAACTGTTATAACTACATCTACTATATCACCGTCACAGCCATCCACCACCAAGTACTCCAACTGCTATAACTACATCTACTATATCACCGTCACAGCCATCCACCACCAAGTACTCCAACTGCTATAACTACATCTACTATATCACCGCCACAGCCATCCACCACCAAGTACTCCAACTGCTATAACTACATCTACTATATCACCGTCACAGCCATCCACCACCAAGTACTCCAACTGTTATAACTACATCTACTACAATATCACCGTCACAGCCCTCCACCACCAAGTACTCCAACTGCTATAACTACATCTACTATATCACCGTCACAGCTATCCACCACCAGGTACTCCAACTGCTATAACTACATCTACTACAATATCACCGTCACAGCCATCCATCACCAAGTACTCCAACTGCTATAACTACATCTACTATATCACCGTCACAGCCATCCACCACCAAGTACTCCAACTGCTATAACTACATCTACTACAATATCACCGTCACAGCCATCCACCACCAAGTACTCCAACTGCTATAACTACATCTACTATATCACCGTCACAGCCATCCACCACCAAGTACTCCAACTGCTGTAACTACATCTACTATATCACCGTCACAGCCATCCACCACCAAGTACTCCAACTGTTATAACTACATCTACTACAATATCACCGTCACAGCCATCCACCACCAAGTACTCCAACTGCTATAACTACATCTACTATATCACCGTCACAGCCATCCACCACCAAGTACTCCAACTGCTATAACTACATCTACTATATCACCGTCACAGCCATCCACCACCAAGTACTCCAACTGCTATAACTACATCTACTATATCACCGTCACAGCCATCCACCACCAAGTACTCCAACTGCTATAACTACATCTACTATATCACCGTCACAGCCATCCACCACCAAGTACTCCAACTGCTATAACTACATCTACTACAATATCACCGTCACAGCCATCCACCACCAAGTACTCCAACTGCTATAACTACATCTACTATATCACCGTCACAGCCATCCACCACCAAGTACTCCAACTGCTATAACTACATCTACTATATCACCGTCACAGCCATCCACCACCAAGTACTCCAACTGCTATAACTACATCTACTATATCACCGTCACAGCCATCCACCACCAAGTACTCCAACTGTTATAACTACATCTACTACAATATCACCGTCACAGCCATCCACCACCAAGTACTCCAACTGTTATAACTACATCTACTATATCACCGTCACAGCCATCCACCACCAAGTACTCCAACTGCTATAACTACATCTACTATATCACCGTCACAGCCATACACCACCGAGTACTCCAACTGCTATAACTACATCTACTATATCACCGTCACAGCCATCCACCACCAAGTACTCCAACTGCTATAACTACATCTACTATATCACCGTCACAGCCATCCACCACCAAGTACTCCAACTGCTATAACTACATCTACTACAATATCACCGTCACAGCCATCCACCACCAAGTACTCCAACTGCTATAACTACAACTACTATATCACCGTCACAGCCATCCACCACCAAGTACTCCAACTGCTATAACTACATCTACTATATCACCGTCACAGCCATCCACCACCAAGTACTCCAACTGCTATAACTACATCTACTACAATATCACCGTCACAGCCATCCACCACCAAGTACTCCAACTGTTATAACTACATCTACTATATCACCGTCACAGCCATCCACCACCAAGTACTCCAACTGCTATAACTACATCTACTACAATATCACCGTCACAGCCATCCACCACCAAGTACTCCAACTGCTATAACTACATCTACTATATCACCGTCACAGCCATCCACCACCAAGTACTCCAACTGCTATAACTACATCTACTATATCACCGTCACAGCCATCCGCCACCAAGTACTCCAACTGCTATAACTACATCCACTATATCACCGTCACAGCCATCCACCACCAAGTACTCCAACTGCTATAACTACATCTACTACAATATCACCGTCACAGCCATCCACCACCAAGTACTCCAACTGCTATAACTACATCTACTATATCACCGTCACAGCCATCCACCACCAAGTACTCCAACTGCTATAACTACATCTACTATATCACCGTCACAGCCATCCACCACCAAGTACTCCAACTGCTATAACTACATCTACTACAATATCACCGTCACAGCCATCCACCACCAAGTACTCCAACTGTTATAACTACATCTACTATATCACCGTCACAGCCATCCACCACCAAGTACTCCAACTGCTATAACTACATCTACTATATCACCGTCACAGCCATCCACCACCAAGTACTCCAACTGCTATAACTACATCTACTATATCACCGCCACAGCCATCCACCACCAAGTACTCCAACTGCTATAACTACATCTACTATATCACCGTCACAGCCATCCACCACCAAGTACTCCAACTGTTATAACTACATCTACTACAATATCACCGTCACAGCCCTCCACCACCAAGTACTCCAACTGCTATAACTACATCTACTATATCACCGTCACAGCTATCCACCACCAGGTACTCCAACTGCTATAACTACATCTACTACAATATCACCGTCACAGCCATCCACCACCAAGTACTCCAACTGCTATAACTACATCTACTATATCACCGTCACAGCCATCCACCACCAAGTACTCCAACTGCTATAACTACATCTACTACAATATCACCGTCACAGCCATCCACCACCAAGTACTCCAACTGCTATAACTACATCTACTATATCACCGTCACAGCCATCCACCACCAAGTACTCCAACTGCTGTAACTACATCTACTATATCACCGTCACAGCCATCCACCACCAAGTACTCCAACTGTTATAACTACATCTACTACAATATCACCGTCACAGCCATCCACCACCAAGTACTCCAACTGCTATAACTACATCTACTATATCACCGTCACAGCCATCCACCACCAAGTACTCCAACTGCTATAACTACATCTACTATATCACCGTCACAGCCATCCACCACCAAGTACTCCAACTGCTATAACTACATCTACTATATCACCGTCACAGCCATCCACCACCAAGTACTCCAACTGCTATAACTACATCTACTATATCACCGTCACAGCCATCCACCACCAAGTACTCCAACTGCTATAACTACATCTACTACAATATCACCGTCACAGCCATCCACCACCAAGTACTCCAACTGCTATAACTACATCTACTATATCACCGTCACAGCCATCCACCACCAAGTACTCCAACTGCTATAACTACATCTACTATATCACCGTCACAGCCATCCACCACCAAGTACTCCAACTGCTATAACTACATCTACTATATCACCGTCACAGCCATCCACCACCAAGTACTCCAACTGTTATAACTACATCTACTACAATATCACCGTCACAGCCATCCACCACCAAGTACTCCAACTGTTATAACTACATCTACTACAATATCACCGTCACAGCCATCCACCACCAAGTACTCCAACTGTTATAACTACATCTACTACAATATCACCGTCACAGCCATCCACCACCAAGTACTCCAACTGCTATAACTACATCTACTACAATATCACCGTCACAGCCATCCACCACCAAGTACTCCAACTGTTATAACTACATCTACTATATCACCGTCACAGCCATCCACCACCAAGTACTCCGACTGCTATAACTACATCTACTATATCACCGTCACAGCCATCCACCACCAAGTACTCCAACTGCTATAACTACATCTACTATATCACCGTCACAGCCATCCACCACCAAGTACTCCAACTGCTATAACTACATCTACTATATCACCGTCACAGCCATCCACCACCAAGTACTCCAACTGTTATAACTACATCTACTACAATATCACCGTCACAGCCATCCACCACCAAGTACTCCAACTGCTATAACTACATCTACTATATCACCGTCACAGCCATCCACCACCAGGTACTCCAACTGCTATAACTACATCTACTACAATATCACCGTCACAGCCATCCACCACCAAGTACTCCAACTGCTATAACTACATCTACTATACCACCGTCACAGCCATCCACCACCAAGTACTCCAACTGCTATAACTACATCTACTACAATATCACCGTCACAGCCATCCACCACCAAGTACTCCAACTGCTATAACTACATCTACTATATCACCGTCACAGCCATCCACCACCAAGTACTCCAACTGCTATAACTACATCTACTATATCACCGTCACAGCCATCCACCACCAAGTACTCCAACTGTTATAACTACATCTACTACAATATCACCGTCACAGCCATCCACCACCAAGTACTCCAACTGCTATAACTACATCTACTATATCACCGTCACAGCCATCCACCACCAAGTACTCCAACTGCTATAACTACATCTACTATATCACCGTCACAGCCATCCACCACCAAGTACTCCAACTGCTATAACTACATCTACTATATCACCGTCACAGCCATCCACCACCAAGTACTCCAACTGCTATAACTACATCTACTATATCACCGTCACAGCCATCCACCACCAAGTACTCCAACTGCTATAACTACATCTACTACAATATCACCGTCACAGCCATCCACCACCAAGTACTCCAACTGCTATAACTACATCTACTATATCACCGTCACAGCCATCCACCACCAAGTACTCCAACTGCTATAACTACATCTACTATATCACCGTCACAGCCATCCACCACCAAGTACTCCAACTGCTGTAACTACATCTACTATATCACCGTCACAGCCATCCACCACCAAGTACTCCAACTGTTATAACTACATCTACTACAATATCACCGCCACAGCCATCCACCACCAAGTACTCCAACTGTTATAACTACATCTACTACAATATCACCGTCACAGCCATCCACCACCAAGTACTCCAACTGCTATAACTACATCTACTACAATATCACCGTCACAGCCATCCACCACCAAGTACTCCAGCTGTTATAACTACATCTACTACAATATCACCGTCACAGCCATCCACCACCAAGTACTCCAACTGTTATAACTACATCTACTACAATATCACCGTCACAGCCATCCACCACCAAGTACTCCAACTGTTATAACTACATCTACTACAATATCACCGTCACAGCCATCCACCACCAAGTACTCCAACTGCTATAACTACATCTACTATATCACCGTCACAGCCATCCACCACCAAGTACTCCAACTGCTATAACTACATCTACTATATCACCGTCACAGCCATCCACCACCAAGTACTCCAACTGCTATAACTACATCTACTATATCACCGTCACAGCCATCCACCACCAAGTACTCCAACTGCTATAACTACATCTACTACAATATCACCGTCACAGCCACCCACCACCAAGTACTCCAACTGCTATAACTACATCTACTACAATATCACCGTCACAGCCATCCACCACCAAGTACTCCAACTGCTATAACTACATCTACTATATCACCGTCACAGCCATCCACCACCAGGTACTCCAACTGCTATAACTACATCTACTACAATATCACCGTCACAGCCATCCCCCACCAGGTACTCCAACTGCTATAACTACATCTACTATATCACCGTCACAGCCATCCACCACCAAGTACTCCAACTGCTATAACTACATCTACTACAATATCACCGTCACAGCCATCCACCACCAAGTACTCCAACTGTTATAACTACATCTACTACAATATCACCGTCACAGCCATCCACCACCAAGTACTCCAACTGCTATAACTACATCTACTACAATATCACCGTCACAGCCATCCACCACCAAGTACTCCAACTGCTATAACTACATCTACTATATCACCGTCACAGCCATCCACCACCAAGTACTCCAACTGCTATAACTACATCTACTACAATATCACCGTCACAGCCATCCACCACCAAGTACTCCAACTGCTATAACTACATCTACTACAATATCACCGTCACAGCCATCCACCACCAAGTACTCCAACTGCTATAACTACATCTACTATATCACCGTCACAGCCATCCACCACCAAGTACTCCAACTGCTATAACTACATCTACTATATCACCGTCACAGCCATCCACCACCAAGTACTCCAACTGTTATAACTACATCTACTACAATATCACCGTCACAGCCATCCACCACCAAGTACTCCAACTGCTATAACTACATCTACTATATCACCGTCACAGCCATCCACCACCAAGTATTCCAACTGCTATAACTACATCTACTATATCACCGTCACAGCCATCCACCACCAAGTACTCCAACTGCTATAACTACATCTACTATATCACCGTCACAGCCATCCACCACCAAGTACTCCAACTGTTATAACTACATCTACTACAATATCACCGTCACAGCCATCCACCACCAAGTACTCCAACTGCTATAACTACATCTACTATATCACCGTCACAGCCACCCACCACCAAGTACTCCAACTGCTATAACTACATCTACTATATCACCGTCACAGCCATCCACCACCAAGTACTCCAACTGCTATAACTACATCTACTATATCACCGTCACAGCCATCCACCACCAAGTACTCCAACTGCTATAACTACATCTACTACAATATCACCGTCACAGCCATCCACCACCAAGTACTCCAACTGCTATAACTACATCTACTATATCACCGTCAGAGCCATCCACCACCAAGTACTCCAACTGCTATAACTACATCTACTATATCACCGTCACAGCCATCCACCACCAAGTGCTCCAACTGCTATAACTACATCTACTACAATATCACCGTCACAGCCTCCTCCCCCCAAGAAGAGAAGCAAGAAACATCGACGCCGCTAACTTCCTCTCCTTCCCTTTTCATTCTTTGACACTATAAGTCATGGTGCACGACGAAAAGTAAAAGGTAGAATATTATACAGCAAACGAGGGTCGAAAGGGGCTTGCCCCACAGCGTCACTGCGCGCCTTCGGCGCGTAAATCCATTCCATTCTCGGACTCGGGCAACAAACCGGGTTAATCCCGGATCATATAATAATTACAATTTTTATTTTAGACATTCGAACGATATTTATTCCGAGAGAGAACCAAATCAGCCTGGCTACCCGGGCCCACTCAACCCCTCACCCCAAAAAATGGAAAAACAAAAATCCTGACAAGAACAAAAAAGAAAATACCCCCCCCCCCCCCCCCCCCCCGCCTCCACAATATTTTCAGTGTATGGATAATACCTCCTTTTACCCTCGGGGTTTACACTAGTATGCTACTTATGTTCATGAAGTAGCAATAGAGTCGTGTAAATAACAGAATAGATAGGTACTAGGGCCGGTAATCAGATTTAAACCACGAGTAGGATAAGGGTATTAAGCACGAGACTTGCCAAGTGGTTCAAACCTCTGTTCTACGAGTGATTATCTGATTACCGGCCCTAGTACCTATTAGTTTTTTTTATACCATGCTCTTAACCCTTTACCTAACGTAACGGCCAAAACCGGCCAGCGCTATTCTCAAAAATCGCGAATTAATTTTCAAAATATTTTCATTTTTTGTCTCAAAAACTTAGGTTATGACCCCTCGTTGGAACGAGCTCGTCGAGCTCGTTCCAACGAGGGGTCATAACCTATGTTTTTGAGACAAAAAATAAAAAAAATTAGTTATTCAAGAATTTTTTTTGCAAGTGTCGTCTGCTTTTCATGTTAGGTAAAGGGTTAATAAATAATCGTCTTTGTCATTTAAAATGGATGAAAACCACAATTTCTATCACAAACACACGGGTTTGTTTTGTTTACATCTGCGCCGGTCGGCTGTACTAGTACTACCGGCTGTACTTGATGGACAGCTGCTTGATGGACAGCTAGACACATCGTCAAAGTTGATTGAATTTACCTTGCTTTTTCAGGCAAATTATTAGAAACACTTCTTAAATTTCATTTTAAATATTTAATTGCAGGTATTTTAAACTTAATAAGTCATTGCACGTAGCTGATCTTGCCCCACAAACTGTCGTATGTTTGAATGAAATATCGCGAAGGGTGAATATATCGAAGCTGGAAAATTGCGTCATGCCAAAGATCAAATTGGATGAACTTCCGACTAGAGATGTATATTTTTTAACTGGTAGAGCAGGGTGGGGGTGGGGGTGGTGGGGGGTGGTGGGGGGGTGGGGGGGTGGGGGGTGGGTGTGACTAAAATTTGCAAGACGTGACGTCCTATTTTTTATTCGGCTCCTTTTTACACCCTTTTTCTACTACCGTTCTCACACACCCACCCCCACTCTCCCATTAACATCCAAAATAAACTTACCCCAATTGGGGGCACGATGACGCTGTGTGATGAGACGTACTGCACGCCGAGATGCACATGTCTTCAGCCAATCTAACCCTGTCAGTGCTGTGTAGTACGCAGTACCGCTGTGCAGTGTGCAGTACAGTCGTGGGTTATGATGCTGAAGAGCTGACAGCTGCCCATCGTTGCTCGGTGGTTCTCTCCGGGAACTCTGGCTTCCTCCACCCGTAAACCTGTCACCGACACGATATGACCCTGGTTGTTAAAGTGTCGTTAAACACCAATAAATAAATAAATAAATAAATAAATAAATAAATAAATAAATAAATAAATAACTTGGGTTGAATTTAGTGCATCAGAGGGAATTTTCCCAAAATATTGTCTGCACATTTTCTACATTTCGAAAAAGACACCCACCCCCTACTAACGTGTGACATTTTCCCAGATTAAGCCCAATATTCTCACATATAAAGCCTCCTGATGTTGTATTTATGTTAAGAGTGTGATGTACAGCATCATCTTTAAGGTTTGAAACACAAATGGTGGTATATATTAGCTGATATATTGATATATTTTTAAAAAATTCCAAAAATTGCACAAGTTGGAAATGCACATTTTTGGCGCACTCAAGAGACCCACCCACCCCCACGTCAAGTCTTGCAAACTGTTGGTGCCCCCCCCCCCTCCCCTGGGTAGAGTGCTGAATTACTTTTTCTCATCAAAATTTGTTCCTACATCTTTGCCTTGTTACAATTTATGGGAGAGTGCCAATAAGCACGGCTCACACGGCCTACAGGCCAATAAGCAATCTCTCATAAATTGTAACAAGACAAATCCTAACAGACAAAATAATTTCACTTCAAAGGTGATATGTAGCACATTGATTGAATATGAAGCCTTTAAGCTGTGGTACCAAGACCTCAGAATAAAGCCCAAATATAGGCTTCCAGCACTCTACCAGTTAATAACAGTATAAGCTTTACACAGGTAGTGGGGTTATAAGCCAAAGATTAAACATACAGGCTTTTCACAGGTAGTAACATAGTCGAGCATGGTATAAAGTAATCTATTCCTCGGATATCGGATAATCTATTGACTTAAATATTGACACAAGACAAAGAAGCACAATACAACACAATCGGGCTTACTGTTTTGGGTTGCATTATTATACATAGAGGTGATATCAAGCTCATGACCCACAACAAAAACATATTGAGCGAAAATGGAGAAAAACGATAATGATTTCGGCATATAGACATGCAGAAGAAGATAATCGACTCAGAAAAATGGCTGTCGATAAAGCTTTCACGCACTTTTTGCCTGCAGTAAAGAACAATATCCTGACACCTTTGTTCCTCACCATAAACGCAACAATACCATCGGCGATCTGTCACGTTTCACGACGAGGTAATTAAGACATTCTTAATTGTTAATTTGTCCCCGAGTCCAATGCGTTCTATGTGCCAGTAGGCACATAGAACACATTGGAACTCAGGAGACGAATTGTTCATCCCTCCATATTAAGTTGAGTACTCAGTCTGTGTGACAGCACTGGAAATTTATTGATTATTAAGGTTTAACGACATTTAACAGCGAAGGTCACATCGTGTCGGTGACAGTTTTATTGGTGAAGGAAGCCGGAGAGAACCACCGAACAACGACGAGCAGCTGTCAGCTCATCAACATCGTAACTCTGCACTGCAGCACTGCAGCACTGGCAGGGTTAGACTGGTTGAAGACATGCGCACCGTCGACGTCCAGTACGTCTTGGTAAACGGCGGCATCGGACTCAACACGAAATCGATCGCACAGAAGGTCACCCATCCAAGGACTAACCGGACTCGACGTTGCTTAACTTCGGTGATCTGACGAGACCCGGTCACCGCAACGCCACCGCGCTCACGACAGCGCTGAAAAAAACGGCCGAGTTGAAGCTTTATATGACTTCCAGTTTCAGTACTGTGGCCCCAAAACGGTTAGAGAATGCTGATGGAATCCCGACTGGGTCGCAATCTGATACAACTTATTTGTTCGCTTCTGTACCCATTAATTGGTGTTCCTGGGTTCGTGAGGGTACGTTTACTGAAGTATTTTTGTGTTTTTCTACCCTTTCCATATTAAGTGGAACTCTGCCAAGTTCTGCGGGTTAGATGATTTTTTATTAACATTGAGTAATATTTTACAAAATTTGAGATGTACAGACTCACAAGGCGATACACTCCATTTTGTAAACTGATACTCTGTTTTCCACAGTTCACTGTCATATAACAATATGGGTGTAATTAGCTGGTCAAATAATTTTGTAAGAACGGATGTAGAAGGTAAATACTTCCGTTTAAGCGAATTAAACAAGGAAAACATGGCCTTTAGATTTTTTAGCTTAAATCTTTTTGCACTTCAGAAAATTTTCGATTTTCTGAAAAAGTTATTCCAAGATATGTATATCGCTTGACGGTTTCTAATTTCTTGCCATCCAAATAAAACATTGGGCAAATCGTGCCTTTTTATGTGAAAACATGACGAACCTGGTGTTTTTAGTATTAATTTTTCATTTATTATTATTATACGCATATTGATGAATTGTTTTAAGACATTCTGAAGGCGAAATGGAGAAGTTGATAGCATTAGTGTTAAACCGATTACTAATAATGGTCGCTGACCGATTACCGGTTATTTGAGCTCACAATCGGCGGATCCCGACGCCGATTCCGATTGTAATACCGTGCACCACTAGACAAGTCGATACTTGAAAGAAAAGCATTAAACTGAACATTTTTCACAGTGTTAAACTTCGGTGACTGCGGTCGCCGTAAAATTATCAGTCGCACGCATTTGGGCGGTAAACGTGGCTCTCAGAGCCACGTTTACCGCCCAAGTGCGTGCGATTGGTAATTTTACTGCGACCTGAGTCAATGGTGTGCAGCCTTCACTTTTCCAGTATGAACTGGCCATTGCCGCAAGTATGCTCAATTGTAAGCTTTACATGTCGTTTAACTTGTATATCCCGTAAAGGTGCGTCTAGAGAGATTAAGAATACACGCTGTGGCTGTTTTTATAACTTTATTGAATGAATCATCACAAAATGCTTGGCAACAATCGGTTGAACCGATGTTCCAGGAGCCTTTGCCGTTGTTATCCGCTTGCCCACAATCGGGCGATTGTGGTGGTCGGTTCCGATAATCGGTTGAACACTAGATAGCATAAGCAAGCCACCTGCAAATAGAAGATGATTAAGGGGCCTCCCGTTTATAATTACAGGTATATCGTCAATGAATATCTTAAACAATGTAGGTGAAACAACACATCCTTGCCCCACCCCCATTTCAGATCGGCCTAGGATCTTGTTGGTTCTGATGAGTTAGTAACTGGACGCGTATAAGGATCGTAATATTTCGATTATTGGTTCTTAAACAATGTAGGTGAAACGACACAGCCCTGCCTCACACCAATTTCATATCGGAGCGGTGGGCCTAGGCTCTTGCTCGTTCTGGTAAGTTGGTAACTGGACGCGTATAGGGATCGTAATATTTCGATTATTGGTTCATTGATACCAATATTAGTAATCTGTCGAATAATATTGCTCGATTCACTGTATCAAAAGCTTTCTTAAAGTCGACAACTGAAGATATGTTTTCAATTTTTTCAAAACATTCAACAAAATCATACAATGTGACCCTCATCATTGGAACGAAAAACAATTTTTTCAACAGCTCAATTTGTAAATTACGCGGGATGATGCAACCGATTTTTTGTTAGGTAAAGTTTAACCCTTTGCCTAACATGAAAAAGCAGACGACACCTGCAAATGGAATTCATGAATAACTAATTTTGTTCATGTTTGTCTCAAAAACATAGGTTATGACCCTTCATTGGAACGAGCTCGACGAGCTCGTTCCAAAGAGGGGTCATAACCTATGTTTTTGAGATAAAACTGAACAAAATTATGAAAATCAGTTGGCGAGTTTGTGAATAGTGCTGACTGATTTGTTAGGTAATGGATTAAAATTGACCTCTAAAGTGAGAAAAGTCTAAAGAGGGAAGTATGGGTATCAACGACTTTCTAAAACAGACCCAAAACTGATATTTTTTTCCAATTATAGACTTCTGTGGTGGTGAATATGATGTGATATGAACCTGAAAACTTATATTGACCGAGGCGTTATTACATACACCTTTCTTTAAAAAAACAAACAAATTGTCTTCTATTTGTCTATTAAAAGTTCAATTATATCAACCAGAAATACTTTTATTTAACAATAAAGTAATTATCATCTGCAGAATAATATAGAAATAAGTAATGTTTATATCGGCTACGTCAATTGAATTAGAACAAGAGAAGGGATTTCCAAAAACTATATTTAGAAAGCTGATATTCACCGGAAAACCGGTGTACATGGATTTTGGAGTACCAGTCACGTGTACAAGATCCAGATAATAGAAATGTGTTTATTTATTAAGTTTATATCATTTAGAGTTATGTGATGTCACTTTCGTCATCTACGACTGTATTATGACCATTTTTTCTATACTAATGTCACCAGCCATGAGATAGGCATGGGCGCAGAAAATGACCTTAAAGATCAATAAACATTGCACAATGTTACAGTAACATGAAGATCTCTGCCTGCTGATTGTACGAGAGCTCGCACAGCTTTTTCTATGTTTATGACTCCAGTAGCAAACTGTTGCCGTTTGACGTTACCACCTGAAGTATTCGACATTACAACAAATCCCGGATTCGCCGAAGCCAATGTATGGTTCAAGACTGCATTGGCGGAAATGAGAATGTGTGGCAAAGATTACATCGTTCTCTATAAACAGATCCGTGACAGTGATCCCACTAAATACACAGAACGTCACACGC